>OX276380.1:6323896-8723896 GCA_946251855.1 Alsophila aescularia | reverse complement strand
GCGCGACTTCTCGCGCATCTCTAAACCTTTAACCTCTCCAGGTTAAAGGTTTAGAGATGGACTCAACCTGAATAGCTCACTGCTGAAGAATGATACCATGTGTGACCAGTGACCTATACTCATTTCGTTGTTTTTGAACTCATATCTTGTTTTAAATATATCGATAAGGTAGTTTTTTAATTCTTGCTTGCTTGTCATATGAGTTAGTACTGGCCTCTGGTGTCAGAGTTTATCAGGCCGCCTGAGGGCCTCTGACATGGCTTAACGACTGCTATTAATCAATAACTGCCGTGATCGACATCTTAACGTGCCCTCCGAAGCACGGAGCGATGGAAAACCGCACGTAACTAAAAAAAACATTGGTGCGGAGGATTCTAAGTCGCGCTAGTATACCATTAGGCTACCAATCGCTCAGAGCGTGTTTTTATTCTAGATGGAAGAAAAGGACATTGAAAAATAGAAAGAAAATGTCTGTTTTATTTGCCATGGTTTGAAAGATATTATTAGTTGAAAATATATTATTTTCACTTTAAAAAGAGTATATCTTTAACCGAATTTAAAAAAAAGAGGTCCTTAAGTTGATGTGTATGTTTGTAATATTTTTGAAAATGCGTAATATTCATATAAGTTAGTCTATATGGGTATCTAAGCATATGTACAAATTTCGTGTATGTACGAGTGTGTATGTGATATTGTCAAAAATCCATACCAAAATATAGAAACGTTGTCTGTTTGTTTGTTTGTCTGTTTGGGGAGCTTTCACGCGATAACGACTAAACGGATTTTGATGAAACTTGGAATGGAGATAACTTATACCCTGGAATAAAACATAGGATACTTTTTATCCCGGAAAATTGTAAGTTTCCACAGGAAAACAGGAAAAAATGGACAAATGTTGATTACTCGCTGTAAAAAACGGTTGCCATGGAAACGAAATAATTAGTATGTCAAAAAACAACAAGATTGGTGCCACAGAATACCTAATAATGCTACGTAGTGTTGCTATACCTACTTTTGTATTGGTTTTTAATAACCTAGAAGAACATCGGATGTTTTTTTTTTCGTAATAAACAGTAGTCCGCGCGGACGAAGTCGCGAGCGAGAAAACTAGTTCTTAATATTCATATCATCATCTTGAGTATCTGAACAAATACATCAAATTTCACGAATTCTCGGAAACTACAAGTCTGATTGCATTAATTCATATTGTAATAGTTTCAGTATCTTTCAACTTACGGAATAGCTTAAACTTCATCAAAATCGTTCAGAATGTTAACTGTTGCAGCATGGCTTTTTTCTTAGCGAACGGAATAAGTCCATCATTTTATTAGGAAGGATATATACTGTTGGTCTATAACTGACCTCTACAGCGTCACTGGAAAGCGCTCGGCCGCAATGCATGACGCAGAAGCCAAAGTTAAAGTTTTGGCGACTTGCTTAAGGAAACAGCTTGCTCAGGGGGTACGAATCTCGGCTTGAACAGTTGCCATTGATTACGGGGGCCCTGATGAAATGGTAAAGGGATCCTTTGAATTATTTGCATAACTGACCACTGATTCGGAATACATCTTCAAGAAGAATCGGCAAGAAACTCGAAAACGAATAAAATCGACTTTAATTACGGAACCTTCGACCTCGCCGGCGAGGTTGGTGTCTGTGTCTAAGTGTGTTGACAGATGGTGAGGACGGGTTGCCTGCACTGCGGTAGCGATTTTATCGTCTGGATCGCTTAAGATGTCTCTAGGTCGTCTACGGAGGGGCAGGTACTTCAGTTGCTTAGGCCAACTTTAACGAAACTATAAAGTAAGAAATAAAAAGGAGAAACCATACTTCAAATCGTATAAATCTTAGAAGAAATAAATAATTAAAAGTTTTTGAGGTCTTTGCCAGGTAAGTGCCAAGCCAACTTACTTACTTGGGCGTAGCACTGACCTCAAAAAAATGAATTATATATTAAGTTTTATATGATATGAAGTCGTTTTAAATATTTTAAATTAGTTTTTCTTATGTATGGAAAGCTTCTACTTCCGAATATAATTACGATAGTCATATAATTAAGACAATCAAATAATTTAAACACTTGAAAAAGTAAAATAGCTGGCATTAATAAGGGTTGCCGTTGCACCCTCCTCTTATATTTATGTCATCGATAAAGTTTAGTTTTTAACACACTGTTAAAGTATAGGGAGCAGATAAAAACCTTTAATTGTTGGCAATTTACGAATACCCAAACACTATTCCAACCAACTTTATCAATCTACCACAACACTTAAAGACTCCATAAAATTATGAAGACATTCACTGCCCATTTCAAAAGAAGATTTATGGCATTCTAGCCATCTCATACTCGCAACGATTCGCTAAAACCCTCTTTTATCAACTTGTTAGCAAACAAACGTTTTAATTTGACTGCACATCGTGTTAGCGAGTGCGTAAGATCTATTAGGCACCATCTCTGCCGCCTACGTGCCTTATGGAAATCAGTAGGTCATTGGGAGCCGTGACTCCCGAGACGTACGCTAGATATGATTTGATTCATGCACTGTGGGCGAACAGAAGGTCGACGTACTCGAAATTTCGCGGTACACACATTTGCATATCAGACTATGAAAAAATGACACCAATAGTGATTCGCCCGGTGCGAATCGGTATCAAGGCCAGTCTGCTCTCACCGAGTTACTGGGTAAGTATAACGTCTAAAATCAACCTATGATAAATTGCTTATTGTCAGTGAGATAAGTGTCGTTTATTTGAGTGGTTTCCTGTGTTGGTGGAGAGAAAGTTTTCGGTGCAAGGATTTAGGATGTCGATGACACTGAGCGTGTGTTTGTGAATTAGACAACGAGTTCAAGTAAGAGTATTTACATACAGGTAAGGTTGTCAACTGTCCTCCTTTCTCGGGCTATGTCCTATTTTTAGGGAAAACTGAATGATAGATCTCATTGGACATCGTAGATAATTTTCAATGAACAGGTCACTCTGAAGCTGATACAGTTAACGGAAAAACTTTTGAAGTTGTTCGTGAATATCTTGATATTCACGAACAACTTCAAAAGTTTATAAATTCCTTCACAGGACCGATATTGTTGGAGCTTTAAAGCTCTAAATCCTAGTTCTATTACGATATTTCTATTCATAACACACGCATGAATTTAACGCTTACGTAAAATTCATGACGAAAGCTTACTGTAGTGTTGACTTGTCTTGTCTCATGCACAAAATGGCTTTGGAAAAGGCGGACATAATTAGTCAAAATGACTTAATATTTCGTCAGTCCGCTGGTGGGCTCCAATTACCTGACTCGCGTACTTATTAGTACCTACATATTTACTGGTAATTATCGTAAGTTGACATTAACACAAACTGGTTCATGCGAACCATTTTTAACCCTAATAAGGGAGCGGAGAATTCCGTTTACACAATTATTGAGCTCATTATGTGGAGACTAATTCGTGCGAGTACAAGTAAGCTCAGCTTAAGATTGACTTCTCGCAGAAAATAATTTCTGCAACCGATTTGCAATAATAATAATTGTTATTATCATTATGTGATTGCGTCTTCGAGGCACGCCTTGATAGGTGTGTGTGACTATAGTAATTTGTGCACGTTGGTATGCAATTTGTGTACAATTAGCTCACGTTAATATTTTCGGCACACTTTTGTAAGTGTCAATTATGTCAAGATATTGAGAGGGTAATAATACCTACTCAATATTTTTTGTAAGAGAAATTATTATAACATTTTTATTTTTCTGAAATTAGGCATCTAGTGGTCAAATTTAGATCTATAAAATAAGATAAAAGGAAATATAAGTGTTCACATGTAAATATTTTGTATAGAGAACCTACCAATATTATTGTATACTAACTGTGCGCGGCTTTGCCCGCATAGTCAAAATTCATGGGTTTTATTTTTTACGCGGAAACTTAATTATTCTTCAAAAATAAAAGTAACCTATGTTACTCCTTATAACATCAGCTATCTGCCAGTGAAAGTTTCGTCAAAATAGGTCTAGCCGTTTCGGAGATAAGCAGGAACAAACAGACAGACAAACAAAAATTAAAAAATATGGCCTTTTTGTTATAAGTGCCGTTTATACTTTCATATGCATTTAAGCACTTCAAGACACTTCAATTTTATTTATTTGTATGTAGTATGTATTTGTATGGAGAAGAAAGTAATTCGAAGATTTTATAAAATTTAAAAGCGTAGCAGATAAAAACGATCTATCTATCAAACTACATATCTGTTACTGTGATGCAGTAAAAGATATTTTGATTTTGCCAAGCTTCCGTGAAATGAAGAAAGAATCTATTCAACGAAGTAATCTGATATTACAAAAAAAAGCAAAATAAAAAAAAACACAATAGCATATATTATATGTTATTACGTCATAATCAAATATTTAAACGAAGGGCCCACCTCAATGATAACAAAAGAATTACGTCTTGTTCTCACTTTCGACACAAGGTCACGATTGACACCCACTAGATAAAGCCTACGCTTCAATTTAGGTTTTATTGACTCCAAATAAAACGTGACAAAACGGTTGTGGACAGGGTTCATGATGGAATAGGTGGTATTTTTTTATGAATAGATAATTAATTTGATATTTAAGAAGGACTTAACATTGAGGTTAGTAAATTTAATGAAACACCGTGAGACTCAATGTTTATATGATTTTAGCATTAACGCCTGCTTAGCGAGAACATATTGAATAATTTCCTAAACGAAAACCCCGTCCATGATTAAAATTTTTCGTTTAGAATATTATTAAATGCCGTGAGAAAAAAAAAACGTAAGAAAGAAAACCGTAGAAAATTATTAGATATCCAATTCACGCATGTATAAGTTTTATTCGGGAATGTCCCGGTTATGAGTTCTCATATTTTTAAATTGTATTTTAGTAAATAAAGTGACTAGTAGTGAAGGACGCCCTGTGGCCAGGTATATTGTTATATATATTTATTTATTTAGTAGACAGCAGTCAATCGTTGAGCGAGGCACAACTTTAAGGAGTATCTTCAAGTACATGAGTACCAACATTAATTACTTACCAAGCAATCTGCGGGTAAGTTTCACTCATTGTTGTCCTAAACTCAACCATAAAACACTGTATATTTTTCATCGATTCATAATTCACTCGTGATCCTATATCGTGATACACCACATACAATCTTCCGACGTAGTAGATATGAATTCTTGAGAGCGTCTACGTAAGTTGTTGGAACATCCTGTGTAACCCAGCGTCATGGCTACGTCAATATCAAGACATCCATGCGATCCTTCGGTACTTCACCTTAAAAATGATAAGGAACTACGTCATTACTTCTACTTCTATAAATAGAACTCACATGTGCAAATATACCGTACTTAAATTCTATGAAAGCTTTATCAGAAAAAGATTTTAGGACATGCGGTGTATTACTCGGATAATTTTGAATCTATACCTAGAAAACAGTACCGTGACATACTTACCTACTAACTGACTGACAGACAACACACAGCCTAAACCAGTGACCAAACCCATGGGTTTGAAATTTGGAGAATGTGTTTCTTGATTGCCTAGAGATGCTTTTTTTGAAATTTGATCTGTAAGGGGGTGCAAGTGTGGCAAGATTTGCATGTGGGCAAAACTGCCGAGCGCAGCTAGTGATAATGCAAGACTGAACTCCTTTCCTTTCATCCTCCTTTTCTTTCAACCTGTTTAACCTTTTTTTATTCATGTTGAAGTCATGTACACACATCAGTTTTATATGATGTTCAATTTACCATTTATTACTCTCAATGACATGTGCTTAGTTGTTCAATGAGTGCAGATTTGAACACTAACGATCGGACTTCCTGACTTCCGGCTTCTGAGATTCTATGTCATAATTAGTCATTCTATTATTGATTTAACTTCTTGATTAGTGTTTTTTACGTCGTGTTTTAGTGAGGTTTTGTGTTATTGTTTAATACTTATTGATGGTCAAACCACAATACATATATAATCTACTATACATGTACTTTGGTCATTGAATTTGTTGCCACAAAAACAATCTGCATTTTTAGAGAGTAAAAAAAACGCCAGATTGAACTTTTCTCTATCAAATTTTGCTGATTTTGCAAAAATAAAGAACGATCTTGGAAGTGTAGAGGTTAATTGCGATGTGAACAAGCCGGTCGCAAATTCAACATCCCTCACAAAATTAGCACGTATTCACACTCGTGTAGGTATATCGGCTAGACAGCGTGGGCGTGCTGTGAAAGTGAGACTGGCCTCATATACTGCCCACTGTGTAAATATTATGTGACGTGTTTTAGCGTCGATTTTAATACAAGTATCTTTTATTGACATACAATTTTCTGAGTCATCAAAAACTGCAAGGATATTAGGACTTTTATTAAATCACTAGCTATACCCGCGCCTTCGCACGCGTGGCCAAGAACTCCATTACTATTCCAAGACCTATACCAATATACCAACATTTAAACAAACTTAATTCAGCCGTCAAAAAGTTTTTATCGATTGCTCGGCTTGTATTCATCGGATTGAGATAATAGGTACACCCGTTTTTAAGTCAAATCCTAAGCTACAACAGTAACCAACAACAAACTTCATCGCAATCGGTTCAGTAGATTTTACGTAATGCGTGAACAGACTAACAGACAAACACGAATTTAAAAAATGTTTTATTCATTTTCAGTAGCTTATTTTTATTACCCTAGATATATTTTGTTTAAATATCTTCCTTTTACAGATTTTTTGGTACTTCCTGCATTGAGATGCCCTTCACTATTGGGCAGAATAATAAAAATATATATTTATTTACATTATTTTAATCATACCTATAAAAGAGTCCCGTGACATGCCTACTGACTGACTGAGTGACAGACAACGCCCAGCCTAAACCGGTGGTGGTATCCTAGAGGTGAACTACGGAAGTAACTATAAACCAGAAAAAAAAAATACCAACTCCAAAAAAAAATACCCCTATCCTGCGGGGACCCATTAATTCACCTGTATGAAAAGTGTCCTCGTAGTAAGAACTCAAATCATGCCAAGTTTCATTTGAATTCATTCAAGATATTCGGCGTGATGCGCGTCCAAGATACAGACAGACAGACAGCTTCCAAAAAAGTAAATTACTCAATATCTTCAATGTACAGAACTTGGGCCCATATCCAGCAGGAAACCTTTATTTTTTCGGTATAAAATGTATCTCAATTTTCACTCATCATATAAAATATAACAGGGCCAAGTTGTATCAAAATCCGTCCAGTAGTTTCAGCGTGATATTTGTTGAAATAACTTTCTACCCCTATCCTGCGAGAACCCTTTAATTTTTCGAGATGAAAGTATCCTATTTCTTACCTCGTAGTATGAACTCAAATCATGCCAAGTTACATTTGAATTCATTCAGTAGTTTCGGCCTAATGCGCGTCCAAGATAAAAACAGACAGACAGACAAAAGAAAAAAAAGGAAATAAAAAGTTTTGGCTTCAGAACGAATATAGAAAAGACTCCAAAAAATTTTACAAAATATCTTCAATGTACAGAATTTGGACTCTTTTCCCGTAGGAACCCTTTTTTTTTGGGATAAAAAGTATTCCCAATTTTCACCCATCATATAAACTATGACTGTGCCAAGGTGCATCAAAATCCTCCCAGTAATTTCAGTGTTTTTTAAATAACTTTCAACGCCTATCCTGCGGGAACCGTTTAATTTTTCGGGACGAAAAGTATCCTATGTCTTACCTCGTAATATGAACTCAAATCATACTAAGTTTCAATTAATTTCATTCAGTAGTTTCGGCGTGATGCCTAGCCAAGATACAGACAGACAGACAGATAGAGAGACAAAAAAATAACATATTTGGCTTTAGTATCGAATATAGAGTACAATCCAAAATAAAATGTCAAAATATCTTCAATTTATAGAATTGGACCCGTTACAGTTTTATTATAAGTGGCTGTGCCAAGGTGCATCAAAATCCGTCCAGTAGTTTCAGAGTGGTAAGTGTTTTTTTAAATAACTTTCATCCTCTATCCTGCAAAAACCGTAAAATTTTTCGTTTGTCCTACCTCGTAGTATGAACTCAAATCATATTAAGTTTCATTTAAATTCATTCAGAAATTACGGCGTGATGCCTAGCCAAGATACAGACAGACAGACAGACAGACAAAAATGAAGAAATAAAACAGTTTTGGTTTCAGTATGGAATTACAGAACGGCCTCTAAAACAAATTAACTAAATATCTTCCATGTACAGTTTTATTATAAGTATAGATGATTCATCACAATTGCAAAATCTAAATTTTGGGTCTTCTTTGACTTAAAAGAAAATTTACCTGTTATATACTTCAGATTAACTAATATTATCCACTTATGGTTGTACAGACAGCGACCAAAATATCCTTACTTCCTACTTAGCTACATTCAAGCGAAATACTCAAAATTTGTGTAGAATTAAACATTTGGACTTCACCAACACTGGATAGAATAGTCTTTTTGATTGAATAGCTGACAGATTCTGGGGATGAGCAAAAGACTCAGGGAAACACCTCAACAAAACTAGTTGATAAAAATAAAAAGACAGTTCAAAAAAGTAAATGCTGATGCCTAGCCAAGATACAGACAGACAGACAGACAAGCAGACAAACAGACAGACGGACAGACACACGAAAATGAAAAAAAAAACAGATGCTTGTGTTGGCGCGTAAACACAAACAAAATGACGATCGACACCTATCCATTAAGTAAATCAATATATGTATAAAAGTGAAACGTTGTCAGTTCGGGAGTTGTAACGCAAAAACGGCTGATCCAATTTTAATGAAACTTTGTAAATAGTTACTGTATAATATAGAAACTAATGTTTGATAATTTTTATCCCGGAAAATGTTAAGTTGCCACGGGAAATCTGGAAAATGTCAATTACTCGCTGTAAGAAACGGAATGATACGTCGCCATGGAATTGAAATAATAACAAGTCTGCTGAAAGGCATCAAGAGCGTTGGTGCGATACTTTTGCATTGGTTTTAATATCCTTGATGAACATAGGATGGTATTTTTTACGATAAACTGTAGTCCGCGCCAACGAAGTCGCGGGCAAACTAGTTGTATATATTGCCTATTATTTTATTATGTGGTATTGCGAGATCCGCCGTGATTAGAATCAGAAGTCACTTGGCCGATTAAATAAATCGACAGTGTAGTTTTAATATGTGACGGCTATTCGAGGACACGCATGCGAATCACAATTTATCTTTCGCAAAACGTTCATGCGTATTGTGACAGTTGAAGATTCTTGCCAATGATTTACTTAGTTTGATAGGATTAGTAAAAAGTTTTTCGGAGTGAAGAAAAAGACAGAAACAGTTTATTAAGCTGTGTGACGAAACGAGCAGTCGTTTTGAAGATGTTTGTTTGTTAGTTTGTTTTTTTTTAATGAGGTAGTACCGGCCTCTAGTGTCAGAGTTTGTCAAGCCGCAACGGCCTCTGACATGGCTTAACGACTGCCATTAATCAATAACAACCGGGACCGACAGCTTACCGTGCCCGCCGAAGCACGGAGCGATGGAAAACCGCACATAACTTAGAAAAGTGATTGGTGCGGAGCCTAGGATCGAACCCGGTATCGTTGGATTCTAAGTTATATTATAGAAACGTTAGGCTACCATCGCTCTTCATCATTTTCAAGATGATAAGCGCTATATGAACTGCGCAATATCTTGCATGGTACTGTGAGTTGTGAGAGTATTCATTGCGCGCGTCGAGCCGAGCCGTTCCCATCTATTCTTCTGACTGTTACTAAATTTCTACCAGTAGAACACGAACGATAATAATTATCAAGCTGAAGTGGCAATGATGATCACATCTCTTAAAGAACAGGGGTAAATGAGTTCTAGATTAGAGACCGTGCTTAGGCAAACGCCCGCACCCGCCGCCGGTCTGCGGTGGTTTGGTTTATTATCGCAGCGTCGAGTCTCTCTGCGTCGACTTTATGAGGCCTATTATTATGATAATTTAACTTTACGTCAGCACCGTGGACAGAAAAACACTCAATATTCGTTAACGGTGTAGTGACTGCTTGTAAGAACTGGACAGAAACCAAAAATCGGGCTCAGTTGAGAGGCCTACGTCCAACAGAGGACTAATAATATAGGCTGATTGAGGATGAAAAAGAATTACAGAGTTACCAATTATTATTTCTTACTAATAATACTAATATTAATTCTCTATAAAATAATAATACCTAGGTACCTATGATTTTTAGAGTTTATTTTTTTGATATCGTTACAGAAGATTGTATTAAATTGTTAGTTAAGGTAATTGACCTCATTTATCGCCCTATCAGTGACTCATGAGATTCTCAACCTATCCTCAACAGTATGCAGGTGTAGGGGCATGACATCAGATGTGAGATCGTTAGTATGGGTGCACAGCACAACACTCGCATTAGCTATTCTCAAAGTAAACGAAAAACTTGTAGACACATACTTCATCGGGCCAAGACTGTTGTTCCTGTTGTAGATACATGAGCAAGTTAGTGCGGTAGGTCCGTAATTGATTGTTGACTAAAAGTCATTGACCTACACCAACTTATCAAACTGGCAATTAAAAGGTCACTTAGGCAGCGGGCGCCAAAAGGTCCAATCTAATGATATTTACCTACGAAAGAGCATTGATATGACAGGCGCCAAAAAGTTGTCCGTAATACTAACATTTACCTGATCTCTTTCTTGGCGCCTCTTCTATTTCCAATTGTTGTGAAATCAATACGGCGCCGATGCCTTAATTATCATCATTTAAGACCGTTTTTATTATCACTTAAGACTGCTTTGGGTTATGTGATTCATTAGCCTAATGAGTGACGCCGCCCTACCTTATTTTATGACGTAGTTTGCGTCCCCCGCAAGATGATGACAGTTATGGTGAGATGATGACTGATATGTGCTAGGAGTGATGGCGTCCCTTGTTAGACCATAGCTAGTTAGTGTTGTCAGTACTATTGAGGATAACTTTGATTGGTTTAATGGAACCTATACCTAGGGTTTAGGAAACTTTTGTCTATTTTAATCTCATTAATAGACGTAATTTCGAATGTCATATGTTATGTATACCTAATAATTTCCGTTCAGTTATAAGATAAATTAAATTACTTGTTAATATTCTTATAATAATTTAAAATCTACTTATAAATCACTTTGATTGATCGATTAATTACTTGACAACATCAGACATAATTAAATCTTTAAACACGTAAATACCTATTATTATATTTGACACTCGCAGTCTATAATAATTTTAGATAATGACTTGTGTCATTATTTAAAACTTAAATAGAAGCTATATCCTGTAACATATCCTGTTGGCATATATCTTCCAATAAAAGCAATCAAAATTGTATTAAATGGCGCCAGAAAAACTAATTTGGCTGCACACATTCTGTCCGAACGATTCTGTCAAGCAAATCACGACTAGATAAGAATGTAACTACAAGTGTTGTTGTCTCATTGTTATTGTCTGTGTATCTCCCAGTACTTTATCGACTAGGGAAACTTAACACAAGAGTACAGACACAGTCAACTGCTAAAGAAACAATAAAATATACCATGCTTACTAAAACTAAACCTTGTCTTACAAACCACTACTAGGCAACGTTACCACAATGCTGGCAGCCTTCCACGTTGTTGCTTAGTCTTTGGGAAAAATAAAGGCCTGCATTTTTGTCACCTGTTGCGTCGGCCAGAGATGTATAGACGCCAGTTCTTTATAATATTCTATGGGCTTCTAGACCCCACTGCCTTGTCTCGACCAACTTGCACTTCGAAGTCAAAGTATTTTATTGTAAATAGGCAAAATAATAGCACTTTTACAAGTCAAAATTAACATCGTATGACCAATATGATTTACTTTGTTTGAAGAGGAAGGTCTATGGGGGTTGCCCCACTCCTCCAATAACAATACTTTATGTATCAATAGAAAGATATTTTTATGGATAACATTAGTTATTACTACGACTTATCTCATTTATTAGTCCGTTCAAAGTTATGCCGTCCTAAATGTGACTAATTACATATACTACTACACACATATACTTTTTTTGTGATAATAATCATATTGTAATGATTATTATCACAAAAAAAGCTTGTTATAAATATAGTTATTATCAATTAATCTCATATAAATTATTTTAATATTAAAAAAATACATTATTGTAAGTAATTTATGAATATTATATAATATTTATAACTATTTATTGTTCTTATTTATTACAAGGAAACAACAATAATTATTATTTGTGAAAATAATCATTACAATATAGCCATTGAATCATCATGTAATCAGTCACATTTAGGACGGTATAACCACACACATTATACACAGTACATTATATATGTACTGTGGTATAACTCGGAACGGACTAACATTTGAGATGACTCGACATAATAACAAATGTTCTCCATAAAAAGATCTCTCATTTGGTACATAATTTATTGTTATTGGAAGAGTGGGGCAAATCTGCCTAAACATTTTTCCCTTTCATGTGCTGACAGAGTTAAATCTCATACTGGAAAAGGAAATATCTTTCCGACTCTACCGGTGCTTCGGAAATACGCCCGTTAGAGAAGAGAGCACCAAGAAACTAAGGGGATGTATTTTTTTCTATATTGGTTAATTCTTTTTTTTTTTCAAATGACCGAAATTATATTAAATTTACGTATATAAAATACAAAAGTGACAATGAGATGTTCGACAATCATCAAACAATTAAACTGGGCTAAAATATATACTCGCTATCGTACCCTATTTTGCTCCTATAATATAAGTTCTCCGCTGTTTCAGCAAACCATATTTTTTACTAATAACTAAACTACTAAAAAGATCCCTACGAACTTGGACCATCAAAATGTGCACAAATCTTTTTTTTTAGTTTGGTTGCTTGCTGCTCGTCTTTAACCAACCTTAACAGCTCACCGGACTAGGGGGCTGTCGGGAAAGCGCTCCGCCGCAATGCGTGACGCAGAAGGCGCACGCCAAAGTTAAACTTTTGGCGACTAGCTCAAGGGCACACAGGGGGTACGAACCTCAGCTTGGGCCGTCCGCCTAGATTACGAGGATTGGATTCAGGCCCAAATCAGATTTAGTTCAATATTTTTATGCATAAAACATTGCTGTCTCATAAAATTATTAAGTTGCTACATGGTATTTATTTTAATATACATTATTTACGGATACGGAAGAATGAACGAATACAACCAAGGAGGCACTTACACTTTATTAATGAATGACTGTACAATTTGAAGCTTAGATCATTCTTATTTATTTTACACCTACACCACGCAAATATCACTTTTACTAATTTCCATAAATAGTCAGTTCAAACGGTTATACCTATTAGTCACTTGTGACTCCACGTTATGTAAGGATGGAGTTGCGAGGTCACTTGTTCATGGCGGTAATATTTCATGAATGAATCACATCGTCATGACTGTAAGCGTGTGCATTTCTAATGACGTATACTTACATCATCAGCTCTGTTTCAGTTGTAACTTTTTTATTTATCAGGTAACCAATGGTCACATTATGGAATTATGCGTGAATCCACACCAATAATTATAAAACTGAAACGTTGTATGTCTGTTTGCTTTCACGCCAAAACGGCAGATCTGATTTTGATGAATCTTTGTAAATAGGTACTGTACAATACAGACACCAACATAGGATACTTTTCATCCCGGAAAATGGTAAGTTGCCAGGGGAAAACTGGAAAATGTCGATTACCTGCTGTAAGGAACGGAAAGAAAGTTGCCGTGGAAATGAAATAATAGCAAGTCTGTCAAAAAGCATCAAAAGCGTTGGTGCTATACTTTTGCAGTGGTTTTTAATATCCTAGATATACATGACAAAAAAAATATTGTACCTAAACTGAACTGAATGAAAAATTGCTACTCTCTCCTAAACTAGACAGGTTCGGAATTATTTTTAATTTTAAGTGCTAAGGTCATGTAGATAAATTAAAAATACATGCTTCTTTATAGCAAATATACTGTACGCCAAGGGGCACAGCTTTATAGCAAATATACTGTACGCCAAGGGGCACAGCTATGTGCCCGCGGCTTCGCACGCGTGGTTATTTTTCTAGGTTAAAATTACTCTACATGCTAATCCAAGACCTAAAATACCAATATACTAACATTTGATCAAAATTCCTTCAGCCGTCAAAAAGTTTTTTATCGATTGCTCGGCTTTTACTTATCGGATTGAGATACCTAGTACCCCAGTTTTTAAGTCAAACCTTATGCTATCCAACCGTGAAAACCGAATTAGTATTCATTAGTAATATAAAAAAAAACAAAAAAAAATTATATACAAGTCTTCTGAGTATGTTTTCAAACCTTATAAATAAGAAAGAAAAAAAAGTGCGGAACCTGGTCTCCGGAGATGAAATTTTGATTATAAAAATTATTAATTTAATACTGCATCGCAATTGGTCCAGTAGTTTTTACGTGATGCGCGGACAAAAAACTGACAGATACGATTTAAAAAAAAAATATACCTAGTCCTTGTTCAATAGCTTATGTTATGTACCCTAGACCATTTTTTTTATTATCATTTTTGTACAGACTTTTTCGATCTTATTGCTTAAGTATTTATAAGTAGAGGGTACATAAAATAGCCATTTTTTTAAAACGTGTCTGTCAGTTTGTATGCTTGTCTGTACGTTTGTTCGCACATCATGTAAAATCGTCTGTACTGATTGCGATGCGGTTTTTACTGTTAGATAGCTTAAGGTTTGACTTAAAAACTGCGGTACTTGGTGTTTTAATCTGATGATTAGATTCCCAGCAATGGATAAAAATCTATTGGCTGAACGAATTTTGAGGAAATGTAACATATTATGTATATACTAACACACTTGGGTCAGACGATCCAACTGGGTAGATCCAACTTCGACAAATAGGTCAACCGTCGAATCCAACTCGGATGGGCAGCGTTCGGGAAATTACGCCACATCTTCTCGTCACAGATACCTCAGTGCCTCAAGACGAAAGTTTATAATCAGTGCGTGTTGCCAGTGATGACATACGGCACTGAGACGTGGTCGCTAACTATTGGTCTCATACATGTGCTCAAAGTCACGCAGCGTGCAATGGAGAGAGCTATGCATGGAGTTTCACTACGTGATAAGATCCGTAACGAGGAAATCCGTAGAAGAACCAAGGTTACTTAGCACTCAGAATTTGCAAGTTGAAGTGGCAATGGGCAGGCCATATAGTTTGCAGAGCTGCCAACCGCTGGGGAATAAAGGTTCTGGAATGGCGACCACGAACAAGCGAAGTGTAGGGAGACCCCCCACACGATGGACGGATGACATTGTAGCCATCGCAGGAAGTCGGTGGATGGAGACGGCACAAGACCGTTCGTCGTGGCGCTCTTTGGGGGAGGTCTATGTTCAGCAGTGGACTGCTAAAAGCTGAAATGATGATAATGATGTATATACTAGAAATGTACTTTAAAGGTACATTTGGTCCTGGAATAACACGTATGGGCTACTTTTAAATGAAATAACCGCGTGGGCAAAGCTGCGGGCACAACTTTCTTACGAACCACAGCTACATAAATTCATAAATTACACATAATGCAGGAAAAATCGTGGGTATGGGACGATCAGTCCCGAAGTTTTCGGAACTCACGCATGTAATAGGCACAACCTTGTAAAGTTGCTTTGTTTTCTATATTCATTAACCTCTATTTATCCACCTCTGGCGGATATCGGGAAAAAGCCAACTAGCGTCTTTGCATCTAGATATGTTTCAAACCTCAAACCATGGCACTACCAGTAGTGTTACGGGAGGGAGAAATTTCTTTCGGCACTACTGATAGTGCCAAGCAGTAGTGCCACGGGGATAAACGGGCTGAAATATTTCACGAGTTGCCGACGTGAAATTTCAGAACACCAGAATGTTATTATATATGCTAATCTGAGCTTAAAATTTATTTCAGATAAAAAGTTTATTTAACAATTTTAAAATTTTATTTAATTTTTTTTTGGGTATGTAAAAAACACTTAATTGCACACCATAGTAAATACACAGAAGAATGAAGGTACCAGGTGATTAATAATGCACATCGGTCTTTGGAAAGAGGCTCGCCTAATTTCGGCTTCGTAGAGCGTTGTCACACTCTACCTGTGTGATGTTTATCAGTTATATTCTTTGTTTGTCAGTCGTGCATAGCCGTTGTATTCTCTTTGTTAGTTGTTATACAGGTGCAATAGAGTACGGTCGCATTTAGCTGAAAATAAATAATATAGAGTTGTTTAAACCCCCAACATTAAATCTTTTCATTTACAAAATAATAAGTAATTGTTTTTTCATCCCATCTATTCGAAAAAGGCTCCTTGGTTTGGTTCCTCGAAAAGTAGGAGCAAAGTAGGTCTTTTCTGTTCAAGACTTTAAGAGAGGGCATTAATGAGTTTTGAATTTGGATTTTGATTTGAATTTTTGATATTGGCGACCCATCGGTTCTGCGACGCGAGCGCTCGAAGCTAGCCGGCTCTTTCCGTTTCAGCTCGGCCTTATTCAAGCTATAAGCCATCACATATTTTTTTCGCAAAGTGTAAGCACTTCAGTTGGGAATTGAACTCCGCTACTAAAGATCGGAAGCCAAACGATGTTCCGTTGAGCCATGCAGACTTATGGTCTTAGGCCGAAAATGTAGTATAGATAGATCAGATGAAAGGTCACAGTTAATTAATGAACTGCTTTTTTTTGTTCATTGGGTCGCGTGGCGCAATATCTGAAGAGACTGTCTGAAGGACGTATAAATTAAAGAAGTACAGAGTGAATATAAATTTTTAGTTAAGTGTTAGTTACCTAGCTTACCTACCTAGTTTATTTTAAGTTGCTTATTTTTAGTCAATTTAATATACTTTTAAATTAATAATATGAGTTATCTAGTTGCTTGCCACGGCACGCGAAGTATGCGCGCAGTAGTGCGCTTTGGCGATATATTGCCACTCGATGATCGACTGGTATAAAGTATCTAAATGTGCCTTTTAATTATTTTTCTCATAGAAGGGGATGAAAAGTAGAGTGAATCACTCCAAAATTATTTTTCCTCGGGCGAAGTATATTGAATCCCTCTCATCCTGAACGTAAACTCGCTGCGCTCGGGATTCTACACTAGAATCCTTCACTCCAATCTGGATTTAAAATAGGCATCAAAATATTTTTTTGCTCCCTAGTAATACAATCTACGATACTATCCTTTTTCTAGAAGTTGCAACAGCTCTCTATAGATATTTAAAGTTTACATGTCATCGACTTGACGTAAACTAATAAAGTCCATAAAGTGCAGTATTTATTTGATATGAAACACAGATATGACACTTAATAAATTCGGTGATTAATGGACGGTCGATACTGTTCTGTTACTGTACTGTGTATAAACAGATAATTATCTGTTTCCAAAGGCCGATGTGTATTATTTATCGCCGGGTACCTGATATTAGTCGAGTGGGTGCAAGGGGCCGTCTTAATACTCAAAGTGATTTCTTCCAGACAATCGTTGAATAGAGATGATCCCCTTAATTTGGTATTACTTGTAACAGACATATTTTTTTTTAAATATGTGAAGAAGTTTTAATAACGAAAAGGTACCTATTCACTTCTATTTTCAGCTAATATTATCTAAATAGGAAAGTAAATAAAATACTTTGGGATTTTTCATGACTTGTATTGGTACTGCATGTTTGTTAGGTAATGAACATTACTCATATTTTGTAAGCCTGGTTGGTGACATTAATAGAATAAAAATATATCTAACTGAAATTATAATTATTGGTTAGCTAAAGACAATATTTTCCACCATGTCTATTTTCCAAAGTTTGTAAATTCGTTTGAATTTCATCGCATCCAAACATGTCATACTTTTTACACGACTGCCCAAAAAAAGGAGTATAAAGTTTTTAGGATTCATGTACGTTTGTATGTATGTATGTTTGTATGTATGTTTGTATGTATGTTTGTATGTATGTTTGTATGTTTGTATGTATGTATGTTTGTATGTATGTTAATTACGGAGGCCGCAGCCGGAGGTTGCAAAGAAACCCAAATGTGCTATAACTAGGTTTATTAATATATTTAAACTACATTTTACATTCTAACCTAAAGTAATGTGTACTTGCGGCCCAATGCTAGGTACC
This sequence comes from Alsophila aescularia, assembly GCA_946251855.1. Lineage (NCBI taxonomy): Eukaryota > Metazoa > Arthropoda > Insecta > Lepidoptera > Geometridae > Alsophila > Alsophila aescularia. Next base: position 8,705,695 of record OX276380.1, on the reverse strand, counting down.
GAAGTGGCAGAATTGGGAGATGCGACGCCGAGCAGCGCGTGTAGCATCAGCGCCTCGTGGTCTGCATTGAGGTCACTGGTTCAGCGGAAGTATAATGCAGGGTAGCAATTATGTGGAGCTGCCATACATAACATGTTTGTATGTATGTTTGTATGTATGTTTGTATGTATGTTTGTACGTATGTATGTATGTTTGTATGTATGTGAATTACTTTATTCCACCGTAAGTTTTAAATGCCTGAACAGATATAGACGTATGGGGTATCGTTATCCTCACATCCCCCCGAGTAACACAGGCAATTATTTTTTTGAAAAATTAATTACTTCGGCAGTATGGCTCTATTTTTAAATGCAAAAAAATGTTGTTCTTTCTATTTTACAATATGGGTATCAAATTGTAGACCTTGATAAGCATATTCCAACAGTATATAATTTATTGGCATAATGTTTTTCTTTTAACAGGGCAGGCGTTTTTTTTTTAGATTTTGAGCTAGTTATTTCAATAAAAGTTGTCAAAATTTACAAAGGATTGATCCGTAAGGAAAAAGCAGAACACTTTGATGAGGAAAACAGAAAAACATGGCGGCACTGTTGACTCTTTGCTTTTGCTTTACAGAGGAAACACATATCGACCTTCAAGTCATGACGTATGTATGTCGGTGACAGAGAGTTCAATGATGACATACATAGTCGCGCCTACTTCCATGATTCAGTGTTTCAGCATCCGAAGCAGTGTAACAGCGAGTAAACAGAGAATGCGGATAGATTTGTCATTGAACATTTCATCAGCAACTGGCAGTACATTATTGACAAGACTTCTTTGAAGTTATAAAAGTTTAATTCCGTATCCGTGTTTAGTATTCGTATAATTGAAAGTTGTAAATTTTTGTCAAATCCTTCTAAAGTCATAAATTTTCATATCCGCATTCATAACATTAGTTCAGTACTACACCACACGTGCTAAGTACCCATGTGAGAGTAAGTATTCTTGAGATGTTACAAGGTTCGACCCGTTCAGTCCCATTCCTTTGCGATTGGAATTATATATCATCATCATCATCATCATCATCATCATCATCAGCCTGTGTCAAAAACATGGACAACAACATGTACACTGCTGGACAATAGGATTCTCTCAAAGCACGCCACTTAGCCTGATCTTCAGCTCTTATTTTTCTCACTGCTGCCAGCCATTTTACATAATATCGTCACTGCCGGAGGGCACCCTACATAATGTTTGCAGAGTCGCAGTCTCCACTCAAGAGCACGTATGCCCCAACGTTTGTTGGTCCTTCGGCAAAATCTCTTAGGATTTGAAACTGAAGTGGCAGTTGGCTGCCACTTCAATATAATAACGAATTATAAATGTGGATGCAAATCGCTTTGCCCCTAAACTTATATACACCATAGACCAATTATTTACTGTCTCTGATACTTTAATACCAAAACTACTAAGAAAATGTTTTCATTGAAAATGATTGGTTTCAAACTTTAGCTTAGTGCTCAATACGAGCGGAAACTTTGGTTACCAAAACACGGTACAAAAACCGGTTTTTGCATTAGCGCTCGCTTTGAGCCTTTTGCTTTATTGTCAGTATCCTGACAAGCAAAAACCATTGAGCTAGTTTGACCGACTTATAAATGGTTTGAGCATTTTCTTTATTCAATTTCCAAACATAATGATTACAAAACTCAAGTCAAGTCAAAGGCCCTCGGGCAGCCTGACAAACTCTGAAGCTTGAAGCACTACCTCGTACTAAAAGCAAGCAAGCAAGTAGTTCAGGGCATCTTAAGTTCGGGGACATAAATTAAATATATTATGTGAATTGTGGTTCGGGATGCACTAGCAAAACTTATTTAAATTACCAATGCTTACTTCAAAATATGAACCAGTAGGTGGTACATAATGCAAATTACATAGAACTGTATTATTTCCAGTAGGTATATGGAACATTTTAATGTATTTTTCCTGGACATGTGTACAAAACTACAAAACAAAGCAAGCCTTCCAAGCTATGGGACGTACCTACCCACATAATAGGCACTAGTCACAAAGGAAAACTGGCTTCATGTATGCAATGACTGCAATTCTTACTTTACGTTGTGTTTGGCCAGTGAAACATATTGTCGTGCAGGGACTATATTTTGATGACAGTACAGGGATCGTTCTAATCCTTACAGTGCTCTGTGATCTTTATGTACCACGGACCTACATTATACTCATTAGGAGCTCAATGTAATGTAAATGGTAAGCGTAAGCAGCAAATAATATATTATTCAACAGCCTTGCTCGTAAAGTGACTCTTATGGCAACGCATTCAGGTTTTTAATTCAACTTACTACACACTACACACTAGTGTGTTTTACTTTAAAATTATTTTTTCAGTCTCCGCAATGAGTTTTCATGTCTAAAACAATGAATATTTTTGTGAAAAGTATATTATGATAAATCAAGTACCAATGTTATCATCATTTCATCAAATTATATATTTTTCCCTACATATTAACCTTAATTTGCGTATTCAACTAATTAAGGGGTACTTCCCTCAAAAAGGGGAAAAAGGGGGCTACTGAATATCTCCGCCTCAATAGATCCGATTTCAGTGGTTCTTCTTTTATTTTAAAAGGTAGTAACTTTAAATTGGTCTCGTAAAAATTTGGTGAAGGTCTGATGAGGATCTTCGGCGTGATGAGCAGAATAATCCTCAAAATACAGTAAATTTCTCACTTTTAGGTTTCTACCAGTGGAAACATCCACTAGGTAGGGATTGATGGAGCACCTTGGTTATTAATGTTAGTTTTACAATAAGGTAACTAGATGGCGCTACTGTCTACGCGAGGTCTACAGCTCACAGAGCCACTAACTAGTTTTAGTAAAGATGGAAGTAGAGATGCTGAAAGAGCGTTCAACTTCTTAGCCATTCTGAATTAAGCGTCATCAAAAAGCTGTTTGGATCGGTGGCATTTGCGTGCAACTCACTGTGAGTCTGATTGTGGTCCTCGTGAGTTGTTCGTTACTATTGTCACCTTGTCCCCTCCCACTGACAAGCAAAGGCCTTTCAGACCATAGCTACCCTCATTCCATCGACGCTCTCCCGGACGTATCGCAACAAGAAACGCAATATCGCTATCATTCGGCTATTACCCGCAGATTTACAGCGGTTTATGCACATAAAGTAGTGTGGCGTTTATTGCCTCGTAGTGGCAGTTATGTCTATGTGTGGGGTGACGGAATATGGTGCCAGCTCGTAAAGTAACTCGGATCAGTATATTACATTGGCATACTGTCGACTATTATCTATTGATGTTGGAGGGTTATATAGATAACTTAAAAAAACTTTAAGGTTTAAACTTGCTGCGCCCCACAAGTTTGCCCTCTTGTGTTTTTTATCCCCCGAACTTCAACGAGAGGGGTGTTATAAGTTTAGGGTGTGTATCACTGTATCACTGTGTGCGTGTCTGTCTGTGGCATAGTACCTCCCAAACGAATGGACCGATTTCGATGTGTTTTTTTTTGTTTGAAAGCTGATGTGATGGAAATGGTTCTTAGCTATAATGGGGGTTAGGAGTCGAGGGTTATATATTTTTTTAATTTGTGCTTGTTCTTTAAAAGGAAGTGGAGCATCTTTATACCAAGTTTCATCAAAATCCATTACACCGTTACGAAGCTGATAAATAATAAGTAATAAACACGCATACTTTCGCATTCGTAATATTAGTAGGCTGTTGCAATGCACTGGAAATAAGGTTTGCAGATCCACAAGTTGCACAGTTTAGAGGCAGTACCGCTGCAGGAATTAGGAGTTGGAACCCGGGTTTCACATATATATTTATCGTTTTCGTATTTCATATAACTTTTTATATATACCTAATTATATATTTCTATATATTTTCCATCGCTCCATGCTTCGGAAGTCACGTTAAGCTGACAGTCCCGGCTGTTATTGATTAATAACTGTCGTTAAGCCATTTCAAAGGCTCACCGGTGGCCTGACAAATTCTGACAGCCTGCACTACCTCATTTGACAAAACAAATGTATTAGGTGCTTATGGTTTATGTATTTTATATTTTACTTGCTGTGCCCGTGGCAGGACCAAAATACCTATAAAGTACAATATAAATACCAAATTTTGTGCAGCCGTCAGATATTTTTGTATTGTTTGCTTGGCTTCTACTCAACGGATTAAGGTACCATGTACCTACACTACTTTTTAAGTCAAAACCTAAGCTGTCCAACATTGAAAATCTAGTAGCGTTTACGTAATGTCCGCGCATACAAAACAAGAAAGTGAGTGTGTATTATTATTCTTGTTTAGTGAAGCTACTAAACAAGAATAAGTATAATTATATATTTTTTAAATCGTGGTTGTCTGTTTGTCCGACTGTCATAACCTAAGCTGTCCAACACTGAAAATCTAGTAGCGTTTACGTGATGTCCGCGCATCACGTAAACGCTACTAGATTTGACATCACGTAAACGCTGTCAAAACCTAAGCTGTCCAACACTGAAAATCTAGTAGCGTTTACGTGATGTCCGCGCATCACGTAAACGCTACTAGATTTGACATCACGTAAACGCTGTCAAAACCTAAGCTGTCCAACACTGAAAATCTAGTAGCGTTTACGTGATGTCAAATCTAGTAGCGTTTAGGTGATGCGTGGACATCACGTGAACGCTACTAGATTTTCAGTGTTGGACAGCTTAGGTTTTGACAGTCGTACAAACAGACAACCACGATTTAAAAAATGTATAATTATTCCTATTCTTGTTTAGTAGCTTATTTTAAGGTCTGTGACAATTGGCTGAAACATAGCTTGATGGATGACTCCGCTCCTTGCGAGACGTCAAAAGTCATCGTCAAACGTCAACATCTAACCAAATGAATTGACAGTTTATTGCGGGCCTCCGTGCGGATGGTGCCTCGGTGCAGTTTGTGGTCGAGTAGAGGAGCGCAAGATCGTCAAATCATCCATCTACGAGTACTTCCGTCAAAAAGTGATTGTTGGTATACCTTGGAAGGGTGGTATTCCCGTCGAGGCAGTTGGCGCCCTTGGGAGCGCAAGCCAATCAGCGTGAAGCATTTTGCCGCCTTATAGAATGGCGCCAGCAAGGCAACCTGTTGGATATTCAACGTTTTTTGGCTCAGTTGTTCTTGAGATTTAGAATAGGCGAGATCGGCATATGTTTAGGAATGGTAATGTGTGGCTTCTATTGAATTGTGTAAAGTTAAGTATTTTATGTAGAACCAAGTGTGTTTTAGGTGTCTGTGGTCCTTTGGAAGTTACTTGATTGAGATTTAAGATTTGTATTGTAATTACATGTGCAAAATGTGGAAAATATAAATAATGGTTGGATTTACTGTTTTATTATTATTTTCTATCCTAATGTATAACAGTACCAAGACCTATTATTATTCCGATTTGTTTTAAATTATCTTATTTGTATAGATTTTTTGTTACTTACTTCTTTATTATATGTATAAATATTTTTTTCACACCCTTTTGTACTTCACCCGCGAGGCTTATCTAAAAACCAGCAGAGTCTAATGTAATGGCACAGGTAATGGACATTTGTGCTGAGTATAAGCCCTTTTTGACACACTCATAATGACTACGCAGGCGCATTTTATGTTTTTTTATATAGTTAATTAATTGAACGGGACTTAATTGCGCTGAAAACTTATTTATTTACCTCAACGTTTTGATCAAGTTACGTTGATCGTGGTCACGAGAAGACTGAAGTAGCGGATGTCAGCGTTGAGAAGGGCGAGCGTTGTGTCCAACTACCCGCATTTGGTTTTGTAAAAATTCAGAGTTGTCACACACACAACACTAACGAGATTTGCAGATTTTGACATAAACCGAGACGAGACCACTTGCTTATTACAGGATTCCACGACGACGCAGTCAACCAAAAACCATCCTCCCGGTTGAAATTGGGATACGTTTTAATTTCAACCACATCAAGTGTTTGTGTGCGTGTGTTTAGGTGTGTGTGTATTCTTTTAACCCAGGGCACTTATTCACTATGCCACATGAAATTCCTTGCCGAAAACGTGTGACGTCAGTACGGCAATTGCCGTACGATTCCACGGAGATATCTTAACGCGGCGTGTAACGTGACTTATTGGCAATAGATAATAATGGCCCTGGACGTTACGTGTAGAAAATCTTCGGTTGTGCAGTTCAATACAGTGATTGTGGTTATTACATAAACCCTAAAAAGTCCCGCGAAAAAATGATTTTTTATTAATTAGTTATGTCTGTTCACATTAAGTTTAAGAGTTTTTTATTATGTTTTTTTATTATTAAATAAATGTGGTATAAAGTTAGTTGTGTGTCGAATAAATGTTTCTTCTTGTTAATTTCTTTCGATTAAAAAAGTCTCTGAAGAAGACTCACGAAAACGGTTAAGTAAAAGTAATTTAAAAATCTATCTTATTATTTGAAGCAAACAAATGAATTACATATAAATAAAAATAAGTTAAAATAAACATATCCGGTCTGTCTATTAGTTTGTTCGCGCATTAGGTTAAAACTACTAACCCTATTGTGATGCGGTTTTCAATGTTGCACAGCCTAAGGTTTGACTTAAAACTGGTTTACGTGGTATCTCAAGGTATAATAAGGAGCCGAGCAATCGGTAAAAAACATTAGACGCCTGACGAAATTTGATGAATTTGTTAGTTTTGGTTCTTTAATAACACAGGATCCTTTTATCACAGAAAAATACCACTCAGGCAAAGCCGCGGGTACAGCAGCTAGCAAAATATTCATTATCTATTCTCAACCAAATAACCTGTATCTTATTCTACTAATCTTTAATAGACAGAACTGTTTAGCCAAGAACGTCATAAAACTCTGACGTTGGTTTTAAGTATTAAATATATGGCTGTGCGAATTAGATCATAATAACCAAAATTGACTTGTTTGGAGGTGTGAAGTAGATCTTTAAGTTATTAAATATGATTTATTGAATTCCAGACATCTAAACACATATCATGTTTACACATACCTACACAAAGAAAAACTTCTAGATAGAAAAACTTACAATAAATCAAATACAGACTGTGCAGTAGGTAAAAATAAAATAAATATGGTCTAGGGGACTTAAAATAAGATACTCGTAGGCACTGAATAACATTTAAACAAATTATGGTGGTAAATACTGGCGCACTATACACTAATATTGTTTGGTATCTCAATCCGATGAATAGAAGTCGAGCAATCGGTGAAAAATTATTTGATGTTGAACGAAGTTTGTTGATATTGGTACTTTTGTTTCTGAAATAACACTTATGATCCTTATATCCGCGAAAAATTACCACGCGGGCAAGGCTGCGGGCACAGCTTCGATTTAGCTTGAGATTTAGTTATGAAGTCTGTTATGGTTTCGATGTCTATATATGTCGCATCTGAATCTGAAAGCTCCACAAACAATTCAAGTGGCGACAATGAGAAAAACTAATGTTTTATGAAATAAATGATAATAAAATATATTATTGATTAAATGATTTTAGCAATAACGCCTGCATAACGAGAATATTTAACTAATAATTTTCTAAAGGAAAAATTTTGATCACAGACAGGACTCTAACCCGCACCATCCGTGCCTCTGCACGACACATACCTTTAATCAATTCGGCTACCGTGACCACTCCGTGACCATCTGTCTGTCTTCATCATTATGATCATCGCCAGCGTGTTCGGTTGGTTAGTCGAGCAAAGTACCAATAGATGGCGTTACCGTCCCAGTATGACGAATTTTGAAACTGAGGAAAAAAAATTGATAGCGGTGTATTTTTAAGCCGAAATGGTTAAAGGCATGTGCTGCGCAGAGGCACGGATGGTTCGGGTTCCAGTCCCGTCCGTGATCCAAACCTTTCCTTTAAAAAAATAACTAGATATTAAATATATTTTCGACGTTTATGTATCTACCATATACCTACGATAAAAAGTTTATCACCCCTGGTCGAACAACCGCAAGGTCAATGCACTTAATCTTTCTGGCGGGAACTACCTATAGTGGTATAGGCTGATGATGACGGCGATGATTCCCCTGATGGTAAGCGCTGTAATATGCTATATGACAGACAGTTACACAACAATGTCCGCAAGGGCAATTTCACCGGGGAGAGTTAATTTATTTTCATTGCCCCTCAGTAAGCGACTGTATTCACTTTATGTGCCACTGTGAATGCACCCGCTTGAATGGGCAGTTTTATTGAATGGGAGCTAGCTACGAGAGGCTTTCGATTCGTCAGTGAATGGGACATAACTTTGGCATACGGTAATAGTATTTATATAGAGGGGCTCCTAGTGTGATGGTGAATATCGCGATGTGTCAGTTTTTTTGTGAGAATTTTCAGTATCAGATATGTCATGCGAATTTTTTACGGAGCTATCGATTAAATCCGTAGACATGGCCATGTCATACGGTGAACCGCCACAAAGATTTAAATAATCTTAAAGCCACCATCTTGGATTAAAGGTGTGAAAAATAGGTTTAATCAAAATAATTTTACATATGTTAATAATCAAAATATTTCACTACTGGCGTAATTGAACTGATAGCATTGTTGAGAAAGAGATGTTACACCTATGAATGCTTTTTTTAAGTGTCTAGAATAAAATTAAAAAAAACTGTCGTTCAGCTTGGCTCAAGCATACTTTTTTATAATAATAATTTGTCTTCATTTACTCTGCGTATCTTAAAAATATTTTTTTAAGTAAAACTTATTCAAACTTGTCTGTGTGTAAACTAAAAAGACATCAAATGACAAAACTATTCAGCTGCTTGCCGTAAAATAAGCATTGACAATGAATATCAGAATTCCTTTCAAATTTTACATTCCTAGACGGGAAAGGAAATTGCAGATCTTGCCCTTTATAATAGAAGAAATAATGAATAAATAACAATATACATGACAAAGCAAGTCACCACCAAGACAAGACAACAGTAAGTGACGGGAGTGAGTCATCAGAACTGTATTTTGAGTAAAATACGTGCGAATTTTAACAACTCCATATATTTCCACCTATTTCAATGCAGTAGTCACAAATAGCCACAATTACTCAACGTTGATGGATGCTCCGCTACTGTGCAATGCCCCACGCTGCGCTACGTTTCACCACGCCCACTAAATTACAGAGTAAGCACAGAAGTCGCCAGGATATATAGGTATAGAGGAACTAACGCCCAACGATCACGTAAATATTAAGTAAACAACGTTCTAAGAATACCACGGAGTGATGAGGAATTCCGGTTTATCATACAAACGGAACGGAACGGTTTTTTGTTTCACTAACATAAATAAAAGTCTGATTGAAACCAAACTTTAGAAAATTTAGCTATCCAGATATGAGCCGTTTTATTTTTTGAAGCAAGAAATCTAGACAGACTACGAGGTAATTTAAGCGCTGCACTGAGAAATTGCAATTAATCTTTTTTTTTCTCTGTCATTCTATTAACCCGTCGATCGTGTCGTTTGCAAAAATCGTCTGTTTTTTAACTGTGAAAGAGTTCGCGCGATAGGCACGGGCTAAATTGCCCGCAGGCCGAAATAACTACAAGGGAATATATATTTTTTTCGTAGTGTAGGCACTCGGCCCGCAGTCCGAGTAGGTATGTCGGGCGAATTTACTCCCGAACCAACACTAATCTCGGTACAATTTTGCCAGGATTTGTTTTTAATTCGAGAAAAATATTAATCGACGTTGACCTAGATTACCTCTATCTATGTACAAAGTTTGGTTACTATTTGACCCGTACTTTTCGAATGAATGATTTATTTATCTCGAAATTAAAAGGTGAAATTCCGCATTGTCAATTTCACTGAATTTGTGGTTTATTTCAGTAGTATGTATGTATGTATGTATGTTTACACTACTTTATGTGAAAAAAAAACGCAATCCCAAGGAAGCTATTCTAATATGAGTACGCAAAATTAGTTTTACAGACCACAAAAGCAATTTGCCAAACTGTTTGCGTTACGCTTTGAGCGCTTATTCGCTATGCTACACAACATTTTCAGAAACCGTATCAAGAAGATATTGTAACGCCACGCGTTACTTGTCTGAAGGTCATAGCGAAAAAGGGCCCAGTTTTATTTGCAAATATACATCCTCGATGCCATAAATTAATTTAAAAATTGTTTTTATTATCGTAAGCGCACATAACAGACGTTACTCGTGGCTAAAGTTTATTCTCGTGACCTGGTGTATACGCCTGTGAATCGTCAGCCCACATTTGATGCTAATCTGTCCTACTGAATTGCGCAAAATGCATTGTCGACGCTGCGCCGCGACCGTAGGCGCTTTCTGTCTGCGCTTGTCTATGAATAAGGTTAAGCCCTGACAATAAGGCAATCGTGCAACTTGCAAGATTTGGTTGAACAATAACTATTCGTCTTCGAGCAATCAACCGACTCATTTTCGTACTTTGATACAATTCCTACGAGTAACTTTTATTTAATTAATGAGTGAGTGAGGGGACGAGCCGGTCGCACGCCTGATGGTAAGTATCACGCTTGCTCGTCACAGTTACAGTGCCACCCAGATCTTAATCTTAAAGATTAAGAGTATTAGTATTAGTATTAGTTATTTTTGAGTATCTTCAGATTTTTTAATCTTGGTTTTCTACCTCTTTTTAGCCCGTCTCTTGTTTAAAACAGAAATTGTATGAATTATTTGTGCGATGTCTTGTATAATGAAATATTAACTAGCTTAAAGCTAAAAAAAGAACGCCTGCCCTGCCAAAAAAGAGCTTTTGCCAAACTATATACTGTTGGAATGGGATTATCAAGCCCTTCAATTTGATACCCGTATTGAAAATTTAGAAGTTGATTTGAAAATGGTGCCATACTGCCGCCATATTGAAAGTTTTCAAAAAATATATAGCCTGTGTTACTCGGGGGGATGTAAGGATACCCCATACATCTATATCTGTCCAGGCATTTAAAAGTTATGGTGGAATAAAGAAACTCACATACAAACATACATTAATGCTAAAAACATAACACTTCTTTTTTTTGGTCAGTCGTGTAAAAACAAAAAGCGTTACTACACGACTGCCCAAAAATGGAGTGTAATGTTTTTAGGATTCATGTATGTTTGTATGTGTGTGAGTTTCTTTATTCCACCATAACTTTTAAATGCCTGAACTCGTTTAGACGTATGGGGTATCGTTAGAATTCTTACATCCCCCCGAGTAAAACTTTTTTATTTAAAAAAAAACATTATGGCTCCATTTTCAAATGAGAAAAAACTTCTCATTTTACAACATGGGTATCAAATTGAAGGCATTAATGAGCACATTGCAACAGTATGTAATTTATTAGCAAAAGCTCTTTTTTGGCAGGAAAGGCGTGTTTTTTTTAGCTTTTATGCTAGTTATTTTCTCCTCATAATCCTATATAAAAGAAAAAAAGGAAGAAAGAAAATACATCAAGCTATCAGGCTGAATAGTTCTCACAGCACCCATGGGATGTGAATTGGTGGGCCTATTATCAACCCAGGCCAAATATTGGCAGCACTATTTTCCTGATTATCTACAGTGAAACTCCAAGCCCCCTGCCAAGTGTATAGTTTGTTTGTTATATGAGGTAGTGCTGGCCTCTGGTAGGCCAGCTGTAGATGCCCTCGGGTAGCCTGGCAAACTCTGAGCCAGGCCACCCGAGGGCATCTACATAGCTTAGCGACTGCTATTAATCAATAACCGCCGGGACCGACAGCTTAACGTACCGAAGCACGGAGCGATGGAAAACCGCACACAAATTAGAAAAGTCATTGGTGCGGAGCCTAGGACAGAACCCGGTGTTGACCGATTCTAATATATTAGGCGCTAATTATTGAGCGATGTATAGGGGTATACCCCTATACATCGCTTAAGTGTAGTGATTTTGGAAAATTCCCTATTATGTATATCATGATGGAGATCTAAGACCAGGAGTGGGCGTCTTCTGAGTTCCGGGGCTGATGACGTGATGTGGTTTTCTTCTTGATATTTTACAGCATCGTTATTTTCTTGTTACTTCCTAAGTACCCGATAATGTGACTTTTTATTCAAATTTAATTCATTTTCATAATGTCACTGTTTCAACAAGATTTCAGCCAGAACTCAGTCGGGCTGTTTTTTTACCCGACTGCGGAGGGTTTTGTTAATGGGTCGTATGTGTTCCTTTGGCGCTTCGTACAACCTAAAAGGCTTGATGGATTTTGGTATCGCTGAATTCGTGTTAGATACGAATTTGACAAAGGATAATGAAGTGTCAGGAAAACTATTATGGCGGCTTACATCTGCCATATTGTATTTCCAACGGAACAATAAATGACCAAAACCTATCGAGTGAGGTATCACAATGAAGGTCTTTACAAGACCATTCCAAAACTGTATAATTCTTTTACCTAAACAGTAGCAATCGTCTTTCAAGCTTCTTGCAAATTTTCCAATTTTAGTGTAATCAAGTTACATTTTGTTTTACGACTTCTTGTGACACCAATATGGTTGTCGTCTCACATTAAATTATACTCCAACACATATTCGTCCCGATTACCCATCTGGATTCAAGCGTCATCAGCAATCATAAAAAAAAAACATCATATAATATAGTAATACATGTCTTGGCACAAAAATGAATACATCTCCAGCCTATCCCATAATTATACAGACTCGTGGGCGTGAACAAGCCTCCTACGTCATAATTCCAACCTCTGACGTCACGTGCGAACGCTTAACGCCTGGTTTACGCCAAAATTGGCCAAATAGTCACATCAACATAGGTTTAATGCTGAGAATATCAACAAACAAATCCTTTTTGCAACATTCTTTGCTACTATTTGAAGTAGGTTAAGCGATTCGTGTTTGATGTCGATTTGCGCGGTTCGCTAATCGCTCGAGTAAATAATGAACTCCTTTGAAGTCAGGTATATTTAGTAAACGATGGTCAGCATTTTATTGAGGCTTAGAAAGTTGTAAGATTCCTTTTTTTTCTATAATTATATATTGTACCTATCACAGAACTTTAGGGCATAAGTGTTTAATTAAGAATTATTACAACATCATTATTTTCAGATAATGTTCGTCTACTGCTGGACGTAGGGAAATCGCAAAGGTGTAAAGGTAAGGAAAGTTTTTTTTTTATTACGGACTAGGCAATCGTTTGACCACGATCTCACCCGATGGAAAGCGATGATGTGGTCGAAGGTGTAGCACGCTTGCCTAGTAGATACCTATTCACTCTTGACTTGAACACACCGGGGTTATAATTTACCGGAAACACTGACGAGGGCAGGGCATTCCACTCTTTTGCAGTTCTTATAATAAATGAAGAAGTGAGTGTGAAAGTGATTTACTATCCTACAAACTGGTGTGAACGTTAGGAAATAAATTTCCTGACACACTACTATACGAACAGTATAAAGGTTTCTTCCTAACCATCACACCAGTGTGATGTGACATTGCAGTGTGAAAGTTAGTCAGTTCCGGTATTTTCTATAAGCTAGCTCTGTTACCTCATTCGTTCTTTTTTAAATATTTTTGAGTATGGGTTAAATTCTTTCGTTTTCCAGATATATAGGATTTATAGACATTTGAAAATCTGGAATCTATACCCTTAATAAAACTGTAACGGGTCCAATTCTATGTACATAGAAGATATTTTGTTTTTGGAGTGTGCTCTGTGTTCGATACTGAAGCCTAAACTGTTGTTTGTTTAAAAATGTTTCTGTCTGTCTGTCTGTTTTTCTGTCTGACTGTCTGTCTGTCTGTTTCTTGGCTAGGCATCACGCAGAAACTACTGAATGAATTTAAATTAAAATTGGTATGGTTTGAGTTCATACTAAGAGGTAGGAAAAATTAAAGGATTTTCCCAAGATAGGGGTTGAAAGTTATTAAAAAGAACACGTATCACGCTGAAACTACTATAGACGGATTATTTGATGCAAATTGCCACAGTCATATACAGTACGAAAAAGGCTGTACAAAGAAGATAGATAAAAAAAGCTCTTGGGTGCTTAAAAAAGCGATTGAACAAGTTTTTTTTTTGAATTGTGTCTTTCTGTCTGTTTGTCTGTATGTGTGTTTGTTCACGCATTAAACGTAAAATCTACTGGACCGATTGCGATGCGGTTTTCATTGTTAGATAGCTAAGGGTTTGATTTAAAAACTGGTGTAATTTTGATCTAATTTTGGTATATTGGTCCTGGAATAGCATATTATGTTACTTTGCACCTAAAGAAAAGACCACGCGTGTGAAGCCGCGGGTGCAGCTAGTAAATAATATAAATTAGATACAAAAACGAGCGAGCCTTACAGTAGTCGCATAATGATGTATTATATCTGACATCTTGTTAATGTTTTAGACTGTTTAAACATTGTTTAACACTTTTCACGAAATCATTCCTATAGATTGCAGGAAAGCGAGCGGAAAGATTTTTTACACATAAAAAATTGTGTTGTTTTGTTGTTCTCGCCGCGTGTTATAACAGTTTGAAGATAAAGTAAACGTGCTATAAAAAAACTAACTATTACTACCTAACCAATGCTTCTAATTCTAAAATATGAAAGCTTCGTTATCTTCATCATCATGATCATCAGCTTATGTTAGTCTAATACTGGATGTAGGCCTCTCCTAGTCAATGCCACTGAGCCCGATCTTCGGCTCTTCTCATCCAGTTTCTGCCAGCCATTTTTCGCAAGTCTTCACTCTACCACAAAAAAAGCTTATAGGTTACAAATGCAAATTTGTAAACAAGCTTTTAAAATGTCTCAATAATAACACGTTTCTTAAACGGATCTGCAGTGATATAAGTACAAGAAGTGGTAATAACTTAAGCGGACTTAACTTTAACCCATGATGCAGTCTTGATTCAGGATAAACCCAAATCGTGAACATTTCAAGCTTGAGACACACTGAGCGTGGCTCCGAAGCAAAAGCGACAAAAGCCCAGCATCCACTAAAGCGGAGATGTTCGAATATCTCAAACAAGCAGGAAATGTAGATTAAAAAACAATCCAAAAACCAGGTGTTTTTTCTTGTTTTTTTTAAATGCATTTTTTTAGAATGCATTGATTTGTGAGCTACCCTGAAAGTTGCAGCTGGATAGCTAATCGGGAAGTGCTCAAAATTTGAGCTGCAAGATTTCACCCGGAACTACAGATAGACAAACAAGAAAGTGACTTAAAAATAAAAAATGTATGACACGAGACGGGGAGTTGTGTTGTGCCGCACGTTGCACATCTCACAAGGCAAACAGTAAATACAATCGCACGAGAAAATCTAATGTAGAGAAACTTTTCTGCTCCTTGCCCCTAGCTGCTCCACAACAACTCTCTATAGGTTGCTACGCTGCACAACTCCACACATCTTTGGACAGACATCACTCTTTACAGAGGATATATTTTCTCCGCATCGCAGAAAAAACGCTTCGCAGATAATTGCTTCGCAGATTGTTGGAATCTGGGCTACACGAGCCAGTATGCGAGTTGGAAGACAGAATTAACATCGTGCAGCATCACAGTACTTCTTCATGTACTTGCAGTATAGTAGTCTTAATTCGCTTCTCTATCGCATAGGTACCTATTTCTGAAGATTTACAGTAGAAGTATAAGGTTTAGGAACGGGATATTTACCATGAGTTTTTCAATGAGTTCCCGATATTTCGGCACTGTAGCAAGCGCCATGATCACGAATAACTGAAGTAACTGCTGGTGGATTAGTTTTAACGAGCAGACAAAATGGTCTACATTCTGTCTCACTCACTCACTCTGTGACACCAGTACCATTGCTACCACTTTCATTAATAACTGATCTCGACACACAGCACTAACAGTATCAGCTCGGGGTATATGATTCTTCGTTTTTCACGTACCACTGGATTCCAGACAATCGACAGTTTACACCCATCCTCACGATTAAAATTTTTGAACTTGGTAATTTCAATCTCTTCACCAATCAATGTATTTAATGCCGGCCGGCCGTTCGACGGCCGGTTGGTCTAGTGGCTAGAGACCCTAGGAACGAAATCAAACGGTCACGGGTTCCGAATCCTGCAAGGTGCAATCATTTGTGTGATTAGCAGAAATGTTTGTTTCCGAGTCATGGATGTGATATTCGTATTTATGTATGTTTATCGGTTATCTAGTGCCCATATTACAGGGTATCCTAGTTAGGTAATTGGTGTGGAATTGTCCCAAATATATTAATATATTAGTATATTAATGGCATTCTGTAAATTTGCAGTAGATGAAAAACAAGGCGATCCTCTTATCTAGATCTATTAGATCATCACTTTAGAAAGACATTATACGTTAAAAGGTTGTATAGTATAATGATGTCACTTCCTGTCGGGTACATTCCTGAGCAATGAACTAAAAGCTCTACATAGGAAGACCGTCTAAAAGTTCCGGCTTCAAAAACCTTGGTAGCAACTAAATTATGCCTACATACTCGTATATTAAAATTATAAACTCTTTCACTTATTCGGGTTTTTTTCAATTCTCTGATCTTTTATGTATTTTATATTCACTAGCTAGAATAAAATCATGATTTCGTTAGTATATCTATCCATATCTATACTTACGAATATAATAAAGCAATAAGTACGAAAAAGTCTATATAACGAAGATAATTACAAAAAAAGGTCTAGGGAACTTAAAATAGGCTACTGTCTGTTTGTTTGTTTGTCTGTACTTTGTTCGCGCATCACGTAAAATCTAATTGACCGATTGCGATGAGGATTAACTGTTGGATAGTTTAGGGGTAGACTTAAAAACTGGGGCACTTGGTATCTCAATCCGATGATAAGATACCGAGCAATCGATAAAAACTATTTGACGGCGGAAGGAATTTCGATGAAATGTTAGTATATTGGTATTTTAGGTCCTGGGATAGCAAATAGAGTACTTTTAAGCCAGATAAATGATCACGTGTGCGAAGTCGCGGGCACAGCTATTAAATAAATAATTGTAAATTGATTATGTAATACAATACATTTTTGGAGGCTCATTAGCATTGGTAAGGTAGCAGGCATTTTGTGTTAAAAGTCAGTTGACAATTTATAAAATTATAATTCTTCTTCTTCGGGTACCATATCCTAGCGGATGTTGGCGACCACCACACGAAATTCTTCTCTTTTCTGTGCCAGTCTACAAAGACTGGCAGCGTCTTTGATATCTGTCCAGCTCTTCATATTGTCACTCCATTTTATTCTCCTTCTCCCTCTTCCCCGCTTCCCTTCCATTTTCCCTTCCATGATGTTTTTTAATATGTTATACTTCTGGTGTCTATAAATGTGACTAAAATATGCTGTTTTACGTTTCTTAATTGTGATTAGCACTTCCAGCTGTTTATTCATTCTATTAAGTACATCTTTATTCGTTACCATATCTGTCCATGAGATCTTTAACATTCACCTATAAAGCCACATTTCAAATGCATTTAATTTTGATTCAATGTTTTTATTTAAAGTCCATCTCTCAGCACCATACAGAAGTACTGACAGAACGTAACATTTCGCCATTCTCCATCTGAGTTTAAGTTTAATGTCTTTGTTAGTGAAAAGTTTTTTCATTTTCATGAAGGTGCTTCTGGCAATTTTTATTCTGATTCGGATCTCCTTTTCTGGATCCCAGTTTTCATTAAGCCAGGTTCCTAGACATCGATACTGCCTAACCCTTTCTATGGTTTTATCTTTGATAGTCATTATACCTGAGTCTACCGTATTCTTGGTGATAATCATGTACTTAGTTTTCGATATGTTCATTTTTAGACCATGATCCTCTACTAAAAATTATAATAAGGAAATCTAAAAGAAAACAGGTAGATCGAAAGTATTAAATAACGCACCCAAAATAGAACGATTGCACTCACCTATTACACTCATATTACGTCTTTATCATTGTCTATTTTTGACATTGACCGATTACAAATTACATCAATCAATAAAAATAATTTTGAGTTACAGTAATATCTTCGGACGTAATCGATAATGTTAATAATGGGTATTTCTTATGACGTGATTTTTGTCAAATAAAGTATTATCTGAAACGTATCTTGCGTTTCTTGTTATGGTATCTTATCTGTGGACGTTTGGGTGGAGGAAGTGCTGGCGATTAGCAATTTTTCACGAGAGATAGGGTCAGAGAAATAATATCTGTTTTTTTAAGTAACCGTATTTGGAAAGCTTTTTGATTGGTTGTTTTCAAGTTGGTTGCTCGACGATCAAATATTATCAAATAAACTACCTGTGCTTTGCTTGCGTGGTCATTTCTTTGGATCAAATGTAACCAGGACCAAAAATACTTATAAAATACAATATAATACATTTCATCAAAATTCGTTCAGCCGTGAAACAAATTTTATCGACAGCTCGGCTTCTTCATAGCGGATAGAGATAAAAAGTACACCAGATTTTAAGTCAAAAGAAAAATAGCTTTGGTAGTTCAAATTTCCACAATGTGTTATTAAGTTAGTTACGCGTTACGCATGACAATTACACATTATAATGTTGTATATGTTGGTAGTTGGTGGTAAAAAAAAAACCTAATATTTTTCATATTTTGTAAAGTCCGAGCATAAAAATTAGCAAAAAAATATCGAATTCCATTTTTCCAGTTAGTTAATAACTAGCTGCTCTGCTCTACGGCTCCGCCCGTAGTTTTTCTTTTATCACAAGGCAAATGCATTTATTTGGGGAATCAAGTAGCCTATGTAAACCTGGTAGCCTAGCTTTCTATCAGTGAAATAATTTTCAGTATCGTATCAGTAGTTTCCGACGTTACGGATTTTTTAAAATCGATTTTTATGTTTATTTTTAGCCCCCGGACCAGAAAAGAGAGTTGTGTTATAAGTTTAGGATGTGATTATGTCTGTCTGCAGCATCGTACCTCCGAATGAACCGATTTTGACGCGGTTTTTTCTGTTTGAAAGTTGATGTGATCGAGATGGTTCTTACCTGTAATGTGGGGGCTATAATGGGGGAGGGGGTGTCGAATATGTATATACCATATTTAAGTTGCGCTTGTTATTTTATTGCAATGTATTTTATCAGTAGGTGGTACTACAGTCTTATATAGATCTCTAACTTATTTGTATCAAAGTGGTATTGTGGCTCATCCTGTGATGACGTAATTTAGATCCAACTTGAGCTTATTGGCGCCGCTGTAACAAAGACTAGGAACCCACACCGATAAAATTATTTGCACAGACAGCCTGCGGCTTAGTAATCGGTTTTCCCTTGAAATATAGTTATCGAAAGAATTTTATGTGAATAGTGAAGTGTGTACGTGTTCAAATATGTTTTGTAGTACTCGCCGTTAGTTGTATAGTAGCCGTTTATAAGCAAGCAATAAAATAAAAACAAAACGTTAAACGTTATTTGTTTTTGTCTACGCAAATGTAAGTATAAGTTGAAGCTATTCCCAAAGATACAAAACGTATTTTTTTACATGTCTAGAAAGTTGCAGATAAAAGCTGCAAGTATTTGTAGTGACGGATTTCACAAGGCACGTTCATCATCGTCGTTGCAACCGATCGCTGTAAATCATTTCCTCTAATATATACATTTATAATTTGTATTTATTGTTTTGGATATACTATATATTACATTATACATTAGTCTTATTTTTATGGAGTATTTTTTTTCTCTGTTTTTAATTATTAATTTTCCCTCCATTCGCCCCCTCAGGGTTGTGCCAGAATACCAGCACTAAGGTGTCATAGACACTCGGTATTGTGCTGAGGCGTGGTCTTTTTGGCACCGCACTTAAATATATTTTTTCTTTTCTTTTTTGTGTTTGTGTGTCAAATAAATGTTTTTTCTTTCTTTCTTTCTTTTCTTTATATAATAGATTTCGACTATAGATTCAACCTACAACCTTCAACTGGGTCCGATTAGATTTCAAAAATCATAAAAATAATTCCACCACATGTGGCTTCTAAGAGTATGTAAACAGTTAAAACTGTAAATAAAGAGCTCTGTTACTTTATTAGTTACCAAATTGGAAACTTGTCTTGTTAAATTTGTTTTTCCTTTTTCATCTTCTTCTTTGATTACTCAATACTATTGTTTATTATTGTTTTCCATGTTTCAATAAATTCTTTTCTACCCTCACTTTCACATTGTTAGATGCGCAGTAATGATCACAGTTTGAGTAATGTTAAAATTAGTGTTTGCTTTTTATTAAGTTTCTTTATTTCTTTACTTTAAATTTATTATTATTTTTCTGATTGTGTCCGTGCCGTGATGTCACCAACGGAAGACCAGCGTTGGTTGTTTTACAACCAGCCTTATGCTGAGTTGGGACCTTTTTGCTGCAATTATCATTTAAGCTATTTCATATATATTTATATTTTGTTACGTTTGTAATGATTTCTGTTTGTAATTATTGTAACAAATAGACTCATTTATTCTTCTTCTGAAACCCGGACACCGGAAAGAATACAAATTATGGTGAAGCAATGACGCAATTTTAATAAGCAGATCAGTGTCAGTCAGTTTTGCATTGACACCTCCGTACACCATTGACAGAGCTCTTTCTATTCAGTTTTTTCTGTTGACACAGAAGCCATGATGTAGAATTTATGATTTTTGAAATCCAATCGGACCAAGTTGTAGGTCGAACCGTTAGTCGAAAACCGTTCGCGATATTAGAGGAAATGACTTACCGTGATCGGTTGCTACGACGACGATGATCGTGCGATCCGTCACTACAAACCCTTACTGGCAGGTTTTATCTGCATCATCAGCTCCATCATCAGCCTATTACATTCCACATATGGACAAAAGACATTTTCCAGAAAGAGAAAATGGGCCATAATCTCGTTTGCTATTACGCCAAAAATCTTACCGTGTGAGCATGGCCTTTACGAAACATGGTGTACAAAATTTAATCGTTTATAAAACATATATTTATTCGTAATCGCATCAATAAATGAAGTATTTAATTTAATTACTGTCTCTATGTCGGCACCATATACCCTACTTCCAAAACCTCAACCCACGGAACATCAGCAGAACGTTAAAAAAAACATGTCCCGAGCAAAAAACAAAAATTAGTTACACTTATCAATCAAACGTCAACCTGATAACCGATCATTATGCTCGCACACCTCAATCAAATATTATTATGGTGATCACTTGTGTGGTCATTGATAAATTTTATTTATTAGTCATGTGTTTATAACCGGTCGATTAAACTCAACCAGTCTGTAGTGAGAATTGTATATGACCTCGGAGTCAAATTGGAGGAAATTTTCTACGTCAAATGCAGCTGTGGTATTGACGACAGTCGAAAACATCTAAAAATAACAGACTCTTGCCTTAAATCCTTTAACCGCAAATACTACACACCTGTCTCACCTGTATACCTACACTTATAAGTGCGCACCTGTGAAAAAATTATGTTTCGAAGAAGTATGAATATAGGAGCTGATTATTAATTGAGGAAAAAACCTTAAATATTTTAATTGCATTAGATTTTCGTGCTGAGCGATTAAAATTGGTGCTCTGTCAATCACAGTGCACCAATTGTAATCGTTCAGATCAGAGTTTGTTCTGGTTCAATCCTAGGCTCCGCACCAATGACTTTTGTAAGTTATGTGCGGTTTTCCATCGCTCCGTGCTTCGGAGGGCACGTTAAGCTGTCGGTACCAACTGTTATTGATTAATAGCAGTCGTTAAGCCTAATGTCAGTGGCCCTCGAGCGGCTTCGCAAACTCTGACATCAGAAGCCACACACGACAAACAAACAAACAAGATTTTCTTGACTATTGCTTTAACTTTCTACTATGCTATTGCTAAAGCTCTCACATGCACTCACTTCTACCTGAGTCTTATTTATACCGTGATTGAAAAAAAAAAAACAGCGATTAAAAAACTCTCGAATCACAATTATTACACCTAATACCAACTACGCTGGAAAAAGCCAGGATCCGACCTAAAAGAAAAATAGTCTGTTTACACATACACCAATTCATTGGTTGGTATCGTAATAAGATTCCGATTCTGTAATAGTCAAAGGGCAATGTTTCACAAAATAGAACACGTGCGAAATCTGACGGAAATGAAATATCATTGCATTGTTTTTCGACTTTGATCACCTGCCTGAAATAAAGCAGCTCTCGGCAAAATAGAGCAGAGCTGATTCAGTTCAAGAGCAAGTTATCAATAATATTTTGAGATCTTTGTTTCCGTTTCAATCAATCTTTCATCGCACGCTAAAGTAAGTATAACGTTTCCTCTTAAGAATCAATCATACAAAGTAAGTAGACGAATGAGTTGAGCTATTCGTAGGTTGTGAACGATTTGGACTTGGGCGCACACGTCAGCTAAAAGCGTCATGTTCATGCAGTTAACTGATTTGAGCTGCCTGATGGCGTCAATTCCTTACTGTCTTCCCAACGCGTTTGGTTAGACTGAAATGTACGAGACACGACACGAGAAATACGAGATACGCCGTGCGCGGGGCTGGTCCGTTCAGGGAAGTCAATCGGAGAATCTAATCGGGAATCTATAATAGTACGGGATAGGCAAATAATTAGAAGACACAAACTTTATTGATATTACAATTAGAGAAGTGAAAAGTACTGGGAACGTTACCCACGGGAAACCATAAATATAATATCTATAACTATTTCCTTAGTTGTGGTTTTATTAAATAATTATTGAGCATTAGAGAGCCACTAATCCAGTACTAACCGCAAACTCACACGTAGACTATTGAGCTTCTACACGATTGTGAGGATATTTTGAAGTCAAAGCAAAAAGAAACGCTGTGAAAACTTAGATATTTTTTTTATCGCATATTAATTATTTGCGTGTTCTTTGGCCAACATTTGCGACATCATCGGATTTTTGCATTAAGTACATACTTAAAAAGGCGAAATTCTTCTAATCAGCTTTCGATTTCGCATGCCAACGTTTAGCATTTCACGATTTAGGGGTGCCATAAAATATGTCACCCCTAAATACATTTTGTCACATATGAGCAAATATGAGCAAAATCCCCGGGCCTCCGATACATTTCGTAATTTTTGTCACAGATGTGACATTTGTGAAAACGCTCCGATGCACTTGGTTACTGCGGCAGCCAGTTTTCGATTTAAAATTAATTTCGTGTTTTTTACCCCTGCTGAGTGTTTTATTCGTACAAGGAATATTTTTCCTTTATGGTAAAACACCCAATAATTACCAATTACCTTAGTAGGATAAATAAAACAGAGCTATAATTTAGACAAAAGTTTTGTTTTTTTCCGGCTTTCACAAAGATATTCTGGTCACTTTTTCTACTAAACTGTGTTGATATTTTAATGTTATTAGATATATAAATTCATGTAATATTTAAATAGAACAAAATAACAGTGTGTCATCAATCTCATTTCCATGTTTTTTTTTTCAGACGTGCTCCCCATTTTTGCCTTCATCATTTTCCCGCCGTGCCCTCTATATAATAATTAACTAATTATATATATAAATAATAATATAATATAATAATTTACTCTCCCTCTTATATAATAATTTCATAACTCTTTGGTTCGGTTTGTCAGTGGCTACATATATTCAGCCAATCACAGGCCGAGTTTTGTACGATAGCGTCAAACCATTGAGCAAGGAATGGAAAATAAGTTTGACCACAGCGACAACAATATTTCGCGCCAATTTCCCGGTAGTGACTATTACTTATTCTGTGTGCCTATGTAACATAGACTTTGACATAAGATTCAAAGTGCTTTAAAGGGGTAAGCTCTCTGAGGCAGTTGAATGTATAACATTTGTTTCTTTAGCTATATCTATACCTAAAATAAAGCAGTAGGTAAGTACATATAATAAGCAACTGAACATGAATGTATAAAAAAAGTATCTGTTTGTCTGTTAGTTTGTTTGTCTGTATGTTTGTTTGCGCACCACGTAAAAACTACTCGACGGATTGCGATGCAGTTTTCACTGTTGGATAGCTTACGGTTGGACTTGAAACTGGGGTGGATACTTGGTATCTCAATCTGATAAGTAATATTCGAACAATCAATAAAAAACCATTTGAAGTCTGAACGAAGTTTGAAGATTTTGGTAGTTTTAGTTCTGGTTCAGGAACATCACAGGATCCTTATATCCCAGAAACATGACAACGCAGGCAAAGTCGTGGGCACAGCTAGTCATACATAAAAAAATTGCATGTGGCTTTTTCACCTTTTTACTAATATTTTAATATTACCGTTAACTATTTACCGTTCCCGGCGACCATCCAATATTGTATGCAAGAGAGTCGCTAACAAAGTAGAATAATTAGCTTAAGAGCTAAAAAAACACGCCTGCCCTGCCAAAAAATAATTTATACCAATAAATTGTATACTGTTAGAATGTGCTTATTTGATACCCATATGTAAAATTCAGAGAAAAAAATATATTTCGCAATTGAAAATGGAGCCATACAAAAACAAAATTGAAATTTTTCACAAAGAAATGCCATACGTCTACATCTGTTCCGGTATTTAAAAGTTATGGTGGAATAAAGGAAGTCAAGCATACATACAAACATACATGAATCTTAAAAACTTTACACTCCTTTATTGGGTAGTCGTGTTAAAATAGAGCAGACGTACACAAACATTTCTGAGCATGTTAGAGAAAAATCGTTTTAATACCTACCTTCAAATCTCTGTTCAAAATAGATTAACTTTATTTGTTGCACTAAAAACTAAACAGTTTCTTCATGTTCATAGTGTAAATGTTCATATACTTCAGTGATTCATGAAATAAACAGGTGAATTGTACAGTTCACTAATCGTGGCACGAAAACGCTAAGAGTAGTTGTACAAAATGAGTTCTCCAAACTGTAAATCAATTTCTAATCGACTATCATCTGCTAATTATTATGTTTTACAATCCAATTAAGAGATGTCAACGTCAATAACAACATTGTGGGATGTTCCGACAAAAAAAAACCATAATTGGCCAATTGACATGTCCAAAACAACTTCCTAAGTTTTTTGCGTACTAATCATAGCACAAAAGCTTTGTAACGGAACGTTCTGAGTTTTGTGGGTTTGACAGCATTCTATCAGCTCTGTATAGACACAGACATGATTCAGGCATTGTAGATGAAAACAGGATGTTATTTTTAGCAGTCTGTGTAGTACGCAACGAAACCTCATGTTCAAATCTGAGGCGATTGTTTTTAAAACATTATTTCTATTGGCTTTTTGGTGGTTATTGGCTATGGTGGCTTATATGGTGAAATATGTAAAACTAGCTGCGCCCCGCGTTTTCACACACGTGGATAATGATGATGGTTTATGATGATGATCATTCTCCTTCTTCTTTTCGTGTCGGTATCAGCTCTTAATACTAAAATTAAATTTATTTGGCCCAGAAGGTGGCCACATTTACCGCACTGTCTGTGGCTTCCATTAATTCTACTGGCGTGCAGGTGTAGGGGCTCAAAGGGCAAGATATTAGGTGTGGCATTGTTTGTGTGGGTTCTCCACATACACATTGGCTGTTTGAAGCTGGTGCAAACCCCCACTTGCATATGTTACTCCTGCAGCGACCCACTTGTGTTCGTAGCCGGTTTAGAGATTTCCATACTGGCCATCGGAGTTCATGGCCAGCTGGGAGTTTTATGATTATCATTAGTAGCATATGTGTTAATCCAGGATATAAACTATCCCGGTATCAAGAGGGTGCCTACAGGGAGGAGTCCTATCACCTCTATTCTGGAACATGGTGGTCAATGACCTGATCACAAAGCTGAATAATCTACGCTTCTTCACGGTTGGCTACGCAGATGATCTGGCGATTCTCGTATCGGGTCATTTTGCCTGCGTATCTTGTGTAATTATGAATAACGCTCTGAAGATCGTAGAAAGCTGGTGTACAGACTCTGGATTAACCGTGAATTCTACAAGAACAAATCTAGTCATGTTTACAAATAAAATAAACTTAGGGAGATACAAACTGCCCTACCTTTACGACACTCAGTTGACCCTGACTGAAGAGGTAAAGTATTTAGGTATCACCTTAGATAGCAAACTCAACTGGTCTAGCCACCTGGAAAGCAAAATAAACATAGCTACTATTTCATTTTGGCAATGCAAAAGAATGATAGGGAAAACATGGGGCTTCAGTCCAAAGATTACCTTATGGTTATATAATATTGTAATTAGGCCTTCAATAACGTATGGAGCTTTTTTTTCATTTTAGTCTGGTGGCCAAGAACTAAACAGAGCACCACAATCAGCAAATTACAACAATTCCAGAGGCTGGCTTGTGTAGCTGTAACTGGATGTATGAGAACTGCTCCACGGCAGCACTTGAGGCATTGTTTGGATTGCAGCCGTTACAGCTTCACATCCAACCGGAAGGAAATTATACACTTCAGGGCTAATTACATACAGTGCCACAATCTACTGGAGGAGGTTAGTAAAAACAATTAAGTTACTCTCCAATGGATAAAAAGGCACAACGGATCTAGAGGCAACGATGCGGCTGATGAACTGGTGAGGCGGGGCTCGGACTTGCGTGTCGTAGGTCCGGAACCGATTATCCCTTTGCCTTTTAGCCTAATTCGAGCATGGATCCGACAGAGAACAAACAATTGGCATCAAAACTACTGGGCAAGTATTAAGGACTGTAGGCAGTCAAGGGAGGCATTTCCAGAGTTAAATCCGAGATTCTCCCGTAGACTCCTAAATCTTAAGCGGGCCAAGCTCCGACAAGTCGTCGTAATAATCACCGGTCATTGTGCCTTTAATAAACACCTATTCACTATAGGAATTACTGTCAGCCCCCTGTACAGAGGATGCCTGAAGGATGAGGAAACGGCCACGCATGTGCTCTTAGATTGGAGCGGCGTGGCGAATCAAAGGGTGCATTTCCTTGGCATACCGGGAACCCTGCAAGAGGTCTGCACCGAAATACGACAGCTGCTGGCCTTCCTGAAGGACATTGGGTGGCTGCATTGACAGGCAGCATCACCCATCACGCAAAAAGGGCCGACATCTGGCCTAATTGCGGAAAAGAGCCCGAGCACCAAGTATCCCGGTATCAAATTTCATCCAAATCCGTTCAGCGGGTTGAGCGTCAAGGAGTAACAAACATACACACAAATGCTTCTGGATAGATGTTGCTAATCGGTTTTTACCCTCGATCCACTAAAATCCATAAAATTTATGGATCTTTTTGCACCTTTATTTACGCATTTTACGTCGTTTTGCATGGGCTGTCAGTTTTAATATCTGGAGTTCTGCATCGCGCATGTATACGAAGTTTTCGGCTACATAAGATAGTATTCCATTTTAAAACTCTAAGCTCTGATTGGTCTGTTTACGACAGTGGCTGATGTTGCAGTGTGATAATGTTTTGGCCTAATTAGCAATAAGTATATAAAATAAATTCGAGAATTAAATATAATCTGTTGTTGTCCATTGCCCAACCATAGATAGCTGACAGCCATATCAATGTAAATTGATCACTATGGTTAAATATCTCGATAGGTATACAATACAACATACACTTAATATTATGATATTTAAATAGTTGTTAAGGTTATATAATTGTGTTAAAGCTTTTTAGCAAAAGAACTGATGTCTTTTAACTTTCAGGTGAAAGATACAAGACCGTGACCGCTTTCCATCAAGATATCCGTCAGCGACTTCATCGCTGATATTTCTATTCTACGTAAAAAAAACATACAACTCTTAAAAACGACCTCACTTTGTCTGTTCCATCGTAGATTTCCAGATTGATGTATTTATAGAAGGTGAGCAGTATTGTGATGAGGAGCAGGCCGTTTCGTTTCGAAAACTAAGAAATCTAAAAATATTTCTAATATTGTTGCTGGCAGAAAGAAGTATCTAATGTTTACAGTTCTTGTTATTACATAATTGACTAAAATACTCATTATTTTAAGGTTAACATGTTGATAAGAACAAAAAGTAACGCATAGGTCTAATTAAAAGTGGGGAGATTAGGGTACCAGCTCCTTCGAGAGTGGGCCGAATAAATTAGGTGCAATGCACAAAATTACCTTCTTTTGTTTAAGTCACAATCGGAGTGGTTTATGTGTAGCACGTGTTAACAGTGTCTCTCATTCGCACTACAATCGTATATCTTTCTATCTTTGTTGTTGATGCATGACGCTGACGGCGGGAATATTGCATTGTATGTGTTTGCCTGTAGTTGTATCTAGTCCAGTTTATGTTTACGTGATTTTAAAGCGTGTCCTATCTTCTAGATCTATGTTTATAACCGTAAAATTTTGAATTGCGTAACATAAAACAGACCTCTTTTCTAAATATCTGGATTGTTTGTGAACTGAAACAGGCGTTCCTTTAGTGTTGTCGATGTTCCGCGAATCTTATATCTTTGAGTGCAGACAAATAATAGAAATACTTAAAGGTAGCATTCAGCGTGCATTGCAAGGTAGGAAATTGTCGAGAAGGCATTAATTCCACTACAGAATAACTAAAAACCAGTATTTACGTGTACCCAGGTATGTCAGGATAGTGAAGTTGCAGTCGCAGGTCACTGTCCCTACCCTTACACGATCCAAATGCTCAAAACCTATGGGCAACTACGTGACTGTGAAATGGAAAAAACACTACTTTGAAGTCAAAGAAGTTCCAATAAATCAGCACTTGTTAGCTTTAGATCCTCTACTCGGAACAATAAATATGAATAGGGGCAAACCCCGTGTGAACTTTTCAAAAGGATAATTTGCAACACGCCTACGGTTATTAGCGCTACGAGGGGTAAGTTAAGCGGAAGAAACAGAACGATCAGAGAATTTTTTTTTGATTCCACACTCTCCTGCAGCTTCCTCACTAGTCCAGTCATCTAGGAATGAGAGATATGGAAACTTGTATAAACATTTATTTAGACATTCTGAAAGTTGTCTCAAGTCCCATCTAAAGTTATTCAAGGTCAAATGTTGCAAAAATAGTTTTTTTGCAAATATCTCGGTTTCAATGGCTCCAATGATGTTGACAATTGGAACAAAATTGTAGAACATTATAAATGCAACAAATTATGTTCCAAACATTTTTTTGCGCTTAACCATCTAAGAAATAGAGCGCGGAGAACGCACAACGCTCAACCATACATACTGTAATGCATAGTCAACCGTGTGTCCCGGCTAATACAGTATAATTCTATTTAAAATTATTTTCTATTTAAACGGTTAAACGTATGAGAAAATGTTCCGAAATGTGTTTATAATGCTTTTTACAACTTTTCAGCTTACTATTTCTCATTCCAAGGTTGACCCTTGTTTTTGTCTTATTTGACTGGATCATACCGCTACTGACGTGTGCGAACAAAGTCGATAGCCTCCTAAATAGAAAACTACTTGTTTCTAATTACGCAATACATTTTCCAATTATTTCCTAATGAATATTGAGTATGGACATCCAATTACCGCACACACACGAAATTACTCGAAGAAATTAAATCAAAATAAATTGAACCTCACCGGCATTTCCGTGCCGGATCAAATCAGAAATCAAAAGTAACATCCAGTATTCCAAATAGTACTATGTAAAGTTCTTTGACAATAATTTAGGTATACCTATTATGTACAGTTTACCGCAGAAGTCGATAATCTAAATCATTATTTAAACTAATTAAACATTATGTGACAGAACTTACCTCTGGGCTTGGCATCAGTTTATCTATTCGAAATGTTTTACAATTACGATGTCCCACATTCCTCACTCAAACTTTTGCTTTAGTTTTAAAATTAGAACACACCTGTAAATAGTTCTTAACCTTCCTTTCGCTTATTTTTTCACTGCCTCGTTCAATGGCGACGTACATCATATTCTGGTGAGGCTGGTCTTTGTATACAATTCCATGGTCTATTTGTTTCCGATCCACTTACTGGGATTTATTTATAAAAAATATATGAATCAATACATTAGCGCCACTTGATGTATGAGTTTGTGCGAATAGTAAGTGCTAGTTCACACTATAGGCGTGTTTCTACTAGGAGACATGACGTCGATATCAGTATCGGTTAGGATCGACTTAGTCGGTTATGCTTTGGTTGGTTGTATATTCACGCCAGTCACAAATCAAAAGGAGAGATAGGTCCAAAATTTTGAAAAAAAAAACAGCCTGATTCACCAACGAGTCGATATTGAGACAAAAGAGATGATCCTAAAACCCAATCGTCACAATTTTCCAGGATGGTTATTAAATAACTTAAATAACATTATAGAAACAATAGCGGACAAAAGCGGTAACGGAGTGGTGGCATAGTCAAGAGAGCATACTGGACTAGTTGGCAGACCACTAGTGCGACGGGTGGATGACATCGTCCGAATTTAGGTAAAACATGGTGTAGGTTGGCTCAGGACCGGTATGAATGGTGCAATAAAGAAGATACCATATGTTCAGCAGTGGATTGATACGGGCTGATAATGATGATTATGATGAAACAATTCCATAACATATTTGTAATGTTTAAACTTTTTGTTTACTATAAATTGGGTTGAGTAACGGCAACCAAAATCCTTAAAATTTCTTATATATCACGGGAAAATATAATAATAATAATAATAATATTCGGGACAATTCCACACCAATTACCTAGCCCCAAACTAGGATACCCTGTAATATGGGCACTAGATAACGGATAAACATACATAAATACGAATATCACATCCATGACTCGGAAACAAACATTTCTGCTCATCACACAAATGATTCCACCTTGCAGGATTCGAACCCGCGACCGTTTGATTTCGTTCCTAGGGTTACTAGCCACTAGACCAACCGGCCGTCAATATACGATAAAACAAATAAATACGAATAAAAACACGATAAATAATAAAACCTTGAATAAAAAATACGAATAATATACGCTATTAATTGGGTCTAGGCTAAAATCTAAAATAACAAAAACTTCCAAAATAATATATATTTCATGTTATTTGAACACAAATTATTGCATGATTCTTCAGTGACTGCTGTGCATAGAACGTGATTTACATTATCTTACTACAATGATATGTTTCTTTCATGAAAATAATGTTTTTGTGCTGAATATGCTGTGCATCCAACATCTTGCATAAGCGGAGGTATTACTATTCTGAAATCATCGTCATTCTTAGATTCGAATAACAAAGTATGCCAAAGTAATCATTGGCATACTTTTATCTTGTAAATAACTAATATCTTCATGTCAGAGGCCCTCAGGCGGTCTCAAAAGCTCAAAGAAAAAAGAGGCCAGCACCACAGAATAAATATTAGTACTACCTAGTACTATCTCATATCACAGAATAAATAATAGTACAAGCTCATATGAAAAGCAAAGTATAACTATGAAGTAATGATACTTGAAGGATATCTTATGCATAGTAATATTAACAACAGACGTTGCGACCTCAGGGTATTTTTTTCTTTGCCTTTTTCACTATTTACAAAACTTTCAGTGCTACTATATCCCCTGAGGTTGCAACGTCTGCTGCTGGTTTTACAATGCTTATGATATTAGCTCCACTAAAATCTATATATATCTATATCCTATATCACTATACTTATAATAAAAGAGTAAGAATTAAAAACAATGTACCATGAAGATAATTTAAAAAAGAACGGTCTAGGTCAAGCGTAGGTACTTAAAATAACCTATAGAACAAGATTATAACGTTTTTGAAAATCGTGTCTGTCTGTTTGTCTGTTCGCGCATCAAGTAAAAAATTCTGGACCGATTGTGATATGTTTTTACTTTTGGATAGCTTGGGCTTAAAATTAAAAACTGTTCTACTTGCTCTCTCAATCCGATGAGTAGAAGCCGAGCAATCCATGAAAAAAACCTATTTGACTGCTGATGGAATTTGCAGTATTGGTATTTTAGATAATGTAAAAGCACATAGGGTGATCATAACCCAGATAAATGACCACGCGGGCAAGGCCGCGGGCAGAACTAGTTTTAAATAAAATAAAATTTAATTAATTAATAGTGGAGCACAGAGTTAGTGGCACATGGCAGTCGTGACCCGGGCAAAGGTCGCATTACTGTACCAACTCGAGCGGGCAAATCCCTAGCACTTTGTGTGGGCGGAATATGCAAACACTTCGGTGGGCTAGCAAACTCCGCTGCGTTTTTGTTCAATCTTGTGCATTCGGGGCAGGAGAGAGTGTACATTGACTAGATGGACGGTTGTACTCTTTGTACCTCAGATGCCAACCATGTTGAGAAGACGAAAAGGTACATACGAGGGCTATTTGATAAGTCGTTTTAAAAAGAAAAAAAATTTTTTTTAAACAATTTACATTTATTTCTCAACATAGTCTCCTTTGAGGGCCAAACACTTGTTCCAGCGAGTTTCCAATTTTATTTATCCCCTCCAAAAAATACGTTTTTTCGATGTCTTCAAAATAGCCGTTTACACCTGCGATCTTTTCAGATTTGGGAATAGGTAATAATCGCACGGAGCTAGGTCATGCGGAACCAGCTCAAAGCCCAACTCGTGGATTTTGGCCATTGCAATAGCTGACGTGTGCACTGGGGCATTGTCTTGATGAAAGAGGACTTTCTTGGGGGACAAATTTGGTTGTTTTTCCAACAATTCGGTATTAAAACGGGCCAATAACTGCGTAATAACGGCCAGTGATAGTCTTTCCCTTTTCCAAGTAATCAATCATAATGATTCTTTCGCCATCCCATAAGACTGTCGCCATCACCTTCCCAGCCGACAAAACAGTCTTGGCCTTCTTTGGGGCACGTTCACATCCATTGTTTTGATTGATGTTTTGATTCAGGTGTTTAATGGTGGACCCAACTTTCGTCCACAGTGACAAATCGACTCGAAAAATTCCGAGGATTACGCTACATCATATCCAAACACAGTTTTGAAATTCGCTTTCGTTCGCATTTTTGTTCGATTGTCAACAAACGTGGCACCCATCGTGCAGACAGCTTTGTCATATCCAAATCTTCATGAAGAATGTACTCGCACAGTGAAGATGCCTGCGTTCTCAGCTATTTCAGTACAATATTATGGACTTCTTCAACAACATCCTCAGTAGTGACTTCGATTGGGCGACCAGAGCGAGGAGCATCAAATGTGCTTGACCGACCACGTTTAAAATCATTTATCCAGTTATAGTCTGCAACGTTGGTGCGTTAGTGCCATGAACAGAATCAAGTTCAGTTTTTATTGTGGCAGCACTGCAACCCTTCATAAAAAAATGTTTTATAACGGCACGAAATTCAGATTTTTACATAGTTGTTGAAAATTTACGAGTGATCACAGTTAAACAATGGTTAAACTGATAAAAACTTGTTTTTTTTTACTGAATTTTAGACAGTCTTCATTTGAAAGATTGTGCCTGCCAGTGTTAATGCCATTTACCAGAAAAAAAGTTTTATAAATAGTCTTTAAAAGGACTATCAAACAGCCCTCGTATAAGCTAGGTAGGGTTCTCAGCATCCTTACTAAGCTAGCTAAAGGTTACATTTTCGTGGATTCAGACTTATTGAACTTGTGGTAGTTCTGTGATAAATGGTCACTCACCACATATATCTGGTTTCAAATACATATGATTCAAATACGCATAAAATTTACATAATTTACACTATTTGCAATATGCAATCAATATAAGTTAAACACTCAAATCAATTTAACCGCTCACAAATTGGTGCTTTCACGTGCTCACAGGCTTTGCTTTCCATAGTTTTATTGTTTTAGCAAACAGAGACATACGATAGTATTTGTCCGTTCAAACAGCGCTTCTAAACTCTAGAGCAGCCGTTCTCAACTGTTTTATTTTGAGGCCTGGACGATGGGAAAATTGTTGTATTTTGGGCTGCAAGCGCAAAAGGTAAGTTTCTTGTAACTCCCACGATAATTCGTTTTATTTTACTTATAAATATTAATAAAACTTTGTTTTTGACTTAAAGCCGGTTCCTATATCTTAAAATGAATCGTATTCTTTTACTGTCTTGTTTTGCTTTTGACATAAACGCCATAAAAAAAACGTGAAAAGTAACCAGACGTTGGAAAAACGACTCGTTTCATTTTTATAGGAATAGGGGGGTTAGTGTTATAACACGTAAGCAAATTATAGAAACTTGTGCCAGAATGTTGAGGTTACAATAATAATAACGTCCTTCAAATATCGTAAAACAACTTCTGTATGTATGCTTGTCGATTGTTGGCCCCTGGTGATTGATCAGGCTGCCCAATGGCATTTAGACGTGGCTTAACAACGCTAACAATTTTCGATATGCGCCTTTATATGGCTTTGATGCCATATAAAGGCGCATCTCATTCGTTTGTGCATTAAGGTTCGCCTTTATGCGGCAACTTCGAGAAATTGTGAACAACCGACTGATTTACGACGGCATAACGTTCCTGGACGGCTTAACGTGCGTGGAATTGAAACTCCACACATAACTTATTAAAGTCATTGATTGGCGTAGGATCGAACTGAAGCCGTTAGGTTGCAAAAACACATCACTCATACTTACTAACCTCAGCCACTATCGCATAAAAAAACTTCTAAACACTCAAATCCTGCAGGCTGCATACAAAATTTCAGCGAGCCATAAAATCATCAGGGCTGGTCTAGAGTCTGGCCTGGCCATCACTTTGTTTTACAGCCTGTGAAACCACAGAATAGCCAGCAGTCACTCCGGGAAAATTCTCGACGATATGGCCACATAGCAAGCAATTCAGTAATTTGTAAAACGTGTAAACTCGCAAGTGTTGCTAGAACTTAAAAGCCTCGATTTATTATTGTTGCCGGTCGTTGGGAAACTTTATTTAATTGTTTGTAAATTATGCAGTCAGAGGAATGAGAAACATGACCCAATAAGACGGATAGTGATAAAGCTTATTAAGCAATCAATAACTTTCAATGTATTCGATAAGTTAAACAAAGTAATTTACGCATGTTTAGAATAGGTAAATATTGCACGAAACGCACTACGTTTTGCTACGCAAGAATAGATAAGTACTTTCTGATATTGAACTAAAGAAGCCTTCATTGTTTTTGTGGTCAGTTTTTTTTAAATATTTTTCCTTAAGTTTCTAACCTAAAACCGGTAGTTGTACTTATCACATAAATATCCCAAAAACGTAACATAAAACGGATGAGTTTGGATGGCAATAAAATATAGTAACGATTACAACTTAAAAAAATTGATACTGATGACTCAAGAGACGCTAATTTTTATATATAGTTTTTGAATACCATAAAAACTCACATGGCGAGTCACACAGACGCCAAATGGTCAATGATATCAAATTACCAAAACTGGATTAGCACGTTTTACAAATCATATGGCAGAATAGCGTCACACCTGTTGCCAATATTTTACAACATATTGCGCTTTTTTTAATAACATATTAAAATAACATTTGGGAGATAAAGTTTTGATTGCTATAATTTTGGGCTTATTATAATGCTGCATAAGTAGGTATATGTTTTTTGTTAGTTAAAGTCATTAGATGATTTAAAAGCTTAGAAGTGTTTTTTTTTTAATTTATTAGTTTATCACAAATTGTGCAATGAGCTTCGTCGGGTCTTCTCGTCGTCCATCATACCACAGTACCTCAATACAAAAGTATTCAATCAGTGCATCCTATTACCGTTCATGACGTGGACACTCACGGTCAGAATAGTCCACAAAAAGGTCGCTCAGAGAGCTATGGAAATAGCAATATTTGGAATTTCTCTGAAGGACAAGATTCGTAATGAAGGTGACCGATAGGGAACCAAGTTAACCGACATAGCTCTAGGGATAAGGGTCTCAAGTGGCAGAGGGCTGGTCACATTTCCCGAAGAACCGATAACTGTTGGACAAGACAGGTTCTCGAATGGAGACACGTTTAAAATTTAGTACAGAAGAACTTATATTTGATGTTGTATTTATATTGTATTAGGTTTGTGCTTTATTTATCTATATATACTTATAATAAAACTGTAACAGGTCCAATTCTGTACATTGAAGATATTTGGTCAACATTTTTTGGAGGCTTTTCTGTATTCCATATTGAAGCCAAAACTGTTTTTTTTTGTCTCTCTGTCTGTCTGTATCTTGGCTAGGCATCACGCCGAAACTACTGAATGAATTTAAATGAAACTTGGTATGATTTTAGTTCATACTACGAGTACGAGGTAGGACATAGTAGTAGGGTAGATATAGTAGTAGGGTTGAAAGTTATTGCAACGAATATTGATCACGCTGAAACTACTCGACGGATTTTGATACAACTTGGCACAATCATAGTTTATATTAGGCTTCCTGCGGGATATGGGCCAAAATTCTGAACATTGAAGATATTTTGTAAATTTTTTTTGGAGGCTGATCTTTTATTCTTACTGAAGCCAAAACTGCATATATTTTTTTTGTCTGTTGTCGTTATGTCTGTCTATCTGTGTGTATCTTGGACGCACATCACGCTGAAACTACTGAATGAATTCAAATGAAACTTGGCACGATTTGAGTTCATACTACGAGGTAGGACATAGGATAGTTTTCATCCCAAAAAATTAAAGGGTTCCCACAGGATAGGGGTTGATAGTTAGACAGACAGACAGATAGACATACAAAAATGAAGAAAAAAAAACAGTTTTGGCTTCAGTATCAAATATAGAACAGCCTCCAAAATGTTTTACTAAATTTTTTTCAATGTACAAAATTGGACCTGTTACAGTTTTATTATAAGTACGAGTATATAGATGTTGATTTATTATAATTGTTTATTATTTGGGTAGGAAATAGCTTGTCAGCTTGTGCTCGCGCCTGCAATATCAATTATAGTTCGCTAATATAATGGAAAAGCTTGGTAACTAATTTAAGAATAAATCCATGACAAACGAGGTCCATGACAATAGTCACGAGCTAACCACTAATGGATGATGTAATACATTTATTACAATAATAATTATACAATCGTAGATCACAGCTCATTGATTTATTTGAATTTCAGCGTATTTGCATAAGTAGGTAAATATAAGGTTTTTAATATACTTACGCGACAGTCTATCATCGAAAGTGTTACTGATTGCTTGTTATCAGAAGATCAAAGCATTTGGGAGATGGATTTTAAGAGCACCTAAATGATGAACACTATTGAGCATTTATAAAAAAATAATTATATTTGACAATATTTTTGTTAACTTATTGAGAGAGAGATTTTTCGTTTGTTCTCAGTATATTATTATATTTTAAGTACTAGCTGTGCTCGCGGCTTTATTTGCGTTGTCATTTCTCTAGGTGATAAGTACTATCCATCCATACCAATATATGAGTGAAACGTTGTCTGTTTGTTTGTTTGTTTGGGGAGTTTTAACGCGATAACGGCTAGACGGATTTTGATAAAATTTGGAATGGAGATAGCTTATACCCTGGAATAAGATATAGGATACTTTTTTATCCTGGTTAATGGTTATTTTCCACGGGAAAACTAGAAAATGTTGATTACTCGCTGTAAAGAACGGTTGCCATGGAAACGAAATAACAAGTCTGTCAAAAAACATTAAGAGCGTTGGTGCTATACCTACTTTTGCATTGGTTTTTAATATCCTAGAAGAACATAGGATGCTTTTTTTTGCGATAAAAGTCCGAGCGGACAAAGTCGCGGGCGGTAAAGCTAGTACCTATGTGATATTGCAGGACCTAAGATAACAATATAGGTACCTAAATATAATATAGTATATATATATAGGTTTTGATCAAAAATCCTTCAGCCTTCAAAAGGATTTTTAACGATTGTTCGGCTTCTGCTCATTGGATTGCGATATAAAGTAAACCAGATTTTAAGTCATCAACTAAGCTGTCTAATAGTGAAACCCGCGTTTCAATCAATTTTGTAGTTTTTACGTGATGCGCGAACAAACATCCAGACAGATAGACACGAATCTTAAAAACGTTATATTCTTGGACTATAATTCATTTGGAGTCATCGTGCATTTTTATTTTAATTTATCTTATTATTTCGGTATTTTTTGTTACATTATCAGAGAATGCCTTTTCTACCTATCGTTAAAATTTTCACCAGTCCCGTAATTTGGTGATTCAGTTTCGTGCACGCCAAAAAAAAGCGTAACATCCACTCATATTATAAACCAATTTCCTTAATAGCGAATTCTTCGAGAATTTCTCATCTGGAACAGTCAACTACAAAACATGCGAACTATTCAGTGCCATGTCATAAATTGAAATGACTCTTTCTTGTCTTACCCAAGAGGTTTAAGTCTATTTTTTATTGCGAAATGATACTACAGTATTTACAGTTGGTGTTATTACGGCGTTAATGGCCTTTTATGGTAATCTTGCTCCAATATTTTCGGTGACTCACGAACACCCGGTCTTTAAAGACCGCGACTATTTTTACGCTGGTCAAAGTTCTCTTTATTGACATATTAAGACATCTCAGTCATAATAGTATTTAACTTTTATTGTCATATTGTTAACGTCAAATTAGTTTTTTAATGAGTTTGATCCCATTCATCCGGTTTGACAGCAAGTTAATGTCTTTCATAATCTCTACTAGCTCTTTGGAGAACATTATGACATTGCTTTATTTGGCTTTAGGCTTATTATTTATATTATTCCTATTCCCAATATAGTCAATCTTCAATTGATTGCTTGAATCACTTCAGTAGTAAGTTATACTGGATGTCTATGTTATAAAATTAACCCTTGAAAATGTCCTCAAATATTTTCTCTAGTGTGATCCAATTAGGTACTTCTCATTTTTATCGTCTACTTCGATGTCCTTAAACCATTTGCAAGTTGTCCAACCAAAGGCACGTTCCCTCACTCAATATCTACTTTAATAGTCACAAAATAAGCCCTAAAAATTAGCAAAGTTCGTTCAACCAAGTATCAGGATCCGCTAGTGCTACTAATAGCTAGACAACACTGGCAGACCGGACATCCTGAATCTGACCAAAAAACAATACAAATCAGTAAGTAAGTAATGAATTAGATTACGCCGTTGCAAATGTGTAAATGGTTGGGAATTCCGTACTGAATGACGAGGATTATTTTGTTTTTGTCGCAAAGCGATTCAGTTCAATTAAGATCATTTGTATTCCGGTATTGCATAATAGCGTCCAAGGTAATCAAGGCGATAAAAATGGTATATTACAGACTGTAATTATTATAGTCATATTGCACTCATGCCGTCACGGCGTCATTGTATAACATTCACAGAGGCAATTGCAGAATCTCAGAGTTGTATAACTCTTTTAAAAAATATAATTAGCGTGCCGAAGATTTTTGATATAGTTACAATAGGAATAGAAATAATATTAGTGTATTTCCCCTTGGTGTGTATACAATTTGGTAGCTGACTCTTTCTTACACTCTGTTGTGTACCATAAAATATACATAGTGCTATATATAAATCTTTAATCTTTACATTTATTTCAGTCCTTTCTGCATGGCACCATCCAATACGCAGAGTGTTCATCCCGGATTCGCTCGTGTCCGTCCGGAGAAACGCAGGCACGTGTTGAATCAGTCACGGCCAAAATCGTATTCGCACCACAGTTAAGTACAAAGTTACTATCTTTAGAGACCATATAACCTAAAAATAGCGTACCGTCCAATCCGATTATGACAAACATTAGGTATTTAGTTATCGGGATAAAATAATTAAGATCATATATGTTATGGAACATTTTTATTTTGAGCTTGCGTATTTTTTCTATCGATGATAAACAATTCGTCTACTCTACACTAATATTATAAAAAGGGAAGATTTGATTTTTTGTGTTTGTATTTTCGTATTTTTGTTTGTTTATATGCACAGAGGAACCTCCGAGTTTATATGTTTGTTTGTAATTGACTTAGTAAAATATTGGACCGATTTTAAAAATATTTTCACCTATAGAAATCTACATTATCAGCGAGTAACATGGGCTGTTTTGATTTTTTAAAGAATTAGAGTTTCCTACGAAAATTGCAATATAATTGCAATGTAACCCAAGCATAACCCATGGTATCAAACATTTGCAGAAATTACGATCACTCGCTGCAAGGAACGCAATGACATGTTGCCGTGGAAACGAAATAATAACAAGTCTGTCAATTAAGTACGTGAGTAATATTTCAGTTGTCTATGGTCAAAAACATCACGATTTTTGCTGCCAAAGATTTTGAATTACGCTTATTGGCGTTTTTTTAGAATTAACGACTTTTACAAATATTCTAAAAGTAAGAAAAATGTCTCGGTGTGAGCTCTATCCGTGCAAAACCGGGGTGAGTCACTAGTTTTAAATAAATGTAAATAAAATACATTGAAAATAATTTTAATAGAGATACCTAACATTCAAGCGGTACTTGCAAATCCTCGGCGACTACTACAGAAAAGGTTAGCTAGAGCAAAATGACGAGGACTTTTAGGGATTCAAGACTTAGATGAGGTCTGCATTAGGCATCCGTCACTCTACCTACATACGCGAGTTAATCACTCGCACGCGGCACCGCCGGGCATTACTAATCAGTCGAGGCCGCCGCACGCTTGCATTTAGATGCTTACCGTGTCGCTTGTTCGAACTTTCGGTAGTAATTGTGAAACATAACAATAATAAAAAAAAATGTGAGGACGGATGTCTTAGTAAGCAAAACTACTCAAAGTTATCGTTTTTTAAGTCACCAGAAAATTGTGACAAGTATGTTTGTATCCACTTGCCTACTTTGTCTTAATTAGAAACGGAGATACTCAATTCTAACAGTACCTAATTATGGCTTAATACGGACTAATTTGTGGCAGGCATAGGTACATTATTAGTTTGTTTGCTTATCATTATCACACTAAAATTATAAAGTTATCACAGAACTATCTACTAAATGCATTTAAAAAATTCTGTAGAACATATGCTATATTTATAGGTGTGCTATGTTTTGCCCGTGACTTTGCTTGTGGAGTCCGTAAGTTTATACTCGTACCTAGATTGTATTTTTGGCTACACCCCCAAAGTAACCCAAATGAGATTACACTGGAATTATTCCCCAAAATATACTTTTTGGATGGAATGAAAAAATTACTCTGTATGCCACTTTTGACTAGGTCTTTTATATGGTTCCCCAAACGGGATAGTATACTACCATATGGGATGTATCCATTTTTTTAAGTTACGTTGACTACTAAATTTATTTATGCCAGTAAATTTTCCAACAGATATTTTCAAGGAGACAAAAAATTCATCAGACATTACATGAAAGTGAGACAGATGTGACATGAAAGTGAGGTAGCTCAATAAATTTAATGTTAAAATATATTCTACGGTATTTAATTTTTCTATGCAGATAACCCTATCACTCGAGCAATCGGCGTAGGTATGTTATGGACGAGAAACAGACCAAAGTAATATCAACTCTAACTATTAACTGCAATTAAGCATGCACGATCGAGGTATGAATACCTACGTAATACGAACCTGCGTTTGTAGTCTATTAAATCGGCGGCATTCTTCACAATTTTTTCATCACAATAATTTGTGTCTAGCCACAAATTATTGTGAAAACAACAAAGGAGCCTTATACGCACCAGTAGAGACACGCTGG
This sequence comes from Alsophila aescularia, assembly GCA_946251855.1. NCBI lineage: Eukaryota > Metazoa > Arthropoda > Insecta > Lepidoptera > Geometridae > Alsophila > Alsophila aescularia. Next base: position 8,664,165 of record OX276380.1, on the reverse strand, counting down.
CGATAATGATGATGACCCATCGAAAGTTTCCAGATAATGGCTCATTTACTTGAATACCGGTTATTTTTGACTTTCCACCACCATCTTTCAGTCCTTGCTATCCAATCCACACAGCTTAGGAAACAGTATCTGACATCGTTATTCGTTACCGATCAAGCGATCACCAATTGTGGATTGGTTTCGGTGATCTGTTTAAACGGAAGCGGCGCCTGATTCGACGTTTGTGAGTTCAATTGAGTTTTCACGGTGATTATCGCGCTTCTTTTTGTTAAGTGTCAGTTTTTCTATGTTTCTGTATCCTGGAAACTGCATTTTGAGTGTCACTTTTATCTTTTCTATTCACAAGAAAATTAGCAACACTAACTTACTTATTTTAATGTTATTTGGGTAGCCTTTGATCACTCTCGTCTCTCGTGTTTGATTATATCGCTAATCACATATAGCTTCACGTTAAATGCCTCGAACAGTAAAGGCTCTATTGGACTGCTGACGAAATACTCAGAATGGATAGATTATATGACAAGGGTGCAAAATAATATTTTTACGGTGAGGGCACTATTTTGAATCCAGCGGAGTGAAGGATTCTAGAGCAGAATTCCGAGCCACAGAATAAATAATAGTAGTACGTCCCAAGTGCAGCGATGCATTCTTAAGTAGAATCTTAAACGTAGTGTATAGTAGGTGTGTGTGTGTGTGTGTGTGTGTGTGTGTGTGTGTGTGTGTGGTAGTAGTGTATTTAATATGCGCCATCCAAGGAAAAATAATTTTGCGCCCGAGTGATGCATGCGAAAAATAACAGACTATCGATTTAGGCATTGAGTTAGTACTCCAAAGTGCAGATGGTTGCTTATCTACATATGGCTAATTCATTTAAATAGGCCAAAAAAACTGTTACTGATAAATACTTCGCACCTTTTACATTTTAGTAGTTAATAGATTCTGTATTACATTTGATGCATCGTTTCTTATTTTTCATATGTTAAATAATAACACTTTTGCTACATGAAATTGATGACCTCATTTTCGTGAAATTATTAAGTTTTTACTGTGTCCATATTCCGTGAAGATTATATCGTAATTCGCGAGCTTTTAATTTTTTTCTCCTCTCCATATTTGGTGTCAAATTCACATGATTATTTTTGTAAATACAGACGGTGCGCCTGCCTCAATGAACAACATTGATGTTCCAAATTCAAAACTCATTACTGTTCTCTCTGAAAGTTTTGAACAGAAAAGACTGACTTTGGTCCCACTTATCGAGGAACCAATCAGCGTTTTTTGAAAAGATGGTATGAAAAGTAAGTTGTTATATACACAAACAAGACATAAGTTCAAAAATTAAAACCAGACTACGATCGGGCTATGACATTCTTGCGATGAAGACGAATCGATTGATACCTCGCTTATCAAAATAGGACCAAGTTTTTGGTTTGAACACATAACCTTTCATTTGCTTCGCCGTAGTCGGCAAATTTTGTTTACCTATGGTACTCTATACCTGAAGACATATTGCTTGTCAAAATCGGACCAATAGGAGCGACGCTAAGGAAAAAACATCTACGTTTATACATACTTACATAGAATATAGTCGGGTTTTCCTGAATTCCCTTTGTAGGTTCACACCACTTATATAAAGTGACTTATCTAGATGCCATCAAACATCGCGTGTAAGAGACCTATGTTGCTACCTTAATTACCCGGATACAGCAAAGCAAGGGAAAGGTAATGAGTTTAACAGTCTATGTATCTATATATGTGGTTATTGGATCTTCCACTATAGCGTTCGTTCCTATTGGTCCGATTTTGACAAGCGAGGTGTCAATCGATTCGTCCTCATTTATAGAGTATCAAGCTATAGTTTTTACCCGACCCTAGTCGGGTTTTAGTCTTTGAACTTATATCTTGTTGTGTTATAATTTTCCGTACTACCTTACCTATGTTATGAGTAAATTATTTATGAACAATGTGTAAAAATCTTATCTCAAGCAATAATCCAATATCATCCAACCAAAAACTCAATCCGCATGCACCTCATAAGAGTAATGATACGACATATAAATATAGTGCAGGACAAAATAACAAGCCTCAGTAGCGATATCGTAACACAAATAATAAACGGTAATTTGACACGACAAGTCAATTACGAACCGACATAAACACGTATCGGCTTCGACGGAATTTCGCTTGTAATGCCAGACGTGGGAAACAGTTTTTCTTTTTTGCTTTGCATTTTTTGTGCTCGGCAGTGGAAATACACTTGTTAGAGTGTTTGCGATGGAGATTACTGTCATCTTTTTAACCAACTTCAAAGTAGAGGTAACACTGCAAAGTTTAGCTCAAAATAAATTAAACAGTACAACATTGTCGGTGTTTGTCAGACAGTCAAATTACATAAGTTATTTTCAGCAACCGGGATCGTTGGCTTAACTTGACCTTGCGCACTGAAAATAGATGGCAAAGCCGAGGATCCCACCGGTGTCATTAGATTGCAAAGGACAACAACAAACAAAATGAGTTAATACTGAAATCAACAGAAACGAATCAAACAGTTGCTCATATTCACCCTTGATTACCAATATCAAGAAAAACTTTCACTCCGGCTCAAAAAAAACGCAATCATCAAGCTGCAATCCCGGTTGCACCCAACTTCATCTCATTAGTCCGATATCAACACTTTATACCTTTAATAGATATTTAATCATGCATATTATTGAAATTGCTTGACAAATTACATGTCGGTACGCAGTTGTACCCGCTCAGTTGTCGGTTACGTTTCGTATTGCATTTCTTGCGGGTTTTGAGATGTTACAGAGCTGTGTATGGAGATGATAAAACCACTCAATAAAAAACAATTCGCGAAGAAACCGGTGCGCTCAAGGACTTTAAAATTCTAGGACGAATTGGACCATTATCTCTCTCGTATCCCAGCGTAGGAACTAACAGGTGATGATAGATAGATAGATAGATAGATAGATAGATAGAAAATTATTTATTGCACATATAAAATAACAGGTTCTTTGCAAACTTAATACTAGCAAGCATTATCTTCCAGTTAACCCTCAGTTTATTAATATTAATGACAAAATATAAGCAATAGGAACGAACGGATGATGTAGTAATTTTACATTGCACAAACAAAATTGTAGGTTCTCTGCGAATAAAGCCATCTTCTAGTTGACCCTATTAAAAGTGAAAAAACTAAAAAGTCTTTATAGTTTTGTACTCGTGTAGACTGCAATTGGGCCAATGTGGAAAACTCTTTAGTGCTATGAAGTTGCTAGCAGTTCTTTTTGAATTTTTGTATTCCGCTGGCCCCGTGTTGTAGTCATTTAACTTCCATAGTGCCTTTTAGGGCTCGTGTGAGTAAAGATATTTGTTTTTTTTCCTTTGTTAGTGGGAAAATAAAGGTTTCATGTTATTTATTTTATATGTATCATAACAATATTTAGTTTCTTTTCATTTTAACTTAAATAGAAACTATTTTTTTATTAGAAATAATAATAAATAAGTAGCTAATTTGTATCAAAATTATGTGATCATAGAAAGTAAAAGTATTTTTCTCAGCTCTATAAGTTTCCTCCATAAAGTCCTTACCACTCAGACACGAGTCGCCAATTAGTAGTGGGTACTAAAGGAAAATGTGGCCGTCGGGTAAAATTACGCGACTATGCGTACACATAGACATCTGTACGTGTACACGTTGTACACTCATTTACATACAAATACATACACGGTATGCGCATATCAGCACGTACACCACACTTATGTACTAGTGGATGCATCCAGATATTTCTGTTAAAGATGGTACTTATCATTGTGGATACAAAACATATCCTAGATTTTATATATGTCGTGGCGATATCGTACAATTGATCATTTCATGAAATGATCGATAATATAGCTAAAACTGACCATATCGTTGAAACATCAACGTTTAACGATATTTAAATCCACGTTTGGCCATATCATTAAACATAATTAATGTAGGGTTTTCATGGTACCAAAGATGTTCAAACAGTTTTTATGAATGAATGAAGGTTCATGATGTCACCGATATTTTTATAAAATAAAAAATATTCATGATGTGGCCATTTCATGAAAAGATCTATTTTACGATATCGCCACGACTTATAGAATCCGTAACTCGAATTGTTACCTACCAACTCCACACTGCTGCAACATTTTAACTATTAATGCAAGAGTGCTTTAATGATAGTAACTAGACAAAAAAAATTGAATGAAAATTTATCAAAAAGGATCTTAAACGTTGGTTAAACTCAATAGTGTGATAGCCTTACATTTGGTTGGAAAATCAAAAGATACCATTATGATATGAGACCTACCTTCGTGCAGCGTGCGTTGCCTTTATCGGAACAATCCATGTCAAAGGAGGTCGTATTGAATAATAACTTTGGTTTTCCCTGAAATGTTTTTTTTCGAGTATTACCCTGTTTTTTTTATAAATTGTATGCCTATTGACCAAATAACAACATTTTAAATTAGTAACACTTCGAGTGACAGACCCTGTCTATGGGACTAAAAATCATTGCTAATATTATGGTGGGGTGGGTGCAAAAGCGCTCCGCCGCAATGCGTGACGCAGAAGGCACACGCCAAAGTTAAGTTTTTGGCCACTTGCTCAAGGGCACCCAGGGGGTACGAACCTCGGCTTGGACAGTTGCCATTGATTACTTGGGGAGTATCGAACTAAACACCCCTCGATCTCTACTGTTAGGTAGTGATCGAGGGGGCCCTCATGAAATGGCTGGAGCACTTTAAATTAATTGCATAACTGACCACCGATTCGGAATAAACCTTCGAGAAGAATCGGCAAGAAACTCGAAGGCGAATAAAGTCGACATTAATTACGGGACCTTCGACCTCGCATCCGTCGAGGTCGGTGTCTGTGTCTAATTGTGTTGAAAGATGGTGAAGATGACGGAGTGGGCGAATCGATCGCTGCCTGCACTGCGGCAGCGATTTCATCGTCCGGATCGCTCAAGATGTCTCTAGGGCGTCTACGAAGGGGCCGTGCGTCTGTTGTTGCGTCTGTCGTGTAGTCAGAGGCCTGAACAGTAGTTCAGACACCATCACCCCAACCCTCTAGTAAGAGGGTTGGGGTGATGGAGTGCCGCGTCAAAGTAGCGGCGAGAGGCATTTTTCATATATTGAACTATCGAGGGAAGCTCGAGATCACTGTGCAGGTCGATGTTCCTCTGATACCAGGGGGCATCTAATGCACCGCGAACGAATTTATTTTGTAAAATCTGAAGTTCTCTAGGGAAATGCGGGAGGCGTGAGCAAATGCTACGGACGAGTATGTCATTGTCAGTCGGACGCAGGTTTTGTAGAGTGTCAACTTATTTCTAAGAGACATTTTACTGTACCTGCCTAGGAGTAACGCGAGGCGGTATAGGTAGAATGCCGCCCTTTTGTGGACGGCGTGGATGTGATCGTTGAAGTTGAGTCGATAGTCAAGGGTGACTCCTAAGTATTTAACTGTCTTTTCGCACGGTATGGGTCGGTCATTGATCCTGACTTGTTTAGTTGGGAAATAGCGTTTAACCCCGTGAGTGAAACGCATCGCTACGCTCTTCTCGGGATTAATCGTTATTCGCCACTTACGGAACCATCCATCGAGCGCTCGGAGCGTTCGTTGGATGTCTCTTTGTAGAATAGTTGGATTCCATCCGGTGGTATAAATCGCGGTGTCGTCCGCAAAGAGAGCGATCTCTACTTTGAGGATGCGGGGGAAATCGCTTGTGTAAAGCGTGAACAGAAGTGGAGACAGCACGGAGCCCTGAGGGACTCCGGCTCTGATGGGGTGGGGGGATGATCGGTTGCCCTCGACACGATAGCGGAAGCTCCGGCTGGTGAGGTAGTCTTGTACTATGAGCACAAGACGATCTGGCAACCCGAGCTGATACAGCTTGTATATCAGCACGGCGTGCCAGACCTTGTCAAAAGCCTTCGCCACGTCTAGAAAGACGGCCATCGTGGTTTGGGGTTTTGGTTTCCTATTGAAACCCTTAAGGATGTGTTTCGTGATACGGTGCACTTGCTGAGGGCAAGAGTGTCTCGCTCTAAGTCGAACTGCTCATCCGGTATGAGCTTTTTGATTTTCGCGATGGATCGATTCAGAAGGATTCGCTCGTAGATCTTCCCAGAGAGCTGAGGAGACTGATAGGATGGTAGCTGGAAGGCTCAGATGCCTTTTTGCCTGGTTTGTGAATGCCGATGACGTCGGCACTCTTCCAAGCGTCGGGGAAGGAACAATTGCTCAAGGCTGCATTGAAGATGCTGACTAAGAGATAAACTAACGGGACAGAAAAGTGCTTGAGGACCCTGTTACTGACGCCGTCAGCACCGGGGGCCTTTCGCACTTGGAGGCCCTTGATGATCGACTCAACCTCTGCGGCTTTAACGGGCTTGAGGGGGGGAGGGGGGGGGGGGGGGGGGGTCGGTCGGAGGTAGAGAATTCCTACGTTCTATTTCGCGTTCCACCGTGGCGATGTGGACGGTATCAACTTGATCGTTAGCGAGGGTGCACTGGGCTGCGAGGCTCTCCGCCAAGCATTCGGCCTTCTCCTCGTCTTCGAATGCTGGCGGGAGATCGATTCTATTGAGAGGGGGCATTACGGTGATGGTGTCGGATTTAAGCTTTCTCGCCAACCTCCAGTAGGCCTGGTGGGTCGGTGTGATTTCGGATAATAAGTCTTCCCAACGCTGTGCGCGCAGCTCACTAATGCGCGTCCTGACCAAACGGTGGTAGTGGCTCAAGGTGGCTTTGCGTTCAGCGTTGGGGAATGCATCGTGGGCTCTAATGGCTGCGTTTCGTGTCGTCATAAGCCTCTTCACGTCCTCAGGTAGGACCCAGCGGCGGATATCCTCCCTAGAGCACTCACCGATAACGGTGTTGAGGTGGCTGGTGAGGGCATCGATCGAGCGAGCAACGTCATCGGGGGTGATTATGTCGTCAGGGATACAGTCGAGGTCGGGTGAACTAATAGCTTTTAGGACTTCCCCCAAACGCTTCCAGTCCACTATCGTCTTTGTCGGTGGATGGGAGGATGGGTCTGTCGGGTCGGGGCCTAGGCGCATAACGACGGAACGGGGCCCCGTGATGATAGCGCCCCGCTAGACACGAGTGCCTATGCGGGGAAGCGAGCGCGGACTGGACCGGCGATAGCTGCGTGCGAGCGCAGCTGGGAGTCCGGAGACCGATGACAGAAGGCGACCGCTTAGCTCGGCGGCGCAGGGCGAAGTCCTGATGTTTACTCGACGGCTGCTGGCGATGGAATGAAGTCGGGGAATTTCTTTTTTTTTTTTTTTAGAAAGTATATGTGCTGTTGGTCTATAACTGACCTCTACAGCGTCACCGGACGGTTTAATTTCGGGCTAAATCGTTCCTATATTTATACGGTTGATTCGCGCTGTCGTCTCGCGGCGGTCGGCCGCAGCGCGGGCGGTGGGAGTGGCAAGCGGTGTTTCTCGCTCGCAAGTCGCTCCCTCTCTGTCTATATAGTCCTATTTTAGCCTTTCTAATTGTTAGTGTTTTTTGTTGTCTATATTACCTATATCTTGTCCCTACCTACCTATTTCTCGCTCTCATAGACCCTACCAATCAAACACAATCCCAAATCGGTTTTTATTACGTGTAGGCAAACTTAGAAAACATATGTACAAACTATAGCTAAACTTAATCTATTTAACTTATGTTCTAGGTCTTATATTATCATATTAAAGCATTATGTAATAGTGTCGTCGCGAACAAATATGTATTTTTCAGAACCCACACTAATAAATAATGAGGTCGGTTTTCAGGTACCTAATTACTACCAGCCTCGTCTCGCAGGTCAACATTACTAGAAGCCTACGTCTAACAGAGGACAAATAAGTACCTAACTATTGGATGTTTATGATGATTCTTTATTCTGATTATTTTTTCTAATTTTTATTCAAGAAATAATTCTCTATTGTTCTGGTCCCTAAAATTCCGTAACTATTGTGTTGTATGTACCTTTGTATGTCATGAGTTAGGGCTGACTGAGTTTGTCAGGCCGGAATTAAAGTAGTCGGCCCTCCGATTCAGAACCTTTCGATAACTCAGTTGTCGATCGATATGGTATTATTTATTCCGTGGATTCGGTTTGAAATAGTTTAATTCAATACATTTATCATTGAAAACATTGAATCGAATCGATTCGGTTCGTTATCGAAAGGTTTTGAATCGTGAGGCTGAACCGACAGCTTAACGTGCCTCCGAAGCACTGCGCGTTGGCAAATCAGTAGATAAAATAGAGCTGAGTGTCGAACTCGGTGTTGTTGATTTGCATTTCTGGACTAAAGTTACAAAAATGCCCTTCGCAGGGGATTGTAAAAATATTTAATAATAATAATAAATGGTTAAGGGGATTTCTGTACTTTTTGTCCAATAATCCCCTTCCACCGAGCAAAGAAGATGCAAAGGGGATTTCTGGACAAAAAGTCAAAAATCCCCTTCGCAGGGGATTGTCGAAGGGGATTTATGGAACAAGCCCTGCTCGACCACCATCTCTCTGTAATTTTAATGTTCACGAATAACACAAGTCTAGGAAACATTCTTAGACAAATTATAATGAACGGAGGGGGGAACACCTTGACAATTTGTTAACTCATTTAGCACATGCCAACACGTCTTTTGCCCTTTCTACGCAATTAACATCACAATAAATTACACTAATATATCAACTTAATTGAACAATAAACTTTGGCATTAGGTTTTAGAAATCATAATTGATAATCAAATATATTTCAAGTGAGGTATGATAGTAAGATAAGCACACGTTTAATGTGTACTTAGAGACATAAATATAGATTATGTTCATGAATTTTGCATGTATGGGATGTGCTGTTTAAATAGTTTATGGTATGTTAGGCTACAATTATCGAATAATATTATGACATTTTAATAAGTGGCTTTATTGCAGTTTTAATCGATTTTAACTCATAACTTGATGCCATTGATGATAATCAAAAGAGCATTAAAATTGTTTAAGAATCTTCTATTACTTAAAGATCTACGATTACCTATTTTGCTTGATGTAAACGACGATATGACTAGAGTACGCAAATCTAAAATATTTACACTAATCCATATCAATATATAAAAGTGAAACGTTATTTTTCAAGAGCATTGGTGCTATACCTACTTTTGCTTTGGTTTTTAATATCCTAGAATAACATATCATGCATTTTTTTTGCGATATTATGTAGTCCGCGCGGACGAAGTCGCGGGCAGGAAATCTAGTATAATATAAAACAATCAAATTAACAAAATCAGATGGCTCCTTGAGATCAAATAATTAATATTAAAAAAATTGTGAGGATTGTAGCTGCCGAACGAATAGGACCTATTTTGTTGCATTTTCTTTTCTTTTTGAAAGCGAGTTCGAGATGTGGCGAGTTCGGGGATTTTATACATATCTAATTTGTTTATTTTTTAATATTTTCTTAATTGTAGACGTTTTGTTACTTCCTGCTTTGTTATGTACTAGCTGTGCCCGCGTGGTAATTTCTCTTGGATATTACACCAAAAGTACCTATTAAATAAAGTACAAACTAAGTCTTCTTTCAGCCGTCCAATAGTTTTTATCGATTGCTCGGCTTCTACTCATCGTATTGAGATACTTAGTAGACCAGTTTTTAGGCCAATACCTACGCTATCCAACAATGAACATAGCATCGCAATTGGTCCAGTAGTTACGTGATGCACGACAAACTGGCAGACACTATTTAAAAAAATGAATATTCTTGTTCAGTAGCTTATTTTAAATCCCCTAGACCATATTTTTTGTTAGCATAATTGAACAGACATTTTGTTACTCACTGCTATATTATAAGGTATAGATAGCTAGTTATCATCATCAGCCTATATCTGTCCACTGCTGGACGTAGGCCTCTCCTAATGCTCGCCACTGAGCTTGGTAAAAACCGAGCTCAGTGGCGTGCATTAGTGCTTTCTTCATCCACTTTCTTCCAGTCCATATAGTTCGCAGAGCCGACAACCGCTGGGGAATAAAGGTTCTCGAATGGCGGCCATGAACAAGTAAGCGAAGTGTGGGGAGACTCCCCACACGATGGACCGAAGACATTGTAGCCATCGCAGGAAGTCGTTGGATGGCACAAGATCGCTCGTCATGGCGCTCTTTAGGGGAAGCCTATATTCAGCAGTGGACTTCGAAAGGCTGAAATGATGATGATGCTCACCTTGGGCAAATATTGCAATAAGGTAAGAACAACATTGACAGGGAAGCCAACAGAAGAGTTCAGCTGGGTTGGGCAGCATTCGGCAAGCTTCGTCAATTCTTTTCGTCGTCCATACCACAGTGCCTAAAGACGAATGTCTTCAATCAGTGTGTCCTGCCAATCATGACCTACGAAGCCGAAACGTGGACACTCACGGTCAAACTAGTCAAAATTTAAGGTCACTATGGAACTATGGAGAGTTAAGCTTGGAGTTTGTCTGAAGGATAAGATTTGTAATGAAGATAGTTGGTAATTAAATTATTATTACCATAATGATTCATAACTTTTACTGAATAGCTCATAAAGTGATACATTGAGAACACAGTGATCTCAAAACAAATCTATTTGCGTTGCGTTCATTACAATCTTAGTCATGAACTAGCAGACAGTACTGTAACAGTATTGGTAAGTAGTAACTCATGTTCTAAAGGTAATGGATCACTTAATTGATTTCTCATTGAAGTTTTTACCGTTTATAAACATAGTTTTATTTATGTGGGCGGCCAATATAATATACAATACGCGGTGTGAATCATTGTCAGTTGCTTCTATTGTTAACCATGAAGTACATGTCTTGCCTACTTTAATGCAAACGCGAAATGTCTCTTACATTATTTCATCACTTGGAGCTTTTAAAACATTCTTTTGCAACACAATCTAACTTAAACTTTAGCAATCAAAGATTAAAGTTTGTTTTATGTTGCAGAGTCGGAGTGTCAAGAATGTAAATGAGAATCGGCACCTGCAAGTCTGGACGGGTGCTGACGTCACATCGGAGTAATGTAGTTCAATCAGCTTCCAATCAAGGTAGATACAACGCTTTTGATTAATGTCTCGAATTGTATTTGTTTTGATTATCATCACTGATTGATTACATACTGGTTATGAGAGAAGCGCGGATTTTCCATTTGGTATTTAGTTTTCGCTGGCATAACCTCAGATAATGTACCTAAGTAAAAGTGAAAATCCAATACAGGTTCCACGAATGCTGGGGTTTTGGTGTTCTTTGTTGTTTAGGACATGCTAAACGTAATGATGCCTCCGTAGATTTTTGAAATGGAAATTCTATGAAGAGCTTCCAAATCTAGATCGTTTTCAAATAGGTGTTCAATTATTACAAGCACATTAGTATGTACTAAGGGGCGAATTGACAAGTGATGTGGTTGATGGTAAAATGCCAACATTGGCTATTAAACGTACAATCCATTGTAAGTGCAATGGCCTAGCAAGGCCTTAGAATAATTGATTTGCCTATACATTGCACTCAAATATTTGAGATATTGATAAAAATTACTGGAGCTTGCATAATGTGTGGACTCCTAGCAGCTAGATAGAGTAATGATCTGTTTAATACTACAAATGGTTGTGACTGAAAATGTCCATAAAGCTAAAGATCAAGCATAAGCTAACGAGGCATACGAATCAATGCTGATAATATGCAACATTTCATTCACCATACTTTAAAAGGTGTAGCTAACTTCTAAGTAACTACTAAATAAGTGTTAAAAGGCCCATAAGAACAGAATGTTGGAAAAGCACAGCTTTCTATAAAGTTATATAACAGTCAATAGCAGCATTAGCATATTTATGACAAGGTGCAGCACACAGAAGTCGGTAAGTAGAGAATAAAACGCCCGAGCAGTACTTAGGTATAGTCTAATGTAATGATCGTTAAAGTATCTCAATTCCCGCGGCCGCACTTAAAGTTCGGTCTTTTGCACACGATCTGCTATAATTAACTAACTTACATAGTTCATGAGTAAAAATTAAAATTGTGTTGATTTTGTTTCCTGTCTAACTAATGTCAAATTCAAAGTATTTATTGTAAATAAGGAAAAAATAGCACTTTTACAAGTCAAAACTTATGTCTCATAAAAGAAGAGAAAATAAAAAAAAAACATTATTATAATTATAATTCATAAATTATTATAATTCAATAAAATTAGGTAAACTAAGAATGCTCTTTGAGATGAAATGAAAAGGTAATTTCCCTTTCATGTGCCGAGTTGAATCTTGCACAGGAAAAGGAACAGAAATACCCTTCTGATTCTAGTAGTGCTTCGTAAATACGCCCGCTAGAGAAGAGAGTACCAAGAAACTCCACGGGAGTGAATTTTCTAACCAATTACATATTTAAAGTAAGTTATGTGCGGATTTCAATGCCATCGCTCATAACCGTGAAGAAAACATCTTGAGAAAACCAAGATGTTTAAGAAACTTAAAATTTTAAGGGTATGTGATTTGCACCAGCCCGCCTGGGCCAATGTGGGCCCATACTCACTCTCGGAGAGAAGTGACAGTGAGAGCATAACGTAATAAGCTGATGATGATCAATTCATGTTAGATGTTTACCTATTGTTAGTTTACATACCTTAACAATTTGTTATTGGTATGGTACTCGTAGCCTTGTTTATATTTATAGAGATTACGAGGACTCAGCGCCATATAATGATGTCATGAAATTAAATAAGAGACCAACACAAACGCAAATTTTCACACTGCTCCCAATTTTTACTGCACCTACTGTGAATTGTAAAACCAGGCTAGCTAGAGTGACGACCTGCGGATGGCGGCGGCCAGCAGAAACTAGTTTAGAAGAGCTGGGCGCTATGACGTTTGAGAGATCTCTGCCCAGCAGTATACGAATAGTGGCTGATGATGATGATGACGATGACGTTACTCAAACTTATGAATATGATTGCACTACGGTGACATTATAAATCAGATGTCGTTAGTTTTGAAACTGCAAACTGTGGCTCGTGTGTCAAAGCTCTTAGATATCTAGTGTCGTGCCCAGCGCACCTGAGAACGGTATTTTCGCACCATTTTGGCTTATCTCGGACATTGTCGCCAGTCATACTCACGGAAACACCACAGACTTTATGTAAATAGACATAAATATTGTTTTGAACATAAATTACGTACAATACCTTCGGTGCTGTGGTTTCATTTTGTGTTCGACTGGGCTGTTTCTCATCGTAATTGGATGTGTTTGACAGCTGTAAATGTTTTCTAGTCAGTGAACAACTTTTCCTTTAGGCTTTTCCCCGTGAGAGAGATACAGAGATGAACAAAAAAAAAACGGAAATGTGAGTTCCGATCGAGGGTTCCATACAAACTTGTAGGTATATAAACGGTTCGCCCGTCACGGGAACAGGTTTTTTTTTGTAACTTCAAATTTACGGGTTTCGTATTTATTCCTTTACTTGTGCTCTAGGACAACTACTACTACTACTACTTGACTTTTTGCTTCTGTTGATAATCCAACCTTTTTTTAGAAATATGTTTTTAAAAGTAGTTCTTTTGTTAAGGATTCTAATTTGGAATATGTGTCAAGATGGAGTAAAAATAAGAAAGTAAATAGCCACCAAAAACTGATCTAAGTTTATTTTATTATGCACTTATATAATATCCATACAGTCCACCATTGCGACTCAGTCTTGTACCATTATTTATTCTGCGACTCAGTCGCCAACAGCTTCTTTGGCTAATATTTTCATGATTCGTCTTGGCTAGGTCAATAAAAAGTACCCTATACGTTGTGATTCCTTTTGCGATTGTCAATATATTATTTATACGGTATAAACGGCCGTATCTTTTGATTGCGTTGACTTAGAAGTTTGTTTTTATACAGCTCCAAGGGATTGCAGACTTGAGTATTTGATATTAATTTTAACTTGATTTCGATGCGTTCCTGAGAAAAAGTGTCTTGACAGACAGACACACAGACTGAAAGACGGACAACAAAGGGTTCCTTTTTCCTTTTGAGGTACGGAACCTTAAAAATATTAAAATTCTCTAACGATAAATTTTTATAACCGTCTCGTAATGTTCAAAATTACATTTTAAAGATGATTTATGCCACAGATTCCCCCAATTCAGTTCTTCATATAATGCTACTCATCATCAGACCTTCATATATGCGAATACGAAGAATGCCTTGGAAACTTATTGGCCTTGTTCAATATCTTTGAGACCACTGCACCGATTTTAAATTAACATACCGCAACGTCGAGTCTCGCTGCGTCGACTTTATTGCCCTAGCTTGCGGCCATTAACCGCCTAGCGAAAATATTGATTTGGGGATTTCTATAAATCAGCGTGCTTGATCCTATCGAAATACTCAAATACTCAAATACTCATTTATTCATAAACCAAGATAGATATATAGATAGATAACTCTTTATTGCATACCACTTAAAAGTAAATCGTACATTGTACATCATAAATCACAAAAAAAAATAGATATTTCGGTAAAACAATCGGCGTTCTTATCGCTTACAGCAATCTCTTACAGACAACCTTTGGATGAACTAAAAAAGATTGAAAAAGAGTAGAGGGTAGTGACAAGCTTACACGTCAAAATCTTTAGTGAGTAAAAATCGTAGCAAACTTTAAATGTACATGATGTATACATAGTGTATACAACGACATTCAACAATTCATAAATATATATATATATTAAATAATGTCATTTGTTCAATTAAATGAACAAATAATAATAAAAAACTAAAATATGTATAAAAAAATGTGTACATATGTCAAAGTGATCATTCATTCCAGTTGCTTGCCACGCGCACACGCGCATGAATGCGCTCAGGACTGCGCAATGTTAGAAATAGCGCCACCCGATGATCATGAAGAAAAATAATTAAAAAATAATAACACACAATTATAATAATTACATCTTCATGAATTCGTCAAAGCAGTAGAACGTTTGGTCGATAAGCCAGCGTTTCAGTCTAGTTTTAAAGCAGGTCATACTGGGAGCTGCGAATATGTCACTGGGAAGCTTGTTATTCACACTAGGACCTATCACGTGAGTAAGCTTACTGGACTTGACAAGGGAGCGCGGTACTGCTGCGAGCTTGTTCGCGTTACGTGTATTGTAAGAGTGCATGTCACAGTGTCTCCTATAAGAAGTAATATTGGTCTTTGCGTACACTGCCACCTGAAAGATCACAATGGCAGGTAGAGTTAGGATTTCAAGTTCCTTGAAATAGGGTCTCGCGGAAGTGTCTCGAGGTACTCTTACTATCGCTCTGACAGCGCGCTTCTGCATGCGGAAGACGCGATTCCATTCTGAGCATCTCCCCCAGAGCTCCGCGCCGTACTGCAGTAACGAGTGCACCGTCGCAAAGTAACAAGCGCGCGCCACCTCCACGGTCACCACCCGGGATACTCGGCTGAGCGCGTAACATGCACTTCCTACTTTCCCGCATAGTTTATTAACGTGAAAGTCTCTGGTCAGCGCCCTGTCAATTTCGAAACCTAGAAAAGTTGAATTCTTAACTTGTGCTATTGTGGTATTGTCTACTGAAACAGCCAGTGGCCTCGTCACTCGGCCTGATAAGTTAAAGTGAATAAAGTGCATCTTACTTAGGTTGAGCGCAAGACCATTGGTGGAAAATCATGCTACGAGGCTTGAAGTTGTTTCATTCAACCTCACTTCCAGACTATCCACCGATGGTGCAGTGACAATCGCAGCTACGTCGTCTGCGTATATTAAAACGTCCGCGACTGTCACGACATCCGGATGATCATTTAGAAGGAGAGAGAACAGGATATTAGAGACTGATGACCCTTGCGCCACCCCCATGGTCGATGACAGTGGATCTGATTTATTAACGCCGTCCCCTGCATCCACTATCTGAGACCTTCCTCGCATCAAATCAGTCAGAAGTGTATATGACTTATCAGCAATCCCAAAGTGCTTTAACTTGACCGCAAGCACGGCGTGGTCAGGTAGACAAGGTCAAGTTTTAATATATTATGTGGATTTTTGGTCGAGTTCTGTAAAATTTTTAGACTAAATGATGTAAAAGGCACACGTTGCGCTTCACAACTCTGCCAGATTTACAATTGTACTGTTTATGTAAGCGATAGAAGTCGTACTGTTTATTTTGAATAATAAAAAAAAACCAAACCAACAAAAAATTACTAATATTTTCAATCAAAAATTAAAGCTTTCAATTAAATATAAACTGCTTTGCAATCCTTTAATGATTCAATAGACAGACAAACAGACAGAATGGTTTATGGGATGTCGAAATATTTTGGGTGCACCAGTAGGGCACAGCTAGTCTAGTACTGAATGAAAACCACGATTTATATGGATATTTGTACGCCGCGCCGCCCACCCCCTGTCGTGACTGCGACGCAATAGTATAGCTAGCGGCACGTAAGTCTAGCGGTGAACGAAACGTGGCGGGGATCTTGGCACACTCAGTTTTCGGGATAGAAAGTATTCAACATTTTAACACATTATATAAACTTTGACTGTGCCAAGGTCCCCGCCACGTTTCGTTCACCGCTAGACTTACGTGTCGCTAGGTATATCTTTGAATCCAATGTCTAAACAATGAACATGCAGTATCGGTAGCATTATCAATCGTTATTGCTTTATTTAATGCATACTTTATACTTGTTGTACCAGCTTACATTTGCTATTACTTATTCTGTGGCAATAGTTCTATACTTCTATGTGAGAAGATAAAAAGTATGATATACTAATAAATCGAAAGTTCTACATAATACACTCACGAGCAAAAAACCGGGTTAAAAATAAATCGACTGAAGCGCATTTGGCTGTCATTTTGCGATACTTGCCATAAAAAATTAATCATGATCTTGTCATGAATAATTAATTCTAATCATTACTTACCTATATTATTTTCTCAAAAGGCGCAAATACTTCATAGTATCCTTGACAGTGGTTATATAGGGTGTTTGGTGGAATTATGTAGAGATTCGAGGAGCTGATGAAGGGTACCAACATGATCATTTTAAACTGCATATGCCATACTGAAAATGTCATGAACGTTTAGATGACAATACAAAACCAGATAGTGCATTAATCAATCATAAACAAAACTTAAATTAAAAACATCAAAAAATATTTTTATGATAAAAAAATTGTTAACTATACCTATCATTAAAAAAAGGAGACTCAGATAACTTTATAAAGTACTTTGGTTCATTTTTGATTATTGTAGCTTATTGTGATGAAATATTTCATTATTATGACTAATTAGAAACCAAAATAAAAGTGATTAATGCACTATCTGATATTCTATTGTCCTCTAAACGAAACAAAAACCGTATAAAAAGTAAAAACAATCTTTTGATATTAACTGAAAAACCACGACACTCTTCATTACGGCATTATGCAGTTAATCGTATTGGTACTCTTCATCAGTTTCTCCAATCCCTATGTTATTTTACCACACAGCCTATATTTTTTAGCCTTTTGGGGTGGAAACGCTGCGCTGGGACAGTGGCAGACAGGAGCTTATAATTTTTTAAGACTTATCTGCGCGTCTGTTCAAGCAACACGTGACCAAAATGCTGGCCTTTATTTTGCGCAATGATTTGGTATACAACGTGGCAATGTAGCCAGCATTTCGGAACGTTACCTACTGCTAGCGGCTTGTTAGATTACTGTTAGGTTATGTTTTAGATAGTTTAAATAACTTCGTTGCTAATTTACATGGTTGCATTTTCTAAAATTAACTTTTTGATTATACGTATATTCAGTTCCTGTTAAGAGTCAAATATTTAGGACTTTTTTGTCCTTACGTCAAAATGACTGAAGCTTTCAAGTAATTGATTTTATTTTTTGAAAGTTAACATAATATGTTTTGCGTCTGAAAGTTTGACCCGATTTCATTGCTTGCGAAACTGGATGGGTTGAATTTGTCTTGAATTTCAACATAAGCCCCTACTGTAACTTAAGGATTATTTCCGGAATTCCACTAAGTAGTACCAACTAAAGAGATTTTGATAACAAGCAACAAATGTAGATTAAAAAACTAACCTAAACCCACGTTTTCTCAAGAATGCTTTGTTAATGAGCTGTGAGCCACCCTGAAAGTTTCAGCGGGATAGCTAAACGGGAAGTGCTCGAAATTTGAGATGCAAGATTCCAACCGAAACGACAGACAGACAAACAAGAAAGTGACTTAATAAAACGTGGTAAAAACCACAAAGTTTTACTGATAATAGGGTTAGTCGAAAAAAAATTATTACCATTTTCCACTCCTTTACTTTACTCTTTTACTTTAATAGATTTGCTTTGTACATCCTATTGTAGGTTTAAAGGATTTTCCCGATGTTTTTTCCAATTTAACACCTTCATTCTTCCTACAAACAATCTAAGCAAACATTTAAATACGTACTATTCCATTCTAGTAGTTGAGTACTGTAATTGTTTACATATCAAATTCTTATTTATAATATTCGTAAACAGTTACACGGAAATAAACGGGAAAGAACCGATTATCAACTGCAGGACAAACGAAATTAAAAAACTAAACGTCTTGAGAACTGTAGTGAACTTACGTCAGAATCTTCGGCCATTGACGTAGAGAACATCCTAACGTAGCAAAAACTGACAATGCCTACAACTAATTTGTAGAGTTGACACAAGGGAAATACCTGTAAGAGGCAGCGTTTGCACAAAAATCGTTTACTTTTTATTTATTTTTCAACAAACAAACACAAATTGTTCATATTTTTTCCATAAGTGTTTAAATTGATGTTTTAAACATTGTTTTGAACACTTTTTTATTATTAGTGTGTCAAATGTTTTTTCAATAGGAAATTATTCTATGACTAGCTTATATAATGAGGTGGGCGGGTATCTAAGTAGGTAATTGCCTAAGTTTTAAATTAAATTAAATTAAGTGATTATGTTAATTTCTATAGGAGCAGCAAATCTATTGCCCTGGGGACAATTTATTTTCTTTTGATTGTAGTTTAGTTTTCTATAAAAAAAAGGTATAGAAATATTTGGGTTTGGGTTCGAAAATCCCTGGCTATCCTAATAGCCCTCAAATTACAGTTTTTTTAGTTGTCTTTTGGCGTGAATGATTGTTTTTGCCATCCTTTAATTGAATACAACTTAATTATAATTTAAAATTTAACTGTAATAAATAAAACAGTAGTGTTTTAAACAAAATGTTTAATAGGGGGCTTAAAAAGGTTTGATCATTTTCCAGTTTTAAACATTGCCAAGAGTTCATAACGATAAACATTACTTCGCTTTCAGATGGTGGCGCTCCGCTCATCTCCACAGATAAGTTTGTGGCACTGGTTGTCATGCGATTTAAATAAAATGTATTTTTATTTGAAGATTCAATGACTAATGTAATGAGAGATGAGAGAAAAAAACAGCTTCAAAATGTCATTTTCCGAAGCATTTGTAGAGTCAGAAGGGGATTTCCTTTTCACGTGCATGATTCAACTCTGAAATGATATTCTTATTCTCCTTGTTTTTGAGATGTTAAGTTATTACTGATAAAAGTGCTATATCATTTTGCCTATTTAAAATATTAATTTTTATTTTACGTTCTTTCAGTCTTATGTAAAAACAAGATTTTCATGAAGGGACACCTTCATAACTTTGTTTGAATTCTCGATGCTTATGGCATTCTCTTAAATATGTACACAGCGCTAAAAAAAGGATAGTACACTATTCGCGTAAGCTTGTGACGATGTGAAACCACTATCATAAATTCTTAATTCTTTAATAATCATACCCATTTGATAGTTTGTCATTATTCATTCTAAATTCAAATAACGTGTCATTTCCATATTGTCATTGGATTAGCAAAAACTGGAATTTTACGAAATAATATTTTTTTTAAATAAATTGATTATATCTTTAAATATTTGATAATAATTTCATACGTATTGATCCGTATTGTTGGTATAAAAAACTCTGCGACAATACTACATAATAAATAATTTCCTGAACAATTTAGTATATATTGTAAAGTTGTTATAAAAATCGAAAGAATACTGAGTAACCAAGAGCAAGATCTTCAAGCCACTTCAGCTGCGAGCCTATTATCTGATTTGAGAGAGAATTTACAATCCAAAGGTAAAAGGATGGCTCGCACTACGAAGTTTCTTCTGCACCTACTTTATATTATTATGAGCAAGGAGTCCCTTTGAGCTGGTAGACACCCTCGGGGGGGCTCCGGGCACAAGCTTATATTTAGTATAGATGATAGCTTCAAACAGGTTTTTGGCTTATTATCTCAGCTATCGATCCTATATTCAAGACTTAAAAAACCTAGTCATTGACTTAGTTTGCAGGTCCAAGTGTTTTTACGAGTATTTTTGATCAAAAACGATCAATTTTGTTATAAATAACACACACAGGTCACGTAAATTGTTATGATTAGCTTAGACGACACGTCATCATGATATCCGACAGCAAGTGGCATATTGGTATTAATTACCTATGTTTCAAGCTTAATACATACCTATCTATTTAAAACATGAAGCGAATGGTCACTTATTAACAATACTTGTATGACATGTCGTTATTCGCGCGGCAATTTATGTAGAGTTTATAAAATGTAATTATTTAATTATGGATAGTAATTATGGTAGAGGGCTAGGTTGATTATGGGTTTCTATGTTGGGAGAGATATAATACGGTGTAATTTAAATTGCACTTGCAGTCCAGTCATTACATTAAACTAGATAGGTACTACAATTTCGATTTAACTATAAATGGCTTATTATAGTTTTTTAATTGCATTATTATTAGCATGTGTAATACTAGATGTTAAAATTCTAATGGAATGTATAAATATCTAAAACAAACTAAATGAGAATACATTTTGTACCCATAGATCTAGTTAAAGGGGGGAAGATACGGCACGCTTTAATATCACGTAAACAAAAACTGACCTAGATATAACTACATGCAAACACAGTTACTTTCCCATCGTCGCGCGTCGTGATTCATGTGCATCAACAACCAAGATAGAGAGACATACGCAGACTGTAGCGTGAATGAGAGTCACTGAACCTAACACGTGCTACACAAACGCCACTACGTTTGTGAATGAGGCTAAAGAAGGCCAATTGTGTCCCGCGACACAGGCATGATCTAGTGCGGGGACCACGGGCAATTCTGTTATTTTGTAATTTTCTTTTGGTTAAATAAAATTTTTGTATATGTATTTATTTAAATGTGTGCGTTGCACCTAATTTATGTGTCCACCCCGCCCAAGGGTATGGTACCAAATCTTCCCACTTTTAATTAGATTTACACCTACACATATACCCCCTTACTTATAAAAAGTTATGCAATGGTTATGCAATGATTAAGAATTCCGCGCAGTACAATATATATATAACGACGAAAAACGATTGTAAATAAAATCGAATAAAACGATTGTATATATATATATATATATATATATGTAGATTAGATTAGATTGAAGTATTTGAACAATCAACGGCCAATTGTTTCATAAAGCAATAGTTAAGTTATTTATTCTGTGCTTAGGTAGGGGCATTCGAACTCCGAGGTTGATTTCGAAAATAGAAGACAACCGTTGTAACAGAACCGGAGAATTATTGGCGTAGTAGGTGCCGGAGAATTTTGTAGATGTGATCGCGATGCAGTAAAGTGTAACGGCACACACGTCCATTTAGTGGTTTTCTCCGGTACTAACTCGAGCTTACAAAATTGTTGTAGGTTTAAAATATGTGTGAATAGATACTACACACTAACCCCCTTATAAAAAGTTATGCAATGATTAAGAATTCCGCGCAGTACAATATTGTACTGCGCGGTTTTACTAATTATTACTTAATCATTGCATAACTTTTTATAAGTAAGGGGGTAAGTCTTATTGTAGTGTTGTTTTATTTATCGAAATCCGGATCACTCTCAAGTATCCAATAATGAGAATAAAAAAATGAAGCTTTTACGGTTATTTTTAATGAATGTATTTTTTTGTGTTTTTTTTATTGTTTTATCATTGGATTGTGAGCTACCCTGAAAGTTTCAGCCGGATAGCTAATCGGGAAGTGCTCGAAATTTGAATTGCAAGATTCCAGGACAGACAGAAATACATAGATACATACAAGTGAAGTTAAATAAAAGCTTTTAAAAAATAGGTACTCGTACAATTAACCATTGACATTTTCTACTAATGTATTATTGGCCATCGAAAACTTGTATCTATCAATGTTCAATTTCAATATTTTGTCGCTAATTGGGACAAATTGTTTCAAATGAAGCATCAGACTTCAAAATTCTTGTGTATTTCCATAGCTCTAGGTTGCAAATTGCAAATTATCTGTTGCACAGATCATGTCGACCTTATTGTACCTATATGCAACAATGTACTTTACTGAGTAATTCATTTTAATGGTAGTAATGGAAAATATCGTAAGAAAACATGCCTGTTAGTACTTGGTGCGCAGGCTCTTTTCCGCAATTAGACCGGATGTCGGCCCTTTTTGTATTCCAAACATGCCTGTATAAGAACTTTCAAAATTTTAGGACACAATAATATGACATCCATCAAACTGCAATGGGCCAGCGTTATGTAATAAATTACTACACAATTCTACAACAATGTAAAATTTGAATCTTCTTTTTTCTTGTTGGTTGGTTTTGAAGCAATCTTTAAAAATAAATAAAAAAACACACTCGCACACCCTCACACACTCCCTCTGCCTTATCTCACCCTCAAACCACAAGAACACATACACACCAAACCCCCCCCTTACACAAACACTCAATTGAAAAATTTTTAATCACAGCGTACTCCGTATTTACGGCCTCTAATAATGTATGTTCATGATGTAGTGCTGTTTTCAATTTTTTTAATGTCAGTTTTTTTTCTTGCCGATCGCTTACACAATTTTTGTCCCTTACCAGAGTTCAAGCAATGGGGTATGCTAAAAACCAGCCCTGCGTAGACTGCACCAGTACAGTGCTGCACTGACCCCAATTGCCAAACAAGCTCAATTTTAAATCATAGTATAAGTTATACCATGGCGGTTGGTCTAGAGCAGGCATGTCAAACTCAAAGTCACTGGTGGGCCAAAAGTATGGATACCGTATACTAGGTGGGCCGCAAAACCTAATCTTAAAGAAGACAAAATACTAAACATTTTAACTAATAAAAGTACCATTAAAGGACAAGTATATTTATTAAATTTCCAATATAAAGGACTTACAAAAATGTACAAACATTAACTTATTTTTACAGATATTTAACATATTTTGTCTCTAATTAAATTGTCTATTTCTGGCGTTAATTTACCAGTGGAAATAACTGTTAAAACTGCGTCCAAGTGTGCGTCCGTCAATCGCGATCTTGCGGTAGATTTGTTTCCGTTCATAAAACAAAATAATTGAAGTGTTTAAATTTAGCACAATAAACATTTTATATGATGGTTTCTAGCTTGATAGCACCGTGCGCGCTCATTGGTCAAATCAAATAGCGCGCGCTTTCCCGGGTTCATGTTACACATTTCCGGTTACACTCATACACATGGTTACGCTTTTCACGAAATCACTCCCATAGATTCAAAAAAAATGAGCAGAAATATATTGCACATCAATAATTTTGATTAAAATCACAAATACAACAATAGACGTCTTACGTCGTCGTCGAAAACGGTCGTGATACGTGTATGAACTTGATGCATGGCGCAAGTTTTTAAAAACGGTTTTCATCACGGTCACAGGCCACATTATCTCGTTGTTTTCAAAATTGATTCGGGCCGCAGGAAACTGCTCAGTGGGCCGCATGTTTGACATGCCTGGTCTAGAGGCTAGATACCCTACTACGAAATGAAACGGTTCTGGGTTCGAATCCTGCAAGGTGCAATCATTTGTGTGATGAGCAGAAATGTCATGGATGTAATATTCGTATCTATGTATATTTATCCCTAATCTAGTGCCTACAGTACAGAGTATCCTAGTTTGGGGCTAGGTTATTGGTGTGAATTGTCCCGAATATTTCTATTTTAATATTTTTTATACCATGATAACGGTACACGCAGTACGGGAAGGTATTTACAAAAGATGTAATCGTGTAATTTTATTAGTTACTTTACTGAAGATTCGAGTCAGGTTTTCGTGGAATATCCATATCCATGTAAAGTTCTTTTAATATGATTGTTTGTTAGGCATAAATATTTTTTGTTCATATTCTTACTGCTGGGATTAACAATACCAAATCCAAGTCCTCAATACTTATAATAAAGCAGTAAGTACTTAACAAAAAGTCTGTACAATGAAGATAATAAAGCAGGGGGCAAAATTAATAAGCTAGGTACTGAACAAGATTATAACATTTCTCAAAGAATGTTTGTCTATCTGCCGCGCATTACCTGAACAGTACTGGACTGTTTGATATGACGAATCGATAGCTTTTGGATTGCTGGGGTAATCATCGGACTAAGATACCAAATGCTTCAGTTTTTAAGTCAAATTCTAAGCTATCCAATAGTAAATGAAAACCGCATCACAGTCTAAAAGTTTTTACTTGTTGTGCGAACAACAAAGAGACAGAAAGACACCATTTCAATAAAATATAATATTCTTGTTCAGTAACTTTTTGCCCTATACTGCTTCATTATAAGTATAGATAGATATATGTAGATAGATAGAATAGATAGGTAGATAAGAAATTTGAATAGCCGGGCTTCATCCTCGAACTTAACACAAGTAGATACTTAAAACGTATAGGTGCAGCTAGTACTTGAAGCACAGTACAAATATTTCGTTGACTTTGGGTTACAAGACAAATATTTGGCCTTTCTTTGTCGACTCAATGGATCTTATTGTTTGACATCTCATTGGTATAAGGCTTATTCAGCTTTACGGATAATGGCGACGTCGAGTCAAATTAAACTTGATTTTTATTACACTGTTTGTAATGGACTAGCGACCCAGATAAATTGAAGGGATTCCCCATAAATAAAATAATTTATACTTATAATAAAACAATAAGTTATGAAAAGTCTGTACAGTAAAAATAATTAAAATAAATTGATCAAGGGGACTTAAAATAAGCTACATTCGGTTTTTTTACTGTCTGTACGCGCATCACGTAAAAACTACTAAATTGAATGAGATGCGGTCTTTACTAATGGATAGACGAAGGTTTGATTTACAAACTGGTATAATTGGTATCTCATTCCAATGAATAAAAGCCGAGCAATCAGTAACTAGCTTAAAAGCTAAAAAAACACGCCTGCCCTGCCAAAAATGAGCTTTTGCCAATAAATTATATACTGTTGGAATGTGCTTATCAAGGCCTTCAATTTGATACCCATATTGTAAAATACGAAGTTTTTTCAAATTTGAAAATGAAGCCATGTTGTGGCCATATAAAAAGTTAACAAAAAAACCTCTGTACTCGGAGGATGTAACGATTCTTACGATACCACATACGTCTAAATCTGTTCTGGCATTTAAAAGTTATGGTGGAATAAAGAAACTCACATACTTACAAACATAAATACATCCATGAATTCTAAAAAAAGTCATGTAAAAAATTATTTGACGGCTTAACAAAATTGGTTATATTATACCATAAAAGTATTTTTGGTCCTGGAATAACTGTTTTGTTTTATTTTATTTTTTTACCTTTTGTGTCTATTGCTGGGCAAAGGTCTCCCCCATATCCTTCCATGCGTGTCTATCCAGGGCGAGGTCTTGCCAATCAATTCTGGAAACATTTAGGTCATCACGCCACCTTTTTCGAGGCTGACCACGACGTCGCGTCGCCTACCATCTGCAGGCTCCCATTGAGTGGTGACTTTTGCCCACCTCGCTGGATGCATACGGACCACATGTCCGGTCCAGTCAAACTTCAACCTAGCACTCTTATAAACCAGAATCAGTGATGCCAGTTTACGGGCGCAGTGTAGTTTTCCGGACTCGATCTATCCTTTTCTCTCCGAGTATACCACGTTCCATTTTCTCTGACAAATCTTGAGTTTGGACTTCTGCGTCTCTGTCAATTACCAAGTTTGTGCACCGTAGGTTAGGACGGGCAGACTACACATGTCCAAGGGAATACACTTCAGCGACAGAGGAAGGTCACCTTTCTTTAGCGTCTTCACAGGCATGGGTCTTCCAGGTGTTTTACGAGTAGATACGACAACTGATTTCTTTATCTTGCCCATTTTTGAAGGAGACAAGCTGGCCCAAGTAGATATACTCATCGACATACTCCAGTATCTACCTCGATCCTAGGTTTTGTGTTATTGGTCATGATCTGAGTCTTTGATCGATTCATGGTAAGTCCAACCTCAAGGCTTGCTGCGCTTAGATCTTCCAGCATTTGTTATAATTTGGGTGCGTTCGGAGCAAAAAGGACGATGTCATCAGCAAAACGCAAATGGATTAGGTTAGTACCGGCAACGTCTTTGCCCTTATTTGTCCAGGGATCTGCTAGTATATGATACAAATAACCTGCGTAGGATACTTTTATCCCAGAAAATAGACCACGCACAAAAAGCCACGGGCACAGCTAAGTAGTACAATAATAAAGTTTAAGGTTGATGATTAGGTTATTTAGAGATCTGCTTGTTCACTCACTCAAATTCAATTCAATTACAACATATTTTATCTATTTCAATCACGTTCTTTTTACATTGGTAAAAATGAATGGCCGTTATTTAGACTTCAATGTCTACAAAGCGTAAATCACATTAAAAAAACCTAATTGAATTTTAATAATCAAACATATTTAATAACAATAAAATTATACAGATAATATTCCTATAGTATACCTACTGTGGGTTTAAGGATCTCTGTGAAAATACATAATTTATATAGACCTAACTAAAAATGTTAAGGTTATAATACAATAATAATTTTGACCTGGCTCTTAGATACAGGTCTACTTACCTTTTTTTAAGAGACAGATACTCATTTTAATTGTAACATATCAAATTTTTGTACTTATAATAGGTTACTGACATAGCTCTCAGAGTTTGCAAGTTGAAGTGGCAATGGGCATGCCATATAGTTCGCAGAACCGACAACCGCTGGGGAAGGAGGTGGCACAAGATCGCTCGTCATGGCATTGTGGAATGTTCAGCAGTAAACTTCTAAAGGCTGACATGATGATGAAACATTTTTGTATTTGTATTTCACTAACATCTTCGTTTCGGTAAAGTTGCACTGAGCGTGGTCACGAGAAGAAACGGTCGAAACGTCGATAATAGTCTAAACTATAATAGGTGCGCGAATATACCCATGTTAATCTCATAAACATTAATTCAATACGCGTACATTTTAAAAGTAACTGATTATAAAGACAATAAATTAAAATTTACCCTACTTATGATTATTTTACATATTTTTCGGGACAATTCACACCAACTACCTAGCCCCAAACTAAGATACCCGCACTCTATGAGTACTAGACAACTGACCGTTGGTTGACTTTGCAGTCAGGTTCGCTAGCCAAGCGGTCTTCTAATAACACATGAACATGGAAATAAATAGACTAAATTAACATTAGGATAATATTCCTTCCAAACCAATAATAAACAATCAAGGCATTTGTTTATATCTGTCAAAGATGATTTAAACTCCAGATAAGAACATATAATTTCATTCGTTTATTTAACCACGGAGTGTCAGACACGTACGATTGATGTGTATCGGATTACATCATTGGTGACGTCATTAGAATGCCATTTCAATCGACGTTCGAGACTGGGTTATGTTCACACTAAGCGCATTGTATTTCTGTACGAATTTAGAAACCAAGAAATTTAAATGTGGATTAAATTTATATAAAAATCTGTAAACCCGAAAATATAGGAAATAAAATTATGTTAATAATTTTGTTATAGGACATTCTAAACTTTCGCGAGAAAATTAATGAAATGATAAAACCTAAATACTAGTACTATACTATTCGAGCACATATTAATATCAAAACATAATTTTGACAAACCTTGATTTTTCGATCAAATTATTTGAATAGACTAAAAAAAGAAATTAGAATAACTAATGGAATAAAAAAAATACATTATAGCACTGTTTTTTTGAACTAAACACTGTTAAGTATAATATATATTTTTTTCCCATAAAAGCACCGGTTTGGCTCCGTCGTCATTGGGGTTTCGCCATTTATTATCAGTGGCGGCGCGTGCTAGACCGTATGCACGCGAATTCTGTGAGGACTGGATTTTGGGGCCATAATTTACTTTTCATTAGTACCTAACCAATTTAAAACTTTTTATTAAAAATGTCTGACAGCAGTTTTAGTGAGGAGAATTTGACTCCACATGACATCACGGAAACAGCAACGAACATGACGAACGAACAAAAAAAATAAAATCAAACAAAACAAACAAAAACAAAACATGATAATGACAAATATTTTTTTCCTTAAAAGTAGGTCCCTATTGCATGAGTAGTAGATAAAGTAGTGTATGAAAGGGCACATAATTAGGTATTAAAACACGAGAGTGAGTTTAAAAAATGAGCCGTAGGCGAGTTATTTAATAGTATCACTAGAGTGTATAGCCCGCATTACGCAACCGTTTCATAAACTACTATAATTCACTTCGATTCGTTTTTTTATAAATATGAGCGCGGCTAGTTTTAGTCTTTGACATGAATTTGGTTATAATTTTATTTTCGCAATAGAAATTGGTTATTGATCCGTACTTAAGGAGCTTCAGAGGTTATTTAGCACTGTCCTTAACAGTGGGAGAACTCCAGAGGCGTGGAGCAGGAGTTTGGTAGTACTCTTCTTTTAAAAAGGTGATAAAACCCTTTTTTAAGAACTACTGACCTATTTCACTCTTGAGCCACGACTATAAGTTGTTTTCGAGGGTCATCTTAAATTGTCTCGCAAGAAAACTTGACGAATGCCAGGTTCCTCAACAGGCTGGGTTTCGCGTAGGATTTAGCACTACATACCACATACACACAGTGAGGCAGGTTATACAGTAGTCTGAAGAGTATAACCAGCCCCTGTATCTTGCTTTTGTGGACTATGAGAAGGCATTTGACTCCGTTGAAACCTGGGCGGTTCTGGAGTATTTGCACCGTTGTCAAAGGACTGGCGATAAATCGAAGTTCTGAGGTTACTGTATACCGCATAAATAAAGTTTTGTGTGTTATATGTGTACGCAGAATAATTCAAATTTCAAATGTGCCCTTCAATGTTAAGAACTTGCCCGTTATATAGGCAATATTATTTTCCATTAACGTATTGCTGGTAGTTCTCGATCTGTTACAATAAATTAAGCGTTTTATTTATTGCTTTATTTATAGTATTAAGAGTAACTGTTGTATTCATATTCTTAAGTGTCGATATTATTCATAAGTGTCGATGTTTACTAGTATGATGAAGTAGGTCTATCAATAAATCCCTGATATTTGTTTGTCGTATGAGGTAGTGCTGGCCTCTGGTGTCAGAGTTTGTCAGGCCGCCCGAGGGCCTATGACATGGAGTAACGACTGCTATTAATTAAACAGCTGGGACCGTGCCCTCCAAAACACGGAGCGATGGGAACGCACATAACTTAGAAAAGTAATTGGTTCTGAGCTTAGAACCGAACCCGGTATCTTTGGATTCTAAGTTGCACTATTGAACCGTTAGGCTACTATTCCTGATGTGGTTGGTTAGTTAGGCCCTGACACTGTACTCACTCTTCAGTATTTCAACTGGGTTTGGTTGAAACCCCGAAGAGTGAGTACGGACTTTGGCCCCGTGGTAAAATATCATGGCGACAGGATCAGCCAGCCAGACGATGACGACGATGGGTGCGCTGGACGTTTACAGAATCATGGGGATCGATTTAGTAAACGCTAATGGAAGAGTGAGTGAGTGAGTGAGTCATCCGATTTTATTACCGCAATGTCTTTAATGCACGATTGCCCGAAAAAAGAGTGAAATGTTTTCAGGGTTCATGTATGTATGTGAGATTCTTTGTTTCACCATAACTTTTATATGCCTGAACAGATTTGGATGTTTGGGGTATCTTTAGAATCTTTATCCCGAGTAAAATAGACTGTAATAAAATATTTTTCCAAAAAAATTAAATCGACTTCATAATAAAAATGTTATTTTGTAAACAACCACTAAAAAGAATAAAATAATTACAATTGAGCCAGAACAGTATCACTTTTTCGAAATTACTAACGTAATAATAATGCATAAATACAACATAAGATAAGAAAGAGTTTTTTGAAGGCGGTGCCAAGCCGAGCCACAATTATTAATATGGTTGAGCATATTCAAAAAGATAATGTCTTAAACGGCTTGACGTGCTTTATAAAATAATAAGCTTTTAAAGTATTTACCTATAAAAACTTTATCATTTACTAGATTGCTGTATTTGTGTCAATTGGTTTGTGAACGTGTGAAAGTCAAAATCTGCTCGTGTGATTCTCATGTTTTGTCTCTTCTGCGTTTCGTGTTTTGTATGAGGGTGCGTCATAGACAACTGCATATTACTTCGTACGTATATAGGTATGCATTAATTTTGTAAAGATATTAGATTTAAATGATGCCTGGGTTTGGCACCGCCTTCAAAAAACTCTTTCTTATCTTATGTTGTAATTATGCATTATTATTACGTTGGTAATTTCGAAAAAGTGATACTGTTCTGGCTCAATTGTAATTATTTAATTCTTTTTAGTGGTTGTTTACAAAATAATATTTTTATTATGAAGACGATTCATTTTTTTTGGAAAAATATTTGATTTTTAGATTTTTAGTGGCATATGCAAACATCAGAAAGAATATATGCTAAACAAAATAGTAGACGCTTGCTTAATTTAGTGAATAAAACCTACATATTATATAACGACTGAATTAATTTTGACCATTTTCCATCATTTTGTTGTTGCGTTCCTGTGACTACGTTTCCGGCTCCATCATCAGACCCTGAAAACCAGATAACACCAGAGAACTCATCAAGACAAACTAAATGAGCCCAAACTCGAAGGGGTTTCTTCATTTTGTTGTTGAGTTCCTGTTACTGCCTTCCGGCTCCAATATCAGACCCTGGATACCACATAACACCATATAACACTCATCAAGACAAACCGAATGAGCTCAAACTTGAAGGGGTTCCATCATTTTGTTGTTGAGTACCTGTAACTACCTTCCGGCTCCATCATCAAACCCCGGATACAACATAAAACCAGACATGATCTCATCAAGACAAACCAAATGAGCCCAAACTCGAGGGGATTCCATCATCCGATTGTGTAGTTCTTTTAACTACTACTACTGCTGCTGCTGCTGCTGCTGCTGCTGCTTCTGCTGCTGCTGCTGCTGCTGCTGCTGCTGCTGCTGCTGCTGCTGCTACTGCTACTACTGCTGCTACTGCTACTACTGTACTTTTCAATTGTCATCAGAACTATGCCCATTAGGGTGTCCCAAAATATTTTATTTTGTTCGTCTTTCTTTAATACCTCTCAAAATTTGCGTAATTGATCGTAAATTACATAAATAATTTTAAAAATAAAATATTACTATATATTTAGGGTTCTACTTTTCTTTAAAGTTTTGAAAAGTTTACATTTTTTTGGGTAATATTTCTTTATCTTTAATTTAGGCTCCTAAACTAAATATAAAATTATATTTACTTTTTGTTCTATTAATGTTTAATAAATACACGATGTTTCGATTTGCATGCAACAACACGTTACCAGCGACTTCGATTTTGTTAAGTTTTAACCTGCAAATACCCTCAGTTTCAACTTGTTTCGAGGACTTTCTTGACTTGAAACGCGAGTGTTTTCCTAGTAGCTAAAGCAATTTTTATGCGATAAAAGTAAAGTTGTGATTGTTATAGTATTAAAAGCAGATTTTGTGATTATTAAATAATGAGTTCGAGGCGTAGTGAGACTACATGTGCTATATTGGGACCATACAAAGAACTTGACGATCGGCAGCTACCAACTATAAAAGACGCCATTAAATATATTTTATTTGTCAAGAACGAACAGAATTGAAGTATAATGGAAAAGATTCATCTAATTCAGATATTTATGCGATTGTTTATGAAAAGATCAACAAGTATTTGGACCAAAGCTTCGATTCCAATCGTAACTAATGAACGAGTATTCAATTTCTGAAATCTTATTTTGAAAAGTACCTAAATTTGAAAAGATACCCCAAAGGCAAACGAAATGATAGTTTTGAAAAGAAATTGAAGTGTTTTTTGGAGTTATTTGATAAGTTTTTCGACATTTCTGCTTGTAAATGCCCTTCATTTGAATCTTGTCTGTGTTTAAAACCTAAGAAAGTTCCTATCAATGAGAGAAGTTTTTTGTTGGATCAAAGAAATTACAGGGAAATGATTATAAGCGGTGTTGACAAGAAAGAAACGGCTAGATTATTGAAAATAGCAGAGACAAGTTAAAGAGTCAGTAAGGACAGCAATCAGTCGTGTTCTACTCAAGAAACCGATTCTCTCTCAACAAATTGTGATGCAGATTCGGTGCGTGAATTTTCCCCAGAAACGTATCAGATAACAGAAGCATCCCCGACAAACACGCCCTCGACAGACACACCATCGACTTTAACGGCGAATTGGAATACATTGCCATTGCCAACAGTTGCTAAAGTCTGAGATAGATACGGTTTATCGACGCGATCTGCTGCTGCTGTTGCTTCTGCGGTTTTGGCTGACATTGGCTTGGTTTCTAAAGAAGATTTTACTTTGGTTATTGATAAAAACAAGATCCATAGAGCTGTATCTAAAGCCCGGACAGAAGCTTCGAAAGATATTGGAGGTTTTGTTATAAAAAGTATTTACTTTGATGGACGAAAAGACAAGATAAATGAGAAATTAGGGGAGCGTTACCATCGCAAAGTTTCAGAAGAGCACATCTCAATTTTAGGAGAACCTGGATCAATTTATTTGGGACACAACGCCAAGTCGTGGCACTGCAAAGGGAATTATTACATCAATAACAACTTTATTAGAGGGTCAAGGTTGGAATTTAGATGACGTGATTTGCGTTGGATGTGACGGAACTGCAACAAACACAGTTAGGAAGGGTGGCGTGATTCAATATTTAGAGGAGTATTTGGAGAGACCGTTACAATGGTGTGTTTGTATGCTTCATGCCAATGAGTTACCCCTTCGTCATTTATTCTTGACATTAGATGGTTGCACTTCGGGTCCTAGAGAATATTCCGGACCTATTGGAAAACAATTAGCTGGTTGCGAAAATAAAAGAGCGGTGACTTTTTATGCGAGGGCTGCTAATTTGTCTGACTTGCCAAAAAATGTCGTCGGTGAATTAAGTACGGATCAAAAATATCTTTATGAGATTTGTCAGGCTGTATCAACTGGTTCCTTTACTCCTGAGCTGGCAAACCGTCACCCTGGAAAAATGGCACCCTCGAGATGGCTTACTTCTGCTAATCGTATACTCAGACTTTACGTAAGTACTCTTGATCCTTCAGAAAATTTGCAATTGCTTGTCAACTACGTGGTTAAAGTATACGCTCCGATTTGATTCTTAATCAAGCAAAAGATGTCTTTTAAGGATGGAGCCAAACATATTTTTCAACTAATTATGTACTCCCGATTTTTACCCGAAAATCTGAGATCTGTTGTGAATTCTGTCATCGAAAGAAATGTTTTTTTCGCGCACCCAGAAAACTTACTTGTCAGTATGTTGTTTGATGACAGAGACCACATTCGGGAGCTGGCATTGCGAAGAATAATAAAACCAAGAGAATCTGAAAGTAGCACCATACCAGAATATTTAACCCACCAAAAATTAACTTCTCTGCTAGAGATTACACCGAAATTATTGTGTGGCACAAGTGTCAGGTTACAGCACCGCCGGTTCTTCGACATATTTCTAATGAGGACCTACAAATCATGGCAACAGATAAGAGCTTGGAAATTGTTGACTTACCCTGTCACACACAATCTGTAGAAATATGTATTAAGCTGGTAACAGAGGCCTCACAATGTGTAACTGACGCTACTTCTAGAGATAGCTTTATAAGAACCAGGTTGCAATCTCGAGCAGAAATGCCAAATTTTGCACACAAAAATAAATTTAAATTCTAAGTTTATGTCATTATTTTGAGCTCTGTTTTGTTTATTTTGTTTTCTTGTACTTTGTTTCAAGAATGTTAATAATAAAATACCTTTTAAACTTCATTTTTGAATTATTATAGTCATACGGTAAAGGTATGTTAAAAACGAAAAAATTACAAAACTTCAAAGTGTGGTAGAGCCCTCAAGATGACACATTATTTTAGTTTTTCTACCTTTTCCGTAATCTGTGTAAAATTACGCAACTTTTGATACCTCTTGCAATAGAATAGGTCTAAAAAAATAATTTCTCATACATCGACGGGACACCCTAATGCCCATGTGCAAAACTTCAGCATCTTTGGACGTCCTTAAATTGTTCAAAGTTGACTTGCAATCCAGTCCTAAACATTATAACTCAGTGAATTGAATTAAAGCTTGTTTAAAGCTACTAAACCAATTTTGATGAAATTTATACAGTTCCACACTAGAGGTCTTCTTACTCTAATTCGGTTCAGAAATCCCAAGATATTAGAGAACATAAACTAGAAAACAAATTGATTTTCTAATAAAACTACTGAACCAATTTTGATGAAGTTTATATGGGTCCACACGGAAAGTGTACCCTTTTGAATAAAAGAACAACCATCTAAATTGGTTTAGAAATCGTGGAGATAAACACAAAATGAAGGCAATATAAACACAAAATCGAATGGATTTACTCAACAAAACTGTTTATTCTCGAAAAACTGCTGAACTAATTTTGATACAATTTATATGGGACAACCTGGAACACCGTTTCAAACAAAATTTTTTAAAATCGGTTCTCAATTGACGGAGATATAGACTGCCAAACATAAAAAAAAAAACACATACCGCCGAACATTTAACCGTCTCCTTTTGTGAATTTGATTAAAAATGATTGGTTTTAGCAGGCCAGTCGAGTTTTTATCTTACTTCGTTCATGTACTTGTTTTATATTTGTTTTGTAATATTCCGTACAATGTACGAATTTCTTTTAAGGTACTCTTAAAAGGTTCTTCATTTTTGGTAAACTTTCACGCGATAACGGGTTTTGATGAAATTTGGAATGAAGATAGCTTATACCCTGGAATAAAATATAAAATACTTTTTATCCCGGAAAATTGTAAGTTTCCACGGGAAAACTGGATAATGTTGATAACTGGCTGTAAAGAACGGTTGCCATGGAAATATTTTTTTTATCACGTTCTGATCAATCGTTTGACCACGATCTCACCTGATGGAAAGCGATGATGTGGTCGAAGGTGTAGCACACTTGCCTAGTAGATACCTATTCACTCTTGACTTGAACACACCTGGGTTATATTTTACCGGAAACACTGACGAGGGCAGGGCATTCCACTCATTAGAAGTTCTTATAATGAATGAAGAAGCGTAATGCTTCGTTCTTGTTCTAGGTATTTCAACCATAAAAGGGTGGCGCTTGGCCAATCGTCTAGTCGGTAATGGAAAGGTGATGGGGGAATCAGATTGTGCAGTTCTTGTGCACACTCTCCATAGTGCAATCTGTAGAATACCGACAGGCTTGCGACCTCACGTCGATGCGCCAGACTTTGAAGCTTACTGTTTACCAGAGTGTCATCTCCAATGAGCCTCATAGCACTTCTCTCAATTGAATCCAAAGCCAATTAAATATTAAAAACGGGACTTGAGCTATTTTAGCTCGAGCTAATACGTGGCAGAACCGTCCCAGATAGCAGTCATCATCATCATCATTATGTCAGCCTTTAGAAGTCCACTGCTGAACATAGGCCTCCCCCAAAGAGCACCATGACGAGCGATCTTGTGCCACCTCCATCCACCGACATCCTGCGATGGCTACAATGTCGTCGGTCCATCGTGTGGGGGGTCTCCCCACACTTCGCTTGCTTGTTCGTAGTCGCCATTCGAGAACCTTTATTCCCCAGCGGATAGCATATAGCAGTACTCCATACAAGATCGGACCTGTGCTAGCACCTACCTGTACATCTACTTTTTCATTGGTTTTTAATATCCTAGAACGACATAGGATGCTTTTTTCGCGATAAACTGTAGTCCACGCGGATGAAGTCGTGGGCGGGTAGGCTAGTACTAAATAAAAAAACGAGCGAGCCTTACAATAGTCGCATATGATGTGTATGATCTGACATTTCACCTTGTTAATAAGCAACAGCGCGCAATCTTTGGTCAAATCAAATAGTGCGCGCTTCCTCGGCTTACTGTTACACACTACCGTCCCTTTTCACAAATTACTCTCACAGATTGCAGGAAAGCGAGAGGAAAGATGAACGAAAAGTCTCAAGAAATTTTGCACAAGAACGTACCCAAAAATGACAATTTAATAATGAACCTACATTAGCCTACGTAACATTAGCCGTCAGTATTGAAATGTCACATCACAGCCAGGTTTAGAGTCAATTGCCAGTAATGAAGTCGAGCAGGCTTAGCACAATAAACCATTTAACGTGTTCGAATGATTTATGGAGCAGGCTGGCAATCGAAAGTGGAAACATAGTTTAAGGTGAAGCAAGTGCGTTAATAGCTTGTTTCCAATGATTAGATCTTAATTAGGTGTGAAAGATAAATCAAACGTCAAAAGTTTTTTTTTTACAGCTTTGATCTTATATTTATTAACCCCCGAACAAGGAGACGGGTGTTATAAGTTTAGGGTGTGTATCACTGTGTTTGTGCGTGTGTGCGTGTGTGCGTGTGTGCGTGTGTGTGTGTGTGTTATGTCTGTATATGTATGTGTGTGTGAGGGTGTGTGTGAGGGTGTGTGTGTGTGTGTGTGTGTGTGTGCGTGTGTTGGGTGTGTGTCTGTCTGCTACATCGTAGCTCCCAAACGAATGGACCGATTTTGATATGGTTTTTTATGTCTAAAAACTATTGTGATCTTGATGGTTCTTAGCTATATTGGGGGGATGGGGGAAGTTGAAATACAGGGGGGTACGATTTAGCTGCTGTTTTTAATGTATTTAACCTGAGGTAAACGAGATGGTTCTTAGCTATAATTGAATGGGGGTGAGGATCGTAGCTCTCAAACGAATGTACCGATTGTGTGAATGTCTCAACCGAATGTGATGCGGTTTTATGTTTGAAAACTGGTGTGATCGAGATGCTTCTTAGCTAATAATGTGATGTTGTGCTTGTGTAAAATTTGTGTGTAAGGTTATCAAAGTTTCACAGTATATTTTGAGCACATTATAATCTTTTATATTACTCACACTGATATCTATTCAATTTTCTGCAATTTTTATGTATATTAGACACTACTACTAGCTGCGCCCCGCGTGGATGAGAATGATGATCAAAAGTATCCTAAGTATATTATTTCAGGGTATAAGCGAAGTGCCAATTCCCATAAAAAAATAACAATTCCTTTTTTTTTTCCTGAACGTATTGACGCAAACAAAACAAAAGAAACGATAATTCAATTCGGTCAACATTTTTGCAATTGAGTTTAATATAATATATATATAACTAGCTTTCCTGCCCGCGACTTCGTCCACGCGGACTAATGCATATCGTAAAAAAAGCATCCTATGTTCTACTGGGACATAAAAAAATGGTAGGTATAGCACCAATGCTCTTGAAGTTTTATGACAGACTTGTTATTTCGTGTCCATGGTAACCGTTCCTTACAGCGAGTAGTCAATATTTTCCAGTTTTCCCGTGGAAACATAAAATTTTCAGAGATAAAAAGTATCCTATGTTTTATTCTAGGGTATAAGCTATGTTCTTTTATATATAATTTAATCAAAATCCGTCCAGCCGTTATCGCGTGAAAGCTCCCCAAACAAACAAAAAAATAAACAAACAGACAACGTTTCACTTCAGCCTGTACCAGTCCACTGCTGGACGTAGGCCTCCCCCAATGAACGCCACTGAGCCCGATCTTCGGCTCTTCTCATCCAATCGCAGCCAGCTGTCTTTCGCAAGTCATCTATCCACCTGGCCGGCGGGCGTCCCGCACTACGTTTACCTAAACGTGAAATCCACTCTAAAACTCTAAATATATATAATAGACAGCAGATTAAACAAACGGCTAATAAAGTTTAAATAAAATGATATCTCATTATATAATGTTTCCATTTATAAACCGTTTGACCACCTTCAAGATCTATAATATAAAGGTTATGTCTATTGAATTAGAATCTAGTGAATTTAAATAAAATTTATCAACATAACTCAGAGGATTAGCAAGCTAATAGTAGGCCGGTCACATTTCTTGTAGGATATAGAATTGACAAACCAAAGTGCTTGTGTGGTCTTGATGAAATTGTAGCAACTGCAGTTGCTACAATTCAACAAGACCAACACAAGCACTTAAAATGGTTTGTTAATGCGCAACTGCAGCTGCTACAATTCAACAAGACCACACAAGCACTTAAAATGGTTTGTTAATGCGCAACTGCAGCTGCTACAATTCAACAAGACCACACAAGCACTTAAAATGGTTTGTTAATGCGCAACTGTAGTTGCTACAATTCAACAAGACCACACAAGCACTTAAAATGGTTTGTTAATGCGCAACTGCAGCTGCTACAATTCAATAAGACCACACAAGCACTTAAAATGGTTTGTTAATTCGCAAACCCGAATAACCAACTGATTTGAAACTCGGATTTTTAAGATTGAAAACTCGGGTTTTTCGGGTTCTTCGAGTTTTTTTCATTCTTGATGGTTTATGTAAAATACTACCACCAGAACATAAATAAAGAATCAAACTTCTCAAAAATTTACTGTTTCCCTATTTCTACTCTATTGAGCGAATAAATTCGACAGGCTAACCACAATCTATAATAATTATTAGGTATTAGGGAGTAATATATGTTTACTTGTTAGGCTTTGGTCTGACGTTGAATGTGAGGCGCTGCGAGCCAGCGCTTCGAGACTACGGGAGTCATCTGGGAACGGCAGATTTTATTGCACATTTTGTAACCCTAGTTAGTTTTTACTGTTAAAGTAAAAACTTGACTAGGATCACAAAATGTTCAATAAAATTGTAGAAACGGTGCAGATTTATTATAACGGTCCCTTTACAACTTGACAGAGGAGCTTAATAATAAATTTGCACCTTGCTACTTGGATTTGATTAGGAATCGTCTTAATCTAATTATTTTTTAAAGATTGTCCTTGATAATGAATTAATTTTTATTTAAGTTACATATAAACAATAAACAAGACTTATTTAGAAAATACGCACATAATTATTTGAAAACATTTTATTTTAATGATTTTGTTTTTAAATGCTACTTAATAGTTAATTATAGATGAGGTATTGCTTAGATTATCTCACGTGTGTTTGTGTGTAGAAGGTACATTTCATTGTATGAAATGTACCTTCTCTTTATCTAAATGTGTTATCTATGAAAGGGGAAGAAATTTGTTTTTTTATCATCGTCATCATCATGTCGGCCTTTAAAAGTCCACTGCTGAACATAGGGATCCCCTAAAGAGCTTCGATAATATTGCTCCCAACATAAACCGGCACGGGTGCGACATGGATATTTGACACGATGTTCGTCTTACCCATGTTCATTTTAAGACCCCAGGTGGGTCTTGGGAAACAATATTGAGGTCATTGAGCATTGTGCTTAGGTCTTCCAGAGTTTCTGCCATGATGACTATATCATCAGAATATCGAAAGTGAGTGATGCATTCGCCATTGATGTTAACTTCATATCCGTTCCAGTTTGGAAGTTTGAATATATCTTCGAGTGCAGAGGTGAACAGTTTCGAAGAAATAACTTCTCCTTGTCCTTTTTGCAATTCGATAGAATTCATGCCCCGATCTTGGAGACGAACAGTTATATTGGCCTTGCTGTACAAACACTTCAACACTTCGATGTATCGGTATTCAATCTGGCACCGCTGTAATGACTGTAGCACTGCCCAGGTCTCGACTGAATCAAAGGCTTTCTTATAGTCCACAAACGCTAGACATAGTGGCCGATTATACTCTTCGGTCTTCTGTATAATCTGCTGGAGCGTATGGATGTGTTTTAAGGTGCTAAAGCCTTTCCGGAATCCAGCTTGTTCGGGATGCTAAAAGTCGTCAAACGAGCGAGACGGTTTGTAACTACTTTCGAAAACAGCTTATAGACTAGGCTCAGCAGCGAAATGGGCCTATAACTCTTCAAGAGGGTTTTATCACCTTTCTTAAAGAACAACACTACTACGCTCCTGTGCCACACCTCTGGCGTAGTACCCTCGAGGATGACGGAGTTCTGAAGGATTTTAAGTACCGGTGTTCTACCCGCTTTCAGTAGCTCTGCCGTTATTCCATCCTCTCCTGGTACTTTGTTACTCTTAAGCTGTTTGAGAGCCATTCTGATCTTGTATAGGCTGACGGCCGGGATATCTTCGGTATAATGTCGGGTCAAACTGGCTCTTGGCATCGCAAGCCGTACTAGGTGGACTACGTGATGAGGTGTAGTGTAGTGATCAACAGCTTCGATAATACTGTTCCCAAAATAAACCGGCATGGGTGCGACATGGACATTTGAACTGTATTCAACTTACCCATGTTAATTTTACTCGTAAGACCCACCTGTTGGGAAACAATATTGAGGTCACTGAGCATTGTGCTTTGGTCTTCCAGGGTTTCTGCCATGATTACTATATCATCAGCAAATCGAAGGTGAGTCCCCTCACCATTAAAGTTAACACCATACCTGTTCCAGTTCAGCAGCTCAAATATATCTTCCATTGCAGATATGAACAGTTCGGAGAAATAAGGTCTCCCTGTCTCACCCCCTTTTTGCAATTCGATAGAATTCGTGCTCCGATTTTGGAGACGGTCAGTTTTTTATTATTACTAGTACCAAATGTTACTTTGATTATTAATACTCTTAGTACATATACCAAATGTTACTTGATTGATCTCTTGGTAAAGCTAAAAAATAAGAACACGAAAGTAAAACATATTTTAATTACATTTCAGCCTTTTCTTTACTTACACACACTAATAATAGTTCTTTCAAGGCCCAAATAAAGAAAAACTCGAAAAACCCGTAAAACTCAAAAATACCGGTTTTTAAAATTGAAATCTCGAAAAACTCGAGTTTTTTAAACTACTCGAGTTTTTCATGCCCTACTGGAGAGTCGAGATTGATTTATTATTAAACACTAACTCAGCTGATTACGGCATCTCAATCAACAGCTCAAGATGTGTTTATTAATTAGATTAGCATCTTGAGATCGCTGTCAATAGCGCTCTCAGAGTTGAGGTCGGTTTATTAATACGGCAGTTAACAGTTGCTGCCGCGCCAAGTTACTGCTCGGCCATCACTGCACCAAAAGAAATCACCTTTTTCCACCTCCCGCGCGTGGCCTTTCTGAAAACCAGCGTCAAGCGTCTGGACATTTTTGCTGAGCACTGGCCCTTTTGGTACACTCGTATAGCTTATAATGCACATATTATTTTGTATTACTACTTAATAATTATATTTTTGGAACATTTTATTTGTTGTGCCACCAAATACTTTTTTCTTTTTATTCTTCCTTTCTTTCTTTATAAGAACCCAATATTTTATTTACTACCAAGCATAAGTTGCCATAGGTTCCGTAACTTCCGTAGCCAAACTACCAGCAATATTTCTCTAGCGATAGCATCGCACTGACATTATACGCTGCACTTGAAAATGTTCACTTAAGAACATCATGCTTTGTGTGGGTAGGTTTCTTAGATTGTATGAATTTAGCGGATGTGAAATTTACAATATATTTGAAGTCATTTTTATTAACCCACGAACTTCAACGAGAGGGGTGATATAAGTTTAAGATGTGTTTATGTTTATGTGTGTGATGTATCCGTGTGTTTGTCTGTGGCATCGTTGAAAAGGCGGGGAGTAAGTTGATAAAGGAGGGGGAGGGAGGTCATAATCGTAGCCTCCAAACAAATGGACCGATTTAGCTGCGGTTTTTTATATTTGAAAGTTGAGGTAAACGAGATGGGTTCTTAGCTATAATTGAGGGAAAGGGGGGGGGGGGGGGGGATCGTAGCTCCCAAACGAATGGACCCTTTTTAATATAACATCTTTGAATCGACCAATTTTGATGCGATTTTTTATGTTTGAAAGCTGATGTGATCGCTTTCGAAGCTTCCTTAGCTATAATGGGACTAGAGGGGAATAACTGGGAATATACTCGTACTTTGACAAAAAAAATAGCATTTTGTTATAACTAATTAAAGCGGAATTTTTGTGCAAACACTTATAATGTCTTCTAGTAAATAGTAAAATCAACTACTACTGGGAACTATTCATACAATGGAATGCGTATACACACGTAATAACTGTACTTTTAATCATTGTAATTGTTCTCATATGGCGACATTTACCTCCAAATATTTCGGGAACGTGACACTTTAGGGAAATATATTGTAATTTTTTGTTTGTATACGTGTCTCCTATCTATATATAATACTTTGACAATGAGCGGAAACTGAAAAAAAAATGGCTGCCGGTGAATATACCACCTTCCATATAGAAATGTTCGAACCCCTTTTAACCCCTTCCTGTTAACCGATTGATCTGAAATTTAGTGCACACCTTTAGTTCTAATGAAAATACTATTATGTATGTATCACTGTAAATTCAAGATGGCCGCCGTTACAAAATGGCGGATTACGTGTGTTTTTTCAAACCCCTCAATATGGGTATCAAATGAAAGGGCTTAACTAGTAAAATACAAAACACCATGAAAAAATTCCAAATTCAAGACGGCCGCCACGACAAAATGGTGGATTATAATTATTAATGGTGGCAAGACCACAACGATATCCTATGTGGTTTTCTAGAGAGCTTATCGGTCTTTTGCGTAAGAAACTTAAATATCGTAATAAACTGCGTAAATTTAATAACAACCCTCTTGACCTACTGTCATACGAATTAGCTAAAAAACAATCGGAGCATTTAATGACAATTTGCTATAGTACTTACGTTGCTAGACTTGAACCAAATTTACGATCCAATCCTAAGCTTTTTTGGTCTTTTATTAAAAAAATAATAATTAAATGATGGACACTATCCAGCGCAAATGTCTTACGATAATAAAACAGCTTTTAATGGCAGCGACATCTGTAATCTCTTTGCTCAAAATTGTTCATCTATTTATGATAGCAGCAGTTCTTTTGTAAAAACCCCCACAGCTAATTTGGACCGTGTGGCCATGTTGACCAATGATTATGTCCCTTTAATTAAATTCAAGTACGATCTGATGGCATTCCATCAGTTTTTGTTTCTAAATCCACCCAGGCTTTGCTAGTGAAGCCGTTATGTCTTATTTACAATAAATCTCTACGCACTGGCGTCTTCCCTTCTGACTGGAAAGTTGCACTAGTAGTTCCTTTATTTAAAACCGGACAAAAAGACGTAATAATAAACTACAGACCGGTTTCTAGTTTTCCAGTGTTTGCTAAAATTTTCGAACAACTATTATATCCTATTTTGACATGGCACTTCAAACAACTGATTAATCCTTGTCAGCATGGCTTCATGAAAGCTAGATCTACTGCAACTAATCTTGCATCCTTTATAAACGATGTTTATCTGGAACTCGATGGACGTTCATCCGTTGGTGCAATATACACTGATTTTAGTAAAGCGTTCGATCGAGTTGATCATCAAGTGTTACTTGAAAAACTTTCTAACCACGGCATTGCTCAGTCACTACTGGATTGGTGTGGATCGTATCTTTCGGACAGAAAGTCTAAGGTTGTGGTAAATGGTTATTCCTCTGAACCATTTTTGGTGTGTTCTGGTGTACCACAAGGGTCATACTTGGGCCCTTTATTGTTCAAC
This sequence comes from Alsophila aescularia, assembly GCA_946251855.1. Classification (NCBI taxonomy): domain Eukaryota; kingdom Metazoa; phylum Arthropoda; class Insecta; order Lepidoptera; family Geometridae; genus Alsophila; species Alsophila aescularia. Next base: position 8,620,231 of record OX276380.1, on the reverse strand, counting down.
ATATTTATTAATGACATTGGCAGTTGTTTCGATCACACTAGGTATTATTTATTCGCTGATGACTTGAAGATTTTTAGACCCAGGATACTCTTTTAGATGCAGCACTCTTGCAAGAGGATTTTAATCGTTTGGTTGTATGGTGTCAACATAATAACATGGACTTGAATGCATCCTAATGTTTTTCCATTCGATTCTCTAGGAAAAAGTTTAATATTGACTTTACTTATAAAATTAAGAATGATACCTTGTCTGAAGTTGATAAAATAAGAGATTTGGGTGTTTTGCTTGATAGTAAACTAAGATTTAATGCTCATATCGACAACATAAGTGCTAAAGCGTTCAAGAATCTTGGGTTCATTCTCCGTAGTTGCAGAGATTTTAAATCTCCAAAAACTAAAATTTTGTTTTTCATTTCATTTGTCCGCAGCGGCTTAGAATACTGTAGTGTAGCCTGGAATCCATTCGATGATATTTATATAAAAAAGACTCGAAAGTGTCCAAAAACGATTTTTATGGTATTTTTTTAATTTATTCGGTTAATTTGGGAAAATAGATAACAAATTATAATGAGAGGCTTAAACATTTTAAAATATCTTCACTATCGGATCGAAGACGCATGCTTGATATTTTATTTCTTCATAAACTAGCGAATGGTGTTCTCGACACCCCAGAACTACTTTTTGCTCTAACATTTTCTTCACGCCTACCACGAGCTTCCAGGTTCAATATTTTGAGAGATAGTTTAAGTAAGTCTAACTTGGGTCGAAATGCTCCTCTTAATCGACTAATTAGAGAGTTCAACGGTTTTGCTAAAGCCAAAGACCTATACTTGTTTGCCGACAACATTTGCAAATTTAAAAAGAGCTTCCTGTGATATTTTGGATTTTATTTATTAGTTAATCAATTTTAATTTTACATGTTCACATTTTAATTTACATATATATTTTAATTTGTATATTATTATTAGTATTTTAATTTTCGATGTAATATATGATATGGTTTTTTTATGAATCGTTATGTAATGTATTCATTTATTTTTTCTAGTTGTATTAATGGGCATTATGTAGATGGCCAAGTAAATAAATTACTCGGTTTTCAATCCCCGCAATTTAATTATGCTACATTTCAACTCTAGCTTGTAGCGTTTCATGATATGACCATCCCGGGGTGAATGCGTTATGTTGGCCACACACGCAACGGTATACCTGACAGGTTCACCTCAACAGATTACCTGTACAGGTAAGCCGGAAAGTGTATATTATAAAACTGTGCAATTATTCCTTCAAGGGAGCTTCAATATATCTGAAAAGTAAACCAGCAAAGCTATGGACTAAGGTCACCATTATCGTTACATTTTTCATTTATGAACTGAATATTCGGAACAAAATATCGATTTCGTAACATGAGTCACATGACTGATTTTGTGATAAGGAGATGTAACAAATAAGTTAAATTATATAAATTAAAATATGCTTATATAACATACTTTAAAAATGTTTACAAAATCGCTAATTTCTAAAAAGATTACAAAGTTATTTTTTATTCTTTAAATCCAAGTAAAAAGGTTTAAAGAAATGGGGATTAAAACAGCAAATTGCCAATAATGTTGTAAACGTGTCCTTTTTATCTTGATTAGGTGTTTATTAGTCATCCATTTATTAAAATGCCCTAATGCCGTTACGATGATGTCTTCAATTTTAATAGTGAGTCAAATATCTCACAGCGCTGACTCAGAGCAGTGAAATACTGTCTCTTTGAACACTTTTATTATATCGTAAAGGGTATCGTATCGGGAAGGATAGTACCGGTTAACACCATAAGCATCTGAGTTTCCAGATTATTAGGAAAGGATTTTGAAGACAGAATGATCATATATCTTCATTCTTGAGCTAAGTGAATATAAACAAATATTTTATGATAACAAATTTTCTGTAATTGTGTCTTGGATGGACATTCCACATGTTCTTGAATCTTAGTTCAGGTAAAGTCATTGTTTTATTATGCAAACAAATTAGAATTCAAGATGCAACCATTGAAGAAGACAACTAAGACTAATAGTTCAGTAGGTATGTCTGTACAAGTTTTAGCTATGTACCAAAATCTAAAACTCGCTTTAATGTTGCTCGCTCCACTAAAATCCCCTAGCCCAGTCCCCCAAGGAACTAGACAGCATTTACTATGCCACTACGACATAATATTTTTATATCTTAGAGGCATAGTGGTATTAGGTACTAGCTTTCCCGCCCGCGACTTCTTCCGCGCGGACTACAGTTTATCGCGAATAAAAGCATCCTTGTTCTTCTAGGATACGTATTAAAAACCAATGCAAATGTAGAACACTAACAGCTCTTGAAGTTCTTTGACAGACTTGTTATTTCGTTTTCTTGGCAACCGTTCCTAACAGCGAGTAATCAAAATTTTCCTGTCTTTCCGTGGAAACTTTAAATTTTCCGGAACAAAAAGTATCCTATGTTTTATTCCAGGGCATAAGCTATCTTCATTACAAATTTCATAAAAATACATCTAGCCGTTATCGCGTGAAAGCTCCCCAAACAAAGAAACAAACAGACAACGTTTCACTTTTATATATTGGTTTGGATTTGGATTATTCCAGGACCTAAAGTATCCACATCTACATACCAAATTTGTTGTTAGAATTAATTGTTATCAAAAATAGCACTGCAAATATTATAACTCAAACTATCTACAAAATTTATTTGCAATATCTGATTTGTATTTTTAACCCCCGATAGAGAACAGATAAGTAAAGTTTTAAGTTTTTTAGTGTGTGTGTGTGTGTGTGTGTGTGTGTGTGTGTGTGTGTGTGTGTGTGTGTGTGTATAAAAGTCTGTGGCATCGTAGCTCCCAAACGAATGGACCGATCTTGATGCGTTTTTTTTTGTTTGAAAGCTGATGTGATCGAGATGGTTCTTAGCTTTAATGATGGGGTGGGGGAGGTGTCGTAGCTTAAAAACTAATGGACCGATTATGATGCGGTTTTTTAATGTTTGAATGCTGATGGGACTGAGATTGTTCTTAGCTATGATGGTGGGAGGGATAGAAAGGGGGTTATATAGATGTTTAATTGTGATTATTTACAATGAAAATGGAACTAAATATACCTTGAAACAGATATTTTGCGTCACCTAAGGCACCCATTCCAATGATGTCTATGGATTTTACGCTATTCCCAACTAAATTCATGCACTATTTCGTGTCAATCCGATTTCTTGTATTGCATCTAAACTGCTCCAATATTCAACCGTCATTTTGTTGACAATTATGAGGAGAACTAAAGCTCCAGTAGCAAGTAATCTCTAATCGCATCATGTGTAGGCTTTTCTAACGGGACGCACGTACCTACTCGTATCGGCAGCAATAAGCGTTCTACAAACATTCGAAAGGCCACTCTCATGCTTTCTTTACATACTGCTTTTGTAAGTAATGTTCAAACGTTAATTGAATTAGGAATTTCAGTTAACAGATAGTTGTATGTAACACCCACGCTTTAGCAGGCTTGTATTGTTAAACGAAAGGTGCGTACTTTGGTCGCTAATTTTCAAATTATTTATTGCTGATGCATTTATTGTGGTGACCTCTAGTGCACATATTAGAATGAATGTTTTTATGGTTTGTCAGTGAGTACCTAAACTACCTTGCTATTCAATCAATAACTACTGAATACATACACAAAAATAAAATTACAAAGGTTGTTTTTGGTCTGTAATTACTTAATTAAGTATGTCTTACTTAATATACATCCGAGTAAAAGATTAACTATAAGGCGCAGGGTAGGTTCCTAATATTCGCTCAATTGATTAATTATAGTATGAACCAATTAACACATCGCGTCGATCCATACAAAGATCTACTCTTAACTAAAATTTCCCGTCTTACTAAAGAATCAGGATCCACCCGCACAAGGGGCGGTCTTATCGCTCAGATCGATCTCTTCCAGACAACCGTGCGTGTACCGTGTGTGTGTGCGATTTCTTCAAAGATAACAAACAATATTAAACATATACTTAATTAAAGTAGAAATCTAAATTTATTTTAATTTTAATTGAACTGTTATAGGTAAAGAAACTAATGTAGGTTAGTAACTCCTGCTCTCTTCTGGTTGCTGTGCCCAACAGGGTCCATAATGATCTGTTACTTTATTAGTTATGTTTACCACCTTATTTGTACATTATGGAATGCAATAAATAATTTGAATTTGAATTTGAATTTAAATCAATGAATAACATACCTACACCATAAAAGACCATTGTACCACAACACCCAAGCTCTGAACAAAAATCTTCGTTTCCCATAATGTATCCATACGCAGGAATTGAACTAGCAAAGTCACGCTTTGCAGACGGATCATCGCGTACGGGACGAGCATCAGACAGATGACGGATAGAGAAAAGTATGCCCATGAATTTATTCTGTGCCTTTAACACTTACAGCAGAAATTATGATATAGCGTCATTGTGAATTTTGAAATTGCAAAACATATGCGCACTGTATTTTTATTAGTAGTTTAGGAAACCGTTGCATAATGAGAGGTATTAAAACAAGAGAGTGAGTTTTAATATCTATTAAGTGCTTTTTCATACACTACTTTATCTACACTCATGCAAAAGGAACGGACATAAAAAAAAACTTGATTTTGCTAGTAAAAGCTCTTTTGTCATGTTCATTGCTGATACCGTGATGTCAGGTGGAGTCAAATTCTCTTCATTAACACTGCTGTCGGACATTTATAACCAGGATAAAACTTTTGATCAACCGAAACACATACCTAACACATTAAATTGGTTAGGTACTAATTAAATGTAAAATCAATTATGGCGCCAAAATCCAGTACCTACACAGCGAATTCGTGCGCATACGGTCTAACACGCGCCACCATAGATAATAAATGGCGAAAACCTTCGTAGTAAAGAGACAAATTGGTGTTTTTTTTTATATCGTAGTTTAGTTCAAAAAATAGTGTTTTAATGGGTTTTTTTTCTTATTGGAGACGTGCCGTGATAATGTACGTCATTATGTCACCAGTTTTGAGTTCATAATCCGGATTTTACGATATGAGTGTAGATAAAAGCTTCTATTTAACTTGCAATGTTTGTATGTATGTATGTTTTTTAGATCTGATCTTGCAAGCTGAATTAGAATCACTTCCTCTTACCTACGGAGTTGAATTTTTACATGTTAGTTCAGTTCCGATAACAATGCATATTTATTGTAAGCATGACCCGAATCAACATCTAGAAACATCTCCAGATAAGGAACTCTTCTACGGTCAACAGCACAGACACGAAATGTTGTGTACACATTTAATTGTGATAGCCCGTTCTAAGTTTCACCGTGTCATGGCTACTGCATAAAAATATGTTTTATTTAAAAAAAACACAATGTTGTAAGAAAAACCTACAGTTAAAAGTTTCCTAGCATTCTTTGACATTTGTAAAGAAATATCACGCTGCGTAAACTGCAGCCAAATTAAGCATTAACAAGCTGTAGAATATTTACAATGATAACACGTAATAAAATCCGTCTATAAATGGATCACAACATCAAACTACTGTCTTTTAAGCGCACGTCTCGTTTATTTGAAGAAAATAAACTAACAATTTCATTACAAAACAAAGATACGGATTTCCTATAGTTTATCCAAAACGTCAACAGACGCGGCTGAGTTGAGAACTAAATATTTGTTCACGCAATTCAATTGTTTTCTTGTAGGTGTTATAACAGCGCCTCCGCTTAGCATGTCGCTCGATTTCACGGACAAACTCTACGAATGAAAGCGCGTGGGCCGCTATCATAAGTCAAACGCAGTTTTCATTTATTGACAAACAAAATTAAACTCTCGAAGCTTAATTAAACGGTTCATTATTCAGTGGTATCATATTTAAGCGAGAAGCATTCAAAATTGAACTTTTATGGCCTAGAAATTGAGTCATAAATTGAATTTCATACGTATTCAAAGAAAATTATGAACAATATGCAGTGAGAACAGGTGGCAAAGCTTTAGTAGGTTTTGCCTACTGTAATTGCTCACTACTGGGACACTGTCGCGATAGCAGAGGCGTCTTGCGATGATATATGGATTGTTTCCTTGAATACAACTGGAAATATTTACATTATAAAAGGGCTCAACATCATTTCACCGCTATTCCAAAATTAGCTCTATTTCATGAGTAATAGAGGTTTTATTAATGAAAGAAGAATGTGGAGAAATGTATTTAAAATGAAAATGAAAGGTACAGTAGACATGAATGGAACACCGTGTGGGGTTTCTATTATATAACGGGACATATTATCTTTAACTCAGTCTAGCTTTTGACCGAGGTCGTATTGTTATTTTCTGGGATATCCACACCTTCAGTTTTATTGCAAACAGTTGTCAGAATGGTCACAGATAGAAAAACTATAAAAAAGGTCACATACATACCTTAGAGACAGTATAACTATTTTACTCTGTCTACGTCACATACTGTTTAACTATTATTTAATCTATGGTCTCACACGCAATTAGATTATACTGAGTGAGTTTCTAACAGGAATCTCTATGGAAGTCACGCTAATTGTCTTCTTCATCCTATCGGAAAATATCAGCGGTGCGGGCAGAGCAGTGTTGTATTTAGCATCACAATGTTTTAATGTTCAAATTATCGGTTATAATTTCAAAATAATTCTAACATATACCATTATTTGAACAATACATAAGTTAAAACATTAAAAACCGACTATGGTCGGGTAAAAAATAGCATAACACACTCTTGCGATGAAGACAAATCGATTGATACTCGCTTGTCAAAATCGGGCCAAGTTTTTAGTTTGAACACATAACCCTATCTTTGCTTTGCCGTAGATAGATAGATAACACTTTATTGCACCTAAAGAAGACTAACAAATAAAAATAAACTTTATTAAAATTACAAGTGGCGGCCTTATCACTGAGCAGCGAACTCTTTTGGGCAATCGTAGGCTATATTGAGACACATGACTATATAATAGAGGTAGTTGTTGGTGAAATGAACAAATAAATAGCAAAATAATACTAATATATGTAAATAACAAATACTACTAAATATATAAACATAATAATAAACCATTAAATATTTTGTGGTAGGAACATAAATAATATACATGATGTATAGTTTCAGCCAAAAGTCAAAATGTACAATGATGTCAGGTAAAAACAACAGCCTATGACACTCTACACCTGAAGACGAATCGATTGATACCTCGCTTGTCAAAATACTGAGCGAAGCCATCGAGATGCGTGGTGAGGCTCTTGCCATCTCTCTTGATACATCGAAGGCTTTTGATCGGGCCTGGCACGATGGCCTTTTAAACAAGCTTCCCTCATATGGATTACCTGCTAGCTTATGCAATTGGATAGCAAATTTTTTTTGAGGGAACGATCTATTCGAGTAGTCCTGGAGGGCTGCTCGTCTGATCAATTTTTCCATTACGGTCTACGAGCACAACGACTAATTTCGCTCAAAATTTCTGAGGAAACACACCCCTAATTAAAACTCTGAGTGCAGCAACCATGTCATGGTTAAACTTAAAACCGGCTGTCATAATAAAATGCGTACACAAATTTTTGTGTCTGTTGACCGTTTATTTGGAGTTAATCCTGGATGTCGATTCAGGTCATGCTTACTTGACCTAAACAAACAAACATACGTAAATACATACATACATTTCAAGTTAAAAAACTAGTTAGCTAGTGGTTATTTCGAAATACTACCAATAGGCAGCGTTACCGTCCCCAAAGACGGGTTCAAGAAGCTAGTAGAAATATTTGGATGGAGATGCATAGGTTACGGTAGACGACGGCATGTGCCGCGCACAGTATGCAAGTTCGAATCTCGTCCGTGATCCAAATTTTTCCATTAGGTAATTATTATATATGTTTACGCTAAGCAGGCGTTAACTGCTAAAATCATAATAATAAAAAAAAGCTTTTAAAATATAGCCTTATTATGCTGCTTAGATATTTTCTTTCATGAGAGGTTTCATTTCATAGCTGATATAGTTTTTGAATTATATTATCACTGGATTGTCTCTCACTGTTGTTAAAAGCATCCCTTGCATTATCCATATATAGACTGTGCAAACCTTATCCTCTTTCCTTTGACTGCCTCAACTGCAGTGACCAATGTTGCTTATTGTCAGTTAATGGATATGAGCTGACCATAATCATCGTCATAAGCCTATACTTGTCCACTGCTGTACGTAGGCCTCTCTTAATGCACGCCACTGAGCTCGGTCTTAGCTCTTCTCATCCATTTTCTGCCAGCAGCTTTCCGCAGGTCGTCACTCCACCTGACCACACAGCGTCCTACGCTACGTTTGCCTAAACGTGGTCTCCACTCGAAAACTCGTCTACCCCAACGGTTATGGGTTCTTTGGGAAATGTGACTAGCCTACTGCCACTTTAGCTTGCTTATCCCTAGAGCTGTCGGTTATCTTGGTTCTCTGCTTTAATATTCTGGCAAAACTATTATTTAATTCAGATTAGAATTTACCTGCTCTGCCCTTCAGCTCCATAATAGTTTTCCCGTTAACCCACGGAATGTATGATATTTCCCGGGGGAAAGTAGCCTACGCCCATCTAGACTAGTATAGCATTCAGTGAAACAATTTTCCAAATCGGATCAGTAGATCAAGAGACCTCATCAAAACAGATCCAAAAACTTTACTTTGTTATATCTACTACTAGCTTTGCCGCCCGTGACTTCGTCCGCGCGGCCTAGTTTATCACGAAAAAAAACATCCTATGTCCTTCTAGGATATTAAAAACCAATACAAAAGTAGGTATAGCACCAACGCTTTTGTTATTTTTGACAGACTTGTTATTTCGTTTCCATGGCAACCGTTCTTTACAGCGAGTAATCAACATTTTCCAGTTACTTGTGTTTTTTTTTATTCCAGGGTATAAGCTATCTCCATTCCAAATTTCATCAAAATCCATCCAGCCGTTATCGCGTTAAAACTCCCCAAACAAACAAACAGACAACGTTTCACTTTTATTTATTGGTATGGATGGTAGATGTAAAATTGAAGACTTGACATGTCTTCAATTATACTTTCAAACTAATTTCAAAGTAATTTGATTTATGACTAGAAAGCCAATTATAGTAAAAGCAATGGTCATTGATCTATTAATAGTATTCATTATCTTTTATAAATTCAATATCAGTTAAAGGATCATTAATATCTAATTATTTCCATGTTATGAATATTATAAAATAATCATATTCATTACATAAATAACTAAGTTAACGTAAATAAGATAGGGAATCGAAGTAATTGGATGTTTCAATTATACTGGGAATATTTTATAAGATTTCCGTGTGTAACGACCATTTATCATGAAATTCTTAATTGAATGTTTAAAAAAGTTTGGAGGCTGCCTGGTCTTTGATCTCAGTTCAAAATTACTTAGATAAGACAAGGGAAGGAACCATTCGGCATACGAAGCAGAACCATGGATAACTCAAATGTTAGAGTGGTGGAACGGCATTTCGGAGGTCATCGGTTTAATTCCTGCAACGGTAGATTTTTTAATGGTTCCGTGCTCGTAGTTTTTTCCTTTCCCAAATTAACAAATTAATCCCAACTGACAAATCTCAGTCAATTAGGCCAAACCGTGACGTTTGGGATAATCTATAATTATAACAGTTCCAATTCTGTATATTCAAGAAATTCTGTAATTTTTCTGAAAAATTAAAAATAAACTGTTCCCCGCAGGATAGTGGTATTTTATTTGGAGTTTATATTCAAGTTTTCCGGTTTATAGTTACTTCCGTAGTGCACCTCTAGGATACGCAAATAATATTCCTCCAAATTTTTAAACCCTACATCCAGCGGTTTAGGTTGTGTGTTGTCTGTCAGTCAGTCTGTCAGTCAGTATGTATGTCACGGTACTGTTTTATAGGCATGATTAAAATAATGTAATAAAACACATCTTAACTGACAAATCTCAGTCAATTAGGCCAAACCGTGACGTTTGGGATAATCTATATTATAACAGTTCCAATTCTGTATATTCAAGAAATTCTGTAATTTTTCTGAAAAATTAAAAATAAACTGTTTCCTTTTTCATTGTTGTCTGTCTGTTTGTCTGTCTGTTTGTCTGTATGTTTGTCTGTCTGTTTGTCTGTATGTTTGTCTGTCTGTCTGTCTGTTTGTCTGTCTGTTTGTCTGTCTGTTTGTCTGTCTGTTTGTCTGTCTGTTTGTCTGTCTGTTTGTCTGTCTGTTTGTCTGTCTGTTTGTCTGTCTGTTTGTCTGTCTGTTTGTCTGTCTGTTTGTCTGTCTGTTTGTCTGTCTGTTTGTCTGTCTGTTTGTCTGTCTGTTTGTCTGTCTGTTTGTCTGTCTGTTTGTCTGTCTGTTTGTCTGTCTGTTTGTCTGTCTGTATCTGTTTCTGTGTACTGAATGAATTCAAATGAAACTTGGCATGATTTAAGTTCATCCAACGAGGTAGAACATTGAATACTCGTAGTTTTCATCCCGATAAATTAAAGGGTTCCCGCAGGATAGTGGTATTTTATTTGGAGTTTATATTCAAGTTTTCCGGTTTATAGTTACTTCCGTAGTGCACCTCTAGGATACGCAAATAATATTCCTCCAAATTTTTAAACCCTACATCCAGCGGTTTAGGTTGTGTGTTGTCTGTCAGTCAGTCTGTCAGTCAGTATGTATGTCACGGTACTGTTTTATAGGCATGATTAAAATAATGTAATAAAACAAATCTTAACTGACAAATCTCAGTCAATTAGGCCAAACCGTGACGTTTGGGATAATCTATAATTATAACAGTTCCAATTCTGTATATTCAAGAAATTCTGTAATTTTTCTGAAAAATTAAAAATAAACTGTTTCCTTTTTCATTGTTGTCTGTCTGTTTGTCTGTCTGTTTGTCTGTATGTTTGTCTGTCTGTTTGTCTGTCTGTTTGTCTGTCTGTTTGTCTGTCTGTTTGTCTGTCTGTTTGTCTGTCTGTTTGTCTGTCTGTCTGTCTGTTTGTCTGTCTGTTTGTATGTCTGTTTGTCTGTCTGTTTGTCTGTCTGTTTGTCTGTCTGTATCTGTTTCTGTGTACTGAATGAATTCAAATGAAACTTGGCATGATTTGAGTTCATTAAACGAGGTAGAACATTGAATACTCGTAGTTTTCATCCCGATAAATTAAAGGGTTCCCGCAGGATAGTGGTATTTTATTTGGAGTTTATATTCAAATTTCCGGTTTATAGTTACTTCCGTAGTGCACCTCTAGGATACGCAAATAATATTCCTCCAAATTTTTATACCCTAGGTCCAGCAGTTTAGGTTGTGTGTTGTCTGTCAGTCAGTCTGTCAGTCAGTATGTATGTCATATACATCTTCATATTATTCTGACCAATAGGGAAGGGCATTATTAATAAAGCCCGGTCAACTTTTATTTTCAATAGTTATTATCATAATTTTCCGGCCATTTATTTATTTATATACTTATAAGAAAGCAGTAAGTAACTAAAAGTCTGTACAAAGAAGATAATTGACAAAAAAATGCTCCTAAAGGTTACTTAAAATAAGCTAATATATTATTTTTTTAAATCTTTTGTTTGTGCGGTTTTGTCTAAAATCTGTTATACTTGGTATCTCAATCTGATGAATAGTAACCGATCAATCGATAAAAAACTATTTGAAAGAATAAAGAAATTTTGATGAAATGTAGTACATATATAGTACTTTGTAGGTTTTTGCGCCCGCGGCTTCGTCCGCGCTGACTACTGTTTATCGCGAAAAAGCATCCTATGTTCTTCTAGGATATTAAAAACCAATCCAAAAGTAAGTGTAACACAACTCTTGATGTTTTTTGACAGACTTGTTATTTCGTTTCCATGGCAACCATAGACCATTCTGTGATGGCAACCGTCGCTTATAATGAGTAATCAACATTTTCTAGTTTTCCCGTAGAAACTTATAATTTTCCTATTTTTTTAAAGTCGAGTTAAAATTAGTTATATTAAAAAAAATACCGACACTTAAATGACAGATAACTTTTTAGATGAGTGTTTGACAATCATCCGTCTGTCTTTTTGTTTGCCACACTTGAAAGGCTTCGATCACGCATACGACTCCGTGATCTTGTAATCTCGATATCTTTATAAAATTACTAGCTGTACCCGCGGCTTCGCACGCGTGGTCATTTCTCTAGGTTAAAAGTACTCTAAGAACTATTCCAAGAACTAAAATATCAATATACCAACATGTAATTAAAATTCCTTGAGCCTTCAAAAAGTTTTTGTCAATTGCTTGCTTCTACTCATTGGATTCTCCAAGTAGACCAATTTTTAAGTCAAATCCTAAGCTATCCAACAGTGAAAACCACATCGCCATCGGTCCAGTAGTTTTTGATGAGTGAACAAACAAACAAAGAGACTGACAAACAGACTGACACGATTTCTTAAAAAAAAAAAACTTGTTCAGTAGCTTATTTAAAGTAACCTAGACATTATTTTTTATAATTATCTGCTTTGTGCAGACTTTCTCGCACTTACTGCTTTATTATAAGTACTAGCTGTACCCGCGGCTTCGCACGCGTGGCCACTTCTCTAGGTTAAAAGTACTCTAATTACCATTCCAAGACCTAAAATACCAATATACCAACATTTAAACAAAATGCCTTCAGCCGTCAAAAAGCTTTTACCAATTGCTCAGCTTCTACTTTCATCGGATTGAGAAACCAAGTACACCAATTTTTAACTCAAACCCTAAGCTATCCAATAATCAAAACCGCATCGCAATTGTTCCAGTAGTTTTTACGTGATGTGTGAACAAACAAACAAACAGACAGACAAACAGAAAGGTACGATTTAAATAACAAATATAGTCTTGTTCAGTAGCTTATTTTAAGTACCCTAGACGATATTTTTGATTATCTTCTTTGTACGGGCTTTTTCGTTCTTATTGCTTTATTATAAGTACTAGCTTTCCCGCCCGCAACTTCGTCCGCGCGGACTAGGATATTAAAAACCAATGCAAAAGTAGGTATAGCACCAATGCTCTTGAAGTTTTTTGACAGACTTGTTATTTCGTTCCAATGGCAACCGTTCCTTTCAGCGAGTAATCAACATTTTCCAGTTTTCCCTTGAAAACTTTTAATTTTCCGGAGTAAAAAGTATCCCGTTTTATTTTAGGGTATAAGCTGTCCATTCCAAATTTCATCAAAATCCGTTAGCCGTCTAGTAGTTCGTCTAGCCGTTATCGCGTGAAAGCTCTCCAAACAAACAAAGAAACATACAAACAGTCAACGTTTCACTTTTATATATTGGTATGGATAGATAGTGCTGCTAAAAATAAAGAGAAGATAGTCGATGGTATTATATTATACTAGCTGCGCCCCGAGGTATCACACGCGTCGATGATGATGATGATGATGATGAAAAGTATCCCATGTGTTATCTTAGAGTATCTACATATCAAATTACATCAAATCCGTTGATTTCAACGTGAAGACCAGGCATAAATACGAGTACACACACACACACACATACCCTCAAACACACACACGCACACACACGCACACACATACCCTCAAACACACACACACACACACACACACACACACACACACACACACACGCGCGCACACAAACTTTCACATTAGTAGGATTTTATTTACGATTAGCTGTACCCGCGGCTTTGCCCGCGTGGTCATTTCATTTAAAAACAGTCAAAGTATATTACATATCTTCAAAATTGTTTCAGCCGTCAAATAGTTATTATCGATTGCTTGGTATCTATCCATCGGATTAAAATATCCAGTGCTCCAGTTTTTAAGTCAAACCCTAAGCTATCCATCCAACAGTGAAAACCGCATCGCAATCGGTCCAGTTGTTTTTACGTGATGCGTGAACAAACATACAGACAAACACGATATCAAACAATAAATTCCTGTTCAGTAGCCTATTTAAGTAGCCAGACCATTTTTTTAAACCATCTTCATTGTACAGATTGTTTGGTACTTACTGCTTTATTATAAGCATATATATAGATGATATTAGCTGTGCCCGCGGCTTTGCCTGCGTGGTCATTTAACTGGGCAAAAAGTCACTTAGGTGTTATTCCAATACCAATCCATACCAATATATAAAAGTGAAACGTTGTCTGTTTGTTTGTTTGTTTGGGGAGTTTTCAAGCGATTACGGCTGGACGGGTTTTGATGAAATTTAGTATGGAGATAGCTTATACCCTGGAATAAAACTAATAGGATTCATGTATGTTTTGTATTTACATACATACAAAACATACTTTACTCAGGATGATGTAACGCTTCTAACGATACCCAATACATCAAAATCTGTTCATGCATTTAAAAGTTATGGTGGAATAAATAAACTCAAGTTTCTTTAACAAAGGAAACAATAAAATAACTGTACTCATATGAAAAAAAAAACAGATTTGACACCCAAATTTTACAATATGGCCTTGATCATTACAACAATATATATAAAACAAAAACGAATTAAAAAGTGATAAACAAGAGATCAACAAAATTGAAATTGTTCATTTCTTTAGTATTTATAGTACAACCTCAAAATATAAGCTTTGTGGTACTGATTTCCTGACCCGCAGGCTACAAATGCACTGTTTGTAGTGTTTGTTTGTGGTTAGCATGTTTCTTTCTCAACAATGTGCATCTGAATTTAAATAGCCGTTCATTTAATGAGAATAAAACTTTCTCATAGCAAGGGCCGTAAAACAAAAGGGCTTCATCTTCCATCTCGGGAGTCTGGGCGCTATCAACTCACGTGGATCGGTACATGTTGTTTTACGACATATCTGAGGATGCTCGTACCGTGTGCGCTTGGTCCACTGTGTTGTTCGTTTTACCCGGCGAATTATGGAATTTTGAACATGTTTTTTTTTAACAAATAACTGGTAAAATAATTTCTTATTACTCAAGATGAGTAGAGCGTCCTACATTATTTTGAACCCCCAAATAAAGAGAGGGTGTTATATCTATAATTTAGGGTGTGTATATGTCACTGTGTCACGGTGTGGTCTGTCTGTGGCATCGTAGCTCCTAAAAGAATGGACCAATTTTGATGGGGGTTTTTCCGTTTGTAAGCTGATGAGATCGAGATTGTTCTTAGCTATATGGGGGAGGGGGAGAGAAATGGGTGAGAAAAGGGGGGTGAGAATCGTAGCTTCCAAACGAATGGACCGATTTAGCTGCGGTTGTTTATGTTTGAAAGCTGGGGTAAACGAGATGGTTCTTAGCATTATAATGGTGGAAGGAGGGGTGGGGGGAGGGGGGGGGTGAGGATCGTAGCTTCCAAACGAATGAACCATGTGACTATGAACCATGTGACTATGAAAACTGATGTGATCGAGATGCTTCTTAGCTATAATGGGGGTGGGAGGTCGTGGGTAATATTTTTTTTTATTTGTTTTGTTCTATATGAAGTGAAGTATAGTAATAAGTTTACATTAAAAGTGCATCCTAACTGTAATTACTTTATAATGTACCTACTGTCACACAAACCTTGGACGTGTTAACCATGGAGGTAGTTCCGACCTCTGGTGTCCGAGTTTCTGGGGCCACCCAAGAGATATGCTCAACGACTGCCATTAATTGTTTGCAACTGGTACCAACGGCCTAAAGGCGATGATACACTTGAGCACTCACTTGTAACGAGAATTCTAGTGAATGTATCACATGAAATAAACAGGAGCGTACTAACGAGCATTCTAGGGAGCATTTTTGTGAATCAACAGAAATTTGCTTCGAGCTTCTTTTGCCGAGCCGAGCAATTCTCATTTTATCACAGCGCACTGGCCCTCTTTGCCCAAAAATTTATTTTTTCACGAGCATTATTTGAGCGTTCACTAGAATGATCGAAGAAATGTGCGTAGCGAAGTGCGAGTCACACCGAGGGTTCCGTACAAACTTAACTTTGCAGTAGGAAAACTGTTGTCTCAATGCATCGATATAGGTCACCAATTACATTTTTTTCTGATGTATCTACAAGTTTACGGCTTTCAGACTTTTTGCTTTACTTGACTTGTGCTATAAGACATTGCTTCTTGCCAAATTTCATGAGTTTAGGTCACCGGGAAGTACCTTATAGGTTTTGATTCCCTTGCGAGTGTCAAATTATGCGGCATAAGCGGCCGTATTTTTTGATTGCGTTGACTTATCAGTTTGTTTTTTCACAGTTCCAAAGGGGTTATTCCCTTTCTCCCCACCAGCTTTGTCCCACTAGTGGGGAGAAAGGGAAAAGTTAACAAAATGTATGGCCTTTCTCCCCACTATGGAATATATTATTTGACAGTGGGGAGAAAGGTATTAATCGAAAAAGTATTATCTTCGTCCCCACTATGGAATCAAAAAATATACCTATCATAGTAATGGGGAGAAAGCAAATAACCAAATTTACTATAGTATAATGTCCCACTAGACTTGATATGAAGCAAGCATTATTTTCAGTAAGGACAATTATGGAGATATCAAGGATATCAATGATTCCGTAGTGGGGAGAAAGAGAATACTATTTCGATTATTACCTTTCACCCCACTAGTGGGACAAAGCTGGTGGGGAAAAAGAGAATAACCCTTCCAAAGGACAGACTTGAGTATTTGCTATTAATATCAACTTGATAGCTACACGCGTTACTGAGAAAAAAGTTCTTGACATACAGAAGGACGGACAATGAAGTGATCCTTTAAGAGTTCATTTTTTACCTTTTGAGTATGGAACCCTATAAACGGCAATGTTCAATGTTTTGTTACAAGTGAATGCTCTGGTTTATCAGGATCTTAAGCTTTACATATTTACGCAAACACATGTAAATATGAACTGTGAAAAATAACTAGCGATTTATTAAAATCAGGAAGAGCAAGCTGGAATTTATCGCAAAAGGTTAAATGACATTGTTCTCAAAGCTATAAAATACGTTCGATTACTCACAGTTTTGCTACAATATCGATTTTTATCACACCGATGAATAAAAGAGACCACCTCCGGTTTACAAAGGGTACAAAGAATAGGCTCGCTATATAAGCTGTAAAGAAATAAAGTTTAATAGCCGGTAACGATATATGAAAGAATTGTTTTAAGGATCGAGGAGTATAGGCAGGCCTTGCCGGTCTAGAATTTCTCTTAGGTTTATTCACCTCGCTCTTTCTTGTTTTTTTGTACTGATATACAATCCAGACATTTTGCTCTTGAAGGAGCGATGATTTGCCAACTAATTTGATTTATTTTTAAAAACTTTTATATAACTTCACTTGGATGTATCTATGTATCTATGTATTTTGTCCTGGAATCGTGCATTTCAAATTTCGAGCACTTCCCGATTAGCTATCCAGTTGAAACTTTCAGGGTAGCTCACAAATCGAAGACAAAAAAAAAGAAGAAAAAAAAGAAGAAAGAAGAAAAAAAAAGAAGAAAATAAAGAAGAAAATGAAAAAAAAACTTACATAAAAAAAAAGTTTTTAAATTATTTAATTGTTTAAATTATACTTATTGTAAGTAAGAACGTTAGTAGGGTTGTTTGTCCATGATAGACCATCAGAAAACAATGTTCGAGGAGACAATCTCACCGCCGACATTTTCTGATCTAGATTATGGGTAAGCTTCAGAAATGCCTTCTAAGATTGTTAAAACTACTAGAAATAACGAACGAACGAAGGTTACCAACATAGCTCTCAGAGTTTGCAAGTTGAAGTGGCAATGGGCAGGCCATATAGTTCGCAGAACCGATAACGAATAAAGGTTCTCAAATGGCGACCACGAACAAGCAAGCGAAGTGTGGGGAGACCCCCCACACGATGGACCGACGACATTGTAGCCATCGCAGGAAGTCGGTGGATGGAGGTGGCACAAGATCGCTCGTCATGGCGCTCTTTGGGGGAGGCCTATGTTCAGCAGTGGACTTCTAAAGGCTGACATGATGATGATGATGATGATGATGATGATGATGACTATAAATAATCACATCGTCATAGTAATCTTTGAGGTCGGATATTTAGAAGGCTCAGATCAGAATACGTAAGAAAGCCCTGAGCATTTTTTTAGAAGAGATCTTCGCAATCCCTGCACATTTTTTTATGGAAATTGTTTACTCTAGAATGTATTCACAGTTTATAATATTTCCAGCCTACAGTGATGAACTGGCGTGGGTTTCATAACCTAATGAAGGGCCTCCATATTGTTTTTATAACTTACTATAAATAAACAGTGACAGCCTTGTTGGAGTATGCGTGCATTTTATTGCTATGACAGTATGACACCACCGTATAAATATTTCATTTCTGAAGACATAGGCAGTAGGCCTACTTATTTAAATAATAGCATAGTCAAAATATTAATTCTTGAGATGTTTTAAATAAATCACGACAAGAATAACGTGCGATGAAAAAATTGGGGAAACTCTTTGGTGAAAGTCCTTGTAGTTGCCGATGTCTTAACTCTTAGCTCAGATACATTGTAATACATGCTTATTTAAATAATATCATAGTCGAAATATAAATTCTTGAGATGTTGTAAATTAATCACGACAAGAATAACGTGCGATGAAAAAATTGGGGAAACTCTTTGGTGAAAGTCCTTGTAGTTGCCGATGTCTTAACTCTTAGCTCAGATACATTGTAATACATGCTTATTTAAATAATAGCACAGTCGAAATATAAATTCTTGAGATGTTGTAAATAAATCACGACAAGAATAACGAGCGATGAAAAAATTGGGGAAACTCTTTGGTGAAAGTCCTTGTAGTTGCCGATGTATTAACTCTTAGCTCAGATACATTGTAATGCATGCTTATTTAAATAATAGCAGTCGTAATATCAATTCTTGAGATGTTGTAAATAAATCACGACAAGAACAACGTGCGATGAAAAAATTTGTGAAACTCTTTGGTGAAAGTCCTTGTAGTTGTCGATGTCTTAACTCTTAGCTCAGATACATTGTAATACATGCTTATTTAAATAATAGCATAGTCGAAATATAAATTCTTGAGATGTTGTAAATTAATCACGACAAGAATAACGTGCGATGAAAAAATTGGGGAAACTCTTTGGTGAAAGTCCTTGTAGTTGCCGATGTCTTAACTCTTAGCTCAGATACATTGTAATACATGCTTATTTAAATAATAGCATAGTCGAAATATAAATTCTTGAGATGTTGTAAATTAATCACGACAAGAATAACGTGCGATGAAAAAATTGGGGAAACTCTTTGGTGAAAGTCCTTGTAGTTGCCGATGTCTTAACTCTTAGCTCAGATACATTGTAATACATGCTTATTTAAATAATAGCACAGTCGAAATATAAATTCTTGAGATGTTGTAAATAAATCACGACAAGAATAACGTGCGATGAAAAAATTGGGGAAACTCTTTGGTGAAAGTCCTTGTAGTTGCCGATGTATTAACTCTTAGCTCAGATACATTGTAATGCATGCTTATTTAAATAATAGCAGTCGTAATATACATTCTTGAGATGTTGTAAATAAATCACGACAAGAACAACGTGCGATGAAAAAATTTGTGAAACTCTTTGGTGAAAGTCCTTGTAGTTGTCGATGTCTTAACTCTTAGCTTAGATAAATTGATATAAAAGGTGTCCCAAATAGAACTGCAAATCCAGCTGTCTTTGCTAAGCATGGTAGGTTTGAGTTATCGCAGTTCTTTCTTGAGAATACGTTATGGTATAATATTTTGCTTCTTGAAATGTTTAGTAGGTATATGAGCATTGGATGTTCCCGTACTTACAGCAGTGTTTTTTTTTGCCGAACAACTTGTTGATGGTCTAAACATCAGGAGTTCCTCCTCGAATTTTTCGTTTATCATTTACACAGTTGATGCACTTGTAACATTTCTCCTCATTTTAGGAAACCCCTTTGTATACACCTATCAAGGGATCCAAGCTTGAAGAGCTGAGATAAAAAAAACGCAGAAATTTCAATGACTTACTTTTGAGCACTTGCTAGTCGCGTGTTAATAGTTTTTCATTCGTAAATGCGAACTAAACTCGTTTAAGAAACTGGTAAAGGAAGCGGGGACTATCAAGAACTTGCCCAATATTTGATGGTACCTAATTGCTCGAGGAAGTCAACTTCTGCGACTTTTGACACAAGGGCCATTATTCATCATGTCAGCCTTTACCATGACGAGCCAGCCAGCCCATGACGAGCGATCTTGTGCCACCTCCATCCACCGATTTTTAGGGCCATTATTATGTGTAAAGAAACTAATTAATTACGATATTATGTTTATTCTACGTATTTTAGTATGTCACATGTGAATAAAATCATTGACCGGGCGAGCGCAAAGCGTATTCTTTCGTATGTCCGGATCTCTGTTCTTCTTTCTTAACCGATCAGGCGAAACTTAGTATAACAGGTAAAACAAATTTTAAAATTTTTTTAGTCTTCGGTGATTTCTGATTGGGTACTTCCCCCAAAAAGGGGCAAAAAAAGGGCTACTAAATATCTCCGCCTTATTAGATAAGATTTCGATGATTCTTTTTTATTTGAAAGGTTGGACTTTAAGTTGGTCTCATAAAAATTTGGTGAGGATCTTTGGAGTGATGAGTAGAATAGCTCCCCAAAATGCAGTAAATTGCTCATTTTTAGGTTTCTACCAGTGGAATCAGCCCTTTACCTACTAGGTAGAGATAGATGGAGCACCTTTGTTATAATTATTAGTTTTGCAATAAGTTAACTAGATGGAGATACTGTGCAATGCTAGATTGTTTGCAAAAAAGTTTGTACTCGCGAGGTAGCTCACAGAGCCACTAGTTTTAGTTTGAATTGTTCAACGCACTTTTGGTACAAAACTCATCCTCTAGCTACAGCCTTTGACCCAAAAGATTTATCGCTATGAGAAAATCCACGAAGACACTGCTACTGCCCACAGGCTGCGTGCGTAAGTCCAAACTGAATGGGAGCTGCCAAGGACCGGTTTCATAATTCAGGCGCGACATATCAGTCGGCTTACCGTGCCGCTATAAGTCACGGCTTGTGAAATCAGCGCTAGACGGCTAGAATTATCCAGAAGTTAGTAGCTTAGGTGCAAGACAGCGCCTAAGGTCTCATTTAACAACAATGATTGGATTTATAATGCAATTTAGGGTAAGTAATGTTTTTTTTATTATTATTTACTAGCTGTGCCCGGTCATTTCTCTGGGTTTCAAGTAACCTATGTTATTCCAGGACGTCTGAACGAACTTTGGAGAAATGTACTTTTACATTACTTCAAAGTTAGTTCAGACGTCAAGTAGTTTTTTATTGATTGCTCAGCTTCCACTCATCGGATTGAGATACAAAGCATTCCAGAATGCACAGTATCGCATCGTAATCGGTACCGAATTGCAGAAAAGCGCGAAAAAAAATATGCGTTGCTTATTTTATGTCCCCTAAGTCTAATTTTAAAACTTATCTTGCTTGTACATACTTTTTGTTACTTACTATTTGATTATAAGTAAAGGTAGACTAGCGTTTGACCACTATCTCACTTGGTGAAAAGTGATGATGTGGTCTGAAGTGGCAAACTTGTGGCTAGATGGGATCAGTTTCCTCTATGGAATCCTTGTAATAAAATGGCTAAAGTAAATCCAGTGATGACCCCTAGTGTTACAAATGCGACGGTAGATGATTGCTTTCGATAAAGAGGGTCATACGCTTGTTTGCTGTATATATACCTACTTATAACTACCGACTCGCCCCGGCTTCGCACGGGTAGCGCTCACATCGCGGCATTTTTATTACTTTTATCATTTTTATACCCGCCGTAACTTTAAAAAAATACTCCAGTAAGCGCAATTCAAAATCTTTTGCAACAACGATCGTGGTGTTCTTTGACCATAGCCAACTGCATAATTACTCAGGCACTTGACAGACTTATTTTTTTGTTTCCATAACAATATCATTCCGTTCTGTATTTTTCATACCATGGGTTACATTATTCCAATTTATGTAGGGATCTCAATTTTTTTGAATAATGAATTCTGCCTGTGTTACTCGCTGTAAATATAGCTTTCTAGATAGGAAACAGTTTTTTAAAATCGGTCCAGTATTTTTTGAGTTTATCCTTTAAAAACAAACATACAAACAATCAAATCTTTCCTCATTATAATATTAGTGTAGATGTAGATAAAGCATTAAGTACCAAAATTACAGCAAAAAGAAGATATTTAAAAAAAATATGCTATTACGAGTAAAATAAGCTCTGACAAGAATCGTATCTGTCTGTTTTCCTGTTCACGCACCACGTCAAAACTACTGGAATGAATGCAATGCAGTTTTCACTGTTGGATAGCAAGATTTGACTTAAAAACTGATGTACTTTGTATCTAAATCCGATTATTAGAAGCCTGCAGTCGATACTAATCTATTTGACGGTTGAACGAAATTTGGTATTTCGTACTTTTTAAGTAGGTACTTTTGGTACTGGAATGACTCATAGTTTACTTTTAACTTAGAAAGGTGACAACGCTTGACCCCCCCCCCCCCCCGGTGGTCATAGCTAGTAAAAAATAATATGAAAAGTTTTTTAGCTTCATAAGTGATGGTGGTGATGGTCTCTACCGACCTTTACAGCGTCACCGGAATGAGGGGCGGGCTAGAGAGCGCTCCGCCACAATGACTATGATTGAGCAATAATATGTCTGAGCCAACTCTAGGTAACACTAACACTATTGTGGACAGGCCCTCTCAGCTAGTTTCATCATCAATTATGTATTAGATGAAAATCCGATACTAACAATCAATCCAACTTATTAGTACAAATGTGAAAGTTTGTGAGTGTCTTCACGCTGAAATAGCTCATCGGATTTTGATGAAAGTTAGCATGTACACACTTTAGGTCCTGGAATAACACATAGGATACTTTTCATCACCATCGTCGTCATCATGCATGCGGATAAACGTCGGGGCGCAGCTAGTCTATATACATTTATGATAAAACTGTAACAGGTCCAATTCTGTACATTGTTTTTTTTTTGGAGGTACTCTATATTCAATACTGAAGCCAAAACTGTATATTTTATACGCTTTATATTAGCTTAACTTGTACGTTGTTGTATGTTTGTATGTTTGTAACCGACTCCTTTGGCAATGCAATAATTCGAAAAAAAAAACAAAAAAAAAAAAAGTAGAAAATAAATAATAGTTTAAAAAAACTAAAAAACACGCTTTATCTACAAAACCAAACTAAAAAATAGAAAATAAATTTTAATAGTGTTGAAAAAAAATGTTTTATTTTTAAAAAAAAGCGTGGAGTGCTTTTTAAGATATTATCGAAATGATAATCCTTCTTCTCATATCTGTCAATGAAATATTTATAACTGACCCATGCACCCCACGATTTTTTTGAAATAAAACATTTTTTTCTTATTTAAACTATTAAAATTTATTTTCTATTTTTTAGTTTGGTTTTCTATATATAGCGTGTCTTTTAGTTTTTTTTAAACTATTATTTTTTCTGTATGTCTGTCTGTATATTGGCTGCGAATCACGCCGAAACTATTTAATAAATTCACATGAAACTTGGCATGATTTGAGTTCATACAAATTTTGGTGAAACACAAATTTTGAACACCACGCGGGCACAGTTAATCAATAATAAAATTTTAACTACTGATATGGCATATAACTGCTTGCGTATGTTTCACTATGAAAATATAAAATATGCTGAATTAAATCTACACCAGACGATTTGATGAAAGCTATGTCACTGTCCTGCACAGCAGCAGTAGGACGCTCAAATTATGTCTTGGTAATGTTTAACGAGTAATATATTCAATTTGGCTTATTGTTCTCTAAATTCTGACTGCTATTATGCAAATGTCATAACGTTGGTCATTATTTTGGGAGTCGAGTCATAGAGATAGTCTATGTGACGACCGTGTAGCAATAAACATAATTTGATAAACAGAAATTACGTATTTAGGGGGGAAAGAATAATTGTGAGAGACACATTATTGTGTAAGCTTGTAATGAAACTAACTAACATCACAAAATGCAAAATCTCGATCAACTTGTTGCATGTTGACCAATCATGCCAACATAATAGTTTGTTCCTAGTTTTCTAGGTGGATAAATAAAAACGATTACAAGGAAAAAATAATAACAATAATTACAAGGAAAAAATAATAACAATAATTACAAGGAAAAAATAATAAACTAATAGTTTTTTGGCAGGCTGATCACCGTAATTTTAACTTACTACAGAGAAGCAAGAGAAGGGTAATGACTTTAACAGTCTATGTATGTATGTGTGTATGTATGAGTATGTATCTTTGGATGTGGGTATGTGGATGTTACAGCGTAGCGTCGCTCCTATTGGTCCGATTTTGGTCAACCGATTTGTCTTCATTTATAGTGTCATAGGCTATTTATTTACCTGATTACGGCGAAGTAACGGAAGGGTTATGTGTTCAAACTAAAAACTTGGTTCGATTTTGACAAGCGATGTATCAATCGATTCGTCTTCATCGCAAGAGTGTCATAGGCTATTTTTGACCCGAACATGTCTTGTTTAAACCATTTTGTTTATAACCTCTAAATTAGTGACGTACCAAAGTTTCGGTTTTGGTAACGGTATCGACCAATATCGGCCTGTTTCCAAAAAAGCTAGGTTCGGCCGTAGTTTCTGTTTCGCGCTAATGTTGACCAAAACTTCGGCTCAGCAGAGACTTTAATGTTGCCTGTCAGAGCCATGGTTACAAAGCAGTGCTGAGAAATAGGGTGTCTCAAAAGTTATTCCCAAGATATTAAGCTCTGAGCACTATTTGTACAGAGATCTCAGGATTATTTGGTGCTATTTTGTTCTCAAATATTCAGTTTGATGTATTTTTTGGACCTGCATATATTATGCATGAGGGTCTGATATTATGCATGAGGGAATGAGAAGCATATTATGAAGACATGAATCGAGGGAATCTATGTCACCAAGAATCTTTAAAACGGACTTTTGAATATAAGCTCGAGTGTATGTGGCCGCCATATTGGCCAAACCCGGTTTTTAGGAGCTATACATATTTCGACACGTTCCTGTGGACATTAACTTAATATGGGTTTTAACTCGAACAATATTTTTTGAAATTTAATTAGAGCCCTTGTAAAAGTTTAGATAAACTAGATTTCAGTGAATAATGTAAATTTTTATAAATCTAAATAAGTTTTGGTTTCGGTTTCAGTTTTGGCCGAAATCAAAACGCTAATTCTGTGTTATAAAATGTCTTCAAATTTAAGGTCCGATCTAACACCAACCTTATGAAAAACAACGGTAAACGTTACTTGGAATGTGAATGTTACTGTAATGTAAACAAGATTTACGCTTATGTTAGCTCCAGACTATCTTCCAACTATCCAACTGATCTTCCAACCACACTGACGATCTTCCAATCTTCAATATGTGGCAGGGTGGTTCGTGCAAGTTTGAAATAGTTCGGTTCAATAGTCTCGAGATCGTAGTGGAGGCGGTAAATCTACAACAAATGAAAGGAGTTTTTAAAGGTTCCTGAACTTGCTCGAACCGGCTTTCCCCACTTCAAAGGTTATAGACGATCAGTTGGATGCCAGCCATGCGATTTTATTTTCGCGTCACGTTTAGTATATGTTCCACATTTACGACGTATTGTTTTAACATCCACCATCTTTGTGTGTGCATGTTTTAAATTTCATTCATTCATCTATAGGCTTGATTAAAATAATTTTAGGAGCCGATCCGTTACAGTGCAGCCGCACCTATTGATTCGATGTTTGGCTGATGGATTGGAGTTGGAAGGTTGGACGAAAGCATAGTAGAAACAGAAAAGTATGTTATCTTCATAAAGCGGTACTAAATGCGGCTTCCATGTGTGCGCATCAGTACGCACGCACCACATCACGCAAACTTTGATAATTGTCTGGGCCAATAAGTACGAGTCAGTTGGCTCCGCGCCGTAGATACATCACCCACTCACTGCAATGACCGCATGCTTTGCTAGCTGTATCGTTTATTTATTTACGACTACATACATCTTCTTTAAAATAACTACGTCACGCAAATTATCATATTATTATATTTGAGTGTCTTGACAACAATCATTTAAATCTAGATAAGATGTACTAAATTAATTCGATATTTTTCTTGTATTCCTTTTTTGTTGACTTTAATTAAACTATTGTTTACTTTCTATTTTGGATGGAAAATATTGTTTTTGATAAATCTGGAACGGTTGAACGACGTAATTTAGCCTCACCTACAAGAAACAAAGGTTTTTTGACTTTGACAAACTTTTCTGTGTCTACCATGACGATAGTCTGGAGCCATCATAAATTGATTCAGAATGTAAATTTTTATATAATTCGAAATTAACCCTCGATTCGGTTAACTATCATTCAATATTAATCAGAATTAGGGGGCAGAATAAAAGGCGAAATTAAGTTTTGGTTTTGGCTGAAAACTAGTTTCGGTCGGTCACTAGGTCACTACACTAAATGCGAGCACTAGAGAAATGGAACTGGACGATATTAATTGCGTTCGATATTAACGACACTGGGTTCCATCCTTCCAACAACTGACTTTTAATAAGCTATGTGCTAAGCCCTCGCTGCCTTGTGTCGATCCTGGACGTCAGAGGCCTTGAACGGCCTGACAAGCTCTGACACCAGAGGTCGACTAACTCTTTTGATATCATACCACTAACTAAAGTGACAAGTGACAAGTATTTTTTATTTATTTATTTTTATTACTTTGATTGACGAAACGGGCAGGTTGCTCGCCTGATGATAAGCATCACACCTGCCCATAATAGTTCCAGTGCCACATAGAACTCTATTTGCAAAATCTTGCGCGTCACTGCACTGCGCTTGTCACCCTGAGACAATCGTTGTCTCATTGCCCAGTAACTTCGCTGGAAACATTGGCCTTTAAACCGAAACACAGACCGCCGCACGTGTAGATACACTACATGTTGGCCTCTTGCGTAACAAGACTACCACTACTCTAATTTGAATTTCATTTAAATAGCCAATATCAGATATTTTATTCTATGTTCATCCACACTGTATTTGTTACTTATCATATTACTCACCCATTGTTGTTTAACATATTGTATTTATTTAGTAGTTACATCTGTTTACGAGGCGTCTCGTCGCGGAGGACTATTCCTTCGGATTCTATTTGACAGTTATAATTATTTATAACATCTCGGGTCTCCATTCTCGGCACAAGCCTTTGCAGTGAGCGAGAAATGTGGAACGAGTAAGTACCGCCTTTGTGTAGGCAATATTTGCAAAATAGGATAATAAGAGTATGCCGCTATGACTGTATACTGACATTAATGTCGTTGAAGACTTAATATTTTGACGATAAACCTTTTTGGGATCGCAAAGTTGACTGTGAAAGTGTTCTGGCGTATTTTGTGGTTATTGAAATATTGGGTAATTCAGGCACTAAGAAGTACTATCGGTAGAGTTAGTATGGGGAAAGTGGGACAGTGCTAGATTAGATAAGGGTGAAATTGGAAAGGACTTTAGAATCGGTATATGTACATATATGTACTTAGGGGAGGGGAGAGAATGGGATGGGATGGGGAGGGGGGATTATGCTCCCCTTGTAAGGAGGGGGGAAGGGGGTGGCGGCAACCCATAATTATTGAGAAAAAAAATGAGTAAGTATGAAAAAATAAAAAAAATCAAAGCTAAAAAAAAAACACGAAGACAAAGGTTCGTCTTCTAACCTATCACGGCAAGTCGTGCTTCTACTTAGTGCCTGTGGCGGTGTATAATTATTTTATACGAACAGAAATTATACAAAGAAAAAATGCATTATTCTATGAATGTTTTGCTAAATATACTTTTAATAACGATACGCCGCCACAAACAGCGTCCACAGCTGTCAAAACACGTAGCAAATAGCAAATTATACCTACATTAATGATTCATTTCGTAGGTTTTTTCATACTTAACCTCAAAATACTTTTTTGCTTTTTCTAAAATTCTATGGGTTTCCGCCATCCCCCCTTCCATGGGGAGGGCATCCGCCTTCCCTCTATGGAGAGTCTTGTCACACTCCATGTGTGAACGCCAAAGGGCGATCCACACTGGTGCGGTTTTGCGGAAATTGAGATAAGAAAAATCTCAATGTGCAAGGGATTCAAACCCTGATGCGGAAGGATCAAATTTTTATAATTATGTGTCCTTCGCGTTATGTGTGGCTGTATTTTTGTGATCATAGGGAAAAATGCGTTGCGGTGACAGATTGGTGACAGGTTAGCAGCCAAGAGGTGGAGCAGAACGTGAAAGGAAAGAGAATGCACGTCTACCATTTTTGTGAACTCCTCCTTACCTTAGAAGTTAAACGGCGGTAACACCATGTACCTATAACTTCAAAGTATCACACAGATGTTAGTTTGTCAACAGAGCAAACAAACAAACAAAATTGCTAGCACAAAAAATACTTCGCTGACCTGCACTTTTTCTTCCCTGTATATATATCGGTGACTTATGCTAATTTTTCCCTGTATTCAATTTCATCTAGGTCAATAATTCTGAGTCTTATTCGTTTTTTACCCTGTTCGGATATCGTATAGTACCGAAAATTTTCTAAAAAACTACATTCAAATATTTGTTTCGAAAAAATGTGACAAGTTCGTCTTTTTCCCTGGAGTCTTCTTGTAATATGAATAATGTTGTAATCTAAATTAAATACAGGTAAAAAGTACTCTGGTCCTGTGTGATCTTTTATTATCTTTTATACACAAAATAAAATAAACATTGTGGAACAAGGACCAACCGAGTGATTTCACATTGTTCGAGAATGTAACTGGTATAAAATACAGAAAATAAAAAGCACGAAATATACAACCTCCATGTCAGCGAATAAATTAAATCTGAAATTTGAAAAAAGAACCAACCGCGTGCCTTTGTTATGACGTCATAATTAAGGTCCCAACACACGACCCGCATGTCCGTTAAGTCAAGCAGGCAAGAGGCTACCGACATCATACAAAAAAGTAAAAGTACTTTCATTGTACTTGTTGGGGCCTGTTAAATCGAAGTTCGATTATCGGTGCATTATTTTTGGCCATGATTCATTTAGAGAGGCTTTGCTCAATATGGCAAGGGTTTTCGATTAGCAAGTAAGCAGTAATCGTCGTCAGTGTAACGGGATGACAAACGGGTTCATGTGAATGACCCACCGGAGTGGGAAGGGATCGAAAGGCTACCAAATGTTGTATGAAACCTAGTGTTGACCATCAAGCTAACATGCACAAAATAAAAGTAAAAGTTTCTCGAACAGTTTTATTTGTTTTAAAATCCATACCAATGTATAAATGTGAAACGTTGTCAGTGTGTTTGTTTGTTTGGGGAGCTTTCACGCGATAACGGCTAGACGGATTTTGATGAAATTTGGAATGAAGATAGCTTATACCCTGGAATAAAACATAGAACACTTTTTAGCCTGGAAAGTTTCCTCAGGAAAACTAGAAAATGTTACTTACGCGCTGTAAGGAATTCCATGGAATCAAAAAAAACAATTCTGTCAAAAAACATCAAGAGCGTTGGTGCTATACCAACTTTTGCACTGGTTTTTAATATTCTAGAAGAAAATAGGATGCTTTTTTCCGCGATAAACTCTAGTCCGCGCGGACGAAGTCGCGGGAGGGTAACAATAAGGAAAAGTAATTATAAATGAAAGAACCTAGATGAATCTCTTATAGATGTAGAAAATGCAAATTATAATCTTATAGATTAAAAAAACTTTGGAATAAAATACATAATTTAAAAAAAGTTTCATACGCATTTTTAAAATGAGTAAACCTCTTCAAGCTCTGTCCAAATCTGAAAAAAATAACAGCAATAAAAATGATAATAATTTATTTTGACTGTAAACACCTCTGAATCGAATCGTTAACTCGATTGGGGTCAAAATCACATCGTTAATCGAATCGGCACTGCTCTCGTTAACAGCCGATGCATCGAATGAGCAAATCGTTGACTCGCCCCGATGCGTCACAATTTAATTGTTCCACAAAAGGCGCGACCGTTACTGTATTCAAATTTTAAATTTCGAATAAAGAACGGATAATTAACGGTAAACTTAACGGGTTGGAGGGCGAATGGGATTAAAGATCAATATAAAGTTTTTAAAGGAAATCTTTTCATGGACTACTTAGAACGGACTCTTTAGAGATGCTTGGCATTTCTACACTAATAATTAAAAAGAGGAGAGATTTGATTGTTTGTAATGGATAAACTAAAAAAATACTAAACCAATATAAAAAAACTTATATCAGCGAGTATCATGTAATATATTTTATTTATAAAAAAAATGAGGTCCCTACGAAAATAACAATAATGTAACCAAAGGTATCAAAAATTTGCATATAATAAAATAAATTAAAAACATTAATTTAAAGAAATGATTTTATGCAATAGCCATTTCACGGTGAAACTTAGAACAGTCTATCACAATTAAATGCGTATAAAACATTTTGTGTATAATGCTATTAACCGTTCAGGAGTTCCCTAGTCAGGAGCCAACCCGGAGTGCAGCAACCATGTTATGGTAAAACTACCTCAAACCTATCACAATAAAATGCGTACACAACATTTCGTGACTGTGCTGTTGACCGTTGAACAGTTCTTTTATCTGGAGCTAATCCTGGATGTCGATTTCAACATCGATGTCATCGGAACTGAAACAGCATGTAAAAATTCAACTCCGTAGGACAAGAGGAAGTGGTACTAATTCAGCTTGCAAGATTTGACCTCAACAAACATACATACTAAAATTGCAAGTTAAATAAAAGCCGCAAATTATTAATATTAACATTCCGCAGGCACGGAATGATGCGGATTCGAACCCCGGCCATGATTCAAATTTTTCGTTTAGAAAGTTATTAGATAAAAGAAGCTTTTAAAAACGGAAAAAAATGAAACTCATGTTGCCGTGGAAACGAAATATAATAAGTCTGTTAAAAAGCATCACTAGCGTTGCTCTTATTGAGCTTAATTCAACCTTGGAGTTGCGTTGCTGGCAAAAAAATTGAATTACGCTTACTGGCGTTTTCTTTAGAAGTTACGATGGGTGTATAAATCTAAAAGTAAAACAAATGCCGTGGTGTGAGCGCTACCTATGCGAAGCCGGGGCGAGTAACTTGTTAGAAATTTGTAGTTTGAGCAATCTGGGAAAATAAAAGAGTAAATTTTCAAAACTGTGTGACATAAGAACGTACAATGACATAACTATAAGGATTCCATTTTGCCATTTGGCTACGAAAATAAAACGGGCCACTTGACTTTTTGAAGTCAACATAGACAACGTTCCGAGCAAAGTCTATTGGTAAATAAATTGCTTTGAAGATGTTCAGTTGTACCAAAATTTGTTCTGATGTTCAGTTTCCCAATGTATAAATTATATCGAACAGAATTCCAAATACATCCATTCATATCACACACATAATACATTATTGACCAAACCCTATCAATTGCTGACTTGTGGTTGTTAATAAATATCACATCAATAGGTAATTAAATACGAGTACGGAACCCTCGGCGATCGACCAATAAGAAAACGCGTGGGCGGGGCGTGCCATTCAAATCGCGTGACCAGCGCATCACCAGCAGGT
Source organism: Alsophila aescularia (assembly GCA_946251855.1). Lineage (NCBI taxonomy): Eukaryota > Metazoa > Arthropoda > Insecta > Lepidoptera > Geometridae > Alsophila > Alsophila aescularia. Next base: position 8,588,615 of record OX276380.1, on the reverse strand, counting down.
CAGTCAGTGTGATGTACCTGCACCCTAATAAAAATTGAATTTTAATTGCAGAAACATTTGATACTGGGTGCAACTATCCCAAAACAACAATAAGCAAGCAACTGGATAAAACTAGTGAAAAAAGTAGAAAATCAAAAGATAAAGGGTACATAAACAAGACAACCGTCGAGTGTTTTGTTTGTTTAATATTTTTTCTTTTCCTTACTTATTCCGATGACTAATGGAAGTGCACAAGTGAGTAACTAAATTTGTTTTGTTTGCATCTACCCTCAGACCCAGTACATATATAGTACTGCGATCAGATCTACCACGCTGATAAAGCTTTCACCAAAGCATAAATCAACCATGTAATTTCGTAGTTATGTCACATCCAAAGTAACAATAGGTAAAACAGACCGCCACAAATATTTTTATTATAGTTAAAGACCTCATTCATTTTACTAATAAGGTTACAGAATTATTAACACTGTGACACAGACTCAATCTCAACACTTATCTCAATTCCCCTCAGTTTCTAAATCCGTATTATGGTGACGGTAACGCCATCTATTAGTAGTTGTCTGAACTGAACAATCCCACACGACTAATATTGACGACACGTCAAGATAACGCCTCCCAAATCTAATGATTTATCAATTTTTTCATGTAAAACTATTTCCAATAGCCAGAAATACGAGTAGCTCAATTATAGTTTTATGTTTAGTAAACATAGAAGCGACTACCAACTATATCAGGTTTCATTAACTCAGGTGTCCTAATAACAATCATTAGTATAATAATTTTACTTTCATACCCAAATCCGGTACAGGAGATTATGATACTTCTTCGAATGTTCTTTGCATCGTTAAATGGCTTGCTTAATTAACTTTCACTAGTTAAGACCTGGTTAAGTGGAAGCTGATGTCATCACTTAGGTACATAGTGGAAGAAGGGCAGTTGGCCGATTCCTGCGCATCATCTATAGGATCATCTAAATCATAGATAAAAAATGCAGGACAATATTTTCAACAATATTATTATTACCCTACCTACAGTTACTTTCCAAATGGGACAGATACTCTTACCTTATTCTTTTAACCTACTACTGCTTGGCGACTTAGTGCGTCCACACCCCCACCATGGTTCTCTTCTGTTTACCGTAACATGTAACTTGTTAAACTGCAAAATCTTTAGAATATAAATACTTATTATTATGAAACAAAATAAAAGATAAAACAACGTCGTGATTTTATTTACTACATATAATACCTACATCGTAATAATTGGGTAGTACAAAAGCTGGCCTTATTGGTTTCAGAGTGATTTCTTCCAGATAACCTTTGGATAAACGGAACACTTTAACTTTTGTTGATTACTTCATTTTACAGTCTATCACATTAGTCTTTTTATCATAAGTTTTTTATTATATTATTTATATAATATAATAAATAATAATAATTCTAAACTCCATCATTTTGAAGGAATGATTTTAATTAGCGGAGAGGTTTTAGAGCGATGTTAGCCTTTCGGTTAAGTAGTGCAACTTAGAACCCAACGATACCGATTTCGATCCTAGACCTCGCACTAATGACTTTTCTAAGTTATGTGCGGTTTTCCATCGCTCCATGCTTCGGAGGGCACGTTAAGTTTTCGGTCCCAGCTGTTATTGATTAATAGCATTCGTTAAGCCATGTCAGAGGCCTACGGGTGGCCTGACAAACTCTGATACCAGAGGCTAGCACTACCTCATACGACAAACAAACAATTAGCGGAGGCTTTTCTCTGCATTATGGAAATTTAAGATAGGTATACCATTCTCGTCTTCTTCCACTACGTCGCCAATGTAGATTCAAACCAAGCTTCCATTTTAGCCATTCAATCTATTTGCTGTAATCGGAGTTAGTTTTAACATGAATTAAATCGTCTTTACATTTTATTAAGGCTGCAAGAGATATATTATAAAAGTGGTTAGAGAAACTTAAAACTTTATTGAAGTTTAACTACCGGTAGTTTTATTGATATATATAAAAAATATAAGTTCAAAACATAAAACCAGATTACGGAAAAATTTAGAAATTTAAAACTTTCGAGAAGTTGCTTTACCTACTTGGTTAAATAAATACTGATAAATTTATATCGAAGTCCTTCGCCCCAAAAGCTTTAAATTTCTAAAACGTAACGAATATTCTTCTTTGTGACTTTTTAGTCCACTTAAACCGTAGTCGGGTTTTAGTTTTCGAAGTTATATTTTTATTCGAATTATTTTGGGGTTATAATATATATTTTCGAAATATGCTAATTATGCCCTTTCATTTGATGCCAAACACGACATCAAAGCAAAATTAAAAAAAACGTTCACGTCTTTATGTCCTCTAGAGAGCGTCATATTCAATTTAATGTGACGTCACAAAGCCTATAACCAGCAGACGATGAAGACGCATCCAACGACATCTCATTTGTCAAATTATGTTGAGTAGTTTAGAAGTTATGAGGGAACAGCTGAACATACATACCCACCCACATACATACATATTATATACTGGTTAAAATCATAACCCTCCTTTTTGCTTCGTCGTAGTCGGTTAAAAATTAGATATCACACATTACTTTCTTTAAACCCCCGAATTCGAAAAGAGAGGGGTGCTATAAGTTTAGGGAGTGTATCCGTGTATCTGTCTGTATTATGGTAGCTCCCATACGAATGGACTAATTTTTATGCGGTTTTTTATGTTTGAAAGCTGATGTGATTGAAATGCTTCTTAGGTATAATGGGGTCAGGGGTTATACGTATATTTTTTATTATTTGTGCTTGTTACTTTTTTTACCAACCTTTTCTTTAAATATTATAAAAACTTAGAGGCACTTAACTGAGTTTTGTGCAGGATTGCAAATTAATAAATAATTCCGTTTCCATTACATACTCTGAGCAAACAAGCATTACAATTACTATTGAGAATGAATATTTATTATTTGAAGAGTTTTAACATACCTAATTAATGTTCTACCCATGACTTTTGCAATGCCTGAAAAGGGCTACTAAGCTGTAAGTATTAGACTACAATAAGACCTTTAGTATGTTGTACACTTAGTTTTGCAAATAAAGATACTGAATATTTAATAACACTAAGGAATCTGTTAACTTTAATGATATCCATACCAATATAATATAAAAGTCTATTTGTGTGTTAGTTCGTCTGGAGAGCTTTCACGCAATAACGGCTGGACGGATTTTGATGAAACTTGGAATGAAGATAGCTTATAACCTGGAATAAAACATACGAAACTTTTTATCCCGGAAAATTGTAAGTTTCCACGGGAAATCTGGAAAATATTGATTACTGACTGTAAAGAACGGTTGCCATCGCAGAATGGTCTGTGGTTGCCATGGAAACGAAATTACAAGTCTGTCAAAAAACATTATACCTACTGCCATAGACATATATATTCCTACTGCATTACTTTTTAATATTCTAGAAGAAAATAGCATGCTCTTTTTCGGGATAAACTGTAGTCCATGCGGTGAAGTCGCGGGCGGGAAAGTTAGTCTAAATTAAATTGAAAATTAAACCAGATTTTAAAATTACGACCAAATATTTTCACAAAAACGGGTGACCGCAATAGCACCGTAAAATTACTAAAAGGTAGCCATCCGGTCGGTTTAACGACAGCAAATGAAATCCTAAGTGGTAACCATCACCATTTTCAAAGAAACATGATCGTTTACCCTTACATGTTTATTGTGCCAACTTCACACAGTTATATATTGTCTTTTATCTGCTAATCCTATCTCAAAACGCCAAATACACACACACTGGAAGACTGGCTCATAACCAAGTCTTCAAAAATGTTGCAAGGCTGTTTATCTCATTTTCTATACTATTCTGTCAAGAAAGTACCGGGAAACGATCAATATTACACAAAATGTTACTTATTCATCCAAATTTATTATATCGCTTTCAAAGTATGCTCCTTGAAAACGGGTACCACGAAGTGGTAATTTGAGTTTAGGAAAAAGAAAGGAGTCGACTGGAGCCATATCTGGTGAATAAGGTGAATATGCCCCCCCCCCCCCCCCCCGCTACTCGCAGGGGGAAAAATGCAATACACTCAAGCGGGATGAGATCTGAATGCCTTACCGCCCCCAAAAATAATACATTGCGTGCCAAATTAACACTGCTGTATAACCTGCTAATTAATACTCATCTCATTTTGTTATGGTAAAGATGATTTCATCACAAAGAGTCACGGCTTTCGTCGGCCGAAGCTAAATCAGTATCCGACAATATAAATTTCGCTTTGACTACATCGGGTCGACCATAAATATTGTATCTCGTTTTGTTTTCTACAAACATTTTTATGTTGTTAAAAAAATGCTTCCCAAATAACTCTGGACGTGAATAAATAAAGCGGTGAGGTAGTAAATGTCAATAATATGCAAAATAATGGATGTTAATCTCGAATAGGTGGAGAGTCAACAGGCAGTCCCTGTAAGGTGGATCCCTATTTTGCAATAGGTGAACAAAGAAACACAGCTGTAAGTGTGGTTCCATATTTGTTGGCCGTGTGGTACCCGTGTGGCACCTGTTTCTTCTACGAGTGCTGTGAAATCCAGCTAAGTCAGTTCTGGATATAGACAACAGCAAAATTCCTGAGTATATTTGGTAAAAAGCCTGTTTCCAAAAAGTAACACACCAGGAGACATAAATGAATTTTTCTTTCTATTTACAGTGTATATTATGTTATTACTAGATTAGTATCATTTCTGTGCTTCGGGTTTTTCCAGTGAAATTGCTGGGCGAGATACAATATTCATATTTTTTATTCATATTAAAATTGTTTTTTTTTTTTTCAGTTTTTCCGGTAAATTGTGTGTGTTCAAGTCAAGAGTGAATAGGTATCTACTAGGCAAGCGTGCTACACCTTCGACCACATCATCGCTTTCCATCAGGTGAGATTGTGGTCAAACGATTGCCTAGTCAGTAATTAAAAAAAAAAATAAAAAAATATCTCAGGCCCAGTGTGAACGCACAAGATTTTGTAATCAAAGTTCCGGGTGGCACTGCTATTGTTATGGGCAGGCGTGACGCTTACCACAAGGAGAGCGTTCTGCACGTCTTGCCATTGTACTGAGTACTGTTGGACCCTTCTCAGAAGAACTGTTGGCTCGCACACTATATTGGACATGTGATTTGCGAGCAAGCGCTTCAAAGATTAGCCGACTGTAGCTGTTTAAAGGGATACTTTTTATTACGCGTTTTCGACGCAAATTTATATCATGGATGATGGCCTTCGTGTGAGTTGGCAGCTGTGAGAAGAAAAAACTCCGCCTGAGTTTCCCGTCGGGATTAACTTCTTCTTCTTTTTTATCGACTTCCAAAAGGATTAGGTACTTAGTTCACCTTTTTTTTGTAGGTATGTTCACTCGTACCTACGGTGATTTCTGAACCAATTTGGATGATTCTTCTTTTAATTGAAAGGGTAATCTTCGCTGTGGTTTCAAATTTTCATCAAAGTTGGTAAAAGTTGTAATTTTATTATAAAATTATAATTCAAATAATTATTGGCGATTTAGTATTGCTTCAGTGAAGTCTGCCATCCGTCTGTCATTGTTGCAAAATTTGGCTCAACAGCGATCACTGTGAGATAACTCTCAGCATCCTAACTATCTGCAATATAATGTTATGATGATTACAAAACAATACACTGACAAAATGTATAGTGACCGCATTTAAATTAATATATATAACTAGCGAACCGCCCCGGCTTCGCATGGGTAGAGATATATCATTATCATTATCATCATCATCATGTCAGCCTTTAGAAGTCCACTGCTGAACATAGGCCTCCCCCAAAGAGCGCCATGACGAGCGATCTTGTGCCACCTCCATCCACCGACTTCTTGCGATGGCTACAATGTCGTCGGTCCATCGTGTGGGGGGTCTCCCCACAGAGATATAGAAAGATAAAATTAGTAGGTACTTTATTTGGACAAATAGAACAACAACAATTTCTTACACAAAATGTTTATGTTTATAGGCTTTATACTCACGTACCATTTCGTCTATAGTATTATTCTGTTTAACGCAAGGAGGTTGAATTACGGTTACTATTTCATGTGTTATTAGCATAGAGCATTTCCTACATCAACGGTTATTATATGTTCTGTGATTTCGTTTTCATGGCAGCGTTCCATATACAAAGACCCGTATCTCCTTCTTAGTTTGTGATCTTACGTAGTATTTATATACTCTTTGGTTTGTGATACAATAATCGAGTTTTTTTGCAAAATTTAAGACCTCTGGTTTCATGTGTTGGTTCCCACAACACAGGGTATCCTAGTGTGGGAACTAGAAAGCTCAAATATCATAGCAGTAACAATTGTAAAACTAGTATAAGTTCCTAGTTTTAAGTGTAATTTAGCTGCTAATATATATTGTTTTTTTGGAAATAAATATATTATTATTATCATTGCAATTTTCGAAGGGAACTCTAATTATTTGAAAAATAAAACCCTGCTAGTGCTACCCGCTGATAATTTAGCTTTCTTTATCTGAAAGAAGTTTTAAAATTGGGTCTATATTTTTTTAGTTTATCCATAACAAACAAACAAACAAACAAACAATCAAATCTTTCCTCTTTATAATATTAGTGTAGATGTAAACAAATACAAGAAGCACGAGGTAAGAGTAATAGGTAAGGTAAAAAAGTAAGGTCGTAGACAGATACACTTGTAAAAGTTTAACCGGGGGAAATTGATAACTCTGAGTCGTGGTGACGCCAAGAATAATAAAATTTATGCGAATTAGATTAGAAAGCCATATCCATTCGTATTGGTCGTGAACCTGATACAGTAGCAGTACTCGCACCTTGACAACTAAGCATGCATGAAGGGCCAAAGCGCCTGGGATCACTGGCCAAGTCAGACTTTTATTACCACGCCAAGACCTCTCGTACCAGTGATTGATCTTTTCGTCCCCCTAAACGAGGGCCACAGTCACCGGTTGCTCTCTATTATCCATGACTATAGGCAATAGCTCTCTTACCGGTCGGTAACCTAAAGATCCATAAAGGGATCTGCATGGCCCCACTGGAACGCGGGTTCCTTCTTCTAGTGATTAATGGCGTACCCAGTATACGTCCGCAATGGCCGACGACTGTAAAATGATCACACTGGGTCAAAGAAGCAAACCGGGCGCGGCGGCACCCAGCCTTATATTGGGAATGCGCGCTTTCAGCAAGTGCAATTTACTCATTTTACTTTCCACTCAGCGGCAATATAAAAATGGTCGCGATCAGTGCCAGTATCAGTTCACTCAACATTGCATACAAAACCACTCGCATAGTTATTAGCAAGAATAGCGATAGATAAGGTTAACTCACCGGCTTCAGTCTCTGTACCTTCAAGTTCACGTGCTTGCCGCGTGCGCTCCGTTCATAAAACCCTTCTGCAAAACTCTAAACCTCCTTTCTCGCCTTTGTATTACTTACAATTATTACTGGATAGGGCTCACCTGATTCGCTGATATGCTCCTTTCCTCGATCTTTACCATCTGGTCGAAGATCTTGCATCACAGTATCTCCACACCAAAGCACGTCGACACACTGATGTGTAACCCTTCAGCGTTCCTGGAGGCAGCACCCTCCTCTCCGTTCCTCCTGTCTAGTTCCTGCTCCGATCACGTTCCCGCCGAAAGTGAGAGTTCAGACTTACGCCTTTTACCGCGCGCAAAACAACCACAGACCATATTACCAACGTATGACAGTTAACAAAATGTCAAAGTTGCCAATTGCAAAATACAAGTGACAGGAACCGTTGACCGCTAGATCGAACTCGACTTTTTTGAAAAGATTGAAGCTGTCATGTTGTTGCGCTTTGTTGTAATTTTATCCTAAAACTTTTGTTTTTTCAACGTGTGTAATATTGGAGGAATATTAAACATTAGTTGGTTAACGTGCACGAGTGCAGGAAAGGGAAAAAAAATGTGTACTTTGTGATGTCTTCAAAACTCTTTAGCTTTGCTTTTAACCGGTTTAATAGTTTCAGTAGAAAATTTGACATTGGCGAAATTTCTTGTATTGCTGCCGTAGAAACCATAGTAAAAAACATGGATTTGCAATACTTTGCGACCTATTTTTAAACGGGCGTTCACAATACTTTTCAATAATCCACCACCAAAAATTTTGAACGACCCAACATAATATTTGCCCGACAAGAGCATCGCAAACAGTAATTAATTCCTCACTTTCACACACTCTCTAGTGATTAGACGATGCGAATTCGGTCAACGACATATCTGCCTACTTTTTGAAGGACGCGCAGTCTCGATACATTTTTACACCTACATGGCAAGTACGGTATGAGCGAAAGTTGTGGTGATGTCTTGAATTGTGTCGTAGAAGATGATTACAGGTTGCGTAGGATGGAACATAATTAGCCAGTGCATATCTGTTTTCTAATCTTTGTTTATTGGTGTTGCAGAAAATAAGAAAGTTGATTAAGGAGGTGGAGCTTCGGGTTGGAAGGTTCTTGTACTCATTATGTATGTATGTATGTAGAACTAGATTGGCAGGCCGCCCAAGGGCCTTCGCATAAAAACTGTTTTATTGTTAGAAACTAGGATCAACGGCTTACCCTTCGAAGTAAATCAAATCGCACGCAAAGTTATTATTATGAAGTCATTATTTGTCAGCGAATTTGGAGCTGAGGATCGAACACGATGGTTCACAGAACCATATCAAGGTACAAATCATATACATATAGCTCGGCCACAACCACGTCGTGCAAAATTCTGTGAAACAACTGAAATAATTTTGGGGACTTTGGACGTGAATTCGATGAACGTCTTCCTCATCATCCCAGCGGGCATTCCAGAAAAAATACGCAAGCGAAAACGTGTACGTTTTATCTCCTATAGTTTAAAGTTACAAAAGTGATAGTTGTATCGTTGTGAAGATCTATGTGACGACAATACAAAAATATTTGTTTGATCCTCCGACATGACGTCATAGATCGCGGGAGCGAGCGCTAAAATGATGTGTCGTCCGGACGACGCGACGACGCTCAGTATAACTTGCGATATCATAAAAACTTGCTATTTTTTTTGGATTTGAATGGAATAATCTCTATTTGACAGATTAGAGTGCAATCTGTATTTTATCTCAAAAAAATATGGATTTATAGGCTTATCGCATCATTGTCAAGCCGAAATCGAAAGTTGTCAAAATTAAAAGGATTCAAACCGCTTGCGATCGGCCGAAACCACTTATATTAGGAACGGAAAAACAACGTCTTTACCGTAAGAAAGAAGCTCAGAAGAATGACACCTAAGGAGTATACTCTCCAGGTGGTTCTATATAAATGTTATCAAAATTGGTTCAGTAGTTTGTGGAGATTAAATAGTTTTTTTGGTTGGTTTGTTGATTGTTTGTCGTATAAGGTAGTGCAGGCCTTTAGTGTCAGAGTTTATCAAGCCGCCTGAGGGCCTCTGACATGGCTTAATCAATAACTGCTATTAATCAATAACAGCCGGGACCGACCGCTTAACGTGCCCTCCGAGGCACGGAGCGATGAAAAACTACACATAACTTAGAAAAGTCATTGGTGCGGAGCCTGGTTTGTTTTTGGTAAATCCATTTGATTTTGTGTTATATTACCTCAAATCTTTAAGAATTGTAACCCGATTTGAATGGTTATGGTTTTATTTAAAATGGTAGATTTTCAGTGTAGTCCCACATTAACTTCATCAAAATTGTATTTTTTTTTATTTGTCATTACTTGTGACAAATTAAAAAAAAAAAGAAGATTTATTTGGCAGTCGTAAGTCGCGGTCGCGTTTCGTGGACGCTAAAATCCAAATTCTTATCCAAATGCACGTCACGTCCATATAACATGTATTGTTTGTAAACAGCAGGGATGTGAAAATGAAGCTTCGCCCACTGCTTCCTACAGACAGGATGTTCATGCCTGCAATTCACCTAATTGTAGCTTTCGCTCTAATTTGAAGCACATCTCGGGACGTAGGTGGCGGTACATATTGCTGCACCTACAGAAGGCGCAGGACGGGGGGTATTTGCCCCTGGAGTACTAAGGGCACTTAATTCCAAAAGGTACTTTGAAACTGGTAGTAATTAAGGTATGCGTTTATTAAACCCATAAAATAAAAAACTTTTGTGTTTTTTTTTTTATGAAAAGTAACTATTTTTTTTATCTTTTATTTTTTGCTTTTCTCGTTTAAAGTTATTTTTTCTTTTCTGTTTCGCTTTTCCTTTTTTATTACTTTGTCGTCGGTTTGTGAGCAACCCTGAAAGTTTCAGCCGGATAGCTAATCGCGAAATGCTTGAAATTTGAATTGCAATTCATTACAGACATACATAGACACATAGATACATACAAGTAAAGTTAAATAAAACCTTTTAATAAAAATCATTTGTTATATTTGTCATTTTTTAACAAGCGCATAACTTAAACTTAAGAGAATTAAATCTTACAGTTAGTACTAGGTATGCATAATTAGGTACATATTTATATGTCTATAGTTATACAAGCACAAATAAAAATATATAGATAAGCCCCCCCCCCCCCCTAAGGTTAGCTACCCTTACCAACTATTGCTTTAACGGGCTCTCATGTCTTTATTATCAATATAAAAATAAACAAATAATTCATTACTTATCTAAAAGTCTTGTAGACTAGGATAAACACAATTTAAACGCCGTTTTTTTCACTTATATGCTTAGAACGAATTTCAATTTCCTTATTTTTTTTGGTTTTTATTTCATGTACCTATCTTATTTAATTTTGGAAGGAGGGACCAACAAACAGACCGACAGCTTTGCCACAATTATACCCCTATGTGTTATGGTTCCGTTTGGACTCCTTTGGGTAAAAATAATCACCCAAATCGGTTTAAAAAAAAACCGTAACAATAATCCATCCTCTTCCATTTTGAAGTCGATTAAAAAGTAAATAAGAACGCAATATACAAAATCATCCAGTTTAAATATATGGTAGCCGATGGTGCGCGTTAGAATCCAACGATACCAGGTACGGTCCTCGGCACCGCACCAATTACTTTTCTAAATTTTGTACGGATTTCCATCACTCTGTGCTCCTGAAGGCAAGATCCCGGCTGTTATGTAATGATAGCAGTCGTTAAGTCATTACAGAGGCCCTCGGGTGGCCTGATGAACTTTAACACCAGGGGCCACCATACCATATACGACAAGATAACATCAAACAACAAGTCACAAACTAGAAAAAAACACGCTTGCCCTACCAAAAAAGAACATATGCCAATAAATTATATATTGTTGGAATATGTTTTAATAAAGGCCTTCAATTTGATATTAATAGTGTAAAAAGTAGATTTTTAATCAATTTGAAAATTGAGCCATACTAAAGAGGAGAGTTTTTCAAAATGAATGTATCCTCTGTTACTCGGGATGATGTATGGATTATAAGGATACCCAATACACCCAAATCAGTTCAGGCATTTAAAAGTTATGGTGAAATAAAGAAACACATAAAAAACCTACATGAACCCTGAACACATTACACTCCTTATTTGGGAAGTCGTGTCAAAATACAAAAAAACTGGTACTTATAGTTAAAAGTTGAAAACATTGAGTCGAAAATATATTGAAATTGATATCAAACAGAAAATTTCAAATTCAAAACAAACTCTTCCAAAAAATGTGGAACGCTTCACGATTTTGCGTGTCATCCTTGCGCAGGGGCCATGCTAATCTTCTCTGTATCGTTCCAATTTTAGTTTATGTACTGCCGAAGCAAGTACACTCTTATGGGAACGTTGGCTGAATACATGCGGAGCAGCAGTGAAAACTTCGTTTGCGCGATGCAGGATTCCATACATTGGAGCACGTTTTGTACGGTACGGGTCGAAAATCGAGACAGCGCCATCTAGTTACGATTTTGTAACTATTTTTCATATCACAGTACACAATGATAATTCTATTTTTGTGTTCCTGTGGTATCTATCATTACCGTTTATGACAGTACGTTTAGTGACGAATTAACTAAAAATGGCATCCCTATATTTATTATTTAAATAATACTACAAAATAACAAATAACTTTGTAAACAATAGTGACTCCAGTGTTCTATAAATTGTTCTAAGCAATGAAACACGTAAACACCGGGCTTCAATGACCGGATTTCCATATAAATAAATTCAAAATTAAGTAAGTAGGTACATTAGTGCCCATTTACGCACATAACTTTAGACTAGCTACATAAATTGATAATTTTTCTTTTTGACATGCATGTAATTTTTCCAAAAACAACGATAGATAGAGGAGATCACGACCCTTAGTTGTGAGGAACACGACTTAAGGAGGTGAAGTTTTTTTTAATTATGTTTTCGACTGTATAAAAAGCACGGTCAAGCACCTACACAAAAACAAAACCGAACCGACTGCGAACAAAACCAAAAAAAAGACAATAATTTAAGTGAGAATGGTTGCTAACCAACTTTAAATCGTTATAGATCCTAAATGGTAATTTGAAATGAAAAATGGTCAGAGAAACCTAAAAATAATTTTCTAATACCTGTTCAATGATAACATATGTAGTACTTTGTTTTTTTTTTCTTTTTAAAGTATTCCTTTAGTTATGTATAGCTCTCGCACGATTAAGAGAAATCGATTGACGTAAGAATCATCAAAATCGGTCCACGCGTTTGGTCTATATAGTGCCACAAAGGAACAGACATACATACATAAATAGGCTGATACGAGTAAATACAATGCTCAGTCGGTTTTTTTTTAATTGTGTATTTTAATAACTTGTGAATGATCCTAGATGGTCGAAATAAAAAATATATTATATTATTATTATTATAAAAATGCACTCCGAGCACAGAATAAACTAGTTAGTGGCTCTGTGAGCTGTAGACCTCACAAATCTGTCTTTGTGTTCTTTTTTTGATTTTTCTCGCGTATTTTTCTGATATTTTTCTGTTACTCGTATTTTTTATGATATTTTTTTCGTACTTTTATATTATTTTTTTGGTATTTTTCTGTCACTTTCTTTTATTTTCTCGTATTTTTCTGTTTTTTATGGTATTTTCTGTTTTTACTCGCATTTTTCTGTTATCTTTATTGTATTTTTCTGTTTTTTTTTCTCGTAATTTTGTGATGTTTTTCTCGTTCTTTGCTGTTATTTTTCTTATATTTTTCTGGTATTTTTCTAATATTTTGCTGTTTTTTTTTCTGGAAAATTTCTGTTTTTATTCTGGTGTTTTTCTCATATTTTTCTCGTAATATCCTAATATTTTTCTCTCATTTTTCTATTATTTTTATTGTATTTTTCGGGTATTTTTCTCGTATTTTGCTTAATATTTTTTGCTTATTTTCGTCTCTAATTTTTCTGGAACTTTTCTGGTTTTGTTTTGGCGTTTTTCTCATACTTATCGCGTATTTTTTATATTTTTCTGTTATTTATATTGTATATTTCTGATTTGTTTGTCGTATTTTTCATATATATATATATTATATCATATCTAATATTATTCTTGTATTTTTCTGATATTTCTCCGATTCTTTTCTGATATTTTTCAGGTTGAAAAGAATTTTTTTAATGAAAAATGTAGACTTTTTGTAAAGAAACGTATTTTACAATATTTTGACAATCTTGGTAGGTATATTATCCTATCCGTATTTTATATCAATAAAAAAGAAAACAATCACAATGTCTCAAAACTTCTCGCATCAAAAAGCAATAGTAAAATTTGATTATATAAAAGAAATCAATTTTCGTAATAGCTCTGAAACAAAATGTTGCCACATGTTACTAAATCATGTCAGAAAACACCAGAAAGACGTTATTATTTCAACTATAATTCGATTTTGGGAAAAATGCTGAATTTAATGCTCCGAGTTATGAGGATAGGGACCAACGCGGCTTCTACAGGTTTTGCCTTAGATTTTTCCGTTTTGGTAGAAAAAAATCTACCACACTAAACCATAAATAAATCCAATGACTGTATTTTTTATGAATCACAGTAGCTTTACTTTTTCTTTTTCCTCACTTATTATTATTATTAATTTAAACATTACAGGAACTTGAGAGACATGTTACGAGAAAATATCGGTATTTAAACACCCATTAATCCAAATTCGTATAAACGTAGTTGGATTTGGTTATAGTTTAGTATGGTAGAAATCCAAAACGCAAATTTCACGGAAAATGTAAGGCAAAACCCGTAGAAGCCGCGTTGGTTCCCTATCCTTTTAACATACGTAGCATCTACCTATTATTATTTATTTTGTGGTCAGGTTTCGTTGATTGCCAGGATTGTTTGAGTTGCCCCTTTTATATTCTGACTGCGTACCTGTCTGCACATCAGAATTTCCATCTGAATGAGGATCATTCTTTTGTCATTGACGAAGGTAATTTTGGTTGTTTTATATCACACTTACCTACCTAGTTGTTTGTATAATTTATAAGGTACGTGTTGACTGATTCTGATGAAGGTACGCTAAAATGTCAGTTGTAATATTTTTAGTATGTTCTAGCTCTTGCTTTTATTTCATTTATGTCTTTATTTAAAACACTATCTGCACCCTGCGGATTTGCACACACACAAATTTCGCTCCCTCCTTCTCCCCTCTTCCCGTCTCTCTCCCCCTTCACCCCTTCCCTGTCCCCTCTAAAACACCTACCAACAACCACCGACCCGCCCCACAAACCCCCTCTAATTATTTTTATATATTTACTTGCTTTTCCAATGCGCGAGGAACCTTCTCGAGACTGAGATGAACAAAAAAAACATCGAAATCAGTCAATCTGTAGCCATGTCATGCCTTAGAATATCACAATTAAATAGTGTTAGTGTTATCACAATTAATAGGAGTTTCCTACCAGGAGCCAACCCTGAGTGCAGCAACCTTGTCATGTTAAAACTTAAAACCGGCTATTATAATATAATGCGTAGGTACAAGTTCGTGTCTGTGCTTGACCGTTGAAGATTTCCTTTATCTGGAGACCATCGCAAAATTTAAAACCAGCTATCATAATAAAATGCGTACACAAAATTTGGTATCTGTGCTGTTAACCATAGAAGAGTTCCTTTATCTGGAGCTGTTTCAGGATGTCGATTTAGGTCAAGCTTACCATAAAAATGTATTGTCTTTGGAATTAAACCAACGTGTAAAAGTTCAACGCCGTAGTATAACAGGAAGTTGTTCTAATTCGCAACTCGCAAGATTTGACCTAAAAATTAAACATACGTACATACATGCATACATACATACATACATACATACATTGCAAGTTAAATAAAAGCTTTTAAAAAGCCGTTCATGACAAAATGTCAGAAAAAAGGAATTTCCTAAGGAAATTCAAGGACATTTTCCTTCATATATTTTTTGGATGTTATTTGTGATTCTGCTATTCGGGGTGGCGACATATTCAAAACATCAAATATCATAAGAAACGATCAAGCCGTTCTTGAGTTTTGAGTTACTGAACAAATCCGACTTTGTTTTATATATTTAGATAACTCGTGCGACAAACGCTAGCGTGTTTTAAGGATCGCCAACGCCTAAATACTAAAAGCCAAATAAGTAGATACGGCGAAATCAATGTAAATAAATTACAATTAAAAAGCTTTTATTTAAAAGCTTTTGTTTTTATTTTCTGTGTTAAATAAGACATAGTTATTTAATTTAATTACTGTTATATTCTTAGTAGTTAGTACCAACACATTCTTTATTCTGTGGCACAACTATTGATAAAAATTACCGTAACTCCTTTTGTATGAACAGATTTTGATGAAACAAGGATATAAACCTCCTCAGGACTCCATGGAATACAGTTCAGCAAATGACAACAAAATCAATCTTGTTGTTTTTGCGTGATGAAGACTCATACCTACAGGCAGACAGACAGACAGATAAACAAAAATTCTAAAAACGATGTATTAAGACTCAAATATAAATGCTTTTTCTAAATTATCTTCCATGTACAGTTACAATTTTACTAAATGTAAGTACTATCCCAAGTAGCACACAAGCTGTATAAGTGTGAATGAGGACACTAATATACATCTTCAAGTTTGATTAAAGAATTTTAACACTCTTCGCAAGATCTAGCTTCTGGTAAATACAATTTCATTGACTTTATAATTCCTAAAGTGATATAATCCACTACATTAATCTTTTTTGAAGCCATAAGTTTTATTTTAGATGTAATACAATCCCCTGTACAGTTTCTTAGACAGCTCTAAATATTCATCAAGAACTTTAGTCTTTTAACTGAATTTATTACGGTGAAAGCTTCTATACAGCATTTCTAAAATTTATTTTAAAGCTTCAAGCTATATAGAAACGTTTTTCAGATTTTAAGCTATTTACGGATGTAGGTCAGTGCTCTTTTAATGCCAGCTGCTTAGAAGCATTGTCACAATAGATAGTAAAGATATTAGCTGTACAGTTAGTATTAAGAATAATTTGAATAAGCTAACAGCTGCTGAATAATTTGAATAAGACCATAAATAATGCCTCAAACCAGCTTTTCATTGTTTTGTGTTTAATCAAACACCGTGGAAACAAAAGAACAGCGGCAAGCGTTGTTACCTTGTAGTCTAGAGGGTTCCGCATGTTATTTGTAATACATATAAATGGACAAAATGAACTCGTTTCTAATATAAAAATTGCCATTACGAATTAGAACTGTCTTGGCTTACTCAGGAAGAATACATATAAATGGACAAAATGAACTCGTTTCTAATATAAAAATTGCCATTACGAATTAGAACTGTCTTGGCTTACTCAGGAAGAGCATTTTGAATCGGATTGAAATCCGCAATCAGGTCTTCAGAAAATGTTATAGATGAATATTTATTCATCACAGAATTTATGAAAAATATGTCATTTCGGGACAAAATAAAGAAATAGTCTGTTTAATTCATATCCGTTCAAAAATAAGCAATACTTGATTTAAAAAAAAACTGAGATATGGCAAAAATCCATTGGAACAAGAAACAAAGAGACTCAGTGAAGAGGAAGAAGTAACTAAAGAAATAAATAGTTACAAAGAAAAACCTAAATGTGATTATTAAATCAAAAGTACCTGCCATGTCCACTTTTTCACATTGTATAGAATAGTAATTAATAATAATAATTTACCATCAAAAGTAAAACAAAACAATATATTCATAAATCTTTTATTTACTTCGAGTCCGGCGGAGGATGAATTTTCTTTCCATACAAACGTAATACCAAAATCATTTGTAATTGAAGAATATTTCCAGAGTGCTGAGATATTATACGGATTCGGATAGTGTATATGATGTCCCCAACTGTATTTTGTTTTCAAAATACTTACCTGAAATCTTGAAATGTAATTTAAGTGAATTGTATGTTTTTCCTGAAATATGGAAAATTCAATATGGACTGTGGAAATCTGTTCCAATTATAAATGATTTTGGTATTACATTTGTATGGAAAATTCATCCTCTGACCCCTTAACACTTCACTCCTACGCTTTGGTAGGTACTTAATAACCAAATATTCTACCATGTTATAGTAGTAGAGAACACCAGCTTCTTCATGATCACAGAAGTCTCTGTCGCAGTTCCGACACATGTTTGCGAACTCGTCGAACTAGCGATGCCCGCTTTACTTTGCATGGCATTAACAGGCCATTTTGTCCGGTGCTTGGAATCAGCCAGTTTAGCCAGTTTATAGTCGGCAGATTTTATAGAATAACGGAGTTGACCCTTCCACCCCCAACTGCTCAGTATGACGAAAAGTTTTGCAGTTTATTACTCTGTCGTTTAAAAGGCATGTTGACAATGAAAAGAGTTAATTAGGTACTTATTATCATAATCAAAATTATTGAAAAAAAAAACAAATAATGTTAAACTTGCTGGTAGATAAGTTACAACTTACGTATATGTACTTACATAATTTATCAAGAATTACGAGATAAATTGGCAAGGCGAATGCAAAGCGACAACGCGAGCGAGGTGCGCTTTGCGTTGGTAAAGCATTCAGACTGGACAAGGCAGAAAAAAACATGTTTCAAAAATCCTTAAATGCAGTTGTAATAATGAAAACCTATAGATGGATTTTTAAAAACACATCTGCATATCTTTAACGGTAATCATAGCTACGTATTACTATTATTTATTCTGTGTCATAGCTGCCAAAGAAATGTCTATTAAAAAACTTAACCTGTAAATGTATAATTTATTGTGACTATGTTTCAAGCTTGTAAGAAGAAATGGTTTGTAGTACCTATGTACCTACACCTACTTGGTGTGATTGCAAGTTTTACAAAATTTTTAGCGATATCCTAATACATTGGCTAATAGCATATATTTTATCGCTCACAATGAATTAAGGATTTTAAGTTCAATTGATCATGCTCTAATACAGCCTATCTCTATATAAAGTTATCTATGCAGCCATAAAAGTTCTTTACGATATCTCTTCAGCTTTCATCAAGCTAATAGAATTAGACAGCATGTCTTAAGCTATTTATGTAGGCTGATTCCATTTATTTTTCGTATTCTTAATATTTTAATAAACTGTATTGTAATTAAAATGCATATTATAGAATATCAATCAATTTAATTAGAGCTGCAGCTTCAAGACAAGCAACATAATATCTTAAACTGGGGATTAGCTAATTAAAATTGAACATACAATTTTACACTCCACAACATTTTACAATAAGTTTACAATAAATGGCTCTTTTTGCCGGGCGCATGAAATATTTAACGAAAATTTATATATACTATCACAGTAAACCGATTCTCTCAAAAATTAGGGACATATAAAAATACTTTCCCAATAATACTTCTCGTTGAAAAAGCCCCAGAAATAAAGTAAGTACACCATGTTTATTAAGTTTTGGGGTATTAAAGTAACCAAATAGTTTAAAAGCATTTGTGAATTCTTTTATTTGACAATCTTTAGAAGCTGGGTAAAAACTGTACAAAAGATGTGTTTTATGCCACGATCTGTTTTATCAGCCCTTATAAAGTGTTTAGAATTCCCTTAGACAGCTAATGACAGCTATTGTACTGCCATTCTAAAACCTAACGCTGCAAAATTTGGGGCCCAAATTGGCATTAGAAGAGCTGGTTAAGCGTTCATAAAACATTCTTAGAGCTTTCTTGAAAAGTCTTTAGAATCTGTGAGTTCTATTATTCATCCATAAAAAAGCTTCTTTGTGCTACTTGGATAGGTAGTTTTGCGTGACTTGACGCGAAAAAAGCATCCTATTTCCTTCTAGGATATTAAAAACCAATGCACAAGTAGTTATAGCACCAATGGTCTTGATGTTGTTTGACAGACTTGTTATTTCGTTTCCATGGCAACTTCAGACCAATCAGTGATGGCAACCGTTCTTTACAGTTAGTAATCAACATTTACCAGTTTTCCCTTGAAAACTTACAATTTTCCGGGATAAAAAGTAACCTATGTTTTATTCCTGGGTTTAAGCTATCTCCATTCTAAATTTCATCAAAATCCGTCCAGCGTGAAAGCTCCCCAAATAAACAAACAAACAAACAGACAACGTTTCACTTTTATGTATTGGTATGGATAGAATAGATATAGATGTATACTCGTATATAGGATATAGAAAGAACGTATAGTTTTTTTTTCCCTAGCTATTCAAATTCATGACAGGAAACAAAGTATTTCTCATATACATCGCCATTAAACTTTATACAACTGTAAAAGAAGATGAATTAACATTCTCCAAATTCATGACAGGAAACAAAGTATTTCTCATATACATCGCCATTAAACTTTATACAACTGTAAAAGAAGATGAATTAACATTCTCAGTTTTTGTCGCAACGAAAATGTCTGCGAATGCAAATCGAGATGAGTTCGAGTCACGTTCTTCATTAGAATCAATTATTTATCCATTTACGAGTGCCCACCTTCGAGTCCTCAATTTGGAACAGCATGATCGCTTTTTAACACGTTTTTATTAAGTCACTATCCTGTTTGTCGTTCCGGGTGGAATCTTGCAACTCAAATTTCGAGCACTTCCCGATTAGCTATCCGGCTGAAACTTTCAGGGTAGGTAGCTCGATAACAATGAGTTTTAAGAAACGTATTTTTTAGATTAGTTTTTCAACTGACCAAGCGAGCGCGAAGCGGAAACGAAGCATTTCTGTTTAAGCGTGGGCTAAAATTATTTCGTATGTCCGGATGTCTGTCCGGCTGTTCTCCACTACAGGTCGCATTTCTCAACTGATTTAGACAAAACTTGGTATACCTACAGGTTAAGCAAAATTTTAGAATTTTTTAGTCGTCGGAGATTTTAGATTTCACCCAAAAAAGGGCAAAAAAGGGAGTACTGAATATCTCCGCCTTATTAGATCCGATTTATATGGTTCTGTTTTTGTTTGAAAGGTAACTTTAAATTATTCTCATAAAAAAATGGTGAAGATCTGATGAGGTTCTTCGGCGTGATGAGCAGAATAGCTCCTCAAAATGCAGTAAATTTCTTTTAGGTTTCTACCAGTGGAATCGGCCCTTCACCTACTAAGTAGGGATTGATGGAGCACCTTGGTTATTAATGTTAGATAAGATGACGCTACTGTTCTCCACTAGATTGTTTGCAAAAAAGATTGTATGCGCGAGATCTACAGCTCACAGAGCCACTAGTCTAGATTTGCTTCTTCTTATACAACATTGTAACCCCGACAAAGTATGTGTAAAACACCAAAGTGTACTAGTGGTGCCAATAGTTATTATGAACAAAAGATGCCGCAACGAAAGATGGACGATGGAATTTAAAGAATTTGCTTACGATTAGTGTTCTACGCATCTGTGGTATTTGTATCTTTGTGTAGATATTTATGAATGTTTATTATATGGTTCAAAAGAATGTTAATCTGTATTTTATTGGCACTGAATTTCATCAAGATTGTAGCTGGCATTGAGGTATGGTTGGTAGTGTTAGTTAGGCAACATTTTGTATCAGAGCTATGCCGAAAATTGACTTTTTTATTTCATCAATATTATCTACCTACTAACTTTCGCCCGCGACTTCGTGCGCGCGGACTACAGTTTATCGTGAATAAAATCATCCTATGTTAATCTAGGATGTTAAAAACCAATGCAAAAGTATAGCACCAACTTTCATTATGCTTTTTGACAGATTTGTTGTTATTTCGTTTCCACGGCAACCGTTCCTTAAAGCGAGTAATCGGCATTTACCATTTTCCGGGATAAAAAGTATCCTATAATGGTCTCTATATTATACAGTACCTATTAATAAAGTTTCATCAAAATTTCATCTTCCGTTTTGGCGCAAAGGCTCTCCAAACAAACAAAGAGACAATGTTTCACTTTTTTATATTAGTATGGATTGCTTAGATGCTAGAAGTTTTGAGAATTTTCAAAAGTAATCTTATTAATTCATAAAAATACGAGAAGTTATGTACCTATCAAGATACACATATACATAAGGTCCATTTAGACTACCGGTTGGCCGAGTGGTTAGTGACCCTGACTGCGAAGTTAAATAACGGTCGCGGGTTCAAATCCTGCAAGGTGTACTCATTTATTATGTGCTAAGCCGAATTTTTTGTTTCCGTTTCATGGATGTAATATCCGTTTAAAGAGGGTTTTTTTAAATTCTATCTGAAGGGGGTGAACTGAGTGACAAAGTTTACCCGCAGCCAAAGCCCCAGGGTGCAGCTAATCTATATTCTTCTTTTATCTTATATCTATATAAAATCAATTGCCGTTAGTCTCGCAAAATTTCGAAAATGGTTCTACCGATTTAAATAATTAATTTGTTTGGTTCGCGTTAATACTTTGTTTTTTGTCCTCGGTAAAGCTGAGGGCGTAGCTAAGCAATAAAAATCTAATCCGACCGTTTTCTTTTTTCTTGTCTTTATCAATTATAATATTACCTATGTGGAACCCTGGCTAAATGGCAGGGCTAGCTTTCTATGTCTTCTTCATTCTCGTCCTTGATCTTTCTTTGGTTTCGTGTCAATAATGAGCTGGAAGACGTCGACAACCAATAGATGGCGTTATCGTCCCCGTCAGACAGATTTAGAAACTGAGGAAAAAATGTTGATGATCATGTAGTAGTCACGGTAGCCGAATTGGCCAATGGCATGTGCTGCGCAGAGGCGTGGACGATGCGGATTTGAATCTCGTCCGTGATTCAAATTTTTCTTTCAGAAAATTATTAGATCATGTTTTCGCTAAGCAGAAACGAAAAAATTCTCACTGTTTTCATCCAGTGCAAGGTCTGTATGTGCAGGTCTCCCGGTACAAGATAGCCATTCAAGAACAATTCATACCCAGCGGTTATCGGTTCTACGAGTACATCGACACACACGATCACATCGTCATCGTCTTCGATTGGACCTAAATTGACAAACTATGACATAAGCCTTTTCTATGAACAAATAGAAACAGTTCTTTATTACAATATCCAAAGTTTTCCTCAACAATAATTAAACTTCATCAAATCCATAAACCTCCGCCTAATTCCGTGAAAACAAACGCAGCCGACGACGGCGGCCCAGCGATGCTGTTCATAAGTGATTTATTGAATATCCTCCACCGCCCGGCCCATTCATGGGCCGACGTGACCGCAGATCCTATCGCCGCCGCCCTTTACGTCTGCGGTTACCGGCGGATCAAGACTAAATCATATTTCGTCGGTTTTGTCGAGGATACAACGAGTTATACTTTTAATTTTATCCTATCATACAGGTTATATAGTACAAGGGAGTTTAATCTCCTGGTTTTCATTTGCATACTACGTATAAGCTTAGCTGCATGCTGCATTAGTGATATGTATGACGTGGCGATATCTTAAAGTTGAGAAATAGAACCATTTTATGAAATTATTGACCATTCATGAAATGGTCAATTCTACGATATTGCCACCACATACATATACAAGCACTACGTAAAATATTATCTATAGGACGTCATCCATTGACGAGTAGGTACTCGTCAATGGATTACGTCTTATTTGTTTGTTTGTTTGTCGTATGAGGTAGTGCTGACCTCTGGTGTCAGAGTTTTTCAAGCCGGCCGAGGGCCTCTGACATGACTTTAATCAATAACAGCCAGTACCGACAGCTTAAACTGCCCTCCGAATCTCAGAACGATGGAAAACCGCACATAACTTAGAAAAGTCATTGGTGCGGAGCCTAGTATCGAACCCTGTATCGTTGAATTCTAAGTTGCACTATAGAACCGTTAGTCTACCATCGCTCTTCGACGTCCTATTAGCTAGAGACCAAGTCAGAGGAGGACCTTTCAAAACATTCGAGTTCTATTCAGGAGGTCGAGAAGAAAGTGCGCTATTTTTTTTTAAATGTTTTCATTCTGAAGTTATCCCTAACAACACTTATATCCTATATTAATAAATGCTCAGCAAATATTTGCATACAAAAGCAATAATATCGTGTTATACGTAATAGCGCATCGTGTCGGAGTCAACGCGTATAAATTAGGTGCGCGGCCGCAACAAAACTACTTACGCCGCGGCGTGTATCTGCCCAAACATCTGAATGGAGCTTTTATAGGGTACGACCATAGACGACACCCGGCCGTTGTTTACAGCAAACATTCACTCCGTAATTTATATTTAATATCTGTGTCTCACATTCATTCACTCGCTCTCTCATTCATCTCTCTTGATAACGCAAGCATCTTGTAATCTATAATTAATTCATTTTTCTAATAAAACTGCAATTACCGCTCAAAACAAGTTTCATTTATGTTCCTCAAGCACCGTATTTAATTTTCATAAGAGTTTTCTATACAATCGTAATACCAAAATCATTGGAGCATATTTCTACAGTTTTATGATATTACACTGTGGAAATATGTATTACGTTTGTATGGAAAATTCATCCTCCGCCGACCCCTTAAATCAGAAAGGTTAGAAATGTATTAGACCGCTTTCTAACCCAAGTAGTTGTAGTGTCACAGTAGTGTTGATGACGATAAAGCATGCGGTTTCTTATTTCTTCAATCTTGTCTTATCCCACTTCAGTTTTTTCAGCTACGGTTTTATCCGCCTTCATAATTGCATGGATTACAAAATCCAGAACAACAGTGTCTTTCTTCTGATATGTCTCGCCCTAGTTTTATGAAATGTTAAATTAATATATCCTAAGCTATCCAACAATGAAAACCACATCGCATTCGGTCCAGTGGTATTAACGTGATGCGCGAACAGACAGACATTATTATTAGCGCGTCAACAGTTCAAACTAAAGATATCTACTTAATTTTTTATTTTGATAGATTAGCTAAATCAGTAAATGAGTTTAAAAAATAACGGCATTTTTAAACAAAATTGAAATAATTTTAAAATAAATTAGTGTTTTTGTATGAAAACATAGTGTTTTTTGTACCTTTTGTTGATACGCCTGTTAACTAAAGAAAGGTAAAAAAAAAACACATTTTTTCCTTTTTTTGCATTCTAATTGCTGTAGGAAATTATTTTTCAAACGCTTAGTGTTAGTATGCGGTCCTTGGTCGGTGAACACTTCAACGGGTTGTACCATAATTATCAATTTGTATCAGGCTTTTACCAATTCTGAGAAATCTCAAGTTGAATGGGCCAGAGCTCAAATTACGTGTCGCGGCGCAGAATAGGACAAAACAGTAAACCTCCTAATTGGTGGAGAGTTATTTACCGTTGAACCGGGATGAGGTTTTCTACTATTTACATGTATTTCGTCGTTTTTTTCACTCTTCCGTCAATTTGCCGTGACAAGATCGTAAGTAATAAAAAGGCCTAAATTCACAGACGCCGCCGCGGCACCCACTAGGCGCCGTTCGGTAACCAAATGTAGTCTTTTTTGAGCTCTTTTATTTCCTTTTTCAGTCTTTTGGGGGTCCACAGACCTCCTTTTTTAATGAATCGGTGTTAACCTTCACATGGTTCATGTAACAGGGTGCCGATTGAAGATAAACGGCAGTCAACCTGCTTTTGTTTGAAAGGTTAAATGGGAGAAGTGTGGAGTTTGGATAGTCGGTGTCGTGTGAATCGTATAATTGGGGACGAAATTCTGGTTGTTTGATTTGAGTTTTTTTGTAACTGATATACGGTAGGTTATTACGGTAGGTTAGTGTGTAACTATTTGTTTAAAATAAACCCAATTTAAGACATTTAGGTACACTTATTACTTTAATTTATACTAAAGATTTGAAGACACTCAAATTGTAATACTAACTTCACATATATTTTTTTATGGATCCTTGTAAAACTTATTTTATTTATTACCGTATAGAGTAGATAGTATTTTTTTAAGTAGGTACATTATTTCATATCAGTTAAAGTTGGCTTTTCCAGTAATTAAAGTTGGCCTTTTCACTGCCGACTTGACTGTTCCTATTTAAAAAAAGGTACAAAAAAAATTGATTAGAGAACGAACTGGTAGCGACATCTTCTGAGTCTCTCTACAAATAATAACCTTAATCGTGAACAAAATATAATGATTTGGAAGTGGATTATAGAAATTTAAAAAGATACAACAATCATATAATTTTTATTACGTAGATGATGGATAAAGCTATACTAAACACAATTAGGAATATAAGTTAACAAAAGATTTTCCGTTTGTAGTTCCTCTACTCGACGTTAGATGTCTCTGGCTGGTTAGGTCAAAATAAGATTCTACTTTAGAAAATGAATTAAAAATTTAAGTAGGTATTTCAAATAACTCAACAATTTTTTTATTTAATTAAAATTTCATGCGGCCATTTTAATGCAAGTTTTCTGAATATACGTTATATTAATTACTAGCTGTGCCCGCGGCTTCCCAAGCGTGGTAATTTCTCGAGGTTACTCGATGCTCTAATCCACGACCTAAAATACCAATATACCAACATTTGATCAAAATTCCTTCAGCTGTCAAAAAGTTTTTATCGATTGCTCTACCAATTGGATTAAGATACCAAGTAGGTACCCAAGTTTTTAAGTCGAACCCTAAGCTATCCAACAGTAAAAACCGTATCGCAATTGGTCCAGTAGTTTACGTGAGAACAAACAAACATAAAAAACAGACATGCAGAAAGACAAGATATAAAACTGAATAAGTAGCTTATTTTAAGTATCCAGTTTTTATGCTGTCTACTTTGTACAGACTTTTTCGTACTTGTTGCTTTATTATAAGAATAGATAAATAGATAGATAGATTACGAATATTTATTTATTTATTTATATACCAAAAAAACTACAATAACAAAATATTTTGTGTAGCCTTTTCTATTAATTAATTATTAGGTAGGTATTTAATAATGTGAGACTCAAGATTTAAACGTATGTAAGCTTCAACTGAATAAACCTAGTATCCTATTCAAAGCTAAAGATTGTCTACAGTTAATAATGTTGAGAGCACCTCAATGATTGCTCTAAACACTGGCGAATTTAGATGCTCGGCCTCCTTTGATCTCATCCCATGCCATTATAAACCATTTACAAATCAAAAACAACGAAATCATCCAGAATATTATAAACCTTTATTGAAAGAGGCGCCAGGGCGCCACCGGAAATGGGCAGATTTCAATACTTTAAACCCTTCAGTTTCCCTTTTCAGAGGTGGCCGTATTCTGGGAACCTTCCCTGCTTATATTGTTTGGTGATTCACTAATTAGGTTTATAATAGAGTGGCATTTTAGATGCCTGCTTAGATTTAACGGATGTCTGCGGTTCGTCCGTGTGTAACAGTGCTAATAACATCTTGTTACAATTCTTTAGGCGTTTATTTGACCGCAGAAGTTTAAATTTTATTGTTTTCTGTGTCTGGTTCGATTAGTCATTGTAAATACCTATTGATACTTTTAAAACAAATTGTAAACGGACGGTCTGGTCAAGTTTTAGGTTGAGGACGCATTATGCAGTCGGAAGATTGCCTTTACCTACACCAGGGGGGGGGGGGGGGTTCACGTGTAAGCGTGAGGTATGATCAGCCTTTGATTGATTTTCTTCGAGATTACACGCAGTAGGATGGCGCTCACTCACTAACGCTCGTTCGCCGCTGCGTTGCCCCTCGTCCTACGTAAACGAACTCAACGCGAACGCAGTGCGGCTCAGCGCTCACGCATAAATGTCAAACAGTCGCAGCCCCTTGAAGTGGCTTAGGTGAGCGAACAAACGCGAACGCAGTGCGGCTCAGCGCTCACGCATAAATGTCAAACAATCGCAGCCCCTTGAAGTGGCTTTGGTGAGCGAACAAACGCGAACGCAGTGCGGCTCAGCGCTCACGCATAATTGTCAAACAGTCGCAGCCCCTTGAAGTGGCTTAGGTGAGCGAACAAACGCGAACGCGGCGCGGCTCAGTTTGGGGCGAAACAAAAGTGATCAGTTGGTTTGATTATACGCGATCTACAAGCGATTTTAAATAATGTATTTTTTTTAGTACTGATATTATTCTTTTTTTGTCGTATACGTTTGTGCATAATTTACTTGTACTAACATTATGACATTTACAAATAGTCGTACACAATCAGGTATTTTGAACATTGTTTATGCTGACCATAAATTTCAAAAAGTAGAAAATACTAAATTTCTAGGACTCTTTATCGATTCCAAACTGAATTGGAAGGACCATGTTAATACTATATGTTCAAGGATTAATCAGTTCTCCTATGCACTTTTTATGCTTGAAAAAGTTGTAAATATATCGGCAGTGTTGACTTCTTATTATGGTTATGTGGAATCTGTGTTGCGATATGGAGTAATGTTTTGGGGAAATTCCGTTGAAAGAGAAAGAATATTTAAAGCTCAAAAGAAATGCGTACGCTCAATGTGTAGATTGAAGCAAATAGACAGCTGTAAGTCATATTTTTTTAAATCTTAATTTGTTAACCCTGCCAAGCCTGTATATTTATGAAATTTCGAATTTTGTTAGATGTAACTTAGGTTTATTTGAGTCACTAAATAGTAAACGTCACTGTAATAACAGTCACAGTTCGATACTCCCCAAGTAATCAATGGCAACTGTCCAAGCCGAGGTTCGTACCCCCTGGGTGCCCTTGAGCAAGTGGCCAAAAACTTAACTTTGGCGTGCGCCTTCTGCGTCACGCATTGCGGCGGAGCGCTTTTGCGCCCGCCCCACCGTCCGGTGACGCTGTAGAGGTCAGTTATAGACCAACGGCACATATCCTTTCTAAAAAAAAAAAAAAAAGTCACTGTAATAAAATACGCTTTCCCAGTAACAGAACGGCTCTGTTTAATAATAGTGTGTTTTGTATGGCCCCACGTATCTACAATCATATACCGATAACAATTATAGAGAGCACGAGTATCAATATTTTTAAATTTAAATTAAAAAGTTTTTTAATTCGAAAGACATATTACAGTGTAAGGGACTATTTAGATGACGTCTGATATATGACTTATTAACATCTTATATTTATTGGACTGTATAATTTTTTTTATATTTTCTGACATCTAATCAAAAGTTGATTATTTAAATAACACATGACCATTAATTTAATTATTATTTAAGATGACATTTTACTTTAATTATTTGACCTGTTTATTATTGTGTGTAAGACTGATTAAGAGATTTTATATACCATTAATATGAATATTATTATTTGAATTGTTATTGGAGTTTTTATGCCGTTTTTTTTTATTTAAATTTAAATTTTATTTCTAAATTTTATTTGTGATTATTGAAAGCCTGAAAGGCCGAATGTAGTGAACTATATATTACAATTAATTTTTACCACCATTTGTTACACCTATATTCTCAATAAATGAATTTGATTTGATTTGATTTGATTAATTTAAATTGTAGGTACGAGTTTTCAATTAAAAATCTTTCGGTCTACTCATGGTAAATGTACGTATAGTAGGAACCCATCTTAATGGCGGCTGTGAACCGCGCTGTGAGTGTGACTTCGCGCTGGTACAGTAAGGTTCGCAATTATTAACGTTTTTTTTACTACCTACTTGTAGAACATGCTAATAATAAGAAACAATTTATTACACCAGAATTATGGAACAAATATACAAGAGTTTAATATAAAAATAGGCAAAACGGGTGGTCTTATCGCTAAAAGCGAGCTTTTCCAGACAACCTTTGGATGGACAGAAATTACGTTTTAAAAAAAGACGGTGGTGCAAAACAATACAATAAATCATGCAAAATAAAAATGAATATACCTACATACATATTTAATAAACTACATAAACCATACTTACTTACATGTCACATACAAATAATATAATGATTGAAAAAATATATGTGTTAAGTACATGCAAATAATGGAATTATAAAAAAATGTTATACCTACAGCTATGTTCCTTGTAGCTAAGTTAGAGTTGACACTTAACGCTTTAACCTATTCATTATTTTTTAACCAATCATGTAATTATGTTAACATAAGTCCCAACTTTCGCACTTGATACTTTGTTCTACGTGAATATTAGTCGCCATTCATTCACCACATCCTTTTGAACAAGCATCTTCCGCCAAAGACCCAACTGAGACTTCACGGAGCCTAATCTCCAAGATAACGTTCTCAAATGGGTGCCAACGCTAACCCTCGTTTTCAAAGCCGCTAACTTTCATAGATCTCTCAAAGATCGCTTTAGATAAAACCCCCAAAAACTGTCAGTTTGCAAAACTAACAACATTGTTTTACAGATAACATCTGTTGCTAAACACTCAATGGACGTAACTGTACCAGCGTCCTATTCCTTCAATTTGTTTACTCGAATCTTGAATTAACAAACAAAAAGTTCTTCGATCTAATCTCGACTTAAAACCTTCATCGTAAAATCTAAGTTCCAATGTAAACATTTGGAAGCGATGTTATTTCTCTCACTGAAAATTCAATTCTACTTCCTCTATTTTAGGGTCGCAATTTTAAAAGCAAGTCAATTTAATTTGGAATCTTCGAACACGGATAATATTTTTAGTTAGCACAATGCAACTAATCCGTTAAAGTAGCCGACAGTGTAATCATTTTTACAATTGTTAACCAAACAAAGTGTCCAAGCCCTTTCTTCGGGAACAAAGAGGAGATAGATGTTGGTTGTATTGTTATAGGTAAATTACATTACGGGATATGTTATGCGTTGACGCTTCTGTATATAATCAAAGCATTGATGTAGTTTGAAAGCATGCGATGATGCAAATGAAATAGTTTACGCTGGCTCATTGAAGGCTTGGATTTTAGAATGAGCTTAGTGAAAAATGCAAGGCAAAGCATGTTTGCGTGATCCTTGGTAACAGCTTCAAAAATAGAGTGGGCTGTTTTAAATGTAGGTCAATATTTAAGAACGATCCTTAATTAGAGATGTTTAATTTTTCATAAAGGAAGTTAAGTCGTATTTTCCTATCGATTGCGGATAAAGTGTTTCGTCGCAAGAGATACTGAATATAATAAAATTTAGGTATAGATAGATATATTACTTGCTGGATAAAGAGACACAGTGGCCAGTTCGTCAGCTGCATCGTTCCCCCTGGGCTGAACGATGGAGCTGACGAACTGGCAAGAAGAGGTCTGGGCATGCGTTCTGTAGGGCCGGAGCCAAAGTTTCCATTGCCCTTCTGTCAAATTCGAGCCTGGATCTGTCAAAGGACAAAGGACAAACAAACTAAATCAGGAACTATGGGCAAGTATAAAGGATTACAGATAGTTTTCCCGGAGTTAAGTCCGAGATATTCCCGAGAACTTCTGTACCTTAAACGGGACAGTCTCTGACATGTGGTGGGAATTGACAAATTAGTGGTGAGTGGTCATTGTTCTCTTAACAAACACCTTCACAGAATAGGTGTCACAGACAGCCCCTTGTGCAGAGGATGCATGGGGGCATAAGAAACGGCCACGAATGTGCTCTTGGAGTGCAAAAGCGTGGTACCACAAAGGGAACAGTTCCTGGGAACATCTCTAACACTGAGGGAAGCCTGCGCCAGAGTACGTGAGTTGTTCCGGAAGGACATCGGGTGGCTGAAGTAGTTATCACCACCAGTATCACACAAAATGGGCCGATGATCGGCCTAGTTGCAGAAAAAGACCGTTCACCAAGAACGTTGCTGGATATAGAAATGGAGGATTAGCCACTTTCGGTGGGGCTCGAATCGCAGGCTACCCGTAGAGGTCTAACTTCTTTAGCGGTTTTTGCTGGACGTTCTGCTGCACAATTTCAATTTTGTCGGTGATTGACGATTCGTTTCGAGAGACTGACAATAGTACCGTCCCTGACACTAATATAGAACTCAAAAAATATACTAAACTTACTTAACGTTTCTAAATCCTAAAACAAACTGACACAAGTCAATCTACAAACTTCTAAAAACGTTTCGTGATAATTACAAATTAAATAATATATTGGCCAAGCTATTCTACCTATATTGAAATTACAGTATTGACGCACAAGCTGTTTTTATTTATCAAAAAAGTGAATTCGTGTACCTACTGGTTAACATTAAATTGCCGGAAAGCTGCAAACCGCATTTTATCAAGCAAATCTTGCCGGTGACGACAATCTAGTCTATAAGTAAGTACCTTTGTTAGAAAATATCCACATTTTTGTATAAAGCAGTCTGACCAAACATGCAACTAAATTTAAGTAAATTTACTTATTATTATGTTGTTCTACCAGTACATGTAATGCACATAATAATTATTGCAATAAACTAAAAGAAAAACTAAAGAAAATAATTTGAATTACAAAGCCATCTGAGTATAAGGGCCCGAGTGATAATTTATGCTGCTCTTTTTAATGATAGTGGTTTCTTTAACTATGCGTGCAAAAAAAAGAAAAAAGAGTAACAGCACAAGGACAAAGTCTGGGAAAGAAGAATGATTAGGAAGTAAAGCCCAGCCCACAGGCCCAGCCATTTAACGTAGCCAAAGTCAACCGAAGCATCGTAACAATTTGGTTCAGAACCTCAAGAAATTTTGTCAGGCAAACTAAATTGAACGGATAAATCTGCTATTGCAAGTAACACACTGTTTTAGGTAAGTTAGCAACAAACTGCTTGTGGCGTCGATAGGTACCTACGTACCTACTTTGGGTACAAAAGGCAATAAAAATCTTTATTTTGCGGTGTATTTATAGAAAGGGCAAACGCAAATATTGACTATAATCATTATTACCCTTCATTTATATATCTGGTGTAATGCGGGGTTTCCCCACAAATCAAGGCTATATTTTCATTTATTATTTGATATATGTAATATACCCTGGTAGTTACTTATAAACAAATAGTTTTGTAACTTGTTAATACCTACGAGTACCAATCTACTGAGTTCAATACAAGCACAGTTACGTGTATTTAATATAAATGAATACACTTAACAACGTATAAATGACAGTCCTAAAGTATTTACATGTGCCAGTAATAGATAAAAAGCTTGAATTGTTGGGAAATCTAAAATTATCCAAATTAGTTAATATATGTTAAGGTAGAAAACGATACATAGGCTTCATATATAGGCTGCGCCCCGCGGTTTCACCCGCTGATACCTGTCACTTTGACACCTGTGACTTTGACACGTCAATTTGACACCTGTCAGTTTGACCCCTGTCACTTCACACAAATTTCATCCAAATCCGTTTAAGCGCGAAAGAGTAACAAACATACACACACACACATACAAACACGCAGAAACACACGCAGTCATATACATACATACATACATACATACATACATAAACACAAATACACACCCTCACACACACACACACACACACACTCAGGCACACACAAACACAAACACACACATACATACAAACTTTCACCTTTGCAATATTAGTGTGATTATCATGACAATTCTGAATGTTGCTAATATTGCTATGCCAAAGAAGCCCAACTCTCTCTTTACAGATTATTTATTATCCTGATCAGGCTATAGGTATAGAGACCAGGATGACATGACACGCGGCTACAGAAAATAAATACTCCTAACAATGTGTTTGTAGCAGTTTTTATAATGTGCCAAATCTTACATGCATTTGTGGATACAGAGTCAGAACAATATACAATATAAATCCAAACAACAAACAAACAAATCCTCTCCATCCAAAGGTTGCCTGGAAGAGATCGCTTTTAGCGATAAGGCCGCCCATTGTAACACTTCTTCTGCTATTGTTCCTTTATTTTTTGTTGATTTTGTTTGTGGTGTGTGCAATAAAGAATTTATCTATCTATCTATCTATCTATATATAATCATATATATTGTTTAGTTTATTCTTCGGTTATTCCACTAATTGAATCGAGTCATGTTATCTTACAAGATCTCTAGATAAGTGTGTGGGAACGAAAATAATTTAAATACTATTTTCAAATAGCTATCTTCACTATCTGGACTAATATTACAAAAAGGAAAGTTTTTTTTTTTTGTAAATTTGAATTTTTGTGGAAAGGAAAAGAAAAACTGAACCGATATTAAAAACTATTTCACCTATTGAAAGCTACATTATCAGCGAGTAGCATGGCCCATATTATAATTTTCAAAAAATGAGAAGTCTCTACGAAAATTGCAATAACGTAACTCAATGTATCAAAACAAACAGACAAAAATGTCGATTACTCATGACATGTTGCCGTGAAAACAAAATATTAACAAGTCTGTCAAAAAGCTGCACGAACGTTTCTGTCAAAGATTTTGAATTACGCTTTTGGCGTATTTTTTTTAGAAGTTATCACGGTTATATCCATATTTAAAGTAAGAAAAATGCCGCCGTGTGAGTGCTACCCGTGCGAAGCCGGGGCGAGTCACTAGTACAAAATATAATCACTATTTGCTTAGGCTGCTCCACTTCTTCTTCTATCGTATAGAGTATAGTCTAGTGTAGTCTTAGAACCACTTTGACCAGTATGTGGCCACACCCACAGCGTTGTCAGAGACGTCCATTAGCTCCTCAATGTGCATGTGTTAGGACAAGATACAAGTACTTGTTGCATGCATGCTGGTCACTACACCGACGCTGCGTTATATCGTTGCCATTTATTTACATAAATTACCCCGCAGTAGCCAACTTGGGTTCGCAGTCTATTTAAAATATTCCATACTTGCCAATCTGGCCATGGTAATCCATGGCCAGGGGGTAGATCTTCTACAGGTGGTAAGAAATCAGGTGGCTGAGGGAACCGTTTTGCCCCAG
The DNA here is from genome assembly GCA_946251855.1 of Alsophila aescularia. Classification (NCBI taxonomy): domain Eukaryota; kingdom Metazoa; phylum Arthropoda; class Insecta; order Lepidoptera; family Geometridae; genus Alsophila; species Alsophila aescularia. The sequence goes on along the minus strand of OX276380.1, from coordinate 8,554,525 downwards.
TTCAAGGCGTTCATCACTTGCTCATAAGTACACTATTTGACGCGTGTCATGTTGGTTTAAGAGCGATGGTAGCCTAACGGTTCTATAGTGCAACGTAGAATCCAATGATACCGGGTTCAATCCTAGGCTCTGCACCAATGACTTTTTAAGTTATGTGCAGTTTTTCACCACTCCGTGCTTCGGAGGGCACGTTAAGCTGTCGGTCCCGGCTGTTATGGATTAATAGCAGTCGTTAAGTCATGTCAGAGGCCTTCGGGCGGCTTGAAAAACTCTGACATCAGATGCCAGCACTACCTTATAATATGACAAACGTTTATGGTTTAGAATCTATAAAAAAGTATTTTGAACCAAAAATCATTCAAATTCATACTGCTTTGTTGAAATTTCAAAAAGCTCCTGAACAGCAATTATTGTTATTCAATAAGATTTAACATAAATATAGGCATTTTTATATGAGGAAATTTAATCAAGGTGTTTCTTTCTGTTTGATTTTTCGATGGCACGGCTCTTGTACAGGTATTCAACCGCTCTTATTATGTACTTCACTTGACTCATCGGCCGTCTTCGGTTATGTAAAGGCTGTATACATACATACCTGCATACTTACACTAACAATGCCGGCGGCATTCCGCACGCAAAGTAACACCATATCCTTGGGAATGTGACGCTCTCCCATCGAAATATTTCAAAACTCGATCACTATCTCGACGACTGCGCATCGAGTTATTGAATGAGACGTGAAAAATGATGTCCGAAACGCAAAGGCTTCGCCGGCATACACCCATCCCTTTCAGATGTAAGATAAAAGAATGAGAGGGGAAGTTATGTAGGACAAAAGCAACAGGAGCCTGGTATACCTTCGCCGATCGGTGAGGTCCTCTAACAGCGGGGGGTTACTCTCAGTTCGCGTTTGCTTGTCGCCCACAGTGCCAACTCTCACCGTTTTGTTGTCACTGTAATTAATTTATTGCAGTTAATTCGTGAGACACTACTATGGTTTGCTTATGGGCGGTGTGTTTGCCCACAGATGCAAAAAGGCCCGTTCTCGAAATTGAGACATTAATTTTAAACCTTTTGTCAAATAGAAGCGGTGTCCTTTAAGCCTGACATGCCAATTATTTCGATACTAAGCTTATTTATGAATTTACTTTAATTTTGCTTGGTTTTACTGCGGCTAAGATCTTTTGGTGGTGATTTATAGCCTATAGACTAGACGTTAAGTATCAAGACAAAGGACAGATATCTAACCTAAATAGCTAAGCTAGTTATGTGTCAAAAAAGGCTAGAGATACAGCAAGCCAATTAACTATTATTAAACAAGGTTGGAAACATTTGCGGAATGTTTTCCGAGCTATTTTCTATTTTGACAACTAATGCGGGCTTTACACTGGTATACGCACGGTGAAAACTGCCAGGTTCTAGCTGATCCTGACAAAGGAGAAATGCACGATACCTCCGACTGCATGTTATTCAAACTTAAGAATCTTGCTTACTTGGTGCTTGTTTGCTTCTTTTTAGCTTTGAACGCAGTTTTTTTTTTATTTTCTCTCTTCAAAAAATTCTTGAATAATGGTTTGTCGAACAATTTCAATTCCAGTACGCAGAGCGTCGACATTTTGATTCAAAATTAACTTGTCATCTGCGATATTTATCGACCTGTGTAAATGGGGTGGTGGGGTGTAAAGCCCCCACAACGTAGCAAAGTGGTACCTAGTGAGCAGTTCAGAAACAATAAGACGATACGGGTTTAATTTTTCAATATTTAGGTAATATAAGTAAAAAAGTTTTATTGAGACTTTGGCGGTTTTCAAGACACAATGCAAGGTGCTCATTACATATAAACATACAAGAACAGGGCGCTATTTATTTAAGTTATCCTATATTATTATGACAATATCAGCATTTAATTACTATTCACGTAGCATAAGGTACACGGTCGACTATTACCCACTCTCACATCGCACCTTCAAGCATTTCTACATTAAAACGATGAATCATAATTGAAAATCATAAAATACTTAATTACTATGACATTTTACAACTCGTATTGCTCTGTCAAAATTATTACAAACTAAAAGATTTACAACATACAACAATTCCGAACGACATACCACTTGTCATCGGAAGAACACAAAGTGGCAAAAAGCTATAAAACCGAAAGCACAGTCTGTCAGAATAAAATATATATTTCCATAAAAATATCACATCTGAGCCATCTTGCAACACAAAACCACCACTTAAAAATATTATTAAATCTAGAGTTAACCCTGCGCTGATGTGAAACTCGTACGTGAAAGGTATACTAATGTGCAATTTCATACTTTACTGCCAATAAAAACGGGTGCGGTTGAGATATGTGCACCATAAATAAGCATGTTCATATTACGATAATAGATCGAATAATTGGGCGTAAAAACTAAATGGAGTATTCGCCTCGTGTGGAAGGGTCCGCGTGTTGCTTCGAGTGGCTGTGATTGGTCGGAGCGAGGCGGCAAACATTGTAGTCGATTTGTTAAGTCAATTGTAGTGGTCATACGGGAGGGTTTTGATTGAAGGGTTAAGTCCCCTTAAGGGTTAAGTTCCGTATAGTTTAAAGCTTGATAACCAGTTTTGTTTGTTATGTCCACAAAAATTGTATTAAAAGTTATAATGGTCCAAATAAAGGGGCGCAAATCTAAATAAACCGGACAAGTGCGATTTGAACTCGCGTGGACAGGGTTCTATTATCTCACAGGATTGATAGATTTACCATGTTATTTTAAGTCCATAGACTTCTTAAAAGTTTTTTTTTAATCTATAAGTAAATAACTATTTTCTTTATTTTCTTAGGCTCAATAGTTTCGGAGATTATATTATATTTTCATGTATTTTCTTAATTAGCTTAAAAAAAAAATATTTTTAAACTAGCTGTTCCCGCGGCGTTGCACGCGTGGTCATTTCTCCAAGTTAAAAGTACCCTATGTGCTATTCCAAGACCTAAAATACCAATATACTAACATTCCAAAAGTCTTTCCAAAGTGTAACAATACCAATAGGCGACCACTTGGAGCTTTTGGGTGTCGAACTCACATCAAACCTGAATTTTGGGTCTTATATTGAATCCAAAGCCAAGGTAACTGCAAAAAAACTTGGTATTTTGTCTAAGGTAGGCGGTACTTCACACCGGGACAGCTTTTGAATCTTTATCAAGCACAGGTCCGATCTTGTACGGAGTACTGCTGCCACCTCTGGGACGGTTCTGCCAAGTATCAGTTCAAGTCTTTGGATTCAATTGAGAGACGTGCTATCAGGCTCATTGGGGATGACACTCTGGTAAAGAGTAAGCTTCAAAGTCTGGCGCATCGACGTGAGGTAGCAAGCCTGGCGGTATTCTACAGATTGCACTATGGAGAGTGTGCAAAAGAACTGCACAACCTGATTCCCCAATCACCTTTCCATCACCGTACGACTAGACGATCAGCAAAGCGCCACCCTGTCATGGTTGAAATACCTCGCACAAGAACGAAGCGTTACGCTTCTTCATTTATTATAAGAACTGCAAAGGAGTGGAATGCCCTGCCCTCGTCAGTGTTTCCGGTAAATTATAACCCCGGTGTGTTCAAGTCAAGAGTGAATAGGTATCTACTAGGCAAGCGTGCTACACCTTCGACCACATCATCGCTTTCCATCAGGTGAGATCGTGGTCAAACGATTGCCTAGACCGTAATAAAAAAAAATAAAAAAATTGATACAAAAAACTTCAGCTGTCAAAAGGATTTTTATCTGTTGCTTGGCTTGTAGTCATTGGATTGAGATACAAATTACATCAGTTTTTAAGTTAAACCCTAAGTTATCCAACAATTAAAACCGCAGCACAATCGGTTAAGCAGTTTTTACGTGATGTGCGAACAAATAAACAAACATACAGTCAGACAAATGTTTTAAATAAATGTTATATTCTTGTTCAGTAGCTTAGTTTAAGTACCCTAGTCTACATTTTTTTATCGTCTTTGTACAGATTTTTTTGTATTGATTGCTTTATTAAAAGTACAGATATGTTTTACTTCTAATTTGACATAAATTTGGACCCCTATTCCCGCAAGAACCCATTTTTTTTCGGGATAAATGTTTCCTTAATTTTATCTCATCATACAAACTATGACTGTGTCATGTTGCATCAAAATTCGTCCAGGAAGCCGTGACACGTGTTCTTCTAAATATTTTTCAACCAATATCCTGCGGGAACCCTTTAACGTTTTGGGATGAAAGTCTCCAATCCAAAAAAAAAAACCGAAGGAAGTAAGTAATCCTACCTCGTAGTATAAACTCAAATCATACCAAGTTTCAGTTGAATTAATCAGTAGTTTGGCGAAATGCACGGTCAAGATACAGATAGACAGACGGACAGAAAAAAAAACGAATAAAAAAGTATTGACTTCAGTATCAAATATAGAGTACTCTCCAAAAAATATTATTTATTAATTCAATATTAATATAACTTTGGACCCCTATCCCGCAAGAACCCTTTATATTTTTGGGATATAAAGTATCCTTTATTTTAACGCAGCATATAAACTATGAGTGTGTCAAGTTGCATCAAAATCCGTCAAGTACTTTCAGCATGATACGTGTTCTATCAAATAGCTTTCAACCAATATCCTGTGGGAACCCTTTGATTTTTCGGGATGAAAAGTATCCCATGTCCTACCTCGTAGTATGCACTCAAATGAAACCAAGTTTCATTTGAATTAATTCAGTAGTTTCCTCGTGATACCTGGCAAGATACAGAAGGATAGACAGACAAATAAAACAGTTTTGCTTCAGTATAGAATACAGAAAAGACTCCAAAAAGAAAAACAAAATATTTTCAATGTACAGAATTGAACACCTGTTACAGTTTTATTATAAGTATAGATTATAAAAAAATTAGGACCTCACAACTAACCCTTATGATTGATTTTAGCTGGGCCCACGGCTTAGCCCGCCTGGTCATTTCTATGGGGTAAAGGTATCCTATATCTTATGCTAGGACCAAAAGTCGTTACATACTCGTATAATAAAGTAGTAAGTAACAAAATATCTGTAACTGCTTTATTATAAGAATAGATGTCACACGGTACAGTTCGCAAACTTTTTTTAATTTGCCCCTAGAAATTCAAAAGTATTCAAAATAAATTTATTAACGTTACACGTCTGTGTTTGGGACACAGAAATTAATACCACAACTTAATCGTTCCTGTAGATTTGGAGCAAATTGGCTATGACAGACAGACAGACCAATAGAGTACGAGTGATCCTATAAGGGTTTTTTTTATTTGAACGTTATTTTTTATTTGAACACACGGAACCCTAAAAACCAATTTATTATTTATTTGTTACTAGCTACCCGTCCTGCCTTAGCACGGGTGAAATTAAGAAAAAAAATTAGGTGAAAAATTTAGTTCTCGCACACTCGAACTTCAAACAGAGCGGCTCGCTTCGCTCGCCGCCTCCCCCCTTGCAGGTCTCGTTTGCACGTTTTATCCATACACATATTAAATAATAAAAATCTCCGAAACAGCTGGACCGATTTTGATGAGACTTTCACTGGCAGATAGCTGATGTTATAAGGAATAAATAAAAAATCGATTATTTTTGAAAATAAAAAATTTGTTTACCGTGCAAAAAACTATATATGAATCCTACGCGGACAAAGCCGCGTGCATATCTTTGTATATAAAACTTCCGTAAAAAAAATATCTAACTGATAGTAAAAACCGCATTAAAATCCATTGCTTAGTTTAAAAGATTAAGCGTTACAGACAGACGGCGGAAAGCGACTTTGTAAATCCAGCACACAAGCTTGCACTGTTTCTGCGTGTAGTTAACTGTAATTCAGCGAACACCCCAGATGCGACACAAAACCGGCGCAGCTCTGAAGGCGTTATTTTATTAGATGCGTACTAATTTCACATAGTATAGGTAATTCAACCAAAAACGTAAAGACGTACAAAAAGCCCCGAAAAGAGTGATTCTCTCGAACATCGAGCAAACCTGTGAGCGATAATGTTCGCTTAACTGACAGCGCCCCTCTATGTCTATCATTCAGGTAGAGGTTATAAAATGTCCATGATACTTGAATTGTAGTGTTTTATGTAATAACTAGCTGCGTTCCGCGGTTTCACCCACCTGATGATGATGCGCAGTTATGATGGTGATGATGATGATTATGTAAAGAATCCTATGTGTTATTCCAGGGTTTATGCTTTAATCTAAATCCGTTCTGGCGTTTGATCATGAAGGAGTAACAAACATATACACACACACACACACATATACACACACACACACATATACACACTTGCATACATACAAACTTTCGCTTTTAAAATATTAGTGTGATTTTGAACATTTTAATGTTTTGACACAACTTAATTAACAGTCATAAACATGACTGAACAGTATGAATAAACTTGAAAAGTATTTCGCCCCGTGTGCGACCCGCTCTCGATGATTATCGCGTTTGATAAATGGACCGTGTCAAAATATATTGTGGGCTTCTACCCTCACTATTGTCTCAATGAATACTTTTTTATTGTCATAATATTATAAGCTTTACGTTTGACAAGTGGCGTTTAGGATTATGATGCATTTCTCTCAAGTAACCCCTCTGCTATGACCGGCGGCGGGAGCCATTCCGCGCTCGATCATAAATTGATTTTGATGTCATTTTTATTGCGAAACCAAATCGATTTTTGATTCTTGTTGATGATGTTTTTTCATATGATAATATGCTAGATTATGTGTTTTAATTGAGTTGGTGAATTACTATACAGAAAGATTACTTTAGGAGTTCAAGAGACCGGGTCCGGTTCATGAGATATATACAAGGTGGCCAGCACGTTTTTATGAAGCTATTACGGAGGCAAGCTCGACGAACGAATTATGTCTAACATGTATATTTTTAATATATTAGAGGTACAGTTTATAATGTGTTCATACGTGACGTGAGCTATAAGCCGCTGCCCGCCTTTTTTCATTTCGACAAAAGAAGTTAAAATGACGCACATAATCTTTTTATAACTGGCAATCGTTTGGAATACTAATGCGTGGTGCCGATTATGCCATATATTATTTTTAAATCGCTTTTATGATACTAAATATTAGGACGAGGGTTTTATCGGTGCAGCCGCAGTAACATGATATTTTCTCTGAGATGTGCTTTTGTTTCGTGGTTTTATTATTGTTGATCTATGCGGAAAGACTGCTAAAATTGTTTTCGGTGGGTAGCGACGGTTTTAATCAAAACAGTTTTTACTAGCGACCCGTCCTGGGCCTGCAGTCTCGACATATAGATAGTGATTGCTTTATAACTGAAATCAGTACACACGGATGACAATCGTTAGCTTTGACAATTATTGTCAATAGCTATCGATTATTATCGGTATCTGTACTGATTTATTATGATTGACATCGATATTTGGTAGAGACTACCAAATATCATTATAATCGGACTTCACGACTTTGTTTTATAAAGCAATCGCTGTTGATGTCGAGACTGGATTCACACGGGTGAAATTTAGAAAATAAATAGAAAAATGTGAAGTTCTCGCACACTCAACCTTCACTCCGCTTGGGGGGTCAGCGGCTCGCTTCGTTCACCACCTCCCCCATCGCTACGATCTGATTCTTTTAAATGATATAATCACTTGGGCAAAGCCATGGGCACAGCTAATTATATATATATATATATATATATATATATATAATTAGCTAAGTAGCGATGGGGGAGGTGGTGAACGAAGCGAGCCGCTGACCCCCCAAGCGGAGTGAAGGTTGAGTGTGCGAGAACTTCACATTTTTCTATTTTTTTTCTAAATTTCACCCGTATATATATATATATATATATATATATACGGGTGTATATATATATATATATATATATAAACCGTGAAAAGGTATCTAACTAATGGTGAAAACCGCATCGAAATCCGTTGCGTGGTTTAGGAAGAGCTAGCGGCCAAACAGACAGACAGAGAAACAGAGAGACAGACGCGGAAAGCGACTTTGTTTTATACTATGTAGAGAAGAGAAGATTCGGATTGATTATAAGATGTGGTACATAAGAAAATATTTATAAATAAACCCAACTAAACAAACTCATTGTTTATAAATATTTAGTAAAATTATTTAGATTATAATTAATTCATCGTGTTCATTGCTAGATAGTGCAATATTTCATGGTGAGTACTTACAATTGGTGTGGTGGATTTACAGATGTTTCATAGCCACTTGAGTTATCATTGATTAGGTTAGAAGAAGGTTAGAAGGCATCATATTGATATTTCATGGTTGGGAATTATATCGTTTTCGATTTTTAGGTGAAAAAGAATGTGAAACATGGTGCAGACCGTGTAGTGATGCCCGTATATATACAACTTCAGAAAGTTTATCTATGAGTAAACCACCAGGATAAGTGAGTTACCTTCCAGCTTTTGTATACTCTTTGCTGCCAACCAGAAAACAACTGGAATTATACTTAAGTCTTCGACCAAAAAGCCTAAATATGTTCAGTAATGAAGAGACAGTTTTTATTTTACCCGCGTAAAGTTGAAACTGTAAAGTGAATAGTAAATAGACAGTTAAAGTGACGTTCTGGTTCCTCTGAGGAGTTCCGTTTGACTCTTCTGTCTTAATAGCATAACGCCGCGATACCTGTTACAAGAGTCCACGTTATAGTGACTTGGCCTATTGACTCAAATCACCCGACAAAACTGACATCTTGCACAACGCGCGCGGTGAGATCTATTGACCACTACTTTTGGGTGGACATTTGCGGCAACATCTTATTTAAAAACCGATGAATACCGTAAATTTTCGAAAAATCTGCAGTATTTAAATATGTTAATTAAAAAACATTAAAAACTAAGCTTTAATGCAGTGGCCAAGTCATCAGTCAGTCAAGAAAAATTTAGAACGGGCTATCCCAATTAAATGTGTCTACAACATTTCGTGTTTATGCTGTTAACCCTTCCACGATAGGTCCTGAAGCTGTGAAGCCACACCGTGCGACTCCGTGCTACGTTCTGAACAGGCTAAGGGACTTAAAATCCTTCCGTCATGCTGGTAGTGCAAATCACCAAATAGTATTTTTACATACCAGAAGGACCAATCCTGTTTTCCAGGCTGCTATCTTCAAGTGCCGCTACCGTCTGGACTGCTATCCTGCCTGACTGCAAGCCTATCTGACTTGAAGATTAAATTCCTAATAAAGAAACTGTTAGTGTGATATGTAGTGTTATATTTTGTGTCACCTTGCAGTCGAACGAGCGAGCACGAAGCGCGAGCGAAGCGTCTCCGTTTCAGCTTGGGCAAAAATACTTTCGTATGTCCGTCCGGATTTCTATTCCCCTCTATAGGTCGCATTTCTCAACCGATCTAGACAAAACTTGGTAGATATACAGATTAAACAGCAAGCGAGCGCTGTGCAGTGACGCGCAAGACTTGCAACCAAAGTTCTGGGTGGCACTGCAACTGTTATAGACAGGCGTGACGCTTAACATCAGGCGAGCGACCTGCCCGTCTCTTCATAACAATTAAAAAAAAAAAGAAGGAATTTTTTACTCGTCTGGTATTTTTGATTAGAGGGGTACTTCTCCCAATAAAGGGGAAAAAGGTAGCTAATAAATATCTCCGCCTTATTAGATCCGATTTGGATAGTTATTTTTTTCATTAAATTGGTCTCATCAAATTTGGTGACATGTGATGAGGAACTTTGGCATTATGACCAGAATAGCTCCTCAAAATGCAGTAAATATCTCACTTTTAGATTTCTACGAGTGGAATCAGCCCTTAACCTACTAGGTAGGGATTGATGGAGCAACTTTGTTATTACTGTTTGTTTCACAATAAAGTAACAAGATGGCGCTACTGTGCATTGCTAGATTGTTTGCAAAAAAGTTTTTACGCGCAAGATCTACAGCTCACAGACTAGTAGTAGATAAATTAATTAATAATATTAGGGCCGTTAGATACGCAGGTATACCCAAATAAGTCATCATCATCATCATCATCATCATCCGCCTATATTTGTCCACTGCTGGACATAGGCCGCTCCTAATGTATGCCACTGAAATCGGTCTTCAGCTCCCTCATCCATTTTTTCACAGGTTTTTCACAGGTCGTCACACCACCTGTTCACAGGGCATCCTACAGTACGTTAAATAAAAAGTCAAATAAGTCTGGTAGACTCAAATAGGTCAGTTAAACAGAAGTAGATCAAAGACTCAAATAGTTCAGGTAGACTCAATCAGACATAGACATAGACATAGACATATCATTATCGTGGCAAAAAAAAAACAGGTTAACCAAATAATAAATTAGGACTAAAAATAGGTAATACATTTATCGTTCCTTTACCTCAAGCTGGCCCCAACTCAGCATAGTGCTGCTTGCAAAACAACCAGCGCTGGTCTTCCGTTGTGAACGGTAGGTAACGTCACGCATGGAAATACACTGCAAAGTTGTTCAACAATGCACACGGGGAAGGCGGGAGCTCGCTACGCTTCGCTATGTTTCGCTGCGCTTCGCTACCGCCTTCGTCTTCTAATCAATCACGGCCATGTCGAGTCGCCCACTGAAGACCGTTGACAGAAATCTATCTGTGTTGCAATAGCGTTATGTGGAGGTATGTTTTCAATATACGCCGCGCAAATCTTAAATTCGAATCTACCTATACCCGATCTCAGCTCGGCCAGTGAAGTTTTTTTTTTTTTTTTTTTATTACGGTCTAGGCAATCGTTTGACCACGATCTCACCTGATGGAAAGCGATGATGTGGTCGAAGGTGTAGCACGCTTGCCTAGTAGATACCTATTCACTCTTGACTTGAACACACCGGGGTTATAATTAAAACATAAAAATCCGTCTAGCCGTTATCGCGTGAAAGCTCCCCAAAGAAACAAACAAACAGACAACGTTTCACTTTTATATTTTCGTATGGATAGATAGATATTCTCTTTGACAAAGCATCGTGAAAGCATCCAATTCCGTTTAAAATCTCTTTTGCATTCAGCAAACTTAACGCGGCAATACCGCGTGAATATACTAATGGCATAACCTCTTAACCTCTGAAACTTAACCTCTTAAATAACTCGCCACGTAGCTTTTTTGTATTTACTATAGTCTCTTACTTTTCTAGTTAGAGTTTTGGTTAGTGGATTTTGGTAATTCTGACACTCGGAGACATTACAGTCTATGCCCTGGCAGTAAGGAACCTGTCTTATCCTCTCTTCCACTTTTCCTAGCTTTTACTCAGAGCCTCTCGTCTGCCCTATTCAAATAACCTTTTGAACTTAATCTTATAACTTAACTTAACTCTCTAATCTTAACTTAACTCCCTTCTCATGTACCATATGTAGTTGACTTATAAAAAATGGTTTAGCATTAAGTCCTCCTTTTGAACTTTTTTACTGCAATAAATTATTTAAAAAAAAACCTTCTCGAAAACGTAGTTCTTCTCGTTTGCGTAGCGTTACGGGACAGTGATGTTACGTGACCGTTGACAATCTCTATCATAACCCCATATGTCAGGTGACAGTCGACATACATCACAGTCAATCGATCTATTTATTTTTAATGTAATTTTTGTAACCTAATTTTAAAATCAATATTATCTATTTTGACATTTATTATTATTGACATTGAACATTGATATAAATTTGACATTAGTTATAAAGGAACCTTATATTGCAGTTCAGCAGAGGATGATTTTACGAAACTCTAATTGTTTATTTTTTTATTTGTGTTTTTTAATTTTTAAATGATTGTTTCGTAATTGCATAATATATGCACACATAAATACCATGGTACCATAGCATATATATAAACACTATATTCTTGCAAATAAATGAAATTGAATTGAATAGGCCGACTTCGAAAACGTTTTTTTTTGAGTGCTTTTGTTTAAATCATTGAGTGACGATACGTACTATAATAGACTAGAAGAGACTTATAATGTTTTGATATATTGCGCACATACAATATAGGATTTAGTATTTGTTACAATATTAGGTTCACACCTTTGAAGTAATACGATTACTAAAAAAATATTACATCACAAAACTTTCAATGACGGCGACGTAATTCTGATTTTCATCCTTTAACACATTTGCAAACCCCAGCTAAATCTTCACACATGGCCGCAGATTTAATCACATTATCTCGATCGTCACTATTTGCGGACAATTGGTCACAATGTGGCGAGTGTGTGGCAGCTGCTTAGCGCATGCGCGTCGACAGGTGTGGTATCGCAGAAGTACGGGTGGAGATTACATCGTCATTGGGTGGAGATTTAAGACGTTTCACTGTGGTCACCGTGAGCACAGTACATATATAGTCCTATAAATGTACTTTGCCGTGCGTGTTGCGCTTTATATGAAGAGAGTGTTTTGTTTTCATTACGTAAAGAGTATGATTGGGAGGCACAGGCTATGTTACCGCAGAAAATGTAATTCAACAGATTCGCAGCGCATTACATTTATGTTGAATAAGATATATTTGTGGTAAGGCTATGTTAGCGGCTGTAAATGCTGGCACAAGTCTAGTTCCGTGGCATAATTGGTGTAGAGCCATATGAGAAACGTGAAGACGCGGTTTGGATTTCCGCCCAAGGCAAACATTTGTGTGAACCACAGGTACTTGCTCTGAGTTAGATGTTTGTGAGACCATGCGTCTCGTAGTTTCTGATTCCCTAGATACAATTTGTTGTTATTAATAGTGGCTCTGAGCTGTAGACCTCGCGGGCACAAACTTTTTTGCAAACTATAAAACACAGTGATGCTCATGAACATTTCGTGTGTAGCAAGCGCGCGCGTTGATGTCTTTTCTTAGTAAGGAAGTGCGTAGGCATTCAAACGTATCATCTTTTTTATTTATTTTTGTTGACGATGCGGGCAGGTCGCTCGCCTGATGGTAAGCGTCACGCCTACCCATAGCAGTTGCAGTGCCACCAAGAACCCTGGTTGCAAAATCTTGCGTGTCACTGCACTGCGCTCGTCACCCTGAGACAATCGTTTTAAGTCTCATTGATGCAATGCTGGAAAATAAGTTATACTTAGACCAATTCTCGCTTCGAGTGATAAGTACTAAATATTGATATTGTATTCTTCATATTGGAAAAAAGTGTTATACCTATTGAAAAAAAAACAGTGTCTGTATTTTTTTAATAGAAAATCATGCACGCTTCTGTGTCTACATAAGTTATTAAAATATACCCAGGCGTCCAACCAAAAAATATCGGCAAAGTACTCTATAAGCAGCAGTAGTATTAGCGGAAATGCCACCAACGAGCCTCCGCGTGTCGCCATCAAAGCCGCCGCGAATTCCTCTGCATATTGTTCGATATCCTGTCAAAGTCATAAATAACCCTGAAACGATCGACACGTCATCCTCTCCCGCACAAAAGCCTTCCTATTTGACGTCTAAATTATTGCCAGTAAGCGTTTTCAGCAAGCGAACCGCCCTCAAGAAATCGCCCCACGACGCGGCAGATGAACCGCGGGAACCAACAATAGCAACACCGAATACATCAGATAAAAGAATTTTCAAAACAAACTCAAAATACTAAAGCGTTTGACACGAGCATCCGCTCGGCCGCAAAAAAGCGTGACCAATCGCACCGGAAAATTGAACCTTATGACAATATTTGGAGAGGCCTTTTCGACATGCCGTCGCACGCGCTTTGATCCTTCGATAGATCTCAATAGCGGTGATTAGAGGCGCCTGTGATTTTGGTTGAATGCTTTTTTTTTGTGCGCTGCCTTCATCGGCCATACAAAATAAACGGCAAACTACTGTAAAAGAATATACAATTATTGGGCTTTGGATGGTTACAGCGGGGGTGAAGTGCTCATAAATTGTTTTTTTTTCTGTCTATCTCGGTTTTGAATGTTGGGAATCTTTTAAAAATCATAAACGGTTTTTGTATGGTGGATTTATTGTGCATGAGTTTGGGAGGCGTTGGGGTGTGTTGTTTGTCATAGAAAATGACTAATTATACGCTTGTATATTTGAGCTGTTATCGGTTAGTAAGCTCTGTCACGCCTGATTAAAATGCTATGCACTGAGAAGGCAATTAGAGACTTGATCCTGTTCATTAATCGAATTGCTAGTTTGGAGAAAATTACGTCAGACCCGTTTCGCGTTGGGAATTATGATCAGTATCCCGCGACATTTGCCCGCGTGGACATTAATCTGGGTAAAAAATAACATTAGTCCTACCTCATAATGCGAACTGTTTTCTTGGCAAATTTCATCAAGATCAGTTCAGCATTTTTTTCATGAAAGGGTAACATACAAACCCTTTCACAATTACAATATTAGTGTGATCACAATCCTTCTGTTTTTTTAATTGTTTGATGAAATTAGTGGGATTATATTCAAATTGCTGTGCCATCTTCAGTATTAATGTTGTAACCTACATCATACCTTACGAGATAACCATGTCACTTTAATGCCTAACAAGGTGTCTTATTGAACCCCTTCATTGGCTATGCTTGAACGTCTTCATTGAGGCAAGGTGTTAATAGCCTGCTGACGCTCATTATCCGAGGCGCAGCCTGATCGTAAATTTGTCCGTTCAAGGCCATACAACAAAAGGACCAAGTGTCGTACAATCCCGAAGTCGATTTTACAAGAGGCTGCTTGTGACGCGCGTGTGGGCTTCCATAACGCGTCAGGCATAGTGTGGATAAGAGAGGACGGTTGTATTTTAACAAGGTTTATTTTAAAACTCCTTCGTTAGGGTTAAATAACTCTTTTGTTATTGTATGAAAAATATAATAAAAGCAATCTGGATTAGAGGATAATTCCTAAACTCTACCAGATAATTATGACTCTACCGTAGCCTAATAAGCTTTAGGGATCGTTGCACGTTGGTGAAATCCACGATAAGTCTTGTTTTCAATAACGATAGTGTTTTTTTTATTCTTTTGTTGAAGGACACCTAAATCATGGTTAAAGCACAGATTATTATTTTTAATTGATCACATAATTATTTGCCTATTTAACTATATTCTAACTTAATGAAGAACTTCAGCTTTCGGACGAAATTTAACGTATGTTTGTATTTTGCTCTGTAAATGTGAATGTGTGAAAGTATTTTATTTGCCTTAAAAAAGGAGTGTATTGTTTTTAGCATTCATGTATGTATGTATGTATGTATATGAGTTTCTTTATTCCACCATAACTTTTAAATGCCTGAACAGATTAAGACGTATGTATCGTGGTATCGATAGAATCCTTACACTTTCCCGAGTAACATAGGCTTTTCTTTTTAAAATATTCAATTTAGCGGCAGTATGGCTCCATTTTCAAATTCAAAAAGTAATATTTTTCTTCGAATTTTACAATATGGGTATCAAATTGAAGGCCTTGAAAAGCACATTTTAACAGTATATAATTTATTGGAAAAAGCTCTTTTTTGGCAGGGCAGGCGGGTTTTTTTAGCTTTTAAGCTAATTATTAGACTAAGGTAATTCATTCATAGGAAAATGATAAGTTATCATCTACAATACCATCTAATATTTGACTCTGAATGTTCTGCAATAAATCTTCGTATCCATAGTAACATATCAATCTCATATCTCAATAGGTCACCACTGTCCTCATGAATGGGTGGTATAGTCGGGGGCTCTTTACAACGCTCGTTTTGTATGGAATGCCGTAACAAAAAAGCCTTAGATACACACAATGATAACTTTACGTTTACTGCTATCAACCACTATTGCTAATCAATTTTGGTCATTACAAACTCGGAGATAGAGGCGTGCATGTTTTTTGAGAGTATCTTAAATATGTTGGTGTAAAGAAATAAAATAATCTAACATACAAGATAGGTCGGAACCTGGGAGGAGTTAGCTTTAGACGCTTTATTAATTATGTCCAATTAATTTCGGGACGGTTCGTCTCACGCGCCGTTTTCGCCGTTTCTGTTACGGTGGCCAAGATCCCGCGGTTTTTTTCTTTTGATAACGAGTTTATTCATGAGGTTCTTGTGAGAACCTAATCATTAGTAAGTCATAAAATTATGAAATCTTATGGTCAATTTAGAATCAAAAGGCCCCGAGACTACAGCTTTAAAATAGCTTTAGTTTCATTGGAACTGATCTGTTATTATGACTTTTGTTAATGACTTAAAGTATTTGTATATCACTCTTGTGGTGATTTTCCTTTGTTTGGAGAAAACATAAACAATTGTAGACCCTAACTTCACTCTGAATAAAAATCTTGCTAAACTTATTTCATTAATTGCTATTTCGGATTATCTTACAACATTAAAAAGGTCCCAACAACATCAAAGACCTGATAAAAAGTGACCATAACAAAACTTCCAAAAACCTCACGCTTACAAAATCCGTAGTTTTTTGCCCCCTGTTTGTTATATCGGTGTCACCATGATTTCACACGTATAGGTCTATAGCCGCATAATCGCAGTATTTTTTTTCACAGTACGTAAGGTTGTGTAGTAACGCTGCGTCGCTACGTTGGGTAGTTACACCCACAACTAATTTTTTTAATATTTAACACTACCTGTGCTCGGCGACCTTTTTATAAATAAATTATTCTTTACTGAGACAATTATGGTCTGTGTAGTGCATAATGTCCCTCTACTGATTAAAGTTGGTTCAGCCGTTCCTACTAAATGCTACCAACTGTTACATATCTATATGTTTTTAATATCTAGAAAAATAAGCTTAGAAAAGTCGCCTACTAAAACCTCTGGTGGTAGAAAGAGCGATGGAAGTCAAAAAGCTGCGTAGCACCAATTCCTAGCACTATAGAATTGAATAAAATAATAATATAGAACTTAATAATGATGTTGAATAATACACATTCAGCAAACCTGTACAGCTTATAATGCCAATATATACAGGTGTTTACTATCTTCGACCTCAATACTTAAAATCAGATAAGTGGTCAACGCTTACCGATTATAAAAAAAAAACTCACTGGATCATTTATCTCAAGCTCCAACACTGTCTCACACGTCTACGACAGCTAACAGGCGTATGTTTTATAATATTTCTTCGGGGCATTGTTGCCGGTCGCCAGGACGGCGCCGGCGCATCCGATGCTTCTATGTTATTGTTGCCCCGGAATTCTTTTATTTGACATACGCGACATTCCCGGGGGGAATTTTTGTGTTTCGCCGCGTTTGGTAACAAAGATTGTACAGACTTGGACTTGGACTTATTGTATGTATGAGTGATTATTTATGACTTTTTTATACTAACTGCGCTCCGCGTTTTCACCCGCGTGATGGATGATGATGATGATAATGATGATGACAAAAACTATCCTATTTGTTATTAAAGGGTATAAGCTATCTCTATTCCAAATTTCATCAAAATCCGTTCTGCAGTTTGAGAGTGAAGTATGATGATGATGATGATGAAAAGTATATTTTGTTTTATTCCAGGATATAAGCTATCTCCATTCCAAATTCCATCAAAATCCATCCAGCCGTTATTGCGTTAAAACTCCCCAAACAAACAACGTTTCACTTTTAAATATTGGTATGGATGAAATAAATGAAACTTTTCAATTTGCCGGCGCTTGCGCCTGTAATTCGATACTAAAATAGGAGATAGATCATTAAATTGTCGATGTGAATTTGGCCTAACAATAGATACACAATAGTTAAGATATTGAGTTACTTTCCGGCTTCATTCATTGCGGTTTATAGGATTAGAATGAAATTGTTATGTTATTAGATTGTTTTGCAATTTAATAACAATACTTTAACAAAACAATTCTGTAGCGTAACACGCTAAAAAATATGCCTTATAATTATAACACTTATATAAAAAAAGTGTTTAAATTTGCTTGCCAGTAGTAATAGTAATAGTCGTCCTTTTGTTATAAATAAATAATAGTTTAAAAGACACTAAAAAACACGCTTTATATAGAAAACCATACTAAAAAAATAGAAAATAAATGTTAATAGTGTAAAAAAGAAAAAAAATATGTTTCAAAAAAATCGTGGGGTGCATGGGTCAATAGTTATAAATATTTCATTGACAGATATGAGAAGAAGGATTATCATTTCGATAATATCTTAAAATACACCCCACGCTTTTTTTTTAAATAAAACTTTGTTTTCTTATTTACAATAGTTATAAATATTTCATTGACAGATATGAGAAGAAGGATTATCATTTCGATAATATCTTAAAATACACCCCACGCCTTTTTTTAAATAAAACTTTTTTTTCTTATTTACAATAGTTATAAATATTTCATTGACAGATATGAGAAGAAGGATTATCATTTTGATAATATCTTAAAAAGAACCCCACGCTTTTTTTTTTTTTTTTTTTTTCTTATATGCACTATTAAAATTTATTTTCTATTTTTTAGTTTGGTTTTCTATATTTTTTTTTTTTTTCGAATTATTGCATTGTCATCGGTCTTTGACAGATGTGCAAAACTCCTCGGAAAAGGAATCGGTTACAAACATACAAACATAGAAATATACAAACATACAAACATACAAGTGAAGCTAATATAAAGCGTATAACAACAATTCTCAAAGTATAATTAGTTTATTGTATAAATGTAGTAGGTATTAGATATACAAGGATTAACTGAATAGACTTATAATACGCAGCTGGTTTGTTTCGATCAAGCATGTGATTTCGTTTACGTGTGCAATGATTGAAAACATCGTATTTAAAATTCCCATACATAAGTAAAATCTTAGAAATTAGCGACCACCATAAATTATTGTTTATTAACACGATGCACCAAAAAGTAGGTTTGTATACATTGTTCCATCTGGTCATCTTGCTGGTGTAAATACCTCGTTGAGTGAGAGTCCCCAAGGATCTCTGACCGGAGATGGTCTAGGACTACGAGAAAGTACATGGGTTACATGGTTTGTTATTGTGCTGTTAACGGCTGTTGGACACAATTGTTAGTATAGCTAAAGGAAACACCGAAGGCTAATTGAACCACAGTAAACACATAAATTATTTCCTGCGTCCGACCGACAATGACATACTCGTCCGTAGCATTTGCTCACGCCTCCCGCATCTCCCTAGAGAAACTTCAGATTTTACAAAATAAATTCGTTCGCGGTGCATTAGATGCCCCCTGGTATCAGAGGAACATCGACCTGCACAGTGATCTCGAGCTTCCCTCGATTGTTCAATATATGAAAAATGCCTCTCGCCGCTACCTTGACGCGGCACTTCATCACCCCAACCCTCTAGTAGTTCAGGCCTCTGACTACACGACAGACGCGACAACAGACGCACGGCCCCTTCGTAGACGCCCTAGAGACATCTTGAGCGATCCGGACGATGAAATCGCTGCCGCAGTGCAGGCAGCGATTGATTCGCCCACTCCGTCATCTTCACCATCTTTCAACACAATTAGACACAGACACCGACCTCGCCGGATGCGAGGTCGAAGGTCCCGTAATTAATTTCGACTTTATTCGCCTTCGAGTTTCTTGCCGATTCTTCTCGAAGGTGTATTCCGAATCGGTGGTCAGTTATGCAATTCATTTAAAGGGCTCCAGCCATTTCATGAGGGCCCTCTCGATCACTACCTAACAGTAGAGATCGAGGGGTGTTTAGTTCGATACTCCCCAAGTAATCAATGGCAACTGTCCAAGCCGAGGTTCGTACCCCCTGGGTGCCCTTGAGCAAGTGGCCAAAAACTTAACTTTGGCGTGCGCCTTCTGCGTCACGCATTGCGGCGGAGCGCTTTTGCGCCCGCCCCACCGTCCGGTGACGCTGTAGAGGTCAGTTATAGACCAACAGCACATATCCTTTCTAAAAAAAAAAAAAAAAAAAAAAAAAACATAAATTATTTGACACACTACAAATTCACAATTTCTTTTCTTGAAACTACAAATTTTGTGATAAGATTCACTTTTTAAACACAATATTGTACGTGTAGAAAATTCCGCGACCTGCCCCTAGTCCACCTACATAGATCACCATGGTACAGCCAGGTGAACAAAGGTGGACCATGGAAAGAAATAAAAACCCTTGGTACACCCAGAAATCTTGAGCTGGACCACGGGAAGAAAAAATTGCCCCTGGTACAGCCAGGTGAACTAAGGTGGACCATGGAAAGAAATAAAAACCCTTGGTACACCCAGAAATATTGAGGTGGACCACGGGAAGAAAAAATTGCCCCTAGTACAACCGGAAAATTCTGACATTATTTCCACTATGATGTCTACTGACGTCTACTGACATGCGACTGAATAGGTAAATACTGCGCCGTAACTTTTGATTGCACAATGTAAATACAAGGTCAAGATGATTATTGTCTTTTCCCAACTGATTACTAGGCAATACTATTATTTATTCTGTGCTACTATAGGGTTTGATCTACAATATTTTTTGCGTAATCTTTAAAAGTAAATTTATAAAAGAGAAACTTAAAAATGTCAGAAGTCGTTAAACTAACGTTATTCGCCCTACCAAACCACATACCCCACCATAGTTCCTAATAGGTAATTATGTTACATTCTGTATAATACAACTAGTTGCGCCTGCTGTTTTACCCTCGTGGAGAATTATGATTATGATGATCATGAAAAGTGTCTTTTGTTGTTCCTGGACCATATACCATATATATAAAATTCAAAATAATCTGTTTAGCCGTTTTAGCGCTGTAACAAACATAACATAAGAACGTATACATGAAAACACACAGTCATTCGCATTTATAATGTCAGATTAGACTATATACAATTTCGATAGATGTATTTTACCAAGTTTCTTTAATATCGAAAAATAACAGCAGCTTACCTTGCAAAATCAATGATTCGCCGCCCGCAAATAAATATTTATTTAACACCCTCAATTTATAGACCACCAAGCAAAACGTGCCAAAAGAACACAAACATAAAAAATGTAGCACGGCAGCCTAACAAAACAACCCTTGAGCACAAATAGGGGTTAAAAAAACATGTGTCATGGAGAGTTATAGGGCCTTTATGGAGCCTTCACACGAGTGAAGATTATGAATCAATTAGCAAGTCGAGGCGACTTTCTATGGGAACGACTTTCGTTGTTTGTCTTCGTTGGACACGCATTGTAGGCCACACAGGGGACCATATTTCGACCATTTAATTTTTGGTTGGCAGATTGTATATGCTTAGATAACATTAATAATAACTCAATCTATGTTGTCTGTAAGAGTTTTAAGCACAAAATATTTGCAAAAATAGTACAGCAGATAATTCTCATCAAATTTTGCCAAAAGTGGCGAACAAATGTCAAATATATCATCATCACCAGCCTCATAGGTGTCTGCTGCTGCAAAAATCCTCCCCCAATAAACAGGGGGTTTCCCATAATCACTGCGATCACCGTCAAATACATAATACGGGTTGGATAACCCCGATAAGGTACTTTTGAATCAGCTGTTGTTGATTTTCTACCTATATTTTAATTCATTACTCATTGCTTGCTCACCAATGCTAACCGTGTAAAATTAGCATTTTTGCACCATACTTCACCAAAAACAAATATATCATACATTAAATATTCATCAATACAGAAAGCCAATAGATTAATATCAAAAGTAAATGCTATCGATCACACAATAAAAATAGATATCAAGTTCAATAATACTCGACAAACACTCGAGTCGAGTCTCATTCATTAAACAGCAGTCAATGAAACTCGTATTTGCATACGGTGAATCACGTTTTGCAGAGGTGGCGTCAGGTGGTTACGTGGGGGCAAAACATTTACAATAGTATTTATTTTAAAAGTAAGTTGAGCTTGCGAGCGGACGTTTTTAAACTGAGACGTTCTATAATATTAAAGCAAATTATTGTGTCGGAATATTTAACATAATCATATGCATTCATAATAATAAGTCTAGTTCTATTAAAATCACCAATTTTTTTTTTTATGAAATTAAATTATTGTGTTAAAAACATTACAAATTTAAATAACTTAATTAGGAATTTTAATATGTACACTAATAAATATTGAGTAGGTACAATATTTAAAAATAAATGTTGTTTACTGTAACATGAAAATAATTCAACAAACATTTCTCTTCTGTTACGTTTAGAGTAATTTATTAAGTGTTAATTTTAATAACTAAAATTATATAAAAATTTTTTGCTATGTAATTCAAAATCCCCATTCACTCAACTTCCGTGGACTTAAATATCACTACATATTCAAATTACATCTAGTCTTAACTTTTTTTTTTTGTCCTAACGGTTCTATAGTGCAATTTAGAATCCAACGATACCGGGTTAAAAACCTAGGCTCCGCACCAATGACTTTTCAAAGTTATGTGTGGTTTTCCGTCGCTCCGTGCTTCGGAGGGCACGTTAAGCTGTCGGTCCCGGCTGTTATAGATTAATAAAAGTCGTTATGCCACGATAGAGGCCCTCGGGCGGCTTGACAAACTCTGACATCAGAGGCCAGCACTACCTCATACGACAAACAAAACAAACTTTATTTTGTCATTTTGAATAGACTGAGCCCATGTCGAGGGCTTGCTTCCAAACATTTGCCCACCACACCCAAACCTGAGTTGAACTCTGTATTTACCGTTACCTGCTTACGTCTCGCAACCAAACGTCACCGAAGTTGTAATTATGAAGCAGAATTGTCATTAAAAAAAAAGGTGTACATCTTTTGTATAGTGAATCCTAGGGTGATTATGGTGAATCATATGGCCCTACACAAGGCCAGACTGAGTCATGATTTTCAGCGAATCTGCATGGGGAATCTATGTATTTATTAGTATGAAGTCACTGTAATATATCACCTATCGATGAACTTATTGAATTGTACATACTATTCAGATAAAAGAAAATAGTTTTCGGTCGATTATCAACATCATCACTATAATATTTACGTTGCCAATGCTGAGACATAGACTTTATCGCAGAGAGATAGAAACAACTGTGCAATATCACACAAACAATTTTTTTCTTTCTTTTAAGAGTGTATTTTTAGTACCCTACCCTATTTATATTAGAATGTAGCCATCAATGGGGCTTATAAGTAATGTAAATTTAATTTACACAGTTAGATTGACTGAAGACTGAACCAGCAAAATCTATACGTCCTCCATGCAAAAACTCGTGCCGACTTTCATGTTATACTAAAGTTCCTTTTGTAACGAGGAGTGTCATTTTCAAATCCTACTGGGATTTGGGAACACACTAAGTATGTGTCCAAACTGTCCAATAACACTTTTCTTACAGTCTCTATTAAGGCGAAGACACTTAAGAGACACTTACAAGACTGTAAGAAAAGTACGTAGCACTTGCACCACATTACACTTAAACTACACTAACTCGAACGGTTTTGTTCTTTTGAGTCTTCTGTCCGTGTGGTCGAGGACACAACTCAATGTTAAGAACTTATAAACGTGATAGTGATAAAATGGATATAAATTTGTTTAAAAAATATTCTAACATCTAAATAATCACCTTAACCTTAATTAGTATTTGATTCCATTTATGTCTATTATGATTTTTATAAGCAAATCAATAGCTCATTAAACCGATAACCATTGGGGAAGAAAGGAAGTTTCGCGATTCACGACTACAGATCGGAAGACGCCAACGAGGTGGACCGATGAGCCGCTCGTGACGTTCGTTGATTAAGTACAGCAGTGGACGTCTCCCGGCTGCTGATGATGATGATGATGATATTGATTATTTACTCTTATTCCCCACCGGATATAATATTACGTGCCTCACTTATGAAGACTTTACACATTAGTTTAATTGATTTCAACCATTAACTTGATCGATCGATCAATGCCGCATTTACCTATTTGCGTATGATGTCATTTATTTTTTACGTCAAGTTCATTCATAGAATGATGTCTGGATTGTAGAATGTACCTAATGGAAAAAATGACTTCTTTAGACTTAAGTGGTTTTATTAGTTTATAGGGTTCCATAAGTCCTAATAAAAAAACGGAAAGCTTAAAGGATCTTTCGTGTGTCTGTCTGTATGTCTGTCCATCTGTCACAGCCAATTTCCTCCGAATCTGCTGCACTGATTAAGTTGAAATTTGATACACATAAGAATTTCATTAAAAAAAAGGGGCAATGACCCGTCCACCCACTGGCTTCACCCACTAGTGGGTGCACTAGAGCAGGCATCTGTCACTCTACCTACTTACGCAAGCTAATAACCTACAGATTGCTGAGCCCCGGCGCTACAAATTAGGCGAGGCCAGCCACCGCGCGCTTGCATTCAGACGCTTACCGTGTCGCTTGTTTGAACTTTCGCTAGTAATGGCGAAACCTACCTACCTTTTATCGTGTTGTTCACAAATAAAATTTGATTACTTTTTATTGAATTAGACCCAGTTTAAAATAAATTTAACGTTTAACGTTTGATAAGATAGTTTTTAAAAGAACTGTTTCGCGTTTCATACATGTTGGATAATTACGAGAGCAATTTGATTTTTTTTTGTTTGTTGAGATATCTTAATGATTTTGGTGTCCAATGAAAGGTCTAAAACCATTTTATTCGTTTGAATCATGTAAATCGGTTTACGTGTTTAGGCGATAATTAAGAATTAGTATAGTGAAAATGTAAACAACCAGTTTTTTTACTCGACTGCCCAAAAAAAGGAGTGTTATTTATGTTTTTGTTCTACGAACTTATTATTTAAAAATTAGTACAATATGTGAAAATATTATAATTGTAAAATAATGAGGAATGTTAAACATATAGGTATCTAGGTAGCCTAAATATTGAAGGTTTATCTTCATTTATTAATTACTGAAGACGGACTTTAATATTCATTTTCTATCTACCTAATTGACCGTGTCATCATACGCATCAAACTTAGGATAGATTACGTGGTCAAGTAGCTACCTACTTGACCACGGAATCTATCCTAAGTTTGATGCGTATGATGAATATTATAGTAGCAGCGGCACGGCAAGTCCACAACCATAGCGCCACAGATAGCGCGTCATTCCTCGCCAGACAGCGACAGAGTTACGCGATAGAAGAGAGCGGCAACGTTTAGGTGAATATCGCGTTAGGCACTGAGCGCTTATGCGAGCTGAATTGAACTTTGTTGCTTAGTAGCAAGAGTTGCTATTTCTATTAATGGTTGCGCGAAGTGCAACTTCTGCTATTATTTATTCTGTGACTAGATTTCGAAATTAATAAATAAATAAAAAAAGGTTTGCTGTACTGTGTGATATATCAAATGAAAGGGCTATTTGTGAGGGTTTCAAATAAATTTAAAATAAATAATTCTAAAGTGATTTAGGAAAATAAATGAATATTGTCAATTCCCTCGACTATTGTCGTAGGGCACAACGTTGTTTGCATAATTACTGTGAGACCTATACGAATACCTATATTAAGTACCTTAAAAAATAGGATGATCTCATTCGATTGTTATTTGTTTATTTCACTTGATTACCCACACCAATATATAAAAGTGAAACGTCGTCTGTTTGTTTATTTGTTTGGGGAGCTTTCATGCCAAAACGAACCGACAACGATCAGATTTTGATGAAACATTGAAAATAGATACTGTACTATATAGAGTACAAGATAGATAAGATAGGAAACTATTTATTCTAACATACTGTACATAGCAACACAGAAATCAACAGAGCAACAAGTAACTAAGCACCTGCATACAAAGATCGCTGCCATGTATAGTGCTGCCAGAAAAGATCTAAGCTCAGAAAAAAAGCTGTGAAGAAAATCCACAGCGCTGATTTGCAGCTCAGACCATTGATGATGCACACATATGATGAACATAACAAATATATATTTAATAAATAAAAAAGTAAGTATACAAAAAATATAGAAAATAAATATAAGTACATATACAAGTATGTGCGTGAATTATCACAATAATTCACGCACAGTATAAATAATGTTAAAGTATATAAGATTTAATGTATTTGTAGTTATAATTGAATGATTTAATGAATAAAGAAGCTAAAAGCATCACACCCTTGTATATTACATAGAATACTTTTTGTCCCGGAAAATGGGAATTTGTCACGGGAACTTTATAAAGAGCGTTGGTGCTATATTTTTGCATTGGTTTTTAATAACCTAAATAGAGTAGACTGAGGCGAATCGGATCGGTGGGTAAATCGGATCACCCATAAGAATTTCAGTAATATTTAAAAAACCGCGGCAATTGTTCGATGTAACCAATCAGCACAACGCGTCGCTTCTATTCTTCCGCACGCGCAAGGACTGACCAGGTTTGACATTGACTCGCGTGGTGTGGGCGACGATTCCCAGTGGACCGCTCGTTTAGACTGCGAGCAATTTGGTTGCCCTTATTATAAGGTAAGTAAATGGGGGTTTGATCAGAAAGCGATAGAATGATTGCTTTAACACAGCTCAGTATTTATCTCACTATCGGAATTGATATGATTTTCAAAGGTATTATATTTTTGGTCTAAGTTTTGATATGGGGCTAAACGGATCAGCTTTTATGCTAAGGGCTAATCAGATTAGCTCTTAAGCAAAGGGCCAATCGAATCACAAGTTTTAGTACATTTAGAGTATGTTTGTGTTGATCATTGTGTTTGTTAGTTTTAGATGGTCCGCACATACAGAAAGAAGACATCTCCAGATGAGTGGTCTTCTGGAGATATGATGGATGCGGTAAATGAGGTCAAAAAGCCTTGATCTGCCCAAAAGCTTCTGAACACAGCAAAATCAGAATTAAAGAATGAAAGAAAATAGATAGAAAAAGTTTTGACGGGCACAACAAAAAAATATATACATAGACACTGGACGCTGGTTTTCAGAAAGACCCCGCGCGGGTGATTTTAAAATAGGAGCGAATTTATTTCAAATACATAAAGGGCCATACATATATGTATATACCTAAAATACATTTGAATTAATTACATTTGATGTCGCCGCAAAGTAAATGTATTTTGCTGTAAAAAGAGAAAAAGAAAATATAAAATGCAGAGTTAATAAATGATATGCTTTAATTAAACAATTATCCGTGGTGGTCTCGGCTTAGAATAAATCCCCACCCAATCCTCCCGTGGATTTCTCCAACTAAACTAGGTAGGGGAAAGGTTAACAAGATGATCACTCGGGGTATGATGATTCTTTGACAATGTGATAAAAAAACTAATATTATTTCGTTGACTTTTGATTAAGTATAGTCCTCCATCCGGCTATTAAACATCATGGCAGCGTGAGCGACGAGTGCTGTGTTATGAGCAAAAATTCAAATTTTGTGGTGCTGGTCTAAGTTAACACTAACATAAACTATTTTTTTATCATATGGCAAAATATGGCAACTTATATAACGTGCGTGCGTCATATAAGTTGCCATATGTTGTCATATTTGATAGAGCTAGAAGAAGTAGTAAAATGCGCTGGGATATTATTGGTTATCAGAAGTCCGAAGAGAAGGAGAGGATACAATGACCCTCAATTCCGGCAACTTACTTTATTACCGGGAGGGCGTCCAGCAGTCCCAACACGGTATAGGTTTTCTCGTCCACAAGTCCCTCGTCAACAACATTGTGAAGATAGAAAGCGTTTCGAGCAGGGTAGCATACCTTATACTCAGAATTACCGAGCAGTATTCGTTGAAGGTCATACAGGTATGCGCCCCACACTCAACACACCCGGACTATGAAGTGGAGGCTATGTACGACGACATTTCTGATGCCATACATGCCCCGAAAACACACTTCACAGTGGTGATGGGGGACTTCACAGCACGGCTGGGTCTGAGGAATAGCAATGAACTGAGAGTGGGGAAGTTTGGATTTGGACAGTGGAACTAAAGGGGTCAGCGATGAACTCCTTTTTCAAGAAGCGCCCGTCCAGGAAATGGATCTGGCTGAACCCCGGCGGTCATAAGCGCGAGATGGATTTCATTTTGACGACCAATAGGCATAAATTCAATTATAACTCTGTAATTAGCAAGGTTAAGACCGGCAGTGATCACCGCATGGTAAGAAGTTTATTGAATATCGACGTAAAACTGGAGAGGTCGCGTTTGATGACAATTCCAAAATCGCTTCCAAATCCTAACCGAATGCGATACAGTGGACGAACTAAACAACGTGCTGGTGGAAATTGTTCATGTGGTTGGGTCGGAGTTCTTTAAGACCCACCACAAAAATAGAACACAGAAACTCTCTAACATACACTCAAACTTATGGCAGAATGAGGCAAGTTGAGGCTGCAGTCTTCAGTGGATATGTCAATTTACAGCTTGCTTAATAAACAGATCTCCAAATCGATGTGACACGATTTGCGTTTTTATAATACTAATTGTATTAAGAACACAATAGAGCCCAACAAGGGTTCTAAAGTGTTTGCAAGAGATCTGTCTATTAGGCAAAGCCTGTTGACGAAGCTGAAAACCGACAGTGGCAGCATCGTTTCGTCAAAGCCAGAGATTATGAGTGAACTCGAGAAGTTCTATAGACACTTATTTACCTCATCGGTGTAGTCCATCTAGCACGACTAGCGATGCAAGAGCCCGTTTGACCTGAAATATTACCGAAGATATCCCGGACGTCAGCCTATATGAAATCAGAATGGCCCTCTAATAGCTAAGAGCAACAAGGCACCAGGAGAGGACTGAATAACGACAGAGCTACTGAAAACGGGCGGATCAACGGCCGTCCTTCAGAAGCTGTTTAACTCTATCATCCTCGAGGGTACTACGCCAAAGGCGTGGCACAGGAGCGTAGTGGTGTTGTTCTTTAAGAAAGGTGATAAAACCATCTTGAAGAATTATAGGCCCGTTATGCTACTGAGCCACGTCTATAAGCTGTTATAGAGAGTAGTTACAAACCATCTCGCTCGTAGGTTAGCCTCCCGAATAAGCTGGATTACGGAAATGCTTTAGCACCGTAGACTACATCCATACGCTCCGGCAGATTATACAGAAGACCAAAGACTAAAATCGGCCACAATATCTAGCATTTTTGGACTACGAGAAAGCTTTTCATTCAGTCGAGACCTGGGCGGTGCTACAGTCATTACAGCGATGCCAGATTGACTACCGATACATCGAAGTGTTGAAGTGTTTTTACAGCAAGGCCACCATGACTATCGGTCTCCAAGATCGGAGCACGAATTCTACCAAACTGCAGAGAGGGGTGAGACAGGAAGACGTTATATCTCCAAAACTGTTCCCTTCTGCACTGAAAGATATATTCAAGCTTCTGAGCTGGAATGGATATGGTATAAACACCAGTGGCGAATGCATCATTTACCTTCGATATGCTGCTGATATAGTCATAAAGGCAGAGACCCTGGAAGACCTAAGCGCAATGCTCAGTGACGTCAAAATTGTTTCCCAACAGGTTGGTCTTAAAATGAACATGGGTAAGACGAACATCATGTCAAATACCCAAGTCACACCCATTCCGGTTTATGTTGGGAACGATATTATCGAAGCTGTTGATAACTATGTCTACTTAGGTCAGACGATTCAACTGGGTAGATCTAACTTCGACAAAGAGGTCAACCGACGAATCCAACTTGGATGGACGGCGTTCGGGAAATTACGCCATATCTTCTTGTTGCAAATACCATTGCAATGAGACGACGACGAGACTGCACTGTTTATAATCAGTGCGTGTTGCCAGTGATGACATAAGGCACTGAAACGTGGTCGCTAACTATTGGTCTCATACAAAAGCTCAAAGTCGCGCAGCGTGCAATGGAGAGAGCTATGCTCGGTGTTTCACTACGTGATAGAATCCGACACGAGGAAATCCGTAGAAGAACCAATGTTACCTACATAGCTCTCAGAGTTTGCAGGTTGAAGTGGCAATGAGCAGGCCATATTGTTCACTGAACTGACAACAGCTAGGGAATAAAGGTTTTCAAATGGCGACCACGAACAAGCGAGTGAAGTGTAAGGAGACCTCCCACACGATGGACCGACGACATTGTTGCCATCGCAGAAAGTCAGTGGATGGAGGTGGCACAAGATCGCTCGTCATGGCGCTCTTTGGGGGAGGCCTATGTTCAGCAGTGGACTTTTAAAGGTTGACATGATGAATTTAACTCTAACTTTAAGCTGATTATTGACGACAATTTTCATTTTTATAATAGGTATATATTTGTTTGATCCACTTTACCTCAAGAAATGGGGCGAACTGATTTTATTGTTTGTTGTATGATTATGAAATGTTCCTTTAAGACTGAACCTTGATAAATATTCTGTATTTGTTCTGTAATAATGAGATTGTCAATAGACAAAAAAAAAAACTCTAATGCACAGGAAAAAAAAAAAAAAAAAAAAAAAGCTCTCTGTAAAATTATATCTCTGTTTTTTATATATAATTTAAAAAAAGGGGGTTTTCGTCCATAAATTGAAAGTGATCCGAATCGCCCCGGCCTACCCTACTTGTATAAGTGAATTAAAAATAGTTCACGTATCGATTGAAGTGTTTCACAGACAGTTTCAATTATTAGCAAATAAGTACGCGAGTAGCATTGATGACTCATTTCTGAGAACTTTTTATAGTTAGCATTTTATACACCTTACATTGGGGGCGTTTTCTCGTGGCCCAACCAGGCAGCCTAACTGATTCGGCCACGAGGAATTATTATTCCTAGTGTCCTAACTATTGCGTCACAGTGGGATAACATATAATTAGCTCACCCTTTGCTTACGAGTACTGTCGAGTAGTCAAATATTACTATTAGTATGTCTTCTATAAAAAAACAAATTAAAACAAGTCGATCTGGTTTTTTTTGCGTAATATTTCGTAAATGTTCACCAAGCAGAACAATTCAATACCCATTTGTCGAGCCTATTACTACATTACTCATACCTCATTACGGCACACATTTCATTCAGTGAATCACTTTCATTCATCTGATGCTACTGATGCTGTTTTTGTTGGCACCGACAACCTTGGCGAATCGGAACTTAGATACAATAGGAGCAGAAATCCGGTAAATTCCTGAATGATGACCTGAGTCATCTTTCGAGTACTTTTTGCAGGTTTAATATATAATGATCATCATCAGACCCTATTTGTCCACTGCTGGACGTAGGCCTCTGCTTGTGAACGCCACTGAGCCCAATATTCGGGTCTCCTCATCCAGTCCCTACCAGCCAACTTTCGCAAGTCGTCATCCACCTGGCCAGGGGGCTCCCGACATTACGTTTGCCTAAACGCGGTATTCATTACTCGTTTACCCCAACGGTGTCGGTGTCCCCATAGGGTTCACTTATATTATAGGGCGAACTGATTTAAATAAAACATAAAAATATATATATATATATATATAATATAATATTTTAATAATATGTGTATTTTCTTTTTAATTCCTAGCTTTTATTGCAAATATATAATTAATTAATATTTAAAAAAAAGTATGCTCAACGCATGTAAGAATTAATTATCTGTGGGACTACGCAAATACCTAGTACAAACTATTCATTTTTCGAAACTGAATATTTAAGCTTGAACGAAGATAGTTCTCTTAGATTCTTTCAAACTATAAACTTAAGATTTATATCAGATTGTCGTTTAGGTATAATGAACCAATTTATACGAACCATCTAGGGAATTCTTGAAACTGGCAGCAGCATTTTCCTGTGCATTATTTATTTAGACACACCAACAAACAATTTACAAAACATTAATAGTTTACTTAGGATAAAGGGTACAAACTGATTATGTGAACGAATCATTTAAAGGTGTATACAACACTGTACAGTAAAAACACAACCGTTTGTTAATATAATACTTATATACAAATATAAGAATAAAAATAATGTATAATCTATCTATTAATCTCCTTAAATTTTAGAGGTATCTATGTGTTGGAATCTATATATATATATATATTATTATTATTTTTATTTGTTTAATTGTATTATAATATGTGTATTTGTATTTAATGCATGTATATATATGTTTATTTATTTTTATGAATTATTTCATAATTATTATTATTTAAATATATATATTTGTTTTAATTGTTTACACCGCCATCCTCTCTCAATCTATTATTTCTTTCCACCCAAAGGTTGACTGGAAGAGATCGCTTTTAGCGATAAATCCGCCCGTTGTACTTTAGTTATAAGATTGTTTCTATTTGTTGTAAATTTTTGAAAACTGGTGTACAATAAAGTATTATCTATCTATCTATCTATCTATCTATCTAATAAAAGAAAAGTAAATTTGGAATTTAGGTATTAGTGTTTTTTTTATTATTATCTATTACCAACTATTGCGATAACCAAGACGTCTACCAAGCGAGATGATTATGACAACATCCTCCCCTCTATTTATGAGATTCATGTCATTTGTTTTACAATAATTTTATGGATCACAGCTCATTACGCAGTCATGCAAAACATAAAATATGGATACAATGTGATAATACTAAAGACGTCACGGCTACGGCTCAAAGTCTGATTTGTTGTCCAACAAGTTTAAAGTGCTGCGCCCGCGCCGGGCCACAGTACGGACGTGCTTTGCCATACAATGCGCCAGCGCCTTGCCAGCAGAAACAGTTCCTGCATTTATCGCTGATCTACTCGAGCCACATGTTGTGTACAGACCCACGCACACACTAGTAAAATTGCGTTAGTACCACACTTTTAATCTCTGTCTGTTCGCGCATCACGTTAAAACTACTAAACTGATTGCGATGCGATTTTGACTGTTGCATAGCTTAGGTTTTGACTTAAAAACTGGTGTACTTGGCATCTCAATCCGATGAGTAGGAGCCAAGCATTTTAATAAAAACTATAGTATGTAGTTCTTAGAGGTAACATTACATTAAAAATCTTTCTACAACTATTCATCTCAGGCATTTTCTTTTCTATAGCAGAATTTTCACAATGACCTCAAAGCTGACATCCTCGTAGACCACATAATTAGCTCCGTTAGTTTTAGTCACAGAAATACCTCGATGCTCAGAAATGCGCGACAAATTCCAGGATCTGATCCGCATAAAAATACCCAATGAGCAATTCGTTAACGCTATATTTTTCTGCTGAGATAGGTACATTGAGAGACGCCGCGATTTGTAACACACTACTTGTTGAGAAACAGTCGAAGGCTCAGCGGTACCGAGTTGCTTTACTTCAACTGAGAACCAGGTTTAGAGTTAGTTTCAATAAGGGGCTATATCACGACCTTCAAGTAAAGTTTCAAGTAGGCTGATCACCAGTTAAACTCACCAGTAACTGTACGTATGAATTTCACCACAACTGAGTAATACTAACCAAGAATTAAAGGTAAGAGATACTCTCACTCTCAGCACAAGAACAGGGAAACACGCGGAAAAGTCTTTGTGTCCATTCCCGCGGTATGACAAGGGGTGTTCCTATATATGCCAGGGAAATATGAGCTCAGTCTAAAAATACGTACTCTGCAGGCCTAGACAAGTAGGCTATCTATTCTAGAAAACTCTAATGTCTGTCCCGTACATTTTCGTTCTATTCCATTGCATTGAAGGAATAGAAAGCCTACAGGCCCCAGGTGAATAATTAGAAAACAAGTGCGTGTCGGATATGTATAGACTTAGGGTTCCGTAGCCATGCCAACAACAAAAACCAACAATAAAAAGTATATGAGTTTTTATAGTAGTTAACGCCCACTTAGCGTAAACATATATAAAATTATCAATATTAGCCGTGTTTGGTTGGTTAGTCCGACTAACCAACTACTACTACCAATAGATGGCGTTACCATCCCGATAAGACGGGTTCAAAGAAGTTTAGTGGAAAAATTTGGATAGTGATGCGTAGGTCACGGTAGCCGAATTGGTAGAGGCATGTGCCGCGCTGAGTCGCAGTATGCGAGTCCAAATCTCATCCATGATCCAAATTTTTCCATTAGAATTATTATGTAATAAAAAGTATACATCTTACATGTGACCCATTTTAATCGTGTGAGAATAAAATGGCTGCGACATACAGATAGACAGGCGGATATGAATAATCTACAAACAAAGATTCCTCTTTTGATTTTAAAAACAGACCTTAAAATATTTTTTTATTATTCGATTGAGTAACGAGACGAGCAGTTCGTCTGATGGTAAGCGTCACGCCTACCAGTTAAAGAACTTTGGATGTCAAATATTGCGCGTCACTGTACTGCCGCGCTAGTTACCCTGAGATATTCGTTTTTAAAGATTGGATAGGCAAGTTCTTGAGTGGAGACCACGTATAGGATGCCCTCTGCCAGATGGAGTGACGATTTACGCAAAGTAGCTGATAGTAATTATATGAGAAGAGCCGAAGATCGGGCTCAGTGGCACGCATTAGGAGAGGCCTATGTCCAGCAGTAGAGATGATGATGTTTAGTTTCTAAGTCTCATTGCCCGATAATTTCACAGGAAACATTGCCTTTCTAACAGAAATACATAAATGTTTTCACACTACAGCTTGGCGGTTGAATATCTGACATAGGTGGTACTTCTCCAGGTGAACCCTTGCGTAAGAAACCTGCAACTACAAAAGTAATTATAATTTAAAAAAAACGGTTTTATACAGTAACTTTGTAGTGTCACGAGTTTATTATTGTGTTTAGCTCATCAAGCCCTTTCATTTGATACCCATCTCATACATTTGTGAAAATGTGATGTAATGCGTGTGTGATGCATGTAAAGTGGCGATTTATAATTTCCATAGTAACCCCTATGGGTTACTATGGAAATAATAAATCGCCACTTTGTGACGTCCACCATATTCGATTTAGAATGACGTCCCTTTACTTAATATGTTTCACTCATCAAACTCTTTCATTTCATACCCATATCATAGAGGTTACAATAGAAATTATACATCGCCATTTTGTGACGTCCGCCATATTTGATTTAGAATGACGTCCCTTTACTTATTGTGTTTCACTCATCGAGCCCTTTCATTTAATACCCATATTATAGAGGTTACTATGAAAATTATAAATCGCCATTTTGTAACGTCCGCCATATTGGATTAATAATAGGGGCATTTAAGTAATCGTGCATTTTCACAAGAACCAAACGTGTGTGCCAACTTTCAGCCCGATAGCTTCATTAGAAGTCGATGAAATATTGATTGCAAAATTCCAGGACATACATACATACAAGTGAAGTTAAATGAAAGCTTTTAATTTGTATTGTAATTAATTAAGTTAGTAAGTGATTTGAATTTACCCGTCATTGTATTAAAACTTAAAATCTTGATTTAAATTCGCGGAAGTTTAAAAACGACAGTTTAACTCATTTTCATGCCAAACGCTGCGTAATATCTTGCAACTCCCCTGAACTTGTGACTCGCGCGTGATTTTCTTACGGCACAGATAGCAAAAAAAAAGAAGTTTACTTCGTCTGCTTCTTGTCAATGCTCATTCCGTGATTTCACTGTTAATATAAATCACCCTCAGTTAAGCCACACCTCGCGCCTACCGTGCATCGCAAGCCACGTAGCCTATACAATGTACTGTCAACCTTATTATTAATCTCCGGTGACTTAACGGTGACGAGACATGAGGCAACCTGTTGAAGGATATTACTTAATGAGAGAAAAAAAAAGAAATAAAATTACGCCAACGATTACCTTATTGGTCATTATCACGTCATAGCGCAACTTGTTCGGTGCCTAACACGGATTTGATCATCAATTAGCTAATCTTTTAACCATTGACTTAGCATTATTATTTGATATTTACATATTGTTAATTCCTTGTTATAATTTGCATCTTCTTTTGAAATGAAAACAAATGGTATAATAAAATAACTTTTACAAATGTAATTTCGTCGCTAAGTTTAGTAATTATGTCAATGTGATTTTGTACAAAAATATGTTTTGCTACAGTAATATGCTCTTGTTATAAAAATCCCAGATTGCATGAAGAACAACTTCCAATAAGAAAGTACCAAAGCTGCCCTGCAAGCAAATTTTTTGTAATGTTTTCTCTTACGGAATAGTCCGCCTGGGGAAGCACCACACCTTTGTCAGATATTCCACCGCCAAACAGTAGTGTATAAGCATGTCTTTGTTTCGATTTGAAGGGCAATGTTTCCGGCGAAATTACTGGGCAGTTAACTTAAAAACCAATGTCTCAGGGTGACGAGAGCAGTGTCGCGCAAGATTTTGCAATCAAAGTACTGGGTGATACTGCAACAGTTATGGGCAGGCATGACGCTTACCATCAGGTGAGCGACCTGCTTGTCTCGAAAAAATAAAAATAAACTTGAAATTGGCTTAATTATCAGGCTCTGAGAAGGAACATACGAATTTATTTACATAGATACAGTGCTAAATCATAACCCCTTTTATTTTTATTCAGGTAAAATGGCCTACGGATCCGGATGCTGTAAAAGCCTGGGACTTTTCTACTGACCCGCGCCTGCGTCTATGTCCGGGTAAAATTCAAACTACATTAGTCGTACGTTCAATTGTCATATTGGCAAACTGACCGATGACTCATAGGGCTTGATTATTGTAATTTGCAATCGTGAGAACGCCAACTGAGATGTCTGGCGATGAAGAATTTCACTCTTTCCGGAGTTTTGGCCACTTTGGACATTGAGTTTAATTGTTGATGACCGTGATAACGTTGACGAACGACCCATAAAATTTTGCGTGAACCTGTAATGCTTTGGGCTTCGGTCTTGACAAGCTAGTCAAAATATTTTATTGAAGTCTTATGAGTCATCGAGGTCAGAGAGTCCTTTTAACATGGACAATCCGCATAGCTCCGTTATTGTAGTAGCAAGTTTTGTAGCACTACTTATGAGTAAGTAGTGAACTAACTACCGATCAGTCTTGTTGTTCAGTTTCGACCAGTATAGCGCACTGATCGCTGAAGGTCAAAACGTTGGCCAACAGCGACCAGTGCACCAGAGAAATAGAAGCTACATTGTATATCTGGACTACAGTGACCAGTGGATTTGGACTATATTGTGTGTAATTAGTGTATCTATTACATTCCCTTACATTGTTATACTAGACAAATAATAGAAAAAAACTTATTTTTTTGTAATGAGGCCTACCGTATTTTTATTATACCTACTTATAATAAAGCAATGAGAACGAAAAAGCCTGTACAAAGAGATAATAAAAAAAATGGTATGGGCTACTTCAGATAAGCTACTGAGCAAGAATACATAAAAAACGTGCCTGTCTGTTTGTCTGATTATCTGTTTGTTTGTTTGTTCGCGCAACTCGTAAAAATACTGGACCGATTGCGATGCGGTTTTCACTGTTGGATACCTTAAAGTTTGACTTAAAAACTGGGGCATTTGATATCCGATCATTAAATGCCGAGCAATTGATAAAATACTATTTGACGGCTGAACTAGTTTTGAAGAATTGTAGTATGTTGTACTTTATAGGTACTTTTGGTCCTAGAATTACTCGTATGGGCTACTTTTAAAATTAAATGACCAGGTGGAGAAAGCCGCGGGCACAGCTAGTAGGTAAATAAAATCAAGGATGGCCTGACCGGACCTTCTGTGCCTTTAGTATATTGTGGCACTTGCGTAGGATACTTGTCAGCCAGTATGTTAATAATAGTTTTTGAATGCAAGTGTTAATCAAATGCTTTGTGTTTTAAAAAGATTATCTTCTTCAATTCGATAAAATTCTAATCAGAACCTGCAGTCACATTAGGAGTGACTGTATTTTTTGTTACTAAATTAAAAGCACCATGTACTTCTAAGTCACAAACACATTTAGCAAAAAAAGAGTACAATAACAGTTTGTGAAAGGCTAAATTCAGAAACACGTTCAATCTTGCTTACAGTTAAACGTAGGTATAGTGTTACGGTAATTGCATTCAATATCTGTTTGCTACAGCTCTGCATCATACCAGGGCTGGTCAATATAAATCAAAATATAATTTCAATACAAAAGATTGTGCAAAATATAAAGATTCAAGTATTTTGTTCAGTTTGGAGACGAGAATTCTTGAACTCATTCCTCGTAGGGTCAATAACAAGGAATACTAGTTAGGAATCGGGATTATTGGACACTATTTATAAATTAACTCTTTTTATAAGCTGTTAAGTTCACTTGTATATTTATGAATTTTGTCTTGGAATCTTGCAATTCAAATTTCGAGCACTTCCCGATTAGCTATCCGGCTGAAAGTTTCAGGGTAGCTCACAAACCAATTACAAAGCAATTAAAAAAATTAGAAAATGTAAGAAGTGAAAATGAAGAAAAAAATATATGTATAAAGTGAAAAAGAAACAAAAACAAGCATTCATTGAAAAAGTTGTAAAAGCTTTCTTTTTTTTTCATTATACTTATTTTTACTAATTTAACTTGGAATTTAGCTCTGGTAACTTCAGTCAGAGACAGAGAAAGAAAGAGATTGTATTAAAGCAATTTTACTTGTTATAACAAAATTTATGAAAGCTTTCTTGTGATTGTAGAGCTGACTGTATTTAGTGTCAATTATGTAATTTGTGACGACTCTACTCTATGTATGTAAATAATGTTCACTTGTTACGAATAAACGACATTTGTTTCATGACAAATTTTGCGTTTGTTACGAATATGCAATAACGTATAGTAATGTGTCTTTCTTGTGTTTGTATCTTAATTGAATTATCGAGAAACAATTAGCTTATAAGTAACCTAATTGTTTCTAGATAATTCAATAAGATTTATAAGTAAATAAATACCTATTTCTGTGGATTTCATGTTACCTACACTTAACTAGTTGAACAATCTAAAACTTACAGCTGCCTCAGACAGCAACAAAGTAAAAGGCACTCAGTTAATTTATTTAATAGGCCTGTATCCTAAGTACTGTGAGCATAATCATAAAACAATCAGTTGCGAAAGAGTACTACCTAACTTTATCAAGTGAAAAATATTGGCAGCTGTAAAAGCGAGCCGAATGTTTGCAGCCGCTGCCTGCGCAAAGGCATGCGCCGCACTTCCTCTGTCATAGTTTGAGAGCGGTGTCGCCACACTCAGATAAAAGTCCCAAGTCAATAAGGAAAATGTATACATTTAGGCCCTTTTCAAAGTAAGCTGCTTGGAGGTCGTATCTCTCTTTGAACAGAACTCCTATGACCTTAGGAGACGAAAAGCTAATTGCACAAATCATACTTTGGACAAACAGCTGGGATATTGATAATATTAATTGACCATGTTCTGTTGGCACTTTAGAAATATGTCTGTGTCATTGGAAAGTTTATGAATCCTGCTTGAATCGTAAGATGGGGAGCTGTTACAAAAATGTAAATAAATTGAAGTAACTACAAAAGTTTGTAGCCAGCTATGAAAATCAGGTCGATGCGAGTTGCATATCCGGTTTATTGATGATGACCTGTGAATTATATTATCATCATCTTCATAGGCAGCTCAATCCATCCACTGCAGGTCATAAGTTTCCTTCTTACACCAATCATCTATGTATTGAGCAAATATTTGCCAGGTCTTTTCTACAAACTTATTAATGTCGTGGACCCATCATTGCCACTGATCTTCCACGGCAGCGCTTTCCCACACTTGGCCACCTATCTGTGAGTGAACTGCTCCACCTGCCATCAACCACGTCTTGCCAAGTAACGCCTTGGATCTTCGGATCTCCGTATTTCGATATCGGTTGCTTATATCTACTCAGTGTGACCTAATTTCGTGTTTTTATTTTAGGGTATTGATAAAGATTTCTATCTCTCTATACGACTCATCATTCTATATGGGTCCACCAGGTGGTGTGCCCTTGAACGAAATATTGTTTATAGTTACTAAGTTTCCTACATAATTTAAATGCGAAGGTTTGCACTCACCGTCCTCATACGTAACTTTTCCAGCGTCAGTATTGTATTTGCTTTAGGTAGGGCTCGCAAAACACACAGATAACATCAAACAAGGACTGTTGGCCATCTTTGTTGTAGATTTTCCTCGGTCACGGCCGATCTGCGGTTTAATATTATAGGTCAGCGTAGATTTAATAAGTGCGATAATGTTTGGTATTGAATGCGTAAACCGGGAATTCCAGACAGATGTAGGTGTGCTGAGATAAGTGATAATTGTTTAGTATTGCATTGAAGTTAAGGATTTTACAACATGACTATGGCTTGCATATTGCGGTTAAGTAATTAACATTGAGGTGATGACCTGATTATGATATTGTTATCTACTAAACTATAAATTATGTTAGGATGTACGATTATTGAGGTATCATGACAATGAGTCAATTTAAAAGACATAAAATGATACTGGCCGAACGAATAATTATTACATTGCTAGAAACAAGCACAAATTAAAAAAAAAATAAAGCTCGACTTCCCACCCCCCACATTATAGCTAGGAAGCATCTCAATCACATCAATTTTCAAACATAAAAATCGTTCCATCCGTTTGAGAGCTACGGTCGTCACCCCCCATTATAGCTAACAACCATCTCGTTTACCTCAGCTTTGAAACATGAAAAACCACAGCTAAATTGGTCCATTCGTTTGGAAAATACGATTCTCACCCCCCCCCCCCCCCCCCCCCCCCCCCAAATACAAAGCGGAATCCGCACGGAACCATTCCGCATGGATCTTTCATAAGGTCTAAATACATAATCGTTTCATTTCCATCACCCACGCGCCGTGGATGGCAGCCGTGATGTTTGCCCATACACACGAGTACTCCACGCATTTCTCAGCAATTCTGCGTCCCGACTTTTGCAAACATACTACTTACATATACACAAACTTTCGCATAATAAACCAGATGATCTCTTCCAGTGGATGCGTATTGCAAACAGCAAACTGAGCGGAAAATGGATTGCAGATCGGCCACATCAGAAGAGCGCGCGTGGCATAGAGAGATAACACTTCACGTGCCGTATCTCGCTCATACGATGAGCTGGATTTGGTGGTAAACGATGTCATGGAATGATTAGAAACTCAACATTTCTTGTCACTCAACGCAAACCTCATGCGACGACCGACGGTTTATGTCAATTTTTGGAGTGTTAGAATGGAAAGTCGCGGAATGGAGTGATCGTGTATTTGGACCTTTATGTTCATACCTCTCCGAGACGGCGGAACTCGTGAAATCCACGCGCTGATTTTGGCGTGTCTGTGGTAGCGCTCAATC
The DNA here is from genome assembly GCA_946251855.1 of Alsophila aescularia. Lineage (NCBI taxonomy): Eukaryota > Metazoa > Arthropoda > Insecta > Lepidoptera > Geometridae > Alsophila > Alsophila aescularia. Next base: position 8,513,495 of record OX276380.1, on the reverse strand, counting down.
GTGTTTAATTTTATTTCCCTTCACAATCGTTCTGGTCTTTTATGTTAGTCCGCGTCCGAGTTTAACTCAGGCGATTCAAAAAAAGAGATTGTCACGTGCGAAGGGCGCACATTAACATACCCTCGTTTTTTCGTCCCAGATTCGTGACACATCGTGTGCGAGCCTCGCGGTAAATAATAAATCTTTCTAATAAATAAAACAAGGGAACGTGAGTGAGATAAAGAGCGCATGAACGTTCGGTGCGCCCCAAACGCCATTGTGGCCGCCGACCGACGATCGTTAAACGAATGTGAAAATATTTTGTCCCTTTGGAGCGTTCAGTGGGTTCAGCCACTAAACGCTTTAATTGGTTAGAAATATTATAAGCCAGTGACATATTTCAAATCGTTATGATGCTTGCAACGTATCGCGCATCCTTGATGACTGAACAGATATATCGCACAGAAGAACTGAAAGTGTATAGCAAACTTTACCTGATGACAACTGACGATGCAGTCAACGACAGTGCACGCTTATCTAGAAAATATCTCAGTATTGCAGTTAGTCGTTATTGTTTATTTAGATGTAAACAAGAGAGCATCGACGTTTACATCTTATCATCAGCATCAGCCTATGTTCGTCCTCTGCTCGGAGTAGGCCCCTCCTAGTAAACGCCACTGAGCCCGATCTTCGGCTTGTCTCATCCAGCCCACGCTAGCTGTTTTTCGCAAGTTGTCATTTCACCGGGTCGGCAGGTGCACACTACGTTTGACTCAACCCTATATCCACTCTAAAACTTATTTACCCCAAAGATTGACGGTTCTTCGTGAGATGTGACCAGCCCATTGCCAATTCAGCTTGCTAATTCTTTGAGCTATGCGGGTTACTTTAGTTCTTTGTTGGATTATCTCATTGCAGATCCACAGCTCGTGTTTACATGTACAGAACCCAAAGACAATATTCAAGATCACGTTTCATCAAAATATTTTTTACCAAAAAAAAAGAAGTGACCCAACTCTTTACACAATGTGGTAGGTCATTCTCAATGAGCTTTGGTTGTTAATGTGTAAATATGTATTTCTCATTTACGCGGTCACGGTGACGATGACAGACGGTAAGTTCTGTCGTTGGAGGTAACGAGAATGTCTCTTCATAGTGCGCATGTTTAAGATGATCAGACTAGTGAGTTGTAGCTTTTTCTTCAAAGCAGACCGTGCTGACCAAGGAAGTGTGTGAATATAGAAATGCTGTATTTTGTGAAGATTAATGGGGGGTTAGTCTATTTTCACAGCAGGCCATGATGTCTAAAGATTTAGACCGCTTAGCTTAGGCTACCCTCGTCACACTTGTGGTTCGCTCAATTATCTCGCCTCGCTCAGTTTCCTTTCGCTTGTACTATAGCTTTGCTCTGCATCAGCATAACCTGCATCTGTTTTCGCTGTTTGTATGCCTAATTTAATGAACGCCGGTGAAGCCGACAAGTCGTCTCTTCTTATATCTATAAACTGTAAGATCTTCTAAATATATAAAACCGTCGTGTTGCTGATTGACTAACTGACTGAGAATCAACGCACCGCCTAAACCTATTTTTTAGGGTAGCTTAATTTGGTAGTGTAATCCCTTACAATAAGAAAGGAATTTTGAAAATTTGCACTCTAAGGGAAGTGAATTGGAGTGCAAAAGAGTGGGAAGTGATTTGCAGGCGGGTTAAACTCATCTACTCTACCTAAAACATAAATCTTGAAATTCACTTCACTCTACTTTTGCTTTTCAAGTGAAAAAAAAAGTGAGAAAACAATAATAACCAGAGTGAAGTCACTCTGGTTATTATTGTTTTCTTAAATTAACTTTATGGATATACTATAAGCTCAGACACATATTTAATTTTAATACTTTATGCATTTTATAGAATTAAGCGATAAGAAGAATTGTACAATTTATTGAATCAGTAAAGATTTACAGTAATTCGTTGTATGGTGTAATTTAATGTTCCTAGACTATCTCTTTACTGCACGCAGGATGCCCTAATTTCATATTTTTGCTACGTTTATTTCTTGTAAGAAGCTCGTGGGATATTTTTATGAGAAATATGTTACATACGTTTTTATTTCATGAGGAAGCCTGCATTTGATTTTATACATATATATCATAATAATCATCATCATGTCAGCCTTTAGAAGTCCACTGCTGAACAAAGGCCTCCCCCAAAGAGAGCCATGACGAGCGATCTTGTGCCCCCTCATCCACCGACTTCCTGCGATGGCTACAATGTCGTCGGTCCATCGTGTGGGGGGTCTCCCCACACTTCACTTGCTTGTTCGTGGTCGCCATTCGAGAACCTTTATTCCCCAGTGGTTTTCGGTTCTGCGAACTATATGGCCTACCCATTGCCACTTCAACTTGCAAACTCTGAGAGCTATGTCGGTAACCTGCGTTCTTCTACGGATTTCCTCATTTCTGATCCTATCACGTAGTGAAACAACGAGCATAGCTCTTTCCATTGCACGCTGCGCAACTCTGAGCTTTTGTATGAGACCAACAGTTAGCGACCACGTCTCAGTGCCGTATATCATCACTGGCAACACGCACTGGTTATAAACTTTCGCCTTGAGGCTCTGCGGTATCTGCGACGAGAAAATATGGCGTAATTTCCCGAACGCTGCCTATCCGTGTTGGATTCGTCGGTTGACCTCTTTGTCGAAATTGGATCTACCCAGTTGGATCATCTGGCCTAAGTAGACATAGTGATCAACAGCTTCGATAATATCGTTCCCAACATAAACCGGCATAGGTACGACATTGGCATTTGACATGATGTTCGTCTTGTTCATGTTCATTTTAAGACTCTCCTGTTGGGAAACAATATTGAGGTCACAGAGCATTGTGCTTAGGTCAGCCATGATGACAATATCATCAGAAAAGATGACTTCGATAAGGTGTATAATTGTCCATAGAACTTCTCGAGCTCACTCAAAATCTCTGGCTTCGACGAAACAATGCTTGTTCGACGAGACAATACCACTGTCGGTTTTCAGCTTCGTCAACAGGCTTTGCCCAATAGACAGAGCTCTTGCGAACACTTTGGACCCCTTGTTCCGCTCTATTGCGTTCTTAATACAAGTAGTATTATAGGAATGCAAATCGTGTCGCATTGACTTGGGATCTGTTTATTAAGCAAGCTGTAACTCGACATATCCACTGAAGACAGCAGCCTCATCTCGCCTCGTTCTGCCATTAGTTTGAGTGTATGCTCAGAAAGTTTCTGTGTTTTTTTTTCGGGGGGTCTTAAAGAACTCCGATCCGACCGTGTGGACAATTTCCACCAGCCCGTTATTTAGTTCGTCCACTATATCGCATTCGGTAAGGATTTGGAAGCGATTTTAGAGCTCCAACTGAAAGCTCTCGGGGTTTTGGATTTGGGCAGGACTTGGGCGAAGAGTAGATCTCATCAAACGAGACCTCTCCAGCTTTCGTTGATATTCAATGAGCCTCTTACCATGCAGTGATCACTGACGGTCTGTCTGGACTGGAACCCTGTTGATTACAGAGACATCATTGAATATTTGCTTATTCGTCGTCAAAATGAAATCTATCTCGTGCTTATGACCGCCGGGGTGCAGCCACGTCCATTTCCTGGAGGAGCGCTTCTTGAAAAAGGAGTTCATCTTAAAGAGTCCCTCCTTCTCCATGAACTCGGCAAATCGCTGACCGCTGTCCAAATCCAAACTGCCCCACTCACTCAGTTCATCGCCATTCCTCATGCCCAGCCGTGCGTTGAAGTCCCCCATCACCACTATAAAGTATGTTTTCGGGGCATGTATGGCATTAAAAATGTCGTCATACATAGCCTCCACTTCATCGTCCGGGCGTTTTGAGTGTGGGGCGTACACCTGTATGACCTTCAACGAATACCGTTCGGTAATTCTGAGTATAAGGTATAACACCCTCCTCGAAACGCTTTCGATCTTCACAATAAGTTATTGTATTTGTTCCTTATATGGTGTAATAAAGTGTTTATTATTATTATTATTAATGTTATTGACGAGGGACTTGTGGACAAGAAACCCGACACCATGTTTGGACTGCTGGTCGCCCTCCCGGTAATAGAGTAAATTGCCGGAATTGAGGGTCATCGTATCCTCTCCCTCTCTTCGGACTTCTGATAACCCTATAATACCCCAGCGCAACTTACTTACTACTTCTTCCAGCTCTATCAACTTCTCATCGGTCCTCAAGGTGCGTGCGTTATAAGTTGCCAGGTCCAGAGATCGTGGGGGTTGGTAGCTGGGTCTCTGCCGGGGATTCTTAGCACCCCCTGCTCCACCATGACCATAGCTGCTACCGGTGCCAGAAATAACGGAGCTACCGGGGACTGGGGACCGGGGACCGTCTTTTTGGTGTGTCTATCATACTGGGGGAAGGGGGGGGGGTGGTTTCCATAGCCACCACGCGTGGTAGGCGGATTGTTGACCGCAGTGTAGCAAATGTGCTCGGAGGACGCTGCTGCCCATCTTCCGGTGTATAATCCCTTAGTCGCCTCTTACGACATCCACGGGAGGATTGGGAGAGGTCTTATTCTAAGCCGAGACCACCACGGTCACATATATATGTAGCTGAAATTTAAAAATGAAAAAAAAAATTAGAAGAAAGTCCTTTCGTTTTTGTATTGTAATCAGCTATTTTGTCACTCTCATAAGTATGTTATGTGTCAATAAACAGAATTTCATCGCGACTAAACGTGGAAATCGCATCAAGCATGAGCTTAAATCTATACTTACTTATAATAAAGCAATAAGTACGAAAAAGTATATACAAAGAAGATAATAAAAAAAATATGGTACTTAAAATAAGCTTTGAATAAAAATATAACATTTATTTAAACACATCTGTCTGTCTGTATGTTTGTTTGTTCGCACATCACGTATAAACTACTGAACTGATTGCGATTGTTTCACTGTTGAATACTCGTAGCTTATGGTTTAACTTAATAACTGGTATAATTGGTATCTCAATCCGATTTGTAGAAGCCGAGCAATCGATAAAAATATTTTTGACGGCTGAAGGAATTTTGATCAAATGTTGGTATATTGGGTATTTTAGGTCCTGGAATAGCGCACATAGAGTACTTTTAACCTAAAGAAATAACCACGCGTGCGAAGCCGAGGGTACAGCTAGTATTAAATATAGAGCATGTTTATCGAATGTTCTCTTCGTTGAAATAACTGTAGGAGGTCCTTAACTTTGATTCTTCCGACGACCTAACACCTAGAAGGCTCCCGACGAATTACTTCCTCACTAACATATTAAGTCAACACGGCTACGTTTGACAAATCGCTTGATCAGTAGCCCCTAGAAATGTAGTCTATTTTGAACCTTGTCTATAGTGTCGTAGAGGTAGCTGTATAAGTATGTTTTTTCTTATTTTTCAGCTCCCATAGAGCGCACTAATTTGTCGTACAAGTCACCAATGCAAATAATGGTCGGCGTTGTGAATGCCTTGAGTAAAGATACGAAATTGTTTCCAGTGTCGACGCATGGGAAATGGTGGTGGAATGCGTACAATAATACGGGCGTCCGCGGTGATAAGTGGCATTTTGTTTGTGTTGCCCGAGGACAGCTTTTTTTATTTTTACGGTAAGGAGATTATGAGGACATTAAATAAGGGCAGTGGTGGCTCCAACCGTGATTGGTTTAAATTGCGTGGTGATGTTGTCTTGAGCGTATCAAGTGAAAAACATTGATTTTTAAACCACTTTATTCACTTTCCCGCAGCTTATGCCGAGGATACGTGCCAGCTGTTGACCTGATATGTGCCACCTGACAGTAGATAGCTACTGCCACTACTACTTGCATGACAGAGATAATATATCCCGACTCACACAAGACAGTATAGAGCCTCTGCCTATAGAGTACGAGTTTCTGCACGGGGCGCTTATTCGCTAAGCCCACAGATTACCCCCCATAGATTCCGCATCATTGAATTATTGTACCGATTTGAATTCACAAATTATGGAGGAAAACACAGGTCGCGGGGAACGCAACGACTGCGCCGTGATTAGCCTATTCAAGGTCGCACTCACAAACTACAAAGAAGATACGGGTCGCACTAGAAATGTACTGACCATAGTGATGGGACTGCAGGGCCGATTAAAATAGTTTTGATTTTGTTTAATCTCAACAAGCAATATTATGCTTTTTGAGATAAACTCGAGAAAACAATCAAACTTAATAAAAGTTGAATTTCTTTAAATAGATTAACGATACTTAGAAACCTAGAGCATTGTACATAAAAAATATAGTCATATCAGTTTTTGGTTTACATAGCAGATAAAAAATATTCTTCCCCACTTTTACTAGCTTTGAGTTTTGATTGATGGCCTCAAATGGATAGGTACTATCTTTCTATCTATATCACCCTACATCAAGCTACCTCAAAGCTAAGCTTGGGCCTCATGTGCACGCCTCTAGTTCCACTCCTGCGCCAAGCGGATTTGGAAGTGGCGGAATGGTGGCCAAGAGAAGGACTTAGTTTAAGAGTCAGACCACCTGCACGACGGTCAGACGACGTCATAAAAGTGGCAGAATGGCAGTGAGTAGGCACCAAGAAAACAAAATGTATAAATAAGGATATTATTTAATGTATTTATTTATGAGAAAAGAGGCACCTTGCCAAAATCTACATAACCTTATGTCTTCTCTACTTTTCACAATTTTCATTTCGTCAAAAACTTTACGGCAATAAATAGGCTTGTTTGCCTATGCTGTCTTGAATTTCAAAGCTTCAAAACCTTCTTTCGTAAAACCTGTAAAGTAAAATTGTATTTTAATTCTATCTTCATTTACATCTAAAAGCAATCAAGTACCTATTAACCACACTTCAAGCTTTAACCGTATTCCGTAATAGTTTGTTATTCGTACAAAAACAAAATAACTTTTGTGATACGGTTTTCTAAATAATTAAATAATTAGGTTGAAATATCGATATGTACCAACATGACAATATTTTATGATATCCCAACACTAGCTTACACGTGCTCTTGTTAGACAGGGATAACTATTGTACTTAGCTTAATGAGTGAAAGAGACTTTTCAAAAAGACATCAACGCGTGCTTTCGACGCTCATGACACTCATGACCTGTGGAACCAGTATAAACTGAAATCTGCTTGGCTCGTAATATATCAGAAAAATATACAAAATTACTTACCAGTGAAACGTTATGCCAACTTTTTGATAATTTGACGTTTTGGCTGACATTCCACACCATTCTAATGCACATCAAGCCAATAAAAAAGTTGTTTTTCGATTAAATTCGCAATAAACTAGCACTCTCGCACGGGTCGAGAGTTTGGTCGAGACTGAAGTCGTGTCTCAAAGCGAGACTGTTTATACTAGCTAAAGCAAGTATGTGTTGTGTGCGTCTGATGCCTTGTAAGCGGTATCTATAGAGGGTAATCTGTGGCTAAGCCACACGACATTCCTTGCCGAAAACGTGTGACGTCATTACGACAATTTCCGAACGAATCCACAAAGATACGCGCCGCGTACGTGAGTGAATGGTCATAGGTCATAGCGAATAAGGGCACTGCAGTAATTTGACATATTATATTCTACCGATAGACAAGAACATTCATGAAAACTATTTTTTCAGATGCTGGTGAGTTAGAACTAAAGTTCGCTGCAGTGCTAAAACATTATTTATGTTGTCTAACCAAACTATTAAAACAAGCAACTCTAGATCGCTTAACGAGTTTAGTTTACTCGCGACCAAAACGTAGTAAGTGACATGACATTCATGGTGCTTACGCGTTTCGTTCAACATTGTGTTACAACCTGTCGTCCCTATAGATTTTACACCTCAGAAGTGACACATATTTTTTACCTACAAAACTTAATTAGAATTTATACTCTATTCCAAAATTTATTAATAGTTAAATCAATGAAAAATATTGTAAAGTAGAGAAGTAAAAGAAAATGAATTGTTATGCATTTGTTAAAGCTCAAGTAGTACGTTAACAATAGTTTGATATCAAATTAAATAAATTGGTATTGGTATACACGTAAGTACATACTTTTAATGAATTGGGAGTGCGGTTTAGCATCCATGAGTTCCACTTCAGAAACAGTCAAATAATTAATGAATATCTCATTTTCCTTCAAATAGAATTAATTCTGTCAGTTTCTGTATTTTTGTTGAATAAAGAATGTCGGGATTTGTTTTGGCCTCTTGGTGTAATCTTATTTTGCGTATATTTCAACCACTGCTCTGATTATATGTGTTCTGTAATTTAGTGTACCTGGCTGCTGTAATGAGTGTGAGTATAGTGAGTCGAATACATCTGAATTAATAAATGTTTTTAATGTATTTGATACAATTGTATCTACATTACTAAACGTCCTGGTTAAATTTAGGCGACGGACTCGTGGTCACACCGTATACCGTGTCCTTTATATTTTATCAAATGACGTATCAGTGTTTCTGTTTTCATACAAATGTTGATTACGTTTTCTGTTGAATAGCACAGCCCTTCCATATATTTTAGCTGAATCAATTTGTGGTGCCATATTCGGACTGACCAAGCTAGAACACATTTAAGTTCTTTCTGCTTACTATTTTCTTGCTACATAGCCAGCCTCCCGATTCAGAACCCTTCGATAACTCAGTTGTCGATCGATATGTTATTATTAGTTATTCTGTGGATTCGATTTGAAATGGTTCAATTCAATACAGTTTTCATTCACAATATCGCAATATATTAACAATATATAGCCCACAATCAACTTTGTAGCAGTCGTTAATTTTTCCACATTTAAATGATCAGCAAGAATTGTACAATTTGTTTCCACAAATTAAAACACTTTCTAAAAACACCACGTAAAGTCCGTGTCCGTGTTCAGTCACATATTTTTACCTACAACCGGTTTTGTAATGGAACATCTGCATATTTTAGTCTATGATTTTAGATGGCGTGGCATTTTCTACACAACAACATCAACATATTTTCTATTTTCTGTTGTGGTATTACGATTTGAATTCTCGTATTATTAGCGCCGCTCCGAACGCGACCACACTGCGTGAATGTCAAAGCAACACTAAAGTAAGGTGTACGGATTGCAGTACAGTTCAAAGAGTATATAAATACTACGTATACAGTTCAGTCGAACAGAGCGAGTGTTCGGATCGTAAAATATTGGGCGTTGTAAATATATATCGATGGCTCGCACGCTGGCTTGCACTGTGTATCCTTGGCATAAGCTGTAAAAATGGGCCTTGATATATATTTATAAGGATTGTCTTTGCCGTACATGAATTTCGTTTGTGCGTATTCAAAACGCCCCCACCGAGCGTCCATGGAACTAAAATTGACATTGTCTCATATATAACGTTAGTCTCAGAATAAATAATAGTTCCGTGGACGCTCACTACTGCCAAACTGCTGCTATCAGCGCCAAAATGGCGATAATCAATTCATGCTCTCATTGCGATGTTCGTCAAAAGCCTGTCTAGAGTACGTGAATAATAATGCAGTTGTCTATGCCTTGACTACTCTGTTCAAAAAGGATGTTATTTTTTCGCATTGTGCCGGGTTGATTCCTGGCTGAAGGAAACAACTTTTCAAAAATGTTTCAAAATAGTTTGACTTAATTTAAAATATAGGTGAATATATCCTTTGATTAAAATTTGCTAGCTTTAATATGTCTTTTTCCAACCTGGTTACTCCTATCTCATATTCAAGCTGGTTTCTTTGACAGTCAAAGAAACCAGCAGATTACCATCAGTATATTAGATACTTACTTTTTTAATCCTATTACGGGACTTGTGGGACATCTGATAGGTACTTATAAGTTTGTGAATTTATGAATATCTATAATTTTAAAAATATAACAGGAAATAACTTCCTGCTGAGTTTTTAAGTGCTACCTATATAATACCTAGTTCTTTGTTTTATTTCCTGAATCCACAATACCTTTATTCTACAATTTAAGTAACCTATATGTATTTTTCCTAATAGAAATGTAATAATAAGAATCCATTTATCCATTTTCCAGCCGATTTTTGAAACAATGTTTCTAGTATTTTTAGCAGTTTTCGATTTTTTGATTTTTGAAGCTCTGTATCTCCTTTTATAATCAACCCAGAATTATGAAATTGTTATCATATCAAAAATCGACATTTATTATCTCTTAGTTAGTGAACACAAAAGCATAATAAGTATCAATTCACTCGATAGAAAATAAAATCAAAGGTGCACTACTTGACACTTAGAACATTGATTGGAAAGAGATCCCATCATTACATGATATCAAAGATATACCAAGAGAAAGAACATACTATTATTAAAAAAATGGTAAGACGCTTTTTTGTTCTAAGCTTTAGTTTTCCTTCAAATAAATAAAAACCTTAAATTTTACTTTCAAGATGTATCATCTGTCCCGCTCTACTGTATCAAGGGTGAGAGGGACAAAAAATTAACTGCAACCCAGCCTGAAGCACTCGATTCATATTCGAAATTCTACTGGTAGGAGAGAACGATAGGCAATACCAAAGTGGCCTCAATCTTCAAGACAAGTTCAGACAAGATAAAACGGAACACACACATAAAATAATAATATTATTCATTAGTAAATCTACGTTTGTGAAGGAAAATTTAGCTATATTTTATTATCTGCTGGAAATGTCAATCTTATTTCTAATATGATAAAATCTTAAATTGGTAGAATCTGTTGGGACTAGGACTTGCCACATTACCTACATAATCGTTAAGGTAACGACTGGTATTACCTAACTAAACCTAACGATCTATCTTACTCCAAACAGGTTATATAGGAACGAATAAAAAACGATGCGGTAAGTATAATAATAATAATTTAATTTCACAAACATAGAAATGTTCGCCACAGTTATAAATAGGTACTATTGAACTATACAAATAATGATTAAGTCATAAATACACTGGCTCTGTACTTTACAATAATATAATTAGCAGCTCGGTTAAAGCTAGAGTCATATTTCATTGGATTTTTGTAACAGTAATATAAATAGATAACAAATAGTCAAATAATACTAAAGTAAGTAGGAATAATAATGTATCAATTAAAATTATTCGTAGCTGCCTCGACACAACCGAGTTCAATCAGTTTATATTCACCAACACAATTGAAGCATGAACCATCGCTAAACACAATCCAGATACATACATTTACCAACTCAACAATTTTAACATGACATCATCAATCAAATGGTGGAATGAAGTCTAATACTAAAAATTCAAATTAAATAATACCGTTAAGAAATTGAAACTAACGTGGAGTTAAGCTAAAAATAAATAAGATAAGACCTTGACTAGGATTATCGGGAAATTTAGAACGTTAATTAATCAGCTGATAAATAAATAATACATTTTTAAATTCGTCACTATTTACAACAAAAAAGGAACTAATTCGTTCTAGACCAAAATGGCAATGTAATGGCAAAGACGCTTTACTAACACGTTCTCTAAAAAACAGCCAAAGAGCAAACGACTAACCTACCGAAGAGCCTACTGCGAATTCAACATAAATTGTTGCGTTCCTTAAGCACCAAAGATTAAGTAAATAGTTACAGACTGCAGTTCCTCTTCTGTTAGCGGTCTTAACGAAATTTAGCTCGACCAAATTGTTTGCCTTAAGCAGGAACCGTTTTACCGAGCTTCTCGAAGACCTGAGAAAGGTACTCCAAGTAGTTGAGGGTATCTCTGTATAGGAGGAGACCGATTGAGAGTTTGTCATCCGCGGTGAAGTCGGGGATCTCGGAGTCCAGCAACGGCAGTATTTCAAGGTTGCGAGCTATCATGATGTCCTGTAAAGAAATGAAAAACAGAATTAGCACCCATATTTATAGCAGACAAATTAAGGTTTATGGCAGTTAAAATAAGCATCACAATTCAAAGATAATATCATCAAAATTAATTTAATCATTTAATTTGATATCGTAAAGCGTAGCGCTTACCACAGGCAAGTTACCTGGTCATGTCGCCACTCGAATACAAACACACATTATATTATACTTCTAACAAGTGCTGTACAATGGTACAAAAAATCGACTTCAAATGGATTAACAGCTAATAACTAAAAACACTACTGAACCAATTTTGATGAAGTTTATATGGGACTACATTGAAAGTATACCGTTTTGAATACAACAACAACTATCCAGATCGGTTTAGAAATCTTAGAGATTTGAGGCAATATATACACAAAACTAAATAAATGGATTTACTAAAAATTTACTATTTATTCTCAAAAACTACAAAACCAATTATGATACAATTTTTTTTTTTTTTTTTTTTTTTTTACCAGTGCCCAAGTTAGCAAATTAAAAAAAAAAACGGTCCGCAATTGACGGAGAAATCGGTGTAAGTACATACATTTAAAAAAACATACATACAGTCGGAGATTTTAACCGTCTCCTTTTGACCAGCATTTTCAGTGAATACTAAGGGCATCATATATAATAAAAAACAATTGGCCGAGTCTGTTGTTAAGTCAACAACAACAATATTGACACCAATATTTAAGTGCGCACACTGAACTATGAACATGGTGAACTATCGGCCAATAGTTCATACTCGGAAGCCTTTAGTGAGTAAACGTTAGTAATTTGTAAAACAATTATGCAGAATACTTACGCTGAAGTAGCAGAGCACGGCTCGAACATCATGCATGGTCTGGTCGATGTTCTTCTTCAGCGGTTCATCAGAGACTATGTTATCATTGAGACCATCCTTAGAAAAGGCGTAAAGGCCAGCAACAATCATCTTCAAACCCTTGTACATAGACGGCAAAACGTCGTCTATCTTTGTCTGTAAACAAAAAAAATACAGAAATAAGATAAGTAGGCTAGAATAAAACCAGTAACTTTATTACTGAATGTCATTATTCGAGATCCGCCTTCAAACAAGGCGTGGATATACCTATTTAATAATATGTTGAACAGGCTTGTATTGACGTGTATTATGATGTCATTTACATTTAGCAGCGCAATCTTTGAGCAATTGCGTTGCTTTGATCAGGTTTTTTCAGTTCTTGATTGCAGAAACATGTTAATCTATACTGAGAATAATATTGCTAAAATGATGTTCAATGATTTCAAACGTAGCACAGTGAAGCAACGGCTTATTTTTGGCAGATAAGTGACACCCCTACGTGTCCTTTCAAGTTTCTCATCGGTTGCCAAATTTTGCTCAGATAAGTGCGATGGACGCTTGATATCATCCTAATTTCGTTCAGTCGTAATGTCTACGTTGCGAAACCATTGTGTTCTCATGTCTATAGAACGGTGGACAACAATGAGAGCCACCGACGATGTCGATTCCCCGAATTCGATTGAAACACCGTACGGATGCACGTTTTGAGCATCAGCGAATTTGCCTCCCTTCAATGATTGTTTTCGTTAAGAAACAATTTGCCAACGCGTGTGATTGTTCTAAGGCCTGAATGGTAATCGTTATCTAATTTTAGGTATGGCCTTCATAGACGCTTCCTTTGTTATAATTTTATCACAGGGTTAATAAGAATTGAAGTAGTAGCTTCACAATATTACTAATATACCTGGTAGGTATGATGTATCATACAGCGAAAAATTAGTGAAAACAGTCTAAGCATTGAAGAAGTCTAAAAAAAAACAAAAAAAAACTCTTAGTTGGTTTTGTTTAAATGACTCAGTGCTATAATTACAGTGCAACAAAAGTTTAGAGACCATTTTTATAAAAAAAATATAGTAGTGCTAAAATTACCAAACTTACCATCAACTCGTTCATATATTCATCAGACACGGGCGAGTAGAGCTTCTTCTCTTTGGGAAGCACCTCCTCCCGGTACCAGGAGAACTTCTGCAGCCAGTCGTAGCTCTCCCACACGCGGACCAGGTCGTCGAAGCTGCGGTAGCTGTGCAGTTTAAACGCCTGGAACAAGTGGAGACATAAAGTTACTAATGGCTCAAAGCAAGCGCTCGTGCAGAACCGATTATTTGTACAGAGTAACGGTAACCAGTGCTACCGATCATATTTAGGCTATAATAAGAGCCAAAAATACATTTATTTACTACCCAAACTATTAGAAAAGTCCTGTTCATTCGTTTTCTATTTATTAGGAATCAATTAAGCTTGTAGTTATTGTGTTTATTATTTAAACTTTTATTTGTCATCCAAATCAAGATTAATAATTCTTAAAGCCTTCTAATTCAATATAAAAATACCTACAGATAACGATACTTATACCTACGCAGGAATTTAAAAAATAAATTTAGTTCTAAAGTATAAATAAAATAAATAAATATATTCGGGACAATTTCACACCAATTACCTAGCCCCAAACTAGGATAACCTGTACTGTCTCCATTAGATAACGGATAAACATACATATATACAAATATTACATTCATAATAAGGAAACAAACATTTCTGCTTATCACACAAATGATTGCATCTTGCAGGATTCGAGTCCGCGACCGTTTGATTTCGTACCTAGGGACAAATACATAACTTAAAAAAAAATGAATTATTTTGTGAATATGCTTCCAATGAGAAACTGAATTTCATTTCAACATAAAATTACACCAATTTACTACATTATAAAATTATAACAATATCATAATGTTACATACACTACAAAAACTTTCTTTAAATACATGCATGACCTCAAATTGGCCCTCTCATAAAAGAAGAATTACTATATATATAATGATCTTAGCATATAGATCCGACAGAGCCCTATTGTAGAGCAGTGAGTCAAACGCACAACCGTATGATTCTTTGAAAGATTGAAATAATTATGTCACGAGCTAATGGGCGTAGATTGACTTTCTGGAAAACAGTGGACGGAAAGAACGATAGAGTGGTCATTTCCTGGAATTACGGTATAAATAAGGAACCGGCCTGCGGTCCTCCGCAGTCGTGCAAGATGGTCTTTGTATCAGTAGACAGTTTTTTGCGTTTCTGTTCCTGTGTACTTGTCTATAAAAAGATAACTTAATCAAAGTAAATGTAAGTTATTCGCTTTCTATTCTATATATATATATATGTATAGGTAATTTCTGGAAAGTAAATGTAAATTATTAAAGGGAGAGTTTCGAAGAATTTAATTTAACATAATAATTTAGTACAAAACAACTTGAATATAACTGTATTAAAATAAACCACCCACAGTCCCACGTGGAAACTATCTGTGATGCGCGCAAACTGTTCCTAAAAATCACAATATAGTAGTACCTACTAGATTAACATCATAAGGTTAGTATATGACTAACAAATGACCATATTAATGGTATCCACGAAAGCTATCTTTGCAGCTGTCTTCTATTTTACAATACTAATTTAAATAAAAAAAAAAATGTTTTTTGTTTATTCATGCTGTGTTTGCCTCTTATTGGGTTGTTACTTTCACCCTTAAAAATATATGTAATTAGACTAAGTTTATTGTATCAACCTGTTGGTAAACCAAATAAAAAAAAAAACATTTATCCCTTCTATTAATGTCCTATAAATTTATTTGAGTCAATCAAGTCACCTACAACAGTTTTGATTATAAATTGTAACTATATTATGGCTGCACATTAAGACACAGTTATTTAAGCTAATAATTAATTAAAATTCAATGTCTATACGATCGATCAGTGTCAGTAAACGAAGGTCGTATGTAAGATGATACCGAAACCAGAGGTACGCCTCCGTCGAAGATATTTCACGTAATAACACTGTGACCCATTAAAATTTGAAGCTATGTCGTATAAGTACAAACAAAATAAATCCTTAAATCAATGCAAAGAAAGTTTAAAAACAAATAGCAAGTTGTAATCAATCGGTAGCAGAAGCAGATGGCATTTTGACTGTCCCTTTGTGGACTTTAACAATACTGCTAATTAAGTAAGGCCTAACATACGTGACAAAAACCACTAAAATGTTTTCATTGTGCAAAATCATTATCGACCAAATTTATCAGCGTTGAGGTGAGGGCACTTCAAAAGCTTTAGAAATTCGTATGATTTGAAATTTAGATACTATTACGTACATATCATAAATGTTACATTCAAATACATTGGTTATTATTCTATATCCAGAACTATTCACAAAATTTGACTTTCAAAAATGCGTAGCAAAAACATTTACAAATCAAAACTGATAGTCACGCAAGAATATCTTATGAAAGGATCAGTGACCTTCAGAGAAAAAAAAAAACAAGATCGTCAAGGATTTGAATCCCAACGAATAGCCAACAAGTACAATATTTTCGTACTTCTACCAGTACAAACTGTAGGAATGCCACGGTGGTCATATCAATAGGAATGTGCATGTAGCCCATCAGTACCGAGTGCAGGTGTGCGTCCGGTTCATAAGACATATCCGAATCGCCACCACACCTCAGTTTTAGTTACTTTGTAACATTATGTATACCAACATTGATTGCATCATTGTCTGCCAAAATATATATCCGTGAAATGATTTTCAAAGTTTGTGTCGACAGTTAATAACAAAAAATATTGTTACAATTCTCAGTTTGGAAATATTCAAGTTGAATACTAATATCTGTAATTACGTTAAGCTATAAGTATCCTTTAAGTCCTATCGTGGGCTTTGACGATAATATTGTAGCCGTTCTTATTGAAACGTATGAAAGCAGCAATAAATATTCCAATATGCACTATCTTGTGAATCGATTACTTTAGCATTCGCAGTGTTACTGTGGGTGGGCGTTGAAGTGAGAAATTTGACGACTTAGCATCCGAATGCCTAGCTCGGAACATCGGAAGCTTATCAAATAAACATGCACCCACACAGGCGCGGCTCATTGATGTATTTACGGCACACGTACGCACCCAACAGCCGCAGACAGCCTGTCGCCCGTGAACAACGCTATCGTACTATGTACGTGTTGCATATAGTATGTAACTCTATGTAATTCAATGTTTATATACGTTGCTATTGCGAGATCAACTCGATGCACACGAGGCATCGACGGCATGCCTCGGTGCGGCGGCCGTCCACCATCCAACCCGATCGAGTTACAACGCGAATCTTCGGTTTGTTTATTATAATCACTTTCAAAAGTACCCGAGGACGTTTTTAAAGGCGAGTGAAATTCCACTGTCGAAAATTTGATGCGATTATATGACACCGGCATGGTCAAAAGCATGAGTGTTATGACACATTCACACGGTGGCTGGTCACACAGTACCGTACCGGTAGAGTTCGTTGAATTTGTTATTGCGTTCTTAGTACGACGCGACCAGTTATTATTTATACGGAACGAGCCCGACGACATGTGGCCGGCTGATTTATTTGGGGTATACTATCATTTATATTTAACTTAGAATTTTATCTCGTCGCGACCCGTGTGACTAATGCTATCAAGATCATGCACGAAAAACATAGGAACAAAGAAGTTTACGGCGAGGTGACGAAGATCAAACAAACTAAACGGCCTTGTATATGGGTAACAATGGCGGTTCAACGCCACCGTTTCGCGAATAGGTGTAACGCAATAAATATGATACATTAGTAACGAATGACCGACATTAAGGGGAGAGACAGAAAAAAATCGTCGAGCAGGTGTGTCGCGCAATACTAATGTGCAATCAGTATTCTCCGCGCACGCGCACCGTCCTGTACCTCGTTCCGGCTACTGTGCGTTGATAATGTCGTTTTACGAGGAGCCAGCGGACAGGACGTCGCCGTCGTTACGACTGTCGAGCCTATTACAATGCCACCGTACCTCATCGATTTCGATACCACACCAACGCATCACTAAGTCGATCCATTGTTCCCTCACCATTGACCGTTCGACACCTGATCAATCGATCGTATCGCCATCCATCCCCGAAATGTATCTTAGACCAATTGTCGTGCAAAGACGTCGTCAAGTTCAGTGGTGAATGGACATCCATAAATGATTCGAGGCGCGACGTCGACATCGCATTATTTCACTTTGCTCGGCCCACCTTACTTCCGATTCGGAAATATTATATTCCTTGGATTGGAATGATAGAACCGTGAATAGTTGTATTAACATGCTAAACATTTGTTTCGTAACATTCGTGAATGTTTTACGAATCCTCAAAATGTAGGTTACGCCTATGAGTTTTAACATAAATACCTTCCTTTTTGTCTCAAAATTGTTCTCACAGAAATCAAATACAAAGTTGCTTTACAATTTCAACAAATTTAATATTTAATCTGACTACAAAATCAGCGAAGTGAACTGCAAATTTGCTATTGAAGAAATTATGCACAATATCAATTAGGCAGCGCATGCTTAAGGCTGCCGTTTCGTCGATATTATAATATCGATATTGCGTAACAGATATGCAGCGTGAAATAATAATTAAAGGAAGGGTTCTACTGACAGTATTTTAGCGCCGTGGATGCAACAAGGTTTGCCTTACACACAAACGCAAGCATGTACGCATGCAGTATCTGAGTGGGTGAGGTGGGCACTTTGTTCTGTGCAGTCTTGAATTGTTTTTCGTTGTATTTAACCACAAGAGTGCAAAATTATAGCAAAATAATGTGTCAATTTTTGTTTTATACACATTAACTTATTATCCAAATATCATATGCTCAAACTCATGAGCTCAGTTACTGTACATTAAGTTCCGTGTAAAACGGGAGGAAGCGGCCGAGCGGACGTAGGGATACGCGAAACCGGCGCCTGTCGATGCAATCTCGCAGACGACGATGCACCGACTTGCCATGGTGAGAAAACCGCACCAGAAAGTGCACGCACTGAATCTTTAATGGGTCATATTTCACATGAAATTTTGTTCAAAAAGTGAATTTGCAATTTTGTTTTTGGAATGGTCAAATAATCATTCGCTCTGAACAAGCCGACACGATCACCAACCCGCTTGCTCAGCTTGGCGACTATGGGAGAAACTTCCTATGCAAGACACATCCATCTTATTAAATGACTCAAATTCTAAATCCCGTGTTTTCTCTCTGTAATGCACATTTAATTATTTTGTAATATCAATTTTCTGTTATCAATTTGCACTTTGGCCACACAAAGAATATCATTAGGAATTCAGGTCTAGCCACTGCTATCATAGCTGCCATCGGGGCGCGTGGACCGAACGCACGTCATAGGCAGCTTCCCCTGCGAGACGGAAGCGTACCGCAGATTCTCATTCATAAATCAATAATATCTGCGTATAAGCGATGGTATGCGTCGACGTTAGTACCAAGTTTTATTGGTATTGGTCGACCGCAAGCCTCGTCCGTTCATTTAGCGGGACGCGGCGGGCATACAAATATCTTCGCGAATACTATAACTAAACAGGCCAGGCCCGACGTGGAAACAATCAATGAAAGCGAAGAAAGACCTTCGTGAAGAATCGTAAAGTGTACTTACGAATGTATCTTTGTACTTCGCCGTTGATGTGAGAGCGCTCTTTGCTTGAGCCGCGAGTTTAGACGCAAGTTCATTGGCTTGTATGAGTGACACCGCTGGTTTTGTCTGGAAAGAAAAATGTACCACGTCAAAGAACGAAAAATGTAACAAAAAGTTTGATAATTTGAGCTAAATGGTTTCACAAGAAGTTTCATCGATTCTAGCTTTCTTCAAATCAGAAGTAATTTTGCCCTTTGCTGATCAAGTTGAAAGCATAAAAACTTATTTTAACATTTACAGCTTCAATAGATTTTAACTGATACAATTGTATGACTTCTTCGATTGATTTCATCACCAGTAAGAATCAATGTAAAATAATTGATTTGAACGGCATTGTAGATGATTTCATTGGAGGATACAGATATACATTCTTTTCCTCTTGGTAAGATGACTTCATTTTGTAGCTTAACTCCACTTACATTAGAGTCATTATAATCGCAAAAGTTGGTCCACAAGCGGGTTTTATCCGTCGCCCATTGCTGGCAGTCCATGGTGCGAATATAGTATCGCCAAATACGATTAAGAGGAGTGACCACCGACTGGCAGTATAATTTGAACTCTGTCTCTACTTACATTTGAGTCATTATAATCACAAGGGTTGGCCCATAAGCGGTTCTCGCCGGTCGCCCGTCGCTGGCGGTCCATCTTGCGACTCCGGTGCGGCGCCGCTGAAGACAAAGGGGATAGACCTCCGACGAGGAGAAGCAAGCAGACGGCCGCGCAGACGTTGACGTATCCTGGAAGTTGAAATGTGTGTTAAGAAATTTGACAGAATACGGTTTTGCTCGGATTCCTCAAGAACTGCTGTATAATTCTAAACTGCCAGGCAGAAACACATTGAACTATGCCCGCAAAATTTTAACCAAAAGTGCACTAGACACAAGATACGAATAGTAATGACTTAAGTACATGAAGTAACACCACTAGTGAAACAGATAAATAACTGACTGTTTCCAGATCGATTGGTGGCATTATCTCTAATCAAACCGGAACGACAGCATATTTCGATGCATCTCATTCAAAGTATAAAAGCCACGTTGTTCCGTATGCGGCACGCGCGTGCCTATCGATTATGGTAATCGTTAAACATCCGATGAATAAATACATCGTGGCCCAGAGGTGGACAGCCTTTGCTAATTGTCCACTGAACCTGTGTGAATCACTAATGTGACACATTTAAAGGTGCCACGGTAATTTGGCCGATATTATAACGATTTCGATAGTTCCTAATTGTGGTATTGCCGATCTTTCGATAAGCTTATGTGTATCACTATTATAAAGTCAAAATATGAGATATAAGATTTATCATAAAGTTTAAAAATAATAAAACAAATGGTTAAGAATTGAATGAAAATTGATGTTTAACTTATAGTCATGTAATAAAATGATGGTAATGAATCGGAAACTTGGCGAATAACTCCAATAAAAGTGCATTTAGAAAAAAATAAATAAAAAATGTTGATCATTATTTAGTTTAAAACCATTGATAAAACAAGAGGCTCTATCAATGCAAATAGTTAATTAGATTTAAAATATTAATTTTCTTTGACAAATCAAAAAAACTCCAATTGCAATCATTATCCACAATATTATTTCTCATCATTATATATTATAATTTTAGTAAAAAGTAACGGCGTAATTTTTTAAGACTTCATTATGTCACGCCTAGAACATTCACTAACGATCAATAAACAGCAGGCATTCGTTATTTTGTTATTTCATTGACATTAGTAAGGAGACGACTCGTTATAATTGAATACGTTAAAACGCATAAAAGGTAATAATTTGATGTGTGATTGACGTACATACTTTTTATTTAAAGTCTTCAGGCATCCGTTGGTCACCTGCCTATTTAAATTATATTATTAACGATTTAATTTGCATGAAATTTAAATAATTATTTTCTAAGAAAGAAACGCATATATCATTCATATCAGTTACAAATATAATATTTCAAGAAAACCATCCCTACGTTCACTTCACAGCACCAGGTGACATCACTACATAGTTAAATAACAATAAAAATAATAGAAATGTTTTACTGACCAAATGGGCGTTAAATTAATCTACGTTATTTTTTCTACATATATATGATAATTGATATATATATACTTATCACCCTGGTGCGGCCTACAAGATATTTAAACTGTTACTAACGTCACTGCTGTTATCAGAACACCCGCAAGAAATGTTTACTAATACTTTATCATTGCAAAAATTTATTGTTTGCATCGAAACAGATGTTGGATTTGATTTGCGTCATCAATTAATATCTTTTTATTTTTTGGTAAAAACAGTTTACGTGTGCAGTGTGCACTTGTGCAGTTTTTTAACTGACTCCGTTTGCTCAGAGATCAGTTTAGTGTATTGTACAAGCAATTATGTAAGTAAATCTCAAATAGAAGGAAAACCTGGCGAATGGAAAAAATGGCGTTAATAAAAAAGATACCTATGGACAACAAGCGCAGTTCAGCAACAGGACATTGCAATTCAAAGTTAGTTATTGTTAGCACTGCATTGGAAAGCTTGGCGATTACTATAGGGAAAAGAGTCTTTACTAGTTGTAGCATCATGTCACCCTGCCCAGCGCAATATTTGATCTGTTGTCAGATTAGATAGCTTATAACAGTGTGATAATATACACAAATATACAGTTATATTGATAATTGAAAGCTAGATTATTGTCATGACGAATAAAATAATGCAAAGCAAATAATGCAATTGACATAGCTCAGAGGCATGTGGTCTTACTCACTTCAGTAATAGTTTCATATATTTTTCAGTGTTTTGACTCAATGTGTGAGTCATTATTGTTGTCTATGACTAACAATCTCTTGCGTTAAATTGTGCTAAATCTACAGCATCGGTTATAAAAGGCTGAAAGATTTTGCATTTCTCGAATTCTTGGCAACGGATCCAATGTTTTCAATAATTCGTTTTCACGCTTTTATCACGTGAGGTAAATATTTGTTTACTACTTATATCATGACGCTATTTCATAATTTATTTCATTGTGGTTCACGTTTATTGTCTTTTTTAACCTCACTACCAAAAGCGACACGTATCCTGTGGGAACGGTTAAAGCTCAAAAGATATCCAAAGTCAAATTCATCAATACACATGCACGATAACGCAAATATGTGGGTATATTTTTTTACCATCTCGTTAGTAAGTTTTGTGGCGGTTCACCCGGAGGCGCTGTGGCGGCCAAATAAAAGAAGATTATAGTTATAGGGCGTCTCGCCGCTTATTATTTAACTAGGGCCTGTGAACTGATACCGATTACACGCCCCCCTTGTTTTAGAAGGAAAGGGAGAGTGGTATAGTTGCGTTTCGCATGAGATCGATGGATTTGACTTTTAGTGTATGCTCTGTGGCTTTTAAAATGCCGCGTCAGCTGAAAATATTTCAAACCCTGCTCTGCACATACTCGCATATAAAAGATCTTATACAACTCTAGGCACAAAGAAATAAGACATCAAAAAAGGACTATTATACTCCGAGGAGCGTAAACAAATCGTTACCATAAAAACGGACCAGCGCGCATCTCTAACTAGCCACGATTTAGTTGTAGACTATATTGCCCTCTAATTGACACAATAATAATGTTGTTACAATGGGATTACAAAAGGCGACCGCAAAGGTGGAGTCGGGTATAACGATCATGTCAAAAGGAAGGTCCGACACACAGAGAACGCGTTAAACACACGATCATAACATTTTATTAGTGGTCCGGTCAAAAGCAACCGCGCGACCGCCGTCAAAAGTTCAAGAAAAAAAACGACGGGTCAACTCATAAAAGCAGTGGAGTCACTGTGAGACAAATATTTTCGTGAACGGGATTAAAAGCACTGTGCGACAGTCTTTTGTTTTGTGACATTGTAGTGGTATCTATAAACCTCTCGTAGAAGTGATCAATAATTACGTTTTTCTTATCCACATGTTACTCGGCCAATTATTGTAAACAATTTGTATAGCGTCGTTACGATTTGAAATAGGATTTATTTAAACGCAATTAAAAACAAGTGGATGCTTTTTTCTGAAGGGCGGCGGCGAGTAATTGATACCCTCCTTATACCTCCAACCACGTTTACGTGAAGATATTTAAGATGAACAATGAGACTCGATCGAATTCCTTAGCCCATTGAAGAACTGACCGGGCGACCAGAAAAACCGTAGATACCTACACGTAGGTAGTACACAGGTTATAAGGGGGCATAAAAAGTAGGGACCGCGTCGGAGGTCGGATCGACTACCCGAGAAACAAAGAGTTCGTTTATTTTTTAACAGCTCGCTCGTTCACAAAAGAGGTCCTCGCGGCACGAAAAACGACCGAAACGAGAACATCTTGTTAACCTTTTTAAAAAGAAATCGCGCGCCCGCTAACTAGAATTTCAACTCAAAAACCGAGAAAAGTGCGGCGCGCTGTTCGGCGCACCGGACGTCGTCAACCCAGGCGCCCGCGCAATCATTATGTAAATTTCAATTATTGTTGTTATTAATGCCTTCAAAAATTCTGATCGCAGCAGTTACAGGCATCGTCTCCGCGCCTCGTTACAAAACGCCCGTCAAATTATTGGCGGCTTATCTTTTGTGAATCTCGGTGTTATTAATTTTTAAGACGGGAGCCGCGCCGCGTGAGCAAGCGACGCCGCTGCGTAGGGTTGTCACGCTAGGTCATTAACGGTAAACTAATCCTGTTCGCGTGACGTTACATAGAAAAACCATGTTCAGCCATCATAATAGAGGTTTAATTTGAGTCGGTACATCATTTTGTTGGTAGCGGCTAACAGCCGATGCGCTCGTAAAATTTGACTGCGCATAATAAGGGCGATTATCGCGCAGAGACGCGCGTGGCGGCGCGTATCACAAGCAACCCGATGATACCACTTTTCATTAACTGAAAATCACTCTAAATGGTAATAGCTTTGCGACGATCGTCGATCGACCCCGTCCGCTTCGAAATTAACGAAACAGCGCGATTTTTTCTCGAATTAATTTTAATATGGTAACAACTTGACATTATGAATTTTAGTAACTGTTTTTAGAGGCCGGTGTTAAATGGAAATATCTCGTTAGGTGTTTACGGCAGCGTTGCTGTAGTTGTAATTTCAAACATTATTCGTGTGCATGTTTATTTTTTGTTATAAAAGGGTCTAATTAGATGTGTCTAAGCTAGGATCGACATCTCTCACTAAAGGAGTGACAGCTAAACACTGCAATTATGAGTGGAGCGTCTCACTGAAATAACTGTATATAATTGAAGCGGCTGCCTTACGTCGAGTAAACGAACATCGTTTTATGTGTAAATGTTGCTAATGAGCGAGTGGATCGCAGCCCTAATGATGCGGACATACTTCATGAAATCGAGCTCACTCTTGTACTCCGCTTTAATTATTATGACATAGCTTTCCTATAGACGAGTGTGTGATGCAAAAAAGTTAAGTCTTCATTATTATTTTAGAACTAAAGCTTAATTATTACAGTTTTTTTATGGTTTTTACGCTTTAGTATGACGGAACAAAAAATGAGGCACCAAGAAAATAAAAAAAACAGGTATGAGGGTGCGTTTGTTTTTGGCATAGTGACAATCAAAATAGTCAATTATTACAGAAAATTAGTTCCGAAGAATTCCGCAACACGGTACTCCTGTTCAGCTTTACAAGGTTGTTTTTTTAAACTGGTCTATTTATAACATTAGTTGTATCTGCCTTATTATTGAAATCTCAGCAGTAATTAGGTAATGAAATAACTTATGGATATCGACATTTCTATTTTTGTACCATATATATAACAATACAAATAGGTACTATTTCCGTTTACCTTATACCACTGACGGAGCTTCGCGCTTGTGTTTAAAGAAATGAGATGGGGACACAAAAAATAATAATTACAGTATGCTTGTTTTAGTGAGTTCAAACATGCTAAAACAGAATTTAAACATGTCATGTATGTCATTAAAAATGTTCACCTTAGGTGTGGCCCGCGTACCTACTTATTCGTTTTCTACCATGCGTTATGTTTTTTTATTTAGAAAGCAAAGAAGTACCATTGGAAGAATATTGTTCTGTAAATCTTTTCTATTTTTTCTTTCTCAATGTTTTATAAAAAAAAATGCCTAAAATTAGATGGGTACCTTTTTAAGGCAGAGCTTTCTTCTTTATTTATTATGACAGTTACTGTATTAAAAATAGGATTTATTAATTACTAGTTTTACCGCCTGCGACTTCGTACGCGCGGACTACTGTTTATCGCGAAAAAAAGCATCCTGTTTTCTTCCAGGATATTAAAAACCAATGCAAAAGTAGGTAGAGCACCACTCTTGATGTTTTTGACAGACTTGTTATATCGTTTCCATGGCAACCACAGACTATTCTGTGGTGGCAACCGTTCCTTATAGTGAGTAATCAACATTTTCCAGTTTTCCAGTGGAAACTTACAATTTTCCGGGATAAATCCTATATTTATTTTAGGGTATAAGCTATCTCCATTCCAAATTTCATCATAATCCGTCCAGCTGGTAGCTCCCCAAACAAACAAACAAACAGACAACGTTTCAATTTTATATATTGGTATGGATGGCTGCAATAGGTATCAAAAATTGGTTTTACAATTTATTATTATTACTCATAAATTACTCATCATCTCTTAACATTGTTTGTTTGTTTGTTTGTTTGTCGTATGAGGTAGTGCTGGAGTCTGGTGTCAGAGTTTTTCAGGCCGCCCGAGGGCCTCTGACGTGGCTTAACGACTTCTATTAATCAATAACAGCCGGGACCGACAGCTTAACGTGCCCTCCGAAACACGAAGCGGTGAATCACCGGACATAACTTAAAGTCATCCTCCACACTCCACACAGCCTAGGATCGAACCCGGTATTGTTGTATTCTAAGTTGCACTACTGAACCGTTATTAAGGTGATTAGGTGAATCACTCATTGAGTGCAAACTGCTCATTAAATTCAAATAAACACTATTAAATAGGTTTAACAATATTTGTGACACATCAGAAAAGAAAATGGAATATGAAAAGTACTTTTTATAACATTTACGGTTTTATATATTAAAAATAGAAAAATGTTGCTTAGTCACAATTTACTTGACAAACTGCTCATTTGAATTTTGACATTTTGTTTGTTTAATTAAGTATCTTCTTGTTAATTTATTGACTGTACCTCCACAATTAGATGAATTACTCATTGAGTGAAAACTGTTTAACTCTTCCAGTACCGCGCCCTGGAAGGTTATAGGTACCACAATTTTTGTGGCCGATCAGAAAAGTAAATGGAAAATAGAAAATGACAAGTACTTTTTATGTAAGTACTTGCTTCGGCAGTACATAAACTAAAATTGGATCGACACCGAGAAGATTACCATGGCCCCTGCGCTTTCACATTTTTAACTCGTGACCAAAATGCTGGCCCTTACTTTTCCCAAAGACTAAACATTGCCATACAACGTTGCAAAGCTGCCAATATTTTGGAAACGTTAGCGCCTTATTAAAGTAGGTTTTGTTAAAAACTGTTTATTAAAAAAAAAACTGATTAAAAAATAGGCTTTTTCGACACCGGTTTTGTATAATAAAAATTCATTCACAATGTATGAAAGCATTTAACAAAAAAAAAACAGCATTTAAATTTTTGTGGTTCAATTTGAAAATTTATCTTAAAAATGTGAAAAAGCTTTACCCAAAAACAAAAAAACAAAAAAACGAAAGTTATTATTGCCTTTTTGTACTAATTCGTACCTATAGGAGTCTGGAGCATAGCTCTGTGCGGAAGCAAGACTTGGACAATTACACAGAAAGACCGGGAAAGGCTGGAAGCATTTGAAATGTGGTATTGGAGGCGCATGGAGGAAATAAGCTGGACTGAAAGAAAGACGACCAATGAAGTATTCCGTCTCGTCCAAGAAAAACGAAACTTAATGGCGACCATAGAAAGCAGAAGAGGAAATATGTTTGGCCACCTTATACGACATGACAACTTCATAAAACCCATCATAGAAAGGAAGGTAGAAGGGAAGAGAGGCAGGGGCAGACCTAGAAGGAAATTTACAGATCAAATAAAGGAGAAGATAAATGTCATGTCGTCTAGGGAAGTCAAAGCTTTGGCCGAAGATAGGGAACGCTGGAAATTACTCCACCGACAATAGCTGAGCTGTTAAATAAGATGAAGAAAGTACCTATAAGTCCTACTTAACAGATAGACAGTAAAAAACCTGTTTGAGAAAAAGGCAACCGCTTATTTTATATTCCTCCTGTAAGGAAAATTATCTTAAGATATAATATTTGATTATGTCATTATTCCATTACTTTATTTGTATATGGTTATGTCGATCATGATGATCGAAATTATATTCTGATCGATTAGGATCTCAGTGATGAGTAATCGTAACTTATAACATGTTTTAAGTATTGTTGAAGTTATTGCTTAGAATGTACTTGAATTTGAATAGCTAATGCCTCGTTATTTGTATCCAAGGTTCACACCGCTATAATGATCATAATTCATAATCGATGTGATTAGAAAATTTTATGATATAATACCGTTTTTGAAATTATGGTATATACATTATTTAATTATGACTTGTCCATGCAGTTTTGACTTATTAAATTCAGTTTTATTGTCTTAGTGGAGTTGCGTGCGGCCATATTACATTAATTTTTAGTATTTTCAATATTAATAAATCCATCTTTTGAAAATATTTGGACACCTAGGTACCCTCAAAAACCACTAGGTATTTTCTATTTGTCGCAATATTTAACTTAAAATCAAACTTGTCGAGTGAAAATTTTCTTCTATAATCATACTAAATCAGTAAGTAACAAAAGTCCGTATAATGAAGATAATAAAAAAAAATGTCTAGGAGCTTTAAAAGCTACTAAACAAGAATATAACATTTTTTAAATGGTGTCTGTCTGTCAGTCTGTCTCCAGAACCGATTGCGATGCAGTTTTCACTGTTGGTTAGCTTAGATTTGACTTTAAATATGGTGCACTTTTAATCTCAATCCAATGAGTAAAAGCCAAGCAATCGATAAATAAACTATTTGACGATTTACCAAATTTTGTTGAAATTTAGTATTTCGTACTCTATAGGTAAAAAATGTCCTCGCGGGCTAAACCGCAGGCACAGCTAGTAGTAAATAAATATTAATTGTCAAGTATACGAATCAATTATCTATTAATATCAATTTTCTTAACTGGAAAAAAATATTTCATATGTTTACCTCGTCTACGCAACCACTCTACGTACCTAACAGGACCGGGCGGAAGGATTTATCTCGTACATACATGTTTACGTGGATTCATTAAAAAGCTAAGGCTACTTTTAATTTTAGAATTTATAATTATTAAATTAGTTATCCATATTAGCATACATTCAACTTAAATGTTTGTTTATGAAGTCATGCATAAACATTATAATAGTTGGAAAGCTTAATTTTGCTTCTCTTCACTTACAAACAGCTATGATATAGTTCTTTGTATTTACTACATATATTTATTTACAAATATTATTAGCTGTATGTACTTTTTATTTTGTACTATATTGTCATAAGTTTTGCTCAGATAAAATAAATAATTTGTATAAATATGATGCAAATATGAATGCTCTCATTTTTGGAGAATTATTTGTAGCTGCTGATGACTGAGTCCTGTGTATAACAACCGGTTTTAAAATTAAAAAACATCCTGAGAATTACTGCAGATTGTCACGTAGATACGTTTTGCATACTGAACGCACTACAATAATAAAAATACATACAATATAGCTTATAAGAACTTAGTTTACAAAATTAAATACATGGCAATTTAAAAAAAAACAAAAACGTCTGCTTTATATAAGAACTAAGCTACCGCCCGCGATTTCGTCCGAGAGACTACAGTTTATCGTAAAAAACTATCCTATATTTTTCTAGGATTTTAAAATTCAACGCAAAAGTATAGCACCAACACTTTTGATGCTTTTTGACATACTTGTTATATATCGTTTCCGGGATAAAAAGTATTATATGTTGGTCTCTACATTATATAGTACCTATTTACAAAGTTTCATCAAAAACCGTCCAGTCGTTGTCGCGTTAAAACTCCCCAAACAAACAGACGTTTCACTTTTACATATTGGTGTATAATAATGCTAAAATTAAGAAAAATTCCGCGATGTGAGTGCTACCCGTGCGAAGCCGGGGTGGGTCACTAGTATCTATATACAATCACAAACTTAATACATATTACTTTAAGATTTTAGTTTAATTTTATTTTAAACAGCAGTTTTTAAAGCTGTACATAAATATTTTTCTAAAATTGTCACCAAGCGACCTACCAATGACGTAACAAGGCTTCCATTGCGCATAACTTTACTTTGATTTAAATGTAATAAAAGTATTTAGGTATCTCATTCCTGCACCCAACAGTACCTACGTAAGTTTAATCACCTGAGTCTGACTAGTGGACAAACCCCACCTGAATTCAAAAACGCAATGATACCGGAGTTGGAAATGTAGAATCAGAGGCGCGAGATGTCAGGCGCAAGCGTTACTAAGCCTGGACATTAGTAGGTCTGGACCTTATAGGATGATAACGAAGATATATTTAAATTTTCAACATTGTAATAGTATTGAGGTTTGAGTATGAACCTGTATTAAGATTACACCTTAAGTGTTATGCTGCGTGGATGGTAATCTGTCCTTCCACCGGATATTTAGGTTATAAATAGGTATCATCAGATGACACTGTTAATTTTATTTGATGATAAGGAGTTATTGCTAGGGGACATTACATGTGGTGGGCATGTGACCTTATTTTGGTTAAGAGTTTAAGGGTTATGCTGATCCGAGCGGTTGGAGCTTTTATGTGAAATTCTCATAAATAATGAACTTATGTACGCTTATTTTATGCAAATTATTTTTTGTTATAGGATCATTCTTCCATAAAACTAACTAGAACAAATTATGTTATTTTGGATTATGGAATGATTTGGGTTTCTTTGCATAATAATTTCAAATGAATCATTTAACTAATTGTTTTTTTTATGTCAAAATCTAATTAAAGTTTAGCAAATGTTTTACGTTAATTTTTATAATTAATCATTATTGTTAAAATGTTAAACTAAATATATTATTAATATATAAATTGTACAGTTTAAGTTAAAACTTGTTAGCACATACAAGAAAGTAAATAAGAAAAATATGCTTACTACTTCTCGTCGTGCTCGATCTGTACGGTCGACATTTTTCCACAACACTATCACAGTCACTCTTGTTTTTGCTAATTAATCTAGTCCTATTGCATTGTTCACATCCGGACGGTATATGCGCGGCGGGAGCCGGCCGGGAGGGGCGACCCTGGGTACCACAGCAACTTTGCAGCTCCATATTGTTTCTAACTATAATGGTTCCAACGCTCCTGTACATCGCACATGCAGGTATACTAATGTGATCCATAACAAACGACGATCGCAAGTAACATCCCCCAAAACTGGCACGATGTATCACACATCAGGTCTGGACAGAGACTGAGAATTATAGAGACCGCGCGAAAGATAAAAGGCACGTGGTGGAGGCAGTGGGGCGAGCGGCGGATGACGAATCGGCCGTGGGGTATTCCGGCTTGACAGCCAATGGTGTGCGCGGTCGTTGAAGGCGGGCGGGACCAACCCAATGCAAGTACCTTTATGTAAGAGGGGTCCGTTTGGCTAAGGTGGTAGATAAGGGTTGGCTTTTATTTCTTTTCGATTTTGACGTGTGCGCTCATTATTGCGATTCGCTGTTGCGTATTGCAGCTATTATATTCGTATGTAGAGAAAGTTTGGGATATTATTAATCTGCAGTCAGTTTTTTTTAATATTATGCTAACATAAAGCAAAACAAACTTTAAATAGTGAACACTTTTGACCTCCACTTATCAAAAAGAGAGTTTAATTGACCGAAATGTCATTCCAAAATTAGTTGTTAAAATTTATTAAATAGGAGCTAACGCTCATACGATTCATTCATAAAAACTGATCACTCATTCATGAAAGCTAGCCTAGATACAGACACGTTGGGTTTACCCGCCTAACATCGTATTATTTTTTTGTTCATACAATCTTAAATATCTCATTATACAGCTCATACACAAACTTTAGATTATGTTTGACTATTTATTTTGTTGTTTTATTTTCTGTACTTGCTATGCTTTTCAATGTTTAATGATAGAGTGTTTAGGAAAATTCAAAGATGATGAATATTTTCTAAACAAATATTTTTATTTTATCTTTGTTTCTCAGATAATGACATACTTTTATGTTTCCATCCATTTCTAGTGATTTATATGTCAAAATATTTATCATCAGTTATTAAGAAATATTTTATACAAGATGGTCCCAAGGCTTTGCCCGCGTGATCATTTCGTTTAAAAGTAGGACCAAAAGTACTTCTAAAGTATAATATACTTCAAAAATCTTTCAGCCTTCAAAGAGTTTTTATCTTCTAATTCTAAGTAAAAAACCAAGTACTCTAATTTTTAAGTCAAAACTTAAGCTATCCAACAGTGACAACCACATCACAATCAGTCCAGTAGTTTTTACGTAATGCGTGAACAAACAAACAGAAAGTATTTTAGATGTTTTTTTTTATTATCTTCATTGTACAGACTTCTTGTTACTCACTTCTATATTATAAGTATAGATAACGATTTTTACGAAATACCCTGCCTTATACCAACGAAATTCTAGATATTATGCAATAAAAATCTGTAACGATGGCTACTTTCTGATGCCAGAGATAGGAAAAAAATACCATTTTGGAAAGGATAATTAATTGTGTCAATTCTGTCCGCTCATATTTATTCATTTCAAAAGCATGTAACCATGGTCTTAGATGATCGAGGTCGTGTATTTAGATTGGCATCATACAATTTCTCCTGCTCTTGTCATACTGAGTCACTTCTGAGCACATTACTTACAGTTACTCACTGAAGAATTCAGTTGACTCAGATACCTACCATCTGGATTATGTAAACAATAATTTGTCAATTTTGACGAAAATTATGACAGTATTTTTTAAACTGGGGAACCCCAAAAGAAAAAAATATATTAAGTAATTGATCATTTAATTATGTATCAAAAAAATCTTGCCAAAAAACCAAATGCAAGAAATGCAGAGTTTGATGAAAGATTGAGTTACCTATGTGAGAGTGTTGATATTTATGAGTCGTAAAACGTTTTTTAATTTCATTAAATAATGTGAGAATGGGTGTATTTTCCAAAATTGTATTTGAAGTGTATTTTTCCAAATATAAAATCTATAATCGTTTTGTCAATATTTTCTAATCGTATTCACTGTCCGTTACAAAAATATTTGGTAACCGTGAACCGGAAGCCAGATGCGGAAAATTTTCGGGCGGGAACTGTACGCCAACAACTCAACCTTAAAATATACATATGTAAGTACTTACGAACAAACTTGTAAGCCCAATTTCAACTGAGAATCCCTTTGCTAGGCTACTTATTAATTAGCACGGTTATTATTCACAAAACTTGTGTGATTGTTATAGCTGTCCATATGCTATATTTTTTTTTATTTAGAGAACAGTAATTATTGAAACAGGCAATTTAATATCGTAATAATTATTAAGAACTTTCTAGAAATGCATTATTAACCAAAGCTTGTATTATAATATAAAAGGTTAACTAAAAAAATCTCATTGATCGACAATTCCTCAGAATATACTTAACTAATTATCAATTACCGAACACCGAATTATTCAAATGTACCATACATATTTGCGTATAGCGGCCTTATTTGTTCGTATAATTATGTAATTAGGTACCTAATATATAATGGTAGTAAATAGTAATAATTAATAAATGATTAGGCAGGTGTTAGCTTGCGCCTATATTTTTATATAAGTTTATATACATAAACCTTATTAATAGCCAAACGTCGTAATTTCGTATCTAATACAGTAGAATTAACAGGAGATTACGGGTTTCTGATGTGATTATATATACTGAGTTTCCAATTTTCTAAGCTTGAAGTTATCTGATGAAGGAAAAGAGGAGTGAGAGTTAACTTATCGTTATTAGATATCCTCTCGAACATTTCTATTCTGCGATATATTCTGTCATCAGTATATGAGACGCATATGTTTAAGAGGCTTTAACGGTATTCAGTCGAGCTATTTGAAGTATGAACTACTTCAACCGCATTTTCAATTTTTACTAGAT
Source organism: Alsophila aescularia (assembly GCA_946251855.1). Classification (NCBI taxonomy): domain Eukaryota; kingdom Metazoa; phylum Arthropoda; class Insecta; order Lepidoptera; family Geometridae; genus Alsophila; species Alsophila aescularia. The sequence goes on along the minus strand of OX276380.1, from coordinate 8,479,886 downwards.
ATGACGTGTGTTGCTAGAAATTCTTATTGTAAATTAAATCCTATTCTTTAATTACAGATCAGGTCGAGAGCACCTACAAATCGCTTCCAACAATAGCATCGAAACACCGGAAGGCACATTGACAAGTGCGATTCTCTGAAAGGTGCTGAGACACCTGTACGCTGCATCAGCAGGTCATTTCCTGCCGATAAGCTATACACGTCCAGTCCTCACTCATCAAACAATGAATTATACGCACACATGCGTGTTATCAACTGTGTTTGTGTGCCGTAGGTGAGATAAGAGGTCGACACGCTGTCTGGCCGGAAAGAGTTTTATAACAATTCTTCAGAGTTCCTGAGGTTTCGATTATATGCGAATTCCTCGACTAGTGCTGAGCTTTCTATTGATACAATGACTTGGAATTCAGAAGTTATGTTAATATTTCATAATTGTAATTGTAGTGTTACTAGAGCAATATTTTACAAAATATTTTGTAAAATACCCCTCACTTTTATTAAATTATATTATCAAAAAGTGGTCCTTTGTTTTGTTGTGGCGGGCAATGACATTACCTATAATTTGAATTATTATTTTTTGTCATTCTTTCTTTATGGAATGATATATTATGTATTTGTTACTTGTTATTATTTTTTATATAATGTATTTATTAATTTTTTGTTTACGTTATACTGCCCATTCATCCGTACCGTGACGTTACCGAATGGTCACAGCGGAAGACCAGCGCTGGTCGTTTTACGACCAGCAGTATGCTGAGCTGGGGCCATTTTGCAAATGGTTACATTTAGACGTACTTTAGTGTTAAGGTATATTTATTTTTATTTATGTCATTGTTCTAAATGTTATTTTTTGCAAATAAATTGATTTTCTTCTTTCTTCTTCTTCTTCTTCTTCAAACAATTAAAAGTCGTAGAAAAAACTATGGAAAACTTACTCTATGAGGTAATCTAATAAAAAAGCTTTGTGGAATAAGGTCCATATAAAAACAACATATACAAAATTATATTTAGCCTTTAAAATTCCAATATATTCATTTACAATGCCATTGAGAGGGTACATTTAGCAGTTTTTTCAGTTTAATTCTGGTAGCAAATAAGCAGGTGGCAATCATCTGATGGTAAGTCATCGCCACCGTGGTGGGCATCTGCAACACCAAGGGACAAACGAATGTACATGAAACATAGTGTGAGGCACTCTGGATAGGTGGAGTGACGATATACGCAAAATGGCTGGCTCAGCGTACTTTTGGAGAGGCATATGTCCAACGGCTGATGATGATGAACACCAGGGGCATAGCCGATGCGATACAACCTTACTTTTAATAAAGAGGATTATTTTCGTAATTTCGAGATCGACGGAAAGACCTTGGGTCATCATTACACATCTGGCTGGAGTGTGGAAGAAATGAACTACTATGCTGTGTTGTACGTAACTTCCTCTACAATGTGTGTATGATCTTTTAACTACCTATACTAAATTATCGGTACTTATAATTGATATAATAGAGCATTAAGTAGGTAACTTAAACTGTGTTCAAAGAAGATAATATAAAAAAAAAGTTTCGAGGACTTAATAAGAGCTACTGAATAAGAATTTTACTATAATTTAAATCGAGTCTATCTGTCTTTCTTACGTCTGTCTGTATGTTCGCACATCACTTAAATAAAACTGAACCGATTAAAATGCGGGTTTCGTTGTTGGGTAGCTTAGGCCACTTGCACAAAAACCAAACAAATCTAGATAGTTGGTTAGTTCATAAAATATTTTTATCTCTTTCGCGCTACTGTCTGCGTATGTCTCTCTATCCTACTTCTCTTAAATTTTTAGCCAAGACAGCTGTGCAAGTAGACCTTAGGTTTTGACTTAAAATCTGGTGCTTACCGTGTATCTCAATTCGATAAGTAGAAGCCGAGCAATCAAATAAATCAATTAATAATATTTTACTGCTGAAAGCTTTTTTTAAGAAATGTAATATATAGTTACACAGGTACCATAAAAGTACTATTTATCCTGGAATAGGTAACACATATGTTAGGTAATTTTAACTCAGATATATGACCACGCGGACAAAGCCGCGGGAACAGCTATTAAAATAGCTATAATAATAATAATTTATTCTGTAATGTGAAATTTATAAATAAAAAGTTAAACGCAAAACATAACATCCCCATAGAGATCTTATATTTGCTTTTCCTGAGCGAGCTTCAATTCAGAATCGGCATTTAAGAAAGAAAGTTCCATATATAAATCGTATTATTTCTTTTACTATATTGGTCAGGGGCCCGACCACATAACTTAGCTTCAATCGGATTGTCAGTATCGATATCACTAATGCCTTGCGATAGAGTCGAAATTGCTATGAAAAAAGTGATAATCCGATTGTAACCAAGTTCTGTACTCGGGCTGCTGATCTCTCTTTGTGCATGAGTATGTCTTTGACTTGAAAAAGTAATATATTACGTGGCCTACTTTCAATACTTTGAAGTTTGAAATACTAACAGAATTAAACAGAATATTAGTGGCATTTTTCCCGCCATGTTATTTTCCTACGGGATTGTGACAAACAACATTGAGTAACTGTATTCTTTCCGCACCTAAGAACTTACGATTCAACTTATTTTTCAGCTACAAGTTTCCACTTACGGTGAAAAAAGAAATATTTTACGTGGCCTACTTACAATACTTTGAAGATTTAAACATAATATTGGTGGCGTTTTTCGCCATGTGATTTTCCTATAGGACTGACAACTTATAGTCAGTTAGTAACCTTTCTTTCCGCTCCTAAGTACTTACGATTCAACGTATTTTTCAGCTACAAGTGTCCATGACTTACGGTGATAAATTACCCATACAAGCCGTTTATTACGTAGACGTGATCTAATTATAATCACAGTACAGATTTAATTCATATTTACCTCATTTCAATCACTTTGTAAGACTGTACGCGATGTCACACCTTCGCAAAGTGAATGGCGATGTTATGCGTCTTATCAATTTGCTCATATAGACCTATATTATATGCACACCTTTATTAATATTTTTGGGGCTGCAACTTTTTTTAATAAGAATTTAGATCTGAAATGAGATGAACTCATTAATTTTAATAATACAGTCCAGATTAGAGTTCCATAAAAGAATAGATTTTTCTAATTTTAATTATTAATACGTTTAAGGAATAATTAAAATTATTAAAACTAGGTACAAAATAATAATATGTACGTATACAACACCACATATCACACGATCTATCTACATATTCACGCGATTTAACAAACGACTAAAAACGACTGCGAACAAAACTAAAATGAGGCAAAAAATTAAGTGAGAATAGTTGTTATCCCACTTTAAATCGTTATTGATCCTAAATTGTCGTTCGAAATGAAAAATGATATGAATAACATAAAGATGATTTTCAAATACTATTCAATGATACCCCACTTAACATAGTTCGTCGACATTCATTTTTTATTTTTCTCATTATGGCGTCTGGGTGATATAAGTTGTGAGTGAAACTTTAATTACTTTCATGTATTTAGTAGTACTCGCAAGATTATGACAAATCAATTGACATACATACATACATACATAAATAAATGTGCTAATAAACACAATACCCTCCGCCCAGTCGGGTAAAAAGTTCATTACAAATGTAAGTAAAAACATTACGATTTTAATTGTCTAGAAAATACTTTATGCCTTACGAGTATATCATTAGCTTGTTTTCTGGAAAAAATTAACGTCAATTTATAGAAAACTATCGTATTTACAGCGATCTGTTTATCTTATGAATGTTAACACGATATACGTTTTGTCATATAACTGCCTCTTAATGTGTGTTTTATTCGTCATATTACATCATAAGCCGATATATTTAACTTTGGTCATCTTTGCCGAGAAATGTTGACATTGACTTAAATGGGCTTACCCTGGTATGGGGATATTTTTTGCTAAGTTCGAGCTAATTTTAGTCATATACAGTTAGCTTAAAGTTATTAGTAAAAATATGATACAGGTTAGGAACATGTTGCAAGAAACTTCTGCAGTTAACCTAAACGTTGAATTCGAAATTCGTCGCTCCTATCAGGTAAATGTGGTCTTCGTTTAACGCTAGCCCGTCAAATGCATGTTATAAAAGCGGAGTTTCAGATAATCTATACTTATAATAAAGCATTAGGTAAGTACCAAAAAACTGTACAAAGAATATAATTAAAAAAAAAGCTCTATGGTACATAAAATAGGCTACTGAACAAGAATATATATATATTTTAAATCGTGCCCGTATGTTTGTCAGTATGTTTGTTCGCGCATCATATAAAAACTACTGGGCCGATTGCGATGCAGTTTGCACTGTTGGATAGCTTAGGGTTTGACTTAAAAACTGGGATACTTAATATCTTAATCCAAAGATCCAAAAAAACTATTTGACATCTGAACGAATTTTGAGGGAATGTAGTATATTGTACGTTATAGGTACTCTTGGTCCTGGAACAACACGTATGGGCTACTTTTAAATGAAATGACCACGCGGAGAAAGCCGAGGACACGGCTAGTAATCAGTAAGGATATTCTAAAAAATCTGTACCTATCTTTCGGATATTTTCAGATATAGTGTTTTGTTAAACATTTGGATGTCCGTGCTTCGGAGAGCACGTAAAGCTCTAAGGTAGTGCTGTCCTCTGTATCACCAGAGGACAGTACTACCTCAGTACAACAATATTGTTGTTTATACTACTGTACTGTAGCCTGTGGCTCAACTCATATACCCATAGACTTTTATATGAATATGGTATACTAGCTTATTGTGCCCACGTCATTCTCATTGTTATTTCTCTGGGTTAAAAGTTACCTATGTGCTATTCCAGGACCAAAGTACCTATAAAGTACAATACGTTAGTTAAAAAACATTAAGTTAATTGAAAACGCTTAAAAAAAGTTATATACATGGTGAAACTTAGAACGAGCTATCACAATTAAATGCGCATACAACATTTCGTGTCTATGCTATTAACCGTTGAGGAGTTCCCTAGTGAGGACCCAACCCTGAGTGCAGCAAACATGACATGGTAAAACTTAAAACCGGTTATAATAATAAAATGCGTACACAAAATTTCGCGTCTGTGCTGTTGACCGTTGAAGAGGAGATAAGGAGGCCAAACATATTTCCTCTTCTCCGTTCTATGGTCACTATTAAGTTTCGTTTTTCTTGGACTAGACTAAAATACTTCTTCGTTCGTCTTTTTTCAGTGCAGCTTATTTCCTCCATGCGCCTCCGACACCACATTTCAAATGCTTCCAGCCTTTCCCGGTCTTTCTGTGTCATTGTCCACGTCTCGCTTCCGTACAGAGCAATGTTCCAGATGTAATTTTTAAGTAACCTTTTTCTGAGTTGTTTGGCAATTTTGGAATTAAGGAGACATTTTTTGTTGCTGAATGTTCTTTTTGCCATCGATATTCGAGCTTTGATATCAGTCGTGAATCTGCTTTATTATAAGTTTAGATATTGGTCTATGGTTCAACGATGGTACACTACTTTTTCTCTTGCTAAATATAGGACTAAAATACATTTTTCTAACTTACATTTGTATTTCCTATAATATAATACGAATAAATTTTATATGTATTTGAATTTTTAAGTCTTACGGGTAATCTTTGTTTCACCAATCCATTTTTAATAGGTGACTACTAAGCTACGCGCGCTCGCTTACTGATTGGTGGGCATCCTACACTACGTTTGCTAATTCTTGGTCTCCACTCGAGATCACGTTTATTCCAACGGTTATCGGTTCTGCGGCTAATATGGCCAGCCCACTGCCATTTCAGCTGGCTAATTCTCAGAGCTATGTCGGTAACCTTGGTTCTGTGCCGGATCACTTCGTTTCGAATTCGATCTCTTAGAGAAAATCCAAGCATAGATCTCTCCATAGCCCACTGAGCGACTTCAAGTTTGTGGACCAGCTGTACCATTAGTGTCCACGTCTCGGCTCCGTAAATCTTTACCGGTAGGACGTACTGATTGAATACCTTTGTCTTTAGGCACTAAAGGATAGGCGATGAGAAGACCTGACACAGCTTTCTGAATGCTACCTAGCCCAGCTGAATTCTTCTATTGGTTTCTTTCTCCAAATTGTTCCGGCCCAGTTGTAAGATTTGCCTTAAGAAAAAGTAATGTAGAAAAATCTCGAGAGCAGCACCGTTAACTGTAATCAATAACGGAGGAATGTGCTCGTTCAGAGTGATCTTAGTTTTATCCAAGTTCACTCTGAGCCCAATTTTCTTGGAAACTTCAGCTAGGCTATCCAGCATCCACTGCAAATCCTGCAAAGGTTCAGACATTATGTCGATGTCGTCTACATCTGATCTCAAGTGTAAGATGTAATCTCCGTTTATATGTATGCCCTGCCCTTTCCAGTCCAATGTCTTAAACATGTCTTCTAATGCGTTGGTGAACAATTTCGGGGATATCACATCCCCTTGTCTCACTCCTCGACGCAGGTTGACATGCTTAGTCTATTTGTCCTGGATTTGGACAAATAGATTTTCATAGTAGCCGCATCATACAAACATCTCAGCACTTGGATATATCGTCAGTCTACTTGGCATCGTTGCAGAGATTCTAGAACTGCCCAGGTTTCGATTGAGTCAAAAGCTTTCTCATAGTTTTTTTTTTGCCCTTGGCAACTCCTAAATATTTAAGCATCTGATTTAGGCGACTCCTATGGTTAGTGTAAATGGGCATTAGTCTCATTGCTCCACGACTTCATATTTGGGTAAAACCCTAGAATTTTTAGAATTTCGATATTTTTTTAAGAAGCAAGGATTTAGTATGAATTGTACAGAAATAATGCTGTCATTGTTCAAGGTAATGAATCGCATTAGCAGATGCGAGTCATAATAACCCTTTCACATTTTATAATATCAGTTCAAAAACCGTTAGTATCTTTGGAATTATGGCAAATTTTGGATTTTAAATCATGATTTGTTTTTTTTATATATATCAGTGGTATATTAATCTTGATGCTTTAAACAAAAACAAACAAATAACACCTACTGGTCAAAAATATAACACGATTACTTACATTCTGCATTATGGGAATCAGAACCTTCGTGAATAGAGATATCACAACATAAATTTAGTAGTGCTAATGTGTTACATGCCTATTATAAAATATAGATAGGTTTAAAATAGAGATAAAAAAGTACACGTTTAATAGTGCGCCATTAATAAAATTAGCGCTTAGCAACAGTAGTGCTATTACCGATCTTGGTTTCAATTAAATTATCATTATTTTCATAGCAATTTCGACTCTAACGCTGCATTGTGTGCACGTGATAGTGACAATATGATTGAAACTAAGATCGGTAATAGCACTACTGAGCTCTCACTGCGCAAAATCGTGAGATTTCACTGATATAACAAAATAATTACATATACATACATACCCTTCCATTATTTTGTTCGTATTATATTATAGGATTATGCTAATGTAATGAAGTTTTATTGTAATTTGTTCCTTCCAAGGGCAAGAAAAAAAATTGTGTCCCATCGTTCAACTAAGGAGTTTAGTAATTATCACTTCAATTTAAATTAGTACTTGGTAAGCAACATTCTTCAAAGTTCACCAAAAATCACAGACATCCAAATGTTGAACAAAACACATTGGTACTATATCCTAAAATATCCATAATATAGGTGTAGTCTTTTTCAATATAAAAAACTTATCAAACATCCATATCTATATTATCCATTTAACATCGGACTATAGGAAAACGTTAAACCAAGATCTCATTTATCTGATAGGAAGCCACAATTTTGGAATTCAACATTATGGGTGGTACTGTAGTTGACCATGCATCTGCTGAAGCTGCTTGCAAAATGGCCACAACCTGTTGTTACAAATTTTTACTATCAACTGTAAATGACAAAAATTTGTTCTAACTTAGCTAAAAATATCCTCATACCAGGTTAAGCCCATTTAAGTCAACGTCAACATTTCTCGGCAAAGATTATGACTGAAGCTAAAATAAAACCGTTTTAGGAACCTGCCCTTACTGTGTTGTAAAAAAAAAACTATCCTGTATACATACATAACCCTTCCTTCGCTTTTCCATAGCCAGGTAAAAACTATATTTTTACAAAATTTGTACATAGTCAAAGCAATTTAGTATGGCTGATATATCTATATAAATAAAAGTGTAATGCATTTCGTTAGTAATTAAGCGCAGTACAGATGGACTGATTTAGCACTTTTTTGTTTAACAATGGTTGTAATAGTCAGAATTTTAGGTTTTTATGGAGAGAAAAGTTGGAAAAGTTTCCCGGAAAATTTTAACGTCATCATCATCATCATCATCATATCAGCCTTTAGAAGTACACTGCTGAACATAGGCCTCCCCCAAAGAGCGCCATGACGAGCGATCCTGTGCCACCTCCATCCACCGACTTCCTTGCGATGGCTACAATGTCGTCGGTCCATCGTGTGGGGGGTCTCCCTACACTTCTCTTGCTTGTTCGTGGTCAGCATTCGAGAACCTTTATTTCCCAGTGGTTGTTAGTTCTGCGAATTATATGGCCTGCCCATTGCCACTTCAACTTGCAAATTCTGAGAGCTATGTCGGTAACCTTCGTTCTTCTATGGATTTCCTCATTTCTGATTCTATTTGTAGTGAAACACCGAGCATAGCTCTCTCCATTGCACGCTGAGCAAATCTGAGCTTGTCTATGAGACCAATAGTTAGCGACCTAGTCTCAGTGCCGTTTGTCATCACTGGCAACACGCACTGATTATAAACTTTCGTCTTGAGGTTCTGCAGTATCTGCGACGAGAAGATATGGCGTAATTTCCCGAACACTGCCCATACGAGTTGGATTCGTCAGTTGACCTATTTGTCGAATTTGGATCTACCCAGTTGGATCGTCTGACATAAGTAGACAAAGTGATCAACAGCTTCGATAATATCGTTCCCAACATAAACCGGCATGGGCACGACATGGACATTTGACATGATGTTCGTCTTACCCATGTTCACTTTAAGACCGACCTGTTGGGAAACCATATTGAAGTCACCGAGTATTATGCTTAGATCTTCCAAGGTTTTTGCCATGATGACTATATCATCAGCAAATCGAAGGTGAGTGATGTATTCGCCGTTGATGTTAACACCATACGAACATCATGTCAAATGCCCATGTCGTACCCATGCCGGTTTATGTTGGGAACGATATTATCGAAGCTGTTGATCACTATGTCTACTTAGGTCAGACGATCCAACTGGGTAGATCCAACTTCGACAAAGAGGTCAACCGACGAATCCTACTCGGATGGGCAGCGTTCAGGAAATTACGCCATATCTTTTCGTCGCAGATACCGCAGAGACTCAAGACGAAAGATAATCATTGCGTGTTGCCAGTGATGACATACGGCACTGAGACGTAGTCGCTAACTATTAGTCTCATCACAAGCTCAGAGTTGCGCAGCGTGCAATGGAGAGAGCTATGCTCGGTCTTTCACTACGTGATAGAATCCGAAATGAGGAAATCCGTAGAAGAACGAAGGTTACCGACATAGCTCTCAGAGTTTGCAAGTTGAAGTGACAATGGGCAGGCCATATAGTTCGCGGAACCGACAACCGCTAGGGAATAAAGGTTCTCGAATGGCGACCACGAACAAGCAAGCGAAGTGTGGGGAGACACCCCACACGATGGACCGACGACATTGTAGCCATCGCAGGAAATCGGTGGATGGAGGTGGCACAAGATTAACTCTTCATGACGCTCTTTGGGGGAGGCCTATGTTCAGCAGTGTACTTCTAAGGGCTTACATGATGATGATGATGATGATCAATGCGATCAGCTCAATGCCCCCGCTATAAAAAAACAATATTGTAAATACACTCAGATCACGTGACCATGACATCATCGCGGCAAGACGGCAAAATGGCGCGAAAATATTGTTGCCACGCAAAACTTATTTTCTGTTCCTTCCTCAACGGTTTGGCGGATCCGTACAAAACTTAGCCTGTGATACGCTGAATATATGTAGCCACTGACAAACCGAACGTAAGTTTTATGAAATTATTATGTAAGGAGAGAGCACCGCGGAAAAATTATGAAGCCAAAAATGGGAGTAGTTTCAGAAAAAAAAAACGTATTTTGGAAACTAAATCAATGACATACTGTTTTTTGTTTTATTTAAATACTAGATGAACCAATCTATCCGGTAACATAAAAAAAACAACACAGTTTAGTACAAAAAGTGACCAGAATATTTTCGTGAAAACCAACAAAAATTTCAAAAATTTACGGCTCGCGGAGAAAGGCCGTGGTTTTATTAAAAAAAAAAAAAAAACTTCTTTAGTGTTTTTACGTATAATATATATATTCTTTTGAAGACCAAAACACACTAATTCGATAATATATGCGAGATTACATTTAAATCAATTTTAGTAGATCAAACCGTTAAAATTAACTTCCATGTTTTTTTGTGGTTGTTCTAGCGACCAAGGGGGATTTGCCGTTTTGGATCTTGGTCGCTACAGCGCCAAAGGGGATTCAATCATATCATACTCTTCCAAAGGGAACTCATATTTGCACGACTGAAAAGTCGAATATAGTGATTGTTATAACCTTATACAAACCCAATGTACCTATATTCAGGCAAATAAAGATGTCATTTCTTTTAATTTCATGTCATTTCATAATTGAAAAGAACCATCTCGATCACATAAGCAATCAAACAGAAAAAATTACATTAAAATCGGTCCATTCGTTTGGGAGCTACAATGCCACAGACAGACGCATAGATACATACACACTCCAAACATATTTGAGTAGGGAGTTAAAAAATGATTCTTATAAACATTGCAGAGAACTTTTTTCTTTTTTTTTTGTTATTTCTGACTTGGCAATCCTTTGACCACGATCTCACTGATGGAAAGCGATGATGTGGTCGAAGGTATAGCACGCTTGCTAGTAGATACCTATTCACTCTTGACTTGAACACATCTGAGTTATATTTTACCGGAAACACTGACGAGGGTAGGACATTCCACTCCTTTGCAGTTCTTTTAATAAATGAAGAAACATAACGCTTCGTTCTTGTGCGAGGTATTTCAACCGTAAAAGGATGGCGCTACATGATTTTGCAATTGTGGCAGCAAGGATTTAGTAAGTAGGTACTGTCAAAATGGTGCATCATGTATTTACTAAGAATTGAACAGAAACAGTCCTAATATTAACCAAGGTCACGGATCGCTCAAGCAGATCCAGTCATACTCGTAATAACCCTTTGACATTTTAAAATAACTGTACAAAAACCGTTAGTTTCTTTGGAATTGTGACTACTATTGGATTTTAGATCAGGATGCTATATCAAGGAAAAAAAAAGTTACTTAATCTTTATTATTCTTTTGTCATTCATCGGTGGTATAACAGTACTTTGCACAAAAACAAACAAATAACACTTACTTGTCCCTTATTTACTTCCATAATTGTAGCATTTTGAACCTACGTGAATCGCGATATCACAAGAATAGGATAATTAATGCACGATGATCTAATGAAACATCCAAAAAAAAGAGCATTCGCCCTACTCTTTATTTATTAGTTGCTATAAGATAAGTATTAAATGAAGATTAAAAAAAAAACTTTTAGATCTATCAATACTTTTCATCTTTACTTATAATAAAACTGTAACGGGTCGAATTCTGTACATTGAAGATATTTTGAAATATATTTTTTTCGTGGTTACTCTATATTCGATACTGAAGCCAAAACTGTTTTGTTTTTTTTTCATTTTTGTATCTCTGTCTGTCTGTATCTTGGCCACGCATCACGCCAAAACTACTAAATGAATTTAAATTAAACTTAGTATGATTTGAGTTAATACTACGAGGTAGGACATAGGATACTTTTCATCCCGAAAAATTAAAGGGTTCCCGCAGATTAGGGGTTGAAAGTTATTTAAAAGAACACTTACCACGCTGAAACTACTGAACTGATTTTGATGCAACTTGGCAAAGTCATAGTTTATATGATGGGTTACAAGTGAAAATATTTTTATTCCAAAAAATAACTGCGGGATAATGTCCCAAATTCTGTACATTGATAATTTGTATATTTTTTTTGGAGTTTGTTCTATATTTAACACTGAAGCAAAAACAGTTTTTTTTTTCATTTTTATCTGTCTGTCTGTCCGTCTGTCTGTCTGTCCGTCTGTCTGTCTGTCCATCTGTCTGTCTGTATCTTTGCAGCACATCACGCCGAAAATACTCAATAAATTCAAATGAAACTTGATTTGAATTGAGTTCATAATTTGAGGAAGGACATTGTATACTTTTCACCCCGAAAAATTAAAGGTTTCCCGCAGGATAGGGGTAGAAAATGATTTTAAAGTACACGTAGCATGCTGAAACTATTGGACGGATGTTGATGCTATTTGGCCCATTCATAGTTTATAAGAGAGGTGAAATATAAGAAAACTTTTATCCCTAAAAAATAAAGGGTTCCTGCGGGATATGGGTCTAAATTCTGTACATTAAAGATATTGTGTTTTTTTTTGGAGGTTACTCTGTATTCTTTATAAGCCAAAACTGTATTTTTTTTCATATTTGTCTGTATGTCTGTCTGTCTGTGCCATATTGACGGCGCTTCGCGCCGAAACTACTGAATGAATTCAAACGAAACTTGGTATGATTTGAGTTCATACTACAAGGTAGGACATTGGATACTTTTCATCCCGAAAAATAAAAGGGTTTCCGCAAGATAGTGGTTAAAAGTTATTAAAAAGAACACGTATCACGCTGAAACTACTGGACGGTTTTTTATGGAAATTGACACAGTCATCTATCTTTACTTATAATAAAACAATTGGTACAAAAAAGGCTGTACAAAGAAAATAAATAAAAATTAGGTACTTAAAAAGCTACTGAACAAGAATATATCATTTTTTGAATCGTGTCTTTCTTTATGTTTGTTTGTTCATGCATCTCGTAAAAACTACTGTACCGATTGCGATGCGGTTTTCATTGTTAGATAGCATAGGGTTTGATTTAAATACTGGTGTAATTGGTATCTCAATCTGGTGAGTTAAAAGCCGAGCAATTGATAACAATATTTTTGACGGCTGAAATTTTTTTGATCAAATGATGGTATATTGGTCGTAGTTTGCTGGTATATTGGCACATTATTTATGGTACTCTGAACCTAAAGAAAAAGACCACGCGTGCTAAGCTGCGGGTACATCTAGTAAAGCAATAAGAACAAAAAAGTCTGTCAAAGAAGTTAATTAAAAAAATATCGTCTAGGATACTAAAAATAAGCTACTGAACAATAATACACCATTTTTTTAATCGTGTCTGTCTGTTTGTTTGTTCTTACACACGTAAAAAGTACTGGACCACGCGATGCGGTTTTCACTATTAGATAGCTCAGGGTTCGACTTACAAACTGGGGTACTTGGTATCTTATTCCAATGATTAGAAGCCGAGCAATCAATAAAAAACTATTTGACAGCTGAACGAATTTTGAAGAAATGCAGTATATTGTACTTTATAGGTAATTTAGGTCCTGGAATAACACGTATGCGCTACTTTTAAATGAAATAACAACGCGGGCAAAGCCGTGGGCACAGCTAGTTGTTGATAAAATTATACTTTAATAAAGTTGCGGACAGTAACTGGACGCTCACTGCCCAAAATCGAGAAAAATAAACACAAAGGTCTATATGTCCTATATAGAACCAAGCAATTTTCTTAGGTTTCGATTAATCTTACATATAAAATGGTTGGTATGAGAAATATATTTTATTCATTTTTCGGATATCCGATGGTTTCAGATACGATGATAAATTTAAAGTGTAGATAAAACAATAGTACACTTATTGTTTAATTATTTTTAATTCAAACAAATTGAACCTTCAGAATTTAAGATCAAATGCCTACTTCAATTTAAAAAAAAACCGTATAAAACTGTTATACTTACTTAATAGCACGTGGCCATTTCATTCAAAAGAAGTTTTAAACTTCTTGTTAACAAGTTGTTTTTCGATTTTCAGTTTTTTAAGTCAAACCCTAACCTATCCAACAGTGCAACAGTTGCAATCGGTTCTAGTAGTTGTTACGTGATGCGCAAACAAACATTCAGACAAACATACAAGCAGACAGACACGACTTTAAAAATGACATATTCTTGTTCATTAGCCTATTTAAAGTACCCTAGTCTATGTTTTTTAATTTTCTTCTTTGTACAGACTTTTTCGTTCGTATGGCTTTATTATAAATGTAGATTATTTTAACTATTTTCTTATAACGTTCTAGTGTTTGGTACACTTGATAGATCTATACTATTCTAGGTTTGAAAGTTGACTATGACTAAATTTAGCTAAACACCAAATAAATTATCAAAATTCTTAAAAATTAGCACCCGCTTAATTAAGGCCAGGCTCCAAGGTTACATCTTCCCACTCCCCACTCCCCTGCCACCTACCCTACACTCTGCCACCCGCTACCCGCAATTAGCACTGAAGTGCCTGCGTACAAGGTTGAATTTCGCGAGCGCTGTATGAACACACAATTTAGCACGGAACTAAATGACGTATGTCTCAAAAGTTATTTATTTTATTGGCAGGCTAATAATTTAGTTAGGTAAATTTTGTCTAAGCATTAGATAATAAACTATATTTTCTTGCTGTGAGATTTATTTTAGAGATAAAACTTAAGCCGTCCAGTAGAAAAATGAAAATATTACCGAAAATAGCGTATTTTTTGATAAGAAAATGTATCCAATGGAATTCTGTTAATCATGTTTTGTATTAGTTTTAGATTGATAAAGATCTCAAAAACATAATTATGTTACGTTTCACATATAACAGGTTCGTGGTTGACCCAGCATATTTATGGAAAAAAACCCATAAAAAGCAGAGCCTGGTCTTAACTGCTTTTTGGTAATGCGAATTACGCTTGTTTCAACACCTGAGGATTCGTAATCTTATCGGACCGTAACGCTCAATTTTAATCGACTTCACCAAAGAAGTCATCTGTATATTTTTTATAGTATAGTAATATAATAACCCAGATATAGAAAAACCCAGTGACGTTTCTTGTGCATTATATGTAAGGAGGGGAAGGCTTTTTTACATGCAATCAATTTTTGGTTCGAATCTGCTGCTCATGCTGTTGTTTAAAATAATGAGACTTAAATAATATTAATGTATTAGGTTCAAAAATCGTGTAATTGAATTTTATGTCAAGAACAATGAATATGCGTAGAGGCACAGATATATATATATTATACTAGCTGCACCCTGTGGCTTTTTCCCGAGTGCAAACTTTGCCAACCCGTTCACCCCCATATGGATGGAATTTCAAAAAAACTCTCCTTAGTACACTTCTAGGGATTTATTTGCTCCAAATTTCAAATCTCCAGGTCCACCGGTTTTGGCTGTTCTTTGCTTGTATGTCATGGTACTGTTTTACAGCTTTAATAATAAAATTATCAAAGCAGATGTTATTAAAAATCTAAACGATTTTTTTAAAGCTTCTCGAGTTTTCATTACCAGCCGACTACTTACCCAAAACCAAATCTTCTGTTTAAATTTAAGTTCTGCTTCAGTATTGTTAGACAGATTATGACTCGACACTCTACCTTTAAATAACCAAAAGGTTTGACAGCTTTTTTTAAATCAGACGTACTTTAACGACCACCTGTAAATTGTAGAGACCTTTTGTAGAGTACTATTGTAGAGCAAAACGGATGACGACACCTGCTGTGCTAGCTCTATTGGCATTTGTACCGCTTAATGTCTTCATTTGTAAGAAAGAATTTATTTTTTGCTTCAGAAACACTTGCAGAGATATTAAACGTGTTAAACCAGTGGCTGTTTGATAATAGACGATCTCAATATATTTCAGAATATATTATGTTATCCAAAATCTGAAGCACCTAAACAGCCCGTTTTAATGTTACTAAAGATTTATATGCGAAACTCTGTTTGTAAGTATGTTTGTTACCAATACCACTCTGGTATTGAACGAACTTTAATGAAACTTGGTATAAAAATATTAATTTAAATTTACTGGAATAACAAATAAGATACTATTTATTGTTGCGATGACCACGTGGGCAAAGCCGTGGGGAAAGTAAAAAATAAAATATGAATCCTACTCACATCCACACAATAAATGTGAAACATTGTCTGTTTGTTTGAAGAGTTTTAACGTCAAAACAACTGATCAGATTTTAATGAAACTTTGTAAATAGGTACTGTACAATATAGAGTCTAACATAGGATACTTTTTATTCCCAACAATAGTGAGATTCAACGGAAAACTGGAAAATTTCGATGATTCGCTGTAAGGAACGGTTGCCATGGAAATGAAATAATAACAATCCTGTCAAAAAGCATCAAAAGCGTTGGTGATATACTTTTGCATTGGATTTTAATAACCTAGAAGGATATAGGATGTTTTTTTCGCAATAAACTGTAGCCCGCGCAGTTTAAGTCGCGGGCGAAAGCTAGTAACAAATATATTTGAGGAGTCCCCTTTGTTGAAACAAAATGCACTTTAAATATTGCAAAACAAAAGCGAAAAATCGCAACACTCAAAGGCGTAACTGTTTTCACATCCCAACTCAAAACAAAGCCCATAAAACAACAAACATTTTGCAAATAGTAAACAGCCTTATAAAATAGTCGGCTTCTGTAGACTCCTGTACAAGGACAGTGCCTTTGTTCATCCACCGGCAAATATGATATACCGTTAACGAACAAAAATTAACAGCAAAGAACAAAGCTTCTGTTAACTTTCACTATGTTATATATGACGCAATAAATGCGCTTTGTCCGCTCGTCCCATTTCAGGGAGTCAATTTTTGTTTTTATTTTAACGGTAGTAAGATTTCGGACCGCTCTGGAGGTCCGACTCACAAAAAGCGTGCGACTTCAAAAATTTCGCTATTGTGCTGTCGGCGTTATAAACGAATGCGACACAATTGGTTCAGTTCGGACGCAATACAATTAAAGTCGGGCAAGAAAAGCCGTGAAATTGCGCTTAGAAACGGTGTGAATAGACGTATCATTGGATGTTTGTGTGATAAATGTGGAACAACAATACGCCCCCTTTCCGGTTGTCCTAAAAGATTCGAATTAAGGCGTTAGAAGAGGCTTGTTATGACATGTCACGGTTAAGGCAATAGAACGATTTCAAGGACGACTATAATTATACAGATATAATAACCGGTTCCAAACATAAAGCATGCAGAAGAATCTTGTATGATATACAGATTTTTATATTTAATGACATCGTTAATTAATTAAATTAAAGTTATTAACAGCCAATATTGCACGGATTTGTAATTTAAAATAGGTCCAACACCTATTTTAAATTACACTAATTTAAATTTTACTAGAAAAATTGACTAACACAATGATGAGACAAACTAATGCACTGAATTTGTTGCTGATGTTGGATGATAGAAGCAAAACTGGACAAGTTGGAAAAAATAAGCAAGGTAGAATCCTAGAGACCAAGAAATCCGAGTCATGATGATGAATCGTTGCAAGTCGGTGTTTTTAAATATAACAGTTCTGCTTTGGCACTGTACTTGCACAGATTACGTTGCATGTTTAAGATATGTTTAATTATCTTTATTGACTTCTAATTAGTAATAGGCATGCTGATTTCTTCTGTATCTAATATCGGATCCACTCAGGGTCACGCAAGACCATTTCGCAACTGCGTCGACGTCTAAAGCGTCACCTCTTGCCGCAATTGGAGAAAGATAAATAATTTTGGCAATACGGTGTAACGCCCACAGCTAGATATCATAATTAAGAAATTGGCAAATCCAAAATTGCACAAAAATGTGAAACATTGCGCGAAAGGTGAAATTTTTTCGATTACACCAACGCGGATGGTGGAATCGAAGTTAATGGAACGGACGACAAGTTGGCAAGTGATTTATGCAACATTCATTCAAGACGAGTTACTGCACTCGGATTAGCGTAATCGATTACATGTTCTGTGTTCTCGGTGGATCTTTGATCGAGTAGTTTTTCTCGTGTAACTAGTTGTAGAACTCAGTCTCGCTTTGGGCTAAATATACCAATCGATTTCAAATACTTCGTAAATGAGGTAGGGCGTATTATACAAATGCGTAGTAAACACATTACATAGAAAAAATGTTACGTTAATCTCACGTAATCGTTTGAAATTATGAATCTAAAATCGAGTAAGCTAACAAGGCCAAATGAGTCATCCAAATCGGCCGACATCTGCAATCTCAATGGAGCATTATTTCCATAACTAGTTACTACGATATGTGTGACGTGCTATACGTAGTATTCCGTCTGTGAATTACATCACCGAGAAGTGTACATTGCTTGTTTTGTCGCTACTTTATTCAATTTCGTCGCTTTTCGAAGAGAAATGTCGGATTCGGCATGATCAATGATCGTTGACGTCAAATTGGAGGCTCCTATTATTCAATTTAGAAGAATATGTATTTTTAGATGTCCATTGAGTAGAAAATTAGTCATTGTTTGCAGGATACGGTATCGGTGTTTCCCGCCTTGCTAAAAGCAAATGCAGAATGTTTTTCGCGGTAGTCTCATGGCAAACACAGGTGGGCACCTGATGAGTTCACTATGAACTCTAGTCATATATTGTGTGGGCACCGATTAACTCGTAATTACTTACTAGTGTGGGCTAATTATATGACCGTTGTTTTCAATTACGGTTGCAGATGAAAGTTCCAACGTCAAGTTTAGCGAAATGTTATTATCAGATTCCGTATGATTCAGTTGTAATCAACAGTCTTTATGAGTTTACGCTCACAGCATTCCTCATCTTTCGCGATACAAAGTTGTGACCCCATGTCTAATTCTGGGACAAGTTAAGAATACTGATTTATTTTGTAAATTGCCATAATGTAAAATTTTAACCGTTGAGCCTCGAATGTCATTCCATCGCTTTAGCAACTAAGCTATAAGCGGTGTTTTTTAGGCAAATTAGTGGGCTCTGGGCTCCTTGTACTGCGGCTAACATTGACTTTTATTTAACTCTGAAGACACGCTACATTTTGTTTTAAAAGTATGAGATTAGGCACTGTCTTTCTAGATTCGAACATATTTCCCATTTAAACGCGGCCTATTCGCGCTTAAAAAAAACAATGACACCAAAAACAAATGCAGGTAGTTGGAGACAATGCTAGTCCTTCTACACGCTGGTACTCGTGACTTCAGTTTTCTCGTTACCGTGATCAATGCAATTTTATCGAAAGTCGAAATAAAAATAACGTTCTTAGCGCGATTAGATGCCGTATAAATAAGTAGTGAAAAAGTCATATGAATCTTGAGATCTTGTACCTCTGTCCGTGAGATGACAAACTAAGTACACAGCCTTGTAAAAACCGATGAGATACCCTTAATATAACACTTCCCTACAAAACGGACATGAATGCAAAGTGGTCATCGTGCAAACATCTTGCGGCCTTGAGGTTACGGTCAACTACAGTGTTACATACATGCTGATGAGTCAGTGATAGCTTATTGTCAATCTCGCAATCTCACCTTGTGAGAGTTTATGAAAATCAGTATGAATCTGTGGTAGTTTTAATCGTCGTCATCAGCCTATTGCTAGAAAACATGCATTCTCTCAGAAAGTGACTAAGGGCCTTAATGCACCACGCTGGCCAGTGCGTATAGGTGGAATAAATATTGATGACACGAAGTATACCTGACATCTTATCTTACAGCTAGAAAAATAAAATAATATTCATAATTTGACGACCGGCAAAGTGACAATAACTGCCAAATTAAAGGTCAGGGGTTCGAATCCCACAGGATGAAAACATTTTATGTGATACAAATCTCGTTATATTTGTGTGATACAAATGTTTATTTCCGAGTTATGGATGTTTATATATTCGTGTACTGTTTGTGCCCGCGTATTTGCCCGCGTTGTCGTTTTTCTGTGTTAAATGTGCCCTGTATGTTATTCCTGGACAAAAAGTTCCTATAAGATAGAATATACAAAAATTCGATTTGCCATCAAATAGTTTATATCAATTTCTGGGCTTCCACTTATCGGACTGAGATACCAAGTATACCAGTTTTTAAATCAAAACCCAAGCTCTCCATTAATGCACACTGCATCGTAATCAAAAACATATTCTTGTTCAGTTCGAGCTCATTTCAAATACATTTACTTCTTTTTTTTTTATTATCTTCTGTGTACGGACTTTTTATTACCTAGTGCTTTATTTTAAGTACTAGTTGTGCCCGCGGCTTCGCATACGTGGTCATTTCTCTAGATTAAAAGTACTTATGGGCTATTCCAGGACCTAAACTAACCGATATACTAACATTTGACTGAAATTCCTTCGTCAAATAGTTTTTCTCGGTTGCTCGGCATCTAATGATCGGATTGAGATATCAAGTACCCCAGTTTTTAAGTCAAACCCTAAGCTATCCAACAATGCAAACTGCATCGCAATCGGTCCAGTAGTTTTTACTTGATGCGCGAACAAACATACAGACAAACAGACAGACACGATTTAAAAAAAAAAAAAAAAAAACTTGTTCAGTACTTTATTTTAAGTACCCTAGACTTCTTGTTCATGTTGCCTTATTATAACATAGGTAGATATAGATTTACATATGATTATTCATTGTCTAGCACCACAGGTGAACAGGTGGCAAAAAAGTTTCCCTATTAATCATGATATTCAATAAAACTAACAATAAATTTTCTTTGCGGCTAGAATACTGGTAATCTAAGTGAAAAAATAACTTCCTCAATAAATCAAGTTATGAACATTAATAACCTAACAGGAAAATTTCCTTCCATCAAGAATACTAATAATTTAAGCGGCAAAAAACTTCCCAATTCACCATTAATATTCTAGAAAACTTACAGTAAATTTTCTTCCACCAAGAATTCTGGTTATCAAACTTGGTATAAACGGATACAACATTTCCTTGAATTTTGAGGTTTTTGCACGTTTATGTCCGTTTATTATAATTTTATTTCAGTTATAGAGGTAAAAACGCAGCCACTTCTTTGGTTCCCTGGGTTGTTTGTGAACACCCATCGGGCAACAATGTATAAAGGTATGGCAACACCATAAAACATATTAAAATGACTTCAAATAGTAAGTATAAAATTTAAAAGAAAGAATTGAAGGTTTTTTACACGCGTGGTCATTTCTGCAGGTTAAAAGTACTCTATGTGCTATTCCAGGACCTAAAATACCAATATACCAACATTTGATCAAAATTCCTTCAGCCGTCAAAAATATTTTTATCGATTGCTCGGCTTCTACTCATCGGACTGAGATACCAAGTACCCCAGTTTTTAAGTCAAACCCCAAGCTATCCAACAGTGAAAACCGCATCGCTGTCGGTCCAGTATTTTTTACGTAATGTGCGAATAAACATACAGACAGACAAACAGACAAACACGAATTTTAAATATGTTATATTCTTGTTCAGTAGCTTATTTTGAGTACCCTAGACCATTTTTTTAATATTATCTTCTTTGTACAGACTTTTTCGTTCTTATTGCTTCAATATATGTACAGATGCATAAAACAAGCCATTCTATCCAAGACATGTTGTGACGAGGTCAAAACCTCTTTCATAATAATACTCTTTTGATCTCATAATTCTTTCATAATCCATTTCTTTTCATTTTGATAGTTGATCATTATTTATTCTAAATACAAATATCCTGTCATTTTTCACATTGATTTTTGGAGCAAAAGGGAAATATGACATAAAATACATAAATAAGTTTATAACCAGTAGAATTACACTTGTAAATATATAAACGATAATACCTACATAAGAGGTTATTTTAATCCGCATCTTCAAGTACAAAAGTGTGATCATCTCCTCCTGTTCCTGTGCTTCCAATAGTTCCTGTAATTCTGTGTCACTGAGGTTTGGGTCCTGGGCTAGTGGGAGCAACCCAAACCCCGGGACCGCCTCGTGACAATGTATCCGCCCAAGCCGAAAGCACAGTATATATATATATTATGTACTGTGCCGAAAGCGAGGGTAGATATTGAAGTCAAGGATAAAATGCCTTGTTTTATAAAAGAGTTATACACTCTCCGAGATTATAAATGATGTTATAAATACACTCGTGAGCCATTAAATCGACTCAAAAATATCAAGATACCAAGTCCTACGCGCAATAACAATGTTGTTTTTTTTTCTTTGTTATTAGGTATAATTTAATTTAAAAAATAAACCGATTATTTGATAGTAGGAATCATTAGGTCTCCTTGAAAAAATAATCGTAATGACACTTCTTACTGAAAATACGTTCAGTTAGAATTAATGCTTGAAAATATTGCTCTCCTAAGTTTTGCGCCGGGAATGCGTATAAATTATTTTTCTTTAAGCATTATTCAAATTATCTAACCATTATTATTTTTTTCTTTAAAGATTTTCAAATATGTACAAAATCTCGTATAATTTTAAGTATCGTATCTCAAAAATACTACAATTAATTTTCAAGAAAATTATGTAATTAAATAGGTGAGGTAGTAAACTTTCAGTGTTTATAGTTTTTATTGTTTGTTACGTATTTTCAGAATTAGAATAATACGATTGCTCGCGAGTGTAATTTACCTTGTTTCCATAATCCAAAGCATGAAATTGTCATGCATTTTAAAATATATTTATTTTACGGTAATTTCTGCTGAACATATTTTTTTTTATATTTATGTGTAGGTTTAGGTAACATTTCATGTTCACTTCATGAAATATTTAAATGACCAAACATATAATACTGCTTAGAAAATACGAGAGCTTCTTTCCCGCCACTTTTTATTAAGTCACTTTCTTGTCCATCTGTCTGTCGTTCCGGGTGAAATTTCGCAACTCAATCTTCGAGCACTTCCCGATTAGCCAGCCAGTTGAAACTTTCAGGGTAGCTACAAAAGACCAAAAAAATGATGGTTTTTCGATTAGTTTTTATCTACATTTGCAGATTTTTTTAAACTACTTGAAACATTAGGCTTTGGTCGGAGACCATAGACAATTAGAGAACTTAATACTTTTATGCACTAGCTAGAGCTTAAAATGCAGTTTTAGTCAGCTTACACCCAGTATAAACAAGGTTTGGAAAGTCTTATTTTATTTATTTTTTGATGTTAGTATGTATTTAAGTTATGTATTTAAGTTGATCTAAGGTTATATAAATGGAATAAAAATCACATCATCAATTTTTGTCAGTTGAGTTCCATTCACATTTTCGTGGCTGTAATTTTACGTTAAGCTTAGATTTCACTCACGTATATCGTACTCAGTGTGAACAGGAGTGAATTATAAATTTAGTTTGGACTATGTAATAAACACAAAGCACACGATCAAAAGCGTACACGCGTGTCACGTTAGCTCTTGCAAACTTGCGCAAATATGCAGTAACTGCATAGCCAGCATTACACTGTCGAGAGTAATTAATGTTCTCATAGATCAAGGTCTAAGACCGGACAGAAATATTTCTAAAAGAATCCTTTATTAAGGGAGAAATCTCACTTGAGGGTATCCACGGAGGCATCCGAGACAAACATAAGCGCACCGCTATTAAACAAGATATAACAGCATAATTTCATTTGATTAGACATGCCAAAACAATTTAATCATTATCTCCGTCGGAAAAAGTAGTCCTGAACTCTCAAGTGATTTTCAACTTTAATCTTTTCAGCATACAGTTGACATTTCGTTTTAGTATGTGATGATTATAAGCTTTGTGGACTAGGGCCAGGTATGGCGAAGGAATTGGCGGTATTCGCCAGCGACCGCAATGGAGGGACATAGCTGGCCGGTACTGCCTCGCCGACTGGGTGGGCAGGCGCGGTCAGTTGGTCCCACGGACTTTTTGCCTTCCATTTTCGAATTTTAAAATTCGAACTGTGCGAAAACCATTCCCAACTACCCGTGCTTTGTTAACTCACGCGATCTATTGATCACAATGTTTTTGTCTTGATTTAGAAGACGGCATATTAGTACATGTCTAATCTTAACTTTGAGTGCCGCTGTTTATGTTTTTACACATTCATTTGAATATTAACAAGGCTGAGAATATGAAAAAAAGTAGCTTTTTGTCATTTGGCTACCCCACGATTCAGTATAGCCAAAGCCAGGTCTTTGAGATGAAAATATGAATTCTATATTATAGTCAAATAAGCATAATTTAAAAAATTCAATTGTAAAAAAGGTTATACGAGCTTTTTTTAATGAATGTCACTTTTTACGTTTTTTTTTTAATTTTCTTTTTTTATATCTTTAAATATATTTAAAATTCGTGTTTGTCTGTTTGTCTGTCTGTATGTTTGTTCGCACATCACGTAAAAAATACTGGACCGATAGCGATGCGGTTTTCACTGTTGGATTGCTTGGGCTTTGACTTAAAAACTGGGGTACTTGGTATCTCAGTCCGATGAGTAGAAGCCGAGCAATCGATTAAAATATTTTTGACGACAGCAGGAATTTTGATCAAATGTTGGTATATTGGTATTTTAGGTACTGGAACAGCACAACGAGTACTTTTAACCTGCAGAAATGACCACGCGTGCGAAGCCGCGGGCATCGGCTAGTTTGTTATAAAACCAACAATTCTTTCTTTTAAATTTTATACTTACTATTTGAAGTCATTTAAATATTTTTTATGGTGTTGCCATACCTTTATACATTGTTGCCCGATGGGTGTTCACAAACAACCCAGGGAACCAAAGAAGTGGCTGCGTTTTTACCTCTATAACTGAAATAAAATTATAATAAACGGACATAAACGTGCAAAAACCTCAAAATTCAAGGAAATGTTGTATCCGTTTTTACCAAGTTTGATAACCAGAATTCTTGGTGGAAGAAAATTTACTGTAAGTTTTCTAGAATATTAATGGTGAATTGGGAAGTTTTTTGCCGCTTAAATTATTAGTATTCTTGATGGAAGGAAATTTTCCTGTTAGGTTATTAGATTATTAATGTTGATAACTTGATTTATTGAGGAAGCTATTTTTTCACTTAGATTACCAGTATTCTAGCCGCAAAGAAAATTTATTGTTAGTTTTATTGAATATCGTGATTAATAGGGAAACTTTTTTGCCACCTGTTCACCTGTGGTGCTAGACAATGAATAATCATATGTAAATCTATATCTACCTATGCTATAATGTCACTTTTTACGTTGTTTTTTTTAATTTTCTTATTTTATATCTTTAAGTTTTTTTTTCATTCATTTTTTTAATTGTTTATTCACATTTTATTAATTTTATTTTTTGTATGCCCTGAAAGATTCATCCAGATAGCTAATTGGGAAGTGCTCGAAATTTAAATTGCAAGATTCCAGGAGAAACAGAAATACATACATACATACATACAGGTGAAGTTAAGTAAAAGCTTTTAAAAAAGGACAGGTGCACGTTTTTACTCAGTCTACGTGGTGCCCGCTACTTCATCCGTAAAAGATACCTACTGTGTCCCATGAACCTTACTACTTACACATGACTGATATGACTTGAAAATAAAGTTTCAACATAAAATCAGATGATATAATTAGTAAATCTCGCCCAATTAACAGGAAAGTAATCATAAGGGGCTACAATTAAAACATTACTCTACCGCCGTCGTCAAATTATGTTGTAATTAACAGGACAATTAAAATCGAAGGTCATTACGATGGTAAAAACTGGAGTGGGAAGTGATCCTCTTTTTACCGTCAAAGAGCGATAAAATCGAAGAAGGGACTTTTTATTGCCATAAAAATATATTTAAAAAACTAAAAATACGCCTGCCCTGCCCAAAAATAATGTATGCTATTTAATTATATATTGTTGGAATGCGCTCATCAAGGCCTTCAATGGTACCCATATTGTAAAATTCGTGAAATTTTATTTTTCGCATTTGTTTTTGTAGCCATATTGCCGCCAAATGAAATTATTTAAAAAAAAAAAAAAAAACCTTGGTTACTCGGGGGATGTAAGGATTCTAACGATACCCCATACGTGTAAATCTGTTCAGGCATTTAAAAGTTATGGTGGAATAAAGAAACTGACATACGTACAAACATACATGAAAACATTACATTCCTTTTTTTGGGCAGTCGTGTAATAACTAGCTATGTCCACGGTAGCCCATACGTGTTATTCTAGGACGAAGAGTACCTACAAAGTATAATATTACATTTCTTAAAAAAACATCAAATTGAGATACCAAGTAACCCAGTTTGTAAGTCAAACCCTAAGCTATCTAAAAATGAAAACCGCATCGCAATCCGTCCAGTAGATTTTACGTGGTGCGCGATCAAACATCCAGTCAAACAAACAAACAAACAGACAGACATGATTTAAAAAAAAAATTTTTGTTCAGTACCTAGCTTATTTTATGAACCCTTGACCATTTTTTTTATCTTCTTTATACAGATTTTTTCGTACTATTGCTATAGTATACGTATATGACACGTAATATTGTGCAGCAAGAGGAAGATAACATTGTATTTTAATAATGTTATGCCACAAAATTATCTAGAAAGAAAATTTAAATCTAAAAAATGAAACAAAATCGTTGTTAGTATTTGTTGTAAAATTTTCTAAAAAGGCTGGCGATATGCCCGCCTAGTTCTACCCTCCGTGTGGTATATTAATTAGTGTCCGCCCGCCCGTCTCACCCTCTGCCTAAAGAAAGGGCGGGCTGCGTGAAAATACCTACCCACAGGCGTGCATGGTATCATTACAGTATCCATATAATAATATGCCGAAATACGCGTTATTAACGTGTAATCTCCCGTGACACTTTTACACATCTTTTACATGTCAATTATGTTTCACGAATCACGATTCATGTATGTTTGTTTGT
The DNA here is from genome assembly GCA_946251855.1 of Alsophila aescularia. Classification (NCBI taxonomy): domain Eukaryota; kingdom Metazoa; phylum Arthropoda; class Insecta; order Lepidoptera; family Geometridae; genus Alsophila; species Alsophila aescularia. Next base: position 8,453,025 of record OX276380.1, on the reverse strand, counting down.
ATGTGAGTTTATTTATTCCACCATAACTTTTAAATGCCTGAACAGATTTAGATGTATGTGGTATCGTTAGAATCCTTACATCCCTCCAAGTAAAATAGGCTATAAATATTTTAAAAAAACTTTGTTTATATTTATGGCTAACCAATAATATAAAATATTTTTCACTAATTTTACAATATTGGTATCAAATTGAAGGCCTTGATGAGCGCATTCCAATAATATATAATTTAATGCCATAAATTATTTTTGGCAGCTTATAAGCTAGTTATTTATCAATATAATGAAAAAATTTTTTCTAAAATGAAAATGACTTCATTTTATCGTTACGTCTAAACTTATTACCGAATCCTATAGAATTTTAAGAGTACTACATACTTTAAGCAGTTTTAATTTGAGATTGAAATTAGAATCTGTTTCTCATCGGTAAGTAAAGTAAAGTAATGTAAATTTAAAAAAAGAAGCATTCCCTCTATATTCCACCTTCTATGGCTTAGAGAAAAGGTGGGCTATGTGAAAATACAGCTACCGTATCCACAGGCTTGTATGGTATCATTACGGTAACGGTACATTATTACGGGAAAATAAGGTAACTACTGCTGTACAAGACAAATATGCTGTTAACGTTTTAATTTGCGAGTAATTGATTTCATAATTATTGTAGTGGGGTGGAACGGTTCTTTAGAGATTGATAAAAGGAGGTAAATGATGAATGGAGGTTGGATCTTCTTACAGTTTCTTTGTACGTGGGTATGGGTGCTTATAATTACCTTTTTGTCGTACTATGGTTCAGTGGACAAAAACTTAATTATTTTATAACTATTAGGTGGAGTGATGAACTGCAAAGGCGGCCGGCAGAAACTGTATGAGAAGAACAGAAGATTGGGCCCTGTGACATTTATTAGAAGAGGCATATGTCCAGCAGTGGACGATTATAGACTGATGATATGTTTCGGATATTATTACTTGAGAGCAATAATATTTTGACGCGAAATTTATCTGTGGAGCTCCAACAAGAAAGTATGATTAAGTCCTAATAAATACATATATAACTTACTAGTTGTACTTGCGGCGTTTCCCGCGTGATCATTTTTCTATGATATGAGGATCCTGAGTTATTCCAGAACCAGAAGTACAAATATTTAACTTACCAAGTACACCAGTTATAAGTTGAACCCTAAGCTATCCAACAATGAACACCGCATCCCAATCGATCCAGTAGTTTTTACGTGATGCATGAACAAACAAACAGACAGAAAGACACGGTATAAAAAATGTTAAATTGTTGTTCATTAGCTTATTTTAACTAACATTTACCTTCTTTTTTAATTATCTTGATTTTACAGACTTCTTGTTACTTACTTCTTTATTATAAGTATAGATTATCCCATAGGTTTTTCATCATCATCATCATCATCATCATCATCATCCGTCCAATGCTGGACATAGGCCTCTCCCAATGAACGCCACAGAGCCCGGTCTTTGGCTCTTCTCATCCAGTTTTTGCCGGCCGCATTTCTCAAGTCGTCACTCCACCTGGCCGGTGGGCGTCCTCCACTACGTTTGCCAAGCCGTAGTCTCCACCCAAGAACCCATTTTTTTCATATTTTTAGTTAAATCAAGATAGTTTTTGATTGATAGGATCGCGTTTGTTTTTTATGTTTTTTGAATTTTACAAATTTTAATCGAATACGAACCTATTAAGATAAGATAAGAAACAATTTATTCTCACATATTGTACACAGCAACACATAAATCAACAGATAATCTTAAACAAAAGAAGCAAATAAGCACCTGTGTACAAAGATCGCTGCCATAAAGGTACAGTGCTGCCAGAAAAGGTCTGATTTCAGCAAAATAGCTGTGAAGAAAATTCACAGCGCTGATTTTCAGTTCAGACCATTGGTGACGCACGGAGTTCTTTTTATTAATAAATAAAAATAAGTAGACCAAAAATATAGGAAATAAATATAAGTATACAAGTTTGTTTGTTTGTTTGTTTCTTTGTTTGTTTGTCGTATGAGGTAGTGCTGGCCTCTGATGTCAGAGTTTGTCAGGCCACCCGAGGGCCTCTGACAACTGCTATACTTGGCTTAACGACTGCTATTAACCAATAACAGCCGGGACCGACAGCTTAACGTGCCCTCCGAAGCACGGAGCGATGGAAAACCGCACATAACTGAGAAAAGTCATTGGTGCGGGAGCCTAGGTTTTGAACCCGGTACCGTTGGATTAGAACCATTAGGTCACCATCGCTCTTAGTATACAAGTAATTATCACAATAATTCACGCACAGTATAAATAAGTATACGAGTAATTATCACAATAATTCACGCACAGTATAAATAAGTATACGAGTAATTATCACAATAATTCACGCACAGTATAAATAAGTATACAAGTAATTATCACAATAATTCACGCACAGAATAAATAATATTAAAGTATATAATATTTATTATATTTGTAATTATAATTGAAAGTCTTAATGGTTAATAGAAACCAAAAGTTCACACGACATCCTTGTATTTTGCTTAGAGGGTCGGCATAACAAGAAAGAAAAGATTACATACGCGCGGCACGGCCAAACGGCAAAACCAAAGTACAATTTCATGAAACTAGGCTGGAAAGTGAGTTTTTTAGTAAGTGTACACATACGTGAAGACATACGAAATAATAATGAAAATAGTAAAAGTTTAACTATACGTCAGTTTAAGTGAATATTTATAATAAAAGAGTCACTGAATTTAATAGAAGACATTTGAGCCTCACTGAACAGTTTTTTTCATTTCTAAACGGCGATTTTTATATTTAAATCTGAAATTACTTTTACATTGAAGCTTACGCAATGGAGGAAGCAGTGAAGCAGTGCACTTTATGGCACAGTAAACATGTACATATTAAGTTACAGAAAATGCCTCGTCTTCTCAACGTTTAAAATCCCAATTTTTTTATTATTTTTCCAAGAGGAGGTTCCAAATGCGACTGTTTTTTTTGTTTATTTTCACTAATAGTTTCAGTTTTTATTTTTATTTAAAAGAAGAGACTAATGTGGCCTCAAAAAAACATCTAGGTAAATTGGATCAGTTTTTTTAGTAAATTGATTACATTGTTAAAAAAAAAAAACACTTTTTTATGCTAAAAATATATTTAATTATGACCTATGTAGACACAAAACTGTGCTCGTCAACTTGAGATTTACAGTAAGTAATTAATAATATTTAACATGGCCATGTCAGAACATAATTTAATATTTTTTCATCCATACTAATTTAAATAAATATCGACAAAATAACACCTCATTTTCTATGAAATTGGTGAGTTGTGAAAATTAAAACAAAGAATCAAGCAAGACCCAGATAAACCCAAAAATCTGTTACAGCTTAGGTATGACATGGTCATATCCAGATAATGTATAGTTTAAAGTTCTGTTTTAATAACATAAAGAGTAAGAAATTTCATACTGAATATATTGAAGGAAGCAATCTGTAAGCTGTCCCCGTTCCTGCTTTGAAAAGTTAAATAACTAAATAAGCTTTGCTAAGCAGTATAAAATTAAATAACAACTGTTTGTAAACTTGTCACTTTACTGTATTTCACTTATCCTTAGATATTTACTAAGAAGCATTTTACCTGAATATTGTCTTCTTCTACAAGGAATATGTCTTCTATCCTTCGATGAAACCATTCGTTCAACATGATGATAACACGAAGATCGCTTTTTCCAAACACCTATCTAATAATCGCACCCCCACAAATAAATCACACATGATACTTTATCATTGCCCCACAATAAATAATTTCCTCAAAAATAGATTAACACGAAAAATATTCAAAAAACTAAATTCCAAATTTTTCACGAAACGCGTTGAGAACGCACAGATATCGCATTATTGACTTGGACGCTGTCATAATCTAGACAGCTTTAGTAGAAAAATAAAAAATAAAATCGGACCATAGAGGTTTCATTCTTGTTTATAAAAAAGTATATAAGCTTGTGGACCGCGTTGATGTCTTTTGAGTGGTAGGTACGGTACGTAGGCTGACCACGACGGAACTTAAAGTAATTACTTTTTAGCTTAATTTAACTCTTTACTGTAGCTGTTAGTACATTGTCTCGCAGGTTTTTGGTTTGATGATAAGCGCCATATATTTCAGTTTCCACCAATTATTCCTCTTTTATTAAAGCACTGCACAGCGCGCGATATTCTAAAAACATTTTGTTTTAACCTTCAAGCGGGCGCGCGGTCATAAAGGCAGCGGTCGCGCGTAACCTAAAAGATCTATGGACTATTTCAGAGATTTGAAATACTTTATTTTTTGTTATACGCGTTATCATTACGTTATAATACAATTTGTCGGAAAAAAAAATTAACTCAGGTAAAGACAAAATTGTAAAACATGCATAAGTCAAATTTTCTATGGATTAGAAAGCTATTTGGCAACACAAAATATTCTTATAGACCACTTGCTTATTGTAATGTAATACAATCAAAATAACAAAATCAGTTGGGTCCATGAGATCAAATAATTAAAAACTTTGGTATAGTTTTCTTCAGAATCAGTTTAAAGGCGGTTTGGACGTTTGAGCCGCAACTAAAACAAATGCGATCTGTGCGCATTGGGAGGGAAGGTAAACTGTATAATTCGAGCACCATCAAACAACGCCAGGCTGCTAGGAATGGAAAATGCATGTGAAAAGATATAACGATATTACGAACGAAAATTTACAGCGGTCGATTCGACGACGCGCGACCGCGTTTTATTGAATATGGTGTCATTAAAAGCGATCAACAGTATCTGTTGACTGGTTGGCGGTAAGATAAAACTGGCAAAGCCATTTTTAGATTTAGATAAGTGACCATTTGAATTTGGACTCAATTGGTGGTGATGTTCAACACACAAGAAGAGCTATGCAAATGGTATTTAACTCCTTCATTCCGGGTCATGGATGTTGATATTCGTATTTATGTATATTTTACTTTATCTAGTGCACATATTACAGGGTATCCTAGTTTGGGCTAGGTAATTGGTGTGGAATTGTCCCGGATATATTTATTTATTTTATTTTATTTATATACTATTATAGTACATTAAAAATAATTTAATCTTACCTTACGATATCTGCTGCGTAGGGACGGCGCAGATCAGTCCTGCAAACAAAAAAGAAGAAATAAGTTTAATAAAAAAAACAAACTCACAATGGCGTATTTAAAAAAACTCACTCAATTTCATATTTTAAATAAGTTTTTGCTTCTTAAACTAATGATTAGTCTGCATTTGACGATAATTTAGTATTTAGGTTCGATGGTTAGGCCTGAGGGCTGCAAGCAATGGTTTTCGTGTCCTAGATCTTTTTGACCAGATTACCAGAAATCGAAGAACTTTGTTAAAACTAACGTCATTTTAAAATATTATTCAAAATGGTCCCTATAACTAACTTATAAGAGCTATGATTGCTTGTCAATCATGTAAATTGTGGGGGCCTTCGTAAGTTAGTCATCGATATCGAAATTACAACCTGTCATACAGCAGACACGCTCATGAGGCACAAGAGAAGGTCATAATAATAATTGGTACTGCAAACCATCAAAAAGCTACAGACTTAAACGAACGCTTTTAAAATCCTGATTTGAAATCAACGCAGTGGTGATGTGGAGAAAAACTTAAAAAGGTGTGCAAATCTGACTAATGTTACTAAGGTGTTTTATTCCTAATATATTACATTCTTAAGAATTTATCCACCGTTGAGAAAAACTTCCAAATGGGTTTTTAAATTTTGACGTGTTTTGTTTTTGTCGGATATGAGTGGACATACTCCCGATAGATCCCGTAAAATTCGATTATATTGTGTTAAATAGCTTAGTAAATATTTCATAATTAAGTGCATCGCCAGAGACCGCTTAGTATCAAGCAGGTAAAACAGGATCCAAATCTGAACGCCTGTGAACCAGGATTTCCGACGGCTCTGCAATCAGAGCACAATGTCCATGCGCACCGTCTCGGACTTGGCATTGTCCGCATTTAATTAACTAAAATCAATCAACAAAAACGTCTGTAGTGCCAAGAACCTGCTTACGGATCTTGTTTCGACAGTAGAGGTGGGCACTAATAGGAACGGGTATAATGATCGTAGAAATACATCGATTGCGGTAACTGTTTCGAGTTTAATATTTCATGTGGTAGTATCGACTTCTAAGCCAGATTTTGTCAGGTCGCCCCAGGGGCTCTGACGTGGCTGCTGTCAATTTTGTTAGCAACCAAGCCAAAGTCCACTGAAGAACGGAGCGATGGCAAGTCAGCACTTAACCTGATTTGATTTTAATCATAAATTTAAATCAATTTCGTGAAAATTATTCTGAAAATAAAAATACTGTTTGCTATTTGATTTTGTAAACTAACGCGAGTAATATGCATATTAAATATATATAGTCTGAACCTGGTCGCAGTATTTCCGATCTTCTTTTTCGTGAGTTTTTAGCCGTTTTATTTATATTTAATACTGTTTGCTGCTATACGTTTTTTTTTGTTAATTTAATCAACTTAATACAAATATTTTCATTATAAATAGTAAATCAAGTGATTCCTGGATGGTAAAAATCGATTTTCATTTCCATTCGATAACAAATTAATTCGTATCGACCACCTCTAACCGCAATGTCTGCCATTCGCCGACGCCGCTTCCTATTCCGGCTATTGTTGTGCGTCCTGTCACTTACATGCGTACACAAACATTAACTTAGGACTTTGTCATACGAAAAAACAGCCCTCACTTTCTTTTCAATTCAGAGTAATATCAATAAATCTTATTGCGACCGAGCACTGAAGTGTGCACATTACTGCATATGTTGAAATTACTAACAAGTGAAATGTTGAATTTTTAGGATCTTGTTCTAAAACTTTTTCAAATATTTTCTTCACATTTCAAAGTTATGACATTGAAGTCTTATTGCGACGTGGTATTAAAACTTTTGTACTTAACATGGTGCGGGCACACACATCAGTGAGGTTTGATTAATGATTGATTGAGCATACGGATCTTGTATGGGACGCAATTAACCGGTGTTGAACTTTTATTTCATTGGTGACAAATTGTCAAGTCAATTAGAATTTAATAGTTGATATTATTTATGAATAAAATACCTTGTATTTTTAAATAATGTGTATTTATTTTAGACTCGAACTTTGTGGCCTAATTTTATAATTTTTTTTTTAGGTAAGTACTTCGCTTTTTTTCATAAAGCGAACTAACACTCCTGAGTGTTAACGGCATCTTAATACATTTACAATAAGAAACAAAAACTACAAATGTACGAGATAACGAATAATTGTCTATGCTAGGAACCTGGTTATTTTATTAAAACAAAAAAAAAAGAGAAGAGAGCTTTTTGCCAAGTTTTTTAAATTCTTTGGCGTTGAATCAATCGCACAAATATCACGCGAGTGAGACGCACAACAACTACGCCCGTACACACACAGACAATATTCATCAATGAAGTTGACGTATCGCTCAATGGACGGACCTTGAGTGAGTTTGTGCGTTCGATGCCGAGCAATGAACTTGCTTAGAGTAATCTAATATATTAGAAACTAGCGTTCCTGCCCGCGACTTCGTCCGCTCGAACTACTGTTTATCGCGAAAAAGCACCCTATTTTCTTCTAGTATATTAAAAACCAATGCAGAAGTAGGTATAGCAGCAATGCTCTTGAAGTTTATTGACAGACCTAATATTTCGTTTCCATGGCAACCGACCCTTATAGCGAGTTATCAACATTTTCCATTTTTTCCGTGGAAACTTACAATTTTCCGGGATACAAATTATTCTATGTTTTAAAGTCAAAGTCAAAGTATTTTATTGTAAATAGGCAAAAATAATATCACTTTTACAAGTCAAAATTAACATCTCATGAACAAGGAAAAATACATAAAATATTATAAAAAGATCAAATCTATCAAAATTTAGGTAAACTAAGTATTCTTTCAGTTTAAAAAGCAAATTTCCCTTTCGTGTGCCAACAGAGTTAAATCTCACACTGGAAAAGGAAATACCCTTCTGACTCTACCAGTGCTTCGGAAATACGCCCGATAGAGAAAAGAGCACCAAGAAACTACGGGGATATATTTTTTCCATATTTGTTAATTCTTTATATTTTTTTCAAATGTCATTATTATAACACAAACATCAAACAATCAAACTGGGAAAAATAATGGTATGTTTGAGACATCTCATAAAGTCCTTTGAACATTTTATTTATCATGGAGCTTGGAGACATCAGGCCATGCATTTCTGTCATTAATATAATCATTTTCATTGTAATACGCTTTCTTTATGAGATTTACTTTAACAAAAGTTGTAAGCCTATGTATTGGTAATTGATCAATGCCGTCAGGTAACTTATTTATTAAAAAAGCGTATACAGTTTCCCATATATGAACCACTAACTTTCTTAAACCGAAATCCAGACACTTTTTTTATTCTAGGATATAAGCTATCTCCATTTCAAATTTCACCAAAATCCGTCCAGCTGTTATCACCTATATCCAAGCTGAAGTAATAGTGGTGATACTCCCTTCCTTCTAAAATGGTTGAGGATGTTGATGGCTGATATACAAGTCATACTCTTGAACGGCTGCTGCTTGTGGCTGGACCACATTACATTGGACCTGATTTATTCTCATTTGTATTTTTACTATTTTTATCCCAGTTTGATGATGGTGGAACATCTCATTGCCACATTTATCTTTTGTATATGACAGTCACATGTGTATTTTTAATAATTTCTGACATCTAAAAAAATATAAGAATTGTCTAAACTGGAAAATTTTCATCCCTGTAAAGTTTCACGGTGCTCGCTTTTCTAACGGGCGTATTTCGGAAGCACCGGTAAAGTCAGAAGGGTATTTATTGTTCCTGTATGAGAATCAAATCTGAGTCGGCATAAGAAAAATAAATTTCCTTATCAAACTAGCTTACTAGGTTACCTAATTTTATTGATTTTATCTATTTACAATATATTATCTTTTTCTCCTTGTTCATTACATGTTGTAAAAGTGCTATTATTTTGCATATTTACAATAAATACATTTACTTTGAACTTTGGGCTGGTCATATTTTCCGGATAATAGATAACCGTTGTGGGTTACAAGAGTTTTCGAGTGGATTACACGCTTATGCAAACATAGTTTGGGACGCCATGTGGCCAATTGGAGTGACGATCTGAAAGATAGGTTGATAGAGAGTATGCGAAGCCAGAGCTTATACCTTGCAGGCACTGCATGCAGAGAGCTGAAAACTGAACTCAGTGACGTGCTAGAGAAGTCTACAGCCAGCAGTGGACAAGCATATGAATATACAGTCCAAACTATTATGCGTAAGTAAAATTATTCAATGCAAACATCTTGATAGACGAATGAGTGTACTAGCGTAGTACTATTATATTTCTGTGGCACAAGCACTTATGATTCATTCAACATATATTTACTAGTAGACTATTTATTAATAGTAAATCATACTCATATCAAATATCCTTAGCAAATATCCGATTCAGCTTAATACAGAACCTGGCAATATGCCGAAAAGTAAATAAACGTATAAAAAGTTAGCATAAGAATTAGTCATGTCCACATTATATGTTGACAACGTGGTTTGGTAGTTTACTTTATACCTATTATGTAATTATGTCTGTCTGTCTGTCTGTAATACGTTTACATTTTTATTGTTTCCAAAGTATTGATCAAATGTCTTTTAGGTTAAAAGTATCATGTGTTAGTAGCTATAAAGTACAAAATACCAAATTTCGTTCAGCCCTCAGATAGTTTTTATCGATTGTGCAGCTTCTAATCATCAGATACCATGCATTTCAGTTTGTAAGTCAAAACCTAAGCTATCCAACAATGATAACCGCATTTCAATTTGTCCAGTAGTTTTTACGTGATGCGATAACAAACAGAAGACACCATTAAAACATGTTATGTTCTTGATCAGTAGCTTATTTCAAGTATATTTGGCCCTGGCCATATTTTTATATCGTCATTGTACAGACTTTTCGTTACTTGCAGCTTAATTATAAGTTGAGATAAAGTATGATTCTGAAACTAAGGTCTACAGATTCTCAAGTCTGTTAGTTTAGGTAGATCCCTGCATCATCAGGATTTGAGAAACGAAAGCTGAAATTACCACAATGTTGTTTTGTCATGGAGACACGAGTAGAATCAAGGAAAATATCTAGTTGTTATAAGTCATTAGATCTTTTGAATGGAAATAAGAAAAACAATTTTGATGCTAACGCCGGTAATCGAAACAGCGCCAAAATATTTCGTGATTCATTCATAAGTTATCCGTTCTATAACATTTCATTTGTTTTTAATGATATTTCTAATGTCCGCAGACAGAGTGATGGCATTTATGAGAGAGCTACAGTGCGTGTTTTTTATTTTTCGGACACAATTCATTTGTCATTCTGTTCTCCACATACATATCTTGCAACGCTTGCAAGTCTTGACACTTTCTATTCTTACTATTCGAAGGTCACTGTTTAATTGTTGGTTTCAATATATTTTCCTATGATACAACTTTCAAATCATAGAACTGTTTGTTTTTGTCTACTTGCTATGTCCCACTGCTGCGTAAAGGTATTTTTCTTCCACGCATCCCTATATTCAGCTACTTGGGGTCAATCAGCTTGCAAGGAAAATAAAATTTAATCTTCTCGCCACCTCTTTCGCAGCCCGCCTCAACGTCGATGACCGTCTGGCTTCCACTGAGTGCTGATCTTTGCCCATCTGCACGGTGCATGCAAACCACATAGCCCAGTTCCACTTCAATCTGGCTGTCTCAGTACCGACATCGATTAATGCAGTTTTTGATCGCAGCTAAGTGGAATAAAGTGGATACGGTCAGTTCTTTTCATACCGAGAATACTGCGCTGCATTACCCTCTGGCAAACCTTGAGCTTGATTTTTTTGTGACTGTCAACTTTTGTGAATCATTTTAATGCAATAATAATTATACCTACTTCAATATTTCATGAACGGCATCACACGTTGTTCGTATATGACAAATGTACAGTACGGTTTCCCATGTCCGACAGGGTCCAAATATGGTCACATGCCGTCAGAGCATAGGATGTGACGCAACCACACCTGTCCCTTCGAATATCTACCGCCAAATCCGCATTAGTCTACTCTCGCTGTTTGCTAACGTGTAAGGCTGTGTTATCACGGTAGTCCAAACATGTGAAGCTCCTTAGGAATGTAAATCTAAACATCCTATGGTGAAATAAATATTTTCACGGTATAATTTGTATCTACAGTTTTTGAATAGACATTCTTTATTCTCATTTTTATTTATGCATTTTTGGTCAATCACTCTTACGAATTAGTCACTCATACAGTCATTTTGAGTAGCCATATCTACGGAAAGTTCATCGTGCTGCATTGGAATTCGATACGTGTTGCAAACAACTTTGCTAATAAATAAAGATGCTAATATGTAATTCTACTACCCCATTCATGATGAAAATATTCTTAAGTACTTTGTGCTTTAGTAAAACTCAGCCTAACTTAGCAAAGTTATTTAAGTTACCGCCTTATTTAGCTAAGTAAACAGTTACGTCTTGCAGGCTCATCGGTTTGCATATTTACAAACATCCTACTTTGTCAAAGTATTTACACGATCAAAAGGTATGAACTCTATGAAGAAATTAAGGTAGTTGCCCGATTGCGACTATTATTTTCATTGGAATCCTGACCTAAATTTCATACTTTAGGAACATTTCTTACCTCTAATCTACCACTAGACTGTCTCAACAGTGGCATGTACGTTGTACATCCAATGATAATTATATACGTACGGAAGATGATCTGTACTGAGAATGTCTTTCGTTTGTGTTTACATTGTTCAGGATCATCCATCAGCAATGACTTTTAATAAGATGTTATGTGTGCGGATGTTTCATTGATCTGTGCTTAAGGGGACACAGGGGTACTTGAGTGAAAAATAAGACAACAGAGGTCAGCACTACGTTATTTGACAAAGATAAATTTAATAGAGCAATTACCTTAAATACCGATATGTACTTATGTACAGTACAGAGATGGAAATTGAAAAAATATAATAGGTTGCTGAATTGAAACGATACATAATTTTGACCAATTCTTTTTCTGTTTCTGCAGAAGTATGTAAATAAATAACCCTATTCAGTAGTGGATCAACAAAAGGTGATGCTGATATTAATATATACTTATAATAAATAGGAACGAAATAGTCTGTACAAAGAAGATAATTTAAAAAAGATGTCTAGGGTACTTAAAATAAGCTACTGAACAAGGATATAATATTTTTTAAATTCGTGTCTGTCTGTTTGTCTGTTTGTTTGTTCGCGCATCACGTAAAAGCTACTGGACCGATTGCGATGCGGTTTTCATTGTTAGATAGCTTAAAGTTTGACTTTTTTAAATTCGTGTCTGTCTGTTTGTCTGTTTGTTTGTTCGCGCATCACGTAAAAGCTACAGGACCGATTGCGATGCGGTTTTCATTGTTAGATAGTTTAAGGTTTGACTTAAAAACTGGTGCACATGGTATCTGAATCCGATGTGTAGAAGCCGAGCCGATAAAAACTTTTTAACGCCTGAAGGAATTTTGATCAAATGTTAGTATATTGGTATTTTAGGTCTTGGAATAGTACATAGATTACTTTTAACCTAGAAAAATGACCACGCGAGCGAAGCCGCGGGTACAGCTAGTAACACAAATAAAAGGAAGAAAAATGCGGTCAGAAAGAAGCTTTAAAATGACTATTCTCTTCCTACATTTACTATCTACATAAAGAGATTGAGTTTTAGCCACAGTTCACAAATATAAGATAAGTTAAGGATATTTACTTTGAAATCCGCCATATTTCACAGAACTTTAAATCAATGTTTAAACATGACGTCACAAGAGTGAGCAAGTGACCCAATAACTATGTATTATTATTTATTCTGTGTATATGTGTATGTGTGCTATATCTTTACAGATAAGCGGAAATAGGCTCCAGAAATACGTCAATTCTTCGTACAAATATCTATTATTCTGCCCCGTTTTCCTCTTAAAGGATATGACATAAGTGCACCGGTTTCCGAAGGATGTTCGGCTTTGGAACGTGATAGTATTTATCTAACGCGCATTGTTTAAGCTGGATCAAGTGTGTTAGGTGCTTAAAATTAATATTAAAATGCAAATGATCAGGATTTATTGTTGTGTTCGACGTCTCCATATTAATTTTATTAATTCCATATACACTTTTAGTCTATTAGTTTTTTGCTTGGCTTTTTTGTGTTTTATTCGCAGTTTGCTTTGAATAAGTAATGAAGTTGTATTAAAAATATATAAATAGGAATTTTAATTCTGAAGTCCGCTTGATGTTTAACGCATTACGCAGTACCAAATATGACCTAGCCAAATATGTTTCCTATATTGTCAATACCTAGTCTAGCCATAATGTACTGAAAAAAACAGGAGCTACTTTTTGTCTGTGGTATAGCATCACGTCACGGCTTTTAGTCCCATGATGTCAGAATTCGTTCATTGAGGTTTACCTATTGATCCGGAACACGTAGATCCGGGGTTCATTCAATGTTATTACTAAATAAGCATGATTCTAAAATTAAGTCATTCATGAAAGGTAATCTGTACTTACCTTTCATGAATGACACTGTATAATAAAACGGTAACAGGTCCATATTGCAGTCTGCATATTGAAGATATTTAGAAATATTTTTTTGGAGTTTACTCTATATTCGATACTGAATCCAAAATGTTTTGTTTTTCATTATTAGCTTTCTTTCTGTCTATCTCTCTGTAAGTATCAAGGCCACGCGTCATGCCGAAACAACTGAAAGAATTCAAATGAATCTTGGCACAATTTAAGTTCTTACTACGGGGTAGGATATTCGATACATTACATCCCGAAAAATTAAAGGGTTCACGCAGGATAGGGGTTGAAAGTTATATAGAAAAACACGTATCAGGCTGAAACTACTGGACAGGTAGTAGAAACTAAGCATGATTTGAGTTCATAAGGTTCCCGCGGGATAGGATTATTTTATTTGGAGTACGTATTCATGTTTTCCGGTTTAAAGTTACTTCCATAGTGCACCAATAGGATAATCAAGGAATATTCCTACAAATTTCAAATCCCAGGTCCACTGGTATAGGCTGTGTGTTGTCTGTCAGTCAGATAGTCACGGTACTGGTTTATAGGCATGATTAAAATAAATTTAACAAAGCTCATCTTTATATTATTCTGCCCAGTAGTGAAGGACATTATTCATAAAGCCCGATCGATATTTATTTTCAATAGTTATTATCATATTGCCCTTTCATATAGGATATTTTTCAAACAGTCCGGGCATCTATTTATTTAAATAATAGCATTAAATAAGTAACAAAAAGTCTGTACAAAGAATATACGAAATTATACTTAAAATTTAAGGGTACTTAAAATAAACTACTAAACAAGTTTTTTTAAATCGTGCGTTTGTTCGCGCATCGCGTATAAAATTGGTTTTGTCTAAAAATTTATAAAAAACTGTTGAAGGATGAACAAGTTTTGATGAAATGTAATTATAATATATGTGTACTTTTCTATTAAAATAACACCTAACTTTCTTTTTGCCCATTTAAATGACAAAAAGACCGCGGGAACGCGGGCGAAGCCGCGGGCACAGCTAATAGAATATAAAACCACTGAATAATTTTTTTTGACCTTGTTTTTTTTTTTATTTAACTAGCTTTCCCGCCCGCGACTTCGTCCGCGCAGACTTCTGTTTATCACGAAAAAAAGCATCCTATAATCTTCTTGGATATTAAAAACCAATGCAAAAGTAGGTAAAGCAGCTCTCGCATAGGTATCGCTCATGATGTTTAATGACAGACTTTTTATTACGTTTCCATGGCAACCGTTCCTTACAGCGAGTAATCAACATTGTCCAGTTTTTCCGTGGAATCTTACAATTTTCCGGGATAAAAAGTATCCTATGTTTTATTCCAGGGCATAAGCTTTCTTCATTCCAAATTACATCAAAATCCGTCCAGCCGTTATCGCGTGAAAGCTCCCCAAACAAACAAATAAACAAATAGACAAACAAACAAACAGACAACGTTTCACTTTTAAATATTGGTATGGATTTTACTTTAACTATTTTCTCGTGATTTCAGAATATATCACATCTAATTAATTCACAGACTCCATCTATACTTTTATTAAAGCAATCTATACTTACAATAAAGTGATACGTACGAAAAAGTCTGTAAAAGAGTATAATTTAAATAAATTTCTCTAGGGTACTCAAAATAAGCTACGGAACAAGAATATAACATTTTAAAACATCGTGTTTGCTGTCTGTATGTTTGTTTGCTCGCGCATAACGTAAAAACTACTGAACCGATTGCGATTTGCTATTCATTTTTGGATTGCATAAGGATTGACTTAAAAACTGGGGATAGGGTAACTCAATCCGAATAAGTACAAGCAGAGCAATAGATAAAAAAAAATTGACGGCTGAAGGAATTTTTGTATATTGGTATAGGACATAGAGTACTTTTAATCTAGAGAAATGACCACGCGCGCGAAGCCGCGAGCACAGCTAGTATCATATAAATCAGTTTATTATATTAACGAATTTTCATGCAATACTATTGTATCAACTTTATACCTGTTATGTAAGATTATACTGAAAACTTGTTAACGTAGCATAATGCGCAATAATCAATTGAGAGCGTAAAATTAATTATAACCTTGTTTAGAGAGACCAAATTAAATCACATTTATGAAAAATATTTCTGTAATAAAAGTATCACCTTTTTTAAATAAACTAGCTGTACCTGCGTAACTTTAGAAGAACTATATTTACGAACGTAGCTCTCCATTTTTTTTTATTTTCACTTTGATTAGCAATGGACATGCCACATTGCACGTAATACTGATAAACATTGTAGAAGAAAGGTTCAGGAGTGACGACCGCGGAGTGGAAAACGGAGTGTAGGAAGGCTTTCCTTGAGTTGGACCGAGCGAAGACCTGATGCAGGGAGCAGCTGTATCCAACCGCTATGGTGTTCTAGGGGGGAGGCCTATTTACCGGACTACGTCGACACAAGGGAAGGGTAAAGAGTGTAACAGTCTATGAATGTATGTACGTATGTATGTATGTATGTATGTATGTACGAAACATAAATACATATACATACGGAGCCGAAACGTGGACACTTACGGTCAAACTAGAACACAAATTTAAGATCGCTCAGCGAGCTATGGAGAGAGCTATGCTTAAAGTTTCTCTGAAGGACAATATTCGTTATGAAGATATCCGACAGAGAACCAAGGTGACCGACATAGCTCTAAGGATAAGCAAGCTGAAGTGGCAGTGGGCTGGTCACATTTCCCGAAGAACCGATAACTGTTGGGGTAGATTAATTCTCGAGTGGAGACCACGTTTAGGCAAACGTAGTGTAGGATGCCCTGAGGCCAGGTGGAGTGACGACCTGCGAAAAGCGACTGGAAGAAAATAGATGAGGAGAGCTGAAGAGATTTATGTCCAGCAGTGGACAGATATAGGCTAATGACGATGATGATGATGATGCTTGTATATATGTAGGTATATAAGTATGTGGATGCTCCAACATAGCGTCGCCCCTATTGGTCTGATTTTTCGAGGCATCAATCGATTCGTCTATAGCTATATCGTGTCATACGAGTAGGCTATTTATTTATTTTTACCTGACTACGCCGAAGCAAAGGAAGGGTTATGTGTTCAAACTAAAACCTTGGTCCCATATTGACAAGCAAAGTATCAATCGTCTTCATTTTAGAGTGTCATTAGTTTTTTTTTACTCTTCTACGGTGAAGCGGAGAAAGGGTTATATGTTCAAACTAAAAACTTGGTGTGATTTTGACAAGTAAGGTATCAATCGATTGGTCTTAATCACAAGTGTCACAGGCAAATTTTAAGTGACCTTAGTTGATTTTTGAAATTATGTCTTGTTTCAGCTGTGGAAATGTTCCCGCTGCCAATAGTGATAATGATTGCCAGCTAGAGATGAGTCTACGTCTCTTTAAATAAAACGGTTGATATTAATCAATGAAGCTTGATTCACCGTACACAAACAGTTGTATCATGTCCTTTAACGAATGATTTGGTAGAAAAAGACAAGGTGTGAAAGACGTCATTGCCAAGTTTTAAACCACATAAAATCAAGCACTTGCAGATTTGTCATACACGGAACAAGAACGGGGTCTGCCCCTTTAGAAGATACCCATTGTAAAGGTTAGAGATAAAAAACAAAATTGCAATTTACGTATCAGCAAAGAATGTTTAACAATTACGGATTCCACATCGCTAAATCGAAAGTGAAGCACCGAATATTTATCAATCCGCTCGTACGCTCAAGCCTCACGCACATACTTACACCCATGTTATGCCGATCGGACGTCCTATTATCATTCAATATGCCAGAGCTCGATCTTGTTAGCCTTGTCAATTCTGTCAAGTTCTCACTAAAAATCAAAAACAATGCAAAACATGTCTTTTTATATTTTTATTTATTACGGATATGGCAATCGTTTGACCACGATCTCACCTGATGGAAAGCGATGATGCGGTCGAAGGTGTAGCACACTTGTCTAGAAAATTCCTATTCACTCTTGACTTGAACACACCTGGGTTATATTTTACCGGAAACACTGACGAGGGCAGGCATTTCACTCCTTTGCAGTTTTTATAATTGATGAAGAAGCGTAACGCTTCGTTCTTGTGCGAGGTATTTCAACCACAAAAGGGTGGCGCTTTTCCGATCATGGGGGAATCAGATTGTGCAGTGCTTGCGCACACTCGCCATTGTGCAATCTTTAGAATACCGACAGGCTTGCGACCTCACGTCGCTGCGCCAGACTTTGAAGCTTACTCTTTACCGGAGTGTCATCCCCAATGAGCCTCATAGCTCGTCTCTCAATTGAATCTAAAGCCTCGAGCTGATACTTGACAGAACCGTCCCAGAGGTGGCCGAAGTACTCCATACAAGATCGGAACTGTGCTTGGTAAATGAAGCTGTCCCGGCATGAAGTACCGCCTAACCTTAGACAAAATACCAAGTTTCTTTGCAGCTACCTTGGCTTTGGATTCAATGTAAGACCATATTCAGGTTCGATGTGATAGAGATCGGTTAAGAGGACTCTTTTTAGCAGAGAACTAACACGCCTGCGTTTTAGTAACATTAAACTTAACCAGGTTATCATCGTCCCAATCAGACACGACTTCTAAGGCTTAATTCAAACGTTCTACCATAGCTTCTCTCAGAAGATGGACAAAAAAAAGAAAACAAAAAAAAACTTAATTTTTCTTAATCGACCACAAAACACCACAAATTATCCACTCTCACACACAAAACGCAGTCGCCATTTGATATGCTTCACTCGTTTGTTTGGTGGTATAGACTCCGTCTTTTATTAAATCTTCTTGGTTTGAGCCATGTAGACTTGTCTGGAGATGATGAAAACATCGCATTACTCAACATTTTGCTATTATAAGATTTATTTATATATAATTACATTAGCTTTTATCCGTGACTCCGTCCGCGCTGCAAACAGTTTACAGTGATAAAAAGTATTCTATGTCCTTCTCCAGGGCATCTCAGATTTGAAATCATACCAAATTTCATCAAAATCGTTCTAGCCGTTTAGTCGTGAAAAGGTAAGAAAGAGACAGACAGACATAGTTACTTTCGCTTTTATAGCATTAGTATGGATCGTATGGCCGGATTGTTACTAATGAGTACGGCGAAGCAAAAAGGAGGGTTATGTTTTTTTCTGGTATGTATGTATGTAGGTAGGTATGTATGTAAGTTCACCTGTTCCCTCATAACTTCTAAACTACTCATCGAAATATGACAAATGTTGTATCGTTGGAAGTGTCTTCATTGTCCACTGGTTATGTGACGTCACATAAAATTGAATATGGCGCCCTACACCTATCTCCCTCTACCTATTTTATTTTTTTATTTTTCCGTGTTTAGTATTAAATGAAAGGGCTTAATAAGCACATTTCGAAAATATATAGTAATATATTATAACCCCAAAATAATTTGAATAAATATAAGCTTGGTCTTAGTGGATTAAAAAACCACAAACAAGAATATTCTAACGTTTTATAAATAATAGTAATAAATTTAAACGGGACTTAATCGCGCTGAAAACTATTTTTTTATTTACCTCGACGTTACGATCAAGTTTTATTAATTTAAAACCTTAGATCCGGTGCGCTTTATCTACTTGGTTAAATACTGATAAATTTATATCGCACTCCAACGGCTCTAAAGTTTTAAATTTCTAAAACGTTTGAATATTTTTGTGTGTGACTTTTTAGTCCACTAAGACCGTAGTCGGGTTTTAGTTGTTGAACTTATGGTTTGTTAATTTAACTATTTAACAGATATTTAATATTTTTTAGTGTTCCGTGAGTACCTCAAAAGGAAAAACGGAATTATTATTCTATTAATTTTAAAAGTGTGGTACTAAGTTTTGAAGGCCAGTGTATTTATTTAAATGGGACTTAATCTCGATGAAAACTTAATTTTTAATTTTTATTTACTTTGACGTTTCGATCAAGTTGCATTGATCGTGGTCACGAGAAGAAGTTGTCTCCAACTACACGCATTTGGTTTTGTAAAAATTCAGAAGTGTCCCGACACACAATACTAACGTTCTCTGACCGTCCGGTCTTCACGTACAATCCTGGAGTAGTAATGACGTTCCGTGGAAAGGATCTTCGTGTCATGGTGTTCAATCCAGATAAGGGGCTGATTCGAGCAAATCATCACACATCAGGTGAGGTGGCGGTCAAACGATTGCCTAGTCCTTAATAATAAAACAAAAATGCTCAGACTGCAGATTTATTTATCTGGCGGTTCTTTACAGCAACAATGTGTTCTTTGACCCATTCCACAATTATTGTAGGCTTGGTTTGTCCAATGTAGGAAATAGGAATTATTATTATTTTAGATTTTTCAGTCGCTATTTCTTACTTTCGAGAGAAAGTCTGACTTCTGTCATTGTTAATATCTTACAACATACATAAGAATGTCTATGGCACATAGCGGCTGTTGTTACAAATATTAAGTAACAGGGGTGCGATTTTTGAATATCACCGAGTGATTAAATATCAGCGAAATGATAAAAAGTCACCGATTTCCCAAAAGTCGTATTTTTGAATTTCACTGGATGATAAAATATATCATACGTATGATTTCGTTTACGAGTGCCACTCGTTTTAAAATCACCCGGTGATATTATTGACATTTCGTTCATAGTTTCATAAATTAACCTACTTTTCGTGTGTTGTTGTTCCTAAAATACGAACAACGAATGAGATAATACAGGTATGATATTCAAAAATACCACTTTTGCAAAACGCTGATTTCGAAATCACCGGTGACACTCAAAAATCGCACCCCTGTACGTACTTAATTAAACTAGATACTTCATAAACATTTGGACAACCAACAAAAAACACAATAAAACAATAACAAGTTGGTTGGATAGTATAGCATGCTAAAAGTGACAAGTTACTATTCCTCCTAATTTAGTTAAGAGTAATAGAAAGGCTTTCATCCTGACATTTGACTTGACTCATCTTAACTGCAGTTAACTAAAGCATCTCTTTCAACCGCAAGCACTCAGGTGAGCCATCATCTAAACTGAATCGCGGAGACATTAGTCACTAGCCCAGCCTCCTGGGAAAGTCCAAAAACTTGTTCCTTTTGGAAAAATATTTCGAAGGCGACCTCATCTTTGCCCCCGTTTTAATCTGACTTTTAATATTTGCTTTAAATCCACAGTTCCTGGATTCATGCACTGCCAATTATTGAAAAATGCGTTCACGGAATGTGAAATGCGTTAAAGGATTTCCTTCTTTCTCTTGGTTTTCGTATTTTCCTTAAGGGTCAAGGACATGGAGAGGTGGAAATAATGTCCGGTAAGGATAAATATTAATAATTATTAGCTAACAGTAGGTAATAGCTGCGCGTGTAAGACAAGCACATGTAAATAGTGTAGAGAATTGTGACTCTAACAATATCTGTCCTGTCTCAGTTGTAAACATTTCGATTGCTCTTATATGTCTGTACTGGATCGGACCTTACCTTTACAATAAAATAAATAATGACTATATAATTTACTCCATCACTAAGCATGAGTACTCCGTTCAGCCATTTGAGGTTGATGTATGATGATGACGATGATAATGATGATGATGATGAATAAAAGTATCCTATGTTTCATTCCAGGGTAAAAGCTATCTCCAATCCTTTGGTTAAAAATACTAAAAACGAATACTTGATCTAAGTTTGTAACTACGACTATATATGATTATAAAACTAAAATTTACTTAACCTATAAAAATGAAACGAGTCTTTTTTTCCAACGCCTCGTTACTTTTTGTCGTTTTTTGTATGGCGTTTATGTCAAAAGCTGATGGACAGTAAGCGAAAACGGTTCGTTTTAAGATATAGGAACCGGCCATTAGTCTTGTAACATGGGTATCAGGTATTAGCACATTCTATCATCGAATTTTGTTTTTGAATTACAGCGTATTTACCTAACTGCGGAGGGTTATGTGTTTGGGTTGTTTCAATGTTTTATTTTGTTTGTTTCTACGTTTTTTTGGCGCATCCTACAGCCTTAATGACTTGATGGATTTTGATAAATGAGGTATCATTGGATTTGTCTTAATCACAAAAGTGCTATAGGATATAAGTAGTGTCAAGAAAACTAATATAACAGCTGCCATATTGTATTTCCAACGGTACAAAAAATGACCTAAGCCTATCGAGTTAGGTATCATGTCATCATATGAAGGACTTTAAAATACCATTCCAAAATATTTGGGAAAACAAAAAGTTTTTTTAAATTAAAAATATATTATTACAAAGTAACTACACGACTACCCGACTGCGAACAAAACTAAAATGAAGGCAAAAAAGCTTCTTGATTCTTGATTTTGAAATATAAGGTACAGTCGGAGGCATCATGCATTTCATTTCTCCTTTGACGGGATCTGCTATAGAACCTGGCGAGCTACTCCTCATGCCTCCGATGTACTTTAAATATTTCAAAATCAATAATATATAGCTTATTTGCCTCATTTCAGTTTTGTTCGCAGTCGGGGTAATATTTTTACCTTTTTTTTTAAATTAGTCTCTTTTGTATGGAACTCCACCGCTAAATATTGATAGATAGACCGCCAAATAATGTAGGTGCGCTACAGATAAATATAACGCTGCTAAGATAACAAATCCCGAAATAATAATGATGCACCTGCAGTTCTCGGTAATGCCATATTTTAAACACCTTTCTCTGTATCTCTCATACACTATTTCGTAACATAGCAAATCTCCAATTTGTGCACAGTAAATGATTCACTGCCATGGTGAAAGCGACCTTCACATTCGCTGGCAGTCAGCAGATAAACAAATAATTATACATCGCAAAGTATGACTCAGGACGATCTCATTTTAATATTTGTATTCAAATGAAAGGGCTTTGACCTGTTTACCGTATCAAAGATTAATTCGTTCAAAACAATGTATAGCGTACTCGCTTTCACAAAGTTTGTTGATTAGTCAAGTATTAAATAAAGTAATGTATGAAAATAATGTAACGTAATACAGAAAAAGAAAATGGCAAACAACAAAATTGTATTTAAAAACTATGTCCTTCATTTTGACGACACTTTGCTTATATACACAGTAGCTGCGCCCGCGCTTTCTCCCACGTAAATTTTGATGATGGATGATGATGATGATGAAAAGTAGCATATGTGTTGATCCAGGTTATAGCTATATGGCTACCAAATTTCTTTCCAATCCATATTCAAATCTTTCAGCCGTTTGAGCGTGAAAGATTAACGAACATACACATAAACACTTGTAAAGATAAAATATAGATGGAGCTAATCAGTTTTATGCATTTTATGACATTTTGTATAGGCTGTCAGTTCTAATGTATGGAGTTCTGCATAGCGCATACAAAATTTTCCGCTCGATAGTAGAATATTCATTTTTAAAACTCTAAGCTCTGATTGGCCACATTGCATACAGTCTTAGGGGCCAAGACCGGCTCTGCAGCTCCAATCGAAACTATGGCAAACTAATAATATTAGGATTTTAAAATGTAATGTGCCTGTTTTTAAAATGATTTCTTGTATTTATTTTTTCCCCTTAATTCTGGTGCAATAAAGTGTTTATTATTATTATTAGGTAAAATTCTACTTCGAGTAGGTGTATTTTTACGAGTACCTCAACCATTCAATCAATACTTTATTCAGAACGAAGGAAATCTAATTTATTAGTAGGAATACCAAAATTATATGATATAATAGGATATGATAACAAGATTCTAACAACAACTATCGAACTGATAAACAATGTGAATTGAAACGTATGTACAATAGAATGCGTTATGTAAATTTAGTTATTCATCAACTCGAACCACATTCATTACAGCGTAGTAACATTTTAATTTTATGTCTGCTTCTCTCATTTTTTTTCACAAATACATGTTCAATCTTGATGTATAAGATAATAGAAACGATATCCTTGACTTGTCGTTTTATTTACGCTCTTCTTTGTATCAATGTGACCCTTTTTTCTAAGGTAAATAATTGTATTGACACTCGTAGAGCACTTTTAATCATGAAAAAGGTTTCCTTTCCCGAAATTCGTTCGTTCCTGCAACGCAATTTCATATCGAGCAGTGTAACTCATTTTAATTTCAACGGACGTCTGTACTATAAACCTAAAAAAAATATGTTTTCTTCTTCAAATTTCTATCAACTAACCGGATAATAAAATATCGAATGACCAACACGCAATCAAAATTTAACGTCGAAGAAACGTTACAAGTCGCACGCAGTCTTGTAGTATTACTCGTAGTTAGTCACAAATTACATAAATGTTTTGTCAGCACTATGACTAAATCTTGTAAATGCTCGTGTTCCGCCTGAATGAAGTACGTAGCTTAATCCCACCTGATAGTCTGATGATAAGAGGGTGAAGATGCAGTCTAGAATAAATAGGTTTTAATTTTATAATCTTTAATTTCTTTGGGTCAACTTTTATGGCTACTTCTACGGGAGGCAGGTTTGATAATACAATTTTGATGTGGGTTTGATTATACACTCCCCTCAACACTCTGCCCCCCGCTACTCGCAACAAGCCTGCGTAATAATATTAAATATCGCGAGCGCTGTTTGAACACACAATTTAGCTCGGAACTAAATGACGTAAGTCTCAAAAGTTATTTTATTTTATTGGCAGGCTAATAATTTAGTTTATTTTATTTTGTCTTGACAGTGGATAATAAACATATTTTTTTTGCTGTGAGATTTATTTTAGAGATAAAACATATGCCGTTGAGTAAAAAAAATGAAAATATTGCTGAAAGTAACGTAATTTTTGATAAGAAAATGTATCGAATAAAATTCTGTTAATCACGTTTTTGTCTTGAACACAGAGAGATAAAGATCTCAAAAACATATAAGTTAAGTTTCACATGTATCAAATTTGTGTTTGACCCAGCATATTTATGGAAAAAAACCCTTAAAAACTGGAGCCTGGTCTTAACTATTTATTTAATTTATGTGTCTTCCTACAAGAGAGAGGGTCCAAACATAAAGGAACAAATCTATAATAGTCTTGATGTTCCTCATCCTGCTCTTGTCAGAGAATATCATGGGGTAAGTACCTATAAAGTACAGTATACTACATTTCTTCTAAATTCGTTCAGCCGTCAAATAGTTTTTTTATCGATTGCTCGGCTTCTAATCATCAGATTAAGGTACCAAGTACCCCAGCTTTTAAGTCAAACCCTAAGCTATTCAACAGTGAAACCACATCGCAATGGCTATAGTAGTTTTTACGTGATAGGGGAACAAACGTACAGACACGTTTTTTTAAATTGTTATGTTCTTGTTCAGTGGGAAGCCTATTTAAAGCACCTTATTTTTTTTAATTATCTTTGTAGAGTTTTTTTATACCTACTGTATATAGATATAAGATGCCTGATAAATAGTTTAAAAAACACTAACCATAAATACCAAAATCGTAACGATCGTAAAATGACACATTACTCACTAAGTCTTTCCTGTCTTCGTAAACATGAATGAATGATTCATCTGCATTGAGTAAGAAGATTAGTTGCGGTCACAGATCGATTGCAGCGCAGACATTGTATCCAAAAACAGGAATCATTCAGGTAATTCACGTAACAAACAATATACATACCAATATATAGAAGTGAAACGTTCTCTGTTTGTTTGTTTGGGGAGCTTGCACGCGCTAACGGCTGGACGGATTTTGATGACATTTGGAATGGAGCTCATACCCTGGAATAAAACATAGCATAATTTTTATCCCGGAAAATTGTAAGTCTCCACGGGAAAACTGGAAAATGTTGATTACCCACTGTAAGGAATGGTGGAAACGAAATAACAAATCTGCCAAAAAATATCAAGAGCAGTGGTGCTATACCTACTTTTGCATTGGTTTTGAATATCCTAGAAGAACATGAGGACTCTTTTTTTCGCGATAAACAGTAGTGCGCGCGGACGAAGTCACGGGAGGGAAAGCTAGTTATTATTAAAATTGACATAATGTGAAGAAAGCTGTTTTGAGACATTCTAATTATTATTTTTATCTTCTATCTGTAGATATAATAAAACAGTACTGTAGTGCTGCAGTCAATATATATGTTTATGAATATAAGCTCTGTGAACGATTGCGCAGGTACTGCGATAAAACAGATAAAACAAAAACAGCAAAACAGCATAAAGTAAGAGCAAGATAGAATATGCGAAAAAAGTAAGCGAGTGAGCGAGGCAGTTATACAATGCTGTCTTCACCTTTAACATTGGGATGACGCCTGAAAAATAGCAGTTTGCGCAGCGACTAGCAGACAACTTCCGAGACACATACTTCCGCTGCGACTACTGTGAGTAACAAAAAGTCTGTTGAAGATAAGTAATTAAAAAGTCTGTATGAAAATGGAATCCACATCCAGGATTAGCTCCAGATAAAGTAACTCTTCAGCGGTCAACAGGACAGACACGAAATTTTGTGCACGCATTTTATTATGCTAGCCGGTTTTAAGTTTTACCATGACGATATGACATGTTAACTCAGGGTTGGTTCCTGACTAGGGAACTCCTCAAGGGTTAACAGCAAAGACATGAAATAATGTTGTGTACGCATTTAATTGTGATAGCACATTCTAAGTTACACAATGACATGGCTACTACATAAAAGCTTTGTAATTATGTTTTTTAAATTACCTAACTTATTTCAATTCTTTTGCTTATTAAAAAAACCTAAAACCTAAAGACAGAAAGAAAGTTTATTCTTTAAACATTGATGTATATGTTACCATCGACTATAAAACGAAATTATGTGAGCTGACTGATCGAAGCACAACCAAACACAAAATCATTGCTTTCTTTTATATTTTTAAGGAATCTGTCTGATTCGACGTGTACCTCTGAGACATCGTGTTATTTAATATGTATAGTAGGATAATGCGTGAGTCTACGCTCAGTTGCTCACGTAAAAAGCCAGACGGTATGACAAATATCTCAAAAAAATAACTTGCATAATTGTTTAAAGTTTAGTAATACTCGTATGCATTGCATTCTAGACTATAATGTATAAAGAATGATTGTACACGGGAAAACCTGTACACCATGTAAAAATCGATTGTAAAGGCAGATGGTCATGAATGATTCAAGGTAATCAGCTGATAATTTATGAATGAAGTAGTGAGCTGTTAAAGAATGGAACATCAAATAACAGTGACTAACTTCCTTTAGTGTTTTCCTGAATGAAAAACTCATAGGTATGGGATTTTTGCGGCATTCAAACCAAGACTTCAATATACATTATATGGATTCGAGATTCTAAATTCATCAGACTTTAAGTCAAATCCTAAGCTGTCGAACAGTGTGAAACCGCATTTCAATCGATTCAGTAGTATTTACTTGATGCGCGAACAAACATCGAGACATTTTATTGGATACGAATATTATAATAATACGATATTAATATAATACGATACATTGAAGATCTGAAATCTCAATCTATTTTTTTGTTGTCTATCCACTTTAGACGTACGATACTTTCGTAAAACATTAGCTCCCTCGACACCATATTATATTTTGAGTCGACGTAAATACGATTTAAATGGAAACGAAAGGATCCAGAAATCCATTTTAATTCCGGTAACTCGTACTTGGAGTTTATACTACAAAAATCCGGACTTCGTGACGGACAAGTTGAAGCGTAGTTAACTACTTTCAGGGTTAAAATATTCCGTTGGTGTTGTGGATAGTGTTCAAGCGGCTGTGAGTAACAAATTTTGTTCATAATGCATCCGTATTGATTCCACCTTAATTTTTTGATTGTTGGTCCTTGAAAAAGGTACACATATATTGCAATTGTTTTTTTTTTATAAGAAACGGATTTATAATTGTTATTATTATTCATATGCTTCTGAGGTTTAAGATTCGGTATACCGTTGATTATGAATACCTAACGGATTCGGTTGACGTGTTCTTGATTGGAGACCTTAGAGAAACCAAAAACCGCCAGTAGGTAAGCGTAATTCAAAATCTTTGGCAGAGCCTGACACTGATGATGAAAATGACAATGATTACTTTCAAGTGAACATTATATTAGTAGAAAACGTACCCGTAACGGAAAGTTAATGTTAATCAACCAGAAAAACTCTTTTTTAATTTAAGTTCAATAAAAGTATTTTATCTTCATTAGAAAAAAAAAAACATTAGTATTATTACTTTTTGGGAATACTGAGGACGTGTGGGAAATATTACAAAAGAAAATATTCCTTTATATTTGTACTTCTGCAAAAAAGTGCCATAGTTCGTAATTACTCCTCAATCAGGATACATTACCATACTTGTTTTTGTGAATTTTGATTTCATCGTCATAATAAAATTACTCGCATTACTTGACCAATTTATTATTTTTTGCATTACTTATGTGACCATAAATGTGGAAGTCATAATAAGATATTTAACATTTAAACGAACATTTTCTTATAATCTCTACTATACAGAACCAAATTTGTTGGCCTGCGTGGCTGGAGCGCAGAAGACGAATCTCATAAAGCGGAAGTCTTTACAGACGAAAAGGGTGGCAAAAATCAGAGCACATCAAAATCCACATGGTCTGACCCAGTTTGAAATTCCAAAGCGTGGACTATTTTGGCGTGGGCCTGTTTAAAACAAATTATGCGGACAAAATATTTGTATACTGATAAAATCTTATTTTTATATATAACAAAAATCTCATCTTATTTCTTTCACGTTCAAAATATATTCTAGACAATTTTAGAGGCTATGCATCGTTATGCTACTACACTAGTTATGTGAGAAAACATTAATTATAATATTATCCTTATGCGTGTATGACAAGAAAAAGTATGCCACTATGAAATGTGAATTAAAACCCAATATATTATGCTACCCAATATGGACCTGTCACCCAGACGTTTAGACTGATCGGCACTGCACTGCTCTTGACACCTTGAGAAAGTAAGCTTCCTAAGATATGAAATTTTTGGGAATTAGAAAGGTGATCTAAATCCCATTCGTCGTTCGCACGCAAATTCGCACGTCACTATATTTCGAAAGACAATATTTAAAGGTGAAGGTTGCTGATGAATTAGTAGAAGCATTCAACTTGCTAAGCAACTTGGAAATTTCCGTTATTCAATTTACGCAGCAACCTTTCTCCAACCTTGAGTTTATTATATTTCCTCATACCAATCATTATTTTCCTTTTGATTACAGGATCTAGGAAGGAAAAGGGGGTAGATCTTATTATTGTATCTCTTTACGTAATTTTATCCTTAGCACGTGAATCGCCGGTCATTGACTGTTTACCAGACAGCGCAACGCAGAGGAAGGTATTATGTATAACCTGTCTAAGAGACGGAAAAGTTGCATTATAAATAATTACTTTTCTTTGTTAAAATATTCCATAACCTCATAGGTAAAAGTTGGACTAGTTCAGCGACTCATCCCAGGGCACATCGTCCTAATGAGGAGCAATAATGAATTTATAGAAAAAAACACTAAACCTGTTATAAGTAATATCAGCAACAAGTTATGGAAAAAAAACAAAGGTGTAGATTATTTGGAAGGCTACATTTTTGTGGTAAAATAAGAATCTAGTGTTTTGCGAATGTGGTAATATGATACTATGGTGTTTTGTGAATGTGTTAATATGAGACTATAGTGTGTTGCGAATGTGGTAAAATGAGACTATGGTGTTTTGTGAATGTGGTCCCTTAAGAATATGGTATTTTGCGAATCCAGAAAATTATATGCAGCGACGAAACTCGTCGTGACTAACCCACTTAGTCACGATGACTTAGTCTTAGTTTGGTCTTAGTGCATCCGCTTTGATTTCACCTTAAATGAAAACATACTTTTTTGATGGGCTGTTGGGAAATCCATGCATTTTGTGCGTTTTTTGCTATTGTGCAGGTGATGAAGTGTGTGTGGTCAAAAGGAAATATACCGAAAGAAGTTGAAAAATAAGTAGTTTTTGCCTAACTGCCCAAAAAAGGAGCCTAATGTTTTCAGGGTTCATGTATGTATGTGAGTTTCTTAGTTCAACCATAACTTTTAAATGCCTAAACAGATTTGGATGTATGGGGTATCGTTAGAATCCTTACATCATTCCGAGTGTGTGCCTTTGTTTTGTTCCATCAAAATGATGTATGTGCTATTTGAGTTTGTTTGGACCTGGAACAAAGTTTTGCTATTGTTTTTCAGTAATTCAAAATGAAATGATTATATCTTAATTAAATTATTCTTAAGCATTTGAGTTTCTAACGGTTCTATAGTGCAATTTAGAATCCAACAATACCGGGTTCAAAACCTAGGCTCCGCACCAATGACTTTTCTGAGTTATGTGCGGTTTTCCATCGCTCCGTGCTTCGGAGGGCACGTTAAGCTGTAGGTCCCAGCTGTTATTGATTAATAGTAGTCGTTAAGCCATGTCAGAGGCCCTCCGGCGGCTTGACGAACTCTGACATCAGAGGGCAGCACTACTAAGGTAGTGCTGCCCTCTGATGTCAGAGTGCTGAGACATTGTTGACTGTCTGAGATATTGGTTAATAAATGAATGACTTACAATTTTTGGGAATTAGAAAGGATCTTAATCCCATTCATCGTTCGCACGCAAGCTCGCACGTCACTATAAGTATTTCGAAAGACAGTCTCTCTAAAGGTGAAGGTTGTTGCCGATGACTTAGTTCCTAAGCATTTAACTTACTAAGCAACTCAGGAATTTCCGCTTTCAAATGTTCATTAAAACCTTTCTCCAACCTTGAGTTTTTCTTATTGGCTCATGCCAATCTTTTACTTTTCTTATCATTACTTATGATTAAATAATAAAACCAAGGAAGGAAAACGAGGTAGATTATTAGGTTATACCTAAGTATTTATTACTGATTTATGCAATTTTATCCTTATTTGAATCACTGGTCATTGACATCGTATGTGTAACCTTGACCTACCACAGTGGAAGTGTGCTATACAATGTATTACACATTGTATAGCACACTTCCACTGTCTTCCACTTCTTCGTATTTAGCTATTAGCTTAAGTACATCAATACTTGTTTTTTTAATATCATACCTATTTAACGAGACAATACTCGAGGAATACGTAAAAAACCCTCACTTTTCATGTAGATTTACCATAAACTGGATTCAAAATAATATGTATTTAGAGGTTAAAAATCTATACGGACTAGACTTTTATAGACACTTTAAATATATCAATATATATTCGGGACAATTCCACACCAATTACCTAGCCCCAAAGTAGGATACCCTGTAATATGGGCACTAGATAACGGATAAACATAAATACGAATATCACATCCATGACTCGGAAACAAACATTTCTGCTCATCACACAAATGAATGCACCTTGCAGGATTCGAACCTGCGACTGTTTGATTTCATTCCTAGGGTTACTAGCCACTAGACCAACCGAAAAAAAACATACAAAAAAATAATAAAAAAAGATTACCTACATCTCTGATTAAAACATGTGGCTTCCAGACCGATAGATGGCCAGAAGGACTTGACGATACTATAAGGGTACTTCCATGTTTGACTACAGTACCCTAAAAATTGATTGCTATTAAATAATTTAAATGTTGTGTTAATTAACAGTTAACCTATTATCATTATAACAGAATGGCATTATGTAACGTAGCATGATCTTGCGTTCCATGACCTTGTCTCGGCGGGCGGCGCCCACTCCGCGTCACGCGTCTCGTCAGAAGTCAACGTCACAGCATGACGTCACAAGCGCAGAATGCGACCGTATTAACAGTATGCAATTTAGCACTATCATCGCCTCACTGCTGAGTCGGTATTTAAGTTACTTGTACCATTAAGTTATTTATTTATTACGAAATTTTAGGAAAGTTAATACAAAGTTTAGTATAAGAGGATGAGGGCCAAATAAATATGACAAAAAAAACGGTATATGTACAGGTTGTAGTTTTGAGACGGGACAGGTGCAGGTACCTTAACCGTTATAGTTACAAGAAAACATTCCTAGGAAACCACCCATAACTTTTTGAGATAATCTGTACTGTGTTCACAGATTTTGGAAAAAATGTACAAGCAAGATAATGGTCACTTTAAACAAAAACTTTTTTGATGCCGATTGATCTTGTTTCTTATAAGGATTAAAAGTCTCTATGGGACTGACTGAAGTTTGAGTACTAGAAATGTCAGAAACTGCGAAAAAAAAAAACAATACATTTCGTAGGAAACTACCTTATCGTACTTTATTAAACGGTCTGAGCAGGCCATCCTCAACTTTTGGAGATATTTTGAACTGCATTTACAGATTTAGGCAAAAACTGATTGCATAGAAATAGAATATTGCTAGCCTAAGCAACAATATCAAAATAATTATATGGATAAAACAAGTCAACGGACGCTTGCAATAGTCCGTCAGTAATGACTACTCATAAGATTCAACTGCCACAAGCACAAAGTTGTCGTATAAAGTTTTCGGATGACGTCTGGAGCTCTAAAAATTTATATTCACTACGCAGCATAACAATGTTTATTTTGATCTTGTTGTTACACTAAAAGAAACTGTAAGAAAAAATACTGTTTTTTTTTCTGAGCTAAACGTATTGCTTAATTAATTTAAAAAAATGTATTACTTCTTAGTATAAATAACACGCAAAAGTCACGAAAGTTCAATAAAGCCGAGCGTATAGATTCCATACTGACTTTACTGTGCTGACGTCTCTTTCCATTCATCGTTCGGCGTCACAGTGGGGATTTAAATGTTATTCGATTACGCTTCCAATCAAGATAATGCCGTCACGAATAATTCTGAAATGCTTTAAGAAAACCCATGGAGCAAGATAGGGGTTTACTATGAAACCGTTTGAGTCATAATTATAAGTACTACTTACTTGTACTTAATTATGTAATATACGTCTTAAAATTCCGTCTGGAAAGTTAAAACTTTCACCACTAGATCTCCTCCTCCACAGTGGTTTCCTTATTGTTAGGGATCGTGACTCTCTTTATGAAGCTGTATCCGCTTAAGTACTCCAATTTTTGGTTTCCTGAAGTGAATCGTTGGCCGGAATCACTGCTGTATGACACCCACTGTGCGGTCAGAACCAACGTTTCGGACTTCGATCTTTTGCTTTCGATTTTACTGGTTACAAAATTACCATGTTACGAACATTTCTTGTCAAAAACGTGGAATTTCTTGGGAAACATTTAGGTATACCTAAGTCTAACCTAACCTTAAGTCTTTGACGACCGGTTGGCCGAATGGTTAGTGACCCAGACTAGTCAACCAACGATCGCTGGTTCGAATCCTATTAGGTGCAATCATTTGTGTGATGAGCAGATATGTTTGTTTTCGAGTGATGGATGTAATATTTGTATCTATGTATGTTTATCCGTTATCTAGTGCCTATAGCACAGGGTATCCTAGTTTGGGGCTAGGCAAATGGGGTGAAATGTACCAAAAAAAAAACATCTGAGAGCGGATCATAACTATTTTTTACTCTGTGAGCCCTTTAATTGTAGATCAATGTATGTAACACGAATTAGTATAAACCTATACAGTAGGTATGCCCAGCATAAAATAATGTCTAGTAATCCACTATAGTCATTAATTAACGCCAATACTACATTTTTTTTACTAATTTATACAGTTCCCTTTACAGCACATTTTACTGTTTATTATTATTATTTTTAACGCCCTTATACAGCCAATAATGAATTTTATCTAGTTTAAGATAATTAATTTTATTAATGTTCGTATTTTTTTGAATGAACATTTCAAATAGGATCATTTAAAAAAATTACAAAATACTTGAACATTTGGGAGTCATATTTAATTATCTACATAATTATTAAATAAAAGTATGAACAAGAATGACAACAATGACAAGATGGAATGTTTCCAGTTGGCATTTATCGTTAATTGTAACTCATGTCTTCTCAATAAAAATTATCTTATCTTATTATATACAAAAGAAAAGTAACGAAACAAGAAAAAAAAGAAGAACCTGCAGGTGGACATTGTGCATTTCGTTTGTGCAGATACGAAGCGAGTTAGAAGTGTTATGTATTGTAAACAGTTGTAACATTGTAGCAAAAGGGTACTGCTTGTAAATACAAAATAAGAGCTAACAGCCAAGAAGGTTTAATAAAAGACGGTGTCCATACCACCTAATGGAAAGTGAAGCACCCAAGATATGCCGATCCGCTCGTACGCACCAGTGGGAGACTGGTGCGCACACACTAACATCAAGTTATGTCGATCGGCCGCCACATCACAGCAAGGTCTCGATCTTGTTAGTTGTGTTAATTATGTAAAATTCTCACGGAAAATCTAAAACGCAGTATTTTGTGATGAAATTGTGTATCAACTACAAAACCACAAATTATCCACCCACGCACACATACGCAGCCGCCTGTTGCTATGCTTCACTCGTTTGACTCCGTATTTTTTTTAAACCTTCTTGCCACTCGCACTTACAGTAGTCGCAGCAGATCTTTGTTGTTGTGAAGTTAGGCTCTGTGACGATTGCGCAGGTACTGCTGGCAGGATAAAACAGCATAAAGTAAGAGCGAGATAGAATATGCAAAAAACGTAAGAGATTGAGCGAGGCAGTTATACAATGCTGTCTTCACCTTCAACATTGGGATTGCGCCTGAAAAATTGCAGTTTGCGCAGCGACTTGCAGACAACTTTCGAGCCACAAAGATCCGCTGTGGCTACTGTACTTTAGTTTTTCCGTGATCATGATGCCTGCAAGAGTGGTGAAATACCTATCGGAAACTCAGGAAACTCATAACAGAAGTAATACATGGTAAGGATCCCGTTTCTAATATTTACTTTAGTGTCAGTTTGAGCGATCGAAGCCTAGCGGATCAATAGTGCAACTTAGAATCCAATGATTGCCGGGTTCGATCCTAGGCTCCGCACCAATGACTTTTCTAAGTTATGTTTGTTTTGCAATCGCTCCGTGCTTCGGAGGGCACGTTAAACTATCGGTCCCGGTTATTATTGATTAATAGCAGTCGTTAAGTTATGTCAGAGGCCCACGGGCGGCCTGACAAACTCTGACACCAGAGGCCAGCACTACCTCATACCACCCTACCTACCCTACTGCGGAGGGTTATGTTTTTGGGTTGTATTTATGTTTGTTTGTTCCTTTGGCGCGTCCTACAGCCTAAACAGCTTTGGATTTTGATAACTGTTGTATCATTGGATTCGTCCTAATCACGTTTCAAGAAAACTAATATGGCGGCTTACTGCTGCCATGAATTTCCAACGGAATAAAAAAATACCAAAACCTATCGAGTGAGGTCACAAAAGATGTAAGGGAAACTAAAAAGTTGAAAATTAAAATACATTATTGTAAAACAAAACAAAACCCGACTGCAAACAAAAAAAAAAGAGCAGTCGCGAGTCACCTGGCAGATGTGTAAACATCGAATATGGCCGAGCAGAGACGGAAAGAGCCGACAACTAAAAGTGTGCGGTGACGCGTCGCCGCGCCATGAGTCGACGTTACCATACAACGATCAAACAGGTTGGTCGGTGTTACCGTACCGCGCCATTAGATGTTTACACATCAAAAAGAGGCAAACAAGCTTTAGATTCATGATTTTTAAACATAAGATGTAGTCGTAGGTATCATGCATTTCATTTATCCTTAGGCAGGATCAGGCAGAGCCTGGCGAGCCTCCTCATGCCTCCGACTGTATCCTTATATCTATTACAAAATCGGGAAACTTCATAATTGGGAGGCATAAGGGTAGTTCGCTAGGTTCTAGCTGATAGTGTGTACAAACATTTCTGTTTCAGTTTGAAGGACAATGTTTCTAGTAAAATTACGGGGCAATGAGACTTAAAACCAATGTCTAAAGTGACAGTGCATTGAAGCGCAAGACTTTGCAACCAAAGTTCTGGGTGGCACTTCAACTGTTATGGGCAAGAGTGCCGCTTACCATCAGGCGAGCGACCTGCTCGACTCGTCACTCAATAAAAAAACAAAGATTTTATGTATGTACGTAGTATTTATAATATACTCTATGTAAAACATTGCGCCATCTATTGGCTAGTAGAAAAACCATTATCATGCTTTTCTAAAACAACAAGCGGTACATCTGTCATCTAGCGGCGAGCGGCAGAACTATTAAAATTCGCAACATGCCAAAGTTCATTCGTTCGTAATTTAGAAAACAGCACACAGAGAGCGCTTGTGCCGTTGTGAGCCTTTTGAGAATAGAAGTTTTTTTGTAGCGATTATATGCGTTTTGTGGCTAGTAATTTCAGTGATTCATTGCTTTATCAAATTATCTTACTTCTTCTTAATAATATGTAAGTACCTACTGTTTAACTAAATATATTTACAACAAATATTGGTAGGTGAACTATAGTTTAGATACCTACCTACTTTTTAATATTCCCGTAACAAGAACTCAACGTATCCTCTGCAGTCAATCACTCTGCGTACGATTTTAATAACAAACAAAAGTCAAAGAGATCTAGACAAATTCGGAGAATGCGTTAGTTTGGAAGATTGCGTGGGCAAGTATACCTACACGTGCGCGAGCTTTGACCGACAGACCTTGATCTTTCAGAGCAGACTATACATTACCTACCCACTTATTCAAATATTTATTTAACTCCTCATAGCAACACACGTGCGTCAATGTATCAACAGTATGGATGGTTCAGACAAAGAGGCAGTTGTTCTACTGGGTGCACCGTCACGACATCGACGACGGCCCGCCCGGCAGTTATTAGGCGTTTTTCAACTAGGCGCACCACAGACTACATCAGGATTATTAACTAACTAGCCACTCGCCCCGACTTTGCACGGGTAGCGCTCACACCGCGACATTGACCTTTCCTTTGCATTGCAGTGGTTGGGTAAAAAAAATAGCCTATGATATTCATAATAAGTACGACGTAACTTGTCTAAACTGGTGGAAGTCGAAAAGTGATGCTAAATCATATCTGCATACGAGTACGTCCGGTCACGGCCGAGTTCGGATAAAACTAAGAAATATATATTATCTTTCTACCTGCGTATTATGCGTACCTAATTATATTATTGGGCCGTTCATCTTGCAATCTAGTTCGCCCCTTACTAGCTGTTTCAACTCTCGCACAAATGTGTTTTCTGTTACTAATAATTATGGGTAGTAAACCACTAAAAAAAAATATTGATGATACGGAGATAATTATTAGTACTTATAGTAACGTTCCGGAGATGTGTAAAATTTATTTAGACATAGACGGTAAAAATCAACAGTTCTCAATTCTAGCACAAAATATACGTAGTATACGGAAAAACTTAGATCTCTTTTTAGTATTCCTATCCAGACTTAACTACCTACCTGACTTAATCGTCCTGACAGAGTGTAGGATTGATTCCTTTTTTTCTGGTATACCTTTGGATAATTATATCTGCTCTTTTTCAAAAAATTATCTCAACCGGAACAACGGAATCGTAATTTATTCAAAAACAAACTTCTTCTGCTATTATTTTTTGTTGATTTTGTTTGTGGTGTGTGCAATAAAGAATTTATCTATCTATCTATCTTACAAGTAAGCATAACAGAACCTACATTAGCAGATGCTAATTGTCTGGTTATAAACATAGGAAAGTCATATACTGTCTTGGCAATCTATAGGTCGCTGTCTGTTCATAATATAGATAACTTTATTAATTCATTGGATCTGGTATTGGGCAGGCTTTCAGGAGAATCTGCAGTCATATTAGCGAATAGCAAATTAGATTTATTAACCGACTTAAAAAAAGTACCTAGGTTCTAAAGTTGGTGTGTATGTATGTATGTAATATTGTTGAAAATGCGTAGTCTATATGAGTGTCTAAGCATATGTTCAAAATTTCACGAATGTATGTATGTATGTTTGTCCACGTATTTCTCGGAAAGTATAAATACTATTTCAATAATTATTTTTGTAATAATTGTAATATCTTTCAACTTAAGGATTGGTTTCAGTTTCATCAAAATCCGTCCAGTAATTTGAAAAATATGGACTGTTAACTGATTTCAATGTGTCTTTTTTCTTAGCGAACGGAATAAGCGCTTCGTTTTCTTAGGCCTACTACTTTAACGAAACTAAAAAGTAAGATAAAAAATAATTTGGTATACAAAAACTTTTTTTTTGACTTCACTGCTACGCCCAATCCAAGTAAGTAGGCACTTACCTGGCACAGACCTCAAAAAATTGATTTTATTTATTTAAATAAGTTTTGTTGAAGCAGGTAGGTTTTTGGATAAATTATAATATAGTACAACTACTTTTATTGTCACATAAGTCTGTCAATTTAATTTTATAGAGGAATTGTTTTTTTATGGCAACCCAATCGTATTAGACAAATTTATCTTGGCTGGGTAAGATAATACACAGTCCCAAAGACATTGAGATTAGAATTATCAATGTAGATAGGACATGTAACGAAATCTGCAGAATAACGGTAATTAATGTTCAGATTGAGTTTATTTTCAGCGAAAATACCAAAGTTTATTGCTAATACCACAGAATAAACAATAGTACGTTACTCAAAAGTAATAATTGAAAGTGCTAAAAAACACGACCCGAACAAAACTAAAACGAGGCAAAAATCTAAGTGAGAATGGTTGCTAACCAACTTTAAATCTAAGTGAGAATGGTTACTAACCAACTTTAAATCTAAGTGAGAATGGTTGCTAACCAACTTTAAATCTAAGTGAGAATGGTTACTAACCAACTTTAAATCTAAGTGAGAATGGTTGCTAACCAACTTTAAATCTAAGTGAGAATGGTTGTTAACCAACTTTAAATCTAAGTGAGAATGGTTGTTAACCAACTTTAAATCTAAGTGAGAATGGTAGCTAACCAACTTTAAATCTAAGTGAGAATGGTAGCTAACCAACTTTAAATCGTTATAGATCCTCAATGGTCATTCGAAGTGAAAAGTGATAAGAAAAACCTAAAAAAACTTTTCAAATACCTATTCAATGATACCTTACTTAAAATAGCTCGCATAGGATATAAATACAGTAAAAATT
Source organism: Alsophila aescularia (assembly GCA_946251855.1). Lineage (NCBI taxonomy): Eukaryota > Metazoa > Arthropoda > Insecta > Lepidoptera > Geometridae > Alsophila > Alsophila aescularia. The sequence goes on along the minus strand of OX276380.1, from coordinate 8,414,316 downwards.
AAGAATCATGCTAGGTAATGAAAACGAATCTGTGAAGCTTTTTATACCCTTCGAGGAAGACTTTTTTCAAGGTCATATATGGTGTGTAGCCTATAACCCTCTACAGCGTTACCGGACCGAAAAGGGGGCGCGGGCGCGAAAGCACTCCGCCACAATGCATGACGCAGAAGGCGCAGACGTGCTCAAAGGCACCCGTTTTTGAGGAAGACTATCTTTAAAACATTTAAAACAGAAGCGATACGAAGATTCAATTCTACAGAAACATGAAAAAGCACATCGGCGTACCAAAGTACTTTAAAGCACCTTATTTGGGTACTTACTGGTACCATTGTAATTATTTCAAAAGTGCTCAGTTTTTAAAGATCTAGTTTTTATTTATACAGACTCTTGATGGATTATGAAACTGGACCACCTGACGCAAGCGGTGTAAAGATTCAAGGAGATTCGCTTTGATGTGAATGCGTTATGAAAATAAATTAGTAAAAGCCATTGATTGAATCCATATGGCCTAATTCAATTATCAGAAGAAATGCGGAGAATCTGTATTTACTTTAACAAATAATACTGCAAAGGAAATCAAAAGGAAAAATTAATGCTTGCTTGTTGTACGGGGCAGTGCTGGCTGAGTTTGTCAGGTCGCCCGAGGATTCTGACTCTGTCAGACAGGACTGACGTACAGGTTAACGTCCTCTCCGAAGCATGGAGCGATGGAAACCCGCACATAATTTAGAAAAGTCATTAAAAATGTATGTAGAGAATGAAATTTAGCTTTGCTATAATTAGTTGAAAACACAGCATAATTATGAGTCGTATTTAGTTTAATTATAAGAAAAAAGGTGTGGTAATGAGCCGGTCACATAACTCAAAGAACTGATAACCGTTGGGGTAAACCATGATCCAAGTATATATTGTACCATGGGGTAAACGACCTCTGGAGTGGAGACCGCGTTTAGATTTAGGCAAACCTAGTGTAAGGCGCGCGCCCCGGCGAGGTGGAGTGACGACATGCAAAAGATGGCTGAGGAGAGCCGAAGATAGGGCTCAGTGGCGTTCACAAGGAGAGGCCTTCGTCCAGCAGTGAATGAATACGGGCTGATGAAGCCCAGTGAAGTCCTTCAGGACAAGTACGGGTGGAACCGTTATGCAAGTATTCACTAAGATATTGGTAGGTAATACCGGATAATAAATTTATGTCATATCATTCATCATCATCATTATTTGCATTCAGCGGCTCCCGCGACTCACCAGGTCTATTCCGTGGAGGGCCGTTCTAAGCTCCGTCGCCCGGTCCGTAGTCGCCATTCGAGATCCTTTCTTCTCCAACTTCACTAGACACAAGCAATCACTTCATCCATTGCCACTTTAAACTTTACTACTAATTCTGAGGGCTATGTCAGTCAACTTAGTTCGTTTACGAATATCCATATTCCTTTTTTTTTTTATCGCAAATAGATTTAATTTTTATTCTTATTCGAAGGTAAGGCATTAGTAGATCTAAATGTATACCTTTACGGTATACTTTCGAAGAATATATTTACACTTTCTGGATTTTAAAACATACAATAATTATTGTATTGTATGTTTTAAAATCCAGAAAGTGTAAATATATTCTTCGACCTCTAGTAATAATTGTAGTAGTAATTGTTGCTGTATTGTATTGACAATACAGCCACAATTTATTGCACACCAAGAAGAAGGTAATATATAGGATAAACTCATGAAATGAAAGGTACAATGGGCGGCCTTATTGCTATATAGCAATCTCTTCCAGGCATACACGTTGTCAACACGGTCTCTGACGTCAAAAGCGTTGTGTATGTAATGTATATTTTCGAAATACGCAACGACGTCTGCCCTCACTTTAGTTAGTGCATCACGGAAGAACCCGTGGTTGCGCGAGCAACCGCACAGCTGTGACAGTTCTGTTAGTACAACATGTAAAACAGTAAGCATTAAGTGAATTGACAGAATTTTTATATGTTTATGAGTTTTTTTTCTAAATAATACGAAGTGAAATCATTGCGACTGTGATGATTTAAAACATTGGCATCGTCGAGCATTTGGTATTTCGCAATTTTCACGCACAATGGCATAATGAGAATTTGGCATTAATCGTACCATTATATATTTATTATTTGTCTTTGGGATTTTACGTTTATTGTATATTGCATCGAAAGGGTTATAAATTATCAATATCCCAATATCCCATGATAAAATAAATGCGCGATCATCTGTATATGTTTATCTGCTTGTTTTCAAACAAAACTTGACGGTTTACTTCAGGAAATTACAGAAGCCTTAAAATATCAAAGAAATTGTAAAAATAACGCATAAAATATTTAAATGCTTATAAATATTGAGGCAAAACATTTATAGAAGCACATGAATTCGATCCATGGGCCTCCGGGTTACAGGCCAGACACGCTTCCGCTTCGCCACTCAGTTTGACTCAGTTTTTTCAGGAACGCCGAATTTACGATGAAACGGATGTACTATTTTTATAACTTTATAACATTAGACTCCTATCCCGCAGGAATTCCTTATTTTTTCGTGATAAAATGTATCCTTGATACATAATATAAACTTTGACTGTACCAAGTTATATTGAAATCCGTCCAGAAATATCAGCGTGATATGTGTTGTTTTAAATAACTTTTAACACCTATCCTGCGGGAACCATTGATTTTTTCAGGTTAAAAAATATTCTCGGCCGGCCGGCCGGGCGGCGTCCCACCAACTGTCAACGCTCGGAATTTAAAAGACTGACTGCACCCTGCACCGGTTTTTCTACAATAAACCGGGGAAGTATATGTTTTAGTACTATTTAATACTTTGAAACACAAAGCTAAACCTAAATTAAAAACATCAAACTAAGTCTAATTATGTTATAATTTCATTAAAACATGTGACTACATACTCTTTGACTGTTTTTGGTTTTATACCAATTAGTGGATACTAGAATCATAACTTTAGGTCTTAAAAGCTAACAGGTTCTATATAATATATTCTGTATAACATACTGGAATCATAGCTTTATGTCTTAATGATAGGTGCCTAACTGGTTTTATGTACTATATTCTGTATACTATACTGGAATCAGCTTTGGGTCTTAGTATTATTTTTAACGGGTTCGGTGTTCTATATTCTATTTACCTAGTACGTATTGTGTAGTAGTACTGCTTTTATATATATATATAGATATATATATATATATATTTTATGTTGAAATTTGGACAAATTGTGACTATTTTCATTGTTTTATTTTTAGTGTTTTTCTTATAAGTAGACATTAGGATCATAGTTTTATGTCGTAGGTAGTAACAGTCGGTATATTTACCTACAACGCTTTTTTACAAGAAGTTTTGTAACATGTAATTTCTTTAATAGTAAAGTGGAAAACGGTATTGATCTTCGACCAATCCCATTCAGATTTGTTATTAGAGATATAAATTAAATAATACGTACACTTGAATAACAATACAAGTAGGTTTTCTTGTATTTTATTATTTTAACCTGTTTATTTAGTAAAATATTTCCACTATCATAATTGAAGTAGGTCACTAATAGGTAGTCAAATCTATCCAAGCTTGAATTTAAGGTACTCCACTGTTTTTTCAGGCCCTGCAACTTATCTACAATGTTGACTCGCAAAGCGTGTGACCGCGAAGCTAAGCTGCAGACGGCGTTGGTGGAGCTCAAAGCCTCCAAAGAGGGCAAAAACAGGCTACTTGAAGAGTTAGAAGGACAAGAAGCTGATATGTCTGACATGCTGAACAAGGACACAGCATAGAAAAACCAATTATTTGAGTTAGACATTGCGTAGGAAGATATGAGAGATCAGCGTGATCGTCTACAGCGCACCGTTGATTCCTGTATCCATGATCAAGACACACATGAGGCGGCCCTCAGGCAAATAAGAGATTTAGAGCAGGAGCTAAACTTTAATAGGGTTAAGTAAGAGACATTCGATTTTTCATCTAAAAAAAACATTGGTTTGGAGATGGAAAATAATAAAATTAATTTATAGTCGGAGTTAATTGAAACTAACTCAAATAAATCAATAGCATGTAATAATATGTCAATAGTGGACCTGACTACATCTAAGTTTGTAATATTAGACGTGGTACATCGGAGAAAAATTTATCTGTTAATTTAAACTGACTGCTAAGACAATAGAAAGGCCTTGTAACTTGCATATTTTTCATAAAAATATACATTTTCCAAATATACATTTTCCAGCAAGGCATTAGAGTTAGAACTTTTTTAGACTTCTCTAAGGTCGATGTTATGTGTATAACTGAGCATTGGCTCACGATAGGTACTTTGATGCCATCTATTAGAAACTATGTGATTGGTAGTTCGTTCATTAGAAAAAAAGCTAAGTCTCATGGTGGGTCCTTAATTTATTTAGTGAATAATTGTAAATTTAAGGAGAGGAAAGACATTGTGGCTTTGTTTGTTGAACGGACTATTGAGTTATCATGTGTAGAGCTGGAACATCATATAATTGTGTGTGTATATAGACCCCCCACTGGCTGATTTCAAAGTGTTATGGAAGATGTTCAGAGGAAATGTTCTAACTGTTCAAAATTCCTTGTTGTATGCGGTGATTTTAATGTGGATATACTTGTTAAATGTCCATTAAGCGATAAATTTCTAAATATATTTTTGTGCTTTAACTTAAAAAATATTTTCAATCAGCCAACCAGAATCACTAGCACATCTGCGACCTGTTTAGACAATGTTTTTTGCAACTGTGAACCTCATAGCAAAGATATAAGTGGTAAGATTAGCTCTGATCATAGTTGGAAAAGCGTTGTGATTCCATGTAAACCAGGTAAAAACTCTCCGGAGTTCACTTACAGGACTATTGCTGGCAAACGTCTGGAACGGTTTGCAGATAACATTGATAATGAACTTAGTCACTTGCCGTTTGATGGGAATTCTGATGACCTTTGCAATTCCTTGTTTAATATAAAGGATAAAGAGTTTAACGATATATTTAAATTAAAAAAATGTGAGGGTGGGATTTGATGACTGGGTACAGGTATTTACAAAAGTAGAAACAAATTATACGATTTATATTGGTATTTGTTTTTTTAACACGGTATTTAAAATCATCCTCAGTTGAGGCTTCTAGCATACAAGAAGCCTCAACTGAGGATGATTTTAAATACCGAGTTACAATTGGTATTTGTAAAGCAACGTTGAGAAGTGTGATGTTATATTTAAATTTAAACATATTAATGTTAATTCGGTTCTTAAGACATTTAAATTGCTTAAAATAAAAAAATACGGAGGATCTCTGGGGAATATCTACTAAAATTTTAAATTCTATTATGAGTATAATTGCTCCATATTTAGTAATTAGTTTTAATAATTGTGTTGATGAAGTAGTTTTTCCAAACATAATGAAAAACAGTAAACTTATTCCCTTATTCAAGTCTGGCAGTAAAAATGATCCGACTAACTACAGACCCATTTCTATACTTCCCACTTTAAGTAAAAATTTTAAGTAAGTAATATTAAACCGGTTATTAACACACTTCAATCTCAACGGTCTGTTTCATAATGAACAAAACATGGATTCACTAAAGGCCGTTCAACTACAGACGCAGGCACAGGGCTCTTAAAGCATATATTCGATGCTTGGGAGAAGTCACAGGACGCAATTGGCGTTTTCTGTGATTTATCCAAAGCATTTGACTACGTTTGCCACGAATCATTATTTTTTAAATTGAAACATAACGGAGTTCATGGGCAAGCTCTAGAACTTTTATCGTCGTATCTTAGCAATAGAATCCAAAAAGTGGATGTAAACGGTGCGAGGTCACCTGGATCTCTCATTACAATGGGAGTCCTACAGGGTTCAATGCTTGGGCCATTCTTGTTCTTGGTTTACATTAACGATCTTCCCTTTTTCATAGAGAACTTATGTGATATTGTTTTGTTTGCAGATGATACTTCTATAATTTTTAAGATTGACAGAACCTTGAATAATTTTGACGATGTTAACAAGACAATCTCGCTAGTTCTTAATTGGTTTACAAATAATAATTTACTGTTAAATCCTATGAAAACTAAATGTATTAAATTCTCACTACCCAATGTCAGAGGGGTTCCTACGAATTCAAGTATTTTAATAAATAGTGAGCCTGTAGACCTTGTGCAGTCAACGACATTTTTGGGTATTACTGTAAATTCAAAATTACAGTGGGATCCTCACATATCGTTGATAGATGGTATATTGGGCTCTGCAGCCTATGCAATACGTAAAATTAGAGAGTTTACCGATGTAGCCGCTGCAAGATTAATATATTTTAGTTACTTTCACAGTATTATGTCATATGGCATTTTTCAGTGGGGTAAGGCCGCGGAAATTTAAGCCATATTTGTGCTGCAGAAGAGAGCAATTCGTTCCATATATAATACGAAATCCTGCGATTCTCGCAGGGAACGTTTTAAAGAGATCAATATTCTTACAGTGGCTTGTCAATATATATATATATATATATATATGAAAATATAATGTATGTTCGGAATAATATCAATACTGCATCTCACGCGCCGCTCGCAGCGGGCCGCAGCCCGCAGTGCGCGTCGGGATCTCGCGGCGTGAACTCCTGAAGAAGAGCGTCGGATACGCTCGAAACCTAGGTCGATGTTTTCGACTATATACACGTGAGTCATAGCCGGTAGTGATATTTTAAATTATGTATCAAGTTTACGAAAACTTTAACACTAAAATATCAATGCCTTTGTTAAAAATAGGGATGTTCATAATTTTAATACTAGAAATAAAAATAAACTGAAAGTGTCGGAAGTGAAGTGGTGGTTCAGTTAAAGAAAGTTAGTGGTTCATATATGGGGAACTGTATATGTTTTTTTAATAAGATACCTGACGGCATTGATCAATTATCAACGCATAGGTTTAAAACTTTTCTTAAAGTAAATCTCATAAAGAAAGCGTATTACAATGTAAATGATTACATTAATGACAGAAATGCATGGCCTGATATCTCCAAGCTCCCTGATAATAATAATTGATAACTTCGATGTTTACGTTATGTGACTAAAATGTTCAAAGTACTTTGTGAGATGTCTCACAGCATACCATGAGAACGTGACATTATGCATGACATGATGTAAGGGTGCTAAATGGATATGTTGTTTTACACGACATATCTATTTGAAATTATTGCTTTATTTTCCCCAGTTTAATTGCTAGATGATTGTGGGACATTATTGTCACTTTTGTATATGTAGTTTACGTAAGTTTTGTTATAAAATGTGACATTTGAAAAATATATAAAGAATTAACAAATATGGAAAAAAAACATCCCGGTAGAGTTTATTGGTGTTCTCTTTTCTAGCGGGCGTATTTCCGAAGCACCAGTAGAGTCACAAGGGTATTTCTTTTTCCAGTGTGAGATTTAACTCTGTTGGAACATGAAAGGGAAATTTCCTTTTCAAAATCAAATAATACTTAGTTTACCAAAATTTTTATTGATCTGATCTTTTCATAATATTTTATTTATTTCTCCTTGCTCGTGCGATGTTAATTTTGACTTGTAAAAGTGCTATTATTTTGCCTTTTTACAATAAAATACTTTGACTTTGACTCCTAAATATTAATGGCATGGGCTATGATTGTGCCAAGTTGCATCAAAATCTGTCTGGTAGTTTCAGCGTGATACGTGTTCAAAAAACAGACAGACAGACAGACAAAAAAATACCTTTTTGCACTCCATATCGATGTTGAAGTTCATCTAAGTTATAATATTTAAAAAATATTTAATGTACAGATTTAGCCCAGTTACTGTTCTATTATAGTAATAAATAGATATAGATATCGATATGAAAGAAGTAGAATTCAAAAATATCGTTTTTATATGTAATTGTATATAGTTTATTTATTTATTATATGAATATGATGTATTTGAACGAAAAAGTCTGTACAACGAAGATCAAGAGTACTGAAAAGAAAGCTACTGAAAAAAGAATAAAACATTTTAAAAAATCGTGTCTATCTTATATTTATTTGTTAACGCATCACGTAAAAACTACTGAACTAATTGCGATGCGGTTTTCATTGTTGGGTAGCTTAGGGTTCGACTTAAAAACTGGTGTACTTGGTATCTCAATCAGTAGAAGTCGAGCAATTGATTGTAAAAAATTGACGACAGCAGGAATTTTGATCAAATGTTGGTATATTGGTATTTTAGGTCTTAGAATAGCACTTAGAGTATTTTAACCTAGAGAAATGACCACGCGTGCGAAGCCGCGAATACAGCTAGTACAATACTTTCACTTTGACATAAAAAAAAACGAAATTAAATTCGAAGTCAGGTTACATTATACTCGTATAGCATGATTGTATTGATTTACATGGTTATTTGTGTGAAATATTAAAAATGTTGATCTAAAATCCTACTCAAGTAACTGCCATACCGTATTCTTCTGTATTAAGTAGGTAATTCCTATGTAGGTAATATTCCTCATTGATACTCCAATCAAGCCCAAAAACCTTGTGCAGGTGTACTGTGTTCACAAGGCCTGCGAGCTATTCCGTACCAATATTAGCTCTACTAATTAGTAGTAGGGTGATATATTATGCTACTCTAGGCTCTAAGGTCACCCACACTGACAATGCCTACCTATACGGGAATATGATCGAAATGCTGTGAACCAAACCCTCGCCAATATATAAAAGTGAAACGTTGTCTGTTTGTTTGTTTGTCACTTTTGACGCGATATCGGCTAGATAGACTTTGATGAAACGTTGTAAATAGTACTGTATAATATAGAGACCATCGTAGGTTACTTTTTATCACGTTATATGCTAAGTTTCCACGGGAAAACTGAAAAATGACGATTAGTCGCTGCAAGGAACGGTTGCCATGGAAACGAAATGATAAAATTCAAACGTCAAAAAGCATCAATAGCCTTGGTGCTATACTTTTGCATTGGTTTTTAATATCCTAGCAAAACATAGGATTGCTTTTTTCGCGATAAACTTTAGAAAGAAAGAAAGAGATGTTGGATATTTCAACGATGGGCATAGCATATTTGTCGAAAAAATTGCACAATCAAATACTAGTGGCTCTGTGAGGTGTAGACCTCGCGCGCACAAACTTTTTTGCAAACAATCTAGCGGTGTACAGTAGCGCCATCTAGTTACCTTAATGTAAAAATAACATTAATAACCAAGGATTTCCATCAATCTCTACCTAGTGGGCAAAGAGCTGATTCCACTGGTAGAAACCTAAAAGTGAGAAATTTACTGCATTTTGAGGAGCTATTCTGCTCATCACGCCGAGTATCCTCATCAGATATAAACCAAATATTTATGTGACTAATTTAAAGTTACTACCTTTCAACTAAAAAAAGAATCATGAAAATTGGATCTAATAAGGATATTGATAATGAGATATTCAGTAGCCCCCTTTTTGCCCCTTTGGGAGAAGTACCCCGCCAATCAAAAATCACCGACTATTAAAAAATTTTGAAAATTTCATTTTACCTGCATACCAAGTTTTGTCTAGATAGGTTGAGAAATGCGACCTGTAGAGAAGAACAGAAATCTGGACTGACATCCGGAAGGACATACGAAAGCATTTTTACCCAAGCTGAAACGGAGACGCTTCGCTCCCGCTTCGAGCTCGCTCAGTCAATAATTCTCCCATTCATCACGATTATAACTATTTTTAAAAGAAAAATAAGAATTATACCTTGTTACACCAATATGGATAAATAAAAACAGGCATAAAGAAAGAAATAAACTACATTAATTCAACCCACACACACGATTAGGATACAAATAATTACAATAATGAAGGAATTATGTAGATGGTTTCTTTAAGCGTTTTTACAAACGTTCTTTGCACTTTGACATGAATATGTACATTGAGACTATTATCGCGGCGCTAAAATGCCTAATCATCAAAATCTTCATCAGCCTATACTTATCCACTGCTGGACGTAGGCCTCTCCTAATGCACGCCACTGATCCGGACCTGAGCTCGGTTTTACATGCCTAATGACTGTATAACATAGATAAATAAAAATGTACAATATTATTTCACTCTGAAACAAAATTAATCGTTTATCCTGGATGTTCTGGCGTGGGTTTACCAACTTTGATGAAAACATCACCATTAACTCTATAAGCCCCAGCTGTGAAATTGACCAAACGCGACAGATAAAATAATATGCAAAAATCCAATTGCTTGCTTGCTTGTCGTCTGAGGAGTGATGGCCTCTGGTAACAGATATCAGATCTGGTAAAGCACGGAGCGATGGAAATCCGCTCTAACTTTGAGGATCCAACCAGTTATCGTTGGATTCTTACGCACACTATACCACTCGGCCAATAACACTTTTCAATAATCCAATTAAACTCAAGTTTTAGATTTGCAACTTACCAACCTAAATTAAATGATTAAACCCAGTTTGTACTCTGTGGAAGTACGACAAGCTTGAAATTTCCAGATGAATATTTTAATGCCATTCTTCTTATTTTAAAGCAAACTAGTATTTTATGCTCCATTTTGGTTGAAAGGTGTTTTTTTGTCAGATCAGCCTTCAATCATTCTCGATGTATTTGATATTATCTTTATGAATCAAAGATGTGGGTATCTAAAGTATTTTAATGCTAAGTGGTAATGATAGAAAGTTAATAATAAAAAATAAATATGAGTAAAAAAACTAATGATAACAACCTGTTTTATATTACTAGATTTATTAGGTTTAAAAAACTGTTGTACTTCATGATGCCCTCTAGATTCTAAAGGAACTAATAAAGGTATTTTAACTGATTCGATTATGCTTCTAATGTCAATTAGTGCCTTACAAAGAGCGCTTTGCAAAGCTGAGTACGAGTGCTTTTTATTGTTTGATTAATCCATACTTAATATACTGAAAAATCAGATATAATTAACAAAATTACTAATTGTGATTGAGGTTATATATATTGATTAATCAGCTAAACTCTTCGGTGAAAGATTTAACTACGCTTCAAACAATGTGGCCTAATGAACTTAAAAATCTCTTCTGTAGACAACCCAAAGCTTTATTTGGATCTATTGGGATAGGATTATTCAAACAATATGTAAGTATGTATGTATTTTAGCAATATCTTAAAAATGTCCATTTCATTAAATTTTTCATAAATCACATTATTATTATTTTTAATATATTTTAATCATCGGTGACTTCATAAAATAGTTTGGCCAGATGAATGAATGAATGAACAGCAATTGTCGATATGAAAAAACAGTTACATTATCCACTGCCACAGAATAAATAATAGTACAAGCCACTGCTAAAGGCGCTAGGCGGAAGCCCAACTTGCCCGTGATAGGTTAGAAGGCAAAGGCAGGAGCTCGATATGCTTCGCTCCTGCCTTCGTCTTGTGTTTTTAGCCTTGGAAACCTGTTTGAACACCTTTGGTATCATGAAAACCCTACAATCATGATATATAATGACAAGGACAAACGTGGATTGAAATATCATTAAACGTTGTTGTTGATACGATATAGTCAGTTTTAGCTGGCCATTTGATGAAATAGAACCATGTCTGCAATAATCAATTCTATGAAATTGCCACAATGAAGCAAAGAATAATACAATGAGCACTCAAACTCAGCTTTGCAAAGCGGCTCTTAGAATCTAGAGAGCATCTTATGAGTAGCAGAGTTTTAATTCTTATAACAAATGACGTCATAGATCATGTCATGACGTCATATTGCGAAAACTAATAGTCATAGCAACAAAAAACGTGCTGGTAATACCTCTGTCAGTGTTAAAGATCCATTCAACCAATTAGAGCAGCTCATTTAGCGATACAAAAGATGGTCATATCTATCAGAGAGATCAAATATCTAATGAATTATCAATTACCTTGCCTGTATTAGGTACTGATCGTATGGTGTAACACTTAGCAAGCAGTCGTAAATTATAGGTACTGGCTCCGTTTCCATGCAGATGTTTGCTCTATTGTCTTATGCAAAAGGTATGTATTACTGGCTGAATATATTATTGAGTCTGTAAGGATTTTTCAAGTATAGAGCCTACACACAGTATTAAGACAGATATTAAGAGTATATCTCTTAATATCTGTACCTGTGTCTTCACACGCGTGCTCATTTCTCTAGGTTAAAAGTACTCTATGTGCTATTTCAAGACCTAAAATACCAATATACCAACATTTGATCAAAATTCCTTCAGTCACCAAAATGCTTTTTATCGATTGCTCGGATTCTACTCATCGAATTAAGGTACCAAGTACCCCTGTTTTTAAGTCAAGCTGTCCAACAGTGAAAACCGCATTGCAATTGGTCCTGTAGTTTTTACATGATGCCCGCATAAACATACAGACAAACTAACAAACTAACAAACAAAAAGATAGACTCTATTTAAAAAAATGATATATTCTTGTTCAGTAGCTTATTTGAAGAATCCTAGACCATTTTTTTTTACAATTATCTTTGTACAGACTATTTCGTTCCTATTGCTTTATTATAAGCATTAAGTATAGGTCACCTCTTACTAGGTACAACGTTTAAATCCAAATAATCGTACGTACGCTATTTGATTAGTCCACATCACCCAAGGAAGAGAAGACCGGTACCGGCTAAATCTGAATCACCTTTTTTTTTGCTGAAAATCACCTGCCACCAACAAGGTTTAACACCGCCATACCACGGTAATGTTATCTATACAGTATTCTATCTTCATACAAGCGGCCGGAAAGTGAGTTATACCTACGCGCCTCGAGTCGGTACCCACTCGGTACACGGCCAGTCGCGAATGCTCCGCAGCTCGGTGTGGCTCGGTAATGTCGTGGCCGCAGTGACGAACGAACGGTGTATTTTTTTTTGTAAGCAGTAAGCGTGCGATTTGTGAATATTTTACTGAAATAAGTACAAGTACTAACTTAATATGGCAAAGAGCACGAATAGACTATATTGTGCTGTTTTTAGTTGTTTAAATTCTTCAATAACGCATCCAGAGATAACATTTTTTAAATTACCTGCAACCTCTGAAAAGATAGACTATAAAAAAAATTATAACCTAATTTGTTTATTTTTTTAATAGGTAGGTATTTCGCTTTTGGGGTGATACGTTGCGAGTACAGTATCCTCTTTGTCTATGAAAAGTATTTTTAAATAAACTATTTATCCGAATGAGGATTTTTTATACTATTAAATTTAACAATAAAGCTTTTCGTACGTCTCAGTCGAGGCGCAAATACTTTTCTGTATCTTTATAAGGGTGTATTTTTTTTATTAAATCTAGTAATTAAAAAAAACACCCACATATTTTTATTGAACACTTCCTATTTCATTCGCAACGAATTTCTTTCTTTTTTACATATTAAAATATACAATCACAAAACTAGAAAGAAATTCAAGTAGGTAGATGATATTAAAATACTGCAGGCGGGCAGCCCTATCGCGTGTTTACGTACCACGCGGCTGTAGGTAGTTATTTCAAGGACAGAGCCGAGTCACAATACTGATAGATAACATTACCGTGGCCAGACCATATAATTTATTAATTTTCCATCACTGACAAAACGGAACTTGACAGAATTAACATGAATAATAAGGTCGAGATTTTGCTGCAATGTGGCGGCTGATTGGCATAATATGGTGCGTGCATGAGGCTTGTGCGAATCTACGAGTGGATCGGCGTATCTTGGGGGCTTCACTTTCGATTGTAGATTTGTAGACTCCATATATATTTTTTAACCTTCTGGCCTACTACCATGTCTATCCAAGTAATAAATATGCCTCACTCAATGCAACGTGTAGTATATGAGAGTATTTAATGTATGCCATAATATTTTGTAACTGTACAATATAATTCTGCATCTCCCACGCTCAACCGGCGGGCCATGAACCGCATGCGACTGTCCAGGCTTTTGTGAGCCGTCGTAAAAGTTGAATATTTCAATGCTCTATTTACGTCCAGGGCCCTATTTCATAAAACTTACACTGACAATTGTCAATCGAACCGACAATTGTCAGTCAAACTATCGAAATGTAGTACATTTTTATTTTATGAAACGCAGGTTCGGCGTATTCGACTGACATTTGTAGGTTTAATAAGATATGTCGCTTTATGAAATAGGGCCCTGGTCATATTTACTAATTGACCAAGCGAGCGTGAAGCGCGAGCGAAACTTCTCTGTTTCAGCTTTGGCAAAAAAAACGTATGTCCGGATGTCTGACCAAATTTCCGGCTGTTCTCCTCTACAGGTCGCATTTCTCAACCGATCTAGATGAAACTTGGTATACAGGATAAGCGACTTTTTAGATTTTTTTAATCGCCGGGGATTTTTGATTGGGGATTATTGACCAAATGACCAATTACTTATCTGAATAATTATATCTATATATAAAAATGAATGTATGTATATTTGTCTGTGCGCGATGCGCTGCTAAACCATTAAACGGATTGTGACGAAACTTTGGCAGGGTCTTCTGAAGACGCTCGGGATGGTTTATGGCTAAAAAAACGAATAATTAGATATTATACGTGTCACTGAGTGGCTTTATAAGTACGTAGCAAGTTTGTTTCGATCATGCATGTAAATTGGTTTTCGTGTGCAAATAGTAATTAAAATTCCCATACAAAAGTAAAATTAAAAAAATTGCGACGTCCCTAAATGTTTGTTATCACTTAGCACAAAAAAGTAGGTATTTACTTACAAACTGCTGCATACCGCATATGCATACTGCATACCGTCTGCGGGTTCAGGTTGCTAGGCACACTTGTGCGCTGGTGGAAATACCTGGGTGAGTGGAGATTGTTCACCAGTACGAGCAGATGTGGGTAGAGCCAGCCTTTTGTCTCTCAGCAAGCTCTTACATTATAGCTGAAGAAAACACCGAAGGCTTAAGAAAAGCCAATTTTATGTAACAAATTATTTATTATGGCATTTCAATATGGTCGGACTGTCCCGAATCTGGAGCGGTGGACGTGCTCGGCGTAGCTGTGACGGAACTTGTTCGGCTGCCCCTCGGCCACCGCTAGCGCGAGGGAGAACCGCTCTTGGTACTCCCGTTCTGGTGGTTGTGCAAACTCTCTCTGGCACCTTCAGGGAACTCCAAAAGCCTCGAGCGACTGAACGCTCGCTGCCTGTCGCTCAAATGCCTCCTCCTCTCTTCAATCACGGGCTCTATGATCTCATCATTCACGTCAATACGGCGATCCAAACCTCATCGGTCGTCGAACGTTCGGTACCTACAGAGAGTGTACCTCTGTGAGGATTCGGCTCTATCCTGTTCAAGTTATTTCCCCCGCCATATTCGAACCGTTTCACTTCATCCAGTTTTCTCCCTGCTAGTATTGTATTCTCTTTGCTGACTCGTAGAAGAAAATATTCACTTTTAACAATATAATAAAGAAAATTAAATATTCGACGTATTTTGACTTTGACATTCTACTGACCAAGACCAAAGAGTATATAAATACTACACCAAGACTACTCTACTGAAAAAGAGAATACAATACTGACCAATGCGCAATGCGCAATTTCTGTCAATCAATGGTGTCAAACAGGCTACAGTCCGACCAACTTATCTGTGAAAGGGCGAAAAAAACCCTTTTTTTCTGTATTTTTACTCGACTGCAGCGAAACAAGGCAAGGGTAATAAGTTTAACAGTATATGTAAGTATGTATGTACCTATGTATGTGTTTATGTGGATGTTCCACCTCTCGTCGCTCCTAAGGGTCCGATTTTGACATACGAGTTGTCAATCGATTTGTCCTTTGGTAAAAAGTGTCATAGGCTATTTTTTAATCGGAGTACGGCAAATAAAATGAAGGGTTTATGTGTAAAAAATAAAAACTTGATCCGATTTTGATAAGAGAGGTGTCAATCGATTAGTCTTAATTTATAAAGTGTCATAAGCAAATTTTTTTACCCGACTACTGTGAACCAAACGAAGGTTATGTGTTCAAACTTAAAAATTGGTCAGATTTTGACAAGCAAGCTATTTTTTACCCAACCGTAGACGGGTTTTAGTTTTTGAACTAATATCTTGTTTGAGGGGTCTACTTATCGATTGACTGGACCACTCACGTCACCGTTCAGTTCACAGATAAATTGGTGGCACTGTAGCACAAATTCAAGGTCTATTTACTAGGTACTATGTATTATTCTGCGCTACTACAAGATTTGATCTACAGTGTTTTTTGAGAAATCTTTAAACATAAAATCATAAATGAACAGCTTTGAAATCTCAAGTCGTAAAACTAAAATTACTCGCCATAGCGCACCACACACCCCAGCCCGGTATGTAATAGGTTATTATGTTACATCCTATACATATTTTGATCAGCTAGTTAATTATAATAATGCATAATTATTGACGAAAAAACCTTGTACCTTTTTAAAAACCCACTGCCTTTTTATTGTGTATGGTGTGATATTCAGGAAAATGTAACAATTACTAATTGTTCACCGGAATCACTATATAGATAGGTGATTGATGATCTCTGAAACGGAAACATCCCAATATAAAAACATACAATTAAAGAACAATGACCAATTAAAACGCGTCACAATTGGCGGTTTTCTTCCAGACAACCTACCTCCAGAGGACAAACTTCCAACAAAACAGAAAAAAAAGTTCCTGCAAATTGATAAACTGTGAGCTGTAGACCTCGCGCGTACAAACTTTTTTGCAAACATTCTACTGGTGCACAGTATCGCCATCTAGTTACCTTATTGTAACACTAACATTAATAACCAAGGTACTCCATCAATCCTTACCTAGAAGGTAAAGGGCTGATTCCACTGGTAGAATTTTCAAATGAAAAAGAACCATCGAAATCGGATTTCATATGGTGGAGATATTCAGTAGCCCCCTTTTTACCCTTTTTGGGGGAAGTATTTGGTTTAGGAGCGCATCGCGCACAGACAAACATACACACATTCCTTTCTATTTAATTAGATATAATTATGCCGATAAGTAATTGGTCTTTTGCTTTCCCACACTGGTGGTCACACCAGCAAGACCTAGGCAGGTTTGGCAGACCTAGTCAAGCCAAATATAAGACTCGTAGTCATACAAGTCTTATATTTGGCTTGACTAGGTCTGACATGGCTGCAATAAGCTGAAATGACTAGTAACGCGCCAAGTAAACTTTATTTATTTATTTGTATTTTTATGCACGTCCGCATTACTGAGGTAGGTGAGATATGAGCTCAAGCCAGGCCAAATTTGCGTAATAGAGAAGGAACAGTATTTATCTAAAAGATAGAAAAAAAATGTTGATGTCGATTATGTTGAGACACTGCAAATGAAACATTATAAAATTGAATAATGCGGCCCGAATTATTTGACCGGAAGAAACAACGGTTCAGTATATTTTTCTCTTCGTTTATAGGGGACAACTTTATTATGAAGAGGTCGTATTCATTGACCGAGTGATGCGTTTATTATTGTCATCTTGGACGATACAGCGTTTCTAGGTATTTACGTTTGTGGGTGTTTTATTATGTGTGGATGTTTGTTTGACGATAACTTTCGAACTATTACGTTAAGTATGCAATAAGGGGGGGCGCACCGGGTGTCACCTTTTTTGAGGTGTCGCCTCAATGACCCAATCGCAGCTTAGCAATCTTGGTATATTAGCCATCGAACACGAGGCAATACATAATATAAATTTCGAAGAAGTTATTGCTGAGTTTGCAGCTGTCAAAGCTAGAAAGAAGAAATTTTAATTGTATAACAATTCCTTTTCTGTCTTAGTTATTATTGTGTTTTTTTTTTTACTTTCGATGGGGTGACACCACCAACTTCCGCACCGGGTGCCGCCACTGGTTATACTCGTAGTTTTTTTACTTTCAATGGGGTGACACCACCAACTTCCGCACCGGGTGCCGCCACTGGATATACTCGTAGTATTCTACAGTTTACTTGTCGCGCTGGGCCGTCCAGGTAGATGGCCCACAATTTTCTATTTGTGAGACACCTTGAAAGTAGGAGCTAAAAAATATAGTCTGGTGATCATCTTTTTACTTTTAATTAATAACTGTCAATTATCTATAACTGTAGCAGCAAACATCTGAATATACATAAAAAAAACCTTACCTTCAAATGCTTCAAATTCACAATCACAGTCTGCTCAAGACTATCAGAGCTATTATCAGCAGTTTGATCAAGTCCAATTTACAACACGCACAATTAAAACTATTTAACTGGTTTATTAAACTAGCCTAGAGGGCGTAGCGTGTTCCTTCCTCAATGAATAATACGCAAGCCAAATTGTCGATATCGATTTCATAACAATACAAGTACCTCTTAGTTCAGACGATAACGCTTTCACGAAAATGTCCAAAAATCTCCGCACGTTATCAACGCTGATAAACAGTACAAACAAGTTTCTCCTTACAGCATCACTCGTGTGTCCAATTCGATATAACTCATCGCACTTCACATCACTAGTCTAAACTTTAATTCAAAATAGCCGCACTTTCTTCACTTTTTCACATGTAAGTGAATAAACGCGGAACGTTTCAGAAGTGCACGTCCTTCGTCTTTTGTTATCGCCGCTCAACTAACACGGGCGTGTTAAATTTACTCACAGTCTATAATCTTAATGTCCGCAACAATAGTAGCGCAAAATAGTGTTGCCGAAACCGGTCTTTTTGTGTCTTTATATGTTCAGATGTTTTACATGATTGTTACGTAATGCGACGGAGAAGCGTTGGTCAGGCCTTTCGCCGCGATACTACCGGCATTCCGGCACCCACGCCAAAGTCAGTCGTTCGATTTTATTTCTGTCCTATCGACTGAAGTGATTCTCGTAATATACAATATGATGTATGTCTCTCGTGCGTGATTTTGGTACGCTATAATTTATTTCGGTTTTATATCGGTGATAAACGAATGTAGTTGATGACTCTGTTACGTCGTAATGTTACATTTTGTAACACCTTTCGTGATGTCATCGACAAGAGTTTAAGAGTGAATTACGGTTATCAGTTATTATCGTCGTTCGCTTGCTTGCACTAGTGTTGCTAACTGTATCTATACTTAGTAAGTCATACTTATACGTCCATACAATCCATACTCCATCCATAAATATTAGATTTACATCCACAATAATACTAGTGGCTCTGTGAACTGTAGACATTGCGCGCACAATCTTTTGTGCAAACAATCTAGCAGTGTAGAGTAGCGCCTTCTTACCTTAATATAAAACTAACATAACAATAAACAAGGTGCTCCATCAATCCCTACCTAGTGGGCAAATAGCTGATTCCACTGGTAGAAACTAGTGATGCAACGAATAGTACTTTTACGAATACGAATACGAATACGGATATCAAACCTACTATTCGACGAATACGAATACGAATATCTCGCCATGGTAATAAAAGACTAATTTATTTGATAAATTTCTATTCCTCTAATAATTAAAATGTACAACAGGCAAATTTTTATTTAAAAAACATAAAATTTGTAGATTTTGTTCGGTAAAAGGCTGATTCCACTGGTAGAAACCCAAAAGTGAGAAATTTACTGCATTTTGAGGAGCTATTCTGCTCATCACGCCAAAGATCCTCATTAGATCTTTACCAAATTTTTATGAGACCAATTTAATCTTTCAAATTAAAAAAGAACCATCGAAATCGGATCTAGTAAGGCGGAGATATTCAGTAGCCCCCTTTTTTGCCCCTATTTGGGGAAAGTACCCCCCTAAAAAGTTCTAATAATTCGTTCAACTTATATACTAAGTTTCGTCTAGATCGGTTGAGAAATGCGACCTGTAGAGGAGATCAGAAATCTGGACTGACATCTGGACATACGAAAGCATTTTTGCCCAAACTGAGGCGCTTCGCTCGCGCTTCGCGCTCGCTCGATCAATTATAAAAGTGAAAGTAACACTGTACTCCTACACACACTACACACACACTGTGTGTACACTGTGCCCCTTTCACGACTAAACGGCTGAATCGATTGGTATGGAAATAGTTTGAACCCCGAGTTAGGTATTCTATCGCGATAAGCAGTAGTCCGCGCGGACGAAGACGCGGGCAATAGCTAGTTTATAATATGAATGAAATTTGTACAAAAAGTGTTATGATAGTAGTTTATGAAACGATTGCATAAAAAGGGTTATTAATACACGAGTGAGTTTAAAAAACTAGTCGTAGGCGAGTTTTTTAATAGTATCACTAGAGTGTTTTAATACCTAGTAATGTGCCGTTTCATACAGTACTTTATTTAAACTGATGCATTTACTTTTGCTGGTAAATTCTTGTTCGTCATGTTCATTTCTTTTTCCGTTATGCCATGGTGGAGTTAAATTCTCCTCACTAACACTTTAACTGATTTTAAATCAGGATAAAATTTTTGATCAACAAAAACACATTTATGGGAAAAAAATATTATAACTTTAAAAAATAGTGTTATTATGTTTATTTTTTCTTAATAGAGACGAGCCTTGCGTAAACTATGTCAATAAGCCACCATTTTCGAGTTCATAATCCGGATTGTACGATATGAGTGTAGATAAAATCTGTAATATATTTTAATCTTTTCGTGGAACAATACATTTTTACACGAGTAAGGCAAAGCAAGGGAAGGGTAATGAGTTGAACAGTATATGTATGTATATAGGTATGTGGATGTCCTTCCATACCATTGCCCCTATTGGTCCGATTTTAAAGCGAGGTATCAATCAATTCGTCTTCATCGCAAGAGTGTTATAGGGTTTTTTACCCGAACGTAGTGGGGCTATATCCACCCTCACACCCACACACATACGTCACACCGCTATAATTATTATGTCAATAAGATAACAAGGAACACAAAAATATATAAGAAGAGACTTGGTATCTTAATTAAAAGATACTATCATTTCCTATAAACAGAATATTTAATTGGTGGAAAGACCAGAATGCTACTAATAACCTCATAAATAATTATCAGTGCCTTTAGGTATGTTGACATTGATGTAGATATATATATGTACATATATATAGTTAATTTGATAACTTATCACACGATTATACTGGCTGTGCCCGCGGCTTTGCCACGTGGTCATTTCTTTGGGTTATGATTGCCCTAATAGTACATACTAGGTCGTAAAAATTCAATGCTCAAAATTCCTCTAGTCGTCAATTAGTTTTTTACCTGACTACGGTGAAGCAAGGGAAGAGTAATGAAGTAACATTCTATGGATGTTTGTATATATGTGGATGTTCCACCATAGCTTCGCCTATATTAGTACGATTTTGACAAGCGAGGAGTCAATCGATTCGTCTTCAGGTATAGAGTTCTTTGAGTATACATTACTATGTATACTCAAAGATAGAATAGCACATGCTATTTTTTACCAGACTATGGTAAGGCAAAGGAATGGTTATGTGTTCAAACGAAAAAGCTGGTCAAATTTTGACAAGCGAGATATCAATCGATTCGTCTTCATCCCAAGAGTGTCATAGGCTATTTATTACTCGACCGTAGTAGAGTCTTAATATTTAAACTTATGTCTTCTTACTGTTTTAAATAAATCATACGAAAGCCCTGTTTAATACAAATCAAATTATGAAGTTAGATGGATTTTACGAAAAATTATGATGTGGCTCATTTTACACGACTTCGCAAAAAAGGAGCGTAGTGTTTTTAAGATTAATCTATGTTTGTATGTATGCTAGTTTCTTTATTCCACAATAACTTTTAAATACCTGAACAAATTTTTATGTATGGGGTATTGTTAGAATCCTGACATCAGCCCAAGTAGAGAATGGCTACATTTTCAAAAGCGATTCTTTTTTTCTTTTTGTTTTATTGTATGGATATCAATTTGAAGGGTTTTATGAGCACATTCCAAAAATATAAAATTTATCGCCATAACTCAAAACTAAATGGTATAAAAAAAAAACTATAAAAAACACGACTGCCGTGCCAAAAAATAACTTTTTAGATTGCAGGTCAGTCGTGGTTTTTAATTTTTTTATTATTTATTTTTATTTTTCCTGTACCCTTCATATATTATGCAAGGAAATAAATTTCCTAACGTTCACACTGCTATACGAATAGTATGAAGATTAGGAAATTTTCTTCTTAACCATCACACCAATGTGACAGAGCAGTTGTGAAGGTTAGTCAGTCGCAAAATTATATTAGCCGGTTGAATACCGGCTGATATAATTCAATCAACCAAAGTAGTAAATAAAAAAGTGGGTAAAGTAGTAGTTTTGGTAGAAATCTCATTTTAATCATTTAATACATCGGTGCTGAGGTACAAAATTGAAATACAGGAAATAAAAACCACCAAACTGGTTCCTCAGTGTTAAGAGATGCCAGGCTTATTGTCACACTAAAAAGTACTGCGCTAAAGAACCTGGGAGCGTATAATGGTAATATTGGTAAACAATTTACAAAAAACTACAAAAAAACAAGAGAACAAAAGCCAAAGTGCATCCACTGTGGAGCCCCACATCCAACAAACTCCAGAGGTTGTGCCATAGCAAAAGAAATTCAGGTGATTCATAATACAAACCCAAAAACGTTTGCTGTAATACACCAACAAAATGTCCAAAGACATGAGTCTAGTCAAAGCAAGGCAAATATTAAAACTAGTAATCATATAATAAAAAATGTCTCTCAAGTCCAAGCTGCTGCGAGAGGCCCAAGTGACACAGCGCAGAAGTAGGTGACTCCTCATGCTAGTGATAAAAAAATGATGATATTTTAAAGTTCATGACATCATTCAACGAACGACTTAAAAAATAGAACATACTCGTAGCACCAACAAAGCTATAACGAAGCCAAAAATGAATTCTACCCTAAAAACTATGGCGTGGAATTTTAATGAGCTTCATAACCATCATGACGAGTAACGAGTAGTCCTTGATATAGAAAATGTGGATGTTTGTCTAATATCTGAACCGCACTTCACAAAGTAATACTATATTAAGTTGAAAGGGTACAAAGTGTAACATGCACTATACTCTGATAATTTTGCAAGAAACGGCAGTGCCGTAATTGTAAAAGAGAACCTCCAACATTATGAAAAGTCTAAATACGAAGAGAAAGGTATATTAGCTGTGGCGATAAGTCGTCAAACTAAGAAATATTCACATACTGTGTCTGCTATCTACAATGTTGCATTCCTGTGACTACCTTCCGGCTCCATCATCAGACCCTTGATACCACATAAAACCAGACATGATCTCATCAAGACAAACCAAATGAGCCCAAACTCGAAGGGATTCCATCATCCGATTGTGTAGTTCCTTTAACTACTACTACTACTACTACTACTGTAGTTTTTAATTGTCATCAGAACTACACCCATGTGCAAAACTTCAGCATCTTTGGACGTCCATAAATTGTTCAAAATTGACTTGCAATCCAGTCCTATACATTATAACACAGTGAATTAAATTAAAGCTCGTTTAAAGCTACTAAACCAATTTTGATGAAATGTATACAGTACCACTCTAGAGGTTTTCTTACTCAAGTTAAAACAATCATCTAATTCGGTTCAGGAATCCCAAGATATTAGAGAACATTAACTATAAAACAAATTGATTTTCAAATAAAACTACTAAACCAATTCAGATGAAATTTATATGGAACTACACGGAAAGCTTATACTTTTGAATAAAAAAAAACTATCTAAATCGGTAAACACAAAATAAAGGCAATATAAACACAAAATCGTATTGATTTACTCACCAAAATTATTTATTCTCGAACAACTGTTGAACTAATTTTAATACAATTTATATCGGACCACTTGGAGAGTATACACGTTCAAACAAAAAAAGAATTTTTAAAATCGGTCCGTAATTGAAGGAGATATGGACCAAGATACATAAAAAAAAGCATACATACAGCCGACCATATAACCGTCTCCTTTTGTGAAGTCGATTCAAAACACGTAAACAATCTTACGAAAAAAAGTAAAGAGGCTAATCCAAAATTTTAATGATGACTCGACTAACAACTATCTCCAGAAGCTTACCAGTGAGCGCAGTACAGACTACTCATTATGAAAGGCTACAATGAATTTAAAAGGCCAATTACCCAAATTCCACCAATAAAAGATGTTAACGGGAAATGGGCAGTCAACAATGACCAAAAAGCTAGAAGGTTTGCATACCACTTAGAAAACATGTTTCAGACGAACAAAGATAGAACAAATTAAGCCCTTACTTTAGACGATCGTATGATGCTACATGTATATGAAGAAGATATTAAATTAGTCACACCGAAAGAAGTTGAACGTGAAATTAAATCAAGTATAAACCCAAATAATTCACCTGGCTATGATTTGATATCACATGAAATACTACATAATCTACCAATAAAGGGTGTAGTTATGCTAACAAACCTTATCAATGCCTCACTGAGACTACAGAGTGTAGTTTATAGGAACTTGCTGAAGTTATAATGATAGCAAAGCCTGGAAAACCACCTCATGAAGCTACTTCATACAGGCCGATCTCTCTGTTACCCGTAATATCAAAGCTTTTTGAAAAACTGTTGCTTAAAGAATAAAACTATAGATAACATGAATCTCATACCAGATCACCAGTTTGGTTTTAGAGAAAAGCACTCAATCATAGAAAAATTATCGAAAAAGCTTTTAAAGATAAAAAAGCGTGCTCCACCGTATTCTTTGATGTTGCGTAAGCTGTTAATAAAGTGTGGCATGAGGGCCTCATATTCAAATTGAGAATAAAGTTGCCAAAACAGTATGCAGATATTATAGAATAATATATATATATATATCAAACATAACTTTTCGTATTAGACAGTCAAGAAGATGCCTATTCTGATTGAACTAAAAGAAATTAAAGCAGGGGAATATATAAGGAAGTGGTTTAGGTCCAGTCTTGTACCTGCTATACACTTGTGATTTATCTGAGATAGAAAACAACATCATTGGGACTTTTCTGACGACACTGCTATAATGGCTGTTGGAAGTACCCACGAAGATGCAGCAGAATAGATCCAAATGGCTGTCAATCAAGTCAATAAATGGACCAAACCAGCTTAAACAATAAAAAACTCGCCTGCCCTACCAAAAAAGAGCTTTTGCTCATAAATTATATATTGTTGGAATGTGATTATCAAGACCTTCAATTTCAAACCCATATTGTAAATTTAGAAGTTTTTTTTTTCCGCTTTTGAATTTTGTGTTATTCTGCCGCCATTCTAAATGTTTCAAAATATATTACTTGGGGGGATGTAAAGATTCTTACAATAAACCATACATTTAAATTTGTTGAGGCATTTAAAAGTTATGGTGGAATAAAGAAACTCACATACATACATACATACATACATACATACATACATACATACAAACATACAAACGTACATGTTTGCTTAAAACATAACATTCATTTTTTTGGGCAGTCGCACCACCAATTTTTATTAATTATAAGCAAATCCCTTATAATTATACAGCAAAGTACCTCAGTATGACGATTGACGCTAAGCTTCGATAGAAAGTTCATATTAAGAAGAAAAAAGAAGAATTAGAACTACGGTTTAAAATAATGTATTGGCTGCTTGGGAGACACTCTACGCTGTCGCACAATAAACTTTTATTATATAAACCAATCCTAATGCCAGTACCTACACCTTATGGAACCTATAGACCTTATGCAATTAAACTACATTTGGAACTTTCGAATAGAAAAACGTAGACTTTCTTGGTGTTCTCTGCTTTAAAAATAGATTTCCAAAGCACTGAGCCTAAAACATATATATAACATATGGGCATTTCTTCACCGCAGCCTAAACCGAATGGCCTCATTAAAAATGAGCACTTAGCCTATTCACACCGTGATCCGAACCACCGTAGTGTGAAACACCCAGTACCCTTCTAGAATGCGATTGGCTTCCCGTCGCGTGGTTTGTTTACGTCAATTTTATTGTTTTTTTCATTATCTAACCTGTTGCGAATCGCGACTGACTAACGTCAGCTCTTACATAGTTATTCTATTGTAAAAGTGCCCCCGGTACTGGACAGATTCAATGATCGCTTGACATGCGAGGATAGAGGACTACTGCCTGAAGCCCCTAAAAGGAGTTTCACGTCAGATTGTAAAGCTTTATATTTTGCATTGGTATCATTTCAAGCACAGTACTCACAAGAAATAAACCGCAGCCGCAGTGGTCGACCACAGACGATAATGAGATAGAGGCCTGACAAGGCTGCATGCAAGGTTGAGGAATTACCATGGTGTAAAAACTTAATGAGCATAAATGGCGAGTTTTGACTTCCAAATTCATTCAATTGCTACTTCATCATCATCATCATCACGTCTGCCTTTAGAAGTCCAGTACTGAATATGGCTTCCGCCAAAGAGTGCCGAGCTGACGAGCGATCTTGTGACACCTCCATCTATCGACTTCCTGCGATGGCTACAATATCGTCGGTCCATCCGTGACCAACTAACCTGCACACTGCTCTGTCACACTGGTGTGACGGTTAGGAATAAAAATCCGTGGTCCATCTACACTTCGCTTGCTTCACCATGACTAGATAATCTAAATATTGTATAAAACATATTATATTAATGGAACTAATCGGTACTACGAGTATGCTATACCTAGCTCTTTGACTCGCGTTAAAATGTCAGATGGTGAGGTTACGAATGAAAACATTTTCAAAAGCGCATTTTATGTTCTTAGAAACAGCTCTACAATAAAATAGCACTAGAAAAAATTAACTAACTATTTACGTTAAAAAAACATACATCTTTTGTAATCAGGACTAAATTACGAGTAAAATTGCAATGGTGATCTATTTGTAAGTTCCAGGCGCTGTTAACTATTCAAAAATATTGAAAAAGAATCGAGTATCAGACGCAGATCATGCAGATTAAACTTTATTGTGGAGTAGTATATCCTCTGAACGAATCAATATTCACCATTATACCCGTTAAATCTATAAATACTTATAATAAAGCAATGTGTACGAAAAGGTCTGTACAAAATATATAATTAAAAAAAAATGTCTATGGTACTTCAAATAAGTTCCTGAAAATGAATTTATCATTTTTTAAGTCAGGTCTGTCTGTTTGTCTGTATGTCTGTTTGTTCGCACATCACGTAAAAACAACTGGACCGATTGCGATAGCTTAGGGTTTGGGTACTTGGTATCTCAATCTGATAAGTAAAAGCCGAGCAATCGATAAAAACTTGTTGACGGCTGAAGGAATTTTGATCAAATGTTGGTATGTTGATATTTTAGGTCTTGGAATATTACATAGAGTATTTCTAACCCAAAGAAATGACCACGCGTGTGAAGCCGAGGGCACAGCTAGTTAATTTTTATTTCACCATTATACCCGTAAAATTGTTACCGCCTAATATAATAAACTAGAGTCACGCGAGGTAACCCTAGGTCAGGCAATAGGACTGTGACATAATATAGGTCAGTTCCGATGTTTATCTTTACTGGCCTCGACCCTTCGCTGACTTGTTTTAGTTGAAATAAAGTGTTTTAATTGATATTTCACTACTAATCACATAAAATAGGAAAGTAGCTACTGTGACAGTCAATATATCTAAGAAGACATATAAGCCCATATCAACCAGCTACCATTTACCCCTCCTGGGCCTCCTCATATTTTAATATATATAATTTTCATACAATATTATTGCATGAAAATTCGTTAATATAATAAACTGATTTATATGATAATATATGTTGATATATGATTTATTTGTTTATTTACTCATGGCTCAGAGTTGCGCAACTCTGAGCCATGAGTAAAAAAAACATACCTCAAGACGAAAGTTTATAATCAGTGCGTGTTGCCAGTGATGACCTAATTAAGTACCTAATTAAGTTAATGAGGGTAAAGAGGTGACAGGTTTATTTCATTCGTTAACTTTGTGCTACATACTAGCTGTGCGGCTATTCCCGCGTGGTAATTTTTCTGTTATATAAGGATCCTGACATACGGCACTGAGAAGTGGTCGCTAACTATTTGTCTCATACACAAGCTCAGAGTTGCGCAGCGTGCAATGGAGAGAGCTATGCTCGGTGTTTCACTGCGTGATATAATCCGAAATGAGGAAATCCGTAGAAGAACAAAGGTTACCGACATAGCTCTCAGAGTTTGCAAGTTGAAGTGGCAATGGGCAGTCCATATAGTTCGCAGAACCGACAACCGCTGGGGAATAAAGGTTCTCAAATGGTGGCCACAAACAAGCAAGCGAAGTGTAGGGGTGTCGCAGGAAGTCGGTGGATGGAGGTGGCACAAGATCGCTCGTCATGGCGCTCTTTGGGGGAGGCCTATGTTCAGCAGTGGGCTTCTAAGGGTCGACATGATGATGATGATGATGATGATGATGATGATGATGATGATGATGATATATATGATACTAGCTGTGCCCCGGCTTCACACAAGTGGTAATTTCTCTAGGTTAAAAGTACTCTATGTACTATTCCAAGACCTAAAATACCATTATGTACCCAACATTTGATCAAAATAAATTCATTCAGCCATCAAAGTTTTTATCGATTGCTCGGCATCTAATTATTGCATTAAGATACCAAGTACCCCAGTTTGTAAGTCAAACTCTAAGCTATCCAAAAGTGTTAACGGCATTGCAATCGGTCTAGCAGTTTTTACGTGATGTGCGAACAAACATACAGACAAACTAACAAACAAACAAATAGACAGACACAATTTAAAACATGTTATATTCTTGTTCAGTAGCTCATTATAAGCACGCTAGATCTTATCTTCTTTGTACAGACTATTTCGTTTCTATTGCTTTATTATATGTATAGATGTATAAATTAATCACGAAACATCACATTAAATCTTCAGCCTTCAGACGTCCACTGCTAAAAATAGGCTTCCCCATAAAAGGAGGGGCTTTTGCCATAATCAACATCAAACATTATATTTTTATAATAAAACAATAATACTGTGTTTGTTGACTGTTGTGGATAACAATCTGACTGTCCTCAGGTTTGGACGTTTTAAGAATCACTATACGGGCCTGGCCTGCAACCCGCAATGCATGTTCTTGAAAGTAGGAGAATTTCAACTTAACTAGGGTGTACATGTTTATTTTTACGCAGGGTAAGCAAGTATTTGACCGCGATCTCACCCAATAGAAGATGGGACATGTTTGCTTAGAAGATTTCTGTTCACTCTAAAATTGAAGTAACCTTGGCTGTTATTGACGGGAAAGAAAGACGCACGTTCCATTCCCTTGGCTGTTCGCAAAATAAATGTCCACCAAATCAAATGTCAGTTAAATTTGTTCCTAACATCTGATAAGGATATCCCTTATAGTATTACTATTAGCCTGTACTGTCCCATTGTTGGGCAAAGGCTTCCCAACATGACTTCTAGACATTGCGATCTTTTGAAAAATTTGGCCAGTCGTTATTAAAGAGGTCAAGCTCGTCCCGCCATCTCTTCCGAGGTCTGCCGCGACGTCACCTAGCTGTATCAGGTAGGGATTTCAGTCTCGATGCATTACTGAGTCCCGGGAAAAAACAAACGAGACTCGATGTGGTCTCGAAACTCTCGGGGAAAACGAGACTTTCGAGACTATTTCAAAACTAGGTTACTAACTTTATAAACAGATAGGACAGGCACAGGTCAGGGTCCATACTATGGACAGGCTAGGATTCTTACTGTATAGGCTATGCAATTAGGCAGTCAAAACAAGAAATTTTAATTAAATACGTTATTAAAAAAACGCAAATAAAAAAAAAAATTTTTGTAGTTTTTTCATTTTTGTAGTGGGCACGTAAAAAACAAAGGGCGTTTAATGTGGTTTCAGACAAAGAGGACCTAACTTTATAACAAACTATTTTTCCCGCCCGCGACTTCGTTCGTACGCGTGGACTACAGTTTTTTTGCGAAAAAAAAAAACAATAGTCCACATAGTCTAGAATATTAAAAACCAATGCAAAAGTAGGTACAGCACCGCTCTTGATATTTTTTGAAGTACTTGTTAATTCGTTTCCATGGCAACCGTTTCTTAGCGTGCGAGTAATCAACATTTTTCCAGTTTTCCCGTGGAAACTTATAATTTTCCGGGATAAAAAGAATTCTATGTTTTATTCCAGGGTATAAGCTATATCCTTTCCAAGTTTCATCAAAATCCGTCCAGCCGTTATTGCGTGAAAGCTCCACAAACAAACAAATAAACAAACAAACAGACAACGTTTCACTTTTATATATTGGTTATGGAAGTA
The DNA here is from genome assembly GCA_946251855.1 of Alsophila aescularia. NCBI lineage: Eukaryota > Metazoa > Arthropoda > Insecta > Lepidoptera > Geometridae > Alsophila > Alsophila aescularia. Next base: position 8,384,087 of record OX276380.1, on the reverse strand, counting down.
ACCCGCGTTAGAAAAAAACTCTGTGCTTCTACGCTAGTGGGGGGAATAGATATTAAATAATTGTAGCAATCATTTAGGTATTTCCCTCTGTCGCCCCCATTTTCGAAGAGAGCTTTTTCTACGTGCAAGTTTGTTTGCAAGTCATGGATAGACATGGAATTTATATTCTGTCCTCTGTCTTCTTGGGGGTTTAATAAATTATTAAGCCATTGCCATATCTATGTAACCATTATAAAAGATGACTGTTGATTTAGTAGATTATTTAAACTGTTAATAAGTGACTCAAGTCTCAAAAGTCTCGTTATTCCCGTGACCAAAAATGTCTCGAGTATCGGAAAAACCAAAAAATCGTCGAAACTCTCGAAATTTTCGAGACCGTGATTCCCGGGATGAAAGCTAAGGCTTTCAAGGCTTAATTTTGTAGCGATTTTGGACCACAACTTATCTGGCATGCGGCAGACGTGCCCTGCCCAGTCCCACTTCAGCTAAGCGGCTTTTATAGCTACCTCAACTATTTTAGTTTTGGAGCGCAACGCTGTGTTTCGAACTCGATCAGTTAACTTAACACCTAATTTATGCTACGCTCTATTGCTTTCTGGCAAACCTTGAGCTTCGACTTTTGGATATTTCTCAAAGACCATGTCTGGGAGCCATAAGTCAGGAGTCCATGAGTTTCCGCTTCAGTAACATTGGAAGGTTTCCCTTCATCAGCTCCTTCATGGACCTATAGCTCCTCCAGGCATTATCAGTGCGTTGTGCAACTTCTTTATCTTGTCTTGCCTGGAAGTAGACTATTTGGCCCAAGTAGTATTACTCAACTAAGTTACTTTTGTATTACTCACGGACATAATGTATTACCTCCCCATCTATATTGATTCGCCGTTCAGTGATGTTGGTCATGACTTTGGTCTTTGACATATTCATCCTCAGTCCAATCTCAAGGCTTGCGGTGCTGAAGTCTTGCAGCATTGACTGTAGCTCTTGGGCTGTGGAGGAAAAGAGAACTATGTCGTCGGCGAAACGAAGGTTGGTTAGCCTTGCTTCGCCGACGTCAATATCCTTCCTGTACCAGCCTGCCGCTAGCTTTCTGAAGATGTCTTCAAGGGCACTTGTAAAAAGCTTGGGAGACAGAAGGTAGGAGACGCCTTTTACTATTGAAAATGATGGACCTGTGGTTTGGAGCTTCATGGAGGCATGGAGCTAAATAGCGTTAAATATAGCAGAATGGGTGACACTGTCGAATGCTTTTGAATAATCAACGAAAGCGAGACAAAGAAGAATAAGTTCATGGTGTTTTTTAATAAGTTGATTAATAGTGTGTAAGTGGTCTGTCGTTCAGAGGCCTGTCCGGAATCCTGCTTGTTCGGGAGGTTGTTCGAGGTATAGTTTACCTGAGATGCGATTTTCAATAACTTTAATCAATGCCTTATATAGGTGGGATATAAGGTTTATGGGTCTATAATTATTAATATCGGTCTTATAACCTTTCTTATGCAGAAGAATTATATTTGAGTGACAGAATAGCTGAGGAAATTTTCCTGTTTTCAAAATTATGTTAAAAAGGTTTGTAACATGGGACAGTAGGACCGGTTCGCCAATTTTGAGTTAGAGTTTGACGTGAAATCTATGTCCATATTTGCTCTGGTTTTTTAGTGTAGAAGCTATTGCTGATATAAAGTTGCTGTACAAATAAAAATTGTTTAAGGCATTCACCGCGGTCGTTGCGTTCGCCTAAGCCTTTTTCTTAGAATAGAATGCGATAGGTGTCTGTGTTCTGCATTTCACCAACTTTGGCATTAAAATCCCCAAGTATAACGTTCCAAGTTCCTCGATGTTAGTCACAGGCCTTGTTCACTAAATCGCAGAAGTCCTCGACTTCGTCATCATGGTGTGCAGATGTTGGAGCATATACTTGGACTATGGTTAAAGTTTTGATTTAGCAATCTTAAACTTGAGTAATGCAACTCTGTCAGTGTAAGAAACAAACTCATCAATATTATTGGCCCATTTCTTTGATACTAAAAATCCAACCCTATTTAAACCACCCGCTAATCCATTATAGTAAAATATGCAAATTTCCCGTTCTACAATATCTTCTCCTTCTCTTCGCACTTCGCTGAGGCCTAATATAACCCACTCAATATTTGTAAATGCGTTTTCTAATTCTAGCAAACGTTCTTCAGTCCTTAAGGTGCGCACATTGTATGATAATATATTCAAACCATATAATCTAATATATTCAAACCTTATAATATATATACCTAATATCCCTGGTACACCCAGAAATCTTGAGGAGGACCACGGAAAGAACAAACAACACCCAGGTGAACTATGTAGGTGGACCAGGGGCAGTGCGCGAATATAAATGAATGTCTGGAGGTATTAGTTATCAACTTTAAGCCGCCTTTTAGTAGTAAATTACTAATAACTATGCATAGGTATAGTTATACTATGTTGGTTATACCTATGCAAACTACCTACGTCACACACAAAGGGGTGGAAATTCTTGGTAAAAGCGCAGAATAATAGGTAAAAGGGTGTTCCGATCGATGTTGTTGTCATTAGTCATGTTTTTTCTAGAGAACTCGATGAAATAGGAATGTAGGTACTAAAATTAATCGGATATCATATGATAGGTAAACACTTCGAACGTCAATTGCCTTTAGAAATGTTAACGAGTTACGAAATTTACAGTAGTATGTGAGATTTTAGAACGAAGATTTTACATTGCCGTGCTTTTAAGCTCTCAAGGAAGACCGGAACAAAAGATAGTCTAAAATGTTTAACTGAGAAAATAAAGAAAATAATGAATTTATGATGGCTTGAAAGTTTTCATCAAGGGCAAGAAGGTTTAAAAAAAGAAGGAGTCTTTACCGCCAAACAAACGAGTAAAAACTAGCAAATGGCAGCTGCTTATGTGTGCGTGAGTTGATAATTTGTGGTGTTTTGCGGTTGATACACAATGGTTGCATTGTTTTTGATTTTCTGTGAGAACTTGACAATTTGCTGCGTTGTGGCGGGCGGGGCCGACCGATCGGCATAAAAATGGTGTGTGTACGTGAAACTTGAGCGTACGAGCGAATCGCCATATGTGCTTCACTTTCGGACTCCTTATTTTTAAACCTTAATGTTAAAGTGTTAATTTAGGCCTTTATGTTTGTACCAACAAGTTAAAAATTACAGCTGTTTATAGTGAACATGTTGTGTTTTAACAGAAATATATTTATTTATAAAAGTTGAAGATATTGATTCGTACAAGTCTTTCGTTACTTTAATTCTTGATCTTACTTCAGACCGGTCCGTATTAGAAGGTCCATCTAGTAGAATATCCGTTTGGAAAGAATGACGCTATACGTCCAACTAGGACGTCTAATATTGCAAAATGTATTGCTGGCAAAACGACCGGTTTTGCCTTATCAAATTATTATCAGCAATCCTATGTAAACAAACATTTTACTAAGTATCTTTATACAATGTATCCAGTATTCAAATGATTATACCAGTCTATCAGAACGAATTACTTCAACAATAGAACACGGAGTATACTAACGCGTTCCAGTGATGAGCGTTCCAGGAAATCAAACTCACTCTCGTTTGTTGGCGTCGCCCTGTCTGTCTGTTTGTTAAGGAAAGTGAAATTGATTCTTTTGAGAATCAAACAACAAATAAAATTAAACTATTTTGAACTTTGTTCTTTGATAAAGTATTACCTGTTTAATTTTTGGTTCTTTTTGGGTTCGATTGCGTTGGACACCTGTTCCACGTAGTACATTCTGAGGATAACTTGGTTACTGTTTGTTATTTTTTGTTAAATTTAACACTAGAAAGACAGGAGCAGTCTTTTGACGGTATTTTCAAATTTTATTTTGAATAATTCAAAAACTATTTGATTTACCGTATGTACCGAGACTTTTACTTTTACTGTATCAAAATACATTACCTTAATTTGTTTATTGTAAAAAAATAAGTGGTGTTTGTGCACTCTTCCACTTTAAAAGGTTTGCCATGCCATTCACAATCAGACATACAGTAGTCGCAGCCAATGTACTGCTGTGGGGATAAAATAGCATAAAGTAAAAGCGAGATAGAATATGCGAAAAACGTAAGCGTGTGAGCGAGGCAGTTATACAATGCTGTCTTCACCTTCAACATTCGGATTGCGCCTGAAAAATAGCAGTTTGCGCAGCGACTAGCAGACAACTTCCGAGACACATACTTTTGCTGCGCCTGCTATACATAATATCTGTATTTGAGAAACTTTTTTTTTTTTTTTAACTTTATGTACCGACAAAGGCGGCGGCTTTCATTTCACGGCTTTGATCTGATAAATGTTTTTATTTGTTCTAGCTGTGCCCACGGCACAGTAATGTTATCTATACGGCAGAGCACGCGTGGTCATTCATGTGCTATCCGGATTCTACGATTTGAGTGTAGATAAAATAAATAATAATATAAATTTAATCAAAATATCACAAGTTGAAATTGAGATACAAAATCTTGCAATGTTGGACTGGTTGCTGTGTATTGTCCTCTTTAATTTATAATTAATTTATATCCATTATGTTATCAAGAAACATACGACCCAATTATTTTTTTAGATAAACCCAAGAGAAAGGTCATCGCATCATTAAAAAATAAGATATTTTTGCATTTACTTATTAATTAATAATACCTACCATTGCCATTTATTCATAACATTGCATTAACTTATCGATTTATATTAACCGTTTTATAAAATACTAGCTGCTTCGCAGCCTATTATTCCATGACCTAAAATACCAAATGTACCAACATTTGATCAAAATTCCTTCAGCCGTCAAAAAGGTTTTAGGCTTTCACTCTTCGGATTGAGATACCAAGTACACCAGTTTTTAAGTCAAACCCTAAGCTATACAAAAGTGAAAACCGCATCGCAATCGGTCCAGTAATTTTTACGTGATGCACCAACAAACATACAGACAAACAGACAGACACGAATTTAAAAAATGTTATTATCTTGTTCAGTTGCTTATTTTAAGTACCCTAGACCATTTTTTTAAATTATCTTCTTTGTACAGATTATTTCATTCCTATTGCTATATTATAGGTATAGATTAATATATCTGTTAATCAATATATAGAAAATTAAATAGGTAGGTATCAACTTCAACGCCCAATATGATCGTTTTCAAAACAATAAAACTATTAGTAAACATATTTTCTCTATGAATTTTTATTCATCAATTAGATGTTGAATAAGTATATTTATATAATAAATTTCAATAAAATTGCTTCAACCGTTCAAGCATATTATTAAAGCCACACAAACAAACAAACAGACAACGTTTCACTACCTACACGTAAGTAGGGATAACTTTTAGTCGATTCGCTTTCACAAACAGCTCTGGCGAAAACTGGAACGCTAGAAATTGGACACACAAATATGCATTCACTCATTAAGTACAAGTACATGCAACCAATATGTAAAGTGCATTCACTCAGAGCATATATAGCTATAGCATATAGGTACTATATGCTCCATATATTACGACTGTGGGTACACTGCGATGATTTCAATATTTTTGTACCAATTAGTGCCTCAGACTCAATACATATTCTTTCCCCGTTCTATCATTACCGTTCAGTACTCATCACCGTCGCCTCAAGCGAAACGCCTCGTAATTCGTACAAATGACATTAATAACATGTATCGGTCGGAATGTCATTTTGTAAATTACACTACGTTTATTATCAGTTGTAGGTATAATTGGAAGGGTCACGCAGAGTTAGGAATGTCGTCTCGGGTCGAGTTGTTAGATCATTAGCTACGAAAGGGTGACATTGTATGGTTCCTCACAGGCAAGTGATATTGAGAACCGTTTTAGGTAAACGCACAAAAACATAAAAAACAAAGATTTTAGTATCACATATATCTATAATAAAAAAATAAAAACTTCATATTGATGTATGTATCTATCTATCTATCTATCTAAGTATCTCTATCTATGTATTTCTGACTGTCCTGGAATCTAGCAACTCAAATTTGGAGCACTTCCCGATTAGCTATTCGGCTGAAACTTTCAGGGTAGCTCACAACTCGATGACAATGCATTAAAAAAAAAGTAATAATGAAAACGTAAGTTAAAGAGCACATAAAAGCTTATTTTTTTAAATGATTCATATTTTGAAATTAATGTAAGTAGTAAGTACTTTATTATCATACATCGGTTCAGCAACGCAAGAGCCATAGTCAGTTGTAATATAATTCCGAGAGTCATATAATAGTAGTTACCAAATATCTTGTTCATTTATTTACAGTACAGAAATGCATACTTTGTCCAACGACCCAACCCCAATTCATTATTGCCATTTTCATCTTCTTTATTTTCATCTGAATTCTTACCACCTTTGTAATTGGAGCATTTGTGAGTGACCCCAAGACCACACTCGAGTTGGGATGGCTTGGGCAGAGGCTGGCTAAAGAAAAAGGAATAAAACCAAAGCGGGACGTCAGTGGAGGCCTTACAGTCCCCATCTCGATTGTGAAGAAGATCATACGGAGTTTTCATACAAACGTAGAGTCCCGTTCATTTAAATATCACCCATAATTTAGATCAAATAAAACTGTCACTAGATTGAAATACGTCCAATCTTTCAGGCAGGTTTTTATGCATTTTATTCGGAACAACAAACCCTGCTAAAATTGGGGCGAGTTTTAGTTTTATAAAAATATTATTACCAGTTTTTTCTCATTCAGGTTCTTCTAACCTTTCTTCCTTCGTTGCTTGGCTCCAAAATATTCGATTGTCTTGTCGAGACGCAATATTTTGATCTTTCAAGTCCCTCTTGACAAGATACCAACACGTCAAAGTTTGTGTACCTCTCAAATCTTATATTAGTGACTCATTTGCCGCGTTCCACCTATAAATGTTGTACCATTTGTATTAACATGAATGACTAGCGCTCAATCAACGTTTCTCTTACGAAAACCAGCAATGTTAGCATGTTTGATATCTACAAGTGAAACGTGTTGCTGCTAAAATAAATGTCACTTCCCACCAATCCCTCATTCCAAGTAACTAGGAAATGAAAAGAATTATCGAAAAACTTACACAAAACCAAGCAAAATAATGTTTTTTTATTTAAAATTACATGCTCTGCCGCAAAAATTTAACACTTGTCAAAAAGTAGCATGTCGAACCCAGAAAATAACATGGGTCTGATGATGCTAGTTTCCGAAACTAGAAATGTTAACATTTTGCATTGTGGAACGTTTGACGTTTGTTATTTATGCTAGCATCGGAGGGCTTGTGGAACGACATTGGGGCTAAAAAAGTTAACATTGCTAGCATTTTGCTGTAAGTGGAACGCGCCTATTGACTGTGTGTCTGTCCTCTTTTCTTATAACGTAACGTACCATCTCACTTTTTCCGCTACCAGTGTTATTTTGAAGGAACCTCTAATATACTCGTTCATGATGTTGCCTTACTAAATCAGGATCTGGTAAAAAAAAATATAGGGGCTACCCTATATATATATATATGCAAGCAACCAACTGCCCTACTAGTACTCTGAGATGTCATAATAAACGATGATTTTCATTTTTTTTTTCTCTAGTACTTAATTAGCATGTGTAATCAACGGTATCGCCCATATTTGTGTAATACACATCTTCATATTTTTTAAAGATTCTAATTATGCATAACAAATATTTAGGTGAGTGGAAAGTTGCATTAATTACTGGTTATTATACAAACATAATCATGCAACTCATTTACGAATATATACCCAACTTAAAACAGTTTACTCCTACGATTCAATTAAGCGAACTAGTATATCTGCTCGATAACCCTAGTTTATTAATTGTAAGTTATTCCTGTCACTAATAGGTCAATAGTAGATTCTATTACTAGGGAGCGAAGTAATATTTTGCCGGCGAGGGCGCTATTTTGAATCCAGAGCGGAGTGAAGGATTCTCATGTAGAATCCTGAACGTAGCGAGGGATTCAATATACGTCGCCCGAGAGAAAATAATTTTACGCCCGAGTGACACACTCTACTTTTCATCCCCCTCTAAGAGAAAAATAAATAAAAGGCGCTTGTAGATACTTTACAGCTCATATATTTATATACAAGCACAAATTAAAAATGTAAATAACCCCCCAACCACCCCCACCCCCCACTATAGCTAAAAACTATCTCATTTACCTCAGCTTTCAAACTTAAAAAACCGCAGCTAAATCGGTCCATTCGTTTGGAAGCTACGATCCCCCCCCCATCCTTCTTCCTCTCCTCTCTGAAAGTCTTGAACAAAAATACCTACTTTGCTCCCACTTTTCTAGGAACCAATCAGTGTTTTTCGAATAGATGGGATGAAAATAATAGTAATAAAGTGCAATCCTGTTATCAATTTTATATTGTTCAACACTGGACACAACCAAAAAGGAGTTTTTTTTTAATTCCACTATAACTGACTCCAAATGAATGTACTTGCTAGCTTGTCGTATAAGATCCTTCCCCCTACAAAGCACAAAAACACTTGTGTCAGAGTTTTTCTAACGACTGACGACATTCAATTAACAACTGTTGCTAATCAATAACAACTGAGACCGATAACTAATGTGCCCTCTAAAACACGGAGCGATAGATGTACCTATTAAAAAAACTGTGAACCAATTTAAAAAAAAAACATAAGTTAACCTTGAAGGTTACCTTTGTAATTATTAACAAGCACAAATTAAAAATTTATATATCCCTGACTTCCCACCCCCCACTATGGCTAAAGAGCATCTCGATCACATCAGTTTTCAAACATAAAAATAGTTCTATCCGTTTGGGAGCTACGTAGGTCACCCCCATTCCCCCCCTCCCCCCTATTATAACCATCTCGTTTACCTCATCTTTGAAACATGAAAAACCACAGCTAAATTGGTCCATTCGTTTGGAAAATACGATTCTCATCCCCCCTTTTCTCAACTTCTATCAGTTTTCAAACATAAAAAACCGCATAAAAATGGGCCATTTGTATGGAACCTACATCTCGAAAATCGCGCAAGCGTGCTGAATGCTATGAATAATGAATCAACGCATACTACAAATATGTACCGATTATTAACCTTACAAAGAAACCTTGTAGTTAAATTGGGTGTGGTAACATACGCTGCGCAATATCAACGCCTCTATACGCTCAATCTTTCACGCGGGAAAAGGAAAGGAATACTTTCGTTTTCTTAAAGACTAGCTTAGCCATCGATTTCATACTTGTACTTATACACACTTGTATTGCTGCTAGAATTTGAGTTCTTGTGGTTTTTATGACTGCAAGTCAGATCATTTCTATCAATACTGCTGGACTGCCTCAGGGCGTCAGTTCTTTCTGCAGTTCTCTTTCTGCTGCATATAAAAGACAAGAACAGAAAAAAAAATGTATAAGGCAGTCTTTCAAATTTCTAAGTCTCAAGCGCAAGCCCGATGGTGCAGACTTTGGTTGACTACGAAGTTAACCACGATCGCGTGTTTGAATCCCGCTAGGTGCGATCATTTGTGTGATGAGTAAATAGATTGTTTGCGAGTCATGGATGTAATATTTGACCGAGCAAGCGCGAAGCACGAGCAAAGCATCTCCGTTTCAGCTTGGGCAAAAATGCTTTCTTATGTCCGGTTGTTATTTCCTTCAGGTCACAATTCTCATCAGATTCTCGTGAAATTTTGTAAGCAAGTTCGATAATTATATGGTATTAATTGACAAAACAGATTTAAAACAAAATATGAGAAGAATTGGGGCCCATGTTAACAAATATCTCGCAGCTTTTATAAATGATACAGATTTTAATATAATATCAAGTACATTTTTCTTCACAAATTTTTAGGAATATTTTGTATGTGGACTGTATTAATCTTAGGATGTTTGTGTTTTTTTACGGATATATTATAAGTAATAACAGAAACACGAGCAAATTGAGTATGGAAATCATAGAATATAACAAAAAAACGAGCGAGCCTTACAGTAGCCGCATATGATGTGTGATGATGATGATGTATCTGTGTCTGTCTCTGTCCTTGTCCGTATCCGTGACTGTGACTGTGACTGTGACTGTGACTGTGTCTGTGACTGGGACTGTATCTGTTAGATACATCTACCAACTCTTCCCTAACTTACCCCAACTTACCCCAATCTCCCCTCACATCTACCAACCTTTCCCCAACTCACCCCAACCTCTTCTTACTTTTTTCCATTTTACCCCACCCTCCCCTTACGTCCCCTCTCACCCTCCACTTCCCCAAACTTCCCCTGACTTATCCCATCATCCTCATCCGACTGTTCCACATTATTACGCTTTTCACGAAAACACTCCCATATATTATATAAAAGCGAGAGGAAAGATTTTACACATCAAAAAGGCAAACATGCGAAGTGAGCACTCAATATTCGTTACAAATGACAGTCAATGCAACGAAAACTGTGCTAGTAGAGGGCTTAATGCGCAGCAGCTTTCGCGCGTGCAAGAGCGTGTGCATATTTGTACCTTTTTTCTAGATAATTGTATACTAAGTACATACATAGAAACTTTGTGCAGCCACGCCTTTGATCAACAAAGCAATTTACCAACACTTATATGCTTGAAATCATCTATTGCGCCGGAATAAGCAAATTATCTTATAAATTCAGCCGAAGGGCGCACTGAAAGATTTGCGTATTTCATAAATAAAGCAGGTTAAAAGCAAAATAATATAATCATTGTTTTTCAAAATTTTCTCCTTTACATTTTAAACATTTTATCCGCCACATACCCGTGGTACTACTGGTAGTACCAGGGTTTTATTATTGCCCGTGGTACTACCAGAAAAATTGGTAGTACCACCGTGAACCGTTTTACTAAACACGAGGACCACTCATCGGATGGCATGTTTTCCACGTGTTGATTGAATGCCATCAAGACCTCCTATGATTTTGTAAACGTCATAAGAGGTCGTGATGGCCTCTCATCAAATCTATGATTTTCGGAAAAATTAAGATATCACAAGTTGCAAGGTCTGGACTATGTGCAGGTTGTACGAGCTCTACTTGTTCAGAAGCTAAAACTAGCTTTGTTTTGTTCGCCGTGTGCGAAGAAGCATTGTCGTGGTGCAAGAGAACGCGGCTACTTGGTCGTTTTTCTCGCAACGTTTTATGCACACTAGGTAAGTAAAATGGGTGGTGTACCATTCATAAATAACACTTCTTTGATCTTCAAGTGAGATTGTGCAATCGGGGTCCGTCTGGAAGAAAAAAACGCAGTCAATTTTTACCCACTTTTCTCACCTGCCTCAATTTTGTCTGTTCTCGCTTTCGAACTACGGGTGTTTGAAACACAAGACTGCTGTTTTTTCTCTGGTTCAAAACAATAAATCCACGTTTCTTCTCAATCTCAATTTCTGTGACAATGTCGTAAATTAGAATGTCGTGGTCGTACTTGAGTAACATCTTTGTGCACCAATCAACTTTCCAGTGACAACAGAGTTTCCTAACTCTTAAATGTTATTGTTTTTTTTTAAGTTAACTCTTACCAATCCCCAAACATCCTCGAATCGCCTCGTAGGTGATGCGTCGGTTTTCTTCAATAAACTGCTTAACAGTAACCATGTTTTCCTTTTTGGTCGCAGTTGAAGGGCGACCTTCACGAATGTTGTCATTCAGAGAAGCACGTCCACGTTTGAATTCTGCGTACCAGCGTCTCACAGTACTAAGATGTAGTGCTTCCCTCCTAAAAGCATTTTGAAGACGCACAACGCATTCTTTCGGAGAAAGGACTTTTAAAATCATGAAAAATCATCGCTCTTTAATATTTCCTTATTTATTCAATTTTCACTACGGACGACGAACTTAAGTACTTATAATAAAAAAATAAGCCGTCGCGGGACACCTGGCAGATGTGTAAGCATCGAATATGGCCGAGCTGAGGTGGGAAGAGCCGACGAGCCACGAGCGCATCGCCGCGCGTTTCGTCGCCGCGTCAAGAGTCAATGTTACCTCCGTACCGCAAAGTTAGATGTTTACACATCAAAAAAAAAATACAAACGATTTCCTAACATTTCTTTGTTTCAATAAACTAAATAACAAGAGATTGTATTAAAAAAAATATAGCAATTGAATTTCAAAAAGTAATGTGCAGCCAGGAGTGCAAATCATGTATGCAATGATTAATGAAGAATACGGAATTTAAGTTTTATATTTTTACTGATTTAAATCGATTTAAATGTAATCCCGTACTTATTATCAAATTTGTATGTTTCCCTCCTCAAAAGGATATATTAACTATACGATAGTAACATATCGAAGCTGTTGATCACTATGTCTACTTGGGTCAGACGATCCAACTGGGTAGATCCAACTTCGACAAAGAGGTCAACCGACGAATCTAACTCGGATGGGCAGCATTCGGGAAATTACGCCATATCTTCTCGTCGCAGATACCGCAGAGCCTCAAGACGAAAGTTTATAATCAGTGCGTGTTTCCAGTGATGACATACGGCACTGAGACGTGGTCGCTAACTATTGGTCTCATACAAAAGCTCAAAGTTGCGCACCGTGCAATGGAGAGAGCTATGCTTGGTGTTTCACTACGTGATAGAATCAGAAATGAGGAAATCCGTAGAAGAACGAAGGTTACAGACATAGCTCTCAGAGTTTGCAAGTTGCAGTGGCAATGGGCAGGCCATATAGTTCGCAGAACCGAAAACCGCTGGGGAATAAAGGTTCTCGAATGGCGACCACGAACAAGCAAGCGAAGTGTGGGGAGACCCCCCACACGATGGACCGATGACATTGTAGCCATCGCAGGAAGTCGGTGGATGGAGGTGGCACAAGATCGCTCGTCATGGCGCTCTTTGGGGGAGGCCTATGTTCAGCAGTGGACTTCTAAAGGCTGACATGATGATGATGATGATGATGATTACCTGTACACTGTACAGATAAACCGGAACATATGTATGATACAACTGTACAGTTATCCCTTCGACATATCTGAAAAGTAAACCTGCTCAGGTAAACCAGTCAGATATACTGTTGCATGTATGGCAAACATAAGAGGTACTATGTAGGTACGGTTGCACAAGAAAGTATATAATTTTGCCGCCATAATGTATGTGTGTGTGTGTATAGGCACACCATTATATCCAACAGCATTAACTTCTGCCTTCCCACAAAGCAACCATGCAATTTTGCTGTGCTCTGCGTTTCCCCTGCGGAGACAATTTTGCATGTCATTACAGGAGGCCGTCGCATGCGCATTGGTTGGGAGGCGGTCCTCTGCCGCAGAATAGGCTCAAGTATCATCCCTCTTTGTGTTGTGACTATTGACGAAGCTGTAAATGTCGGTGTAACTGCTGGTCAATCTGTGCCAATGTTCATAGATACATATAAATAAGCTGTGGCATTTATGACATGGCTGTCCTTAATAGGGATATAAATAGTGTGATTAGTGGTGTTCATATTACTAGTCCTCTGCGACTATTGCAGTTAGGTACGTAGATATAACGCCTATCATAGTTATCTATCTATCTATACTTATGATAAAGCAATGAGTACGAAAAAGTCTGTACAAAGAATATAATTAAAAAAATGGTCTAATTTACTTAAAATAAGCTACTGATCAAGAATATACATTTTTTAAGTGGTGTATGTCTGTTTGTCGGTGTGTTTGTTCACGCATCACGTAAAAACTACTGGACTCATTGTGATGCAGATTTTTGGATAGCTTAGGGTTTGACTTAAAAACTAGGGTACTTGATATCTCAATCCGATGAGAAGAAGCCGAGCAATCGAAAAAAAACTTTTCGACTGCTGAAGGAATTTTGATCCTATGTGGGTATTGGTATTTTAGGTGTTGAAATAGCACATAGAGTACTTTTAACCTAGAGAAATAACCACGCGTGCGAAGCCACGGGCATCAGCTAGTTTAATGAATAAATTAATTAAATAGTAGTATTAATTTTTTAGTTTAAAAACAAAAAGTTGTCATATGTCATGGTGAAACTTAGAACGGGTTATCACAATTAAATGCGTGTACAACATTTCGTGTCCGTGCTGTTAACCGTTGAGGATTTCCTTTATCTGGAAACCATGTCATGGTAAAATTTAAAAGCGGCTATCATTATAAAATGCGTACACAACATTTCTTGTCTGTTTTGTTGAACGATGAAGAGTTCCTTTACCTGGCGCTAATCCTGGATGTTGATTCAGGTCATGCCAGGCATCCGTCACTCTACCTACTTACGCGAGTTATTCACCTACAGCGCGCGACACCGCACTCGTTACAAATTATTCGAGGCCGCCGCGCGCTTGGATTCAGAAGCTTACCGTTTCGCTTCTTTGAACTTTCGGTAGTAATGGCGAAACATAGCAATAATAACAATTGTTGTGTGGAGGGATCCCTAGGCAAAAATACTTAAAATCTTTTTGTCATTATCACACTAACATAGTAAAGTTATTACAGAACTACCTACTGAACGGATTTAAAAAAATCTATAGGACATATTTATAGGTGTGCCATGTTTTCCCGAGACTTTGCTTGCGGAGTCCGTTAGTTTGTACCTAGATATACATACCTATCTAGATACCTACATTGTTATATTTTATGTTCCTAGATTTATTTTTTACCGACTTCATAAATAAGTAGGTTCTCAAGTTGATATGTATGAATGTAATATTTTTGAAAATGCGTTATATTTATATATGTTACTCTATGTTTAAACAAATATACCAAATTTTGCAAATGTATATATGTATACATAGTTAAATATTTAAACGGGACTTAATCGCGCTGAAAATTAATTATTTATTTACCTCGACGTTTCGATCCTGCTGCATTGATCGTGGCCACGAGAAGATATGGTCAGTCCATATCTTTTAAACTGCTGAAGGGATTTTGATGAAACTTAAACTATTCCCTGAGTTGAAAAATATTGAACCTATTGAAAAAGTAATTAGTGCAATCGGACTTATAGTTTCCGAGAAATACGTGGACAAACATACATACATACATATATAACTTTTAAACTTTCGCGATTCGAACACATAGTTAAATTTTTAAACGGGACTTAATCGCGCTGAAAACTTAATATGTATTTACCTCGACGTTTCGATCAAGTTGCATTGATCGTGGTCTTCTCGTGACCACGATCAATGCAACTTGATCGAAACGTTATATAAAAAAGTTATATATGTATGTATGTTTGTCCACGTATTTCTCGGAAACTATAAGTCCGATTGCAATAATTACTTTTTCAATAGTTCCAATATTTTTCAACTCAGGGAATAGTTTAAGTTTCATCAAAATCCCTTCAGCAGTTTAAAAGATATGGGCTGTTAACTGTTTCTAGTGTAACTTTTTTTCTTTTTTTACCCGATTTCGGTGAAGCAAAAAAAGGGTATGTGTTAATACTAAAATTAGATCCGATTTTGACAAAACAGGTGTCAATCGATTTGTCTTCAATTATAGAGTAGCTTCTTTTTGACCCGGCTACGGCAAAGCAAAGGAAGGGTTATGTGTTCAAGCTAAACACATGGTTCGATTTTGTCAATCGATTCGTCTTCATCGCAAGTGTGTCATAAGCTTCTTTTTTTTAACCGGGTTTTAGTTATTGAACTTATACCTTAGGCCGAATTTAACGCAACTAAAAAGTAAGAAATAAAAATTAACTTAAATAAAATTAACTGTCTTCAAATCGTATAAAACTTAAAAGAAATAAATAATTCAAATTCAGCTAAGTGCCTACTTAGTCGGTTTGGGCGTAGCACAGATCTAAAAAACTTGAATTGTTTCTTTCGTTCAACTTATAAATATTTGAGTTCGGTATAATATATTTTTTATTAGTTTTATGAGTTTATTTAATCTCTGTACTAAATACCTACTTTCTTTTTTGATAGCTTGTTTTTGTGGCAAGTTGTTTACAAAGGGCGAACCGATCGCGCTTAAGCAAACAAGCGCTTCCGCGGCTGGGCTGCGACATTTTTCTGTGACACATGGACATACGGACGGACGTACGCGCAAGGGCGAATCTATCACCCATACCTAAAGATACAGTTTTAATTAAATTAATGTAAAAGAATATCGTACTGTATTTCATTTTTCTATATAGACAATCCTATCAGTCGAGCGACCGGCGTAGGCATGTTATGTCCGATATTTGGAACATGTTAATATCAACTCTAACGCGCGACTCTTGAGTGCAATTTAGCATGCACGCTCGATGTATGTGAGTACCTACTTACGTAATACGTACCTACGTTTGTAGGCTATTAAATCGGCGGCTTTCTTCAAGATCAAAGTAGTGCAACTTCTGTACTTGTGCTAAGAGCGATGGTGGCCTAACGGCTCTATAGTGCAATTTAGAATCCAACGATACCGGGTTCAAAACCTAGTCTCCGCATCAATGACTTTTCTAAGTTATGTGCGGTTTTCCACCGCTCCGTGCTTCGGAGGGCACGTTAAGCTGTCGGTCCCAGCTGTTATTAACTAATAACAGTCGTTAAGCCATGTCAGAGGCCCTCGGGCGTCTTGACAAGCTCTGACATCAGAGGCTAGCACTACCTCATACGACAAACAAACAAACTTGTGCTATTATTTATAAGTATTTATTCTGTGGTCATGCTTACCATAAATTGGCATTGTCACCGGAACTGTACAAACATGTAAAAATTCAACAGAGAAAGTGGTAGCTTGCAAGATTTGACCTAAACAAACATACACATTGCAAGTTAAATAAAAGTTTTTAAAATAGACAATCTTGGAGCACCTAAATAATCTAGTCTAGAGATGAGAAGGACCACTAGGCCAGTTTGCGAGCCAGTTCAGTCACTGGGCCTTTCACTGGCCACGTGTACGAATACATAGGTAATTTGAAGACAGTTCAGTGAGAAAGCGTCTTCAATTGTTTTCGTACACGAGACCAGTGAAAATCCCAGTGACTGAACTGGCTCGCAAACTGTCGTGTCCGGAGCGCATGAGGAACATTCCCCGTGACTAGTTGGTGATGAACCAACTGCGAAGAGTGAGGCTGCGGGTTCGATTCCCACGCAGGGCAAATATTTATGTGATTGTAATTGCTCAGAGTCTAGGTGTTATGAGAACATAATCCTCGTGATTCCTCATTAAATCTATCTACACCTAATTATAATAAAACAATAATTAACAAAAACTCTGTACGACGAGATAAAAAAATTACAAAATAATAAGTGGCCTGAAAAACCATAAAATTAGAGGCCAGCACTACCTCTTATTCTACGACAAACAGACAAACCTGCAACCTGCAACTGTACAAGAATAAAACATTTATAAAATGGTCTCTGTCTGTCTGTTTATTCGCACCACAGTTAAAAACCTTTGGACCGATTGAAATGAGGTTTCTTCGTTGGATAGCTTAGGTTTTGACTTAAAATCTGGTGTACTTTGTATTTCAATCCGATAGGTTCAATCGATAAAAACAATTTGAGGGTTGAATGAATTTTGATAAAGTGTAGTGTAATTGCAACTTTAACGTAGTGCGCTTTTAACGCAGAGAAATTACCCCAAAAACTTTTCAGGATATTTGACATGAATGATCATCCACAGAAAAAGTGTCATAACCGGTATTCCATTTTAATTATGGCTGACATATCTACTATTGGATATCGATTCCACATCTATTGAATGATAAAAGCACAGTACATATTTATATCCGTAAGGACTACTTGTACTGTGTTAAAAGTGTATCATAGACCATAATATAAGTGTATGCCTAGAATAGGTAGTCATGCGCCATCTACCGGGGAGTAGCAAAATGTACATCGTGATGACGTGATGTGCCACCAATAACAAACATATAATTTTGAAAAATGCTGCAGTTCCTTGGGCATTAACAATATACATATATTTTTAATGCCACTAGGCTAGCATTTAACTTTAACCACTGTATCACCTCGGTGTGGTTGAAGGTACTAAACCCGCCTAAGTTAGTGCTTTCAACTAAAGTATTCCTGCCAGCAGTCCAGAAATTGGTATCTATAAAAACTAAAGTAAAATTATATTATATTAATGGTAGATAGCGTACATTAATTACATTTGTGGTTGGTGTTCTCCTAAATTATTCTCAGAATTTGCACCATCTATTTATATTCTGCGAACTAACCAATCGCTCCTTAGTTCGTAGAAATAAAATCTGTCGTATTGTAAGTACTTTCGCTGGTATTCAATAGATGTCACTGTTACAAAAATAACTAACAATAAAACAAGTACTCACATCTTCAAAGTAAGAGAAAAAAACATGAGTGACCTGCCTAAAACATACTTAAAAAATGCCTTAGTGACTCGGGATGATGTAAGGATTCTAACGATACCCCATAAATCAAAATTTAAAAGTTATGGTGGAACAAATAACTCACATACATGAACCCTGAAAACATTACACTTCTTTTTTGGGCAGTCTTGTAATTTTACTTCCACCACAGAATAAACAAGACATAAAGCCAAAAACTAAAACTACGGTCGGGTAAAAAATAGCCTATGTGACACTAGCGATGGAGACGAATCGATTGATACATCTCTAGTCAAAATTGGACCAAGTTTTTACATAACCCTTCATTTGCACACTCGTATATCTGAAGATTCGTGACACCACGCTTGACGACACGTCGAATAGGGGCAGCGCTATGGTGGAACATCCAAATACCCAAATACATCTAAACAAACATACATATAAACATATTGTACATACATAAACTGTTAAACTCATTACCCTTCCCTCGCTTCACCGTAGTCTGGTAATAATAGTGCCACTAATAAGTAATAGTGCTTCCACTTTCAAAAAGTGCCACTAATAAAAATAATAATAGTGCCACTAATAAATAATAGTGCTTCCACTTTCAAAAAGAGTCATCACAACTACAATAGGCTATTTGACAGTTTTTGGGGAACTGGTTGATTTTGCCTTACAGTTTTAATTTACCCAATTTAATAATTTTTCATCAACAAGACATGAGTTAAAAATTCTAAAACCCAACTAGGTCGGGAAAAAAATAGCCTAGGACACTCTCGCGATAAAGTCGTATTGATTAATACTTCGTTTGTCATAATCGGACATGGTAAAGGCAGGGTGCGAAGAATCCCCGGGCTACGGTAGGCCATCACCAACAACTTACTTTGGCAACGTATAACGGAGATTTTTAGTACTTCTGAGCCCAGTGCTAGGCTGGCTTCCATCATCATCAGCATAGCCACTGGAGTCGCCGGGCACTTGGGGCCTTGGGAAATGATCGTTTGCCATTTAATGGGGGATTTGGACCGTAAATAGTCCAGTGCGTATTGGCGGGTCGCCAGAGCCTCATTGGTTTGTCAGCAGGGTACTCCCTGCGGGCAGGTGAGGTTGGCTTGGGCCATGTAAGACGATAATTGTGATCCCTTACACCCCGTAGCCGGTATTATAATTAATAAAATGCGTACACAAAGTTTAATTTTGAATCAAATCAAATATCGTGTCAAAAATATATTTGTAAAGAGTTCCTTTATCTGGAGCTAATCCTGGATGTCGATTCAGGTCATGCTCACCATACAAAGCATTGTAATTGGAACTGAACCAACATATAAAAAATCAATTCCCTAGGATAAGAGGAAATGGTTCTAATTCAGCTTGCAAGATTTGACCTAAACCCTAACCAATTATAAACAGCCCGATCGGGCCGGTCTGCAGCCCAAGAACTAGTATGTAGTAGGTGCTTTGAAAGTAGTATTGATTCGAGTGGCCTTTTAGCATAATGTTTTTTGGCCAAAATTTCAAAATTCACATTCCCACAATTTGGGAAGGATACGGTAGTTATTCTTTGTCCTATAAAAATTACTAAATCTAAGAGACACAAAGTAGGTATTTACCTACTAAGACATGACTGTGACCTTCAGCAGATTAGAAACCAAATACACAAAAACTTTTTTGGCACGGTATTCGCAATTTTTAAGTT
The DNA here is from genome assembly GCA_946251855.1 of Alsophila aescularia. Taxonomy (NCBI): domain Eukaryota; kingdom Metazoa; phylum Arthropoda; class Insecta; order Lepidoptera; family Geometridae; genus Alsophila; species Alsophila aescularia. The sequence continues at coordinate 8,364,139 of OX276380.1, read as the reverse complement.
TGATTTTGGGCTTGTTTCATCGATTAAACAGAGTTTAGGGACGAAAAATATGTTATAAACATATTGGCGTTCCTGAGTGATAGAGTAACGGTCAAATAATATAAGCTGGCTTTCAAAAAGTCTGCAAAATAATCCAACTCGAGTAAAGAATGAACGGTAAAATTTTCGATAACAAAGAGGTCTCTTGAGGCCGTCTGGACTGAACTACGTAAGTACCCACCCTCTGTAGCTAACAACACCCCGCATATCAGACAGAAGGCAAAACAATTTGAGATAAGAGAATGTTCCTGTCTCCAATGGTTTTGTCTAGAATATGTATGGTTTGGTATGAACGAGCATATAGGTATTCGACCAAAATCGTCTCAAAAAAGTAGGTAGCTACTTATAGGATTCCACTTAGAATCTTATAAGTACCTACCTAGATTCTAAGTGGAATCTTATACGTTCGTAACAACGTGGTCAAGGAGGCATCATACTTGCTTAGAGTATAAATTGCAAGTTACTCTGGATCTAAGATTCGCATATTAAAGTTAACAGGAACCCGAGACGCTGGCAAGAAATTCTATCATTTATCTTTCCACTTTAACATATTGTGTACTGACGTAGTTGCTAGTTAGACAATTTGAGCGTATTTCTCCTTTGTCGACATTTTTTGCACAATTTCATCGGTACCTCCTTGCTACTGCCAGGGCGGTCGCACTCCGCAACAAGTACAAATAAATTCAAGGACCCAATATTCGGGTCCGTTCAGTCGAGTGTCAAGCGTGCGCTCGATGAGTCGCGCACCTTGTACTTAGCGATAGAGCACCCACTTACGTAAAGTTATTGACAAACTTTATTCGTGTTTTAATTCTGAGTACCAAGAAGAAAGCTAGAAAGTACTGCTTAGCATTCGGCTGTTTGAATAGTGATAGAAATGACGAATTGTCATTTTTTACGCTTCCAAAGGATATTGAAAGGTAATAAATTGTAATACCTATAATAGGTCCTAGTTACGTAGTTAGATATTGATATTTTTTTATTACGTAGGTTCCTATAGTTTTATGTTATTTCATTTGTGTTCCATACCGAAGCTACGCATATTTAAGGTTTTTCCGCGCAGAAATAAAGTCATTTATTAAATCGATCAACGAAATTTTATAATTGATTATAGTAGATAATCAATTATATCAATTATAATTATATCAATTATAATTATATCAATTATAATTATATCAATTATAATTATATCAATTATAATTATTTTATAATTGATTATAGTAGATAATCAGTTATATCAATTATAATTATTTTATAATTGATTATAGTAGATAATCAATTATAAAATTACGTTGATCGATTTAATAAATGACTTTATTTCTGCGCGGAAAAACCTTAACTAAGCGTAGCTTCTGTATGGAACACAAATGAAATAACATTAAATAACAGTATTGTTGATCGAAAAATGAATTACTGTGCTGACTTAGTAAGTAGCCTACAACTAATTAGGAATTTATTTATATAATATATGTCTCGTATAATACCTAACTACTTTTAATACCTTTTATTACGTAGGTAGCAATTTATTTTCACTCATTAAAAAGCATGGAATTCAGACAGGCCTTTATTCATCAAAGTGCAATACCTATAGGATATAATCATAATCAACCAACGACACGTAGGTAGGTATCTCACTAAACTTATCGGCGTTCTGAAAACGGGATATGTAGGTAGTAAAAATGAGGTAGTAGGTCTATTCTGATAAGAATGTCATTGTATGTAATAGAACTATTTTAATTTATAATAATAAGTAATAACATAATACATTATTACTTATTTATTCTGTTACAATATCTAAGTCATAACATATCACAGAATAATTAGTAGTACAAGTACCTAGTCATATCTTAATACAACCCTACCGAGCGAAAAAGGGACAGAGCGATTCTGAAACGGTTAGAGCAATGGAAGTTCTCGCGCGTTGTGATACGGTGCATGCTAGCCTGCACGCGGTGGGCGAGCGCCTTTTAAGTAAATATAATTGAAAGCTCGCAGCGCCGTGCGAGTTAAATTGCTCTTTATAGCGTTGTAGCGAGAGTCGCTATTTATTTAAATGACTTTACTCAGTTAGCCTTCTGTACTTGTACTATTATTTATTCTGTGCTACTGCTAAGTACCGATACTTATTTCAAAGTAATTTTATAATAATTTGCCTTCAATTTGATACCCATATTGTAAAATTCGAAAGTATGTAATATATTTGTCATGCTGCCGCCTAAGTGAACTTTTTCAAAAATAATATACCCTATGTTACTCGGGGGATGTAAGGATTCTAACAATACCCCATACGTCTAAATCTGTTTAGGCATTTATAAGTCATGGTGGAATAAAGAAACTCACATACATACAAACATACATACAAACATACATACAAAACATACATACAAACATACTTACAAACATACATACAAAAATACATACAAACATACATACAAACATACATACAAACATACATATATACAACGATACATACAGCCATACATGAATCCTAAAAACATTACACTCCTTTTGTTGGGCAGTCGTGTACAAATTAACTTGCTTTGTACCAACTAGCTGCATTTAAAGCTTGCAGGATAACTTTCAAACAATGGAGCATTTAACAAGCGTCGGCTGTGAGACGCGGCCCGAATTAAACTTCCATGCGATCACTTCGCCGGCTTCTGGCAGCTACTGCACATACTACAGTGTACATAATGTAACATGTAAAATTATTATAGAAATACAAAAAACCCGACTGCAAACAAAATTATTGAATACGAGCCGTAAAAACAATACCGCCCGCAAAAATAATACCGCCCGCAAAATTAATACCGCCCGCAAAAATAATACCGCCCGCAAATATAATCACACTAAAGTCCAGCACCAATATCACAGAATAAATAATAGTACAAGCAATATTATAAAGGCGAAAGTTTGTATGTATGAAGGTAAGTTTGTTAAATCTTCACGCTGAAACGGCTCAACAGATTTAAATGAAATTTGGTATGGAAGTAGCTTATGCCCTGAGTACAGTAGCTACATAGGCTACTTTTAATCCCAAAAAAATGCATAGTCCCAGAGGGACGCGGGTGAAACCGTGGGGCGCAATTAGTATTTATATAAATTAATGTTCCTTGTTTTTTTTTATGTTTTACTTTTTAATTGCAACTATGAAAATAGTTGCAATTACAACATTAGACTATAGTATTTACATTGACTTTAATAACCTAAAATTGTTTTTTTTTTATATCTTATTAGACCGTTGCTACTGTTTAGTTATAAGAATTATATATTTTTTGAAAAGTCCTTTCAAAAACCTTCATTTTGATACCTCACTCGATAGGTTTTGATATTTTTTTTGTTCCGTCGGAATTACAATATGGCAGCTCTGATCCGCCATATTAGTTTTCTTGACACTTCATTTATCCTATAGAACTCTAGTGATCAAGACGAATTCAATGATACCTGATCAATCAAAATCCATCAAGCCGTTTAGGATGTAGGACTCGCCTAAGAAAGGTAAAAACAAACAAACATACATACAAACCAAACACATAACCCTTCGTGCAGTCGGGTAAAAATGCTGTAATTCTTAAAAGTGTGATGACTCGTGGTCATGTTTTTCTGTAAGATGTGACTTCATGAGATATATTAACTTCATCGATCTCAAACTCAGTCAACTAGCCTTTGATTTTTGTTGATTCATTTATGATTTATTCGCAATATTTGGTTCTCGAACGGATGAACCAATTTTGTTGAAATACTGGACAGTATACCATACAAAGTTCAGCATAACTACTTGAGCTTCAGGAAAGCGTTGGCGTAAAAGCGAGAGAGGAAAAAACGGATTCGTTTTCTATATCGATATTATATAGAGAAAAGTTATTTTTATGTAAGTTTGTTTGTAATGGATAAACTCAAAAAATAACAAACCTTTTTTAAAAATTCTTTCAATGATAGAAAAACTTTTTCGTTTTTTGTGGGCTATTGTTTTGTGGGATAACGGGAAAACTACGGGCGGTGCCGTAGGGCAGAGCAGTTAGGATCTTATTAAACTTTATTATAGAGATTTCGTTACCTTAGTTTGAATAATTTTATGAAAGACTTGTATATATGTAATTATATAACAGGAAGTGAGTATTAACTTTGCAGAAACTGCTTCCTACTTCCCAATTTTCTACCACTCTCAATAAACGTTTCAGGTAAGCCCGATGGCCTAGACTGCCTTTTGTGTTACGTATCCGGCTTAGCGAAGCTTCGAAAATGAGAAAACGCTTACCCTCCGCAACCAAGTAAGCTTTGTAGGATACGGTTGATGACTTACTTTATGTACTTACCAAGGTTTTCGTATTTATTGTTCGATGTATATATCTCTGAATGGTTCGAAAATAGTTTTAGGAAAACTCTTCAACCAGTCTTGTAGGAAGTTATTACCTTTCGTCGTCTAATTTCAGATTTTGAACATATTTTTTTTCGAAGTATCTTTATCTAGTATTAGTTGCGCCCTGCGGCTTTGTCCGCGTGCAAACCACACCATGGTTTATACTCTTGGGGTTGGAATTTCAAAAATTCTCTCCATAGACCTAGGGAATTCAAGGAATAATTTCTCCACAAATCTTTATGTCCACCGGTTTAGGCTGAACGTTGTCTGTCAGTCAGTCAGTAGGTACGTCACAGTACAGTTTTATAGGTATGATGAAATGAAATTAGAAAGCAGTTAGCTAAGGCTAAGGGCTGGGCAAAGATAAAATGAGTAAAAATAAGAAATAAAAATTGTACTTGACGTAAGGTCTAACAGAATGCTTAAAGCTCGGTGCATAGAGCAGCGAAATATTTTATCAATCGGCATTGAGGTTGAGAAGAATACTACAATATTAGACATTATTGTTTCCATCTTCCACTATTTCTGACAACTGCCGGGTCTTATAAAGCTCTGCACCTAACGAGTAATGAAAATAACATTATTGGATTGTCTGGAAAGCTCCTTTATTATTTTGACACATCGAGTAAACTTTTTCATACGTAACTCAAAATAGCTGTTGATGCGATAACACCCAGTTCTACCCAGAGATATGTTAGTAACGACGCTCAATAAAAGTTTGAGAATAATTCGAATCAAATTAAGTTTCACTTTGTACTCGCCATTTTCAACGTGAATATTATCGATCATTACCTCAAATCGTATTATTGATGAGAATGAGGTTTTATTTAACTTCTCCTGAATGCTTTTCTTGTTTTTTTGTTTGTTTGGGTCAAATCTAGTAATTAACATTTTACTACCTTCCTGTTGACCGATTGATTTTAAATTTAGTGCACACTTTAGTCTTTAGTTCTGCTGACAATACAATTATGTATATTGTAAATATCCAAATGGCCACCGCGCCGCCACAAAATGACTGATTACATTATTTATTTTCAATCCCCTCAATATGGGAATTAAATGAAAGTTCTTGACAAGTAGAACACAGTAGGTACAATTTAAAACATTTTATTAAAATAAAATTAGGTATAGTTCAAGTTAAACGGTTTTATATGTAGGTACTAAAAGCAAAAAATAAAACAAAATCGTGGCGTAATCTGAGTAATAGAAATTCGACTCGCCACACGTTATTTTTTTTTCTGATTTTGGTTGCAGGCTACAAAACGGCTGATGCCAGCAGTGGCAGCATATAGCCAGCATATATACAGGCTGGAAAGTAGGAACGGGCCCTGGAGGGAAAGTGCCCTAAAATATACTAATACATTGTACTGAAACCAAACATTCGCCTATTTTCAAAAGTAAAATTTGATTGAAAAGTAGATTATCTCAGCCGGGAATCGAACCGGAAAAAATGTGAAAATATAACATCCTATATTTTATGGCACTAATCGATAGGTTCTAATAATAAAAATCAGATATCTCTAGTAAAAATTGTATCTTAAATTGAGGAAAGATCATGAAATCAAACAATCCATTCCAATATATAAAAGTGAAACGTTGTCTGCATGTTTCTTTGGGGAGTATTAACGCGAAAACGCCTACACGGATTTTGATGAAATTTAGAATGGAGATAGCTTATACCTTGGAATAAAACATAGGATACTTTTCATCACCATCATACTTCACTCTCAAACAGCTGAACGGATTTTGATGAAATTTGGAATGGAGCTAGCTTTTACCCTGGCATAACAAATAGGATACTTTTCATCATTATAATCACCATCATCATTATACTTCACTCTCAAACGGCTCAACGGATGTTGATGAAATTTGGAATGGTGATAGCGTATAGTAGCGTAGCGTAGCCCTGGAATATCACAAATAATAGTTTTCATCATTATCATCATCATACTTGATTCTGAAACTGCTGAACGGATTTTGATGAATATTTGAATATTGATAACTTATACTCTGGTTATAACACATAGGGTACTTTTGATCATCATCATCATCATCATCATCAACATCATCCCACACGCAGGTGAAACCGCGGGGCGCAGTTAGTAACTTATAAATTCAATGGGCAAAGATCAGGGGGAACCTAATACTGCAGCCTTGCTCCACTTGTACTTTTGCGTTATACCACAGACAACATTGCCATTTCCGGGGGGAAAAGAACTAACAGCCTGCCTACGCCCATCTGGATAAGTGTAGATTTCTATATATTAATAGTAGATTATATTACTAGGGAGCGAAATAATATTTTGCCGGCGAGGCCGCTATTTTGAATCCAGAGCGGAGTGAAGAATTCTTAAGTAGAATCCTGAACGTAGCGAGGGATTCAATATACGTCGCCCGAGGGAAAACAATTTTGCGCCCGAGTGATACACTCTACTTTTCATCCCCCTGATCCCCCTCTATGAGAAAAATAAATAAAAGGCGCTTGATAACAGCTCATATATTTATATACAAGCACAAATTAAAAATGTGTGTTACAATTGGCGGTCTTAAGATGCAATGTTTATTAGAGATATTTGATCCATAAGATTGATTCTATCGATTGGTGCTATACAATACATGATGTTAGACTTTCGCATTTGTGCCGGTTCGATTACCGGCTGAGGTAAGCAACTATAAAAAAAAGGAATGTAGTATTACATGCTCTTAATTTTTTTCAGTAAAATGTAGTTTCTAATATTAAGAGTACTGTTCCTTTAAGGTCCGATTCGACTTTCACCCTTTATATATTCAAAATAAGGCAGATTCCTCACGTCTCCATGTCCCATACCGCCCATCCGCGAGGTCAGCCTTCGCACAGTTGCACCGCAGATAACTACGAATGCCACGTTTGAAAAGTAACAGCGCTAATATTACCCACCTACAGCGTCACTATGATTCACGTGCGGATTTCCTACCTAAAGAGACACAGTGATCCACAGCGCGAACGTTCGGATGCTGCGGATTACCCACCTACATTGTCATTGTTTTCCACTTGCGGATTTCCTACCTACAGCGACACACTGATCCACAGCGCGAACATTTGGATGCTGCAGATCCACCTACAGCTTCACTGTGATCCACTTGCGGATTTTCTACCTACAGCGACTCATTGATCCACATGACCGCAAACCGCGGTGGCAGGTGGTGTGCGCCGAGTGAGAAACTGCCAAGAACTGAAACCGAAAATAAAACTAAAATCAATTCAATATAAATCAACATAATCACCATCAGCCGAACATAGACGTCCTCCGATATTATTGGCAGGCCTCTAATGATTGCAGTAGTAGTTGACACTTACACAGGGAAACGCTTCTGCCTGATAATCAGTTTAATTACAGACCAAGAAGTCTCCGCACTCATAGCAGGAGTAGAAAAAACAGCATCACCTTGAGCCCGTTTGAGTACCTACCCACGCTCATCGCAATATCTCTGAATATAGCCCAGAGCCTTTCATTCACAAAATTCACGGTTCGTTTAGATCTTACCTACAAAGTTTGCCACATAAAGCTCATAAATTATTCATCAGATTGTATTTACCTTTTTATTAGGTAACGAAATTGTGCCATAGTGAAGAGGCCACGCGTGAATGCATGTTTTTATTGGGCGGTGACACGCAAGGGTTAGTAAAGTTGGATAAAATCATGCTTTAGATACAAAACGACCGTTTAATTTGTACCAAGCTTTACTTTAGTTAGCGGTTATGTCTTCCAATCTACAGTCAATAGAAATCTCTAAATTGCGAATTAAATATTTAAATTGAATTAAGCAAAATGCTCGATATTTTGCTGAAAAACGAAAACATCGGTTAAAGGGTATAACTACTCATAATATATAGTAATGATAATTACTTTTATTTTCGTCGTCAACTGCAAATGTTTACAAAACTGACTAAAAAAGCATGAAAGAAAAGCTTCGATGAGAGTTAAAGGTTAAGGTTAAACGTTAAGAAAATTTAATGATGGCAGATATTGCTTTTGTTGTGTAAGCATCTAATGGCGTGGTACGGGGCCCCGATTCTATAAGCTATTGTACCGCGATAACGCAAGTCGATCGCTTGAAATTTTTTGAGAAATTTTCTTATTTACCACTTAAAAGTGCTGGAAGCGAAAATTTTGCTAACATTTTCGCTTTTTGTTATTGTTGTTTTTTTATTTTTCATTTTTTATTTTTTGAATATTTCCAAAAAAAAACACTTCTAGCACTTTTAAGTGGTAAATAAGAAAATTTCTCAAATAATTTCAAGCGATCGACTTGTGTTATCGCGGTTCAATAGCTTACAGAATCGGGGCCCGGGAGTAACGCCGAATGCTGGCGTGGCGATTGGCGACGCGAGGGGTTCCGCGACGCGAGCGGCGTGGTGCTTGTGGTTTATTGGTTATTTCCGCCTAAGCTCGGCAATATTCAAGTTAAAAGCTATCACATAAAGTATGAATAAGAAGAAGAAGGAGGAGAACAAGGAGAAGAAGAAGAAAAAGAGAGTTGCTAACTCAAAGTTGACCAATGAGAGCGCGCGGTGCAAAACGTTGCTCGATATTTTATTTTTTATGTTCACACATCTGCCAGGCGTCCCACGATGGTTATTTTTTATTTACTCATCAGTCTCACCACCTGTTACAAAAAAAATATGTATATTTAACAATGAAATGAAAATAGTATGCAGGTATGTATGATGTAAGAACTTCAAAAAGTTGATTGCTAGACAAGACATGTTAGCGAGCGTTCCGCACTCCCCTTGAAATAGACCACCGGATGTGGTTGAAACTATAGTTGGAATAATTCAACGTGAGTAACTACAGTTTTTGACTTTTAAAACATCCAAAAAATTATTTAAAAAAGTTAGCACATCGTATTGTTGTAATAAGCGCCTGTTCATTTTTACCCGACTACGGCGAAGCAAGGGAAAGGTAATGAGTTTAACACGTTTAACATTTCTATGTATATGTGTATGTGGATGTTACAACATTGGGTCGCCCCTATTGGTCCGATTTTGACAAGCGCGGTATTAATTGATTCGTCTTCATCGCAAGAGTGTGATAGGTTATTTTTGACCCCATCGTAGACGGTTATTTTTTGAACGATTGTCTTGTTATCTCTATAGTAACAGACGGTAAATATTTTACCGCGGTCGGTAGAATGTTTACCTAATAAGTTACTTACTTTCAATTTATGTCTCAACTCATCCAGACATTCTCAATTATGATCTTCAACTATCCCAGTTTCCAGGTAGTCTTGTCTGTTTCCAAACAACTAAACAATTCCCGAGTGAGTTCTGGCGAGAAATTGTTTGTACCGGGGTATTCCTAATTTGTTGGCAGACGACGTTTCATGCAATTACATCGGCAAGAGGTTCGGGTAATTTAAATGAAGAATTAATGTTTTTATTAATTTTGCGAGGGAGAGCGGTTAGTGAACTTGTATTTAGGTCAAAAAATAAGCAATTAATAAGTATGAACGATGTTTCACTTTTATACATTTATTGGATTTTTACTAGTCGGTTTTCTTTTGATTGCTCTGTTTGTTTTTTGTTTGGGTCTTTAGTAATTTAAATTTTATCCATTTCCTGTTGACTGATTGATCTAAAATTTTGTACACAGCCACAGAATAAATAATAGTACAAGTACAGAAGGGTAACTGAGTAAAGTCATTTAACTAAATAGCGACCCTCGCTACAACGCTATAAAGTGCAATTCATCTCGCACAGCGCTGCGAGCTTTCAATTATATTTACCTAGAAGGCGCTCGCCCATCGCGTGCAGGCTAGAATGCACCGTATCACAACGCGCGAGAACTTCCATTGCTCTAACCGTTTCAGAATCGCTCTGTCCCTTTTTCGCTCGGTAGGGTTGTATTAAGATATGACTAGGTACTACTAATTATTCTGTGATATGTTATGACTTAGATATTGTAACAGAATAAATAAGTAATAATGTATTATGTTATTACTTATTTTTATATATTAAAATAGTTCTATTACATACAATGACATTCTTATCAGAATAGACCTACTACCTCATTTTTACTTGGTACTTAGGTACTTAAAAGAGGGTAGGGTACTTAAAATAAGCTAATGAACAAGAATATAACATTTCTAAAATTCGTATCTGTCACTTTGTTTGTAAACGCATCACATAAAAACTACTGGACCAATTGCGTTGCTTTTTTCATGTTGGATAGCTTAGGGTTTGAATTAAAAACTGGTGTAGGTACTTGGTATCTGAATCCAATGAGTAGAAGCTGAGCAATCGATAAAAACTTTTAAACGGAGGAGTTTTGATCAACTGTTGGTATATTGGTCTTGGAATAGTACATACATTACGTTTAACCTAGAGAAATGACCACGCGTGCGAAGCCGCGGGCACAGCTGGTTGCTTTTATATTTATTTATTATTTACACTTTTTAGTTTATATATATACGAATTAGAAAAAATGGTTGCTAACCAAATTTAAATTGTATTAGATCCTAAATGGGAATTCAAAATGAAAAAATAATATGAGAAACTTGAAGACGATTTTCACTAACCTATTCAATGATACCTCTCTTGACATAGTTCGTCGACTTGACAATATGGCCTCTGGTTGTTGGCATATTGGATTTTGATTAATGTCATGCCTTTAGTAGCACACTCAAGATTATGACAAAACGATTGACGTAAGTCGATCGGTCCACGCGTTTGGTCTATATAGTGTCACAAAGGAACAGGCACATGGATAGGCTAATAAAAACATTACCAGGCCTTTGCGTTGCGCAGTCTGGTAAACATAACTGTTTTAGATACAAAAAGTTTTTTAGTAGCACTCGCAAGATTATGACGAAACGATTGACGTAAGTCGATCGGTCTACGCGTTTGGTCTATATAGTGTCACAAAGGAACAGGTACATGAATAGGCTGATAAAAACATTACCAGGCCTTTGCGTTGCGCAGTGTGGTAAATATAACTGTTGTAGATACAAAAAGTTTTTTAGTAGCACTCGCAAGATTATGACAAAACGATTGTCGTAAGTCGATCGGTCCACGCGTTTGGTCTACATAGTGTCACAAAGGAACAGGCACATGGATAGGCTGATAAAAACATTACCAGGCCTTTGCGTTGCGCAGTCTGGTAAAAATAACTGTTGTAGATACAAAAAGTTTGTGTTTGTGTGTGTGAGAGGTGAGAGTGAGGGTGCTTGTGTAAGTATATTTGATTGCTATTGCATCGCAACATACTACAAAATGTAGTCATATCGCAAGCACACATGGAAATGAAACAAAGAAACACCTGCTTCATGAAAAAGACAATATTTATCCGGACATATACAAACAAATATATAAAAGGTTTCCAGCACCATTGTAGCAGTTAGCGTCACATGGCGACCGGCAGCGACCCGAGAAAATGTCATATGGCTCCATTCCATGAATAGCTTTGTTCTGCAAGGTTCCCGCTTTATTCCATATTCATATAATGATTGGTAACTTCGATATTGAGTGACTTGTAAATGTGTCCTGGTATGATTTAGGTATAAGATATAAGTTTTGCCTTAAAATGAAGTGATCGCAACTAAGCCTCTCTGGTTGGGACTGAACTGAATGCAATTCAATCTACATCTCTTTCCCCTGCCCGAATTAATCTGCCATCTGTATGGAATTTTTAGGCACATAAAAGAAAGCAAAAAAAGCGAGAGCTTTATTTGCCCAGCAGTGGATCGTCCCACTGCTGGGCAAAGGCCTCCCTTCCCTCTTTCCATGTTTTTCTGTTTAAGGTTTTTAATGGCCAGTCCTTATTGTACGAGTCTAGTTCGTCTGACCACCTTCGTCGGGGACGGCCACGCTGACGTTTTGCTCCAGATGGGACCAAATCAGTTGTGATTTTTGCCCACAACTGGTCTGACATACGACAGACGTGTCCGGCCGAGTCCCATTTCAGCTGTGCAGTTTTGGGTAAGGTCTGCGATTTTGGTTTTGGAGCGCAGTATTGTATACTTAATGCGGTCAGTTAGTTTGAGATAAAAATAAACATTTAAAAAAACTTATATTTTCATATTGGTCTTGATGCCAGTGATGGAGAAATGAGGAAGTCCTCTTTCTGTCTGAGAAAAGGGGAACCTTGATGAAGGTTGATTATGAAGAGCAAACGATGTTTCTATTTTATGCCAGCAGCTAAAGCTATAGATACCTACACTTCATGATCCTTTATGCTTTCTCAAAGGGAGCATTAGAGTATGATTATTTATATGAAGAAAAAATAAAAAATAAATGTTACTTTTTTTGGTCCCATTTTCACTTTTATCGTTATTACGTTTTTTTATTGCTTTGTCGTTGGTTTGTGAGCGACCTGAAAGTTTCAGGTGGATAGATGATCACAAAGTGCTCAAAATTTGAATTGCAAGATTCCAGGACAGACAAAATACATAGATACATACATACAAATGAAGTTAAATAAAAGCATAAAAAATACAGAACTCTGCACTTATAATTCTAATGCTAGAACCATTGGCAAGTATCATTCTAATTTTATCAACAACGACATTATTTCTGGGCAAAAGCAACTCGTCGCTTGGGGATTGTAAAAGGGAGGAAAGGAGTAAACACAAAACTGGGACGCGGAGATACAAATGTTTGTATCATTTGTTGTCAGTTTGAGAGGAATCAAGGAAATAAAAATATCCTTCAGTAGTGCATGATTTTGTTTTGTTTACTCGGTAACTCTTTACTTTTAAGTTTGTTGTGTCTGCAGAGAGTAGAAATTTATCTTTCCAGGCTAAAGTAGTTATGTGTTTCTTCAAAAACTTTTAATCAGATCGACGCCATACTTTGTTGATATAAACGAGCTTCCCTATGTTAATGACGATTCGCCCCGGCTTCGCACGAGTAGCGTTCATACCACGGCATTTTTCTTACTTTTACAATTTTATACCCATCGTAACTTCTGAAATAAAACGCCAGTGAGCGTAATTCAAAATCTTTGGCAGAAACGATCGTGGTGATTTTTGACCTTAGACAAATGCATTATTACTCACGTGCATGGCAGACTTGTTATTATGTCGTTTCCACGGCAATATTTTATTGTGTTCCATAAATAGAGTACCTAACCTAGCCGTCATTTTTGCAAATGTTTGATACCTTGAATTACAATTTTAATGAAAAATAAAATATATTCAGATATAAAAAGTTACAGCAGCGTATCATTAGTGTCAAAAATATACTTTTTTTTTAAGATTTTCTTCTCTACTGCAATCACTTAACTGTGAATAATATGCACAGACAGGGTGTGGCGTAAAGAGTAGTCAACCCGTGGTGGGTATATGAAAGGCATCATGACTCACCAGAAAATCAAAATTTGTGTTTCGTAAAAGTGACATGATTTTCTAGATTTTGGGCATTTTTTAAATCCATACATATATTTTTGTTTTTTTTTTATTTTTTTTATAGGAGTTAACGCCTGCTTAGCTTAAATATATATAATAATTTTCCAATGGAAAAATTTGGGTCACGGACGAGATTCGAACTCGCACATTGTTTCTCACCGCAGCACATGCCTTTACCGATTCGGCCACCGAGAGCTATGCGTCATTTCATTTCATTTCATTCTCATTTATTAATGCCAACATGTAGACAGACAGGTGTTACAAAAAGTCTTATTAGGAACTAATACATGTGCCCTGTCAGGGCGCTGCACTCATGAGTGCATCCAAATCTTTCCACTAGATTTTTTTGAACCCGTCTTATGGGGACGGTAACGCTATCTATTGGCAGTATTACGAACTACCAACCAAACACGGCTAATATTGATTAACTTCGTGTCTGAAAAATAACGCCTCCCAAATCTATATTTATGTTTTTTTTTGTTCGAATCTCGTCCGTGACCCAAATTTTTCCATTAGAAAATTATTATATCCTTACCAATATATAAAAGTGAAACGTTGTCTGTTTGTTTGTTTGTTTGTTTGGGGAGCTTTCACGCAATAACGGCTGGGCAGATTTTGATGAACTTTATACTGGAAACACAGAATGTTCTGTAGTTGCCATGGAAACTTAATTACAAGTCTGTCAAAAAACGTCAAGAGCATTGGTTGCATTGGTTTTTAATACCCTAGAAGAAAATTGGATGCTGTTTTTCGCGATAAACAGTAGTCCGCGCGTACGAAGTCGCGGGCGGGAAAACTAGTTCAATATATAATGACACCCGTGGTCACTCTTGATGAAGAAAATACCTTTATTCGATCACAAATAAAGGTATTTTCTTAGTTTGTTCCTTGATAGACACACTTACATACAGATTACATTTTATAGCACTCCTGGATAGATGTGCTATAAAATGTAATCATTTGTTTCAATACCGCTAGCTTAGTTTTTTGATTATTCATTCGTTTAAATTACAAAAAATAATTACACGATAAAATAAACCGAAAGTATGAGCGCCCATCGTGTAAAAAAATGTATGGTGACCCCTGTGACCAAATCATTTTTTCCCCCATTACATTGAGATTTTAAAACTGTTTACCACACGGTATTTTCAGCTTTCAATTATATTCCATGTTAAAGTTGATCGCTGTCTAATTGCAGTATATTTATTATTAATTGTATCGTTTAATTTTTGTCAAAGTTAACTTCGCCACTAAACTTACAAAACAGCCCTTTTACTAGCTAAACAATAGTAGTTTAGCCATAATTACTTATTATTATTTGTGACATTCCGGCCGTAATCTGTCATTCTCTCTCATACAAGGTGTAAAAAGATAGCTAGTGACACATCATCAACAGCCTATACTTGTCTACAGCTGGAGGTAGGCCTCTCCTAATGCACGCCACTGAGCTCAGTCTTCAGCTCTCCGCATCCAGGTTCTGCCAGAAGCGCGGTCTTCACTCGAGAATTTCGTCTACCATCTCGTCAATTCTCACCCGAAACATAAATTATCTTTAAATAAATTTAGTCACGTACTTACCTACATTCCCTGTATCGCGCATTATTCCCTAAAACACGAAATAGTCAACAATTACATAATATATCGACAATAAGCCTAGACTACAAACGATCAAAGCTAATAGATAAAATATAACCACCTGAAATAAGCTTCAAACGATGGAAACTTCATTGAAAAATATATCGTAAGACGCAGAAACTTAGGTTCAGAATGAGGTTTGTATGTTCGAAAATAGAAGATCGATTAAGCTGATACAGTAATGGATAAGTTTTGTTTGTTCCAGATTGTTCTAAAGTTGCTCAGAGTTAGGTACTCCTGCTCCTGCGTTGTTGTCTTCGGTATGCGATCTTGGACTTCCATTGTTTGTAGTAAATGCTGTCTCTGAAGTTTTAGTACCTACTATGAGTGTCGGCACTTCGTATTAATTAACTGATTCTAACTTTACGACGTTGTCAGATAGATAGTAGCAGAATTTTAATAAAATTAATTAATAATAGTTACTCGAATGATTTTAGTCTAAGATTGGAACCAGATACGAGTAGCTTTTAAAATTTCGAAGACGTTGAATTTTCTAATATAGGTTTCTTTTAATTTAAAAATAATTTCTGGTCAAACTTTTGGCTTTCGAGTCTTCTATGAGAAAGGTTTTGGTTAAATAGTATATTGCAAACATTGAGGTATTATTTTGCAACTATGAAACTTTGGTGAAAGTGAAGGGACTGTAAAAGGGTATTTAAGCATACAAAAGTGAACAATTCTATTTCATCTTGAATAAGTTTTAGCTGACAATTTATTTATTACTGCGAGTAGCCTTCGCCCGCTACTTTGTCCGCGCGGACTACACAGTTTATCGCAAAAAAGCATTATATGTTCTTCTAGGATATTAAAAACCAATGCAAAAGCACCAGCGTTATTGATGTTTTTTGGTATTATTTCGGCTCTATCAACCTTTCCTTACAGCGAGTAAAATTTTCCAGTTTTCCAGTGGAAATTTACAATTTTTCGGGATAATAAGTATCCTATGCTTTATTACAGGGTATAAGTTATCTCCATTCCAAAGGAGAATGGACAGATTTGCCCCACTATTCTTGTAATAATAAATTATTTAATAATCATAATAATTATTAAATAACGATAAATATTTTTTGTTATGTTATTATTTCAATTATTTTATAAAATATAGCCTTTGGACAGTAATCATTAATATTGCTGACAATAATATTTTGTTTTAATATTAATAGTTATTTGTTATGCAAGGCTGCAAAGTGTTTTTTTTGGCGAGAGTACTTGTATTGAATCCTGAGTGTAACGAGGGTTTCAAAAATACGAGACGCCAAATAACTTTGCTGCCGTGCGCAACACAAAACTTTTCACCTCACTACAGCGAGGAAAATGCTAGGTGCAAGAAAAACAGCTAAAATAATATATTAAATTTGTGTTTATAATAATAATAAAAAATGGGCCTAAAAATAGAGTAGAAGAGTAGAATAGAGTAGAAGAGTAGAATAGAGTAGAAGAGTAGAATAGAGTAGAGTAGAAGAGTAGAATAGAGTAGAAAAGACTAGAAAAGAGTAGAATAGAGTAGAATAGAGTAGAATAGAGTAGAATAGAGTAGAATAGAGTAGAATAGAGTAGAATAGAGTAGAATAGAGTAGAATAGAGTAGAATAGAGTAGAATAGAGTAGAATAGAATAGAATAGAGTAGAATAGAATATAATATAGTAAAATCGAGTAGAACAGAGTAGAACAGAGTAGAACAGAGTAGAACAGAGTAGAACAGAGTAGAACAGAGTAGAACAGACTAGAACAGACTAGAACAGACTAGAACAGACTAGAACAGACTAGAACAGACTAGAACAGAGTAGAACAGAGTAGAACAGAGTAGAACAGAGTAGAACAGAGTAGAACAGAGTAGAACAGAGTAGAACAGAGTAGAACAGAGTAGAACAGAGTAGAACAGAGTAGAACAGAGTAGAACAGAGTAGAACAGAGTAGAACAGAGTAGAACAGAGTAGAACAGAGTAGAACAGAGTAGAACAGAGTAGAACAGAGTAGAACAGAGTAGAACAGAGTAGAACAGAGTAGAACAGAGTAGAACAGAGTAGAACAGAGTAGAACAGAGTAGAACAGAGTAGAACAGAGTAGAACAGAGTAGAACAGAGTAGAACAGAGTAGAACAGAGTAGAACAGAGTAGACCAGAGTAGAACAGAGTAGAACAGAGTAGAACAGAGTAGAACAGAGTAGAACAGAGTAGAACAGAGTAGAACAGAGTAGAACAGAGTAGAACAGAGTAGAACAGAGTAGAACAGAGTAGAACAGAGTAGAACAGAGTAGAACAGAGTAGAACAGAGTAGAACAGAGTATAACAGAGTAGAACAGAGTAGAACAGAGTAGAACAGAGTAGAACAGAGTAGAACAGAGTAGAACAGAGTAGAACAGAGTAGAACAGAGTAGAACAGAGTAGAACAGAGTAGAACAGAGTAGAACAGAGTAGAACAGAGTAGAACAGAGTAGAACAGAGTAGAACAGAGTAGAACAGAGTAGAACAGAGTAGAACAGAGTAGAACAGAGTAGAACAGAGTAGAACAGAGTAGAACAGAGTAGAACAGAGTAGAACAGTGTAGAACAGAGTAGAACAGAGTAGAACAGAGTAGAACAGAGTAGAACAGAGTAGAACAGAGTAGAACAGAGTAGAACAGAGTAGAACAGAGTAGAATACAGTAGAACAGAGTAGAATACAGTAGAACAGAGTAAAACAGAGTAGAACATAGTAGAACAGAGTAGAATACAGAAGAACAGAGTAGACTAGAGTAGAACAGAGTAGAATAGAGTAGAATAGAGTAGAACAGAGAAGAATTGAATTGAAAATGAAAATGATAAAAGACGAATAGATACGAGTAGAGTGGAGTAGAGTCGAGTAGAGTCGCGTAGAGTTAAAAAGAGGCGAATAGAGACGAATAGAGTCAAGTTGAGTAGAATCGAATCGGATAATAATATAATATAAATTAGTAATAAAGTATTTTCAGTGAATTGTCGGTATAGAAAATTATTGAATAGAAAGGTTCGAATTTTAAAAACTCTTTCCACGCTAGCGGGTAAAATGCAATTTTGCACTCAGATTTCGAATGAAAAACATAATCTTTCCGAGCTTGTGAGGTGAAAAAATAATTTATTTGAGATTCATTGATAAAAACTATTTATTACATTTGTTTATTATTATGAAGTAACTTTTTTTTGTGATGTTAATCATTACAATATGGTAATTGGACCATCATGTAATTAGTCACATTTAGGAAGGTGTAACTCTGAACGGACTAAAAATTGAGATGAGTCGTCATTTTAACAAAATGTTCTCCATAAAAAGATCTCTCAGTTGGTACATAATGAATTATTTGAGGAGTGAGGCAAACCCCATACAGTCTGGCTCATTCTCCATTCATCAAAATCGCATTAAAGCTCCCCAAATAAACAAACAGACAACGTTTCAGTTTTATATATTGGTGTGGATTTGCCAAATACCGTCTTTGGTTTCCGTAGAGGTTGGTTTCTCATTCTTTGCAATCTCTCCCACAGACCATATAGGAGATACGGGGACATCACGGCTTTTTTTTTATCTTCAGCCTAAGGTGGCCAGTTTCGTCTTCGAATAAACTCTCTTCGCAATGCCCGTATCTAAGCGAGTTTTCTGAAACTTTAACGTTCCAAATTGAAAACGCTCTCAGTCGGCTTGATTTCTTCCGACATCTTGAACAATTATCGTCATATTTCAATAAATTAACAGAAAAAAATATCAAACTATAAATATAAACCTTCCTCTTGAATTACTCTATCTATTGATGAAAATTCCATTAAAATCTGTTGCGTAGTTTAAAATATTAAATTAGATAGACAGACGGCGGGAAGCGACTTTGTTATTGATATAACAAAGTCGCTTCCCGCCATGATCAAAGAGAATATAATCAATACGTGCCATGATATGCATGGAATTCTTCCGACATATTGAACATTTATCGTCATATTTCAACAAATTAACACGAAACAATATCAAACTATACGTTTAAAACTCTCACTTGAATCACTCTATCTATTGATGCCGCAAAATTCTAATAAAATCCATTGTTTATTATAAAAGATTGCGTAACAGAATGATAGGCGGCGGGAAGCGACTTTGTTTTATACTATGTATTGAAGTGCGACCTTAACCACTCTTTGCCCTTAGTACTGTTCATAATAATAATAATAATAATCCATCAGCAAATAGCCCTTCGGTATGACCTTGTCGAGTCTGAGGTGCCGTACTATAAGTACGTACCGGCGCCAGTTCTCGAAAATGGTCGTGCATTGCTCTATTGGGACCGCTCTATCATCACGGACAGGACTATTGTTGCTAATAAGCCTGACATGGTGCTGGTAGACCGGTCCCAACGCCGGGCAGTGCTCGTCGACATCACCATTCCACACGATGAGAACCTCGTGAAGGCCGAGAAAGACAAGCTCAGCAAGTACCTTGACTTGGCTCATGAGGTGACCGCCATGTAGAATGTTGACTCGACGATCATTGTCCCGATACTTGTTTCGGCGAACGGCCTTATAGCGAAGAGCCTCGACCAACATCTTAAGAGGCTCTCGCTAGATGGTTGGATTAAGGGTCAGATGCAGAAGGCAGTACTCCTTGACACGGCGCGTATAGTCAGGAGGTTCCTCACTCTGCAGCCCTAGCCACCGATAGTTTGGGCCCTGCTCCGCTACCGTTGGTACCCTAGGTTTAGGTTTTTTATAATATTTTATCTGCTTTTATTTAAAGAAATTTTGTAAAAAAATTAAATTTAAGATAAAAAGATAAATAAAGTGAATAATAATAAAAATAAACACTTTATTACACCATATAAGGAACAAATAAGTAATACAATAACTTATTTTTTAAATACGGCACAATGGGCGGTCTTATCGCTGAGAGCGATCTCTTCCAGACAACCTTTGGATGGATAGAAATTACGAATTAAAAAAAGGACGGTGGTGCAAAACAATACAATAAATCATGCAAAAATGACTATACCTACATATTTAATAAACTACATAAACCATACTTACTTACATAAGGTAAATACAACTACAATATATACTTTATAGAACTATACATACATATACTTAAATATAATAATTAATGCCTAGCATAAATGTATCAGTTTCAGTATGGAGTTTTTTTTATTAAATCATTAAGCAACAGTGGAAAGTTTTTGACTTGAGCCTTAAAGCAATTCAGCGATTGAGCGCGTCTGATAGTGACTGGAAGGGCATTCCAGAGACGCACAGCCTGGACAGTAAAAGGTGAGCCGTAGAAAGTGGTACTGTGTACCGGAGTATGCAGGCGGAGGTTTTCTGATGACCTAAGAGACAAAGGATGGCAATTACTTAGAAATTGAAAACGTTCATTTGTCCGGTCAACCGAAAAATTATAGACTGTTATAATATATGAATATATGACTGTAGAGTAACTGTTTGAAAAATAAATATATTACATAGTCCAGTTGTATATTTTTAAATTATTTGTAACTCAAAGGAGACTCAAAATTACAGCGTTAAGTTATTTTTTCTAAAGAATAATTATGAAGCCGAGATACTCAATAAATAATTATTTAAGTTTTGCCACAGTTACTCAAACGCATGAACTAGCCTAAAATAACAAATACATGCCGGAAAAACAAATGTTTACCGAAAAAACAATCTTTTAACATTGTCAAACTTATAAGTAATACTTATTACTAATATTTTCTGGATTATAGATAGATAACTCTTTATTGTACAACAAAAAAATACATAAACAAATGAACTAAATCTAAAACTTAGTGATAGGCAGTTAGTTACCTGATAATAAGATCAACATAAAGGTCAAACCTACTAAAAGTTTAAAGTAGATTTTTCGTGGTCCTATCAACCGGACTACGAAAGAAAAAAAAACTTTCGTTGACCCGTCAACTGTATATATTATTTTATCCGTAGCCTGGTTGACCGGACAACTGAACCGTACTACTACGGGCAAAGAGTGGATCTAAACATATCGTTTCCATTCCTTCTTGGGCTTCCGCTTACCTCATAAGTTCCAATTTTCTGCGTTGTATTTCAAAAACTTTGTACGTGTGCTTACAGCTTTCAGTTTTATGTAACAAAAGTGATATTTATTTTTATTTCCTGACGTGGGTTTTCTATCAATAAATTATGATTCATAAATTCAACCTATTTTACCTCGACCGTCGTTAGTTTACAAATATCTTTAGACACGTAACAAAATGTTAGGAAACGGTTTTAGAATAAAATATATATATAAAAGATTTATAGAATTATGTTAGCTCGATCACGAATGATTTAACTTTCGGGTAAGCCATAAACCACATTAAAAACTTCGCGGGCTTTTAGCGAATTCAAAAAATTCCCGACTAAACACAGTTGGAGTTTTTCTGGTGTGAATGAATTTATTTATGCAGGAAAAAATGGCCGGCGTGAAAAAATGGATTTTGATGAAATTCATCATAAAAATTTGGAATAAGTGTAATTAAGTATTCATGCACGGCACGACTTGCTGAAATTCCCGCATATAGTAAGTAGGTACATATATTATGCACCTTAACGATACATACGCCGCCTCTATTCGTCCGATTTTGACAAGTGAGGTATCAATCGATTCTTCTTCAGGTATAAAAGTATATAGGCAATATTCTTTTACCCGACTACGGCGAAGCAAAGGAAGGGTGTATGTGTTCAAACTTAAAACTTGGTTCGATTTTGACAAGCGAGGTTTCAATCGATTTGTTTTCATTGATAGAGTATCATAGGCTATTTTTTAACCCGACTATGGCGAAGCAATGGAAGGTTTATGTGTACAAACTGAAAATTTGGTGCATTTTGACAAGCAACGTATCAAGTCAATTTATAATTTACTTGCCGTAGGCTATTTTTTTACCCGACCGTAGGCGGGTTTAACTTTTTGAACTTATGTCTTGTTAAATTAATTCTTAAAACAAACATGATACGACATAACAAATTTAAAAGCTTACAAACTCGCGTGCACGAGGCGCTGGAATGACAAATCACCAAGATAGGAGCACAGAAGTTCGCGACATTTACGAATGTGTGTTTTTGTGTTGTGTCGACAACTTGGAACTTTTTGACATAATTCTTAATTTGATCTAAGCTATGTCAGAAGGTCTTCAAAGTTCAGTGAGTGCTGTCTAACTTTAATAATAACCGTAAGTTTGCTAATTAATAGTGTTGCCAAAAATCCACATAGACAAATGATGAGAGAATTGAGTTTTCCTTACACGACTGCCCAAAAAGAGGAGTGTAATGTTTTTAAGGTTCCTGTATTAAGGTATGTAAGTATAAGAAACATAATTGAACTCTGTTTCACTAGTTGGATATAAATTATGATGAATCACGAGACTACAAAAGCGGTATAAAAACCGGTACATACTAAAAAGTCAAGTCATTGCAAAAGCGTTTGCTGGTATGACTAAATGTAATCAACACGCATAGTTTGA
This sequence comes from Alsophila aescularia, assembly GCA_946251855.1. NCBI lineage: Eukaryota > Metazoa > Arthropoda > Insecta > Lepidoptera > Geometridae > Alsophila > Alsophila aescularia. The sequence continues at coordinate 8,341,263 of OX276380.1, read as the reverse complement.
CCTCACTAACCTTTGCAATGACTTGCTAAGTTTATTTACTACAATAAATGTTAAAAATGATCTAAATTAGGAGAAAAAAACCGTTCCTAAATTTAAAAAGGCAATATTGCTATTTAGGTTTGCAATATCAAAGCCTGAGCCGTTAGCGGCACAGTAAGGAAATAAACTCAAGGTTAGAGATAAATATTATCATCCAACAGCCAGGGATGCATGAATAACATACAATGACAAGCACAAATTAAAAAATTATATAACCCCCTACTTATCTATGGGGGGTGGAGCCCATTATAGATAAGAAGCATCTCGATCACATACAAAATCGCATCATAAACGGTCCATTCCTTTGGGAGCTACGATCCTCACCCCCATTATAGCTAAGAACCATATCGTTTACCTCAGATTTGAATCATTAAAAACCGCAGCTATATCAGTCCATTCATTTTCTCACCCCCTTTATCTGAATTACCCCCTCCCCCTCTCTATAGCTAAGAACTATCTCGATCACATCAGTTTTCAAATAAAAAAACTCACATCAAAATCAGACCATTCGTTTGGAAGCTATGATTCCTTCCTTCTTTCCCCCATTATAGCTAAGAACCATCTCTTTTACCACAGCTTTCAAACATAAAAAACCGCAGCTAAATCGGTTCATTCATTTGGATTCTACGATTCTCACCCCCCCTTTTCACACCTCCCCCCCCCTCTATCCCATATATATAATCCATATATATATCTTCCCATATACTAAGAACCGTCTCGATCACATCAGCTTTCAAACAGAAAAAACGCATCTAAATCGGTCCATTCGTTTGGGAGCTACGATTCTAAGCCCCTTTCCCCCGCACCTTCCCTCATTCCCCCATTACAGCTAAGAACCATCTCGTTTACCCTAGCTTTCAAACATAAAAAAACCGCAGCTAAATCGGTCCATTCGTTTCGAAGCTACGATTCTCATCCCCCTTTTCTAAACTCCCCCCTCTCCCCCCATCCCCCATATATCTAAGAACCATCTCGATCACATCAGCTTTCTAACAAAAAAAAAACACATCAAAATCGGTCCATTCGTTTGGGAGCTACGATGCCACAGACAGATAGACACACACACACACACACACACAAAACACAGTGATACACACCCTAAACTTAAAACACCCGTCTCATTGTTCGGGGGTAAACAATACTCAGGAACTATACGGCTGATGGCTTATAGAAGCAATTTACAAGTTACACGATATATGAAGCACACCCAATATTGAGGTTTTCCTTCACTACACTTACACTACACACTTTAAACTCTTATAAATACTTATGGATCAATAAGTATTTATAAGATTTTAAAGTAATTTTGTCCAATTTAGATGGAATATGCTTTCGACAAATTAGAAAGCCGTTGAACGAAAGAGCGAAGCCAAACCAAAACGTGTTGTACTATTATTTATTCTGTGCTACTACTACAGAATAAGTAGTCATACTACCTCGATTTTGTCTTGTTCTATTTTCATAGCAATTTCGACTCTATTGCGCTGCATTATGTGCACGTGATAGTGACAGTCTGATTGAAACCAAGATCGGTAATAACACTACTGGTTGCGTTCGAAATTAGATCTGCGGGACGATTACCTATCCTGTTTCAATCAGAACTTCATTATAACACAAACGCCACTCGAGGAGGTTCCTGTCTCGCACATCATCATCATCATCAGCCTATACTTGTCCACTGCTGGACGTAGGCCGCTCCTAATGCACGCCACTGAGCTCGGTCTTCAGCTCTCCGTATACATTTTCTCCCAGCCGCTTTTCGCAGGTCGACACTCCACCTGGCCAATGGGCATCCTACACTACGTTTGCCTAAGCGTAGTCTCCACTCGAGAACTCGTCTATCCCAACGGTTATTGGTTATTGGTTCTTCGGGAAATGTGACCCAAGCTATCCTTTGAGCTATGTCGGTTACCATGTTCGCCGTCAGATATCCTCATTATGAATCTCGTTCTATTAGAGAAACTCCAAGCATAGCTCTCTCCATAGCGCGCAGCAACCTTCCTTTCGGTTAGTTATGGGGTGACCTCTCTCGCACCCCATAACTGATTTTAGATACATTATTGCTCTTTAACTAGAAATCCCTATACAAAATTGTTTAATGTCAATGTTGGTCTGTGATAATTATACAAACAAAACTAGTGCCAACAAACCCGTTGTCATTATGCCATCGTTACGGTAGATAATTATGTACGAAATTGACGTAAGCATATTTGATCATCCACTGGGACGCATTTGGGCTCTGTCTGGGCCCGCTCGAATAGTACAAATGATTTTAATTAATTTATTGGTATTATTATTTAATAAAGGTACTTTCACTTATACTGCTTATGCTTCATAATACTTGGAAAATATGTAGCATTTGCACTGAGCTAACTTAGAATAATAATAGTGTGTTTTTAAAAGCTTTTATTTACCTTCACTACATAGTATGTGTGTATTTATGTGTTTCTGTCTGTCCTGGAATCTTGCAAATATAATTTCGAGCACTTCCCGATTAGCTATACGGCTGAAACTGTCAGGGTAGCTCACAACCGCAAAAAGAACAATAAAAATAAAAAAAACAAAACAATAAACAAAAAAAAGAACAACATTAAAAAAACTTGAAAAAATATAAAGAGAAAATGAAATTATGATATGTGACAAAGAAATAAAACAGATAAAAAAAAATATGAAAAAAAAAACATAAAAATATAACATTCATTAAAAAAATATGTACGAAAAAATATTTTTTTTAAGATTTATTTATTTTTTATACTATGTTTCAGAGTGAAGGACAGTTTTTAGCTTAAATCTGGGTGCATTTGAGTGCCATATTTTGGCAACGCGATGGTTATAGTTATGGACTTGTGCGGCCGACACAGACAGCTTTTTTCGGCAAATTTGGTCAAGGGTACATCTCTAAACCCTCTATAAAAACCTAGGTTTCATGTTTATATATAAAACTAATCACACGACTGCCCAAAAAAAAGGAACGTAATGTTTTTAGGATTCATGTTTTGTTTGTTTGTATGTATGTGAGTTTCTTTATACTACCATAACTTTTAAATGCCTGAACAGATTTAGACGTATGGGGTTATATTTAAATTCAGCGCAGGAACTTTTGGTACAAGTTTTTTGTTTTTGTTACATAAAAGTATGCTGAGTGCAAAAATTATGCAATTGGTCCTCAATCATTATTATTTTTTGTCGTAGATTACACACTACAGACTAGTACCACAGAATAAATAATAGTACATACCCTCCGATCTCAACTATATTATTATTATACTTTATTACAAGACAAATCCTCCCGTTTGACAAAAATAATACTTACCTAGTTTCCAAAAGATTGAGCATCTAAACTTTGCCGAGTAACTTCAACTTAAAAAAATACTATTTGAAATAATTGATACAGTTTTGCCCATTTTGTTCAACTGGTTGAACTTACTGTTGAACTTAGTGGGTAGGTCTTGAAGCATCAAGAGAAGAAAAGTTCAATTTGGCAACAAATGAATGAAGCAAAACCTTTGAATGAAAACCTTTCATTAATAAACCGGCATTGAGCCTACGCAAAGTTTTGGTATTCATCTAAAATGTTCCTAAAAGACGATCCAACACGTCAAAAACATTCCTAAGCGCTATTACTGAATTGTAAACTATTACCCCTTACCGCGTCATCGAATATTAACGCTCAGGGCGGCAAGGTCGCGCCACATCTCACTTAGGGCCCGTTAAGTGTTTTCGAAGTCGCCATTAGTGTGAAATATGAATTAATGGCTGGTGAGCGACGCCGCGGCGACGCTTGTACCTTGTTTTTGTGGGTTTGGAAACTTTAGAGTAGCGTATGAGAAATTTTATGGGATAAGTTACGCCTGAATTTTAAAAGCGTTTTCTCGGTAATACACTTTGTCACGAGGCGGTCCTAGGCTTTGGGCTCGCTCCACCAGCCCAGGGACCAAGCCTCAGTGGACAACACAAAAGGTCAGGATTCATTTAGGAGCACAGAACAGGAGGAGATGATTATAAAACATCGGCTTACGAAGGTATTCATATATATATATATATTTACAAGTCTCATATATATTTGAAATAAACTTATTTATGAATTTTATAATATTATTTCGGTTTTTCCAAAAATCAATATTCGAATGACAGGTTATTTGTATTTAGAATCAATCTATGATGACCAACTATCAAAAATGAAAAGAAATGGATTATGAAAGAATTAAGAGATCAAATGAGTATTATTATGAAAGAGGTTTGGACCTCCTCACAACTTTCTATTCAGTTTTTTTATTTCATAGGAAAAATGATGTTTTAGGCCCATCTTTAAAATATGGAGAAGGGTGTATTAAGTTATATATTTGTGCCTAGTCTTTATATAGTAGTCTATCTATACTTATAATAAAGCAATAAGAACAAAAAAGTCTGTACAATGAAGATAACTAAGAAAAAAATTGGTCTAGGGTACTTAAAGTAAGCTATTAAACAAGAAAATAACATTTTTGAAATTCGTGTGTGTCTGTTTGTATTTTTGTTAATTTATCAGTAAGTTTGTTCACGGATCACGTAAAAACAACTGGACCGACTGCAATGCGGTTTTCACTGTTGGATAGCTTAGGGTTTGACTTAAAAACTAGGGTACTTGATATCTCAATCTAATGAGTAGAAGCCAAGCAATCGATAAAAATAATTTTGAAGGCTGAATAAATTTTGATCTAATGTCTGTATATTGTTATTTTAGGTCCTGGTATAGCACAAAGAATACTTTTAGTCTACAAAATTGAATACGCGTGCGAAACCGCGGGCATCAGCTAGTATTTATATATATTTTTAAAATGGTGTACCTACTTAGTCACAAATGGTTTAATAATGCCTATTGCATTGTGACTCTACTATATAATTTTAAAAGCAAGCCTATATATATAACTATATTATAGTTGTTCCGAATTGAGGGCTTATAAGATAAGCTTTAGTATAATGTCATATTGTATAAATGATTGCTAAAATTTAGACCTAGAATTTAGTTTATGCTGATCGGCAGATGTGACCGGAGTCGGTTAGAATAAGTTGATATTTAGGTATCCATGACCGTAGTACTGTTACTTATTCTATGCCATGACCCTAAACGTACGAAATATGTATAATAATAAAGAAATTTAATATTTATTTATTTGTACCAAACCGTCTCCATAGTTTTCTATTAACAAACGCAAACGCTCATAACCGCATAACAGAGTAAGCCGAGACGGCTGATGATTGATTGTTCCTTTTTCTAGAACCGACTAGTGCTTTTACCGAGCTCATTACATACAGATCTCAAGACAAATAATACCGTCTGGCTCCATATCATGGAGAAAACAAAAGACAACAGGATATACAACCCTAATCAGAATGAGAAGATTCAGCGCAGGGATATGTTTGGCCAGATGGATGATAAGGAAATAAAAGGTATTAATTTCATTTATTTCTGGAGTTTCATAACATTCTGCTGTCAATAAATGAAGGCTATGGTATAATAGAATTGATAGTTAATTTGTTTATTTTGCATAAGTTGTGCTCCATTATAAACAGTAACGAAAAAACTGTACAATGGAGATTTAAAAAAAATGGTTTAGTGTCCCTATTTTATATTTTTATATTTACATTTTTCCGTCCGTCTGTTTATCTGTTTGTCTGTATGTTTGTTCGCGCATAACGTAAAAACTACTGGACCAATTGTAATTCAGTTTTCACTATTGGATAGTTTAGGGTTTGACTTAAGAACTGGGATGCTTAGTATCTTAATCCGATGATCAGGTGCCGAGGATAAAAAACTATTTGATGGCTGAACGAATTTTGAAGAAATGTAGTATATTGTACTTTGTAGGTACTTTTGGTCCTGGAATAACACGTGTGGGCTACTTTTAAATGAAATGACCACGCAGGCAAAGCCGAGGGTACAGCTAGTTATACATATAAAACAGAACCGTGACATACTGAGAGAGTTAGACGCATTGTCGTAGATACTGAGTGACTGAATCGCAGACAACGCACAGCCTAGACCGGTGAACTTTAGGCTTGTGAGATTCGTTCGGGTGAAATGTTCCTGGAGTTCCCTAAGGGTGCATTAAGGAGCGGTTACGTGAAATTATATCACTAAGGTCGTGAACAGGTGTGGCTAAGTTTGCACGAGGGCAAAGTTGAGAGGCGCAGCTAGTTCATATTCATCTGTTTCTACAATTCAAAAGAATTGTTATGTAAAATTAGAAACTAAGCCAGTAGTGTTAAAAAGATTGAAAATCTCCGTGTTGAATAAAAAACTCAAACTGTATTCCACCTTATTTAGGAAGTTGCAATTTTTAACTTTTCTTATTTGTCGGGAGCGAAATGCAATTTATTAGTTCAGATCCTTGGGCGATAAAATAAAGTCACCAGCGAGTGCTTCTAAAAATAAAGCTGTAAGATACTGAATGCTGTATTTTATGGAGTTGTTGGTAAGATAAGTACGTTTATCTATCTATCTATCTAATAAAAGCGAGGATAGAAATATAGAGAATAAAATTCATAAAATTCTCTGAAGGTTTTTGTAATGGTATTTAATAAATATTTTAACAATCTGGGTATTATCTAGAACTGGGACAAGCCATTAAAATCCTAAGACAGTATATTCTTGAAAGTATGTACTTTTTTGTTTCAGATTACAAAGCAGAGGAAATCTATGGTCCACAGATTACGGAGCAGGATGGCGCCCTATTGGATGAACATGACAGCTTTTACTTGACCACAAAGAGCTTACTAGTCCTCTTCCAGATCATGGGTATCATGCCGATCATGAGAGTTCCTGGAAGTATGTTACCTTTGACTATTTACCTACAAGCGTCAGGCGCGCGTGTTTTAAGTTGAAAAGCATCAGGGCCCTTATCCTCAATTGCCACTAAGACACGTTACGCGCTGCGGTAAGATATCTTCGTGGAATTATTTCTCTGAGCTAAGGTCTGACAAACGCGACAAGGCGCGTTACGCGCACGTTATAGTCTATATATATTATTATGATCTATGGAATAGGCTAGGGATGTGACTAAATGGTACTTAAATCGTTTTTTTGCATATTTGATTTATTGGGATCCCAATCGATTATGCAAAAAATAATTAATTTTCCAGAAATAATAAATTTTTCTGAAAAAAATATTAGGCTCCCTTCAAAATCGATTATGCAAGCAACGATTAATATTCAAGAAATAATCGACAATTCTAAAAAATATTTTTTTAATTTAAAGGAATCTAAAATAATAATAATCAAATTAATTTAAAAACAATAAAAAGCACAAAAAACATCCCTAGAACAGTCAAAATTTCGAAACGAACGGACGTATGCCTATTAAAACACGTGAAATCAAATAAAATAAAAACAACGGGTGTAGTCAACTTTTCTTGTGGCATACAGAATTCCGTTTTACGATTCCGCGCCATGGCGCGTTTAGTAAACGCGTTTACGTTACGAGTATAAGCACGTTTATGACGTCACATGTTTTCTGCAAATAAGTGTGGCAATAGAGAATACTGGTCCAGTTCAGATCAAAGAAGCCTAACTGGCCGGCCGGATTTGGACATAATATAATTAGATCGTTATTTATACAATTGGAACTTTATATTTGTTATTCTTCGCTACACCATCGATTCACACCAGTGATCAACCACGGTCACAATTGGGTATCTAATCAATTATCGCTAGTTATTTTGATAGAAAATAAATCAAAGATTATGATTATGAATAGATTATGTTCTTAGAACTGAAACTGGTAAAACATCAGTTTCTCGAAATCCCCATTGGCGGGGACGGTCTGGGGAGGAATAATCCGTTCAAATTAAGGTGGGGTAATAACCGTCCGGACGGGTTTGTTGATTGTGGTAAAATAAGCTATCATCAAATGTTATCAAACTTATACCATCACGACCACAGTACATATATATTCCGTGCTTATACTAATAGAAATAACATGTTGTTTTAAAGCGCTTCGGCCGTAAGTAAATTTTTATTTTCCCATAAAAAACAAATTAAAGACACAAAATCAATGACCCACGGCGCTCGCGTTTTCTGGCGGTACCCATTTTCTCTTTGGTTACGTCACGTCGTATGTGGCTGTCAGTTGCCCGACGCGGGAAAACTATTAACCAGTTGTACCCACGGATTTACCCGCGTGGACATTTACCTGTAATTAAAGTACCTATAAAATACAAAATACCGAAATTCCTTTAGTAATCAATAAGTTTTATCGATTGCTAGTCTTCTACTCATCGGATTGACATAATATACAAGATTTTAAGTTAATGGTTTTTAGATCGTCAGAATGTTTTATGTAGTAGTTAGATAATTATATTTTGTAGTAATTAGTTGTTAGTTAATATAGCGATGGTATGCGATGGTAGCCTAACGGTTCAATAGTGCAACTTAGAATCCAACAATACCGGGTTCATTCCTAGGCTCCGCAGCCGCACCAATTACTTTTCTAAGTTATGTGCGGTTTTTCATCGCTCCGATGTTCGGAGTGCACGCTAAGCTGTCGTTCCCGGCTGTTATTGATTCATACCAGTCGTTAAGCCATGGCGGAGGCCCTCGGGCAGCTTGACAAAGTATGACACCAGAGGCCAGCACTACCTCATACGACAAATAAACAAACAGTTATAAAGGAACTAAGTAACGACCCAGTAAAAAAAAAAAACATATGTCAAAACGTAGTTAAATTTTATGAATATTATTTAGGTTCTACACTAATCCATAACAATATATATATGTTGTCTGTCTGTTTGTTTGTTTGGGGAGCTTTCACGCGATAATGGCTGAATGGATTTTGATGAAATTTAGAATGGAGATACCTTATACCCTAGAATAAAACATAGGATACTTTTCACGAGAAAACTGGAAAAAAATTGATTACTCACTGTAAGGAACGGTTGCCATTACAGATTGGTCTGTGGTTGCCATGGAAACGAAATAACAAGTCTGTCAAAAAACATCGAGAGCATTAGTGCTATACCAACTTTTGCATGGGTTTTTTAATATCCTAGAAGAAAATAGGGTGCTTTTTTTCGCGATAGACAGTAGTCCGCCCGTACGAAGTTGCGGGCGGGAAAACTAGTATTTTATAAAGAGGAAAGATTTGTTTGTTTTATGTTTGTATATTGGTATGTTTTTTTGTGATGGATAAACTCAAAAAATAAGATTCAAGAAATTCTTTCACCTATAGAAAATCAGCGAGTTACTATTTTATTTTCAAGGAATTAGACATCCCTATGAAAATTGAAATAATGTAACCCAAGGTCACAGAATACCTAATAATACTGCGTATAGAATGGACACTGTTTCCCCCCCCCCCCCCCCCCCCCCAACCAAACGGAGCTTCCTCACCCGGCCGCCGAATCTCAGCTGTCGAGGAGCTGACTTGAGTTCTAATTCTAGGTCTATACTTGAGACGGAACGCGCGCGCCACTCGCGCACGTTGCGACGCAACGACGCTGCAGGGCGGTTGTTTTTTTTTAAAGCTTTTATTAAACTTGCAATGTTTGTATATATGTACGAGTATGTATGTAAGTATGTTTGTTTAGGTCAAATCTTGCAAGCTGAATCTTCAAGGGTCAACAGCACAGACACGAAATTTTGTGCTTGCATTTTATTATGCTAGCCAGTTTGATGTTTTACCATGACATGGCTGCTGCACTCCAGGTTGGCTCCTGACTAGGGAACTCCTCAAGGGTTAATAAGGGTAGACACGAAATGTTGTATATGCATTTAATATACGTTCAAAGTTTCATCATGACATGGCTACTGCATAAAAGCTCCATATATGTTTTTAAATTATCCACGGTTGAAAATGGGATATTCTTGAGTAGTTTACGTCTGAATGTCAAGTAAACTTGACGAGGATAGGAGCTTTTATAGATTCCCTATGGATAAAATGTAAGTTCTAAGTTAACCTACATTAAATAATTGCCATTCTTCAGATAAGTAGGTATCTACTTTATCTTTGAATATATTTTTTTCTAATTAAGTTGGTTTATGGGTTGTACATAACACAATTCAAAAACGTAATTGATTTTACTAATTTGAACATCAGATCAGAATATTTTCTGTTGCAAAACCCGTTTTTTTCTTTCCTATTTTGCATCAACGATTTAAGTTATCGTCGAACAAAGATACGGCCCTGTAGACACTTAACCTCGCTTTTAAAAATTAGGTTTACTGGCGTGTTTTTTTTTTGGAAGTTACGACGTGTACAAAATGAGATGATGTGAGCTCTGCCCGTGCGAAGCCGGGGCGAGTATGTAGTTTTTTATATAAACAAAGCTTTTGCATTTATCAAGTCTTAGTGGAAGCTACATAAATACCGTCACCTTCCAGATTATTTTATTCCTAAATATATCCCATGTCAAAGAAAATCTGGCAGTGGATTTACCTTGGCAAGTTTTTACTCGAATATATCCTTAGATATATGGAAGAAAAAATAGTTTTCGACCATCGTGAGTTTCGGCATAGCTTGACTTGGCCAGTTTATTTTATACCTTGTTCGATATAACAACTTTATATGTTACTAGTGATTCGCCCCGGATTTGCACGTGTAGCTAAGGGTTTCTCTTTATTTTTCCACAATTCTACCCATTATATGTATAATTTGAACAAAAAACAGTTATTGTGACTACAACTATAATAGTTGGACATATAGCCGTGCTGACTTTTTTGTGGGCAGTGATACGCACTATAGACATGTAGTACATTATTTTATGTATCATAAATAGTTTTCGCAGCGCACGCCAAATAATGACTTTTATGGGCAATTTTTTGATACCTTGGGTACATACCTTACATAGCAATTTTCGTAGGGATCACTAATTATTTGAAAAATAAAATGTTTCCCATGTTACTTACTGGCAATGTAGCTTTGTATAGTTGAAACAATTTTTAAGATAGGTTCTGTATTTTTTGAAATCATCCTTTACAAAAAAACATACTAAAATCAAATCTCTTCTCTTTATAATAATAGTGTAGATTAAAAACTAATTTAAAAGTATTATAAAATAGCAGCAATGATGGTGCTTTTTAACAAATTTGACATTATTTCGCTTCCACAGCAACATGCTATTCCGTTCCTTACAGCGAGTAATCGCCATTTTCATAGGCAAATATTTGATACCTTCAGGCGGAAAAGCGGGAGACAGGAGAAAGGCGGAAGTTTCTCTTCGTGTTGGAAAACGTTCCTTGTTGAACACCTTTGGTATCATGGAAACCCTAAATTAATGATATTTAATGATATGGCCAATCGTGGATTGACATATTAAACGTTGATGTTTCAACGATATGGTCAATTTTATGAAATATAACCATTTCATGAAACTATCGACCACATCATGAAGATATCCATTTAATAATAACTATGGCCACTACATATACCATATAACAGGAAGTGGAACCTACACAAACTCAAATATGTTCAAAAATGATTTTTAGGTTATGTATAGCTGGTTTGTTTACAAACATTTCACATCCAAAATGGATGGAGTGTAGCTAGTATTTCTCTGCAGATGCCAAGACAACGGAACGTACAACATTCAATTGGATTTCGAAAGCTACTCTATGGGCTTACATTGTTTGGGGTCTAGAAAGTATCATCGTAGTAAAAGGTAATTTCAAAAATACTTAGTTTCTTTAGAAAAGATTTATAGTTTCTCAATATGTATTACTAGGGATAATTGATTACATAAAGATTGAACTTGACCACAATCAAAACTTGATATTTTTATTTTTAGTTGGCAAGAAGCGCTTAGAAAATTTCCAGACAGGCTCAAACAAGCGTTTTGATGAAGTGATCTATAATATAATTTTCTTGAGCATTCTTATCCCACATTTTCTGCTACCGATTGCATCTTGGCGACATGGACCTCAAGTAGCCATTTTTAAGAATATGTGGACCCATTATCAGGTAACTCTATACCAAATACTGATTAAAGTGAAGTTCAGTATTATCAAAGAACTGTTTATATTAGAAAAAGCTATCAAAAAATTACTGTTAAAATTTCACCTTGATGAAAAATCAATCAGGCTAATCAGCCGCGCAGTTATGAATTAATGAATGAACAAAAACTTTTATATCTATTTACAAATAAAAAAAAAACAGTTTAATTCGCCGTCTGTGACGTTACCTTGTTGAATAGCTGGACTTATTCGTTGACCGAGGTTGGTGCCAGCTCTTGGACCAACTGTTGAGTTGAACCTTTTAAGTTAATCGGTATTAATTGTTTTACATTAGATGATGTATTAGAAGTTACATCAGCAGAATCTCAAGTCTCAGGGTTAAGGTAGGCGGAACTTCTGCAGTATCTAGATTTCAGGATCAAAGTTTGAACTTATGATAAGTTTAAACTTTGATCAATTTGAATTCAGTCCCCATGGGCTGAATTCATTTGCAAATATTTATGTTAATCATTTTATAGAATTACCTAATTGTAAAATCGTAAGTTTAGGAATTTATAAAAAAGAATCTAAATAAAACTGTTTTAAAAATAAACTCTTCCTGTCCAGTTGAGAATCTTCTCAATTTTTGAAAGCAGTTTACATATTCATAACTCGTGGAGTTGAAAATCAATATGTTTTAATTTTTCATAACCTATCTATCAATCTCATTTCAGCTCAAATACCTAAAGATCACCGGCACTCCAATTATATTCCCGAATCTGTACTCACTGACATGGGCCCTCTGCGTGTTTTCCTGGGCGCTGAGCTTCGCAGTGATACTGTCCCAGTACTATCTTCAGGATGACTTCGAGCTGTGGCACTCTTTCGCATACTACCACATTATAGCTATGTTGGATGGATTCTGCTCGCTTTGGTATGTACGCAAGCCGAAAAAAATGGTTTTGAAACAAGACATAAAAATCCCAGCTGCGAACAAAACTAAATAAATAAAAAAAAAATAGCTTATACCTTTTAATTCATGTTTTTTTTTTTTTTTTTTATTGCTTTGTCTTTGGCTTGTGAGCTACCCTGAAAGTTTCAGCCGGATTGCTAATCGTGAAGTGCTCGAAATTTTAATTGCAAGATTCCAGTACAAAATACATAGATACATAGATACCTACATCTATACATACATACACACAAGTGAATTTAATTAATAGTTTTGAAAAGAGGCAATAATTTAACTGAGAATGGTTGCTTACCAAATTAAAATCGTTATAGATCCTAAATGGTGATTCGTAATTAAAAATGATAAGAGAACATAAAGATGATTTTCAAATACCTATCCAATGATACCACAAAACATAGTTCGTCGACTTATTTTTCTTTTCCACAATATGGCGACTAGTTGTGGACATATCGAATTTTATTTACTTTCATATCTTTAACACTCGCAAGACAAATCGATTGACGTAAAAATCATCAAAATCGGTCCACGCGTTTGGTCTATATAGTGCCACAAAGGATCAGACATACATACTGACATAAGCTGACAAACACATTAAGCGACCTTTGCGTTGTGCGGTCTGGTAAAAATAAGTACCTAGTAGTTACGAGCCTAGTTATTAGAGTACGTTATTAGTTCGGTACTCCCCAAGTAATCAATGGCAACTGTCCAAGCCGAGGTTCGTACCCCCTGGGTGCCCTTGAGCAAGTGGCCAAAAACTTAACAAAAAAAAAAAAAAAAAAATTGAATACGTACCTAGTACCTAGTATATTTGGTACGATATTATCCGGCTGAAAAACACATTAAGCGACCTTTGCGTTGTGCGGTCTGGTAAAAATAAGTACCTAGTAGTTACGAGCCTAGTTATTAGAGTACGTGCCTAGTACCTAGTATATTTGGTAAGATATTATCCTGTGTTATATGTACAATAAAGCATTGCAATGGTAGTCAAGCGGTATAATATTGCAACTTAAAAACCAACGATACAGGGTGCGGTGCTGGGCTCAACAACAATGACTTCTAAGTTATGCGTGAATTTCTATCGCTCCGTGCTTCGGAGGGCACGTTAAGCTGATGGTCCCAGCTGTTATTGATTTATAGCAGTCTTAAGATACGTAAAAAGCCAGGGCCCTTATCCGCTATGACCATTCACGCACGTAACGCGCCGCGTTAAGATATCTTCGTGGAATCGCACGGAAGTTGCCGTACTGACGTCACACGTTTTCGGCAAGGAATTTCGTGCGGCATAGTGAATAAGCGCTCAGCACTACTTCATATGGCAAACGAAGAAACAAAAACTCCATCCATGTGTGTCCACTTAGATGCACGTGAAGGCAATCGCTCAGATAAACGCGGGCAAGATTTTCCTAACATATTCCGGGGACGTCGAATTGTACAATTCTTCCTACACAGCAATGTTTAAGGGATTTTGTTCCCTTTGGTATGTATATTGCTGTTGAATTGTAAATTTGGATTTACAAAGCCGGATGTACAAAGATCGGTTCGCGTTTGAGGATAATCAACAGCCGAAAGTTGTTCATAGCGCTTAGCGAATGTGCATGTTGTGTAAAATAACAGACTCGGGTTTTGCGAAAACTACAATTCAGAATTGTTTTTGGTTAACTTTTTATTTTCCTGTGACAGCACAGGCATGGGCGAACTAAAATTTACGAGCGTGAATTTTTAAGGGTGTGTCAAACACATACAACTGACTGCGTGAAATACTGCTGTATTAGAAAAAAACTAAAATATGTGCACTGGTTGTGAAAATATTCGTGGAACTTGTTTTTTTGAAACTCATTCTCTGTAGTTTTCTCAGAAAAAAAACTCGTTAGATTTGTGATCATTGTTCAAAATTTTACAGGTACATAAACTGCAATGCTTTCGGCACTGCTTCAAAAGGTTTAGCTATGAACCTGCACAAGGCTTTGGAAGCTGAACACCCGGCGTTGAAACTGGCGCAGTACCGGCATCTATGGGTCGATCTGTCACACATGATGCAGCAATTGGGTAAAAAATAAAGCAAACATAATAAAACAATAAGTACCTATGATATAAATAGTAGTCCTTTCCTACCCGAATAGCTTCAAACCACCTTTTATTTAATTGACTGGAGATGAGACGCATAAAAGTAGCCGAAACTTATACTGAAGATGATGAATTCGTAATGACTAGTGGCTCTGAGAGCTGTAGAGAGTTCAAACTCTCTACAGCTCTCAATTCTCATTCAATCTAGCGGTGCACAGTAACGCCATCTAGTAACCTTATTGTACAACTAATAACTAAGGTGCTCCATCAATCCCTACCTAGTAGGTAAAGGGCTGATTAAACTGGTAGAAAACTAAAAAGTGAGAAATTTACTGCATTTTGAGGAGCTATTCTGCTCATCACGCCGAAGATCCTTTTCAGATCTTCACCAATTTTTTAAGATACTATCTTAAAGTTACTACCTTTCAAATAAAAAAGAACCATCGAAATCGGATTTAATAAGGCGGAGATATTCGGTAGCCTCCTTTTTACCCATTTTTTGGGGGAAGTCAAAAATCAAAAATCCCGACGACTAAAATTTCTAAAAATATGCTTAACCTGAATACCAAGTTTCGTCTAGATCGGTTGAGAAATGCGACCTGTAGAGGAGAATAGCCGGACAGACATCCCGACATACGAAAGTTTTTTTGCCGAAGCTGAAACAGAGACGCTGCGCTCGGGCTTCGCGCTCACTCGGTCAAAAAAGTATGTCTAGAATGAGTAATACACAACAAATCTGCATTTCACCGGCGTTTAATACACCCAAGAAAGAAATGATAGGCATTTAAAGAAATTGATCTTCTTTTTTTTCTACTACATCACTGCTTTCAAACCAGGTTGTTATATATTTGATGTTTCTTTGTATTTAATGAAACAATAATTAAATTAAATACAAATCGTATAATTTTATAGCAACATGTAGGTACTTAAAACCGTAAGCAAGCACCTACTGAATCCAATCACGTTTCCCCAATTTGTTTTCATGATCCTAAAAAACGTAAAACCCATAAAACCCATTATGAAACATCGAGAATGCCTAAGCACTGAGCCTTAAAACAAAGCATCCATTCACACCAACTGTTAACAATAAACACCGAGGCAATTTGTGCCATACGCCGGCGTTTGTATCAAATACTCTAGCCCACTGCCATAGTATAAGCCAGTGGACAAAAGCACAAAGGACTCACTTACATTTATGTCGGTAGCTTTCTTGTAAATACATTTTCATGCTCAAACGTATGCAATAAGGTAATTTTGACGTGAAACGTTTTTAAAATCACATCGATACTTACAGTTTTGAAAACTAACGCGAGTGATATTCATATTAAATATAAATATTCGTAGCGCTCGTCGCGGCTTGTCGGCATAACACTCCCAGATGAAGGACTTCAAAATAGTCCGAAACTGGTCGGAGTATTTCCAATCTTCTTTTTCGTGAGTAAGCTTATTACTTATTCGTAGGTTTTTAGCCGTTTTATTTATATGTGATACTTACGGTTTTACGGTTACCAGTACTCGCTTTTATAACTCTGTAACTTAAAGCTCCAGAGGTCTTATTTTGGTATATTTGTTTACCTAATTACGGCGAAACAAGGGATGGGTAATGAGTTTAACAGTCTATCTATGTATCTAGGTATGTCCACCATAGAGTTGCTCCTATTGGTCCAATTTTGACTAGCGGAAGTCAATCGATTCATCTTCAGGTATAGAGTGTCATAGACGATATATTTTTCACCCGACCGTATTTAATTTTTGTCAAAAGACAGAAGAGGAGGGGGTAGGACGCACAGATCAAATGACGTTGCGTAGAAGTTTTACGACAAACAAACGGCCGTGCACCCCGGGACAGCCACAGCCGGTTTTTTCTTCTTTCTACAAGCACCTTAAAGTTTTAATAAAATCAATTGGAAAATGGGTTATGGGTGTGAAAACAATAGCGTGGGGCCATCAAAAAGCAAATTAGTTGAATTCAAATGATTGTACCGATAGTAATTATGTCAGAGTTTAAGGGCACGAATCCACCAGGGAAACAGTTTGCAGCTGTTTGTCTTGAATTAGCAACCACTACTATATTTTGAATAGAGCGTTCATAAAATTCGTACAACAGGTACTCGTACATAGTTTGCGGCATTTCGCTCGCCGACTCACTCAGTCAGCGCCTGATTTGCAGCAAATGATGATAACAATCAGCCGCTCACTCGACAAAGCGCTTTATATGTCTCTGATTTGCAGCTCAGAGCAGTAAAGCGACGACAGTGAACTGCAAATTGTTTTTTAGGTGCGTCCGCGTCCTTATATAATAATTAGCAAATTAGTTGAATTCAAATGATTGTACCGATAGTAATTATGTCAGAGTTTAAGGGCACGGATCCACCAGGGAAACAGTTTACAGCTGCTTGTCTTGAATTAGCAACCACTACTATATTTTGAATAGAGCGTTCATAAAATTCGTACAACAGGTACTCGTACATAGTTTGCGGCATTTCGCTCGCCGACTCACTCAGTCAGCGGCTGATTTGCAGCAAATGATGATAACAATCAGCCGCTCACTCGACAAAGCGCTTTATACGATTTGCAGCTCAGAGCAGTCAAGCGACGACAGTGAACTGCAAATTGTTTTTTAGGTGCGTCCGCGTCCTTATATAATAATTAGTCTCCATAGAATTCCTTGTCATTATTATACAAATGCTACTACATTGTGCTCTTTGGAAATAAGGCACTTCACTTAAACAGCTCAGTTTCTGCACTGACTTAAATTGTTCTGTGCCTATGATAAGCTGAAGGGAAAACGTGTGGGTATTTTCATAAAAATCTCACACACTGCGAACGTACATAAGTGGGAGAAATAACGATTGGGATTGTCTAATGTAGTAAGGATAAGATTTTCCCGGAACACATGTGGTTTTGCTCTAACCTTGGCTTCTTATTCATGCCGTAATTGAATCAGGGTAAGAAAGGTGGCAGTTTTATCTAGAAACTTCTTGAAACCGTCTCTTATTTTGTCATAATTTGTGTTAGATATTATCTAGGAATGAAAGCAATATTTAAGTTTTTACATCTCGAAATCTCGTGATGTTATTCAAAGTCACGAAGAGCTACGAATCTGCAGTGTATAGTTACTTTAAAAATTTTTTTTTTTTAGAATATACTTTTATTTTCATTTAGCTTCGCTATCCTAGTTCTGAGCAAAGATCTTCACAAATAGATTTTCAAATCGTAAAGTCGGTATTACGTATTATTTTGGATGCGATGACCATTCGTCACATTAGCTATTTCGTCGCTATCCCTGATACGTCACATTCGTAATACATCACTTTGTGCATCTAGTCAGTTTCCTTTACTCGTTTCATGCTGTATTTCGACTCTTTCCCAGGTCGTCCGACGCATTTGTACAATGGATAACAATTCTTCAACAATTTCTATTCCCTACATATTTACTTTCACAGGACGAGCGTATTCAAACATGTATGGCATATACTGCATGGTTATCTTCTTCACAACTACCATTTCTCTATACGGGGTACTATCAGAGGTCCTCGAACGAGGCCTGAGCTACAAGGAACTGGGCTTGTTTGTGATCGTCGGGTACTTCATGACGCTCCTCTTCATTATTTGCAATGAGGCTTACCATGCTTCGAGAAAAGTGAGTAGTTACATAATACAGTCCATTTATCCACTTATCGGGACTACCACATAAAGAAACAAAACTTAAAATAGAATACGTCTTGTAAACATAAAGAAGTTGTGACGACGGCGGTGATCAACGGCACATAAGTTAATTTAAAAACATAAAAAAAAGCTTTTATGCAGTTTGCCATGTCATTTGGAAACTTAGAACGGGATATCACAATCTTAAAAAATTGTTTATATGCTGTTAACCGTTGAGGAGTTCCCTGATCAGGAGCCAACCCGAACCAGCAGCAACCATGTCATGGCAAAACTTTAAACCCGCTAGATTCATAGAATGTGTACACAAAATTTCGTGTCTGAGCTGTTGACCGTTGAAAAGTTCCTTTATCTGGAGCTAATCCTGGATGCCGATTCAGGTCATAATTACCACAAAAATACATTGTTATCGGAACTGAACCAACATGTAAACATTCAATTCCGTAGGGTAAGAGGAAGTGGTTCTAATTCAGCTTGCAAGATTTGACCTAAACAAACATACATACATACAAACATTGCAAGTTAAATAACAGGTTTTAAATAGTTCGCCCACATAAGAACGTAGGAACACAAAATTCCATAAGCTTGGTATTAAGACATGTTATGGATTTGACTGTCTTCTCATCCTGCGGGTGCTTTGAGAAACAACAAAGGGAATTCAAGATATGGGTATCCTGAATTCCCTTTGTTGGTTCTCAAAGCAACAAAGGGAAGTAATGCAGCAATGCAGCGCAGTTTTCTTGTGTAAGTATTATCTATTTATCACCAACTACTGCAATCACCAAGTAGGCTGATGATGGTAGAATTAATTTAGTAAGCCTGCCTCTTATATTCGTAGGCTGATGATGGTAGAGTTAATTAAGAAAGCTGGTCTCTTTTATTCGATGGCTGATGATGGTAGAATTAATTTACTAAGCTGGCCTCTTTTATTCGTAGGCTGATGATGGTAGAATTAATTAAGTAAGCTAGCCTCTTTTATTCGTAGGCTGATGATGGTAGAGTTAATTAAGAAAGCTGGTCTCTTTTATTCGATGGCTGATGATGGTAGAATTAATTTAGTAAGCTGGCCTCTTTTCAGGTTGGTCTCGAGTTTCAAGTGCGCCTCCTGAACGTGAACCTTGGAGCTATAGACCGGAGCACCCAGCGCGAGGTCGAGATGTTCCTAGTCGCCATATCGAAGAACCCACCTATCATGAACTTGGACGGATTCACAAACATCAACCGGGAGCTGTTTACTGCTGTAAGTTTTTTTTTTAACGCATGGTTCATGTATGTATGTATGTATTGCACTGGTTACTTGGTTGATCACGTGGTGGTCTCGACAAGTTGGCGCGCTTTATCTGTACTTATAATAAAGCAATATGAACGAAAAACTCTCTATATACGAGTAGAAGATAATTTAAAAAAAATAGTCTAGGGTACTCAAAATTAAGTCCTGTACATTATTAAACATCGTGTCTGTCTGTTTGTCTGTTTGTTAGTTTGTTTTCTGGATGTTTGTTCGCGCATCACGTAAAAACTACTAAACCGATTGCGATACAATTTTCATTGTTGGATATCTTAGGCTTTGACTTAAAAACTGGGTTACTTGGTATCTCAATGCAATGAGTAGAAGCCGAGGAATCGATAAAAGGTTTTTGACAGCTGAAGGAATTTTGATCAAATCTGAGCGGGTAGGTATGTATGTCAGTTTCTTTGTTCCACCATAGGTAGCTTTTAATACCTGAATAAACTTGGATGTATGGGGTATCGTTAGAATCCTTATATCATCCCTAGTGACATAGGTAATCTAAAAAAATATAAAAAAATCGTTAGAAGCCTTTTATCATCCCGAGTGACATAGGTAATTTATAAAAAATAATTTTAGATTGGCTATCGTATTTTTGTCTAACGAAACGGACGGACGAATAACGACAGAGCTACTGAAAGCGGGTGGAACACCGGTATTTAAAGTCCTTCAGACTCTGTAATCCTCGAGGGTACTACGCCAGAGGCGTAGCACAGGAGCGTAGTGGTTTTGTTCTTTAAGAAAGGTGATAAAGCCCTCTTGAAGAATTATAGGCCCATTCCGCTGCTGAGCCACGTCTATAAGCTGTTTTCGAGAGTAGTTACAAACCGTCTCGCTCGTAGGTTTGACGACTTTCAGCCTCCCGAGCAAGCTGGATTCCGGAATGGCTTTAGCACCCTAGACCACATCCATACGCTCCAGCAGATTATACAGAAGACCAAAGAGTATAATCGGCCACTTTGTCTAGCGTTTGTGGACTACGAGAAAGCCTTTGATTCAGTCGAGACCTGGGCAGTGCTACAGTCATTACAGCGGTGCCAGATTGTGTTTTTTTTTTTTTTATTACGGACTAGGCAATCGTTTGACCACGATCTCATGTGATGGAAAGCGATGATGTGGTCGAAGGTGTAGCACGCTTACCTAGTAGATACCTATTCACTCTTGACTTGAACACACCGGGGTTATAATTTACCGGAAACACTGACGAGGGCAGGGCATTCCACTTCTTTGCAGTTCTTATAATATATGAAGAAGCGTAACGCTTCGTTCTTGTGCGAGGTATTTCAACCATGAAAGCGTGGCGCTTTGCTGATCGTCTAGTCGTACGGTGATGGAAAGGTGATGGAGGAATCAGGTTGTGCAGTTCTTGTGCACACTCTCCATAGTGCAATCTGTAGAATACCGCCAGGCTTGCTACCTCACGTCGATGCGCTAGACTTTGAAGCTTACTCTTTACCAGAGCGTCATCCCCAATGAGCCTGATAGCACGTCTCTCAATTGAATCCAAAGACTCGAGCTGATACTTGGCAGAACCGTCCCAGAGGTGGCAGCAGTACTCCATACAAGATCGGACCTGTGCTTGATAAAGATTCAAAAGCTGACCCGGTGTGTAGTACCGCCTAACCTTAGACCAAATACCAAGTTTGTTTGCAGCTACCTTGGCTTTGGATTCAATATAAGACCCAAAATTCAGGTTTGATGTGAGTTTGACACCCAAAAGCTCCAAATGGTCGCCTATTGGTATTGTTACACTTTGAAAAGACGGAGATCAGTTTAGAGGACTCTTTTTAGCAGAAAACAAACACGCCTGCGTTTTAGTAGCATTAAACTTAACCAGGTTAGCATCAGGTTCATCAGGTTAGACACGGCTTCTAAGGCTAAATTTAAACGTTCTACCATAGCCTCTCTCTGAAACTGGACAGCGTCACAGCTGGCTTGAGCATTGGAAGTGTATCTCTCAACTACAGTATCTACCTGACTACCGGTACATCGAAGTGTTGAAGTGTTTGTACAGCAAGGCCACATTGACAGTTCGTCTTCAGGATCAGTGCACGAATTCTATCCAGTTGCAAAAAGGGGTGAAACAGGGAGACGTTATTTCTCCGAAACTGTTCACCTCTGCACTGGAAGGTATATTCAACCTTCTGAACTGGAACGGATTTGGTGTTAACATCAAAGGCGATTACCTCACTCACCTTCGATTTGCTGATGATATAATCATCATGGCTGAAACTCTGGAAGACCTAAGCACAATGCTCAGTGACCACAATATTGTTTCCCAACAGGTGGGTCTTAAAATGAACATGGGTAAGACGAACATCATGTCAAATGCCCATGTCAAATACCCATGCCGGTTTATGTTGGGACCGATATTATCGAAGCTGTTGATCACTATGTCTACTTAGGTCAGACGATCCAACTGGGTAGATCCAACTTCGACAAAGAGTCCAACCGACGAATCCAACTCGGATACTGCAGAGTCTCAAGGCGAAAGCTTATAATCAGAGCGTGTTGCCAGTGATGACATACGGCACTGAGACGTGGTCGCTAACTATTGGTCTAATACGAGTACACAAGCTCAGAGTTGCGCAGCACGCAATGGAGAGAGCTATGCTCAGTGTTTCACTACGTGATAAAATCCGAAATCAGGAAATCCGTAGAAGAACGAAGGTTACCGACATAGCTCTCAGATTTTGCAAGTTGAAATGGCAATGGGCAGGCCATATAAGTCGCAGAACCAACAACCGTTGCGAAATAAAGTTTCTCGAATGGCAACCACGAACAAGCAAGCGAAGTGTGGGGTGGACGATACGATGGATCGACGACATTGTAGCCATCGCAGGAAGTCGGTGGATGGAGGTGGTACAAGATCGCTCGTCATGGCGCTCTTTGGGGGAGGCCAATGTTCAGCAGTGGACTTCTAAAGGCTGACATGAAGATAATGATGTTTTTTTGTCTTACTTTGATGACTTATTGAAGTAACTAGCTGAACTTGCGGCTTTTCCCGCGTGTTTATTTCCTTTAAAAGTAGCACATACGTATTATTCCACCAAAAGTGCATTTAAAGTAAAATTTACTACATATCTAAAAAAAAAAACATTCAGCCGTCAAATAGTTTTTTTTTCGATTGCTCGGCACCTAATCATCGGGTTTAGATACCACGTACCCCAGTTTTTAAGTCAAACCCTAAGCTATCCAATAGTGAAACCCGCTTTGCAATCGGTCTAGTAGTTTTAACGTAATGCGCGTCAAACAAACAAACAGACAGAAACGATTATTAAAAATGTTATATTCTTGTTCAGTAGCTTATTTTAAGTACCCAAGAGCATTTCTTAAATTGTGTTCTTTGTGCATAATTTTTCGTTTACATTGCTTTACCTATCTAACTATACATATAATAAAGTAATAAAAATTAAAAAGTCTGTACAAAGGAGATAATAAAAAAAAAATGTCCAGGTTACTTAAAATAAGCTACTGAACGAGTTTTTTTTAATCGTTTCTATCTGTTTGTCTGTATGTTTGTTCGCGCATCAGGTCAAAACTACTGGACCAATTACGATGCAGTTTTCATAGTTGGATAGCAGCTGGTTGTAAGTATAGATAGATATAGATGTTAGAAATTACAGCATGGTACAAAAAGTCGACTTCAAATGGATTAACTAATTACCAAAAAAAAAACTACTGATCCAATTTAGATACAATTTATATGGAAGTATATCCTTACTATACCACATTAAGAGTATACCCTTTCAAACAAAATAATAGTTTCATAATCGGTCCGCAATTGAAGGAGAAATCAGTGGACACATAAAAAGAAAAAACATGGAGTCGAACATAGAACCTCCTAGTGTTGGGAAGTCGATTAAAAATATAGCTTTTGCCATAGATCTAATTAAAAGTGGACAGATTACCAGGTACCAGCTCCTCAGGCGTGGACCCACAGACTACGATAGACGACGCGAGTAGCTCTGAACTGTATAAAAACCAAGCGTGTCAGTTTTTTCGTGCCTAATGTGACGTCACGAGAGCAATTTAGTGATGGGAAGTTCATGCCATGCGAATCCGATTAAAGTCACGCTGCTAAACCGATTCAAAGGCAGAACAATAATCGATTTTCCAAAAATTCTTATAGTTATACTCCAGAGTGTTACATAATCTCTATCTCTATCTCTACATAGTTTATAATGAAGTCGCTTTCCGCGTCTGTTTGTCTGTATATCCGCTAACTCCTAAGCCACGCAACGGATTTTGATACAGTTTTCACCATAAGTTGTTTTTTTTTTGCGAAAAGTTTACATATATAACTAGATGTGCCAGCGGCTTTGCCTCCTTGGACATTTCTGTGGGTTAAAAGCTACCTTTGTGTTATTCCAGTACTAAAAATACCTATAGAGTACAAAATACCAAATTTCGTTCAGCCGTCATATATCTTTTTAACCGCTCGATTGATTCTATGGGCTACAGTCACTTTTTTTGTTTTCATTGATCATCGCAACTAACGCTACAGCCACATTTTTGTTTTCATCGATCATCGGACCACTCGATAGCGACGTAAATTTTGCCACTCGATTTTGAACATTATTGACCTCAATAATCATTCAAATCTAAGCGTGTTTATATAATTATTTTGCTTCGAAACCCACAACATAAACACTTGAAATATGTGCCGTACCTATTTAGCTCCATAAATCACCAGTTTGTTTATCTAAGCGCTCAATGAAGTGGTCATAAAAACTGTTTGTTTACGCAAAGTCAGCGCGGCCAGATGTGTCGCGTAGACCTTATTTTTTTTGTGGGTTGACAATCAGATACCTGTGATCTCGGCACGTACCCAATAAATCCCCAGTTTTCGGCCAGATGTGTCGCGTCGACCTTCTTTTTTTTGTGGGTTGACCATCAAGTACCTGTAGTCTCAACGCATATACAATCAATTACCAGTTTGAGGTTAGATGTGTCGCGTCGGCCATATTTTTTTTGGGTTATCAGTTTGGTCCTGCGGTCTTCAGCGCGTGGACAACCGAGTGGTTAAAGATTGCTCGGCTTGTATTTATCGGATTGAGATACCAAGTATGACAGTTTTTAAGTCCAACCCTTAGCTATCTAACAGTTAAAACGACATTGCAATTAATCTTGTTGGTTTTACGTGATGCGCGAACCAACATATATACAAACAAACAGACACGATTTTGTGTTATATTCATGGCACAGCTATATAGCCTAGTAGTAACATTAAAGTCTTCCCGAACCCAATCTATACCCGAACCCAATTTACTTACACCATTTACGCTACACCTATGCCCTTGTTCCGCTCTATTGACTTCATAATACAATTAGTATTTTATGAACGCAAATCATGTCGCATCGTCTTTTAGATCTGTTTATTAAGAAAAAAAAAAAAAAAAAACTGTAGCTCGACATATCCATTTTGCCTCATTCTGCCATAAGTTTGAGTGTATGCTCACAGAGTTGCTGTGTTCTATTTTTGCGGTGGGTCTTAAAGAACTCCGACCCGACCGCGTGAACAATTTCCACCAGCCCATTGTTTAGTTCGTCCACTGTATCGCATTCGGTAAGGATTTGGAAGCGACTTTAGAGTTCGAGTTTGAAAGCTCTCTGGGTTTTGGATTTAGGCAGGCTTTGGGAAAAGAGTAGATCTCATCAAACGAGAACTTTCCAGCTTTCCGTTAATATTCAATGAGCCTCTTACCATGCGGTGATCACTGCCGGTCTTAACCCTGTTGATCACAGAGACTTAATTGAATATAAGCCTATTGGTCGTCAAAATTAAATCTATCTCGCTTTTATTTATGACCGGGGCATAGCGACGTCTATTTCCTGGACAGGCGCTTCTTGAAAAAGGAGTTCATCATAAAGATAAAGATCCTTCTCCATGAAGTCAGGCAATCGCTGACGCCTTTGGTTCCGCTGTCCAAATCGAAACCGCCCCACTCTTAGTTCATCGCCATTCCTCATGCCTAGCTGTGCGATGAAGTCCCCCATCACCACTGTAAAAAGATTTCTCGGGGCATGTATGGCATCTGAAATGTTGTCGTCATAGCCTCCACTTCATCGTCCGGGCGTTTCGAGTGGTGCGTACACCTGTATGACCTTCAACGAATATCGTTCGGTAATTCTGATTATAAGCTATGCTACCCTGCTCGAAACGCTTTCGATCTTCACAATGTTGTTGACGAGGGACTTGTGGACGAGAAACCCGATACCATGTTGGGATTGCTGGTCGCCCTCCCAGAAATAGAGGGTTATCTTATCCTCTTCCTCTCTTCGGACTTCTAATAAACTCTATAATACCCCAGCGTAACTTACAGCTGACGAGTTGACGAGGGACTTGTGGACGAAAAACCCGATACCATGTTGGGATTGCTGGTCGCCCTCCCAGAAATAGAGGGTTATCTTATCCTCTTCCTCTCTTCGGACTTCTAATAAACCCTATAATACCCCAGCGTAACTTACTATTTCTTCCAAATCTATCAACTTCTCATCGGTCCTCAAGGTGCGTGGGTTATATGTTGCCAGGTCCAGAGATTGTGGGGGTTGGTAGCTGGGTCTCTGCCGGGGATTCCTAGCACCCTCTGCTCCACCGTTACCGTGGCTGCCACCGGTGCCAGGAATAATGGAGCCGCTAGCAGCCGTGTTTGCGGTGTGTTTATCATATTTGCACCACGCTTGGCAGGCGAATTGGTGACCGCAGTGTTGTCCGTGAGTACTCGGAGAACGCTGCTGCCCATCTTCCGATGTGTAATCCCTTAGTCGCCTCTTACGACATCCACAGTAGGATTGGGTGGGGTCTTATTCTAAGCCGATACCGCCACGGCTACGTTAGTTTTACAACAAGGTAACTAGATGGCGCTACTGTGCACCGCTAGATTGTTCGCAAAAAAGTTTGTACGCGCGAGTTTTACAGCTCAATGAACCACTAATTATTAAGATATAGTCTATTAACTATTTCCAGTACGGCTTTAGTCTTAGCGAACGCAATTAGTACTTTATTTTCTTAGGCATATTAGAACGAACCTAAATGTAAGATATAAAAAACTAATTTGAAAAAACAAGAAAAAAAATACTACTTCAAAGCGTATAAACCTTAATAGAAAGAATTTCATTTTTTTGTGATCTTTGCTAGGTAAGTGCCCAACTCACTGTTCTATACACGAACAAATAGTAGAATAGTTTGGACTAACCCTTGTGTTCTTAGATCAGTTTGGACTAACCCGTCAGTTAAGCGCAGAACAAAACTTAAAAAAACAAAATGCTTTATTTTAAGTTTTTAGGATTTGAAGTCGGTTTGATATATTTTTAATAAGTTTTTATAACATGCCTGGCTTGGTTCGACTCACGCTAGCAAGCGGCATTTATAAGCATCTTCATACAACCACGGGAGAAGAACCGGCAAGGAACTCGAAGGTTTTTTTCCAGTTATATTCTTAGTTTCTTACGTAACAGTATTATTGGTCTCCATGGTACTTTTGACTACAGATTTAAGTTTCCCTTGGCGTGACTCAGTGTCAGTCGTCAGTCAGTTGTATTGTCGTAGGGATTTTGTTAAACCTCTGTATTTTGTTTCAGAACATATCATACATGTCAACCTACCTGATCGTACTGATGCAGTTCAAGCTGACCCTTCTACGTCAAAGTGCCAGAAAAGCTATCAAATCCATCGTCAAGGCAATTTTCAATACCACCACTACCCTGGCCGATGATATTGATGATGAGGACGAGGAATAAGTTTCTTCATTGTCATTTTTTAAATAAAACTATATAAAAGCAAAAAAAAAACACTACTTCCCTGCCAAAAACGAACAAAATAGTTTTTAACCCAATAAATTATAAAAATGTTTGGATGTGCTCTCAAAGGGCTTAAATTTGATAACCATATGGTAAGATTAAACTTTTTTTTTCGCAATTGTAAAAGGAGCCGTACTGGTGCCACATGGAATTACTTTAAAAAAACTATGTTACTCGGGATGATGAAGGGATTTCACGAGGCGATCCTTGGGTTTGGGTTTGTTCCACTAGCCCAGGGACCAAACCTCAGTGGACGCAAAAGTACAGGAACAATTAGGAGGACAGGAACAGGAGGAGATGTTCATAAACAGAGAACTTGCACTCGACTATTCTATTCAGTCTTCTTCCAGTTAAATAATTTAATTTATTTGGTAAGAGTGTAGCCTTGGGGCTCTAGTATTGTTATTATCACAGACTTTTCTTGCTTCAACATCAAAACAACGAACGAAGTTATTATCATATATATTTAAAAGACTCCAGATATAATAAACTTATTTAGGTACATACATATTTTAAAACATATTATTTCGTAAAATTGCAGTTTTTGCTAATCCAATGACAATATGAGAATGACAAGTTATTTGAATTTAGAATTAATAATGACAAACTATCAAATGGAATGAAATGGATTCTAAAATATTATATATATATAATTAAGAATTTATGAAAGAGGTTTCACATCGTGACAATACCCCGCCACCCCAGAGGTTTTTTTTTTTATTAATTAATACAATAAATTATTTTGTTTAGTTTGGTATGCAAAAATTTTAATGTTATTGGTATCCCAAAACTTTAGGTTTATTAAAAAAATAAGTAGTAGTTAATAATAAACATATATATAATAAGGGTGATAAAGTTGAAATAGTAAAATAATTAATTAAAATAATGGAAATGCTGAGCTGAAATGGAATTTTTAGACTCTGGCCAATTTTCAAAGAAACTTGCATAAGCTCGTTTGAATTTTTGTTGTTGACCAATTTGGGTTATCGCCTTTAATTTTTAGGTGAACATGTTTATTTAAAATGTCAATAAAATCACACATTCATTCATCATCATTGATAGTCTTATTCCCATTCCTTGGATATAAAACTCATAAGAAAGAGGACAGTCACCAACCACCCGAGCAGGCTGGCTTCTGTCCTAGCTTCTCGACTACCGACCACATTCACGCTCTTAATCAAGTCATAGAAAAATTTACAGAATATAACAAACTTCTATATTTAGCCTTCGTGGATTATACGAAGGCTTTCGATAGCATTAAACACTCAGCCATATTCACAGCACTAGAAAATCAGCACCTGGATAAAACCTACATAGACCTAATAAAAATCATCTACAATAACAGTACAGCTTCCGTCAAACTACAAGCTCCCGGCCCTCATTTCAACATAGAAAAGGGAGTAAAACAGGGAGATCCACTTTCTCTAAAGTTGTTTACAAGCACCTTAGAGGAAATCTTTAAGAAACTAGCAGATCCCTGGGCAAATAGGGGCATAGACGTTGGCGGTACTAACTTAACCAATGCGCTTTGCTGATGACATCGTCCTTTTCGCTCCAAATGCACCCGAATTACAACAAATGCTGGAAGATCTTAGCGCAGCAAGCCTTGAGGTTGGACTTACTATGAATCGATCAAAGACTCAGATCATGACCAATAACACAAAACCTATGATCAAGGTAGATGGGCAAATACTGGAGTATGTCGATGAGTATATCTACTTGGGCCAGCTAGTTTCCTTCGAAAACAGGCAAGATAAAGAAATCGGTCGTCGAATCGAAAACGCCTGAAAGAGCTACTGGTCCATGAAAACGCTAATGAAGGGTGACCTTCCTCTGTCGCTGAAGCGCACTCTCATCGACATGTGTATTCTGCCTGTCCTAACCTACGGTGCACAAACATGGTCATTGACTGGGGCACAGAAGTCCTAACTCAAGGTTTGTCAGAGAGCCATGGAACGTAGCATACTCGGAGTGAAAAGGATAGATCGAGTCCGGAACACTACACTGCGCTCGAAAACTGGAATCACTGATGCTGGTTTTAAGAGTGCGAGGTTGAAGTGGGACTGGGCTGGACATGTAGTCCGTATGCATCCGGCAAGTTGGGCAAAAATCACCATTGTGAGTGATTATGTGAGTGCATTTGTGTATGTGTATGTATAATGAGTGTGTGGTGTGTGATGTGTAAATGTATGCATGTGTATATTTATATACAATTAGTTAAACGTACCTTAGGGTACGACGTGCCTGTAGCACGTGTATGTACATAATATACGTTGTGTTAGAACGTTAAAATAAAATGAGTAAGGTAGGTAGGCAATAGTATATTAACTATAAGATCATACTGGTTTCGGTTTATATTGAATATTATGTTAGTAAATAAAAATAAAAAGTACATAGCTAACAAGTAGGGAATAGCAATACTTAGGGACTTGAAGTCAATATTCATAATGAATCCGAAAAGTTAATGAAGTGAATAAAAGAAAAATAAGCTAAAAATGTGGACAGTACTCCGTAAAGGGAAATTATATTAAAATAAAATTATTTACAACTTAAATACAAGGTTATTTGTAATTAGGGATCCTACAATGGTCATAAGTAGGTATTTAAATGTATGGTAAGGTACGGGAATATGAAAGCAATCTAACTTTCATAGTACATAATTATAATAAAGTATGTAAGTAAGCAGACAAGTGATGGTTAAGGTTAAGACGTACGTGTTATAGGTTTAATGTCTTTGTCATGCCAACGGCCTAAGGGATCAACAGACAAATCACTGAGGTCGTAAATTAGTGAAGAAATTTTAGCTGCTATGATGCATTTTACAAATTTAGGAGCTAATTTAGTTGAAAAATACTTGCCTGCTGAACTTATTGGATAAATACGTTTCCATGTAATGTCGCCTTGGTTAAATTCAAGGTGTTGATAATGTTTATTATAATATTTTACGTTAGTTTCATGAGCGCGGAATATACGTGCTTGTACTTCAGCAAATAAAGGGCTTAACTGACTTATGTTATTAGCGTATTCATTGCGTGGAGCAAAAATCAATTCTTCAGTTAGATCCGAAGCATTATATACCGAACCACATGTTACAAATTTGCGACCAAATACTAAGAAAGCTGGTGTGAATTTAGTAGTTTCATTAACAGCCGAATTTATGGCAAATTGGATTTGATTTAAATATAGATCCCATGTACGATGTTCATTATCAATAAAAGAAGCAACTGCTGTTATAATTGTTTTGTTGTAACGTTCAACAGACGAACGTACTGTCAACGTATTGACTTGGGGACAGTAACGAGGGGTGTAATGAATTTTTGGTATGTTGTAATATTGAAATAAATCCTGGAGTTCATGACTAATTAGTTGAGGGCCATTATCTAGGATTATGGTCTCTGGAATACCATAAACCATAAAAACTAAGTTTTCAAGTAAATGTTTGATTACAGAAGAGGTACGTGTAGCTCGCTTCATGCGGAATATAAAACAATATTTGGAAAAACAAGATGTGACTACAAAAATAAATCTATTATGTTTACGTGTCATTGGAAGTGGACCAATAATGTCAATAGATATACATTGGCAAGGACGAGAACAGTTCTTGGGTTTACCTATCAGACCAATGGTATTTTGATACTGATGCTTATAAGCGAGGCATGTTTCACATTTGGAAATATGGCTGGCAATGTCTTTGTACATAAATCCTGGCCAGAAGTATTTTTCTTTAATACGATGGTATGTTTTGAAAAGTGCCAAAATTAGCTGCTGTTGGTAACAAATGGTTTTCGTCGATAATAGCTGTACGAAATTCAGATAGGATTACTTCTTTCCAACTTAATTCTGAGTTTACGAGGGTATTAGAACGGGTGTACCTGTAGAGTTTATTGTGTCGTATCATATAATCAGGAGTTGATGTGGGATTTGTGCTACACTTCGAGTATACAGAAGTGTACCACGAATCAGAAGTAAGTGTTGGATCATAATTAATCACATTAATTGGTTTAATGCGAGACAATGTATCTGGGACCAAATGTTCCTTGCCACGTTTATATTTAATGTCAAAATTAAACATTAATAAACGTATGCTCCAACGGGCAAGTCTACCTGTAGAATTATCTAAGTGTATGAACCATTCAAGTGCAGAATGATCAGTATAGATAGTAAACTTTTGGCCATTGTCTAGGTAGAAACGCCAATACTCTAATGCTGTTATAACGCTTAGGGGTTCACGTTCAGTGATAGAATAGTTTCTTTGGGGACCTGTAAGTAATTTGCTTTGACTTTATCAGGGTCTGTGTGGAGACCTTGATCATCAATTACGTAGCCTAGGTATTTAAGTTCATTTCGGAAAAATGCACATTTTGGAAAATTTACTGTTATACTTGCTTTTGAAAGTTTTGCGTGTAATTTGTTAAGTAAACGTACGTGTTCCTCGTACGTTTTTGTAGCTATTATTATATCATCCAAATAATAAAAAAGAGAGTCGTTGTTAGACTCATCAGAAAGAAGATTATCAATGAATCTTTGTTGCGTAGCTGGTGCGTTAGTAAGACCAAAAGGCATAACCTTAAGTTGAAAAGATTCACGACCTGGAACGTAAAAAGCAGTCTTAGGTCTGTTTTCTAAACGTAAAGGCACTTCTCAAAAAGCTTTAGTAATGTCAATTGAACTCAGATATTTAGAATCTTTAAGGTTGTATATAATGTCTGATATGAATGGTAATTTATAAGCATCTTTTCTAGTTATGTCGTTAAGCTTACGACTGTCGACGCAGAATCTCCAAGTACCATCTTTCTTAGGAGCAATAATTACAGAATTTAGCCATGGGCTTTCACAAGGCTCTATAACATCAAGTTCTAGCATTTTATCAACTTCTGCTCGAAGAGTTTTTTGTTTTTAAGGTGATAATCGATAGCATCGTTGACGACCTGGTGGGTGGTCACCTGTATGAATACAGTGTTCAATAAGTTTTGTTCTTCCTAATGGAAGTACGTCGGTAGAAATATTACGAAATTGTTCCACGACTGCATCAGCAAGAATCAATTGCGTGTCTGTAAGTCTATCATAAGACTAAGTAAGTATCGTTAGTATTGATGATAAACACGGGAGTATCTGAACTCTTGTGCATACTGACCGTATTAAGTATGTCTGGAGCCAGTTTAAAAGTTTTCCAGAAGTCGATACCTAATATGAAAGGTTGAGTAATAGCGGGTATTACATGGGCAGTAATTATAGCAAACTTATTTTTAAATAAAGTTGGAAGCTTAATAGTACCAATTGAATTGATTGTTTGACCATTAGCAACAGAACCTTTGATAATTTGGTCATGTTGTATTTTCAAACCATGTTTAAGTAATAATTTATATCCAGTAAACCGTTTAGGGTAAAATTTCCAACATTTACTTTAAGGTATGGACGTTCAGTGTACGATGTATTATCAAAGAAGAGCGTAGAAACGTTGTATGTTTTGAAAAATATTGAAATAGTTTTAAGCCAATTGTTCCAATCAGTTTGATCAAATTTATTGTTAGTAAATTTGTGCTTCTGGTTCCTCTCTAATTAGTTTTTGAAGTTTGTGTACATACAGGGCAATTGGTAAACATTACGTCTTTTTTACCGCAACGAAAACAAACTTTATGTCTGTGGGGACATTGACATATAGCATGGCTATCGTTTCGACAGCGAGGGCAAAATATAGGTAGTGTAGTTTTCTTAGAATCTGCAGCAATTGAATGTACAGGGTAAGATTGGTGTGTTTGCACAAGTGGATGTTGCAAGGTATTGTTAGGATAATGTGGTATATTAGCTTCACTAAGTCTTGTAGTGTAGAAGGGGTATCAGAGTTGGACATTTCAATGCAACTTTCGTACCATTTACACGATTTAAATAATGTTGCGACCGAGTCAAGATCGTTTGGTGATAACCTTTGACCAAATTCGGGTCGCAAGTTACGCCTAACAATGTCAATCTTGGCTTTTACAGAAATAGGCTCACGTAATTTTGCAAATAATGATTCTAATTCAGTAAAATAACAAATCACACGCCCATTTGTTTTTTGTTTGCGTGCATCTATGATTTTCCACAGGTTATAATCAAAATCTATAATTTCAAATTCATTAAGTAATGTAATTTTAAAAGAGTTCCTTTAAGAATGTCGTATATGTGGTTGTATACTTCAGTATGTGAAATATTTCGAGCAATTGAGAATTCCTCTACTTTTTCTATAAAATCTTTTGGACCCTTGTAAATAAACCGTTTAAATTCGTGACTTGATCTGTTGATCGAAATATTTTGTAGTTTTTGTGTCAGTAGGTCAAAATATGGTAATTGAGTTTGTAGTTCTGGAAAAAAATCTTGTGTTTTTTCTGTAGAAGAGCAGCTTGGATTTTCTAATGCAGCCTGTGTTGTTAACACAGGCTGCTTTTTATCCCAGAAAAATGAACATTTCCTGAGGGACACTGGAGAAACCTTAGAGCGCAGCTAGTATTTATGTAAATTTAATGTTTCTTTTTTACTTACATATTTTACTTTACTTTGATAGTTGCAATAGTTGCTAAATCTAAAATTGAAAAATTTATAAGAAGCTTATAAGACAATTGCTACTGTTTAGTTATCAGAATTATATATTTTTGTAATGGTCTTTTAAAGACCTTCATTGTGATACCTCATTCGACATATTATATTATTGGTTTTGGACATATTTTGATCCGTAGGAAATACAAAGGCAGTTGTAAGCCGCCATATTAGTTTCCTTGACACTTCATTACATCTTATAGCACTTTCGAGATCAAGACGAATCCAATATACCTCATTTATCAAAATCCATTAAGCTGTTTAGACTGTAGAACGCGGCTAAACAAGGCGCAAAAAAATACAAACAAACGTACATATAACCCTCCGTGCAGTCGGGTGAAAATAACACCAAAGCTCTAGTAACAGTCAAGAAGTTTAAAAAAAAACGGAGTCAACACAGCACAATCAAAGTGAAGCACCCTTGATATGCCGATCCGCTCGTACGCACAAGCGTGAAGCACACAATCAAAGTGAAGCACCATGTTATGCCGATCGGCCGCCACATCGCAGCTAGATCTTGTCAGTAGTGTTAATTCTGTCAAGTTTTCAGAAAAAAAAAATAAGTCTTTTGTGATGAAATTTTGTATCAACCACAAAATATCTACTCACGCACACACATGCAATAAAATCTGATAAAAACAGACAAAATTAAATGCTTTAATGATACTCTAGCAATACTAATATATTTCGTAATAAATCGTTGGCTGCATTGATGTTTAAGGCGTTCCAATGATCTAACCTAATTTATGTTGTAAGGTTCTAGTAAATTACAAGCTTAACTATTATATTTTATGGTTCATCTGCAAACCAAGTTGTCTAGGATTTTAGCAATCTTCAATCTGCTTCGTTATTATAATAAAAGATTGTGTTTTGTTTTCATTATCCTTTTCGTTTAATGTTTTCTTTCTGCAGGCGAAAGTTTACTTAGGTGAGAGGCCACAGAAAATATTTGCTTTTACCCGCATTTGCGCCGAGAATATTAAGAAATTTTCTTATAAAGGAACTTTCATGTAAAGACATTTGTTTCAAAAGTATTTTCTGCACTGATTTTCTTAGACTATTTTCCTTGTCTGTTGTATGTCTGTTTATCAATTATTTATATGTGTGTTTTCAAAGGAATAAGGTTAAGTATTGAAAAAAAAGTAGTACCTTACTTTCAAAAAATTACTTCGTAAAATGTAGTTGGGATATTATTTCCTGCAAGATCTATCGCCAAAATTTTACATACTAGCTGTCTGTGCCCGTGACTTTTTCTCTTGTTTAAAAGTTATCTATTCCAGGGCCAAAAATACTTTTGAAGTACAAATTTCGTTCAGCTTTCAAATAGGTTTTTATTGATTGCGCGGCTTATACTCATCGGATTAAATACCAACATAGAAGTACTAGGGATCTATGGATACCAAGTTTTTAAGTCAAAATCTGAGCTATCCAATATTGAAACCACATCGCACATACAATTTAAAATAATAATAATAATTATTATTTATTTATATTCAGACAATGTCCATAAAATTGTTAGTATAGATCTTATTTATCTATGTTAGTAGACTAACAGTCCAGAAAAATCTATCTAAAAAAAATGTTCTACTTATTTATTTATGAAGATTTCCCGGCCAGACAGCCTGCAACGAGACTATCTGATCTGAACTCGAATGAACTCCCTCACGATCGCGGAATCGTATCTTCCACCAATGACTTGTAGGATTCTGTTAGAGTTCCCCCGTACCCTGCTTAGTAGGGAGACGATTCTCTTGCGCATGATGGCATATGATGGCATGAAAGCCACCAACTCACGCCTCCGCAAACATACGCGAGGCACTACAGAAACGTGGCAGCCCCAAGAGCATCCTAAAACCATTGTTATACTGGACATGCAAGGCATTGAGTGATCTCTGAGTACCTATAGCTGGCCCACAGACTGCTCGTGTGGAAAGTTTGACAATATAACTTATACAGTGTTATTTTGACTTCGTCACTACACGAGCAAACCTGCGTGTCATATTACACTACAAAATACTTTTAAGTTCGTTACCTACCATCAGGTGACTTTCCCCACATGTCCCCTTTCCCCATTCCTCCCCCACTCCTCTTCTTACTTACCCCCACTCTCCCACCACTTCCCCTCACCCCCCAAAAACTTCCCATACATCTCCCGCCCTTCCCCCCAACCTTCCAATCTCCAACCTCTTATGGGTT
The DNA here is from genome assembly GCA_946251855.1 of Alsophila aescularia. NCBI lineage: Eukaryota > Metazoa > Arthropoda > Insecta > Lepidoptera > Geometridae > Alsophila > Alsophila aescularia. The sequence continues at coordinate 8,304,759 of OX276380.1, read as the reverse complement.
TCTGCTTTCCTGGTAGTTTGAAACTTTATTAAATATTACAATTAACCTCATGCCCTAGTATGTGTTGAAAATGAGTAACAAGGAGATCCTTTTGATAGTAGTGTTTGTTGTTTGTTTGTCGTATGAAGTAATGTTGGCCTCTAGTGTCAGAGATTGTCAGACCACCAGAAGGCCTTTGACATGACTTAACGATGTTATTAATCAAACACAGCCGGGACCGACAGCCTAACGTGCTCTCCGAAGCACGGAGCGATGGAAGACCGCAAATAACAGAAAAGTCATTGGTGCGGAGCCTAGGACTTAACCCAGTATCATTGGATTCTAAGTAGCACTAATGAACCGTTAGGTTACCATCGCTAGATAGTAGTGTGACCACAAGAAACTGGTTTTCCTTGTGGTCAAACTAGTGACAAATCGGTGTGACCACGACTCCGCACCCTTCTCCTCAATCATTTATTATTATGAAGGACTCACTAAAAACATCCTACTTATTTCTCATAAGGGGGCTTTTTACCAGACTGTGCAAAGCAAAGGAGAGTAATATTGTTTATCAGCCTACGTATGTATGTATGTATATGTTTATGTATATGTCTAAGCCACCAAAAAAGTAGGGGTCGATCTCAAGAATGAACAGATAGATTGGGCTGAAAGATCGGGTCCTATGAGAGGCAAACCAATTCAGATAAAGAATCTGCAAGGAACTATCACCACCAAGGCCCAAAATCGGCCTATTGTGGTTTGCTTATCAAGGCGCGCAATTCGTGACGAGTTGTTAAAAGCAGCTAGAAACCGCAAACCCACTACAGCAATGGACGTCGGTGTTGGTGACCAACCTGTCAGACTATATTTCAACGAAAGACTCACCCGGGAAAACTGTATGTTATTTCGGGAGACCCGGACTAGATCAGTCCAGGCAGGTTTTAAATACTGCTGGACTAGCAACGGCTTTATCAACGTACGGCGAAGAGAAGGTAGTCCGGCTATACGGATCAGAAACTGCGAAGAGCTGGCGGAGAAACTCGGCGTCTCCGCGTCAGGAACAGGAGCCACATAGTAACATAACATTTTATAGTGGCATCTTTATTTTACTTTTATTTTTATACTCCTTCTTACCTTACCTTTATCGTCGTGCAATCAAAATATCAAAAACTGTATTTTACACGATGTTAGGGATAGGATAAGGAAATGGCTCGTTACTCTTGACTACAATTCCTCTGAATCCCTTTTGGTCGTTTTGAAGTAGGTAACCATTTTAGAATGCGTTCCTAACGGTTTTACCAACTTGCTTTTATTACTTTCACAGTCTCACACTATCACATCATTTCATACAACATCATAATCACAACTCATGCACTCATACACACATTTTCATTTAATTTATATATATATATGTTATATTTTAATAATGTTTTGTAAAATTTTAAATTAGTCACATACGTTACCTTCTGTGTCAACTGTTGTTTCTCCTGTTTTTAAAATCTGCAATGCGAGCATGGATCTTATCGATCCATGAATTTACTGGTTTTTTTTAATTAAGTTTGACGTTAATATTCGATAATACAAGTTCGGTAGCACGGAACGTATTTTATCAAAAACGACATAAATTCGATAAATCATATTTAATATATAGATTTATATCGACAAAAGGAAGCACGAATCTTATTTTTGACAAATGTTGTCGATATAATGTCGGTAATTTTACCGAATTTGTTGAATAGGTATTAGGTTAGGTATTTAAGTATTTGAAAATCATTTCTAAGTTTCTCATATCATTTTTCATTTAGACTGACCATTTAGGAACTATAACGATTTAAAATTCGCTTTCAGGTTTTTTCTTTGTGCGTGAATTTTCTTGATATAAAGGGATAAAAGCTAGAAGAGTAAAAACCCTTGAATATACAGTAGTTCCTTTTGAAATTGTATTTCCCTTGAGAGTTCGATGGCTCGTTAGCATCGGGGGAGACACTGAATAATGTATTAGAGCCAACTAATTAATGGAACCATCTGAGTCAATATTCAATTTGCATTCTTAGAATATTCCAAGTTTGCTGAACGCTAGTGATGGACGGGGGTGTTACGTATTTAGCTGGCTTGCGATAGGCGACAGTCATGACATATATTATTTGAATCTCCTGAGTTTTGGCCAGTATAAATTTACATTTATTTTATTTTAGCATCATATTGGTGATCGATTAAATACCCTTCTGAGGAGGGTTATGTGTATGAGTTGTATGTATGTTTGTTTGCATATTTGTACGTTTCGGCTTACAACTGCCATATTGTATTTCCAACTGAACGAAAAATTACCAAAACCTATCGAGTGAGATATCATAATACAGGTCTTTAAAAAGCCATTTCAGAAATATATAATTCATATAACTAAAGAGTAGCAATTTTCTTTTAAGCTTCTCACAACTTATTCAATGTTAAATTATTCAAGTTAATGTTAAAACTATAGTCTAATAGTTTGTTTTGTTAAAAGTAAAGTAAAATATGTAAGTAAAAACGAAATATTAAATTTATATAAATACTATCTGCCCTCCGCGGTTTCACTCGCGTCCCTCAGGAACCATACATTTTTCTGGGATAAAGAGTAACCTGTGTGTTAGTCCAGATTGTAAGCTACCACCATGCCAAATTTCATCTAAATCCGTTCAGCTGTTTAAGCGTGAGGAAGTAACAAACATACACGCACCCACGCACATCCTTACATACATAGAAATTTTCGCTTTTATAATATTAGTGTGATTATGTTTGCGGGCGCTCAGCTTGCTTTCAATAATTTTGATCGCAGTCGGGTTTTTTGTATTTTATAATCATTTCAACCTAATTCAGACTATTACAAACATTTTAAAGAAAAATAGCTAAATCCAGCCGTTCTCATATTATACTGTTACTAACGAACAGAATTTCATTTTTATTCAAATAGATTTGCCATCCGCAGTATTTTAAGTCTAAATAAATGACTTCCTACTGAATTATAAACACGTACAAAGCTGGTTATCGTCAACAAACATTCTACAAATAAACTTAGCTTTAAAATAACTGCTCTGATTTTGTTAGATTAAATTAAATTCAGCACTCAACGTTTCAAAGTTGATCGAATGAAAAATTCAGCTACGTCACTTAGAATAACAACGGCTGAAAGCGAATGAATTGACTTTCAAGCGAACTTAAAAGCGAAAATACCTAGGTACCTAATTCTTCTCTAAAAAATTTGAACTTCTAGACTAGATTTGCGACTAGGTATGGATATGATCTACTTCTACCTGGAGATTGGAGAAGAAGAAAATCATCCTCTCTCAGATTGCCCCAAAAATACAAAAGATCTATATCGAATATCATGTTTCTTGGTACGAAGTGCTGTCGACGCAATAGTTAAAGCTTTACACGATCTTTACAATACTTTGCCCCGCCATAATACGCTTACAATTTTTCTCAAAAACATAAAAGTGTCACCTTTATACATAGATAGAGGTAAAAAGAGGACTGCTCTAACTACAGGCCAATCTCAATAAAACTTGCAACTGCAAAAGTGCTCGAAACTGGTTTTTATAATAGACTCAACCAATTTTTGAGTAGTACGGAGGCCTTATCGTATAAGCAGTATGCGTACCGCGTAGGCCGCTCCACGACAGACCTGGCTCTGCGGACGCCAGCAAAACCACATTTAAAAAATTAAAATAATGACTATGCCAGCTTTGTACATTTATCATACTTGTATATATGTGTACAAAAACATAGAGTTATACATTCGGCATAGTGATATACACAGCATATGTACAAGACACGCACACACCTCATGTTGCCGAGAGATCGACTCACCAAGTCCGGCAAGTGCACTTGGGTCGTTGGTGTGAAGGTGTTTAATGCCCTTCCCGAACCTATACGCACGGCAAAGTCCCTAAATATATTCAAATTTAAATTCAAAATATTATTCATGGATACGGCACCTTATAGTGTCAAGGAATTCATTCCAAAATTATTATAGCAATAAGGACGCCCATTGTACTTTTCATTTATAAGTTTATTCTTTATATAACCTTCTTGGTGTGCAATAAAGAGTAGTGTGTAGTTGTATAATGTTTTTAATCTGTTTATATTATTACTAGCTGAGCCCACGGCTTCGCACGCATGGTCATATTATATTATCTAGGTTAAATGTACTCTATGTGCTATTCCTATGTTTATTTTTTTCCACATCGTTTTTTTTTAACTTACTTAGTCTCAAGTAGACTTTTTGTAAATGTTTCATATTGTATCGAATTTTCCGAACGAGATCTGGACAGCAACACCCGAATAAATACGCTAATCTATCTAAATCGCGAGTTACATCGAATTACAATCCATTTTGCTGATTTTTCTCTGTGCGTCCTGCCTCTTTCCTCTGTCTTTTAACAAAGATTGAACATTACATTAGCGATCTGACTATATAAGCTAAAAAATGTCATCAAAATTAGATCTCTGTAACCAGATTTATAAAAGCGAGATGATATAGACCTTTTCGTCCTTGGTTAACTTTTCTGCCCTGGTACCCGTATGTTTCAGCGTGATTTTTAAGAAGTTTCACGTCAAAAACTATATCAAAATACCTGATATAATAAAAAAGTAGAAAAAAAACACTAATTTTATTAATAACCTAAATACATTTCTAATTGACAAGTGCTATTATAACCCTTGACGAGTTTCTAATGATAAAACCATATAAACACAACTAATTGACATAATGGATGACTCGGTGTGCTTGCTACTTGTTGCTTTACCCTGTCAGGGTTAGAACACTAGCACAATAATGCATGTGATTTTAATCATGTACATATGTATGCAGAGAATAAATTGAAATTGAAAGTTCGATGTCTAGGAATATCCAGGGCACAGCTCTGTTTAATTAGGTTCAGCGGTTTTGTAGCCGAATTAATGAATACGGCTTAAAAGGCTCTCCTTTAAGTTTAAAATTGGCTAATGTAAGCTGTCATCAACCAGCTCTGGACCAGTGTGGTGGATTGTGACCATAGGTCTTACTAAAGGGGGAAAGATACGAAACGCTTTAATATCGCGTAAGCAAAAACTGGACTAGATGCAACTACAGGCAAACAGACCCCCCTCACTAACATCAACATTTCCACCATAGTGATTCACGTATATCAACAACACCGATAGAGACACAGACTGTAGTGCGAATGAGAGGCACTGCTAGCATGCGACGCGCTATACATATGCCACTCATATTATGAATAAGGTCAGAGAAGGCCAATTATTAAAGTTGCGGTCCACGCCCGAGGAGCAGCTGGTAACCTAATCTTTTTATTAGGTCTATGATTGTGGCCTAAACTATATCTGAGAGAAGAAGTATAAAGATTTATTCTTTAATGAAAGGTAGGCTCTCGAATGTTTGTCCTGCTCTTCCAAGTGCAGTATGAGCGGGAGAGGTGCTGCAGCTTGGGAGTCGATTTAAGATAAATTTTGTGCTTTTTAATCGATATCTCAATATATAAAACTCAAAAAAGTGTTCTGTTATTTGTTTAGTTTAATAAATTAGCAAAATAATTATTTAAAAAAAAGTTTCTGTCGCTAAAAATAACGAGAACAACGATGCAACATGTCATTTGTATGTGGTGGTTCTTATTTTTTTCCCTTTAAGGATACCAAGCCATTTCTGAAAATTCTGTTCAGTTATTTGTTTAATTAGTATATTTTTCTATTTACAGTATTTTTTGTTTCGCATAAAGTTGTTTCATTACGTCGTTCTCGACGGTTTGCTATTCGTCGTTTTGCTGATTTCGGGACTGACCTCGCCTTAGTTTTGTTTGTTGTTTGATATCATTGTAATTTAGTCGTAGTATACTTATTTTGTCTACAAACTCGCCGTGTGATAAATATTTTTTCTCAATTTTACTGCATCTTTATGTGTATTTTTAACTCATATCTTGGGATTTCTGAAAACAATTAGGATGATAGATAGACTACCAAGGCCAAGATACTCACTCCTATTTTTTTTTATATAATCCTTTTGTAATCAGTTTTTAGGGTTTCGTACTCAAACAAGGAACCCTAATTTGTTTGTTGGCTTATCACGTAAAAACTACGAAAACGATTTAAATACGGTTTTCACTAATGGGTAGCTTAGGTTGGCTACGGAACTCTATGTCTATGTGTGTCCAACTCGCACCTGACAGTTTTTTTGTAGTTCTATAATTGTATTCTTGGACTAGCTGTGGGCACAGCTAGTCCAAAAATAGAGAATAGAATAGCGGCTTTGCCCGCGTGTCATTTAACTAGGCAAAAAGTAACCTGTGTTATTCCAGTTCTAAAAGTGCCTATAAAGTACATTATAGCAGCTATAAGAATTTGTTCATGCTTCAAATATTTTTTTATCGATTGATCGGCATCTAGTCATCGGATTGAGATACCGAGCCTAGTTTTTACGCGATGCGCGAAAAACAAACGATTTAAAAAAAAACTTGCTTAGTAGCTTATTTTAAGCTCCCTAAACATTTTTTTAATTAGCTTCTTTGTACGTAGTTTTTGTTGCTTACTGCTTTTTTATAAGTATTTAAATAAATAGATGCCTGGACAGTTTGAAAAATGCCTAATATGAAAGGGCAATATGATAATAACTACATATAGAAAATAAAAATTGACCGGGCTTTATAAATAATGCCCTTCACTATTGAGTAGAATAATAAAAAGATGTATTTATAAAATTATTTTAATTATGCCTATAAAACAGTACCGTGACATACCTACTGACTGACTGATTGATAGACAACGCACAGCCTAAGCCAGTGGACCTAGGGTTTTTGAAATTTAGACAAACATTCCTTGAGTATCGTAGAAGTGCACTACGGAATTAACAATAAACCGGAAAAAATGAATATCAACTCCAAATGAAATACCCCTGCGGGAACTCATTAGTTTATCGCGATGAATAGTATCCAATGTCCTACCATATAGTATGAACTGAAATCATGCCAAGTTTAATTGGAATTCATTCAGTAGTTTCGGCGTAATGCGAGGTCAAGATACAGACAGACAGAAAAAAAAAACAGATTTGATTTCAGTATGAACATGAAGTTAAGCCTAAAAACATATTTACGAAATATCTTCAATGTACAGATTTTGGACCTCTATCCCGCAGGATAAAAAAAAACCTCCCATCATATAAACTATAACTGTGCCAAGTTGCATCAAAATCCGTTATGTAGTTTCAGCGTGGTACGTGTTCTTTTAAATAACTTGTAACCCTTATCCTGCGGAAACCCTATAATTTTTAGGGATAAAAGTATCCTATGTCCTACTTCGTAGTATGAACTCAAATCATACCAAGTTACATTTGAATTCATTCAGTAGTTTTGGCGTGATGGGTTGCCGAGATACAGACAGACAGACAAAAATGAAAGAAAATATAGTTTTGGCTTCAGTATCGATTATAGAGTGCCTTCCAAAAATATTTCTAACATCTTCAATGTACAGAATTTAACCTGTTACAGTTGTATTATAAGTATAGATATATATATATATATAATTAAAGTTTGATTAATGTACTGTCTGTGACATTTTAAGATTAAGGTTTCACTTAAGAATTATAAGAAACTTTTCATAAGCTACTTAGTCATCAAAATTGATCAAAAAAACTTTGTGGTATCTGGGCATTTCTATCAACATAATCTATTCTTGATAAAACCCCGATCGCTCCCTAGCTTATTATCGTCCTATCTATAAATACCTACCTATCTGTACGTACCTAGTATTGGGAGCCGCAGTGCGGACCGCATCACTCAAGTTTCAGACAGGTCTAGCGAAAAGAAATGTACTCTGGAGATAGGTCGAGATTTTGAACAGCTTTAGAAGAAAACACCAATATGAAACTATAATTAACTGAAACCTTTCTAAAGGTGTAATGTTGTAATTTTGTGCCCTCAAATGGACGTATGCTTGATTATTGCTTGATTAATAATAAATAATAATAATAAAATGTATTTATTGCAAACAAACAAACAAAAAACAATCAACACAATAAAAAAAAAATTGATATTCCACGATAACATGACTCGCGACAGTTAGTAACATTAAATTTACCGTGCCGCGCGTCATGTTAGCATGCACATCTGATGTACGACATTTTAGTCTCTCAGTCTAGCACTCAACGAATCAAAAACAAATTTAAATAAGATGAACCGACTTCAAATCGTATAAAACTTAACCGCTCACGTGCGTCGGTAAAACAAAAGGATCTCTCAAATGAGTCAAGTCAAGCCTCGATGGTTGCTAGTTTTGTTTTCCTCGAGTGCGTCGTGCATCGATCGATGCTTTTGCACCAAATTTGTACATTTTATGATTTATTTGAACTGTATCGTATCAAGGGCCTTTAATTTAATCTACGGTACTAATCATATCATGTAGCAACGCAATAAAATGCCATAATCTAAGAAACAGATTCACTCTACTTTAAAAAAAAATATACTGTGACGCACGACTCAGAAGAAAAAAATGTTAACTTTGAAATATTTTGTAAATTCTGCAAATTTGCCGTAAGTTCATGGGATAAAAAGTGCTATATATTAAAATTATCGTTGTTTCAACCTCTATCGATAAAATCATTCGTATGAATAAAGCTTCTTTAGTTGCAAAATAATTAAAGCCCGATTGCGGCAAGCTTCTCTAGTTGCGAACCGAACATATTTTCGATTTATTTAAAAGTTATCGAATTTAGGGCTCTTTATTTAATTTAGGTTACTAGTAATAACATGTAGCAACATAAAATTAACTTTATATTTCACCTTTATGCTCTAGATTTTCCATAAACAATTTTTAAACATCGCGCAGTGAAATAAATCATTTAAAATAAGAAGAGGTCTGTGCTACACCCAAACCGACTAAAGTATGTACCTGGCATTTTACATACATATATTCGAAAAATTTGCTACATTTATTCAGATATTCATATATGTATACTGACTATCATATATGAATATTGCGTATTATTTTCACCAATATTACATACATACACATCAACTTGTGAACCTACTTTATTTACAAGTCTGTTAAAAGTCAGTTTTGCCGTTTAAGTGCTGATTTGCAACAAATAAAATAAGAAACTTCCGGTTATAAAAACATAGAAGTATTACGGGTGTGTCGGGAGCAAAATACCATCTTACTGCTCACCTGCACGTGGATACCCTGCTGGATAACAAACGAGGCTCTGGCAACTGATTGACAGCGGTCGATGTCATCTCAAAACAAACGTAGCCAAATTACGTATGCCGGAGACGGGCAGCAGCGTCACAGGTACGAGATGCTACGTTATGAGAAAGCAAAACCGCATGCACATCCAAAAAATGGCATCAGTTTCCGGTTGGCCTGCTAGTCCTGACCTCGGTGGCAGTCACGGAAATGGCAAGGCAGGGGGATGAAAAGAACCTCGGGCAACCGCAGGCCACAAAAAAAACCCAAAAAAATGACCATAACTGTCAAAATAACGGTGCTCAATCAAAACATCAGTAAGCTTGTGCAACGTGACCTCCGATGCTCAAATACACGCCGAATAGAAAAGGCAATTGAATAAATCGGGGGTCAAAAGTCTTCGCCCTCCAATTGAGTAAATCCCATCTGACGAAGCACAATACTAATAACGGCACAACCGTTGTATCTAAGCCGGAGACCCTTTTGAAATCGAAGCACCGTGTGAAGAATCGAGTGACCGATTGTACGATGCAAACCCAGCACAGACTGAGAGAGATTGAGAGGGCGCTCAAACAACTTAAGAATGGAAAGGCCCCCGATAATGATGGTATAAAATTGGAGCTCTTGAAAGCAGGGGGAAACCCCGTACTTCGGGGGCTTCTGGGGTTCACAGTGGGAGAACTGCAGAGGCGTGGAGCACGAGTTTGGTAGTACTTTTCATTAAAAAAGGGGATAATACCCTTTTAAAGAACTACCGACTACTCTTGAAACACGTCTATAAGATGTTTTCGAGAGTCATCTCAAATCGTCTCACAAGAAGACTTGACGAATTCCAGCCTCCTGAACAGGCCGGGTTTCACGGAGAATTTAGCATCGTAGACTTCATACACACAGTGAGGCAGGTTATGCAGAAGTCTGAAGAGTATAACCAGCCCCAGTGTCTTGCTATTGTGGATTATAAGAAAGCCTTTGACTCCGTTGAAACTTGGACGGTTCTGGAGTCTTTGCAACTTGGTCAAGTGGACTGGTGATACATGGAAGTGCTGAGGTTCCTGTATGCGGCCGTGACTATGAGTGTATATGTACAAAACTAGCAGTCTAAACATATCCAACTGCGCTAGGGAGTGAGACAGGGGGATGTTATATCCCCGAAACTGTTCACTAAAGCCTTGGAAGATATATTTAAGTTGCTGGATTGGAAAGGAATGATTATTAATAACAATGGCGAGAACATCTCACACTTACGATTTGCCGATGATATAGTCTTAATGGTGGAGTCGCTGCAAAACTTGCAAAGTATGCTGACCAGCCTAGATAATGCTTCTCGACGGATCGGTCTCGGAATGAACATAGATAAGACCAAGATCATGTTTAACGATCTTATTGACTCGGAACCGATTACAGTCAATGGTGTACCTCTTGAAGTTGTCCAACAATATGTTCACCTTGGAAAAATATTGCAATTAGGTAGGAGAAACTTTGAGAAGAAAGCCAACAGAAATATTCAGCTGGGCTGGGCAGCATTCGGCAAGCTTAGTCAAGTCTTCTCTTCGTCCACACTACAGTGCCTAAAGATAAAAGTCTTCAATCAGTGCGTCCTACCAGTCATGACCTACGGAGCCGAAACGTGGACACTAACGGTAAAATAGTTTACAAATTTGAAGTTGCTCAACGAGCTATGTAGAGAGCTATGTTTGGAGTTTCTCTGAAGGACAAGATTCGTAATGAAGATATCTGATGGAGAACCAAGGTAACCGACATAGCTCAAAGGATAAACAAGCTAAAATGGTAGTGGGCTGGTCACATTTCCCAAAGAATCGATATCCGTTGGGATAGACGAGTTCTCTAGTGGAGACCACGTTTAGGCAAACGTAGTTTAGGACGCTCTGTGGCCAAGCGGAGTGACGACCTGCGAAAAGCGGCTGGAATAAAGTGGATGAAGAGAGCTGAACACCGAGCTCAGTGGCGTGCATTAAGAGAGTTCTACGTCCAGCAGTGGACAAATATAGACTGATGATGATGATGATGATGAGAAATATTATTAGAATTTTAGTGCTTTCAATTTCTTATTATCGTTCTAATGTGCGTATGGAGAAGCAAATGTTGATGTTGCGAATTGTTGATTGATTTTATAATGTTAGGAGGCAATATAACTTAAAGTGTACTGCTTAGCAGCACTTGTGGCAGAAACTGGATTGCCGGCAGTGGAGGAACGCTCACTTCGTATAGTTCATAATATAACTTTGGAGCCGGAGGGGACTTTGATGCGGGATCCCCAACAGTGGAGTAAGGGTCAAGGAAGGAAAGGTTGCTAGCAAAATGAGGAAAGAACATAGCTGCTGGGCAAATCGTTCCTTACTTACTTGTAATAATTAGCACGAAAGGTACGGATTGGCCCCGTAAATCCTTCTAGTGCTGATAAGTCTGTCTTACGGCCGTACAATAATCTATCATCGGCAATAATCGATCTATCCCTTACTAGAAGTTAAAATGACTACCAATGGTATCTATCGGCGATTTTTTCTGTTTCTATAAACAAAGATAGATAGTAATATCTATCCATGGCATTGATCTATCTTTCGGAGGGCCTATCTCTTACCATAGAAAAAAAAACTGAGTGTTTCAATAACGCTTTGCAGCTTACTGTCGATAGATCTGTCAGCTTTTTACCCTATCGCTCGATTTCGAAGGATATTGAAAGTTAATCGAAGGATTTGTTCGAAAATTATATAAATTTTAAAGTAGCCATGAACTTGTTTAGTGATGATAGTGATAATGAAATGTATGAAGCCGGTGTTTTTGATTCCGACTCGGGTGTTGCAGTATCGGGGGATCGCCGAGTTAACGCTCGCATAAATTATTCAAGTGAACTCTCAGAATCTGAATTTGTTTTTAGATTCAGATTAAACAAAACCTCTGTAAATGAGTTATTGTTGAACATAACTCTAGCCTTGAGAGTAACTTCCTCCCGGTAACTATTATTCACAAAGCTTATAGGTTATTTTCTGACAGTATTTTTGATTTAGAAAATTTTAAAACAATAAAGTACCTATGAGAAAAGTACATACCTAAGTACCTACTTGTTTATCTACATTACATTTAATGATTTACTTTTAACATTTCAGGAATAATGGTATATCACCATTACACCAAGTGCTACTAACGTTGAGATTTTACGCATTAGGAACAATGCTTTTATCAGTAGCTGACTTTAGTGGCGTATCAAAAGCTTCAGCCAGCAGAATTGTGTCTGATGTATCCTGAGCTATAGCTGGGTTGTACTCTCAGTATGTGAAGACATTAGAATATACACAAAATGGTTTTCATGAAATTGCGCGTTTCCCAAGGATTCTTGGTGCTATTGATTGCACACATGTTCCCATACAGTCTCCTGGTTATTACTTTTCTTCTTATTTAACTCATGTAGTTTTTTTGAGACTTTTACGCATAATAAACCCATTATTCATATATTTTCAGATTCAGATATAGGAGAAGAGTTTAGAAATAGAAAAGGCATATTTTCTATTAATGTCCAAGGAGCCTGTAATGCAGAGTTATTTATGAACGTTGTTTGTCGCTGGCCTGTTTCTGCTCACGATGCTACTATATTTAACAACTCTGCGCTAAAAGGTATCTGGAAATACTATTTATCTGAAAGTATAATGATACATAATTTAATGACGAGTGGTTTTTACTTTATTATTATTTATTTTCAGTGCAATGTGAAGAAGGAGTGTTTAGTAATAAATGTCTCATTGGTGACAGTGCATATCCCTGCACTTCATATTTATTGACACCACTGCTCAACCCATCATCTCCTGCCGAGCATCGTTATAATGAAGCACATATTAAGACCAGAAATACTATAGAAAGGTAATTTATTAGCACATTCACTCACTTTTATTGTTGGTGTATTGGCCAGTCTAAGATTGAGTGCATAGGCCGCCTGTAGGCCTCCAATATGGGTTGTTCTAAGCCAAATAACCATAATACTATTGAATGAAGCAATTGATGGAACATGGTAGAACTCAGTTGTTAAAATTACCTCTAGCAGACATTCGTCCAAGCCCTAACTAGACCAAGCATTTATTTGTGATTGAAATATATAGTTAAGTTGTGCCATGAGTACAATACTATTTTTTATTTTTCAGATGTTTTGGTGTTTGGAAAAGACGCTTCCCAGTACTGTCATTAAAAATCCATCTAGCTTTGCACACAACACAAGCTATTATTATTGCCACTTCTGTGTTACACAACATCTGCAGGTTACATAATATTAGTGATGTGGAACCTGAAGTTGAGTTACCGCATGAATCAGCTGATATTCCCAATGCCGAGGGAGTAGGTCAGCATAATAATACCTTCTGACAACACCTTATTAATAATTGTTTATATGTTTAATTGTAGCTGATCTACATGCTGCCAGAATAAAATGTTGTTTCTAAATCAATGTATGTATATTATTTTCAAATTACTGCTCCTGTCTTATGTAAGTTATGTAACTTATAAGACTAACTAGGCCTCTAGGATTGTACTATTAAGTTTTTTTCAGAAATATCACCTACATACCTGAAAATTACCTCTATTACCATTATAGATTTCCCATTCTGTATGCTCATCATCACAACACTCATTACTCTCTCACGTCACAATCACTCACCATTCTGTACTGTAGGTTATATGAAATGAATATATATCGGTGGAGATTATCGCTATAACTACTACGAAAGGCAAATAAATGAAGAGGGTTTATTTCAAAGTCAAAGTATTTATTGTAAATATCTCATGAACAAAGAGAGAAACAATACTATTTGGTAAATTAAGTATGCTTTGAGTTTGAAAAGGTAATTTCCCTTACATGTGCCGACTAAACGTTAAATCTCACACAAGGAAATACCCTTCTGACTCTACCGATGCTTCGGAAATATGCCCGTTAGAGAAGAGAGCACCAAGAAACTCTACGGGATGTAATTTTCTCAATTTTTGACAATTCTTTTTATTTATTTTATTAAATATGAGATTGTATAATAATACACATGTAAATGAAATATACAAAAGATAAAAGTGCCAATGAGACGTCCAATGAGAAATCATCAAAGTGATCTAAATACAAGTGACTAATAAGAAACCAGGCTGGACCAAGCTTTGATTTTATATTAATAAAACTATTACTTATCAAAACACTTGACTAAACACAATTATTATAACCTAACAAGCAAACAAACTTAATATAGGTAATATTTAAACAGTAGTTTTAAAATCACACTATTTTCACAGTTGTCTGAATTATTCACCAATCAGATTGAACATTTGAATGAAGATTATTCCGAGTAAGGAATATTATATCCATATAAATTATTTCGAGTCATATTTATAGGAAATAAGGAGGAGTTATGTGATCACCAATATAGAAAGTTTATATGAAGTAAAAATTAGTTCAGTTTAAAAACATGCTAGTTGAGCATTGATCCTATCCTTTGTTTAATAGGGTCAAGAGATATAAAGTAGAATACCACAGATTGCTCGGGTAATCGTACATCAGAATAGAAAAGACTATAATATCGAGTAACCTCTCGTATTAAACGATGTAGGCAATATCTCAAGCTTAGCTTGAGAAATAGGGAGAGGGGGAACCACTTGTTGCTATGGTTACCAATCCATCAATTTTATATACACAGATTATTAACTCTAGTTGCTAAGTAATAAGGTTGATATTCATGTAGCAGAATTTTCAGACTTTAATATTTGTTATCTGAATCGAAATTATGTTGAAAAATGTCAATCCACCCATATACGAGATTGTGTTTTGTTTTTACCACAGTACGGCGAAGTTAAAGGACGGTTACGACTTTGACTATTATGTATGTTTGTTTGTATCTATGTATGTTCATCTATTCCTTCATAACTTCTAAGCTCTTATCATAATTTGACAAATTAGGTATCTTTGGAAGCGTATTTCTTGATCGTACGCGGGTAATAACTAGGCTATGAGACCACAAATTAAATTGTATATGGCGCTCTCTAGAGGACATAATGACAAGTTTTTTTTCTAATTATTTTCTTTTGGGTAGCTGATAAAATGGATTCATTTCAAAAATATATTGTTAGCTGTTGCTCGCGGCTTTGCTTGCATGCACCTGATATTTGGCTATAATTTCTAGCTATTGAGGCTAGGTAATTGGTGTGGAATTGTTCCGAATATATTTATTTATTATTTATTTAGATGTGAGCCAAACATATTTTCTCTCCAAACCTACCCAAAATACATATATAATAAATACGTATTTCATTATGAACTATGCTACACACGTTAAAATTAAATGATTATAACCTCAAAAAAAAAATAAAAGAAAAAAGTAAGTTCAAAAACCAAAATAATCACGCTCTAAAAAGTATGAAAAAATAAAATGTTTTCATTGAAAATGTTATGTACTAACTATTCAATATTCATCGTCTATTAAACTAAGCAACATACACATAATATATTATAATGTATTTAATACATATTCATATTCATAGTGATGCTCAGAAGATAGCCAAATAGAAATAGATAATAGTTTGTACATATTAACAATTTCAGATGATAATATGTACAATCTTTTTTCTTCGAAATTTACAATATGGGTATCAAATTGCAGGTCTTGTTATGCCCATTCCAACAATATGTTTTGCAAAAACTCCATTTTTGGCAAGGCACGCGTGTTTTTTTTTTAGCTTTTAAGCTAGTTATAAAGAAATGTAGTTTTTGATCCTGGAATAACACAAATGGGCTACTTTTAAATAAATAACTACGCGGGCAAAGCCGCAGGCACAGCCAGTTAAAAATATAAATAGATAACGTTTACTTCCAGAGTTGTTAAATTAATGTCAATCAAGTAACTACAGATTTACATGAAATAGTGTTAGAAATAATAGAAAAAAGTATCGTATAGACTCGGTAAATAGGAAATGGCTGAAAGATGAGCATCCAAAGCCTATAAAAAAAATATTGGTACCATGATTATAACATTCTTTTGGTGGGAATTAAAAATAACATAACATAACATCTCTCACAATCTTTTTCGAGTGATTGTTGTGGTAGCTGAATTCAAGAGAGCTTAAAAATTTAAGTTGCCTACTTAAAACGTAAAAAAATATTTTTAGTTAGCGCCCAGTAAAAAAAACTTGCAACTAACAGCTTTATGAGTGAGGCCTATAAAGTCCAAAAAAAAATAATTCTTCCGAATCCTCCGACAGTGTTGTTTACTATTGTGAGTTTGTTACATACTCTCTTGAACTCTAATAAAAATAATTCAAAAATGTTAACAATAAAACCAATGCGGGTTAGTTCAAAGTTTCAGCACATTAACAAATAAAATAAAGTTCATTAACATTAGCATGGTTTATTGTAGAATAAACTGACTACAGGAAGTGATTTAATCATAATTAAACGTTAATAATTGTCTTGTTTGAGTGCAGCAGTAAGTAATCACACTAATATTATAAATGCGAAAGTTTGTATGTTTGTGTGTGTGTGTGTGTGTGTGTGTGTGTGTGTGCGTGTGTGTGTGTGGGTGTGTGTGTGTGTGTGTGTATGTTTGTTGCTCCTTCACGCTCGAATGGCTGGACGGATTTAGATAAAATTTGGTACCAGGATAGCTTATATCCTGGATTAGCACATAGGCTACTTTTTATCTCGAAATAGGAGAAAAAAAATATATCGTTTTCTATAATACTTGAAAAAAAAACGAAAAAAAATAATGAAAAAAATTATTTCTAAGTACCAGGAGAGCATAAGCACTTAAGAAGTTGGAAATATAAAATTGACAATTATAGTTATTAAAAGTGAGTATACTTATCTCCCCATGAACATGAATTGGTGTGATTATATTAAAAAAAAATAAGAACCAGGAGAGCAGAAACATTTAAGAATTTGGAGATATAACAGTTGAACGGATTTGGATGAAATTTTGGTACCAGGATAGCTTAAGTTAGAGATACAAAATTGACAAATAAAGTTATTAGATTATACCTCCCTATCAACATTAAATGCTGTGATTATATTTAAAAAAGTATGCACTATGACGCTGCGTTTATAATAGAATGTTTTTAATATAAATACAAATATAAACAAACACTATTAGTTTATCAAAACTTTTTCTTTAATTGATAACTTCTTGCAATTGGCAATGGCAATGTGTGTTTAAATAAACAAAGTAGATAAATGAGATTATATTATTATTTCTCTTAAAAAAGTGTTTTCATTCAAAATTTATGATTCCTTGAGTATCCAAGAAGGTTATGTAGGAAGGTTTTATTGAAATTCCAGCCTTATGGGAGTGACTCCCATTTGCAATTACTAAACAAGGCGCAGGGGTAATCACTACAAGTTTAAGGATTAAATTTGGAAAATACATGCTCCTCACATGGTCAATTGTTATGTGCCGTGCTCACGTGTTGGGAAACCGTCAGACCTATTCGTGTAACTACTCACAAGACGGAAAATATTTGTTTATCAAAAAAACTTCAATATTAAGAATATATACCACCAAAACTCTTTTAAATTATGTGACATGATTGTAACGCTAGCTGTATAATTTTTAAATAGGATGGGGGAGAAGATTGCACGCGGACAAAGCCACGGGGCGCAGCTAGTAAGAGTAATAAAATTAACATGCATTAAAATTGTTAAAGGAAGTTCAATTAACTCAATTCGATGATTTATCACAGTTTATGCTACGGTGTAGCTTACTGCTACTGCTACGAGTTACGGCGTAGCATTCAGTCTGGTTTGTCACTGTACCACAGAATAAATAATAGTACTCTGTACTGTATACGAAAATATTTCGAACATAAAGGAGGCACGGCACAACTTCGCCAGCTCTCAACGGCATGCTGAAGAAACCGTTAGCCCATCCCTGCTCCCCGCACCCTTCACCCTCACTCGCGCCGCGCCATACTTTGTCCGTTCTAACGAATAAACTAAACATAGATAGTTGATCGTACCTTTATCCTATCTCTATATTTTGGTTCTAGAACGTGACCTTAATCCATCCACTTGACCCTAGTTGCCAGGAAATCACTTAAGACTTGCTCGATTAATCAGTTCTCATACAGGGCACTTATCTGGGAGCATGGAACGCAAATTGGTCAGAAGCTCTGAGGGCGATTACGATGCAGATGAGGTAAGTTTGGAAAGGAGCCAAGAGAATTGAAGATTAGAGGTAGTTTATTTAGAGGTTATGCTTTGAATTTTGTTGTCGGTTTAGTGGTACTGGGAATACATAGAATTGTTGATGAAACGCAACAAAACATATCATGAATAACAATATAAAACACATGAGGAAGTCACATCTTACTTATATACATTCAGAAACATTTATTATTACAAAATGCTTAGTATAGTTACAAAAAAGTCTTCAAATGTTACTCATGTTAGTTGTTTGTTTGTTTGTTTGGGGAAAACGTTTGTTTGTTTGTTTGGGGAATTTTAACGCGATAACGGCTAGACGAATTTTGAGGAATTTGGAATATATATGCTTATACCCTGGAATAAAACATAGGATACTTTGTAGCCAAAAAATTGTAAGTATCCACGGGAAAACTGGAAAAATGTTGATTACTCTCCCTGTAAGGAACGGTTGCCATGGAAACGAAATAACAAGTCTGTCAAAAAACATCAAGAGCGTTGGTGCTATACCTACTTTATTATCCTAGAAGAACATGGGATGTTTTTTTCGTTATATGGTAGTCCGCGCGGACGAAGTCGAAGGCGATAGCTAATAATTCAACATAACATTCATTCACATCATATCGTTGGTATGCTATAATATTATTAATGTTATTAATATTAATTATTAATATTTTTATTAATATTATTGAAATGGAATACAAAACTCCCTACTGTACACTATCGATAAGCAATCTATATGCGGTCTATAAGTGATTTTATTGCTTAGGGAGATTTCTTCTAGACAAACTTTAGATGCACAGAATTTTTCGTAGATTAGTATTGATTAGTTCTGTCGCCGTGTCCGTCCAGCATAAGGGAGAGCTTTTTAGCTGGAGAATATTAAAGAGAAAAGTAGGAAACAACAAAAAAAAGAAAATTTAAATATTATTTATAAATAATTTAAAAAAAACCTTTTCTGCAGTAGCCATATCATGGTGAAACGGGCTATGACAATTAAATGCAACATTTCGTGTCTGTTCTGTTAACTGTTGAGGAGTTCCCTATTTAAGACTCAACCCAGAGTGTAGAAATCATGTCATGGTCTGTCATAATAAAATACGTATACAAAATTTCATGTCTGTCCTGTTGACCGTTGAAGAGTTCCTTTATATGGAGCTACTCCTGGAAGTCGATTCAGGTAATGCCATAAAAATGCATTTTCATCGGAACTGAACCATCATGTAAAAATTCAACTCCATAAGATAAGAGAATATGGTTCTAATTCAGCTTGCAAGATTTGACCCAAACAAACATACCTACATTGCAAGTTAATTTTAAATTACCGTAGTTGATTATTAATGGTCAACGAAAATTAAATCGAAACATTACTTTTTGTTTTATTCAGTGCCTTAAGTATAAAAACACGACTACTCTGCCGATAAACGTTTTGTATAGCCTATGATACTCGGGATGATCTAAGGATTCTAACGATACATCCAAATCTGTTCCCGCATTTAAAAGTTATGCTGGAACAAAGAAGCTCACATACATATACACGTACATGAATCCTGAAACATTACACTCCTTTTTTGGGTAGTCTTGCAGAAAGTAAGTACAGAATCGTCAATACGCGAGTACGACTTGCATTACTATATCATCACGTCAGCCTTTAGAAGTTCAAATTATCCAATAGTGAAACCCGCTTTGCAATCGTCTAGTAGTTTTAACGTGATGCGCGACAAAAAAAAAAGCAGACAGAATTGATTATTAAAAATGTTATATTCATGTTCAGTAGCTTATTTCAAGTCATCATCATCATCATCATAATCATCATCATCATCATCATCATGTCAGCCTTTAGAAGTCCACTGCTGACCATAGGCCTCCCCCAAAGAGCGCCATGACGAGCGATCTTGTGCCACCTCCATCCACCGTCTTCCTGCGATGGCTACAATGTCGTCGCGGTCCATCGTGTGGGGGGTCTCCCCACACTTGGCTTGCTTGTTCGTGGTCGCCATTCGAGAACCTTTATTCCCCAGTGGTTGTCGGTTCTGCGAACTATATGGCCTGCCCATTGCCACTTCAACTTGCAAACTCTGAGAACTATGTCGGTAACCTTCGTTCTTCTACGGATTTCCTCATTTCGGATTCTATTACGTAGTGAAACATCGAGCATAGCATTATGATATAAAATCCTTAAATTTTCATTGTGTTGTGACACTTTAACGCTGAAATATTTTGAACGCTTGCAAAGTTTGCCAGTATCTTATAATCCTTGCCACAGGAAATGCAATTAGTGCGCCAAACTAACTTGGCCTTAATCTGTTTTCCCAAGTGTGACACTTCGGCCAAGTGTCGTGTTCAAGTAAACTAGTTATTATCTCGGTTTACACACGTGCCGTCTGGCTCGGGAATTATTATGATACGGAACATACAATCTGGCGGAATTCTTCTTGAAGAAGCTGTCATGTCGAGAACTACAAAATTCATGGACATTATGATATCCAACCCTTACTGGCTCTTATATATATATATATATCTCTCTCTCTGGACCTCAGAAACGAGATAGATACTTGAACCAATTATTACACACCTAGCCAAAAAACTATAAATAGTAACAATGGTACACACTGCGTATGCACTTGCTGTACAATCGCGACAATAATTAGCGAAAAAACTAGCCCGTTCTGAGAGAAATAAGAGAAAATCTGAGTTCTAATAGTGCCAGTGGGAATGTAATAAGATTAAGCGTCATCACCATTTTTACCCGACTATGGCGAAGCAAAGGATGGGTGATGAGTATAACAGTCTATGTATGTGTGTGTGTATATATGTATCTTTTGTATGTGGGTATGTGGATGTTCCACCATAGCGTCGCCCCTATTGGTCCGATTTTGACAAGCAAGGTGTCAATCGATTTGCCTTAAGGTAAAGAGTGTCATAGACAATTTTTTTTACCCAATTGCGATGATGCAATGGAAGGGTTATGTGTTAAAAACTGAAAACTTGGTCCGATTTTGACCAACGAGGTATCAATCGATTCGTCTCGACGTTTATTTATCTCGACGTTTCGATAAAGTTACATTAATCGTGGTCACGAGAAGACTGAAGTAGCGGGTGTCAGCGTCGAGAAGCGCGAGCGTTGTCTCCAACTAACCGCATTTGGTTTTGTAAAAATTCGGAGTTGTCACGACACACAACACTAACGACATCTGCATATTTATTATGATATAAACCATGACACGAACACTTGCTTATCACGGGATTCTACGACTCAGCCAACTTGCAACCATCCTTCCGGTTGAAATTGGGATACTTTTTAATTTTAACCGCTTAACAATGCTGGAGTAGTAGTGACGTTCCGTGGAGAGGATCTTCGAATCGTGGAGTTCAATCCATTGATTAGGGCCTGATTCGAGCCAATGCTCAGCGACTGCAGATTTATTTATATGGCGGTTCTTTAAGCGAGTAAGTTTGTTTTAATATTTAACTGCCAGCAGATGCCCGCGGCTTTGCACGCGTGGTCATTGCTGTAGTTTAAAAGTATGTGGTATTCCAGTCCCTAAAATACCAATATACCAACATTTGATCAATATTCCTTTACACTTAAAAAATATTTTTATTGATTGCTCGGCTTCTACTTAACAGATTGAAATACCAAGTACCTAAGTTTTTCAGTCAACCCCTAAGCTATCCGGCAGTGAAAACCGCATCGCAATCGGTCTAGTAGTTTTTACGTGATGCACGAACAAACAAACATACAGACCAACAGACAGATAAACAGACACTATTTTTAAAATGTTATATTCTTGTTCAGTAGCTTATTTTAAGTACCCTAAACTATTATCTTCTTTGAAAAGACTATAAGTACTAGCTGATGCCCGCAGCTTTGCCCGCGTGGTCACTTATCTAAGTTAAAAGTTACCTATGCGTTATTCCTGAATAAAAAGTACCTATAAAGTACAAAATGCCAAATTCGTTCAGCCGTCAAAGTATTTTTTATCGATTGCTCGGCTTCTGCTCATTGGATTGAGATACCAAGTATCTCAATTAATACGATTTTAAGTAAAAACTTAAGCTACCTAACATTAAAAACAGCATCGCAATAGGTCCGTTAGTTTTAAGTGATGCGCGAACAAAGAAACAAACAGACAAACAGACAGACACAATTTTTTTATGTTATATAAGAATGAACAAAATAAAAATATGTAGCTTACTTCCGCCAAAACTGTAAGTCAGACAAATGATAAATGGTAAAATTAACACAAGCAAAACCCTACCCCAGATTGAACTAATGAAAAATATAAATGAAAGAAAAGGTAAGGCCTGGAGGCCGGAAAAAAAAAAAAAAAACACATATATAAATAATATACATAAATATATACACAATACAAGTATCGAAACACTTATATATTCATATACATATAATATAAAAATTGTGTTTTTTTATCTTATATGAATATGAATATATAAGTGTTTCGATACTTGTATTTGGGTAGGGTTTGTTTAGCTTGGGGGTTTTTTTTTTTATTGTGTATATATATTTATATATATTATTTATATATAAGTGTTTTTTTTTTATTTTATTTTTTTTCCGGCCTCCAGGCCTTAGCTTTTCTTTCATTTATATTTTTCATTAGTTCAATCTGGGGTAGGGTTTTGTTTAGCGTGGGGTTTTGCTTGTGTTAATTTTACCATTTATCATTTGTCTGACTTACAGTTTTGGCGGAAGTAAGCTACATATTTTTATTTTGTTCATTTTAAATATGGATTTCCGCAAAGTAACGCCTGAATCTATCAATTTTATATAAGAATATTAAAAAAATAATTTTATATATATATATATATATATATATATATATATATATATATATATTTATTTATTTATATTCTTATTTTTTGCTATGGTTATTAAATTATAGTACTGAACAATAACCAATAACCATAGACTAGACCTTTTTTTTAACAATCTTCTTTGTATAGACTTTTTCGTACTAATTGCTTTATTATAAAAGTAAAGATAGATAGATACAAAGAAAATTAGCAATTTATTGATCAGTATTTCACCAGCTGATAAGTGGCTGAAAGGTTATATACACTTAACGTAGAATGGCCTTTTAAGTACTGCTGGGTTTTGCATTCGACTTGCAGTTTTTTTTTGTTTTTTTTTTAGTGTTCCTCAATAGGAAAAAAGAAACTTCTTTGTCCGTCCATCTGTCTGTCTGTCTGTCTTTCAATACCCCATTTTTCAGGATTGCGTAAAGGTATCAAGTTGAAATTAATATCAAATACTCAGGTTTGCCATCCCTTGGAGACGTAAAATAAAACAAACTTCTAAGTCAACGCAATCAAAAGATGCGGCTGTTTATGACTAGGCAGAACATAGTTGCTTTGAATGACGTTATATTTGATTGTATATGAAGAGCAAAGCGATCTGGGCTTAAGTTTAGGTCATTGTTACCGATAGCGACAATACTGATATTGGTTGGCTGAGGAGATAAGTTGAGTTTTTGCTTTACACTCTCAGTGATAAAGGACGATGGAATCCCGCTGTCGAGTAGGCTTTTGACAAGGTCTGGCACGCCGGGCTGATATACAAGCTGTACCAGCTTGGTTTGCCAGAACGTCTTGTGCTTATAGTACAAGACTACTTCACCAGCCGGAGCTTCCGCTATCGTATCGAGGGCGACCGATCATCCCCCCCATCCCATCAGAGTCGGAGTCCCTCAGGGCTCCGTGCTGTCTCCACTCCTGTTCACGCTTTACACAAGCGATTTCCCCCGCACTCCCAAAGTAGAGATTGCTCTCTTTGCGGATGACACCGCGGTTTTTTCCACCGGATGGAAACCAACCGTTCTACAAAGCGCCATCCAACGAGCGCTCCGAGCGCTCGATGGATGGTTCCGTAAGTGGCGAATAATGGTTAATTCCGAGAAAAGCGTAGCGGTGCGTTTCACTCACGAGGCTAAAGGATATTTTCCAATAGACAACATCATGATTAATGACCCACCCATACCGTGGGACAGGTCAACTAAATACTTAGGAGTCACTCTTGACTTTCGACTCAACTTCAATCAGCACATCAGCACCATCCACAAAAAGGCAGCATTCTACCAATATCGCCTCGCGTTACTCCTAGGCAGGCACAGTAAAATGTCTCTTAGAAATAAATTGGCACTCTACAAAACCTGCGTCCGACCGACAATAACATACTCGTCCGTAGTATTTGCTCACGCCTCCCGCATTTCCCTAGAGAAACTTCAGACTTTACAAAATAAATTCGTTTATTGTGCAGTAGATGCCCCCTGGTAACAGAGGAACATCGACCTGCACAGCGATCTCGAGCTTCCCTCGATAGTTTAATACATGAAAAACCCCTCCGTAGACACCCTAGAGACATCTTGAGCGATCCGGACGATGAAATCGCTGCCGCAGTGCAGGCAGCGATAGATTTGTCCAATCCATCTTCACCATCTTTCAACAGACACCAACCTCGCCGGTGAGGTCGAAGGTCCCGTAATTAATGTCAATTTTATTCGCCTTCGAGTTTCCTGACGATTCTTCTTGAAGGTGTATTCCGAATTGGTATTTGGAATTGGTGGTCAGTTATGCAATTAATTCAAAGGACTCCAGCCATTTCATCAGGGCCCCCTCGATCACTACCTAACAGCAGAGATCCAGGGGTGTTTAGTTCGATACTCCCCGAAATCAATGGCAACTGTCCAAGCCGAGGTTCGTACCCCTGGTTGCTCTTCAGCAAGTGGCCAAAACTTTACTTTGGTGTGCGCCTTCTGCATCACGCATTGCGGCGGAGCGTTTTCATGACTACCACAGAATTGTTTGTGGTTGTCATGGAAACGTAATAGAAAGTCTGTCAAAAAACATCAAGAGCATTAGTAATATACATAATTGTACTTTTACATTGGTTTTGGATATTCTAGAAGAAAATAGGATGTTTTTTTAGCGATAAACAGTGGTCCGCGCGTATGAAACCGTGGGCGGGTAAAATAGTAGTCTGTATAACTCAATTTATTCCTCTCCGTGCACGGTTGTCGGGAGATATCGCTCTGCGCGATAAGACTGACCATTGTGACACTATTGACATTGTTTTTTCTATATTTTGTAGTTTTATTATTTATGTGCTTTTGAGATCTATCTATCTATATTATTTGAATTACTAATGCCCAGAATCATCCATACACACTTAAGATCACTCTTTAGAAACAGAAACACTGAGCATTACCAGGTTTCAAAACGCTAGAACACCTACCCCCTAGACATGATCTTCCGTGGCCAGTCTGGAAGTCCACCAACTGACTCCGGACCCAACATCACAAAAATAGAAATAAGGAAGCAAAAAAAAACTCCCTAGCTTCGGTGTGCTAGTCCGACTCGCACTTGTCCGTTTTTTTTTATTTCGAAGAGTGACAATTCGAGAAGGTCGCTCGCCTGATGGTAAGCGTAATGCCTGCCCATAACAGTCACAGTGCCAAATTTGGTTGCAATATCTTGCGCGTCACTGCACTGCGCTCGTCATTATGAGACATTGGTTTTTAAGTACCATTGTCCAGTAATTTTGCTGGAAATATTGCCCTGTAAACACAAATGTTTACACACTGCTGCTTGGTGCTTCAATATCAGACAAAGATGTGGTACTTCTCCAGGCGGACTCTTGCTTAAAAGGCCTACTATTACAAAATAAAGATAAGTTACATGAAGGACCATCAGCTGCATCTAGCTTTGTTTTTGTCTCAACAGTCAGATTCCAACCCTTTTCAGAGAAGCTTGAGCAGCGCAGACGTACCTGATCGTTCCATCCAGGATCTTTAACGGAACTCTATTTTTACCAGATTGCGCAACGCAAACGCTCGGTAATGTGTTTATCAGCCTATGTATGTATGTCTGTTCCTTTGTGGCACTATATAGACCAAACGCGTGAACTGATTTTGATGATTCATTCATACGACAATTGTTTAGTCTTAATCTTGCGAGTGCTATAAAATTGACATGACATCATTTAATTCATTAATCAAAATTCAATATGGCGACAACTAGACGCCATATTGGGAAAAAGAAATAAAAGGCGATGTACTATGTCAAGTGTATTGTATTTAAAAATGATCCTATGTTTCTCTTATAATTTTTCATTTTGAATGACCATTTAGGTCTATAATAATTTAAAGTTGTCACTAATTCTTATGTCCACTAATTCTTATATAATATAAAATATAAAGTTTAAAATAAACACACTATTATTTATAAGTAGCTAAAAAAAACATGCCTGCCATGCCAAAAATGAACTTATGCCAATAAATTATAATACTCTTGGAATGTGCCATACTGCCGCCATAATGTTATTTTTTCTAAAAAAATATAGCTTATGTTACTCGGAGGGATGTAAGGATTCTAACGATATCCCATACGTCTGAATCTATTTAGGAATTTAAAAGTTATGGTGGAATAAAGAAACTCACATAAATACAAACATACTCGTACATGCAAACAAACATGAATCCTAAAAATATTATACCCCTATTTTTGGGAAATCGTATAAAAACCCGACTGCAAACAAATCATAAAAGAGACAAGCTTAAGAGTTTTGACTTTGAAATATAAGATGCAGGGAGGCATGAAGATTCTAACTGATCCCGTCAAAGGAGAAATGAAATGCTTGATGCCTCCGACTGCATCTTCTATTTCAAAATAAAAACCTTTTGAACTCGTATGTCTCTTTTTAGTTTTGTTCGCAGTCGGGTTTTTTGTTTTTTATAATAATTAATTTTATTAATTTTGCCTAGTATATTTTGCTGGCCATAAAGCCCTTAAAAACAGAACGCACGACTGTTTGCATACCTAATACTGCTTGAAATGTCAGTGGCTTTGAATTCAAACATTAAAACAGTAGGTGTATAAGTAAGTGTATTATTATTATTATTTTGTATGTATTATTATATGCTAATAAATATAATGCTAATATATGTAATTTGTATTATTCATTATATATGTGGGTTTTTTTTTTATAATTCTGCACACTACCATCCTTTGTAACAGCCTATGTGTCTCTATTCAGCCTACGGTTGGAAGAGATCGCTGCTTAGTGATAAGGCCGCCGATTGTTCTATGTTAAAACTTGATTATTGTATCATCAATTTCATTTCTTGTGCAATAAAGAGTTATCTATCTATCTATCTATCTCTTCTGCTCCAGAAAATAACGTGCAAACAAACAAATTAAGGTGAACCGTTGCAGAACGAATAGATATCTGAACTGTTAGTTTTATTCATAACTCCAACTGCTATTGTAGATTTTTAGAACCAGTTTTAGCTTGTTTTTCTTGAGTTAGCTTGTTTTTCTTGAGTTAGTTCTTTAGTTTAACTTGTGTAACTGTAATGTATATCTGTAGTGACATAAGTTAAGATTTTGGAAGCCTAGAAGTGTAAAAAGTTGTAATGTTTCTAATTTTCTTAAACTACTAAATTATAATACCTTTGAAAAGTTATAAAATTATTGCATCACCATTCATGCACTATTGGGCTAGATATTATATTCTTAAATACATTGTTTCAGTACTGACGTCAGCCTTAATTCGGACAGGCTGCAGGCCTTATTAGATCGGAGCAAGGCAATTTATTTCGAAGTAAATACACCGCGACCACCACCGTCGTCCCGTCGCCAAGAAATTCAATTAAACAAGGTAACTCCATTGCATGTTCTTGCTTGTGTACCTACACATGTACGTAGGTTTATGTATAATGAAGCGGATAAATTGTATGAACCTACATATTAAATGGTGGAAAAGTGGTGGTGGTTCTATACTAGCAGGTCGTTCTACTGATGGAAATTACCTCCTCACCTAGCCCTAACTTGCAGTGTATTCAGAACTATGTATGGCAAAAGTTGGCAAAGGTTTGGAACTTCCTCAAGCTGATTCTCGCAGAAGAGGTCTATCACTGCATACACGTTTTACCGATTTTTGTTGAATACTCGCACACTGGTACCTATACGTAAGAATTCGCATGCTGATGCCCTTGACCCGGCGCGTGTAAGCTTTGGATAGTACGGACACCGAAAAATAAAATAATTTATGTAATCAAAGAAATAAGTAGCGTAATTCATATTTCGAACCCAATATGAAGAAGAAGAAGAAGAAGAAGAAGAAAAAACATTTATTCAACACACACATTACAAAAAACACAGATAAAAACATACATAAAATGTGCTTAGATGTTTTGCGATGATATTTGGATTCAAAAGCAAGTGGACGCCACTCTAGATGCATTTAAGCCTTTATGGGACGCCAAAAAAGGATGGGGGATATATATTATATACATATACATATACGTATACACACATATATATATATTATAGCATGTGTATATAGTTCTATAAATACAAAACGATAAATATGAATAAAAATAAATAAACAATAAATACAAAATATCAATAATGGAAAACTTAAAACAACTGAAACTTTTGAAATAATTCAATTTGATTATCTATGAGTAGATGTTGACTTGAAATTACAACCAATCTTAGAGTAGCTGTCCGCTTCGTTACTAAAACGCGCACGACCATCGGCTGAACATATATGAGACGGTGAGAATGCGGCCGAGTAACACCCGCACCGTAAATCTCCCCTACACACATCCGCATGCACTTTTACCAGCACACTTGCCTAAGTGTCGCTTATTTTCTTTGGAATTATTGGTCAGTTTCATTACCCATAGATATTATAATATTAACGAGCCAAATGGCAGGTGACCCAGTTACGTCCATTGTCCAGCCTTTACACCTGATTTGAGCTGTTGTTACGACGGAGGAGTCAGTAGGTCACCTTTCGTTCCGCTTGGCTTGATAGCTTTAAATTCAATGCCTGGTGCAAGCGTTTGTAAATTTTAAAATAATGTTACAAATTTGTTAATTATTTTTCTATATCGAAGTCTTAGTTTCTTAAATTTTCCGTAGATAGGTATTTAAAACCATGTACGCCCAAAGTTGACCTATTTCTGACACGAATCACTCCACAGCAGACTTGGAAATTCCAACCTAGTTCCTACCCACATCTGCAGCTTTTGCACTGCATTCGTTCCAGGTATATCAACAAGTACAGGAACGGCTTGGAAATCATCTAAATCCTGAAAAGTGGGGATGGAAGACTGTCGTAGATCTCTTCCTCCGGTACCAGCCCATGTCCTTGACCTAGTGTCATGCAACTGCAAGAAAATTTGTGGTAATAGATGTGAATGTTTATGTCCCGGGCTTGAAAGCAGTTTAATGTGTAGACGTGGACATTGCCGTGGGTCATCATCATGCGTAAATTTTCACTATATCGGAGATGACCTTGATGATGATGAAAGATAAAAAAAAAAACAATTACCAACTAAATTGTCATTAAATTATCAACATATTATTTACATTGGTCCCAAATTGTCAGAAGGTGTAATATACGTACATAATTATCTAGTACTAGTGACATGCCCCGGCTTGGCACGGGCAGCGCTCACACCGCGGTTTTTTTCTTTTAGCATTTTTAAACCAGTCATAACTTCTAATAAAAAATACACCGGTAAGCGTAATTCAAAATCTATGGCAGCTACGATCGTAGTGTTTTTGACCATGACAACTGCATTATTACTTACGTACTTAACAGACTTGTTATTATTTCGTTTCCACGGAAACATGACATTCCGTTCTGTATATTTGATACCTTATGTTACATTATTGCATTTTAGTAGGGATCTAACACACAGCCCATGTTACTTTGCTGATAATGTACTTGTAGCGTTCTATGAGTGAAAGGTTTTTTAAATCAGTTTTTTGAATTTTTTGAGTTTATGCATTACAAACAAACATACAAAAATACAATAAGTTAATTTAAAAACATTTAACAACAATGTTTTTGTGCAGTAACCATGTCATAATTAAACTTAGAACGGGCTATCACAATGAAATGCGTACTCACCATTTCGTGTCTCTGCTGTTAACCGTTGAGGAGTTTCCTAGACAGGACTCAACAATGAGTGCAGCAACCATGTCATGTGAAACTTCAAACCGGCTATCCTAATAGAATGTATGTATACATAAAATTTCGTGATAGTGCTGTTGACTGTTGAAGAGTTCCTTTATCTGGAGCTGTTTCTGGATGTCGATTCAGGTCATGCTTATCATAACAATGCATTGTCATCGGAACTGAACCAAAATGCAAAAATTCAACTCCATAGGATAAAAAGAAGTGTTACTAATTTAGCTTGCAAGATTTGACCTAAACAAGCATACATACACACAAGATTGCAAGTTAAATATTAGCTTTTAAAAAACAAACCTTTCCTCATTATAATAGTGTAGATAAATGTATGAAATGGAATTGACTTTTTGTCACGCAATGAAAGTGTGGTAGCATACCGTGTACCTACCTAGTCATATGTGACAACATAAAAACATAATGTTTGTTTAGAAACAGAACATAATAGTACATTACTGCCGCGGTCTGTAATGACTGCGTTGTTGGCAGCGATGATGATGGTCGAAAGCGTAGCTAAGTTAAATTCGAGGCCATCACAGCGCAGTCAGCAAGGGCTGCAATGATGGCCAAGCTTGAAGGCCGAGAACTTAAATAAGCAAAGCTCGAGGCCATCATAGCGTGGCCAGCAGGGCAGTCATTGCGGACCAAGGCTTGTATAGTGCTTTACTCAAACAATGCGAGGAATTTAAATAAAACCAGCTTAGTATAATAAGAATTTACTCAAACAATGCAACAACAACGAAAACAACAACAACAACGACAAAGACAACAACAACGACCACAACAACAGAAAAAGAAACCGTAACAGAAACAGAAACAGAAACAGAAACAGAAACAGAAACAGAAACAGATACAACAACAACAACAATCACGATCACATCAGCTTTCAAAAAGAAAAAAACCATCAAAATCGGTCCATTCGTCTGGGAGCTACAACGCCTCTCTTTTCGAGTTCGGTGGTTAACAAAACCACAGAATAAATAATAGTACTAAAAAAACACGACAATAATGGATTTTCAAAGGAAATTGCTGGCCGCAAAACACGACAGTAATGAAATTCCATACAACTTTGCTGGCGCCTATTCAAGCAGCGCGGCAAGGTCGACTTTGCCTAAAGAAGGTTATCGAAATAATGACCACATTACAAGCTTGTTTGAGTAAAGAACAGAACGTTTCTGTAGCGTAACCTGGTCATAAGGTGATAGACGCCGTGAGCTGCAAATAAAAAAAAAAACGACAATACATTATGTGGTCTGGTTTTGTAAAGAGCCACCAATGGTAGGTACAAATGAGCAGGTCGCCACTATCCCTAAGATATTGACAGTGAAGTGTGTGGCCTCATTAGTTCCTCTTTCTAACGGTTTTATTTAGCTTGCACTGTGTTGTTGTTTTGTATGTACGTTTGTATGTGAGTTTATTTATTCCACCATAACTTTTAAATGCCTGGACAGATTTAGACGTATGGGTATCGTTACAATCCCTATATCCCCCCGAGTAATATAGGCTATATAATTTTATGAAAACATTCAATAAGGTGGCATTTTGGAACCATTTACAAAATTGAAAAAACAACTTCCAAATTTACAATATGGGTAATTGAAGGCCTTAATAAGCACATTTCAACAGTGTATAATTTACTGGCAAAAGCTCTTTTTTGGCAGGACAGGTGTGTTTTTTTAGCTTTTTAGCTTGTTATTTTCAATCATTTATTTAAATTGTAGTTATGCATTAATTCACGACACGATTTTTAGCTGGTTTCCTGTCAACTTTGTGTGTAAGCTGCTAGCAACATACAAGGCCAGTAACTACTACACTGCATTATTGGTTCTAACATAATTAGGAGAAAACTTTCTGTCATATAGGTACAGTCATGCCAAAACATGTGCACAGTTCTGTTCAAAAATAGGTTTCTATAGAAGAAGAAGAAGAAGAAGAAGAAGAATTGAGTTTATTTGCTACAATTACAAACAGAAATAATTATAAGAAAAAATAAAATAATAAAGCTTATAAGATAATTGCACCAACTGGTTGTAAAACAACCAGCGCTAGTCTTCCGTTGGAGCCTTACGGTGACATCGATTTAAGTAAAGTATAAGTTTATATATTGATTATGTTTGCTTCGTAAAAATAGTTGATTTTGATACAATTTAATTATAACACTATAAACGGTACTCTAAATAAATATTTTTGCAAAACATGTAATTTTTTTGAGATATAAGGCATCTGAATCTCAAACTTTAGAACATTTAACTCATCGCAGTAAACTGCAGTCGGAAACGGAAATATTATTTTTCGTAGGAGCTACGAAAGTGGCCGAAAGTTTCAGAAAACAGCATGAAATATAAAAAGAAAATGTGCAAAGAAACTTCCTCATAATAATCGACTTCAAAAGGTCTAAATTCATAATACCTAGTAGTTTACGCAACTGTCTATAATTGGGATTATTAAAACATGAGTGTGATAATAGTATCACAGGATTATTACTGAAATCCCCACCAGTCCGTCCCCACCAGTGGGGATTTCGGGAAAAGCTAAAAAGGTTTTTCCGAAATCCTGACCAGGATCAGCAGCGGTGATTTCGGTAAAAAGCAAAATCAGGATGTATCAGGCACGAGTGTTTTAACACCTGAATTATCTGTAGTTGTTTACACTACTTTATCTTCACTCATGCACTATCTATCCACACCAATTTATAAAAGTGAAAAGTTGTCTGTTTGATTGATTGTTTGGGGAGCTTTCACGCCAAAACGGCAGATACTATTTTGATGAAACTTTGTCAATAGGTACTGTTCAATATAGTCAAACATAGGATACCTTTTATGCCGGAAAAATATATATATTGTCAAAAGTAAGTTGCCACGGGAAAACTGGAAAATGTCGATTACTCGCTGTAAGGAACTGAATGAAGTTTCCGTTGAAACGAAATAATAAAAAGTCTGTCAAAAAGCATCAAGAGCTTTGGTATTTAATATCCTAGATGAACACATGATGCTTATTTACGCGATAAACGTATATGTAGTCCGTTTGGGTAAAGTCGCGTGCGAAAGCTAGTTTTTAAATAAAACAAAAGTGATGAAGGTTACTATACTATAGGATATTTATAATAGTTATTCAAAAGAGTTTTCAATTACAACGAAGAAGCCCTTAACTTGTCCTTTAGGCACTTAATGTAGACAAGGATCACGTTTTATGAAAATGTCTTCATTTTCCATTTTCCACTCCAAAGATTCCTTGTAGGGATCGACCCTATTAAACAAAGATCAATGCATGTAGGCTTTATCGTATGCTTTCCTTGACTTATTTAGGAGAAGGTCCTGGTTTATTTTTGTTGCCCCGTCGAGGATATTGTTGGTGTCAATTCTTCATCTGTATCACTACCATCCACTTTTTTTATTTCATATTTACACATAAATCACACTTGAAAACATAATTATGACTCTCGGCAGAGAGTAGTATATTCCTTGCCACAAACTAATTAAGAGATGTGACTAACGGTGGCAAATCCATACGCGTCGCCATAGATAATAAACAGCCACTCTGAATTAAAACCTCCTTGGTAGGGTCAAACTGTACAAATATGTTTTTTTTGCCTCGTTGGTCGGGACCTCGGGACCATAACAGTATTATAAAAAAATAAATAAATATTGAAGCATTGCTTAATTCAAAAAACATTCATCATCATCATCTTCATCATCAGCATTTATCTGTCCACTGCTGGACGTAGGCCTCTCCTAATACACGCCACT
Source organism: Alsophila aescularia (assembly GCA_946251855.1). Classification (NCBI taxonomy): domain Eukaryota; kingdom Metazoa; phylum Arthropoda; class Insecta; order Lepidoptera; family Geometridae; genus Alsophila; species Alsophila aescularia. The sequence goes on along the minus strand of OX276380.1, from coordinate 8,270,657 downwards.
GAGCTTGGTTTTCAGCTCTCCTCATCCATTTTCTTTCGGCCACTTTTCGCATTTCGTCACTCCACCTCAGGGCATCTCACACTATGTTTGCCTAAACGTGGCTTCCACTCGAGAACTCGTTACCCCAACGGTTATCGGTTCTTCGGGAAATACGGGGTTATATTTTTTTTCTTATTAGAGAAAAAAAATTGACATTATGCCATCATTTTTGAGTCCATTAACTGGATTTTACGATATGAATGTACATAATAGTACTCGTACATTATGGTAAAATTGAGCTATGGAGCCCTCTCGGCTCCATTATGTAATGAACAACATACAAACGCGTTTAATTCGACGTTTTTCAAAACACCTGCGAAGAAAAAAACAGACTACAAGTCTGTTTTGTTATTAACTTTTAATGATTGAAACAAATAGTGAATGTGCAATTCTCAATATGATACTGAACAGTTTTTCTCTCTAGATTTTGGTGGCAACAGGCTATCAAACGCGTTTCGTGCCTCGATTAGTACATCCAGTGGGATCAAATCTACGTGTTGCTCTACTTCTATACGTGATGTCGTCATTTTTTATAATAATTAACCACACAACGAAAACGTTAACAAATCTTTATGGAAAATGGCGCGCTGGTTTTGTTTCTGGCGCGTCGCGCTAGCGATGCGTGCGCAGGTGTAAATAAAGACATTGGCAATACCGCTATATACAGCCTATATACAAATGTAATATAAACACAAAATAGTGTTTGAATACGCAAATTAAGGTTAATATGTAATAAAATAATATATTGTCCCATTGTCCCATTTATTTTGTATAAATGTTTTAGTTATTATTGTATTTTTTGTTCTATGTGGTGTACAATAAAGAGTTATCTATCTATCTATATAATTTGATGAAATGATGTCAATTTTTATGATTTATTTGTCATGTTATGTAACCTAAAATAGTTTATATATTCACAAAAATATTCATTGTTTTTAGACACAAAAACTCTTACAGAGACTGAAAAAATAATTGTAAAGTAAAAAGCACTAGTGCTTAATTAGCTGAATTATGAATCTAAATGCGTTGCTTTAAGAGTCAATTTACGAGCAAGTGTGATGAAAAAAATATTTTTATATATGTTCTCTACAAGTAGGTCTCTAATAGCTACAACATTTCTGAAACGATTTAAATGGTTTTATTACATTTGAAAGAATACACCTCTGGGGCAGTATATAATTAAAATTGAGTAGTTTTTTAGTAAATCTATTTGAAGTCGATTTTTTATTCAAAGCATATGTTAAAGTTCTGTACAGATTTGGCAGCTACCATTGATCAAATCTGAAATGGATTAGTTTTCATTTCTAATGTCGGCAGACAATCTATAATGTCAGCAGATTTACCCATTTTACAACAAAGCTCCTTCGAAAGATCAGCACTCGCAACAAAGATTGCCATTATTCACCGCTTGCCTTCAGGCAAGAGACAAAGGATACGAATCAAGGCTAAAATGTTTCACAGAGAGCTAGCCCGCTCCGGAGGGGCCAAGTCAAATGTAATCTTGAAATTGTTGCATTTGCAATTTACTTAAGTCTAGACAACGGCGAAGACGAAAAGAAGTGGAGAAAATGTAGCTCAGAAAAAGCTTTTCCGTTAATAGTTGTCTTATAATGCTTTTCAAAATTGCTAATAGCGATAAGACCGACTATTGTACAACATGTATTGTGTTTTATCTTTTGAAAGTTGATATCTATTGGCTGGAATTTAAAAGGCGGTCGCCAGTTCGGTGGAGAGAAAGTACTTTTTTATACTGGTGACTAGCCCCCGGCTTTGCCCGCGTGTATAATTTTCCGGAAAAAAGAGTATCCCATACGTTTCACTTTATATATTACTAGCCTTCGCCCGCGACTTCGTCCACACGGACTACAGATTATCGGAAATAAAACATCCTATGTTCTTCTAGGATATTAAAACCAATGCAAAAGTCTAACTCTTTGCTTTTTGGACAGACTTGTTATTATTTCGTTTCCATGGTAACCATCCTCACAGTCAGCCAGTCGACATTTTCCAATTTTCCCGTGGAAACTTACCATTTTCGGGGATAAAATGTAACCTATTTTAGTCTCTACACTGTACAGTATCTATTTACAAAATTTCATTAAAATCTTAACGGCTTAGCCGTTGACGGGGATTAGTAGCAAGTGACATTCTGTAATCGTTATCAGTTTAGCCGCTTTGATGTGAAAGCGAGTACAACCAATCTACCAAAATTTACAGAATTACATTTTCCAATTCCAAGGATAAATGAATCCTATGTTGATCTGATGATCTCTGTATTGTACAGTACCTATCATCATCATCATTGGCAGCTCAATCCACCCACGGCACGGCATAAGCCTCCTCTCTCTTAAGCCAATCTGTGCCAGGTCTTTCCAAAAACTTATTGATGTCGACCCATCGTTGCTCTTGTATTCTACAGCTACGCTTTCCCACACGTGACCACCAGTCTGTGAGAGACCTACTCCATCTGCCATTACCACATCTTGCCAAGTGTCCTGCCCATTGCCACTGAGTTTATTTATATACGAATCCGATGTATTCCATCTTGGTTCTTTTTCAGATTTCCGTATTTCGAACTCTATCGCTCAACTTTATGCCTAACATGGAATGCTCCATGGTCCGTTGTGCGATTTCATCTTGTGCACAGTTTCCTAAGTAAGCATCCATAAGTTATGGTGAGTAACACACATGGGTCTTCAAATAATGCGGTATTTTTTGGTCTCTCAGCACTTCATCGAGTACCTTTTTCTACCTACCTATATTCAAAACTTCATCATAGATGTACGAGTATTGTTAAACAACGATTAATAGATATTTTCCCGTTTTTCCACGACAACTTTCCATTTTCCGGGATAAAAGTACCCTATGTTGGTCTCTGTTGTATGTTAATGTGTTGGTAACTACACTATGTACAATTGTACATACGCTTTTTAGTTTTGCTAATTGAAGTTAAATACTGATAGACAGACAGACACAGACAAAAATACTAAAAACTAAATTTTTGTTTTCTATATACGTAGTATATACTCGTACGTTCATAAACTAAAATAAAAAGGTTTTTTCCATGTACAGATTTCTCTTTGGTTACAGTTTTATTACATGTATAGATATAGATAGATAGATCAAATGTATGTAAGAAACATCGTGTCTTTGATAAAAGGAAGATTCTAAAATCTACTATTTTAGCGATGCATTCCTCATTTAATCGATAAAATTATAGATTTCAAAGAAGCAAGTTTTCAAAAATCTTTGAACGCGAATATAAGTAATAAATAGGTACACAAACAAAGTCGCTTTCCACCGTCTGTCTGTAACGCTTAATCTTTTTAGCTACGCAATGATTCTAATGCGGTTTTCACCATCAGTTAGATAATTTTTCACGGATGTTTTAATATATATATATATATATATAGCTTTGCCCGCCGCCCGCGTAGTCAAAATTCATGGGTTCTTTTTTTGCGCGTATACGTAATTATTTAAAAAATAAAGTAACTTATGTTACTCCTCATAACATCAGCTACTTGCCAGTGAAAGTCCCGTCAAAATCGGTCTAGCCGTTTCGGAGATTTTTATTATTTAACATGGATATGGATAATAGGAGCATACGAGACCTGAACATGAGAGGGGAGGTTGCGAGCGAAGCGAGCCGTCGTCTCCGAAGCGGAGTTATGGTCGAGTATACGAGAACTAAATTTTCCACCACATTTTTTTTCATATTTTTTTCTTAATCTGGGGTGGGTCGCTTTTTTTAAAAATAAACGAATGTTCCATGTGTGTAAAATGCAGTATCTCTTCACCGACCGTCTTAAAATTCCAATAATTATTGTACTTTGTAGTGCAAGCAAGTAGTGCACCAAGCAAATACTAAGCACTCTATAAAACATGGCGGAACCAGCAATGAAATGGCCATGTAAAAGCAGGAGGAAATTGAATAGAAAAACTGACCGTGTCACAATATGTAATAACAAACGAAGAAGTTGTATTGAAGTCTATCAGCCAGTGAATATAATGTGGTCACTCCAAAGAGAATCAAGGGCTAAGCAATTTTACTAGCACCAGCGGACACTGTTTGACCGACGACTAAACAACCAAATAAAAGTTAGACATTTCATAAACGCTCTGAGCATGATCAATTGCTGAACTTATTTTATTAGCACACGTGCAGCAGTCGCGGCCCGACAGACCCGACTGCCTCTAATGTGGAATTTAAGATGGATAACATGGGATTCCAAGCGACGCGATCAAATGAGATTTTGATTGATCACCATCGATTGCGGCTGCGACAGGAGTGAAAGTCTGTCTGATATGATGCAGTCTTGCAAGTTATAAAACTGTTCTGAGGCTTATTTATCGTACTCACGACTAGAATGCATGCAAATTACCCGACTGCGGTGAAAGCAAGGGAAGGCTAATGAAAGAAAAGAAAGAAAGAAAGAAAATACATTTATACACAACAAAAAAAACAAATTAAAACACAATAAATAGAATATAGGATGTACCTTATGTGTACATATTAATTTTATGTTTCTTTCTAATGATAAATAAAATTATGGTATGTTTATTTTAGTTCTAACGATAAGTTAAATTCTTTTAGTTGATAGATTCAGGTGTTACTTTGCGAAAATCCATATTTAAAATGAACAAGGTTGAATAAACTTACTTCCACCAAACTGGCGGAAGTAGAAAGAAGTCAGGTTCGTCGACTCGTCAACGTCATCCAAGGATACCTCACGCAGAAGCGGAACACGTGTCGTATTGCTGTCAGACGTTTGTTATATGGATAGAGGTATGTATACCTATGTTTTTTGTTGGGTATATATTATTTTAAAAGCTTTTAATTAACTTCACTTGTATCTATGTATTTTGTCTGTCCTGGAATTTTGCAGCTCAAATTTCGAGCACTTCCTTATTACCTATCTGGCTGAAACTTTCAGGGTTGCTCAAAACTTGATGACAAAGCAACAAAAAAAGTAAATTAGAAAAAAAACAGATGTGACATGGAAAAAAAAAAACAAAAAAAAACATAAAAACGTAAAAGTTACAAAGCAACAACAAATATATGTAAAAAAACTCGTAAAAGTTTTTTTTTTTAATTATACTTATTTTATTTATTTTTTATTTCTTTGAGTGACGAGACGTGCTGAACGATGGCTTGATGGTAACCGTCACGCCTGTCCATAGCAGGGTATTTCTCTGACTTGGTGAAAATCACATGTCCGTCAATATATAAACGAATCTACCAGCTCCAAATGAACCAAATATTTTTTATATGACAATTGAGTGCTATAGGTAAATCTTGCACCTAAAACTATTTTTTCAATTGGCAACAAAGAAATAAAATAATAAAAATAAAAATAAGAAAAAAACCTATAAATCTCTTTACCTTCAGTGTCCTTTGCACGTATTATGGGAATAGTATAAAAATAAAATACGATTAGATGTTTTAACTGTGTACTATTATTTGGTGGGTCTTAGAGTACATATTAAGAAATAAAACGGTAATTTTTAAAAAAAGATTACGATTGTTATTAATGTTCAATATGGTATAAAATAGATTTGTCACGAACAAAAACTAATTACCTTCAGCCCAACTTGATATATCAAAAATCATCGCCCAGTGAACAGTAAGCAAGGCGGACGCTTGCAGATTTTTCTTAAACTAATTGCAAAGACGCGATCGCCGTGGTACGCAATTTTTTTCATTACCGTGAGTATGATTTTGAGGTAAGTACTAATTGTTTTTTTAATGTTGATTTTAACATCATTTTAATTGAGTTCGAATACTTAGAAAACAATTATACCTACGTATTGCAATTATTAACTGGGTAAATCTAAAATAGGTAAAAAAATATAATTACCCTCAGTTTCATTACCATCTATTTCTTTCAGCTAATAAGATGACGGTAATGAAAATAAGAAGATGGTAATTATTTTTCAGTGTGTTTACTACCTGAAAAGTCATGGAAAATCAGTTTTTTTGTATTTATTCAACTACAGCAAGACTTTCCAGACACCAGGACAAGTGGAGACATCCAGGCTTCAACAAGTGGAGTTTCTCAAGGTAAAAGTGTACTTTCTGATATAAAAGTGCATTGGACTATTAAGCCTTTTATTCAAAATTTATATATATAAGAAAAACTGAAAATATACAGAAAAGAAAGAAGAAAATAACATGGAAAGAGCAGTTTAGAGAACAAACCAAGCAAAGTAAAAATAACAAAAACGACATGAAAACGAACGACATTAAAAATGAAATACGCAAATGTGAGTCAAGTGAAAAACATAATAAACTTTTTTTTATGATTCTTTAGATGGAGATCAAAGACAAGGAGACAAGAAATAACGAAGATAATATTGAAAATAAACACTTTTTTTTTGAATTCCTTAGGTAAAGACTAATTATTTTAATACTAAGACTTCCTAAAGACTTAAGGCTGAACTACAATTTTTCTTCCTATTAGATTTACTCTACACTAGGTAATTGTTTTTTTTCTAAGACTGTTTATAATCTGTAATTTAAAAATAAATATTCACCCTGTTTGCAGTTATAAGATAAACTTAAAGTTTTATTGAAACATTGTTTTAGTTACAATAATTTTCAATGTATTAGTTAAATGCTATTATGTGAATTATAATTATATGAAAGTATAGGCATTCAGCATAGCCAAATTTGTATTAATTAGGTACACTGTTTCTGTTAAATGTTTAGTGACTGGTCTTATTTTCTAGAAATAAAAAACCTTTCCTTTTTTAGTGTCTTCTTGTTTTACATCTCTAGTGTCTTTATATTTACATAATTAACAAGGTTGATTATTCTTAAATAAAAAATATAAGATATAAGTATATTAAAACGTTGTTAAATCATTGCTTTGGAAAGGTATGTATGATTGACTGTCTCATCTCTCTATCTTACTTTTTTGAAGATAATTAAACATTTGATAAAAAAAAACTACCTTTATTTACTTATTTCATTGGTGAGTTATGTTTATGTTTTGTATGTGAAAGAACTACATGTTATTTTTTCTTTAATAATATAAAAGTTTCATCTAACATTGTTTTTATTCTTCAATTATTCATTACCAGTAGCATTTTCCATCACCATAGTAGCTGATATCATTAACAGATCTCCTTGCCTCATTACCATCACTTTTAAAAAGTAATAGGCCTATATCTTTGTAAATTTTAGGTATAATATAGTATTATTTACATAATAATGTATATTTTTATGTACTTTTTCATAGGCACAGGAAAAAAGTAAATCTATTTTTTTCTCGTAATTTCGTTCAATTTGCACTAATTCTGAGAATTAATCAGCAGTTGCATTGCCACCCACTTGCTAAATGTTGCGCGTCACTGCACTGCGCTCATCGCCTGTACTGGCCTTGACGTTTATTTTTACGATAGTTCAAATTTAGATAGGGTTTGGTTAGCGGGGGCTTTTTGTATCTTATATATTAATTTTACCATTTACCATTTTTTGTCTGACTTACAGTTTGGCGGAAGTACATAAGCTACTTATTTATACCTTGTTCATTTTAAATTATTTTATTCAGAATCAATTGAGACTATTGTAAGTAATAGTCGGCCGTATTTAGACCTATTTTCATTTTCATACTTTTAGTACACTGGAAAGCCAGTATAAAACCACAAAGATCATGAAACAAATTACTTGCATTACCCTCCAGACTAAGGACCACTACTAAAGTTGAAACACAAAGAGCTGTATGGCTAGGACATGACTTAGCTAATAACTCTGATGCAGTAGAGTAAATTAGACTCGCACAACGTCTTGGAAGGCAAGACAAATGCTTCCAAAATAATGACTTATCTATTTGCCGCAAACAAATGCTAATTTCACTTATTTCTTAAATTATTCTTTATTTAAAATACCACGCGCATTTTTCCGCGTTGTATTTATTGTGAGATATAAGGATTCTGTGCTATTCCATAGACCACAACCACAATTGCGATAGATACAGAAGACCGACGATTATAGTCAGCCCCAGTGCTTAGTGTTTGTGGTCTATGAGAAAGCCTCTAATTCTATCGAGACTTGATATGTTTTGGAGTCTCTGCACCGATGCCAAGTCGACTGGCGGTGTACCCAAGAGTTAAGATGTCTGTATAACGCCACAACAATGACCGTCCATGTATAGAACCAGAAGACTAAGCATACCCATGCTATGCATCGAAGCGTGATAAATTGTATTCAAATGCATTGGTGGATATGTTTATGACTCTGGACTGGAAAGAATATGGCATTTACATACATCTCACACTTGAGTTTCGCAGAGGATATCGTGATTGTGGCAGAAACGTTGCAGGACTTACAACAGATGTTGGACGGCCTTGCTGATGTGTCTCAATGCATTGGTCTCCAAATGATCTTGGATAAAACCAAGGTTAAAGTAACTTGTTATTCCGGAACCAATTGCTGTTAACGGAAAAGCTCTCGAATTGGTTCTAGAGATGATCTAGGGCTAACTTTGCAACTAGATAAAACAAGCCAGCCTCTCTCTCGGAGTCGTTTGAAATTGTCGAATTTTTTCGTCATCAATTTTTGACCGAGCGAGCGCGAAGCACGACCGAAGCGTCTTCGTTTCAGCTTGGGCAAAAATGCTTTCGTATGTCCTTCCGGATGTCAGTCCGGATCTCTGTTCTCTTCTACAGGTCGCATTTCTCAACCGATCTAAACGAAACTTGGTATACAGGTTAAACAAATTTGTAGAATTTGTTCATCGGGGATTTTCGGAAGGGGGGGGGGGGGTACTTCCCCCAAAAAAAGAGCAAAAAGGGGCTACTGAATATCTCCGCCCCTTATTAGATCCGATTTCGATGGTTCTTTTTTATTTGAAATGTAGTAACTTTAAATTGGTCTCATAAAAATTTGGTGAAGGTTTGATGAGGATCTTCGGCGTGATGAGCAGAAAAGCTCCTCAAAATGCAGTTAATTTCTCACTTTTAGGTTTCTAGCAGTGGAATCAGCCCTTTGTCCACTAGGTAGGGATTGATGGAGCACCTTGGTTATTAATGTTAATTTTACATTAAAGTAACTAGATGGCGCTACTGTGCACCGCTAGATTGTTTGCAAAAAAGTTTGTACGCGCGAGGTCTACAGCTCACAGAGCCACCAGTTTTAACATATGTAAAGGGCTTTTGTTACATACTGATTTATTATAAGTTCATAATTGATAGATATCCCTACATAGATATACATAGTAAACTACAATAAAAATAAATTAATAGAAAAAAAAACGACTGCGAACAAACCTAAAAAGAGGCAAACAAGCTAAGGTATATATTTTTGTTAATTTTAGAGTTACATTTATTTATTAGCACCATTATCGAAATGGTTTTAGAGGCAGCTACAGTACAATTCTGTGGGTATGATGGCAATAAAATTCTGAGCAGTCTCTCAAGCCTCACTTTGGTGTTGGTTGGTTATCGAAAATTTAATTTATGGTGTAATAAAATATTTCAGTCATAAACTGAACATTTTATTTTTACCAAAAGCCTAACCTTTACCCAAAATAGTAGCAGCTATACTACATTGGCGGTATATGCTTAATATATGGAGTAATCTAGATCTATATCTATTCTATATTCTATACATATAATAAAACTGACACCAAGTTAAAATAAAAAAAATAAAAATTCAAAAAACATTTTTATTTGTGTTTATGAAAGTAGTATAATAAAATAAAAATCGTATTTAGAATTTTTGTCTTTCTGTCCGTCTGTGTGTAACTTCATCACGCAAAAACTAATGGATGGATATTGATGCTGTTTGCTGAACTGTAATTTTTTGTTTCATCAAAATTGGTTCATCCTCTAAGACATTTTTATATTTAGACGCGCCACAGAATAATAATAATAATAATAATAAATTAATTCAGAAATACAAGTGCATACATAGTTACAAAATTAAAATAAAAAAATAGGTACAAAGTGAAAGTTACAGTCAATTCAGAAGTACTACTATTGAGTAGGAACCTTCTATAAGTCTATGAGTTTGATTATGTAATTGTATGTAATTTACATGGTGCCTTAGAACCCGGACAAGATAGTCTGTATCCCGGGTAAACCCTAAATCACCCTAAATCCGTTCAGGAATTTAAAAGTTATGGTGGAATAAAGAAACTCACATACATACAAACATACATGAATGCTAAAAAATATTACACTCCTTTTTTTGGGCAGTCGTGTAATAAAACAAATACAGTCGAATTGACGTAACGCTCCACAACGCAGGAGCGGCTGGGCCGATTTTTATGATCTTTGATTTGTAGGATTTGTCTCCACCCTGAATAGCAGAATAATTACTAAAACATGCGAAAAAAACTTATAATATATATTAATATTTATGTAGGATATTCATTTTTTCATACATTTTGTATAGAATGACTTTTAAAAAGCTTTTGCAAAGTATGTATGTATATTTGTTTAGGTCAAAGCTGAATATGAACCACTTCCTCTTATCCTACGGAGTTTAATTTTCACATGTCGGTTGAATTCCGATAAGAATGCAATTTTATGGTAAGCATGATCTGAATTGACATCCAGGATTAGCTCCATATAAAGGACCTCTTCAACGATTAACAGCACAGACACAAAATTTTGTATACGCATTTAATTGTTTTAAGTTTTACCATGGCATGGCTACAGCATAAAAGTTTTTTTGAAATTATTTTATTCGATGATATCTCGAGAACAAATTGACTGATTTCGATGATTTTTTATTGTTTGTCTCACTCTCGTGAATGTTCCTCGTACATTGGAAAAGTAAGTAAACAAAAAGAAATGCAAGGGAGGTTTGTGGGACCGGAAGGGGGGTTGTTGGTAGGGGTTTTAGAGGGCAGGGAGAGGGAAAGGGGGAGGGATTCGGGAAGGTGGAGAAGGGATGAGGGAGGAGGCGAATTTGTATTCGTGCAAATCCGCGGGGCGTAGCTAGTTATAAATAACTGCCGTGCTTACTTTAATTTACATTCACAAAAAAGCGTAGCGCGTCCTTGCTAGCGTAGCAGTAAAGTGGTGATGAAGATGGATAGTAGCCGACAGCTGATGGACTTGACCACAGATAAAAACACGCGAAGATTCTCGAGATGGATAGTCTGATTAAATTAATTATAGAACATCAGCTAGATGAAGCGATGACGTGCAACCCATTTTTAAAACAGTATTAAATAAAAAAAAGGACCGATGACTTATAACCAAAAATGAGAAAAAAAAATAACACGGAGTACAATTTTATTTTCAATTAGTTGCTCTGCCCTAAGGCTCCATCCATAGATATCCCGCTAACACAACCTTATAAAAAAAAGTTTATCATGGGTGCATTACATCGAGGCTCGTCAATATACTAGTATGTTTTCCGGTTCATAAATATTTGTTTCGAAGCGGGCATCGATCGATAGCTACTCTATTTTTAAATAGACTGCGAAAAGCTAAGAATAGTTTTCTCTAAATGGTTTTCATTGTCTCATGTTTTATTTTCTTGCCATGTTTACTAGGTACGCTATAGTAGTCAGTTAGGCGTATTGAAGTCGGATGACAGTCTGAGAGGCTGTTTTTGTAAAAAGTCTCTGCCCTATGTTTTTAATTGCATTATTATAGTTCGTATCACATGCAAGCTTTATTAATATAGATTGTAATGGTTTAATGTATCACCTCTCTCCACCCCTGCATTTCTTTCTACCTATACTAGAAAGAAATTCTTTAAAAAAATGTCTATGAATGGAACATTGTAAATTTTTGTAAATGCACGTGCATTTAAATGTTATACATTTATATTGTGTTAATTTATTATTCTCAAAGATAAACAAATTGGGAACAAAAAATTAAACGCGTTTATCTGTAATGTCGGACACAAATTTTTGTAATCACACAAAGCTATTTAAATATAAATAGATTTTGTACTTGAATTAAAAAGTACCTAATGCCAAGGCATGTTCACCAACATTTCAATGATGGTTAACCTGTTGGTTAATTTGAAATTGTCGTACATTTTGTAAGTTAACTCTGATTTGCTAACTCTAATCTAACTTAACCATCGTTTATCATCGCCTAAGTTTTTAGGCTAAAACATGAATCTGCAAAGAAACCAATTAATGCCGTGTTTTCATTATTACCCTGCGCCTTTCAACGCGTCGTAACTAAAACAAATAGCATATCAGAACCCATTTTATCAGGAAATTGCTGAGAGCCCATTACGTAGACAGTGGCGGCTATACGTAAAACTAGGTTGCGCTGCCAGGGCTGCCACGCTGCCACTCGTCTAGGGTGCGGCGATCTACCCGGGGGTGGCGACGGGTGGCGTATCGTAGCAACGGACAGCATCCCTGCCAGTGTGGTGCCGACAGTCATTCGAGCCGCCCGCGCGCGTGTCAACCCTAATAGACTTCGTGAACCTGTGAACCTGTCACAAACGTATCTGCTGTCTAGTTGGTAATTAGTGATCAGTGCCGTCAAAATGTTTATTCTATTTATTCTGCTGACCGTGTACTTTATAATGCTATGCCACGGCTGATGCGTCGTGATGGATTCGAGATTGGAGTGATAAGTATTTGTGAGTGACGCGGCGGTGTCCTGCGTCATCGGTAAGCTGATATTTCTTTTATCAACAGGGCCCATGGGACATTTTATTTTTGTAAGTGGATTTTCCAGCCAAACCCACACTTTGTTTAATAGAAAAACGCATGTCTGAATGTGGGGTTAATTATTTATGTATAAATTGTGGGATGGTAGGCGAGAAAATCATTTTTATAATCTCTCAGACAGATTACATTTGGGCATTTTAGATCCATACTTTTTTAGGAATTAGATTATATTATAAAAGAAAAGAAAATCATACTCATCATATATAAATATGTATTTATCCACGTTCACTTGTTTTGCGAAAGAAAGTATCTACTCAATACTTTGTTTAACTTCTCCCCTTCAAGAGCGTATTGGAAAAGTACTTAGAAAACTTTCCCTTTGTAATTGTGATTCCCTAAATGGATTTCATTTCGCTAGAGCGTTCTTACGATCACGTTTTAGTTTTCTTAGTAGAGTCAAACTCGAGAATGATCACAGACTGGTTATAAAATTAACATTACAATACAATGACACTTTATTGACAAACAGTTAAAAATTAATTACAAAAATTGGAATAAAATAAACAAAAAGTACAATGGGCGATCTTATCGCTCATGCGATCTCTTCCAGACAACCTTAGGATGGAAAGAAGTTAACTAAAAATGGGTCGTTAGGTAGCAATATTAAGCTCTATACAAATTTAATGTAAATGAAAAGAAATAAATAAAATCTACAATAAACTACACAGTAATAGTTACCTTAAATATATACCTATATTAAGTAATTATAAACATACATAAATATAAATGTATAATATGTTAGAAAGTAAGAAACTGACAAGTGCGTGCCAGGTCACCTTATGGAAAGGATTCCGTATCAATAATACAATAGAATATTTTATTATGAGTAAATGAATTGCTTTTGCCGTTAAGATTTGTCGTTAGATCTACCACGCATTAACATGGTCGACTAAATCTTATAAAATAAATAGCATTTGATGGTCGTGATAATTTTCGCTGTGACTTCGTATATTTGCTAGAAATATCCGATTTTTCAGAACAGTGATACTGAAAAATCTTCAACTGAACAGTGATTCAGGAATTAGAGGGGGAGCTGTTGCTTAATACGGACACGCAAGAAATACATGTGAAGAATATCTTTATCTCGTCTGGTATAAAGATAGACTAACGGTAGAACAGCCATGAGGAAACTACGAGGGTTTAATTTAAATACGGAATTATAGAAGGCCTGGAGGTGAATAAATTATGAGATGTTACAACAATAGAATATGATGACTTAACATTATTATGGAAGATGCTAGCACGGTTATTTTAAAGTCCAGCAGTTAGCACTTTGAGTCTTTATTGTAATAATAATATATTATGATACCGACCTCTTGTGTTAGAGCTTTTCATGCCGCCCAAGTACTTCTGACTTGGCTAAACAACTGCTATCAACTGTAAACAACTGGGAGCAACGGCTTATCGTGCACTCCGAAGCAGGGAATGGTAAACCTGCACATAATTTAAAATTAATTAGTGGAGGGCCAAGGACCGATCGTGTCGTTGGATTGCAAAGTACACATACTATCGCACGGCCATCATCGCTTCATCGGCCAGTAAAAGTATCCTATTCAGGCTGAAACTCCACCCGATGTAATTACCAACTTTTCATTGTCTGCGGAGTTTTTCCTTGTCCCTTTTCCACGTTGAAAGCTTATTACTTTCAGAAATAATTAATAAAGTATTTGTCTTGTTAACTGTTTTGGTTTTTTTTTTGAAAATATTCATGTTTAATTATGAAAGCTGTAAAATACAACTTTATTGATACAATAAAGTTAACAACGTTAACGTTAAGGTGTAGGTGGTTTCCAACTTCCATATTTAGTGTTTTTTTACACGACTGCCCAAAAAAAAGAGTGTAATGTTTTTAGTATTCGTGTATGTTTGTATGTATGTGAGTTTATTTTTTCCACCTTAACTTTTAAATGCCTGAATAGATTTAGACTTATGGGGTATCGTTAGAATCCTTACATGCCCCCCCGAGTAACATAAGCTATATTTTTTTTTTGAAACATTCAATAAGGCGGAAGTGTGGCTCCTATTTCAAATTCGTAAAATATATTTTTCTATGTATTTTACAATATAGGTATCAAATTGAAGGCCTTGATAAGCACATTCCAATATAAAAAATATATCTTTTCGGCTTTGTAAATGGAGCCATACTGCCGCCATATTGGATTTAAAAAATATATATATATATAACCTATGTTACTTGGGGGGTGTAAGAACTCTAATGATACCACATACGTCTAAATCTGTTCAAGCATTTAAAAGTTATGGTGAAATAAAGAAACTCATATTCGTAATAAAAAATATATACATGCAAACATACATACACACATACATAGTTACAAATATACATGAATGCTAAAAACATAAATTTCCTTTTTTTGAGTAGTCGTGTAAAAACTAAAACTCGAATACGGTCGGGTAACAAATAACCTGACACTCTTGCGACGAAGACAAATCGATTGATACCTTGCTTGTCAAAATCGAACCATGTTTTTAGTTTCAACACATATCCCATCCTTTGTTTCGCCGTAGTCGGGTAAAAAAAATAGCCTATGACACTATATACCTGAAGACGAATCGACCCATACTTCGGTAGTCAAATTTGAACCAATAGGTTTTGCTTAATTTGTATGTAAACACATGTTTTCACAAATAAATCATCTTTATCTCTTTCTTTTATCTTTAGGAGCAATAGTGGAACATCCACATATAAACATACATAAAAAAAACTTGAAAGTAGTTGATCTAGTCAAGATATTTAGACTTTGACCGTTGTATCATTTGTACATCTCGAAAGTTCACTGCTGGCTGTAGTCTCAAGTACGTCCAATTTTTCAGAATTCAGTCTTAAAACTCTCATTGTTCTCTCAATTTACTTTTTTACAACCACATTCTGGACTTATATGGAGCTTAATATTATGCTATGTGTATGTCTCTGGAACTGCATTATAAATAACTAGCTGTGCCCGCGGCTTTGCCCGCGTGGTCTATTTATTTACAAGTACTCCATAAATGTTATTCCAGGACCAAAAGTACCTAAAAAGGACAATATACTATTATCTTCAAAATTCGTTCAGCCGTCAAATAGTTTTTTATCGATTGCTCGGCATGTAATCATCGGATTACATGTACCCCAGTTTTTAAGTCAACCCTTAAAGCTATCTAACCGTGAAAACCGCATCGCAATCAACCATATTTTTTCTTATCTTCTTTATACAGACTTTTTCGTACTTATTGCTCTATTATAATTATATATAGATAGAATATAGAAAAGATATAGATGTCATGGAGCAAAGTGGACAAGATTAAAGTTTGTTGAACTGATAAAATAGGACCAAGTTGACCGCTGGAGTTCACAAGCCAGACTGTGTAAATCCAATACAATTTTGTTTAATCTTGAAATCTTTTAGAAACTGAATAAGATGAATATATTAAGGAGAATAAACTGAATAAGAGTACTATTTTGACATAATACGTTGCACGTAAAATACAAATCTAAAAAGTTTTTACTTATTTCATCTTACCATAAAAATATTTTGAATAGAGATGTATGAAAAGCTGTATAATATAAATACACGTATACATAAAACTTTTTAAAGTTATCTTTCACGTACCTAACTTATCAACAAGACATTAAGTTCAAAAACTAAAACCCGACTAAGGTTGGGTAAAAAATATTCTATGATACTCTTTCGATGAAGACGAACCGATCGATTTCTCGCTTGTCAAAATCAGACCAAGTTTTTTGTTTGAACACATAACCTTTCCTTCGCTTCGCTGTAGTCGGGTAAAAAAAAGCCTATGATACTATATAAATAAAGATGAATCGATTGATACCTCCTTTGTCAAAATGAGACCAATAGGAGCGACGCTTTGGTGGATCATCCACATACCACATACATGGACTGTGAACCTCATTAACAGCATTAGCAAGGGACCCTTACTTCGCCGTAATCAGGTAAAAAGAGCACAAAGCGTTACAAAATACTAGCACATGAACAGACAATTTTTCTATTTTTTACCAATTCCACCTCTCTATTCGGGTTTATACGAAAAAACCGCGCGAGCTCGCAACAGCAATCAAACCTCATTAGCTTTCGGAGAAATGCAAGCATCCTCGACAATTTAAATCTGAAAACTTCACGAAATCGGAGTTTGGCAAGGCTTTCTTCAGGGTAAGGAAGCAAGGGACAATACAATCATACTGATCAACGGCGTACAAAACAAAAGATTAATTACGTACTAAATTATGATTTAATTGTAAAATGTAATGAATTATGTGAATTAATGACACTGGAACTTGAGCACTGCTTGTAATAAATCTATATTAAATATGCTTAAGAGAGGTATAAATTAAATAAATAAGTCAAAGCCTACGTTAGTTGGATTCAAGATAATTTACCTTGAAACATGTAAAGTGTTTCGTGCAATGTTTTATTCTCATTGTCTTTTAACATTCGATAAGATCCGTGCTAGCTCTGCAGATTTTTAAACTTTTGATAGTGGTGGTATACATTCCATCGAAAAAAACTCTGGAGCAATTCACACTATGTTCCAAATTTCCTTAGTATACAATACACGGACAATTTTTTTATATGACTGGTTGGCCGGTTGGCTCATTTCTCTGGCCGCTAAATCAACAGTCAGGGGTTCTAATCCCGCAAGCACCTTGTGGGATCGTTTGTGTGATGAGTACAAATGTTTGTTTCCAAATCATGGGAGTACTATTCGTAGTTGTATATTATTTGTAGTACCCATACTGCAGAGTGGCATAGTGTTTTATGTCGTAAATATTTATTATTTAATTCACATAAAAAGTAAATGTTTATTTTTCCTTTGCTACGTCTGGGCCTGTTTATGACAATACACAGCATTAATTTTAATTTGTTTATTTTCCTATTTTTTGTTTTGTTTTTATTATGTTTAATGTTAGATAGGTAGATAACTCTTTATTGCACTTAAAATCTTAAATTATATTACGGCAGCCTTATCACTAAGCAGCGATCTCTTCCAGGCAAACTTAGATTAGAAAGCGAGAACATGAACATTAATGAACGATAGTGTGCATGTGCAAGTAAAAATTTTGCATATTCATAAATATAGTTACAAACTCAAAAAAGGAAGTTTATGGGAATCGTCAAATAAAGTTTCGAAAGCCTGCTATTTTTGTAAGAAAAGTAATGAAATCGACAAACTTTAGGTTTTAGTTTAGCATAAAGGCAAACTATTTTATTTTTTTATCATAACTATGATAAAAATTTAAGTAGTTATTCTAATTATAATCTAATGGCGCGGTACGGGGGTAACGCCGACTGTTGGCTTGGCGATCGAGCGGTTCCGCAACGTGAGCGTTCCGCGACGCAAGCGCTCGTGGCTCTTCGACTCTTCCCGCCTCAGCTCGGCCATATTCAAGTTATAAGCCATCACATGTTAAGTTCAAAAGGTAAACACTCCAGTTGGGAATTGAACTCCGGTACTAAAGAACGCCAATCGAACAATACCTCGTCGGGCCAACCAGACGTATGGTATTAGGCCGAAAAGTTAGTATAGATCAAATGAAGACTTGCTGATTCACAGTTGAGCGCGCGGTGCAAAATAGTTGTTCTTTGTTTTAGTTATTTTATTATGTAATGTGCTAGGCGTCACGCAACGACTCATTTTTTTATTGATTTAACGTTTTGTGTCCTTAATTTACGGAAATTTTATTTTAAAACAATACTTTTTTAATGTATGTCTCTGTATCATAATTTGGTTCACGTTTTCAGTCAAACAGTGTCTCAATAACAAATTAGTCAAAGCTATGAGAAAATAGTTTAGTGTAGACCTGTTCACTAAATAGTTCGTTACGTCATTAAACTTATTAAGCTGTAGGGTCTTTACAGTAGAAAACACGTAGGGACTTGTTTATGACACTCACGGCACTACTGATATGGTCTTTCTCACACTGAACCGAGGTGCAGGAAGAGGAAACAGCAAAAGAGACCGAAGTATTATGTATATCCTTTTAAAAAGTCTTTGTTCGAATAAACAGTCGGTGGAAGATAGTATTCAAAGTCATTTCATGACTAACTCAATTTTATCAAATTCTGAATTAGCTCCTTAATAATTCTAAAGGTGCAATTTACTGAATCCACATCAAAATATAAAAGTGAAACGTTGTCTGTTTGTTTGTTTGGGTAGTTTTAAGGCAAAAACGGCTGATTCAATTTTGATGAAACTTAGCAAATAGGTACTGTTCAATATAGAGACTAACATACTTTATAACTCGTAAAATGGTAAGTTTGAACGGGAAAACTGGAAAATGCCGATTACTCGCTGTAAGAAACGTCAAAAATCATCAAGAGCGTTAGTGCTATACTATTCCATTGGTTTTTAATATCCTAGAAGAACACAGGATGCTTTTTTCGCGATAAACTGTAGAATGCGCGGACGAAGTCATAGTTGAAAGCTAGTATAAAATATAACTTAAAAAAAAGTGTGTTGTCAGAAATAAATGTATTTTCCTTCTTTCTTTCTTTTTCTTTTCACAACGTGTTCTGAAAGGCCCAATTGAAAAAGAGATTTTTTATGTATTTTTATAATATCCACTGAATCCCCTTTGGCGCTGTAGCGACCAAGATCCAAAACGGCAAATCCCCCTTGGTCGCTAGAGATTGCCAGAAAGCGTGGTCATCAGCAATCAGCTACCGGCGTAGGCCTTCGATCCTGGCACATTCCATGATGATATGAAATATATCCTCTAATTTATTATATAACTCGCGATTTAGGTTATTCGTTTTGACCATCATAAATCCAAACTTATTTATAGGAATGTGCCCAGATCGAATTCTTAGAGCCGTCACTATCTCATTCCTTCCCATGTAGGCACGTAAAAATCATGGAAATCTAAGAAGTGAAGGCTGAACGATTTTATACCACATACCTTTAGTTACCAACTTTTCATCAAAATTCTCTGACCAAATTTCATAAGCACACTTTTAAACATGGAAAATTAAACCTGAAACGGTGGGGAAAAAAATAAAATATCTCCATCCTCAGTTGCTTCTTTAGCCAAATGATCCACTTCTTCGTTCCTCATCAGACCAACATGAGAAGGAATCCACTGTATTTGAATACCTACATTTTTTCATGTCTCTAATATTAATTAAACCCTGAAAAGGAGCACTCGGGCGATTAATTCCGTGGTTGGAACTGCACGTGGAGTAAAACGCTTCAACACCCGAGATAGAGATCAAACGTGTGCCAAAAAAATATAACAAGGAGTTTTTTTTATACATGAAGTACCCTTATAAAACTCATTGTTCAGGTGCATGCACTACAGCGGTTACCTTGTATTTTATGGGATGGAAATAATAAGGATAGTCCACCTTTATTTTTACGAGTCCAACCATTTACCTTCAATTACGCATAGAATGGGAAATTTATAGATATCTGCAGATTCCCCCGTCCCATTCCACGCTATAAATAGCTATGAGGTAGACTTACAAAAGATCGTGGGGCAAGGGAAATTAGGTCCGTTGTCCACAAGGGCTGATTATTTGACATAGAAAACTATGGCAAAATCAAGCCATGTAGATACATTATAGCCTAAAGCTAATGATTAGATGAACTAAGTATGGTTTAAGGTTGGTTTTTAACCATTGAATATTAGTTGTTATGTATAAGTGTGTGCACCCAAATAAATTTCCTAAAAACTGTATCAGCACTTTTAGAAAATCCAATTAATGGATTTACATTTTTAGTTTTGTTTATTTCTAAAACGTTATTTGTTCAGTAGCTTTTTGTTACTTATAATCTTAAATATTGCTTAACTCAGCGATAATTGCTAATTTGTTTATAAGACCGGACGCGGGGAAACTAATACCCGTGCCAATATGTGCATTTTACTGGTCTGGTGTACGAATATGTAAGAAGACACTGATGTGACCGCGGAAGTGGGGGACAGAGGGGGCCAAATGTCCCACCTGAAATCAAACGGGGGGTGCCGCGCCCCCTCCAATTTTACTACCTGCTAAAGAAGATTTCTCTGTGCTATCCTTCACAGAGCTTTGTTTTTTCTTAAATTAAAAAACGCTTGTACTTAAGAAAAAATTCCGGAAAGAGCAGAGCGTAGGAATATTTTTTATTACGCTTTTATTAGTTTGACATGTATGTTTGTTTGTAACGGAGTTTTCGAACGTGATTTTCACCCACTTCAAAACTTGAATAGATTGAAGTGAAACTTTGCACACTTATCCCCCCTTTGGAGTACTTCCGCGGTCCCTGCCTGTAAACGATGAAATAATTACAATATTTTATGTTAGCCCTACTATATTTTTTTAGCAAACAAATATCACTGATCTGTCTTATTCGTACACGAGGCCAGTGGAAGGCCAGTGACTGTACTTACTCGCAAACTGGCCTCATGTCCAGAGCCGCACGAGGTAGTAGGGTAGAGCAATAGCATCCTCCTGGCTACCATACTACCTTTCTAAAACAATGATCTTTCTACTTACTTTTTGTAGTGCTCTTGCACTGGTCGGCTTAGATCTTTCTTTATGTTAGGCTCGAGAAAATATTATTTAATAAAGTGAGGCATATTTTCGAGTCAATGGCAGGCTTGCGAGAAATAGCCTAACATTTTCTAGGTTTCTTATTTCATCATTGTCTAAGGATCTTGAAAGATGCGAAGATTTATTTTTTCACCTCTGTTGTGGCTTGCGCGATTAGGTAAAGGGCTGATTCCACTGGTAGAAACCTAAAAGTGAGAAATTTACTGCATTTTGAGGAGCTATTCTGCTCATCAGAGTTAATAAATTCTATAGCAGAATATATTATGAAATTTGCTTACAATTACTGATTTTAATTGTAAGGTAAAACAATTTTTAAAATTATATATAATCGTGAAACGATATGATGTGAATTATGTTATATTAAATTACTTAGCTTTCGCCGACGACTTCGTTCGCGCGGTCTAAAGCTTATCATGAATAAAAGGATCCTATGTTCTTCAAGGATATTAAAAACCAATGCAAAAGTAGGTATAGCACCAACGCTCTTAATGTTTTTTGATAGAATTGACAGAATAGTTTCCATGGCAACCGTTCCTTACAGGGAGTAATCAACATTTTACAGTTTTTCTGTGGAAAATTATAATTTTCTGGGATAAACAGTATCCCATGTTCTATTCCAGAGTATAACCTATCTACATTCCAAATTTCATCAAAACCCATCCAGCCGTTATTGTGTTAAAATTCCTCAAACAAACAAACAAACAGACTACGTTTCACTTTAATATATTGGTGTGGATTTTCATATGCCCGTCGCAACTTCTAAAAAAAAAGCCAGTAAGCGTGATTCAAAATCATTAGCAGCAGTGTTTTTTGGCCATAGACAACTGCATTATTACTCACTTACCTGACAGACTTGTTATTATTTCGTTTCCATAGCAACGTCATTCCGTTCTTTAGTTTGATGCCTTGAGCTACATTATTGCAATTTTCGTAGGGATCTCTAATTTAAAAAAAACATGCCATGTTACTCCTGATAATATCGCTATCTATAGGTGAAAGAATTTTTAAAATCAGTTCAGAAGTTTTTGAGTTTATCCATTACAAACAGTCAAATCTTTCCTCTTTATAATATTAGTGTATGTATGTAGATTAGTGTAGTCATTATTAGTGTAGATGTAGATGTAGACTAGCAACCCGCCCCGACTTTGCACAGGTGTAATTTAGAGAAAAAAAGAGGAGAAAAATATAATTCTCGCACACTCGACCTTCACTCCGCTTCGGAAGACGAAGGGCGGTTCGCTTCGCTTGCTGCCTCTCCCCTCGCTACGTTCAGGTCTCGTATGCTCGTAGATCTAAGAAACGGCTGGACGGATGTTGATGGGACTTTTACTTGCAGATATCTGATGTAATAAGGAGTAACTTAAGCTACTTTTATTTTTAAAAAGAACTTGGATTCAGCGCCAAAAATACAAAAAGCCCATGAATTTTGACTACGCGGGCACAGCATATATACTGATGGTAAAAACCGCATGAAAATCCGTAGTTTAAAAGATTAAGCGTATATGGCAGAAAGTGACTTTGGTACTATGTATTGATTGATGAAGGCTACAATCGACTAAGACATCGTTTTCCACGGTCCTAACTTTTGTCTACTTTTTCTCAAGTGATCTCAAATTTCTAGTCAAACAGGCCCCGATAAATTTCACAAAGATTGGTCGCGTCTGGCGAACGATAGTGATACTTGGATTAAATTGGGGAAAACCTAGCACAGGGGTAGTAAGGGTAGCCTATTAGTTTTTGAAACATGTCTTTACATATATTTTGGAGTACCAGACACATTTCGAATACAAATAGTTGTGCGTATAATATAGTAGTGAAATGTTTATTAAATTTTAATAATTGAAGGTAATTTTCATAAGTGAAGGTATAATTGATGGTTTATCTATAAACTAGCTTTTGCCCGCGACTTCTTCCGCGTGGACTATAGTTTATCGCGAAACCACCAGCGTATTGTATACTCCTTGGCACCAAAGCGCTTGATGCTTTTTGACAGACTTGTTATTATTTCGTTTCCACGGCAACCGTTCATTACAGCGAGTAATTTTGACATTTTCTAGTTTTCCCGTGGAAACTTACTATTTTCTGGGATAAAAATAATCCTATGTGTTATTCCAGGGTATAAGCTATCTCCATTCCGAATTTCATCAATATCCGTACTGCCGTTACCTCGTTAAAACTACATAACTAAAGAAATAAGGCATTTGAGCAATGCTAAGACGCATATTATACAAAAAAAAAAACAAAAAACAAAAAACAACACAAACAAAAGTCATCAAATTCAGTTCCATACAAAATAAAACTGTCCTCTGCGTAATGCAAATTTTAAAATTTTAAAATATTAATTTGATAACATGTATTGCTCTGTATATTTGATACAAATGTAACCCAAAGATGAATTTTTTGTTTTATTTCATTATAATCGTTATTTATTAAATCTATAATAAAGTTTTGATTATTCAAAATAATGTCTCACAAATATTTCCTGTGCATAACTCCAGATAGGTAACGGTAAATTTGGACACTCCTATTTATAAATTCTACCATATCACACTTTTATTTTACTCTAGCTACACTTTGCTACATATCATATCATCTTCAGACCGCCATCTTGTTGCATCATTTAGATTTCGATGAAAAAGTCAACGCACCAAAAAAGTTACTCAAAATATTCCTGTGAAAAACGAGGGAATATCTTAAATTATATAAGTGATTAAAATTGCCTGAATACACAGTTTAAATAGTATATTTTGTTGAATACAATACACAGATGTTTTTAAGGTAAGATATTTGTTGTTATGATAAATAATTTCACATATTAATATCCCAAATTTTTCGTTCCTGTAGATAACATAACGGTACATAGGGCTAGTTCATTTTGTTACATTGTTACTCAAAGCATGTTATTAACTTGTGTAACAAATTTAAAGTTTGTTTGTTATTACGAATCAGTTTTCCTTAAGTCGGTCAAATTGATCTCTTTTGTTATGTTTAAAATAATAAGTAAAGTAACTAAACAAAAATTTCTACAAATATAACTTTTATTGTATCAAACTGAATACTTCCTTACATTCCTGTGTGTAACATTTTGTTAAGTGAGTAACGTTACTAAGCGATAACTAGCTGTCATTCTTAAGAGTTAAGGTCGATTATTTTGACTTCTACCCTGGAACGAGTCTCAGCCTCCACCCTACCAAAAAATATTACCTCTCGGCCTGCGGGCCAAGTAAGTATTCGGGTCGAGTATACTCCCGCTCATTATATGGATATATATGGGCATTACTTTAGTCTATTTCTACTTTTATAAAATACTGAATTCTACAACACTATTCATATATCTTTAACGCCTGTCAGAACGGTTCCAAAAATTTCAAGTGTAACAAATAGCGATTCACTGACGTTTAAAGGTGACACCACAAAGTTCAACTGCCTTTTTTTGTCTCCACTTTCATTATAACAGAAAAGCATACCATTTATCAAAGGAGTCCTCATGGGCTATGCATTTTAATGTAGTTTGAAAAATGTTCTATAAAGCGCTGTCAAGTGTAATGTGAGCCACGTTTCAATTAAATTACTTTTTTTTGTTTGAGTGGCACTTTTTAGGTTATACTTAGTATTTGAATTTGAATTTAGTATGTAGATAATAGATTCCTTTGTTTTACAGAAAATTGAAATTTATTTATTTAATAAACACACGAATAAACGCAAAAAATAATAACATAAAAAAGTTGACATAGCCATTATAATATACAGGGTTATTGTACTTATGGGACGTATTCCGGGCATGACGAGGTAGGTGTGCTAATATGAAACAAAGCCCCTCAATGTATGGCTGAAACTTGATAGCATTTGAGATATCTGAAAATTTGCAATTTTTGGAGAAATGCCCAGTTTTGGGCATTTGCGACGAAATAAATAAGAAGTGGCAAATTGAATGTCATATCAGTTATTTTTTATTTGTAGTAATTTAGTAACGAAGCTTAATTATTAATAAACTATCTAAAAACATTTAAAAAGTTGCCACTATGACAATTAAAGTTTGTTTTATTTATTTAATGTTTAACCTCCCTCTCTCCTTCAAGAAGCCACTCATGGACGTATGTATTATGCCTATCCTCACCTACGGTGCTCAGACATGGTTTTTGACAAAACATCAGAAGCCTGCACTCGGGCTTTGCCAGCGCGCTATGGAGCGCAGTATCTTAGGAATCCGGTGACAGACCGCATAATGAACAGTATACTGCGGTCCAAAACTCAGATCGCCGACGTTGGTCAAAAAGCCGCAAGCCTTAAATAGAACTGGGCTGGTCACATCTGCCGCATGTCGGTTGAGCTGTGGGCAAGACTCACTACTGAGTGGAGCCCACACAACGTTAGGTGACGTCGCTGCAGGCCCAGACGGAGATAGCGGGACGAGCTAGACGCTTATTGGAAAGATTGACCGCAGAAATCCTTAAACCAAGAGGAGTGGAAGGAGGGTAGGGAGGCCTTTACCCTGCAGTGGGATGGCCATGGCTAATAATTATAATAATAAAAAAGGCAATTTTTACATTACTTAAAAAATAACATGAGTTAGTATAACAATATATATGAAGTGTATAAATTACAAATAAAACTTTCTCACGATGGCACTTTAGGCTGTTGGTATGTTATTGAGTGATAGCAGTCGTGAAGTCGTCTCAGGTCTTGAAAATTTCTGGGAGCCTGATGAACTTTGAGAGCAGAAGCCAGCCAGCCAGCTACCTCTTACGAAAAGCAAACAAGCGGTTGTTGTGTGCATTTATTGTTTATTATGGCCGTGTACCTACTCAAAATACTGAATATGCTGACATAATGGACGGCTATGGATTTCGTAAAAGCAAAGCTGCTGAAGTTAGAAGATCATACCAACGGCGTTTCCTTGACCGAAGACTTCCACATGTTACTGTGTTTTTAACAACTTTTCACTGACGGGTACTTAAAACTGGTGCTGGGCAAAGACGAAAAATTAATACTGGGAGTTCTTGGAGATACACCACTAATGAAAAATTCCGAGGAAACGGTAAGAAATAGCCAGATATAAAACAGTATGTGCTAGCGTGGCTTAGAGTCTAAATAAGAAAATAACTATACCACATCGTTCTAAACAGACCTGTATTGAACAACAGCGACCAATCAAGGAGCTTGCCGTTGCCAGCAACGGTCAAATCAGGTAAGAAACCAGTCAGCCCATATTATGTATGGGCCCATATAATATGGGTGTAGTAAAAATTAAATTTATTTATGTTGTTCTACTAAAAATGTTAACTGTTATACCTTGTTGAAAAGCTGATAAAACGAGGAAGTTTTATTAGTAACTAGCTGTACCCGCGGCTTCGCACGCATGGCCATTTCTCTAGGTTAAAAGAATATATAAAAAAATACCAAGACCTAAAATACCAATATACCAACATTTAAACAAAATTCCTTCAGCCCACAAAAAGATTTATCGATTGCTCGGCTTCTGCTCATCAGATTGAGATAATAAGTACACCAGTTTTTAAATCAAACCCTAAGCTATTTAACAGTGGAAACAACATCGCAATCGGTCCAGTAGTTTTTACGTGATGCGCGAACAGACTAACAAACAAATAGACAGGCGTCGTCCTACGCTACGAATGTCTAAACGTGGTACAACTCGTATACCCCAACGGCTATCGGTTCTTTGAGAAATGTGATCAGACCACTGCTACTTTAGCTTGCTCATTCTATGTCGGTTACTTTGGTTCCCGCCATTGGAAATGTAGATTGTAAGAAATATCTTTACTTATCTCAATTATTATTTTAACTAGTAGTTCGCGGAGGCCTCGCGAATATTGTGACGCATACTTTTTTCACATTTTAGCCCTCAAAAATAT
The DNA here is from genome assembly GCA_946251855.1 of Alsophila aescularia. Classification (NCBI taxonomy): domain Eukaryota; kingdom Metazoa; phylum Arthropoda; class Insecta; order Lepidoptera; family Geometridae; genus Alsophila; species Alsophila aescularia. The sequence goes on along the minus strand of OX276380.1, from coordinate 8,243,543 downwards.
GAATCCGAAAATTAAACATAAGTAGACAGTTCTAATCAACACCTAGTTTTATGAATAAAACTGAGTAAGGAGAGGATAATATTAGGTATGACTATGAATATTTATAGGTTTGCAGAATTTGTCATCTGATTTCAAGAATTCGGACAAGAACATCCACTGTATAAATTACAATTCAGTCTTCACAGTATCCTAATACCTCATCATCCCACGATGTAGTTGTCCAAAAGGTCAGGATCGTATGTAATAAATTCTCGCTTCGCTGTTCTTGATAAATAACAATCATATGTATCTCCCCCAAGTGTCGTCTAGGTATAATTATCTAGGTAATTATAATAATATTATTATAATTATCTGTCTAGGTATTATCTCTCTAATTAATATCACTTCTTGCTATTTTGTTGTTATTCTGTTGTGGTTTCACTGTATATTATTTTTATTATGTTTGTATATATTTTGTAAATGTATATGTAGTAAATGTAATTTATTATAATGTATATACTATGTATATGGATATATATTTATATATATATATATATATATATATATATATACTGTACTATATATTTACATGTTTATGTGTAGGTATATTGGAATATATGTGTATATATGTTTATTCATTGTATTCAGTTTTTATTATTTATTTGTTATATTATAATGCACCACCGTCTTTGCCGTATATTAATTCCTTTCCATCCAAAGGTTGTCTGGAAGAGATCGCTTTTTAGCGATAAGACCGCCCACTGTCCCATTTATTTTGTATAAATGTTTTAGTTATTATTGTATTTTTTGTTCTATGTGGTGTACAATAAAGAGTTATCTATCTATCTATCTATCTATAATATTAGTATGCCTAGAAATAGGGCGAGGGTTACGCGTAGGATATTGTTTTAGTAAGCACTGAGTATAAAATATTTATTTGGAAAAGAAAATTCAAAAGGATCTTTATTTTTTTAATCTATCAAGTGCTAGGTCTTTTGTAAAAGAGTTTGTCTGCACTGGCTCCACCGCTTTACGATTTTGTCACAATGCTGTAGTTGTTTGTTTGTTTGTCGTATGGGGTAGTGCCTCTGGTGTCAGAGTTTATCAAGCCGCCCGAGGGCCTCTGACATGGCTTAACGACCTCTATTAATCAACAACAGCCGGGACCGACAGCTTAACATGCCTTCCAAAGCACGGGGCGATGGAAAACCGCATATAAAGAAAAGTCATTGGTGTGGAGCCTAGAATCGAACCCTGTTTAGTTGGATTCTAAGTTGCTCTATAGAACCGTTAGGCTAACATTGATGCAATGTTGTTGTTTGCAAGCAAGCATTACCTAATGAGTTTTGGTTAATCCAGCACTTTTACGTTAATGTGATACTAAAGACCGATATGACGTGCTCTGAGCATTTTGAGTGACGCACAAGCCTGTAACTTTATTCAAATTTAGATAATGAAATATTGTTACTTATTACATTTTTTCAAGGTCTTGCTTTATCTTGGTTGTGCTTTATCTCAACTTTATTGTACTGTGGATAAATAGTAGAGATAGGTAGTAATAAGATAATGAAATATAATATTATTACATATTACATTTGTTCAAGGTCTGCGTTAGCCTTCACACAACAATAGTTATTTGTTATGCAAGGCTGCAAAGTGATTTTTTGGCGAGAGTACTTGTATTGAAACCTGAGCAAGCGAAGGATTCTAGGATTGAACCACGAGCGAAGCGAGTGGTTCATATATAGAATCCTGAGCGTAGCGAGGGTTTCAAAAGTACGAGACGCCAAATAACGTTGCTGCCGTGCGCAACACAAAACTTTTCTCCTTACTACAGGAAAATGCTAGGTGCAAGAAAAACAGCTAAAATAATATATTAAATTAGAGTTTATAATAATAATAAAAAATGCGCCGTCGCGGGATGCCTGGCAGATGTGTAAACATAATAGAATAGAGTCGAACAGAATCAAATAGAATAGATTCGAAATGAGTCTAATAAGCTTGAAAAGAGTCAAATAGAGTCAAACTGAAACGAAAAGAGTGGAGTAGAGAAGAGTAGAGTCGAGTAAAGTAGAGTCAAGTAGAGTAGAATAGAGTAGAATAGAGTAGAATAGAGTAGAATAGAGTAGAATAGAGTAGATTAGAGCAGAATAGAGTAGAATAGAGTAGAATAGAATAGAATAGAATAGAGGAGAATAGAGTAGAATAGAGTAGAATAGAGGAGAATAGAGGAGAACAGAGTAGAACAGAGTAGAACAGAGCAGAACAGAGCAGAACAGAGCAGAACAGAGCAGAAAAGAGCAGAAAAGAGCAGAACAGAGCAGAACAGAGCAGAACAGAGCAGAACAGAGCAGAACAGAGCAGAACAGAGCAGAACAGAGCAGAACAGAGCAAAACAGAGCAGAACAGAGCAGAACAGAGAAGAACATAGTAGAACAGAGTAGAACATAGTAGAACAAAGTAAAATAGAGTAGAACAGAGTAGAATAGAATTGAATATGAATAGAGTCGAGTAGAGTGGAGTAGAGTCAAGTAGAGTCGAATAGAGTCAAGTAGAGTAGAATCGAATCGGATAATAAAAAAAATAAAAAAATATTAGTAATAAAGTATTTTCAGTGAATTGTCGGTATAGAAAATTATTGAATTGAAAGGTTCGAATTTTAAAAACTCTTTCCACGCTAGCGGGTAAAATGCAATTTGCACTCAGATTTCGAATGACAAACAGTTTCTTTCCGAGCTTGTGAGGTGAAACACAAAATACTACACCAATGACATTAAATTTAATACCATAAGCACGAAAGTAATGGTCCTTTAAAGAGCCTAGCGTGGAATTATTGACGGTAGGTACCAACTTATTGAATTGGTTGATAGTCCCGTTGATTGTTCAGCTTAGTGTCCGAGATTCCAGATGGGAAAACCTGGTAAAAAATAAAAATGAATTTAAAAAAAACTGGTCGACGTTTTCAGAATTATTTCTAAAAGTAAGAAGCAACATTTTTGACGCTAGCAAATAGTTCTTGGAAGTGGAAATGTGTTCAGCGAAAGTTGTCACCTAGTTCCGTAGTTAGTGCGGGGCTTTGAAGCAGGACGAACTCATGCTGTTATTTGTTGAGCTAGCAGATTCCTAATTTCTGAACATATTTCTGCAAAGGAAAACGGGTTATTGCTCATTTTAATGTAAGTATCGTAGGTAAAGAATACACAAGGTGCATAGATAAAACCATAGTTTTTGTTTACCTGACTATAGCGAAACAAAGGAAGGGTAATGAGTTTAACAGTCTATGTATGTGGTTATGTGGATGTTCCACTTGGTTTGATTTTGACTAACGAAGTGTTAATCGATGCATTTTTTTTACCCGACTATGGCAAGGCAAAGTAAGGGTTATGTGTTCAAATTAAAAACTTTGTCCGTTGTTGACAAACAACGTACCAATCGATTTGTCTTCATGTATAGAGTGTCATTGGTTTTTTTGACCCGTTTACGGCAAGGCAAAGGAAGGGGTTATGAGCTCCAACTAAAAACTTGGTCAAATTTTGACAAGCGAGGTATCAATCGATTCGTTTTCATCGCAAGGTGTCATAGGCTATTTTTTACCCGACTGTAGTTGGGTTTAAGTTTATGAACTTCATCATCATCATGTCAGCCTTTAGAAGTGCACTGCTGAACAAAGGCCTCCCCCAAAGAGCGCCGTGACGAGCGATCTTGTACCACCTCCATCCACCGACTTCCTGTGATGGCTATAATGTCGTCGGTCCATCGTGTGGGGGGGTCTCCCTACACTTCGCTTGCTTGTTCGTGGTCGCCATTGTTCCCCAGCGGTTGTTGGTTCTGCGAACTATATGGAACTATTGTGAACTTATGTCTTGTTTATTTCAGTATTGAGGTTTTTTTCAGTATGTCAGTGTTACGGGCGCGCCGTGACTATGTTTCAATGTACATATACATGCAAAGCGACAAGCTTCCGTTCGTAAAGACGCATCGGGAAAGCATCTGTTTAATCCCATAAGGTATATTTTTAAAAGTTACGAACGGCGATTATAGCTTTTCAAATAGTAATAAAAGTGACTTCTTATTTTATTATTACGATCTAGGCAATCCATCAGGTGAGATCTCACCTGATGGAAAGTGCTGATGTGGTCGAAGGTGTAGCACGCTTGCTTAATAGATACCTATTCACTCTTGAATTGAAAACACCTGGTTTATATTTTACCGGAAACACTAACGAAGGCAGGGCATTCCACTCCTTAGAATTTCTTATAATAAATGAAGAAGCGTAACGCTTCGTTTTTGTGCGAGGTAATTCATCCATAAAAGGATGGCGCTTTGCCGAACGTCTTGTCATACAGTGATGGAAAGGTGATGTGTGAATCAGATTGTGCAGTTCTTGATCACACTTTTGACTCAGACTTTGAACCTAACTCCTTACCAGAGTGTCGTCCTTAATGAGCACGGTAGCACGTCTCTCAATTGAATCCAAAGCCTCGAGCTGATACTTGGCAGAACCTTCCCAGAGGTGGCAGCAGTACTCCATACAAGATCGGACCTGTGCTTGATAAAGATTCAAAAGCTTTACGCGTACGTGAATTATATATTTGTGTAATTTGTGCAACTAAGACAGTATATCGTGCGAATATGTAACTGGCGACACTGGGTTTCATACAAAATTTGGTTTGCAGCCTTTTGATCCTTCTCTTCGGTTGATAAAACTATTGCACTGTGGAATGCACTTTGTACAGAAGTAACACATATATAAATACATAAGTATAATACATGGCAATGAGAAGAGAACTAACGCGATGAAAGAAAACCACTTAAACTAAAATTCATGATTACGGAAGACTCCAGCAAAATTCAAAGGTTACAAGGTATGTTACAACGTTCTGTCTTGTTTTTGTAGGTTTGAAAAGTTACAAGAACAAGACATACATTCAAAAACTGAAACCCGACTACGGTCGGGTAAAATATAGCCTACGACACTCATGCGATAAAGACAAATCGATTAGTAGGTACCTCCTTTGTCAGAATCGGACTAAGTTTGAACACATAGCCATTTCAAAATTTCGCCAAAATCGGGTAAAAAAATAGCCTATTACATACACTGCAAAAAACAGTGAAGACTGGTTGGTCTAGTGGCAAGTAACTCTAGAAACGAAATCAAACGGTCGCGGGTTCGAATCCTGCAAGGTGCAATCATTTGTGTGATGAGCAGAAATGTTTGTTTCCGAGTCATGGATGTTGATATTCGTATTTATGTATGTTTATCCGTTACCTAGTGCCCAAATTACAGGGTATCCTAGTTTAGGGCTAGGTAATTGGTGTGGAATTGTCCCGAATATACTTTCTTACTTACTCAATAAATGAAGACAAATCGATTGATACCTCAGTTGTTAAAATCTGACCAAATTTTTAGTTAGAACATATCACCCTTCCTTTGCTTCGACGTAGTCCGGTAATAAAACCTATGACACTCTACTTGAAGAAGAATCGATTTATCCCTCACTTGACAAAATCGGACCAATAGGGGCGACGCTTTGGTGAAACAGCCACATACCTACATACATAGATGTTAAACTGACTACCCTTCCTTTGCTTTGCCGTATTCGGGTAAAATAGCATCGCATGTGACAGCTTATTATGGTTAAAACAGCACCAGTTAGGTTTTTAGATAGCACCTGGTTTATCCCTCTAAAATCAGCTACATTACAATATTACTCGCATTACCTACGTCATAACAGCATCCGTTGTTTATTACTGCTCATACGTTGCCGGCTATACTTAGCAATATATAACAAGACACTAATTAAAGCTGCAATATGACCGCACCATGTAAAGTCTCTCGGGTCTGGAGGCGCTCCGACGTTAATGTTCCGTATAGTGGAGCCCTATCTAGTTATGCTATTCCCGTAATGGCCAGCGTCACTCATTTTAATGTTTGCGACCTTTGGATTAATGTTATTAAAAGTGGTAGAAGGGCCTACATTCGGCTATGTTTTGGCAGAAGTGTTTGATACAAGAGAAAATGGAAACATCTGGGTTCTTTTGTTGCAGATTTTAGAAGATTGTCGAAACAATTTGAGTGATTCAATACTTTCCTGCACTATAATGACCAGCTGCGCAACTTTCCAATTTTTCTTTCACTAAAAACCTGATTTAGATTTATTAAGAACATCAAGAACATTTATCAATACATAAGTTCAAAAACTAATACCCGAATACGGTCAAGTAAAAAATAGCCCATGATACACTTGCAATGAAGACGAATACATTAAAAAAGCTCGCTGGTCAAAATCTGACCAAATATTTAGTTTGAACACAACCCTTCCTTTGGTTCACCAAAAAATACCTTGTGACACTCTACAAATGAAGTCGAATCGATTGATACTTCGTTTATCAAAACAGGACCAACTTTTTAGTTTAAACACATAACTCTTTCTATGCCTCACCGTGGTCGGGTAAAAAAATGCCAATGATACTCTTGCGATGAAGACGAATACATTAAAAAAAGCTCGCTGGTCAAAATCTGACCAAATATTTAGTTTAAACACAATCCTTCCTTTGATTCGCCAAAAAATATCCTGTGACACTCTATAAATGAAGACGAATAGATTGATACCTCGTTTATCAAAACAGGACCAACTTTTTAGTTTAAACACATAACTCTTTCTGTGCCTCACCGTAGTCGGGTAAAAAATTGCCAATAATACTCTTGCGATGAAGAAGAATACATTAAAAAAAGCTCGCTGGTCAATATCGGATCAAGTTTTTAGTTTGTACACGTAACCCTTCCTTTGATTCGCCAAAAATACCTTGTGGCACTCTACAAATGAAGTCGAATAGATTGATACCTCGTTTATCAAAATAGGACCAAGTTTTTAGTTTAAACACATAACTCTTTCTTTGCTTCACCGTAGTCAGATAAAAAATATGCCACTCTATACCTGAAGACGAATCCATTGATACCTCGATTGTCAAAATCGGACGAATAGGGGCGACGCTGTGGTGGAACACATACCCACAAACATACATACATACATACATAGACTGTTAAAATGAATAACATGTTAAACAACAACTATCGCTCCAAACTAAAAAACAAATAATTCCGCGTATTTGCTGTTTGTTATAGAATAGAAAAAAAGGCAAGGTTATATTATATATTTACATCGATAATGCCTTCACTATTCGAAAAAGGCTGTACAAAAATAAATTCGTTGAAATCTGACTGAAATAAATCAAATAATCGAATGCATCAATGGAATGCTGAATCGAATTAAACAATTATTCAAATTACTGTTGAAATGAGTATGATATGCAAATTGTGAAAGAGATATGTTCCAGTACCCGTTGATATGAATAAAAGCTCATTTACATTGAGCCAGTTTGTGAGGGAAAAATTATAATATGCAGCTCTAACATTTTCAACACAGGAATTGTTGTTTTTGAATTCTAAATGATGGTTTTAAGATATGAAATTTCAAATCAGGTTATGTCAAATTTGATTAATCTAAAATAACAGTTCTGCTCTCTAACAAACGAAATCCGAAGTTTTTTTTCAATAAACTAAGAAATCAGGTCATCCATTGCACGAAACCATACACGAATCGTCGAATTTAGCTAGAGTAGAAATTCAATGAATTAGTAGACTCGCTTGTTTCACAAAGGAGACGTTTAAAGTGAGCGAAATATAGAGTTGTAACTAACCAAAGTGAGACGCATTAGATTAGATAGGTGGTATTAGATGCGGTGTTAAACATAGAGGTAATAAATAATACATCTAGATTTATGTAAGACTTCCGATTTAGAGTTATTTTCATTGGCGCTAAATATTTGCTGCGTCAAAAGAAACGTAACACGAGAGCCAAAGATCGTTAAAAAGTACGTCACTTTGACATTTGGAACTCACGGATTGGAGCAATAATACATATTATATAATTCCGCAAAAGCTAATTATGAAGAGTTGAAGTTTATTAATTATGAAGGAGGTATTATAGTCATTAGGAAGGAGTCTTTGAGCGATTAGAACCTAGTGAGGAACTACACATTCCATGATTACGCACATGCCCTTCAACCTACCCTACCCCTTCAACTCACGAGAAATATCTAAAATCATACATTGTCATGACCATAAATTTTCTGCACAAGATCAATAAAGTATCTACTTTTGACTCTTATCTAGCAGTGGCGAGGGCAGACTCAAAGGCTGGAATTACTTGCAATTAGTTCCTATCACATTCTCAACAACAAAAGTAGCTAGCTGTATGGAACTAAGTTCTGCGAGAGGTTGTGTCCCCCTCAATATAAAGCTAAGAATATTGCTGCGAACACACCTGCCAAAGTCCAGTTCCATGCTCGAAGTTTTATTTATCGCATACTATAAAATAACAATATGCGCAACAAACCTGTGGGTTTGTCTGAAAATCAGCGTCCAGTGGCTACTAGACATTTTTTCTGAGTGCAGGCCCATTTGGCACAAGCTACAAAATCATTCATTTACTTAGTATTATTTTAGTAGGTACTTAGTTGTTTTTTTTTTATTATTGTTTTTATAGTGTCTTGTGCTAATAAATATTTTTATTCTTATTCTTATTCTTATTCAACAAACCGTAGGAATGGAAACAAAAAATTAGTATGTAATATTACAACTGCATTAGTGATTGATGTAACTCTCTGCTCAGATGAGAACTCTGGACTTGATTTACCTCTCTGCTCAGATAAGAACTCGAGACTGACATTGTTACTTGATGTTTTGCAAACTAGGTTTTAAATGTTTCACTTATTTTTATTACAGATGTATTTTAGTTTATTCATCATCGTTCATTTTCTACATCATCGCGTATTAAAATTCCCTCTAGAAACGATGCAGGTGGTGTAATATTTTCCTGATGCCCGTGCCCATCCTAGATACCACACAACAGTCATTACATGAGCACAGAATCCAACAGTTTATTTTCAACTATGTAGTTGCAGTAATAACCACAAATTCTGTACTATGTTTTGTTTATGCAGATAATATATCCAAGAATTCCAAGATTGAAGCACAATGAACTGTAGCGCAAACTCGTTCACTCGATCTGGAGTTGCTATTACAAAACATTATAACGCTAAAACAAACTTACCAGTGTCGCAAGTTTAATTGAGTATGTTTCTCCTACAATATATTTTGAAACCAAAATTCATTTTTTTGGAGGTTTAAATATTTTTTTATTATCATTACTTACACTTTATATTTTTTTATCTTTCATTTGTCAGTCACATTGGACTCTGAATAAAAAACCAAGGTCCATACCAAAATAAACCTCTCCTCTCTATACAATTTTAAATGCTTTTGGCATTTTAAATTCTACTTTTTTCTACCAGTGTCTTACTATGCTACATTCCAGCGGCTGGACCACTATATATCTACTATATATACTTATAAGAATATCTATCCATTTAATATGTACTTAAAATAATATCTATCTATCTATCTATCTATACTTATAATAAAGCAGTTAGTAAGAAAAAACTGTACAAAGCAGATATAAAAAAAATGGTATGGGGTACTTAAAGTAAGCTACGGTTTTTTTTTATATCGTGTCTTTCTGTGTCTGTTTTTTTTTTTGTTTTTCTGATGTTTGTTCACGCATCACGTAATAATTACTAGACTGATTGCGATGTGATTTTAACTGTTGGGCAGTTTAGGGTTTGACTTAAAAATTGGAGTACTTAGTATCTCAATCCGTTGAGTAGAAGCCGAGCAATCGATAAAAAACTTTTTGACGGTTCAAGGAATTTTGATCAAATGTTGGTATATTGGTATTTTAGGTCTTGGAATAGCACATAGAGCACTTAAAAGTGATCGAAGAGTTTTATTTTTTATTCACTCATATTTTTGTTTCTAGCTCTTTTAAGTGGTACAAGAGAAAAAATCTTGAAACTGTTCACGCAATCGACTTGCGTTATCGCGGTTCAATAGCTAACAGAATTGGGCCCCGATCATCTGAGGTTCTGATAGAACTTGCATCATCTTAAAATTTGTGTGTGTGAGTTTATGTTTGTTATTTTTTCACTCTGAAATGACTGAATGGATTTTGATGAAATTTCGTTTTTAGATTCTTTAGATCCTGTAACCACACTTACCTACTTCATCATTATCATCCATTATCATTGCTCATGCGGGTAAAACAACAACAAAAACTAGGCAATGTGTAACATAACGTTTGAAATTATAAACAACTGAAATTAATTACAAGCCCTAAATCTTCTCACTTTAAATATTTTAGTAGGATAATGTCAATTAAGCTTACGTTGAATAACATACTTTAATATTATGAAAATTGTTTGAAGTGTGCGACGAGTTATGAGCCTGGTAGGTATTTTCCACGTGAAGCCATGTCGTTCAGGCTTTTGTCTTTGAACATGAAATGTTTTATTTAACTTCACTTGTATGTATCTATGTATTTTGTAATGGAATCTTGCAATTCAAATTTCGCGCACTTCCCCATTAGCTATCCGGCTGAAACTTTCATGGTAGCTCACAAACCGACGACAAAACCATAAAAAAGTAGGAAAAATTTAAAATAAAACAAAATCAAAAACTTAAATATATAAAAAATGAAAATGAAACAGAAAAAAAACAAAACCAAAAACTGAAAATGTAAAAGTGACGAAGAAAATGAAAAAAATAGTTAAAATAAAGAAAGTGAAAAGGAAACAAAAAAAACATTCATTAAAGAACGGCGTTTTTTTATTATACTTATTTTATAATAAAAATTAAACGTATTACGTACGTATTAACGGGTAAGTACGTACTAGCTACGCCCCGCGGCTCTGCCCGCGTGGATAGTGATATTAAGTATTCTGTGTTATTCCAGCGCCTAAACTTCACAAATTTCAGTCGTTAGAGAGCTGAACGGCAACAAATTTACTTGCATACAGAGTTTCATATTTTTTGGGAGTAGTAAAATAAGTTAATTTAAAAACATTTAAAAAAGCTTTCATGCAATACCCATGTCATGGTGTAACTTAGAACGGGCTATCATAATTAAATGCGTATACAATATTTCGTGTCTATGCTGTTAACCGTTGAGGAGTTCTGTAATCAGGAGCCACCCCGGAGTGCAGCAACCATGTCATGGTAAAACTTCAAACCGTCTAGCTTAATATAATGCGCACATAAAATTTCCTGTCTATGCTGTGAACCGTCGAGGACTTCCTTAGTACGAAGCAAAACCGAGTGCAGCAGCTATGGCATGGTAATACATCAAACTGACTAGCATAACATATTGCGTAAAAAAAACGTGACTGTGCTGTTGACCGTTAAAGAGTTCGTTTATCTAGAGCTGTTCCTGGAGATCAATTCAGGTCATGCTTACCATAAACATGCATTGTCATCGGAACTGAACCAATACGCAAAAACAACTCCGTAGAATAAGAGGAACTGGTTTTAATTCAGTTTGCAAAATTTGACCTAAACAAACGTACATACATACAGACATACATAGCTACACACATACAAACATTTTAAGTTAAATAAAAGCTTTTAAAAATTGTCTTTCTCACGATGCACACTATTTCCTTGTCAAATTTCATCAAGGTCGGTTCATCCGTTTTGTCGTGAAAAGGTAACAAACAGACTTACTTTCAAATTAGAATATTACCAACTGCACCCCTCTGCATGGATGATAAAGATGATGAGCCTATGTCAATCTCTGAACCTTGAAGTATACCTATGCAAAAATCTAATTAATAATTTCTAGATTCACTAACGAGGAATATAGAACAGTATGTATTTTTTTCGCGGACCACGTAGAAAGAAACATTTCATAAAATGAGATACTTATTGTTAAGAAAACCGGAACAATATTTAAATTTTAAATAAATTCCATTCCAGACAGAAATAACAAAGCGGTACCGTAAAAACAGCGTATTCAGGAACTGACTTACTGTTTCTTAAACTTGAATATGTTAATATTAAACCTTACCCGTATTAATGAACGTTATGACGTTTTGTATTTCTACATGAAAATGGAGAACCTCGTAAATTTCAAAGATAGTAACTTTATATACCTACAGGCGACGGTGAAGAATTTAAATTTTGCTTTAAGAGATAGCAAAGTGACTGCGTTTCGAAATTTGTTATGGTGAGAAAGTTAAAAGTGCTCTAGTTCTTAGAAAAGATTATGTGGTTACTATTACTTATAAAGACTATTACTTATAAAGACTATTACTTATAAAAACTATTACTTATAAAGACTATTACTTATAAAGACTATTACTTATAAAGACTATTACTTATAAAGACTATTACTTATAAAGACTATTACTTATAAAGACTATTACTTATAAAGACATAAGTAAAAAATTAAACGTAACCTGTAATAAAATCAAAATACACCATAAAAAAAAAACACCTCATACAATGTCACCTTCTCCTTCAACAAGAAATAACAAGATTAAAATCCAAAATCCGCGCCTGCCCTGCCGAAAAATAATGCCAATAAATTATATATTGTTGGAATGCGCTCATTAAGCCTTTGATTTAAAACCCATATTGTATCATTAGTAAAAAAAAATATGCATTTCCTTTTATAGCCTAATACTACCGCCACATTGAATTTTAAAAAAAGCTTATGTTACTCGGGGAGTTGTAAGGATTCTAACGATACCCCATACGTCTAAATCTGTTCAGGAATTTAAAAGTTATGGTGGAGTAAAGAAACTCACACACATACATACATACAGACATACATGAATCCCAAAATCATTACAATCCTGTTTTTGGGCAGTCGTGTAAAAAGCAGCAATAAATGAGTTCGCAACTTAACGAAATTCCTTGAAATTAGCAATGACTAGTTAATGCCCGCGGCTTCGCACGCTTGATCATTTTAATAAATAGCCTATGACACTCACAAATAACGTCGCTTTCTATTGGTAAAATAATGTTCAAAATCGGTTTAGTAGATCCAGAGATTACCCCATTCAACCTCACAAACTCACTAACTTTACCTCTTTATAACCTATACTTCTAATAAAGCAATAGAAACGAAAAAGTCTGTACAAAGAAGTTAATTAAAAAAGAAATGGTCTATGGTATGGTAAAATGGTAATGGTACATAAAATAAGCTACTGAACAAGAATATAACATTTTAAAAAGTCGTGTCTGTCTGTTTGTCTGTCTCAATCACGTAAAAAGTACTGCACCGATTGCGATGCGGTTTACACTGTTGGATAGCTGGATGTATTGACTTAAAAACTGGGGTATTTTATGTCTCAATCCGATGAGTAGAAGCCGAGCAATCGATAAAAATACTTTTGATGGCTGAAGGAATTTTGATCAAATGTTGATTTATTGGTATTTAAGGTCCAGGAATAGCACAATGAGTACTTTTAACCTATAGAAATGACCACGCGTGTGAAGCCGCGGGCATCAGCTAGTATTAGTTTAGATGAATAGTCTAGCCAATTCTCGAAGATTCATTTAAAAATATATATGTGCCTAAAACTCATCGGCATATTATGACGAAACTCGCTTATTTTTATGCCTGAAGAAAAGTCTGTCATAATTTACCGTAAAAAGCAGACGTTTACTAAAAAAAGATCATAAAACTCAACCACTGGGCTAAAAAAAGGACATAAACCTCACAACGCTTGATAGAACACGTTTTTACAGCAATAAAATATTTACGCAAACACACACTTTCGCTCCGTGCACTTTATTACTAACACTCACGCGACAACATATACTACTGGGTACTGCTGGTACTTAATTCGACGTATTCCCAGCGGGGCGTGTTAGGGGTGCTTATCCACACCAATATATGTCTGTTTGTTTGTTTGGGGAGCTTTCACGCGATAACGGCTGGACAGATTTTGATGAAACTTAGACTGGAGATAGCTTATACCCTGGTATAAAAAGAGAAGAAGAGTCGTCGTTACCGTACCGCGCCATTAGATGTTTACACATCAAAAAGTTCTTGCAGTTACTAACAAAAGAGAAACGAAGACTCCGTCTTTTCTTTATTGCTACGTCTATAAAGAAATGGACCATTTTAGCTGCGGTTTTTAATGTTTCAATGCTGAGCTAAACAAGATTGTTCTTAGCTATAATTGGGGGGAATGAGGGTGCCGATCGTAGCTCCCAAGCGGAAGGAACGATTTTTATGTTTTCAAAATGTGATCGAGATGCTCCTTAACTATTATGGGGGGTGGAGAGTCGGCGGTTATATAAATTTTTAATTTGTGCTTGTGTTAAAGAAAATAACTAAAACCACGAGCAAAGTTTTGTACCACGCGCTCTCTTTTGGTCACTGTGAACCAGCAACTTTTCATCTGATCCATACTTACTTTTAGGTCTAATACTTTAAGTCTGGTTGGCGCATCGGGAGACCATTCGGCCGCCGGTCTGTAGTACCGGAGTTCAATTCCCAACTGTAGTGTTTACATTTTGCATATTAAAAATTATGTGATGGCTTATAAAGCCTCAGCTCAGCCATATTTGAATATGGCTGAGCTGAGGCAGAAAAAGCCGACGAAACACGAGCGGCGTGTCGCCACGCGAAGAATCGTCGTTACCGTACCGCACCATTAGATATTTACACATCAAATAGTTCTTACAGTTGCTAACAAAAGAGAACCGAAGACTCCGTCTTTTCTTTATTGCTACGTCTATAAGGAAATGCCACGATAATGATAGCGATATGAATATTATTGTTTTCTAGCTGCGCCCCGTAGATTTGCGCGCATGCAAACATCGCACGACGTCTCTGGTATCATATATCGCGAGACCTTTGTCACAGAATAAATAGTAGTACAAGCCTTTGTCTCGAAGTGAGTACAAGGCTTAACGTCACATAAGTCTGAACATAAGCCTACGCTTTGCCTACACCGGAACAGCCATTGATCTAATTAAAAGAGGGAAAATCAGGCATCAGCTCCCCGGCTGTGAATTGAGTAAATTAGGTGCAATGCTCACAATTGGCGTTTGGCCTTCAACTCTCGATAAAAGTTCTTAATGCACATGAAGCATGACGCCGCGACGATGGAGGGAATGTAGCTGTGTGGTTGTGTTTGCCTGTATTTGTATATTAAGGGGTGCCTTATCTTCCACCTGTTGACTAAATCCATGATATCGGCATAGCATAACACAACTTTTCACTTTGCTGCACTTGTTTACATGATAAACAATTACCATCATTAATGTTCTCGCGTGAAATACTCGTATAAAGGGTTGGCTGGATTAGTGGAGGTGTTAGGGTAATTCATGCTTCTGAGTACTCTAAACGAAAAGTCGGGGAAGCTTTTAAAGCATTAAGTCGTGTGTTAGTGATGCTCTACCTTAGCTTAGCTTGGTATTAAGGTAAATTACAGTACTACGTAGGTATTCTAGCAGAGTAAAAAGTTTGACCGAACATTTTTATTTGCCTCATTTATTTTCAGCAATTGTCGCAGAGTTCAAAGACTTATTTGGTAGGTTATTTGTAGCATTAAAAGTACTTTCATTCCGCCCTTCATTGCAATATTATCAGTAAAAGTAATTCTTGGAACGAAAGGAATGTTTTTAAATGATTTTGGACGACTGGTTGGTCTAGTGGCTGGAGATGTACCTAGGATAGGTACATCGAACGGTCGCGGGTTTGAATCCTGCAAGGTGCAATCATTTGTGTGATGAGCAGAAATGTTTGTTTCCGAGTCATGGATGTAATATTTGTATCTATGTACGTTTATCCGTTATCTAGTGCCCATATTACAGGGTATCCTAGTTTGGGGTTAGGTAATTGGTGTGGAAATGTCCCGTTTTTTTTTTTGTTTTCCAGTTTTATCTGCAATCAGTTCATAAACTTTAAGCAGATGTGTTGGGCGTCTGTCTTGTGGGAGTAGCGGGTCCATCGACCCGTCCTCCTCTCACTTTACATCCAGTTTCATGATGTGGTTTCTTTTCAAACTCTTTGGGAGATTGATCGTCAGTAACTCTGCCGCAAGGGGGTTTGGGCGGGTGGTCTAGTCTTTGCTTGTAGTTAGCAGAGAACTGCTTAATCTCCTCACTAACTGTGTTAAAGCTTAGCTCTTTGTGAAGTTCACAGTTTCTTAGGAACCACAGAGCGCTGGATAAGTTTCTCAGGATGCCATTTTGAGCTCTCTGTATGATTGCGATGTTGGAATTGCACGCCGATCCCCAGAGTTGGATGCCGTAAGTCCAGATTGGTTTGAGAACAACTTTGTATATCAGGAGTTTGTTGTCTGTGCTCAACACTGAGTTTCTACCGAGCAACCAATTTAGCCCTCGATATCTCTGGTTCAATTTCTCTCTTTTCTTTAGCAGGTGATTTTTGCAGGTTTTATTTATTTATTATATATTAACAAAAAGCTGTTGAACTAATTTTCTTTATGGTATCATCTTATTAGGTCTAGTGGCCCCTAGCCTCTTCCATAAGAGTCTACAATTACGCACGAAAGTTCGTAAATGTATATATATCTACACTAATGTCATCAAGAAGAATGATTTGTTTTTATTTTGTACATTTGTATTTTTGTATGTTAATAAACCGGTTTTAAAAATTCTTTCACCTATAGAAACCTACATTATCAGCGAGTACGTTATTAAAAAAAATTGAGATCCTAGCGATAATTGAAACAATGTAACCCAAGGTATCAAAATATTGCAAAAATTACGATGACTCGTTGTAAGGAACAGATTGACATGTTACCATGGATAGGAAATAATAACAAGTCTGTCAAGTACGTATATTCCCAGTAGTTCAATTAACTGTTCAATTGATTGAACTTATGAGATTTTTTAGTCTCACTAGTTCAATGAAATAATGTACATACGTCAGTAATAATGTACTTGTTTATGGTCAAAAAACACCACGATCGTTGCTGGCAAAAAATTTGAATTACGCTTACTGGCGTTTTTTTTAGAAGTTACGACGGGTATTGTAGGCGATGGTTCTTCTATCCGGCTCGTTAGGACCAAGATGTAGGCGATGGATCGCAAGGTCTACACGATGTACTGGAGACTTCGGTTCGTAGCTCCTAGTAGGTCAGGTTCCTGGTTCGATGTGGACTGTAGTTCAATTAAACACTGTTGCTTGTTCAAGTTCCGTTGATTGAATGGTCGGATCCAGTGTTTATTTCAGAAAACTTATCGCTATATATACAGTTATACGGTCTTAAAACTAATGCGGTATACACGCCGCAGTTAAAAGGGGCGTGGCCTATTTTGCATGTTGTCTGCGTTCATGCTGTCGCGGGCAGGCTCGGCGTCCACAACATCTCTCCCCCCGGCGCAGCTCGCGTAGCCTCTTCTTCCCTTAGCAGGACGGCGAGTTTGCTGGTAGGGCGTCGGAAGGTACCGCTCTTAGTTTTTACGTCGGCGACTCGAACGCCGCCATCTGGACCGGGATAGGTGCGCTCAACAATCCCGATTGGCCAGACGTTCCGGGGCAGCGTGTGGTCGACCACAACCACGATGTCGCCGGCTTGCAGTTGTCGTCGGAGGTTAGCTGGCTCCCCCCGTGGTACAAGCGTGGGGAGGTATTCCCGCAGCCAGCGCTTCCAGAAATGGTCAGCGAGCGCTTGGCTTGCTCGCCAAGTTCGTCGGTCAGCTTCATCGCAGGGGCCTGTGGTAGGTAGGCCGATCGATGATCCCAGCAGGAAATGGTTCGGTGTGAGTGCTTCTGGGTCGAGTGCACTCACGCTGACGTAGGTGAGGGGGCGAGCATTGATAGAGTGCTCGGCTTCGATCAGGAGGGTCTGCAGAACCTCTTCGGAAGGTGCCTTTTCTCTTAGCGTCGTGTGCAGAGCGGTCTTCACGGAGCGTACTAAGCGCTCCCACGCTCCACCCTGGTTGGGCGCGCCTGGTGGGATGAAATGCCACTTCATCCGGTGTAATAGCCCTTCGTCACTTAGGGCGGGTGCCCATTCTGCGTATGCCTTCTTCAGTGCCACGTCGGAGCCCCGGAAGGCCGTTCCGTTGTCCGAGACCATAAGACGTGGCCAGCCTCGACGTGCAGCCATCCGTCGCAGCGCCATCAGAGCTGAGTCAGTGGACAACGAAGCTACGAGCTCTAGGTGCACGGCGCGCGTCGTGAGACAGGTGAATAGGGCACCCCATCTCTTTTCTCGGCGGCGCCCCACCTTGACCTGCATTGGCCCGAAGTAGTCCACCCCGCAGTTAGTGAACGGACGGTGAAATGGGTCAAGGCGGGCGCGTGGCAGGTCCCCCGTGGCGGGCGGCCGCGGTCTTGCTCGTCGTACTCGGCAGAGGGCGCATTTACTTTCTACGGCGCGTACGGTAGGTCGCAGGTGAATGACCCAGTACCGCTGCCGTAGGTCGTTCGTCACGCGCTCTCTGTTAGCGTGACCGGCGGTGCAGTGCTCCCTTAGCACGATGAGCTTTGTCACGTGGTGACGGCCGTCAAGGATAACCGGTCGCTTGGTTTCCAGGGGCGCGCTGGATGCGTCGATGCGCCCCCGCACCCGCAGAAGTCCGTCTTCGAGCACCGGGTCTAGCTTGAATAGTCTGCTTGCTCTAGGGACGGGGCAAGCAGACTCGATCCTCCTCAGTTCGGTCCCGAAGTTGTCTTCTTGGGCGCGTCGTATGAGCGCTTTCTCAGCGCGTTCAATGTGATCTGCTTCCATGCGCGTCGTACGGCGCCGGCATATGTCGACGAATGCCAGCACACGCGCGGCTGCCCGCACCAGCGTCTCGTATTTAGAGAAACGAGTGGGTTCAGGCAGCCATCGGTCACTATATTCATCCCGCTCGTTCGTGTGCGGGATCTCTAAATGTTCGTCCTGCTCGCTCGTGTGCAGGACCTCTTGTTGGTCAGTGAACGCTTGGTGTGTGGGCCATTCTTCTTCGGGTTCGCGAAGGAAGCTGGGCCCCTGGAACCAGCGATCGCTAGCGGCTATGGGCGTGCGGCTCAGTCTCGTCGCGTCGTCGGCTACGTTATGTTCGGTAGGCAGCCATCTCCACTCACGTCGGTGAGTTAACTCCGCTAACTCGCCCAGCCGGTGCGCTACAAAGGGCGTGTAGCGCTTCGCGTCGTTGTGCACCCAATGGACTACGGTCGCAGAGTCGGTCCAGTAGGTGGTTTTTGTTACTTGCACGCGATGCTCCTTTTTTATAACGTCCGCGAGCCTCGCGCCGATGACCGCTGCCTGAAGTTCTAGGCGCGGTATGCTCTGCGCGCGTCGCGGCGCTACCTTGGCTTTAGCAGCCACCAAGGCAATGGTCACGCTGCCGTCGTGGTGGATGGCCCTCCAAAAGGCCACCGTAGAGAATGCCTGCTCGCTCGCATCGCATAGTATGTGCAGGTCTACGCGCTTGTGTCCCTCTAGCGCGTAGCTACGGCGTAGGCGCAAGCGAGTTATCTCGCTCAGCTGGCGTAGCCATTCTGCGAAATGTTCGGCTTCTTCTGCAGGTATCGGCTCGTCCCATGGCATGTGAAGACGCCACAGGCTCTGCAGGATGATCTTCGCTCGAATGGTGTACTGACTGAGGAGACCAAGCGGGTCATAAATGGACATGACCGCGCTGAGGGCCTCTCTCTTCGTGGGTGCGCGGATCTGCGCGCGCACCTCAGCCGGTACGCGGTGCATTGCGGTGTTGAACCCCAGTTCGTCTCTGTTGGAGTCCCAGCAGAGCCCGAGTATCTTGCTCTCAGGGCTCCCTGCTCCCAACTGAGTGGGCGTAGTCGCTCGTAGCTCTGGCGGTACGTCTCGTAGCACGTTCGTGTTGCTAGCACTCCAACTGCGCAGAGTGAAGCCAGCGGCCGCGTGCACCTCGCGTAGCTCTTGTATGGTGCTACGGGCCTCCTCTTCATTGGCGTAGCTGTCTACTAGATCATCCATATAGTGGCTGTTCGTGATGGCCACTAGAGCGCGTGGGTGAGTCTGTGCATGTGCGCGCGCATTGTGGTTGCGCACGCTGTGCGCCATAAACGGTGAGCTGGCGGCGCCGAAAATCATGCTCGCCATCTTGTAGTGGCGAGGCGGGTTAGTTCGGTCCCGGCCTCGCCATAAGAACTGCTGTGCGGGCTGGTCTTCAGGTCGGATCTTCACTCGTAGAAACATCTCTTGTATGTCGGCGGTGACGGCGATCGGCCGTTCTCTGAATCTGAAGACGATTCCTTGTAGTGATAGTAGAAGGTCCGGGCCCTCCAGCAGCTGGTCGTTCAAGCTCACGCCGTGACATTGGTGAGCTGCGTCAAAAACAAGCCGTTGTTTACCAGGCTTGTTCGGGTTCTGTACTGCGAAGTGCGGGAGGTACCAGCAGATGGGGCTCCGTCGTTCAGTCCCGTCGCATGGCACCGCATAATTCTTAGCCAACAGATTTTCTATTTGCGCAGCGTATTGGTCCGCGAAGTCTGGGTAGGCGTCCATCTTTCGTTCGATGCTTTGTAGACGCCGTAGAGCCGCGCCGTAGTTCGACGGCATGGTGACGTCATCTCGCCGCCAAGGCAAGCCCACTTCGTAGCCGCTGTCTGTTTTCTTTATTGTTTCTTCGAAGATCTTCGTAGCTCGTAGATCTGCGTCGCTCACTCTCGAATGGATAGCGACGCCGAGCGCGTCGATGCGGAAGTGCGCCTCCACAAGCTCGTGTAGGCGCTGGTCGTGCTTGTTCGTACGCTGGTCGGGCGCGTATACGTGCAGCACGCTCTCGTTTTCGTAGATCAGGCTGCGGGGTGCGGTTCCATGCATCACCCAGCCAAGTCGGGTCCTCGACGCGGCCGGTTCATTTGGCCCGCCAAGACGAAGCTCACGGGATACAATGAGCTCCCAGTGGTCGGCGCCTACTAAGATGAGGGGGTGTGCCAGGTCGTAGCACACCTCTGCCTCCATCAAGTCCCGTAGGTGTCGGTGTTGTAGAAGTGAGCTCGGGACGGTCTGCTGATGTAGCTTTAGGTCGCGTACAGTGCGCGCTTTGACTTTGTATAGCGCTGTTTCTTTTGCTCCCCTCAGTGAGAGTGAGACGGTTTTGCTATCTTCCTCTCGCTGCGACATGTTAACGCCATTCAGATGTAGGGGCTGCGTAGGGCCTTCTGCGCCGATCCGTTTCGCCAACTCATGGTCGATGAGTGTGATAGTGGCGCCTTCGTCGAGCAGCGCGTAGGTTTCGACCTCCCCCCGTGGACCAGTGACAACCACGGGGCAGATCTTCAGCATCACGGTCTTCAGGCCGGCAGCATTGGTGGGTGCTACCGACAAGACCGCTGCATTGTGGCTCGACGAATGTTCGGGTTGCGCAGCTGATCGTGCGTTAGGTCGCGCTTCTTCGTGCAGTGTTGAGTGGTGCGGGCGGTGGCATTGGTTAATGCCGCACAGCTTCGCCTTGCATTGGTACCGACGATGTTTCTTGTCGGCGCATCGGAAGCATACGCCTTTCTCTTTGACCAGCTCCCAGCGCTTATCGACGGTCAGTGCCCGGTAGGTTGGGCACTGATGTAGCGCATGGGCTTGGTTGCAGCTCTGGCATAGGTCAGTCTTTGTTTCTTGTTCCGCGCCCTCGTCGGTAGTGTACACGGCGTTCCCTTTCTTCTTAAATGCCGCTGGTCTCGTCTCACGGGCGGCAGAGGTCGCTGCCGGTGCGTATGTAAAACGCAGTGCCATGTCTGCTTCTCGCATGAGGAATCGAGACAGCATGACAATTTCTGGCTCCGAAGGTGACTGGTGTTCGTTGGCGTAGTGGCACCACTGCGTTTTGATGTGCGGGCTTAGCTTCTCCAGCACCTCACGCGCCAGCATCGGGTTATACAGGTACCCCCGCCGGTCGATGTTCTGTAGCACGCAGACGACGTTCTGAAGTTTGACAGCGAACGTGTTGAGGTCGGTCGCTGTCATCCCTGGCTTCGGGAACCTTCTTAGCTCTTCTAATGCTCGGTCGATGATGAGCTCCGGTCTCCCAAAGCTCTGTTCCAATGTTTTGATGATGACGTCAGGATCAGTGGCTGTGTGCAGTAATGCAGCCACGGCGTCACGTGCGTCGCCCTTGAGGCAACTTCTCAGCCGCTGTAAGTTCTCAGCGGCTGAGATGTGGTACAGGGCTGTGGAGTCCCGTACTGCTGCCTTGAATGGCAGCCACTCGTTTGGTGCCCCAGTGAAGACGGGCAGGTCGGAGTTGTAGCGGGCCCGAGGTCTGGCCATTCGTTCAATGGCCTCGGCGAGTTGTTCGATCCCGGATCTGCGGTCAGATCGACCCGGGGTAGGTGATCTTGTAGAACGCTCAAAGCGTGCTCGTCGTGGTTCTTCTTGTTGCCTCTCGGTGTTGAGGCGCGGCACATCCCTGCTCTCCCCCCGTAGGGTGGAGGGGTTTGTGCGTTGCAACCAATCATCCACCTTCTGGTGGTTGTCGTTGTTCCGCACGGTTGGCTCGTCGTGAAGGCTCTGATCTTCTTCAATATTCGCGATCTGAGCCGCCAATCGCTTCTTCACTAGGTCCGCTTCCATTTCCAACTCCTTTCTCTTCAATTCAGCAAGTTTCTCGGCCGCCTCTAACTCCGCCAGCCGCAGCCTTAGGGTGGAGTTCGCAGTTCGTTGCGAGTGCGCCGGTGACTTGCTTCGTTCGATGTTGCCGGACGGGCCGGCGGTCGTGCCAGCAGCCGTGCCAGCGGCCGGCACAGATGGTGATGCCGGCGGCTCTAGGGATAGCCTTTGAAGGCGCTCTTCGTCCAACCGCTTCCGCTCTTCCAGCTCTGCCAGGTCGCTTTGGCTCCTCGTGACCACCATGTTCGATGGGCGGCAGACGTTCACTGGATAAGCTGTTGGTCGCTTAAGTTCTTCTGGTTCTATCCGGCTCCGATGGACCAAGATGTAGGCGATGGTTCTTCTATCCGGCTCGTTAGGACCAAGATGTAGGCGATGGATCGCAAGGTCTACACGATGTACTGGAGACTTCGGTTCGTAGCTCCTAGTAGGTCAGGTTCCTGGTTCGATGTGGACTGTAGTTCAATTAAACACTGTTGCTTGTTCAAGTTCCGTTGATTGAATGGTCGGATCCAATGTTTATTTCATTTTTTTTTTTTTTTTTTTTTTTTTTTTTAGAAAGGATATGTGCTGTTGGTCTATAACTGACCTCTACAGCGTCACCGGACGGTGGGGCGGGCGCAAAAGCGCTCCGCCGCAATGCGTGACGCAGAAGGCGCACGCCAAAGTTAAGTTTTTGGCCACTTGCTCAAGGGCACCCAGGGGGTACGAACCTCGGCTTGGACAGTTGCCATTGATTACTTGGGGAGTATCGAACTAAACACCCCTCGATCTCTACTGTTAGGTAGTGATCGAGAGGGCCCTCATGAAATGGCTGGAGCCCTTTAAATGAATTGCATAACTGGCCACCGATTCGGAATACACCTTCGAGAAGAATCGGCAAGAAACTCGAAGGCGAATAAAGTCGAAATTAATTACGGGACCTTCGACCTCGCATCCGGCGAGGTCGGTGTCTGTGTCTAATTGTGTTGAAAGATGGTGAAGATGACGGAGTGGGCGAATCAATCGCTGCCTGCACTGCGGCAGCGATTTCATCGTCCGGATCGCTCAAGATGTCTCTAGGGCGTCTACGAAGGGGCCGTGCGTCTGTTGTCGCGTCTGTCGTGTAGTCAGAGGCCTGAACTACTAGAGGGTTGGGGTGATGAAGTGCCGCGTCAAAGTAGCGGCGAGAGGCATTTTTCATATATTGAACAATCGAGGGAAGCTCGAGATCACTGTGCAGGTCGATGTTCCTCTGATACCAGGGGGCATCTAATGCACCGCGAACGAATTTATTTTGTAAAATCTGAAGTTTCTCTAGGGAGATGCGGGAGGCGTGAGCAAATGCTACGGACGAGTATGTCATTGTCGGTCGGACGCAGGTTTTGTAGAGTGTCAACTTATTTCTAAGAGACATTTTACTGCGCCTGCCTAGGAGTAACGCGAGGCGGTATAGGTAGAATGCCGCCCTTTTGTGGACGGCGTGGATGTGATCATTGAAGTTGAGTCGATAGTCAAGGGTGACTCCTAAGTATTTAACTGACTTTTCCCACGGTATGGGTCGGTCGTTGATCCTGACTTGTTTAATTGGGAAATAGCGTTTAACCCCGTGAGTGAAACGCATCGCTACGCTCTTCTCGGGATTAATCGTTATTCGCCACTTACGAAACCATTCATCGAGCGCTCGGAGCGTTCGTTGGATGGCTCTTTGTAGAATAGCTGGGTTCCATCCGGTGGTATAGATCGCGGTGTCGTCCGCAAAGAGAGCGATCTCTACTTTGGGGATGCGGGGGAAATCGCTTGTGTAAAGCGTGAACAAAAGTGGAGACAGCACGGAGCCCTGAGGGACTCCGGCTCTGATGGGGTGGGGGGATGATCGGTTGCCCTCGACACGATAGCGGAAGCTCCGGCTGGTGAGGTAGTCTTGTACTATGAGCACAAGACGATCTGGCAACCCGAGCTGATACAGCTTGTATATCAGCCCGGCGTGCCAGACCTTGTCAAAAGCCTTCGCCACGTCTAGGAAGACGGCCATCGTGGTTTGGGGTTTTGGTTTCCTATTGAAACCCTTTAGGATGTGTTCCGTGATGCGGTGCACTTGCTGAGGGCAAGAGTGTCTCGCTCTAAAGCCGAACTGCTCATCCGGTATGAGCTTTTTGATTTTCGCGATGGATCGGAGTCGATTCAGAAGGATTCGCTCGTAGATCTTCCCCAGAGAGCTGAGGAGACTGATAGGACGGTAGCTGGAAGGCTCGGATGCCTTTTTGCCTGGTTTGTGAATGCCGATGACGTCGGCACTCTTCCAAGCGTCGGGGAAGGAACAATTGCTCAAGGCTGCATTGAAGATGCTGACTAAGAGATAAACTAACGGGACAGAAAAGTGCTTGAGGACCCTGTTACTGACGCCGTCAGCACCGGGGGCCTTTCGCACTTTGAGGCCCTTGATGATCGACTCAACCTCTGCGGCTTTAACGGGCTCGAGGGGGGGAGTTTATTTCAGAAAACTTATCGCTATATATACAGTTATACGGTCTTAAAACTAATGCGGTATACACGCCGCAGTTAAAAGGGGCGTGGCCTATTTTGCATGTTGTCTGCGTTCATGCTGTCGCGGGCAGGCTCGGCGTCCACAACAGGTATAATAGAGCGAAAAGTAAGAAATAATCCGAGGTGTGAGCGTACGAAGCCGGGGCGAGTCACTAGTGAGTGTATATAGAACAACCTTAATTGTACATTAAAAATACCTTTACTCCGATATTAATTAACAATTAAAGTGCAACGAGTTCCTGCAGTGACACAATGAACCGACCTGCGAGACCTGAAGCTGACTTTAATGACTTTTGCGGCAACTGTGGACTTTGTGAGCTTACTAAAGCTAAGTATTTTAATATCGCTGGTATAGTTACTAACTTCGTTGCATTTAGATTGTTTATTTTTATTTATTTATGGAAATAACAAGAAAAATGTTTTAAAAGTTAGTTACAGGTACCGGTAACCATAATTCATATTATGCGATAGTGCCCGAGAGTTTTTTTTTAGTTATGAACTTTGTGAGTTACTAGCTTTCGCCCGCGCGACTACAGTTTATCGCGAAAAGAACAGCCAATGTTCTTCCAGGATATTAAAAACAAATGCAAAAGTAAGAGCGTTGTCAAGAGCGTCGGTGCTAACGCTCTTGATGCTTTTTGACAGACCTGTTATTATTTCGTTTCCATGGCAATCGTTTTTCCGAGATAAAAAGTATCCTAAGTTTTACGCCTTTTTCATCAAAATCCGTCCAGCCTTTTTCGCGTGAAAGCTCCCCAAACAAACAAACAGACAACGTTTCACTTTTATATATTGGCGTGGATAGGAGAAACATGCAACTCAAGCAAAAAGGTCACTTTACAGCCAAATATTTCGTAAATGGGACCAAATAAAATTAAGAAATCTTTGAAAAAAAAATTGTGTTTGAAACCTCATTAATATTTTTAAATATCTGTTCAACGAAACTCCATTTGATGAGGTACTTGGTACTTGGTGGTCGGGCTTCTTTTCCGCAACTAGGCCGATCATCGGCCCTTTAAACGGGCGGCAACACTTAGTTCAAAGTCAAAGTCAAAGTATTTTATTGTAAATAGGCAAAAATAATAGCACTTTTAGAAGTCAAAATAATAATTAACAT
Source organism: Alsophila aescularia (assembly GCA_946251855.1). Taxonomy (NCBI): domain Eukaryota; kingdom Metazoa; phylum Arthropoda; class Insecta; order Lepidoptera; family Geometridae; genus Alsophila; species Alsophila aescularia. The sequence continues at coordinate 8,217,454 of OX276380.1, read as the reverse complement.
CTCATGAACAAGCAGAAACATAAAATATTATAAAAAGATCAAATCAATCAAAATTTAAATAAACTTAGTATTCTTTGAGTTTGAAAAGCCACCCGATGTCCCTCAGGAAGGCCAGCTTGCGAATTCCGGCGCAGGCTTCTCTCAGGGTGGAAGTTGTTCCCAGGAACTGTTCCCTTTGTATAGCCACGCTTTCGCACTCGAGGAGTACATACGTGGCCGTCTGCGTAGTATTCTGCCCCCATACATCCTCTGCACAAGGGGCTGTCTGTGACACCTAATCTATGAAGGTGTTTGTTAAGAGGACAATGACCAGTTACAATTACGACCACTTGTCGGAGACTGCCCCGTTTAAGGTTCAGAAGTTTTCGGGAGTATCTCGGATTTAACTCCGGGAAAGCTTCCCTTGACTGTCTACAATTCTTTATACTTGCCCATAGTTCTTGATGTAGTTTATGTGTCCTTTGACGGATTCAGGCTCGAATTTGAATGAAAGGCAATGGAATCATTGGCTCTGGCCCTACAAGGCGCATGCCCGAACCTCTCCTTGCCAGTTCATCAGCTGCATTGTTCCCTCTGGATCACCTGTGTCCGCTTATCCATTGGAGAGTAAGGTAATTATGTCTACTGACCTCCTCAGAAGATGGTGATACTGGATAGTTAGCGCCGCAGTCCTAAAAGCACTTCAAAGGTATGAACATTCCGTTCATACCTTTGAAGTGCTTTTAGGACTGCGGAGAGTATTCTGATTTTAGAGTCAGTTACCTTCCTGTGCTGTAGCGCTGTTGCTGCCTGGATTATACCCACACATTCCGCTTGGAAGAGTTGTGAGTACCCAGTGCTGCTGCTATATGCATGTTCAAATCGTCCGAGAAAGTACCCGCTCCCGTCCCAGCTTCCATTTTGGAACCATCTGTGTAGATTCTAACTTCGTGAGTATTTGACCTATCACTTGGTTCCTCATGTAGTTGTATCTTGTAGTGTTTATTGAAAAGATGTTGTTTTGGTACCCTATCATAAATAGAAAGTATGTCCGGGTTACCCTCCGCGTAATCCCGTATGATGTTAGTGTGGAATGTTTGACTATTTTGATCCCAAAGATTGAGTGCTTTGAGTCTATAAGCAGACGCAGCAGCCTCCTGTTGGATGTGCAACTGCATACCCAGCAGTGCCTCTAGTGCAGCAGTGGGTGCTGTTTTCATGCAACCAGTCACTGCTACACAGGCCAACCTCTGGAAGGATTGTAGTTTATTTATAGTAGATACCTGTTTAGTCCTTGGCCACCAAACAAGTGAACCATATGTTAAAGAAGGCCTAATCACAGTATTTTATAACCAAAGTGTTATTTTTGGACTCATGCCCCTTGTTTTACCTATCATTTTCCAACATTGCCAGACAGATATGGTTGCTTTCTTAATTTTGTGTTCTAGGTGTCTAGCCCAGTTCAATTTGCTATCTAAGATGATACCCAGGTACTTTACCTCATCAGTTAAAGTTAACTGAGTGTCGAAAAGGTGGGGTAGTGTGTATCGTCCTAAGTTTCTTTTGTAAGTCAACATAACCAGTTGTGTTTTTGTTGGATTCACAGTTAATCCATAGTCTAAGCACCAGGTTTCTACGATCTTTAAGGCGTTATTCATGATGTCACATGATACGCTAGCAAAGTGTCCTAATACAAGGATAGTCAGATCGTCCACATAGCCAACTGTAAAGAAGCGTCTGTTGTTAAGCTTTGTAATTAGGTCATCTTTCATTAGGTTACCTTTCTATATTACCACCATGTTCTATAGTAGGGGTGACAGTACTCCCCCTTTAGGGCACCCTTGACACCACCCCTCTAGTGGTTCCGCCTAGGTCGACTGACCGCCCTAAGCTTTAACATGTTTATGACCCAATCAACCAATGTCAACTCAACACCATGCTTCCTTAGCGCTGCATTTATGCTTCTAAACTTAGTTCTGTCAAAAGCACCTTCAATATCAATGAAAGCGCCCAGGCACAACGTTTTGTTTTTAATCGATTTCACAAAAGGAGACGGTTATATGTTCGACTGTATGTATGTTTTTTTTTATGTATGTGGGTCGATATCTCCCTCAATAGCTGACTGATTTAAAAATATTTTTTTTTGTTTGAAAGGGTATACTTTCCAGGTGGTCCCATATAAATTGTATCGAAATTGGTTCAGCAGTTTTTCGAGAATAAATAGTTATGTTGAGTAAATCCATTCTATTTTGTGTTTATATTGCCTTTATTTTAGTTTATCTCTAAGATTTCTTAACCGATTTAGATGGTTGTTTTTTATTCAAAAGGGTAAACTTTCCGTGTAGTCCCATATAAACTTCATCAAAATTGGTTCAGTACTTTTATTAGAAAATCGATTTGTTTTATAGTTTATGTTCTCTAATATCTTGGGATTTCAGAACCGAATTAGATGATTGTTTTTACTTGAGTAAGAAGACCTCTAGTGTGGTAATGTATAAATTTCATGAAAATTGGTTTAGTAGCTTTAAATAAAATTTAATTCGATTTACTGTGTTATAATGTTTAGGACTGAATTGCAAGTCAATTTTGAACAATTTAAGGACGTCCAAAGATGCTGAAGTTTTGCACATGGGTGTTCTTCTTAAAATATTTTTCCAAAAAAATTAAATCGACTTCATAATAAAAATGTTATTTTGTAAACAACCACTAAAAAGAATAAAATAATTACAATTGAGCCAGAACAGTATCACTTTTTCGAAATTACCAACATAATAATAATGCACAAATAGGTACAACATATGATAAGAAAGAGTTTTTGCTTAGGATCAGCTTCTTGCCTGCAAATTCGTTTCTATGTTTATACTATATTTTTTCCATGACTTACGACCTTTGGAGCGAAGTAGTTTTTTGTACGCCACCCGCGCCTTTCTATATTACTCCCAGACCTCATCTTAATATGTATTCATGGCTCTATTAAATAATTTATGAACCTGCGCTTTCAGTTTCTTCAAATCTTTACCCCAACCATGACTACCAGCTTTACTTACGTACTCGTATGGTGGGGAGAGAGGGCAGGCTTCCTCATAGCTTTTGGTGAGACTGTTAATTGTACTACCGCCTGCTCAATATCAGTAGTGCTTGCTAGCCGTGATTCCGTAGACATGGGAGTGTGGTACTGTTTTAACGAATTATAAAAGATCACCTTGTCCGTTCTACGGGGATTACGAGTTGGTGCGGGAGGTAACCTGCTAAGTTCCATTTCAAACCAGATCCACCTATGGTCTGAGCACAAAGGCTCTTCCCAAACTCTCCAATTCATAATGGTGTTTATTTTTTTGTTATTGTCTGAGAATAAAGTTATATAGTGAAAAGAAAATTTACCAAATCTTCACCTCTACTATTTGTTGTCGGCATCCCCCCCAATGCCGTGGATGATCTCAGTACCGTGACATATGAGCTTGATAGACGTCGCTCCGCCGTAGCCAGGTAAGGCGGAGCGACGACGCCTCGCTTACGGCTAGGCAGCCCTGGTTGACGTTTAGACTTGGTGTATTTCCAGTAGTCCTGCTAAGGTTGTTCCATATGCTTTTTTTTTGTGGATTTTTCTTTCCAGAGGTTCCATTAACTGGACTACTATTATTTTAATTCGACGAAATCCCGTGTGTCTCACAGACGCACAATCATGTAATTTGTTAACAATTGATTAATGAAATCCTCTTTTAATTATTCTCATTTCTTGTGTATTATTTAATTTATTTAAGGCTCCTTTATTTGGGTAACATCTCATGATTACAAACATATACAAAAAAAACTGAAGAGCTTATGACCATAATCTACACCATTATAAAGTGATACGTTGTCTGTTTGTTTGTTTGTTTGTCGTATCGGATCAGCTGTATTGGCGTGGATTTAGCTTTCACGCCAATAAGACTGATAGATTTTAATGAAACTTTGTAAATAGGTACTGTACAATGCAGATACCAACATGGGATACATTTTATCCCGAAAAATGTTATGTTTCCATGCGAAAACTAGAAAATGACGATTACTCGCTGTAAGGAACGGTTGCCATGGAAACGAAATAATAACACGCTTGTGAAAAAGCATCAAGAGCGTTGGTGCTATACTTTTGCTTTGGTTTTTAATATCCCAGAAGAAATAGGATGCTTTTTTGCGATAAACTGTAGTCCGCGCGAACTAAGTTGCGGGTGAAAACTAGTTGAAAATAAATTATGCAATCGCGCATTAAATAGTCAAAAATATAAGTAATATTAGATAACTCATTCTTTTAAAATTAATTGTTTTGACTAAAATGAACACAGTAAAATATTATGCGAAATCATCTGATTAATTTTAATAAGGGTCTAAATCGTGTGACGCTAATTTTTGTAATGTACATAGCATAACCATATAGAAGGTATAAGACGATTTTCGATCAGAATGACGTGAACTCAGTTCCTTGATAAACAACAAAAAAACTTGGGATGCACTTTGACTACATGAACACAGTGGAACATTAACTTCGCATAATATTCCACTATGTTTAGGTAATAGAGTGCATAGATAGTAAAATTTATGAATTGTACTGATTTTATTCCGACTGAAGATATGTCTACACTAATATTAAAAGGAGGAAAGATTTGATTGTTTGTTTGTTTGTAAAGGATAAACTCAAATACTAAAATGATTTTAAAAATTATTTCGCCTCTATTATCAGTGAGTAATCAAAAATTTGAGATCCATACGTAAATTGCAATAATGTAACCCAAGGTACCAAAAATAAAGAACGGAAATTACGTTGCCATGGAAACGAATTAATATCAAGTCTGTCAAGTAGGTGAGTAATAATGCTTTTGTCTATGGTCAAGAAACACTGCTGCCAATGATTTGGAATAACGCTTACTGTCGTTTTTTTTTAGAAGTTACTACGGTTGTATGACAATCCACAACAACAAATAAAAGTGAAACGTTGTCTGTTTGTTTGTTTGTTTGGGGAGTTTTAACGTGATAACAGCTGGAACGATTTTGATGAAATTTAGAATGGAGAAAGCTTATACCCTGGAATGAAACATATGATAATATACATCATCACCATCATCTTCATACTTCACTAGACTTTAGAATGGAGATAGCTTATATACCCTGGAATAACACATAGGATACTTTTCATCATCATCATCATCATCCCTCACGTGGGTGAAGCTGCGGGGTGCAGCTAGTTATAAATAAGATTAAATGGCACCTGGCAGTTAAAGTAAAAAAATAAAGTATAGGTAACTACCAGTATAATCAGAAAAGAAGGGTATACGAAATAGCTTCAGGGAGTATGTTCGAGGAGGTGGCGATGTTCCTGTTATAGTCTCGTTCAGCTTGGGACTTAGCTTTGGAGGCGCACGCGGAAAGGCGTTCCGCGTTAGGGTGCAGCCATGGTGGAGATGCAGCGGAGGTAAAGATGCAGCGACAAAAGTGCAGCCGTGCCCGGGGCAGCTCCCGGGGGACAGGTATCCACTCGGAAATGCAGCAGCAGTAGAGGTGCAGCGTTGGAAGTGTAGCCGTACGCAGAGCAACTCCCGGGAGACAGGTGTCCACAGACCCGTGGCACCGCGCTGGTCTACGGTTGTACCCCTAAGGTATCGGAAAAACCCTGGAACGGTCGAATTAGACGCCTTAGTCCAGGTTCAGTAGGTCTGGCTGCCATACATCACCAGGTCTTCGTTCCTTGGGGTCCTCCATGCCGGACGAGGCCTCTTTAAGTTTAGCCCCAAGGAAGTAGATGTGGCGGCCAGTATTGTACAGAGATTGACAATAACAGTTAAAATACAGGTATAAAAGACCGGAAGGGTCGGACATGAGTTTACAAATATAAAAATATAGCACGTAAGAAGCATAGTTTGAACGGTATTTCACCAGTTGGGTGTAAATTTTCACGAAATCAAGGGAGTACAAAAGCGGTATAAAACCGATACATACTAAAAAGTCAAGTCATTGCGAAAGCGTTTTGGTGGTATGACTAAATGCAACCAACAAGCATAGTTTGACCGTATTAACTTTTGCAATGACTTGCTATACGAATTGACTAGCTTAAAAGCTAAAAAAAAACACGCCTACCCTGCCAAAAAAGAGCTTTTGTGTTGAAAAATATATATTGTTGGAATGGGCTTATCAAGACCTTATACCCATATTGTAAATTCCGAAGAATAAATATTTTTTTCGAGTTTGAAAATGGTGCCATACTGCCGCCATATTGAATGTTTTAAAAAAAAATAGCCTATGTTACTCGGAGGGATGTAAGGATTCTAACGATACCCCATACATCTAAATTTATTCAGGCATTTAAAAGTTATGGTGGAATAAAGAAACACACATACAAACATACATGAATGCTAAAAACATAACACTCCTTTTTTTCGGCAGTCGTGTAACAAGCAAAGTTAAAATGATCAAAATCGGGAAAAAAACCGTTACTGAATTTAAAATTTGTACGGGGCGATATTGCAATCTAGGTCTGCAATATAAAAAAAAACTAAATAATCGTTAGAGGCAGAGTAAGACAAGATTAGAGATAGATAATTTATAACAATCGGTTCAAGAATGCAAATATATAACATTTAATTTCCCACCAAAATATTACGGCATAGTGGCCAATAGATACAAGAAGCAATTTACAAGTTACACGATATACGAAACACTTACCCAATATTGGGGTTTTCCTTCACTTGGTATGAATATATGAAGATAAAATGTACAATGGTTTGTCCAAAATTACTAGAAAACGTCTTAGAAACCGTTATCCAAGCAAGCACGAAAATGACCAAGCCAAAACCAAAAAAATGACTCATCACCACAGACTGACAGTCACCTTTCTCGGTGTTGTCTGTTTTACTCGTACTTGCGTTTGAAACAGACCTGCGTGACGACCAGCCATCCTGTTTCAATCAAAACTTCGTTATTACAGTCATTTAATACAGTGCCATTATTTATTCAGTGACGGTGCGTTGGAGTCGATATTACCATGAACATTTGGTTGCAACAAGTCATATTGGCTCAGTTAAATTTGTCTGCTTAATATTTTAAATTACATAACGTGTAGAATGAACATAGTAATTCAAAGACAAGAAATACTTCAAATCTCGGCAAAGCATAGACATTTTAGACTGAGCAGTTCTTTGTTTATTATTGAATGTTAATTATGTTATTTTATTGAGAAAGTGTACTTATTGTGTTGATATTACATGAAAACGCAACTAACGGAATGAAAACAAGCGCGAGGTGAAGTGAGACATTACATGCTTACAATGAAATGAAATGCTGAAATGAATGCAATGAAATGCTTAATTAGAATGAAAAAAAAAACTAACAAGATTAATAAAACTAACAAGATTGATAAGTTAAAAACTAACAACTCTTGCGATGGAGACGAATCGATTGATACCTAGCTTGTCAAAATTGGACCAAGTTTTTAACACATAACCCTGATTTTGTTTCACCGTAGTTGCGTAAAAAAACTATTTCACATTATTAATAATAGCCTATACCTGAAGTCGAATCGATTGATACCTCGCTTGTCAAAATCGGACCAACAAGGGCGACGCTATGGTGAAACATCCACATACCCACATACATACATACATAGCCTGTGAGCCTTCCCTTGCTTCGCCGTACTCGGGTAAAAACTGATATACCTAGAAAAAGAGTAAATTTTGCCTAAACTGGGTGTTGATTATGTTAAATTAAAAATAATATATAGCTTACATATTTGTTTTACAAATACTATTCTTCTTTTTATGTGTACCTTATTCCAACACTGGGAGTGGGTGAGCAGGCCACGAGGAGCAAGTGGCGCCTGCGAGTCGTAGCCGTAGCGACCGCGAGACGTAAGCGCGGTGACGGCGGGTTGACCACGCGCCGTAACAAAGATTATGACTAAATAGTTATTACGTAATGCCGAGGCGAGGTGATGCCGATCCGGTACCGGGGCGTTAAATGTGCGGAGTCCCTGAACCGGTGGACTTAGATATATGACATTTGGAGCAAATATTCCTTGAGTACTGAGTAGTTGAGTATCTATGCACGCGGGGCGCAGCTAGCTCAATTATAAAAGAGCTTGAACTGGACTGTTGACTGGAATTAATATTTATACTTGCTTGCTTGCTTGTCGTATGAGATAACGTAGTGCTGGCCTCTCGTATCAGAGATTGTCAGGCCTCCGAGGGTCTCTAACATGCATAACGACTACAATTAATCAATAATAGCCGGGGCCGACAGCTTAATGTGCCCTACGGAGCACGGAGCGATGGAAACCCGCACATAACTTAGAGAAATCATTGGTCGCGGAGCCTAAGACCGAATCCGGTATCGTTGAATTCTAAGTTGCAGTATTAAACCACTAGACTAATACCATCGCTCTATATTTATACTGAAACAGCAGCACAGTCCTTGGTCTAGCAGTCACTTGTATGAGGAAAATAATGTCTATTGAACATCCACCGCCAAAATGTGTTATCAATGTTGTAGTGATATCGTAGAATTGAGCATTTCATGAAATGGTCGATAATTTCATGACATTGTCGATAATTTTATGAAATGGTTCTATTTCAGGAAATGCTCTGCTAAAACTACCCATATCGTTGAAACATCAATATTTCAATCCACGTTTAGCCATATCATTAAATATCATTAATGTAGGGTTTTCATGATAACAAAGGTGTTAAAACAGATAGGTTTTCAAGGCAAAAAACACGAAGACGAATGCGCTTCACTCACGCCTTCGCCTTATAACCTATTACCACAAAATAAATAATAGTACAAGCTATTACGGCCAACTCGGGCTTCCGCCTAGCGCCTCTAGTGGTGGATAATGCAACTATTTTACGATATAATCACTAATGTTTGCCGTGCCTTTAGCTGTTCATATCGTCAAACGCAAATTATTCATTAATCTGGCCAAAACATTTCATGAAATCACCGATAATTTCCTGAAATATATTTTTTTCATGGTAATTGAAAATCATTTGGTGGTCATCATCAATGGTTGGCCAACCATTTCATGAAATGCTCAATTTTATGATATCGCTACGACACCGACATGGTGTTGATCCACAAAACGCTTCTAGTTTGGGGTCAAATGAGGATTAGCAAAGATTAAGGAAATGGTGTGTAAATAAGAGGATTATTTCTAGCAGTAACACGCGTGACGATAGAACTTGGTCAAACTAAGATTTTAGGGTTCCGTAGTCAGATAATGAAACCTTATAGTTTTGTCATATCCGTTTATATGTCACGGGCATTTTATTCAGACACTATTAACACTACTAGGTTGAAATTTGACACATGTTTGTATATTTAAACTCTACTTATGCGTTTTTTTTAATGTGTAACCATCTAATGGCACGGTACGGGGGTAACACCGCTCGTGGCTCGTCGGCTCTTTCCGCCTCAGCTTGATCATATTCGATGTTTACACATCTGCCAGGTATTCCACGACAGCTAATTTTTTATCCCATCTAATGGGGTAAAAAAATGGGTCATGGGGTTTCGTTGGATAGGTCTTTTAATATTATAATAAAGTTTCATAGCCAGTTTTTTTTTGTTTGAGTTACATGTTCGGCGGACACTAGTAAATATCTAAAAAAAATAGAAAAGACTAGGGTTTTTGCGCATAATACGAATTTATTAACAAAATGACAAACTCTGACACCAGAGGCTAACACACAAACAAACATAATTATCACGATTCCCACGAATAATGTCAAAAAATAAAAATGTCCAAAGCTAATCTCTATTAATAAAAATGTCCAATGATAAAAATGTCTAACGATAAAAATGTCCAATGATAAAAAAGAACACGGATATCTAGGGTGGACTAATTTACGAGATATAGTCGACCAAGATAACGCATTCTATGCCCGCGTCAACTCTGAACAAATTCCATATTGAGAGACATAAAAACACCTTTGTTGGCGTACAACGTGAAAATAACTGGACCGATAGCAATTCGGTTTTCACAGTTGGGTACCTTATGGTTCTGGCTACGGAACCTTACGTCTATGCATTTCACGCACTTGGCGGTTTTTTAAAGATACTAACGCTACAAACCGCTATGGCCGTGGTGCTGGTGACGACGCGGTCAAACGGTAAAGGTTTTTTATTCCGTTGAGCGGGTCGCTCACCTGATGGTAAAAGTCACGACTGCCCATAACAGTTGCAGTACCTAGAATTTTGGTTCAAAATCTTACGCGTCACTGCATTGCGCTCATCACCCTGAGACATTGGTTTTTATGTCTCATTGCCCAGTAAATTCGCTGGAAAGATTGCCGTTCAAACCGAAACAGAAATGTATACACACTACTGCTTAGCGGTTGAATATCTGACAAAGGTGTGGTACTTTTCTAGGCAGACTTGCGTAAGAGGCCTACCACTACAAAAGTGTGACCACGAGTGTGTCGCCTGTATTTGTGTCTATGACTGTACTTAACCCATGACAGGTTGAGTCAATAGATTAATGACAAGCAGTTATGACACGAGGAAAAAATGTTCCACGTGGCCTAATCAGTTAGGCTGCCTAGTTAGGCCACGAGGAAACACACGTTCACACCGTCACGGGTATCGTGACAATGCGTCTTTGCAGTGGCTATATAATAAACATTCTTCTCATTTACTATCAAATGCTACAACTTAAAATAAAAATTTAAATAACCCCCGACATATAAATTATAGCTAAAAACCATCTCGACCACATAGAAATAGAAAATAGAAATAGAAAAAACTTTATTTGCGACAAACAACACAAAAGAAAATAAAAATTTGCATGAGTCACAAATCGGCCCCAACTCAGCATAATGCTGGTTGTTAACCAACGCTGATCTTCCTTTGGAGCCGTTAGGTGATGTCACGGTCATACACACATGCACAGCTGCATAAAAAGATAGACAATAACTAAATTAAACAAACTGATATTAAAAATAATAATAAAATTACATTATACAAAACTAACAAGTAAGGAGCTAACAATTAAAGCTTATAAGTTAAAAAGCAACATATATTACATCAGCTTTCAAATAGAACAAACCGCAACAAAATCGGTCCATTCTTTTGGGAGTTACGATGCCACAGACAGACACACATACACCTTTTTAATTTATAACAGCCCTCTTTTTTGCGTCAGGCACTAAAAAGATAAGTGATCTATATAAAATTTTATAGTTATATGACTATAAATATATTTAAAACCTATAAAAGCATTCACATAGAAAATGTACCAGCATCATCAGCCTGTATTCGTCCACTGCTAGACGTAGGCCTCTCTTTTGGTTCTCTGTCGGATTACCTCAATGCGGATTATGTCTTTCAGAAAAACTCCGAGCATAGCCCTCTCCATAACTTGCTGAGCAACATTAAATTTATGGACCAATCTTACCGTGAGTGACCACGTATCGGCTCCGTAGGTCATGAGGTAGAACGTACGCATTAAAGACTTTCGTCTCGCGGTACTGTGGTATGGACGATGAGAAGGCTTGACGAAGTTTACCAAATGCCGCCATCCCAGCTGAATTCTCCTGTGGGCTTTTTTCTCGAATTAGTTCCTACCTAGTCGCACAGTTTGCCTATTCCGGATCAACTTCAGGAGGTACACCATTCGGCTCCGTAGGTCATGACTGGTAGAACGTACGCATTAAAGACTTTCGTCTCGCGGTACTGTGGTATGGACGATGAGAAGGCTTGACGAAGTTTACCAAATGCCGCCATCCCAGCTGAATTCTCCTGTGGGCTTTTTTCTCGAATTAGTTCCTACCTAGTCGCACAGTTTGCCTATTCCGGAACAACTTCAGGAGGTACACCATTCAAAAAGTAGATTATGAATACAAAAATGCAATAGCTGTAATTGAGATAGGGCTACTAAATAGAGGCGATGCAATTAAGTTAATGTGGCTTTAGCCGAGCTTAATTAAACTAGACGAGCTATACTTAAAGTAAGGGCCTGCATACAGATCTAATTCAAAGTTAACTAGATCTATGCCTGAACCCTAACTACGTAGAACAAACGTGGTTAGTGGAGCAAGGTAATGAGTGACTAAGACCGCGGATGTACTACAAAGGGTATCAGTTTGTGGCCAACTGACATTCTGGCTGACTGAGCTGCAAATCGGAGGCAAAATCAAGGTACCTACCTACCTCTGCGCAGTGCGACGTCGAGCAAGTGACCAACTGAATCACAATTTCGTTCTAAACCAGCCGCTACCTGAATGAGTAAGCACGCGAAGCTCCACAAACTGCGTACTGTATGCGTTGTGCGAATGTCTATTCAAACAAGCACAAATTAAATAATTATAATAATAGACTAAAAAAAAATATTTTTTTTCTTCTTTTTTTATGGCACTTTCTCTTTTTATGTTTTTTTTTCCTTTTTTGTCGCTTTTTCGCTTATTACGTTTTAAAGTTTTTTTCCCTCTTTATTCGTTTCTTTTATTGCTTTGTCATCGGTTTGTGAGCTATCCTGGAAGTTTCAGCCGGATAGCTAATCGGGAAGTGCTGAAAATTTTAATTGCAAGATTCCAGGACAAACAAAACACATAGATACATAATATAGATACATACATACAAGTGATGTTAAATAAAAGCTTTTAAAAGTAGATAAAAGAAAGGTTATAACCCCTATCTCAATTATATCTAAGTACCATCTCGATCACATCAGCTTTTAAACAGAAAAAAGCGCATCGAAAGGGCCTATTCGTTTGGGAGCTACGATGCCACAGACAGACACAGACACACCCTACAGTTCTAATACCGCTCTCTTTTCGCGTTCGAGGGTTAAAGACTTTTGCGCGCTAATTCGGTGCTGACAGTCTGCCACAAAATATTTGCGCAATGCTTCCTAGCCTTCGTATCGATAGTTTTTACCTTATAATCGTAGTCGACTATAAGGTAAAAACTAAACCTAAAAAGCAACGGTTCTTTACACAAATGGAATTTCTATCGTTTTAGCTTGCGCCAGTTTATATGAGACTCATGTACCTAAGTCGGGCTGCAGTGCTCGAATCTTAAAATTACATGAGCCATGCGCACACAGCTGTGATTCTAACGTAGATACAATAATTTATGTTAAAACATCACATGCAATCTCGAGACTAGAAGGTAGTAAACGTTAATATATGGCGTCTACTTGTATTGTGACGATGGTACTTTCAAAAATAACATGACAAGACAAGTATTAGATTAATACGCTTCATATTTTTAATTGACACTTAAATTGATATTATCAATCAATACCTTGATAGACCTAAAACCTAGACCTTGATAAACTGTCATACTAATGGTTTCACCGTGATCAATAAAATAACATAGTACATATGTATTGTATGTTTTACAATATTTTTATATTGTGCCCTATGCTTTGCCTTTGCTATCAAAATTGAAAACTACTTGCAATATACGGAATATGGCATTATACCAGTTTTTAGGGACTTATTAATTATGTTGCCAACGGAAGCTACAAGTACTTAATATATTTGCCTATATCGAAATATTCTGCGCTCTGTCTGTTTGCATAAATATTATACACTAGCTGTACCCGCGGCTTCGCACGCGTGTTCTTTTCTTTAGGTTCAAAGTACCACAATGTGCTATTCCAGGACCAATATACCAACATTTGAACAACATTTCTTCAGCCGTCAAAAATACTTTGGCAATTGCTCGGCTTCTAACTCATCGGATTGAGAAACTAATTACGCCAGATTTAAATCAAACCCTAAGCTATCTAACAATGAAAACCGCATTGCAATCGGTCCAGTAGTTTTAACGTGATGCGTGAACAAACAAACATACAGACAAACGGAGAGAAAGACACGATTAACAAAAAAATAATTATTCAAGACCTTTTTTAAGCACCCAAGAGCATTTTTTTCATTTGAATTCATTTAGTAGTAGTATTTTGGGTGCGATGCGTGGTCAAGATACGGACAAACAGACAGACAAAATTAAAAAGTAAAACAGTTTGGCTTCAGTATCGAATATAGAGAACCTTCCAAAAAATATTTTTTATTACTTCAATATTAACATAACTTTGGACCCATATCCCGCAGAAACCTTTTACTTTTTCGGTATAAAATGTGTCCTCAATTGTAACCCATCAAATAACTTAAGGCAGTGCCAAATTGCATCAAAACTCATCCGTTACTTTCAGCGTGGTACGTGTTCTTTTAAATAAGTTACAACCCCTAAATAATAACCCATAAATTTTTCAATATGTAAAGTATCCTATGTCCTACCTCGTAGTGCGAACTCAAATCATACCAAGTTTCTTTTGAATTCATCCAGTAGTTCCGGCGGCGTGATGCGCGGCTAAGATACAGACTGACAGACATGCAGACAAAAATTAAATAAGATACAGTTTAGTCTTCGTAATCGAATATAGAGTACTTCCAACAAAAAAAAAAACACTATATCTATAATGTACAGAATTTGGACCCATATTCCACAGGAACCCTTTATTTTTTCGGGACAAAATGTATCCATAATTTTCACCTATCTGATAAACTATGTCTGTGCCAAGTTGCATCAACATCCGTCCAATAGTTTCAGCGTGCTAAGTGTTCTTTTAAATATGTTTCAACCCCTATCCTGCGAGAACCCATTAATTTTTCGGGATGTAAAGTATCAAATGTCCTACCTCGAAGTGTGAACTCAAATCATACCAAATTTAATTTGAATTCATTAAGTATTTTCGGGGTGGTGCGCTGCCAAGGTACAGACAGACAGATGGACAGACAGACACAGACAAAAATAAAAAAAATACAGTGTTGGGTTTAGTATTTAATAAAGAACAGCATCCAAAAATACATAATATCTTCAATTTACAGAATTTTGGACACTATCCCGAAGGACCACTTTATTTTTCGGGATAAAAAGTATATTCAATTTTTACCCATTATATAAACTATGACTGTGCCAAGTTTCAACAAAAACCGTCAAGTAGTTTCAGGGTGATACGTGTTCTTTTAAATAGCTTTCAACGCCTATCCTACAGGAACCCTTTAATTTTTTGGGATGAAAAGTATCCTACGTCCTACCTCGAGGTATGAACTCAAATCATACCAAATTTCATTTGAATTCATTGCGTATTTTCGGCGTAATGCACTTCCAAGTTACAGACAGACAGACGGACAGGCAGACAGAAATACAAAAATTAAAAAAATACAGTGTTGGCTTTATTATAGAATATAGAAAGGCCACCAAAAAACATACAAAATATCTTTAATTTACATAATTTGGGACATTATCCCGCAGAAACTCTTTATTTTTTCGAGATAAAAAGTATCCTCAATTTTAACCCATCATATAAACTATGACTGTGCTAAGTTGCATCAAAATCTGTCCAGTAGTTTCAGAGTAGTAAGTGTTATTTGATATAACTTTCAACCCCAATCCTGCGGGAACCCTTTCATTTTTCGGGATGAAAAGTAGCCTATATCCTACCTCGCAGTATGAACTCAAATCATACCAAGTTTCATTTAAATTCATTCAGTAGTTTCGGCGTGATGCCTAGCCAAGATACAGACAGACAGACAGACAGACAGACAGAAATGAAAAAAAATACAGTTTTGGCTTCAGTATCGAATCTAGAGTAAGGTCCAAAAAAAATTTCTAAATATCTTCAATGTACAGAATTGGACCCGTTACAGTTTTATTATAAGTATATAGATTACTACATGAAACTCCTTTGTAATTTATGGCTATGGTCACAGATTTGTTTTAGTTTTGTACTTATACTTATGAGTAACTTAAGTTTTATAAAACTGTACGAGTATAATGGTCCCTAAAATATTTTTTAAAAGAATTCAAACATAAAATTACCGGTAAAGTAAAAGCATAATAGAGAGCATCCATACTACCATGAGTTAGTTAGTTACTAGTTCAACGGGCGCCCTACTTAGTTTCACTTTACGGGTGAATATTAAAACTTTTATAAAGTTTCGAGTACATTTTGATAAAGGTTGCCCTGTAATGCATATTGTGGGTGTTATTCCATACAGGCGGTTCGGCGATCTCGAATGGAAATTGAAAAACTCGTAGTAGGGAAAGGATTTGTTTTTACCCGACTACAGCAAAGCAAGGGAAGGTTAATGAAGTTAACATTCTACGTATGCATGGGTACGTGGATGTTCCAACATAGCGTCGCCCTAATGGTTCGATTTCGACAAGCAAGGTGTCAATCGATTCATCTTCAAGTATAGTGTCATAGGCTATTTTATTACCCGACTACGGCAAGGCAACCTAATGTAAGGCGAGGTATCAATCAAGTTATGTGTTTAAACTAAAAACTTGATTCGATTTTGAAAAGCGAGGTATCAATCGATTCGACTTTTTATATAGTGTCATATTATTTAAAAAAAACTGTCCTACTTCTAGGCAAAAGTCTTCCCCATATCCTTCCAAGATTCTCTTTCCTGAGCCGCCTCGTACCAGTCCTCTTGGTAGGCGTCTAGGTCATCTCGCCACCTCTTTCTGGGCCGGCCTCGGCGGCGTCGTCCATCTTCAGGCGTCCACTGTGTCATGACGTTTGCCCACCGGTCGGGATGAGTGAGAGTGTCATAGGCTATTTTTTTAAACCCGACTTTGACAAGGCAAAGGAAGGGTTATGTGTTCAAACTAAAAACTTAATCTGATTTTGATAAGCGAGGTATCAATCAATTCGTCTTTATCACAAGAGTCATAGGCTAATTTTTACCCGACCGAAGTCGGGTTTTAGTTTTTGAACTTACGTCTTGATATTTATATATTTATATATATATATTTATATATATATATTTCCTTTGTGTATATTCTATATTCTGCTATAGTTATGAATAAAAGTGTAAAGTTGTCTATTTATTTGTTTCCACAATAAAGATGAACAAAACAAGGCCGTATCAATTTTGTTGAAATATTGGCCAGGGAAATGTTTACTACAGACTAAAAAATGAAAATGTTTACTGTTTGTTTAGGGAAATGTTCTCTGTTTGTTTACATGTACAGGCTTCTTTATTCCGGAAAATAACCGCAAGATAACAAAAAAAAGAAATGGCACAGCCGCGGATGAGTGCGAATATTACTTTAAATTGCTCTCTTTCCCCATTTTCTAAATAATTAGTTCATATGCGATCCATATATAGATTGGTGCGTTTAGTGTCGTATAATACAGATACAACATTTGATATATCAAGATATGTTGAAGTTTAAAATTACATTCAGTATAATACGTTAACTATATACCCTTGAAATTGTATCATCAACTAAGTTACAGACCCAGGGGCTTCAGAAACTAGACTTATAACTTGGTACAGTGATTTAGCAATGTAACCAAACTAGACTAATAATGACTTTAGCTTATTTACTTTAAAGGATTTAATTATTAACGCTTGACTTAGCACCAACATTAGTTATTGTTATTTCGCCTAAGCTTGATTAGCATAACAAACTAGTTCTCCAATAAACACAAACGAAAAACGTTACTTCTAGTTTTGAATAACTTTAAGATTCTAATTGACAAGGTATTCTTCGTTACGAATTCATTGCAAGCGTCTTATATTGCATAGAACCTGAGATTTTACATGCATCATGCAGGTGAACATGCTATATATCGCTCGCATCGTGATTTTATTTTACATGCATCATGGAGGCGAACATGCTACATATTGCTCGCATCGTGATTTTATTTTACATTAATCATGCAGGCAAACATGGTACATATCGCTCGCATCGTGATTTTATTTTACATGCATCATGCAGGCTAACATGCTACATATCGCTCGCATCGCGATTTTATTTTACATGCATCATGCAGGCGTTCATGCTACATATCGCTCGCATCGGGATTTTATTTTACATGCATCATACAGGCGAACATGCTACATATCGCTCGCATCGTGATTTTATTTTACATGCATCATGCAGGCGAACATGCTACATATTGCTCGCATCGTGATTTTATTTTACATGCATCATGCAGGCGAACATGCTACATATCGCTCGCATCGTGATTTTATTTTACATGCATCATGCAGGCGTTCATGCTACATATCGCTCGCATCGGGATTTTATTTTACATGCATCATGCAGGCGAACATGCTACATATCGCTGGCATCGGGATTTAATTTAAGGTGAGATAACAAGCACAAAATAGAAATAATGTAAAGGGAATCTAATAATATTTCCGTCAAATATAACGTTATATAGTCTGTTTTTCCATACTTTTTTTGTTTGTTTGACGTATGAGGTAGTGCTGGCCTCTGGTTTCAGAGTTTGTCAGGCTGCCCGAGGGCCTCTGACATGGCCTAAAGACTTTTGTGTTAATCAATAACAGCTGGGACCGACAGCTTAACTCACCCTCCGAAGCACGGAGCGATGAAAAACCACACATAACTTAGAAAAGTCATTGGTGCGGAGCCTAGGACCGACGCCGGTATCGGTGGATTCTAAGTTGCATAAATGAACCGTTAGGCTATCATCGCTTAATGTCCATACGTGAAACATGACATAAGTTCAAAAACAAAATCCCGTCTACGGTCGGGTAAAACCTGGCCTATGCACTCTTGCGTTGATGACGAATCGATTGGTTCCTTGCTTGTCAAAATTGGAACTAGTTGTTAGTTTGAACACATAACCCTTCTTTTGCCTTGACGTAGTCGGATACCTCGGACAAAATCGGACCAAGTTTTTAGTTCAAACACATAATCCTCGCAATATTTGGGTAAAAAATAGCCTATGTCACTCTATACCTGAAGACATACATACATACATACATACATATCATACATACATACATACATACATACATACATACATACATACATACATAACATACATACATACATACATACATACATACATGCATTCATACATACATACATACATACATACATACATACATACATACATACATACATACATACATACATACATACATACATACATACATACATACATACATACATGCATTCATACATACATACATACATACATACATACATACATACATAAATACATACATACATGCATTCATACATACATACATACATACATACATGCATTCATACATACATACATACATGCATTCATACATACATACATACATACATACATACATACATACATACATGCATGCATACATAGAAAGTTAACTTCATTACCCTTCCTTTGCTTCACCGTAGTCGGGTAAAAACCTATGTGATCACATCAAATTGTAAGCAGATACTCTAAAAATTATATTTAGCTTGTAAAATATATTTACTATTTGAATAGCCATAATGGATACCGAAGAACATGGATATTCATCGTAATAATCAGTAGTGGGGTAAAAAGGACATTACCCCTAAAACAATGTACCAAAAACTAGCTTAATAGCTAAAAATCACGTCTGCCCTTCAAAAAAAGAACTAAATCCAATAAAATTATATACCGTTCGAATGTGCTTATCCAAGGCCTTCAATTTTGTACACATATTGTAAAATTAGAAGCAACATTTTTTTCGCATTTGAAAATGGAGCCATACTGCCGAAATATCGCACTTTTTCAAAAAAAAAATAGCCAATGTTACTCGGGAGGATGTAAGGATTCCAACGATACTCCATACGTCAACGTCAACGTTTTAAAACATGATAAAAAACCTCGTATTCCAATCTTACTTTATTAATATCGGTCCTTTGATACCAGTTCATAATTTCATTATAGTAATTGCCCTATTCCAGCTGAGAGCTTGAATCATCGTAGATGTATACACAGCATAATCTACTGGACATTTAATTTAATGAAGTCACGGTTAATAAGGATTATACGTATTGAAAACAAAGTAAGGCGCGTAGAGAGTTAAAGAGATTAGCGAAAACAAGGTTCTAAATCGAGATTAGAGATTAAATTTTAGATTAAATTTACTTCTTTGCGTGCAGGTTAATAATTTTCAGGTGTGAGCATTCTTTTCTTTCACTATTTACACCAATATTATGGCAAAAATCAATAAATATGACTTGTGTTAGTTCTGGTTGCGAAATTAGTGGGTGGAAAGATCACTGAGTAAAGTGCACAAAACGATTTAAATTTATGTGGGGAAGCAATCACGGAAACATCTATATATGTACATAAAAGAAAGTCCGAAATTCGTGTTAGTTACACTATTTTTAACTCAAGAACGGCTGGACAGATTTTTTTCAACTTTGAGTTTTTGGATTTGACTCCGTCCCGAATAGGAAAATATTAAAACTTTTTGATGACATCTCGAGAACGAATTGAAGCTTCATAAGCATTTTAATGAAATTTTTGAAGCTTTTGAACCAAATTTGACCAAAAATATTGAGGCTTTAGGGTCTGAAGGAATTTTCATAACGGCAGGTGTCTAAGTGAAAGGTGTCAAAGTGACACTCTAGGGGAGCAACAAGCAGGTTTTTTTTAAAATTTCTATCCAAAATTGGTGATGGGAGTGGCAAAGTTACACCGCGTGTAAAAGCTGCGGGGCGCAGCTAGTTATATTATATATGCGAAAGTAACTCTGTCTGTTTGTTATCTTTTCACGTCTAAATTATTGAACCGATCTTGATGAAATTTCACAAGAAAATAGTGTGCATCATGAGGAAGGACATATTATATTTTAGTACTACTAAACTACTTACGCGGGAAAAGCCACAAGGTACAGTAGTTTCCTATAATCTTCTTCAATCCTTTAATTGCAAGAGTGCGCAATCATACGAGAGTGCACGAGAGAAAAGGTTAAATATAGAGCGGTTTATTCACCTAATGGCCTCTCACAATGATAAGCCTCTTTTTCTCGTCATTTATTAAGTGGCAGGTATTAGTATTATTGGGAGCTAAAGTTGTGGCTTAAGTGTTTCGACTCGTATTAAGTAAGTAGGCTCATTTGACCGCTACCTCACCTGAAAAAGACCGATGCGGTCAAAGATAGAGCACGGTTTAAGATGTATATCTGTCTGGACTTGAAAAATTTGTTTCATATCTAAATTATGCAGTGTTCATCTTTTTTATTTTTCTATCTGAACTTTTTTAAAACCTACTTACTTTACTTTACCATTTTGGCACTTTAATACGAGAGAGGGTAGGTAATGAAAAGAATTTAAAAAATGAGACAAACTTCATGGCTTTCCCGCCCGCGACTTCGTCCGCGCGGACTACTGTTTATCGATAAAAAAACATCCTAGGTATGTTCTTCTAGGATATTAAAAACCAATGCAAAAGTAGGTATAGCACCAATGCTCTTGATGTTTTTTGACATACTTGTTATTTGGTTTCCATGGCAACCGTTTCTTACAGCGAGTAATCAACATTTTTCCAGTTTTCCAGTTTTCTCGTGGATACTTACAATTTTCCGGGATTAAAAGTATCCTATGTTTTATTCCAGGGTATAAGCTATCTCCATTCCAAATTTCATCAAAATCCGTCCACCCGTTATTGCGTCAAAGCTCCCCAAACAAACAAACAAACAGACAACGTTTCATTTTATGTATTGGTATGGATTGAAAACGAATAATGTTGATAATTGAAGAAAATTCAACAGTTTCAAAAAAAAAAAAAAATATTGACTTATAAATAATACGTTATAAAAAAAAACAATGTCTATCGTAATTTTCAAATTGGTTTCATTTTCCACGAAGATCGAAGATTCATGCATTTTCCTCTCTCTTATCAAAATGCCAAAAAAGTTAAAGTAAAACCTTACTTATGCACCCTATCCAGGTAGAGTATAAAAAAGGTTGTACTCATATATACAAATCAAAAGATAAAAAATGAAGAAAAATAATACAAGATTTGGCAACACTTTCTTCTTGAAATGAGCAGCTAGTTAATTAACAACTGTTAATTAATTAAGCTTGTTAAAAAT
Source organism: Alsophila aescularia (assembly GCA_946251855.1). Classification (NCBI taxonomy): domain Eukaryota; kingdom Metazoa; phylum Arthropoda; class Insecta; order Lepidoptera; family Geometridae; genus Alsophila; species Alsophila aescularia. The sequence goes on along the minus strand of OX276380.1, from coordinate 8,195,615 downwards.
AAGTTTTTGAAGATTTCTATAATTCACCCGAACAAATACAATGATTAAATTATTATAGAGACGTGCCGAATTTGAGCTTAACGATACGAGCGTCTTGCTACACACACTAACGTGAGCGTGATTCATTACTTAAAGATCATTATGTATGAGTATAGGTACGACAACTGTTTACTCCCAGGTTATTTCGTCGCAAAATACGACTGGTGTTCGGACGTTAAAGACATCCAACCTCTAGAGTTGCGAGCGTCTCCTGTATTTATTGACCACTAGCTTTTGCACGCGATTACGTCCGCGCGGAAAAATATCATATGTCCTTCTCCAGGATTCAAACTATCTCGATTGCAAATTTCATCAAAATTGGTTTAGCCGTTTAGTCGTGAAAAGAAATCAAACATATATCCGCTTTTATAACATTAGTATGGATTCAAACGTCAAACGCTTACAACGAATGTACACGACAGAGCAGAGCAGCTCGGTGTTCGGTTACAAGGAAATGCTTAAGTCTGTACCCGTCTTGAGATTCTGAAATTCTACCTCAATCCTCAGAGCGATGGTAGCCTAACGGTTAACTCAGAATCCAACGCTATCGGGTTGGGTCCTAGGCTCCAATGACTTTTGACCATGGCTCCGTGCTTCGGACGGCACGTTAATCGGGCGGTCTCGGCTGTTTTACAGAGGCCCTCGGGCTGCCTGACAAACTCTCTCACCAGAGGCCCTCATACGACAAACAAAAAAATTCATATTGCAAAGCTATTTCGTCTATTTTTATAACTTATTCAACGCGTCATATAACCACGTACCATTGCGGGTTTTGCCTGCATATGGTGTTTGACCCGAAGCGCTCGCCTCGGTTGAATGGACGTGGAGATTAAAATAAACATCGATGTACAAGCTATGACGGCTGATCGGTCGTCAATATTTTAGAAGTTTTTTTACCCACAAACTGACTGGAAAATACCGCAATGTGGAAACATTTCAGATTCCCGTTCGGTAGTTTTCACTACATGGCGTTTTTTTCCACAACGCAAACACATCAACGCAGTGAAGATAAATGCAAACTAGCCGATACAAAGTGTATGTGAGGGTGACTGAGGGTGACTGTGTTTTTCCGTTGCCATTCTGATTCAGGTGCGGTTTTTATTGGTTGCCAAGTTTCCTTATTCGAAACCTATTGAATCAGTATTTATGTAAATCATTTTCGTGCCCGCCCTAGCGGTCAAACGACCAACCATCTCGTGATCCTCTTGGCATCGCGCCAGTGGAGTGTTAATATCGCAGTTTGGACTTGACACTAGTCATAACTAATATTAAAAATATATGCACGTTTATTATTGATATTTACTTTATTTATTATCTTCCGAACTCTAACAGTGATACATACACACCCTAAACTTATAACACCCCTTTATAAGTTTAGGGTGTGTATGTATCACTGTGCAACAAAAAAATATATAATTTCATTCGTTTAGCAGCTACTATGCACAGTGATACATACACACCCTAAACTTATAAAGGGGTGTTATAAGTTTAGGGTGTGTATGTATCACTGTGCATAGTAGCTGCTAAACGAATGAAAATATTTTGATGCGTTTTTTTCTGTTTGAAAGCCTGATGGGATTGATATGGTTCTTAGCTAAAATAGAAATGGGGAGATAGGTAGGGGGGAGGGGGTGAAGTTTATAGCTCCCAAACAAATGGATCTATATAGATGCGGTTTTTTTCTGTTTAAAAGCTGATGTGATTGAGATGGTTCTTATCTATATTAGGTTGGGGGGGGGGGGGGGGGGGGTGTGAGTTAAATTTTTAGCAACCAAACGAATGGATCTTTTTAGATGCGGTTTTTTATATTTGAAAGCTGATGTTCTTAGCCATAATAGTGGGGGGGGGGGGAATGTGTATTTTAAATAAAACCAAGCACAAATAAATAATTTGTGTTTGTCGTTTGTGCATCATCAACATCTCGGGTTTGTGCTCGGACTTTTAGTAGGCTTTAGTGGAGCCGTGGCCATTTTAAATGATAAAAGGATGAATTTAACAAAATACGAGTTGGGAATACGGTTATGACGAACTATTGTTATATTGCTAACATACTTAGACTCTGTGGTAAGAAATTCCAGCACCTGCCAATACCGTGTCTTTCGAAAATATTTAGGCAGGTGGTGATTTGCCACTCCCTACAAGATCCTATAAGGCGAAGAAGTAAGTACCCCCTAATCAAAAATCTCCGACGAAAAAAAAAACTATAAAGTCGTAAAACCTGCACATTAAGTTTCGTCCAGATTGGTTATAAAATACCGCGTGCAGACGAGTACCAAAAACTGACAGATAAAAGCAAATGGATTGAAATTGGAGCAGTGATTCTTTGCTCTCTCGGTCAATATTATAATTTGTGATACATTAGCACCTTACACTAAAGCACTTTCTTCGATAATTGTCCAGTATATTTTTATAACCGTTCATTGATCACAGTTTCGGGTAATTTGTTCCAGTTTTTCACTACACGGTTAGGCAAAAAGAGTTTTTTTCGGATTGCTTGTACACCGCACACTTATTGTCCTGATATGATTTATATTATGGTTTACAAAAATAATACATCGTTCTACAATCCCGTTGTACGGATGTGTCACCAGTACAATGATCTTCTAGTCAAACACAACAACGAAGTTGATATCTTTAATTTAAATCTTTATATATTTAAGAAACAGATTTTAGCCATCCTTTCTTCTGAGAGGATGCCAAATCATGCCTTGGTGTGATTTGGTATCCTCTCCGAATACGGTGAAATTATTGGTTCATATTGTACCACATACTCTCGCTGCAATGCTTGTTGCTGCAAAAGTATTAATAATCTTATTTTATTTTATTCTTTTCTATTTTCAAATGTTTATATTAGTTATCATTAGACTTTAGGTTACTGCTTGTTAACAAAAATTGTTTCATGCACATTTGTAGGGACACTGTCTTGTCCAAAACTATTTTGTACCTACCTATTTATCATGTTTATATTGAGAGTGTTCTGTTTTGTGTGCCTTTAAATAAATAAATATTGTTGTTCATTTGTTGATTTATTTATTATTTTATCGAGTATTATAAGTTACCAAGGCATTTTTCTTTCCAAACCTCTTGCCACTCTTTTTAGGATCCAGAAGCGGGTTCTTTAAAATTACATTTCAGGTGACACACACTTATGTTATATATTTTGATAATCACATTAAGCTTAACAGGGGGAACAATTACACAACTTTGAACAACTAGAAATACTTTAAAGGACACAAAATAACACTCAGACACAATATCTCGGAGAGAAGTGAGTGAATTATTAAGGAACGCAATGGAGACGTCTGCCTTCTTCGACTGCCGACGAAAAAGAGGCGCGCTGCTCCCAACGCCTCGCCGACGAAATATCTGCTCAGCCGGTCATGCCACGTCACCACCAGCTGCAAGGCTCTGCCTCCTGTCTTGATATTGCCAACAGTATAAACATTGTTTTTAGTATTAAGGTATTCATTATTTTTGACACGTATCTTACGGAGCCCTGAATCGGAAGTGTATCTAATACTTACATGCACATTTTGAACTTTGCATTTGAATAACATGGTAACTAGAAAATATACTACTACTATAGTTTGTACACGATTAACCAACGTGCTTCTAGCTTTTTGGTTATTTAGGGATAAAAGTTCTACACAAAGAATATATTTCCACCATGGAAAATTAAATCAAAACTTTCCCGGGAACATCTGTGTAAAAGAAGAAAAGCTATGCAGTGATTCCACAGGTGGAGTTAGATTTTTTAATATTTAAGAGAACACTGGCTATGTTCTTTTGTTTCTTTTGTTAATAGTCCGAGGATGAATTTTTCATACAAACGTAATACCAAAACCACTTGTAATTGGAGCATATTTCCAGTGTTATGATATTATTCGGATTCGGATAATGTATAACTAGGTTCCTTACTGTATTTTGTTTTCAAAATGCTTGCCTAAAACATAATATAAGCAAATATTACAATCCCCCAGGAGATCCATGTGGACAAAAAATCTAAATGAATCCCTCAGGGGATCCGTGCGGACAAATAATCCAAATGAATCCCCCAGGGGATCCATGTAAGTGAAGCCAATGGACGGAGGCTATTTTCCTTATTTATGTGCAAAATGGAATAATCGCTTATATTTCGTTTCAGGTAATTTTGAAAATAATTGCAAATGATTTTGGTATTACGTTTGTATGGAAAATTCATCCTTAGCCGACCCCTTAAAGATCCGATTCTTGTGCTCAAATAGACATACTTATCTATGATTTTTGTTTCAGGTACATACAAATGTGATTTTTGTATTACGAGTACAAGACATTTAAAGGTAAGAAAATAAAATTAGGTACAATAATGCCTTTCATTTTTTACGCGCATATTTGTGATTTTACTAACCAAATAGGTAGGTACTACAGAATACAACTAACACTACTATATGAAACAGTTGAACTATCCATAAGGCCTACCTAATATAATTTTAGCATCGTTGGCAGTGGATCCAATATGCTTCGGCATTGATGCCAGAAAAGTACCAACATTTAATTCACGCGTTGCATCTACTAATGGCTCGAGTGTGTAAGTACTAACTACAATATTCCTACTACTACTACTGCTTCGTCGCTTGAGCTGCTTACCGAAATCGCCGAGGCACCAGCCGTATCTCAGAAAGATTTGAGGGTGCCAGAGCGTCAGTATTATTTAGTTAAATGGTCTTCTAATGTAGTAATCTATACTAATATTAAAAGTGACTCCGTGAGCTGTAGACCTCGCGAGCACAAACTTTTTTGCAATCTAGAGTTGCACAGTAGCGCCATCTAGTTACCTTATTGTAAAACTAACATAAATAACCAAGATGCTCCATCAATCCTTAATTCCCTACGTAATAGGTAAGGGCTGATTCCACTGGTAGAAACCTAAAAGTGAGCAATTTACTGCATTTTGAGGAGCTATTTTGCTCATCACACCGAATTCCTTATCAGGTCTTCGCCAAATTTTTATGAGACCAACTTTAAGTTCCTACCTTCCAAATAAAAAAGAATCATCGAAATCGGATCTAATAAGACGGAGATATTCAGTAGCCTTTTGCCTTTTGCCCTTTTTTGGGGAATCAAAAATTTCCGACGATTAAAAAACTCTAAAAATTTGTTAAACCTGTGTACCAAGTTTCAACTAGATCGGTTGAGATACGCGACCTGTAGAGGAGAAAAGAGATCCGGACATACGAAAGCATTTTTGCCCAAGCTGAAACGGAGACGCTTCGCTCGCGCTTTGCGCTCTCTCGTTCAATAAAGAGGAAAGATTTGTTGTTTCGTATGATGTATGTTTGTTTGTTTGTATGTGTGTTTGTTTGTAATGAATAAACTCAAAAAATGCTAATGCTGTACTGAGTTTAAAAATTCTTTCTCGTACATAAAGCTACATTATCAGCGAGTAAAATGGGCAGTATTTTATTTTTCAATAAATTACAGGTCCTTAAAAAAATTGCAATAACGTCACCCAAGGTATCAAATTTTGCAAAAATGTCGATTTCTCGCTCGTACTGTAAGGAAACAAATGATATATTGCCGAGGAAATGAAGTCAAGTACGTGAGTAATAATCAATTTTGAATTATGTTATGACGTGTATAATAATGACCAATGTAAAAAATATGCCGCGGTGTGAGCGCTACAGTGCAAAGCCGGGGTGAGTCTCTACTTATTCTTAGATAAGTAAAACAAAACTTTACGAATGAATTGAAAAAAAAGAGCGTGCAAAATAAGACTACAATATTTCAAGTAGATGTATATTGAAAAATACTTCAACTGGCACTTTCGATCCCAAGGCAGAGATGCAAATTGAACCTTAGAAAACCAATCTAGATCTCGCAACAAAAGACCTTTACAGCCCTCCCAAGTTATTATCTTATATCGACCGTAAAAGTTCCCTTAGCTTCAGAATTACCTATCTAAGTACAAGTACTTACAAGTAATTGTGCCCATAAAAGCCGTTTCAGCTTACAAAGAATTTCAGAAGACATCAAAACAATGTGCCCTTACCCCGTACATACGTATTTTACTAATTAACATTGGTACTTATTACTTGTAGAAGCCACCTACAAAGCAAAATACTTGCTTGTGTTTTCTTCGAAAAACTTGATAGGTAATTCATATTGTAAGTGCAAAAGTAGGTCCATAATACATTATTCTGTTACAACTTATAATATAGCAGTAAATGACAAAAATACTGAAAAAAATATAATAAAATAATTGTCTACTGGTAGGAAACCTACTTAAAATAAGCTACTGAACAAGAATACAAAAACAAGGTATATGTCTATCTTTCTGATTTTCTGTCTCTTCGCGCGTCACGTTAAATCAACTAGACCGAATGTGATGTGATTTTCACTTTTCGATAGCTTAGGTTTTGACTTAAAAACTGGTGTACTTGGTATCTCAATCCGATGAGTAATCTATAAAAAACTATTTGACGGCTGAACGAGGTACCTTATCGGTTCTTTTGGTCCTGGAATATCACATAGGATAGTTTTCCCCAGAAAAAAATCAACGCGGGCAAAGCCGCTGCGGGCATAGTCAGTCTCAAATAAAACTACCAACCATTGTGGAGTAAGAATAAAAGTCCCAGATGATTACACCACAAGCAGGGCTATTTTGTTTGAAACTGTGTGGTGACAGAAACAGTCTGCTGGTCTGCTGGACTGATTATGTTACATCAGAGTTAGATAAAACTTTAGCAAATATATCTTTAAGTAAAATTTCAGTAAGGATAAGCAAGCTAAAGTGGCAGTGGGCTGGTCACATTTCCAGAAGAACCGATAATTTTTAATAACCGAAATTGGGGTAGAAGAGTTCTCGAGTGGAGACCACGATTAGGCAAACGTTGTTAGTGCGCCCTAGACATAGTGCAGGCCAGGTGGAGAGACGCCTTGCGAAGCGCGGCTGGAATAAAATGGGTGAGGAGAGCTGAAGACCGAGCTCAGAGGCAAGCATAAGGAGAGGCCTACGTCCAGCAGTGGACAAATATAGGCTGACGATGATGACGACGACGACAATTTCAGTTGCAACGGATCACCTGATCCGATGGGAACATCTGTTATTGAGGAAATCTGATCCGTTGATAAGTACCCATTTCTTGTAAACCTGTCCCTCCTCAGCTGACAGCTGACTGAACACAGTTCACACTTGTTAAACATAGTACGCGCGTAACTCAGTTCACAAAATGGTGTTCCCGATATATGTATGTAATGTATGTATGTTTTATAATATAGCCAGAGGCACTGCCAGAGGCTTGGGTGTTGTGTGTACGTCTGCATGGTTTTAAACAGACTTCAACAAGACATAAGGTTGTTCAAACACTAAAAACCGACTACGGTCGAGTAAAAACTTGCCTATGACACTCTTGGGATGAAGACGAATCGATTGATACCTCACATTTTGAAATCGGACCAAGTTTGTAGTTTAACCATCCTTAGCTTCGATGAAGTCGTGTAAAAAAATTATCCTATAACACTCTCTAAATGAAGACGAATCGACTGACACCTCGCTTGTCAAAATAGGACCAAGTTTTAGTTTGAACATATAACACTTCCTTTACTTTGCCGTAGTCGGTAAAAAAAGCCTATGACACTCTGTATATGAAGAAAATTTTGACACCTTGCTTGTCAAAATAGGACCAATAGGGGCGACGCCTATAGTGGAACATCCACATAACCACAAAAATATTTACATACATACATACATAGACTGTTAAACTCATTACCCTTCCTTTGTTTTGCCGTAGTCGGGTAAAAAAGGAAGAGGTTCTCAATTCAATTCTTATCTTTCTTTTTTTTATCATAGAAAACGTAGCCGTACAAAGTTATCTTTCCCAAACTTTATCAAGGGGTGTCCATCGCTGGAACAAATTGCTGAGTGGACTTCACGCCACCCGCGCCCTCGCTAAATGTTATTTAGGAGGGTGCCAATAAAACTGTCGCCATTTAAATTTACAGCGATTGTCTTTGAGGGTTTTCACTTAGTTTCCTTTGGTGATTGGATCGTAGGTACTAATCGAAGTTACGTTTTCGCTTTGTCAATTCAATAAAAAGCTTTAACCACAGTAGTGACAGTCAAAACGTTTTGCAATTTGCTTTTCTTATTTATTTGTTTGTTTGCTTTTACGGCAGATATTTCAACTACTTCTAATTGACCGATTCTCACGAAACTTCACACCCAAATTCAGTCTCCATGACAAATATATGACAATACCGCAGACTAAATAAATATTACTCTCCTTTAGTACACACCAGAAGATATGGGCAGCAGCGTCCTCCGAGTACATATTTGTAACACTGTTGTCACCAATCCGCCTGCCAATTGTGGTGACTATGGCAACCCCCCCCCCCCCCCCCCCTTTGGAGGAGGGCTATGTTCAGCAGTGGACTTCTAAAGGCTGACATGATGATCCGGTGTTATAAGTTTAGGGTGTGTGTGTGTTCATTGTATCATTAGGTCTGTTTGAGGCATCGTATCTCCCAAACGAATGCACTGATTTTGATGCGGTTTGTTTATGTTTGAATGCAACATCAGCATTCATCGAGATGCTGCTTACTTTCCAGAGGAAAAAATGAGCTGATTTTCGATTACACAAGTGCTTTAAACACCAGAACAGATTAAAAGATTATAACCCGAAAAAACAGACCCCCGGTCGGATTTTTGCTATAGTATGAATTTTAAAATTGGTTTCAATTAATAATGTCGAGATGTCTTAGTCTGAGACACAGCGACAGTAACTCTGTATCTGTCTGTTTGTTGCCTAACACGATTAAACGGCTGAACCTATATTGATAATAATGTTTAGTAATGACGATACTTTGAATCCTAGAAAAGGACATAAGATAATTTTTATCGCAGTATACTGTAGCTGACGCGTGTGTGTTTCTTAAATCTACACAATATCGAACATAATTAAACAAAGCTTGTTAACCCTGATAAAAAAGTATAGTGAGGAGAAATAAAAAGCACAAAGGCCCCTCATTGTTAAATTCTCGCGTAAGTCTCACTTCGGTCCACCTGTTGCTCATGTTTATGAGGCAAATTGTAACCTCGCTTTGCCACAATTTCTCAATACGCTTTACCAAAGCGTATTGAGAATTGTGTGTTTATAATAATACTTTCTTGAATATTCATTCAGGTAATAAGATATTGAAAATGGAATTTGTTTATTGATTAATTATATTAGTTTAGGTATTTCAAGCGTAGGTATAGCTGGATAGGATTACTTAGTAAATTAGTTTTCGTCAAAGCGTGAGCGCGTAAGTTTTATATTGGCAAATGATCTGTCACTGAATTATATCCCCGTTCTCACTAATATATAAAAAGTGAAATATTGACTGTTTGTTATGTTGGTTTGTTTTTGTTTGGGGCGTTTTCACGCCAAAATGGCTGGACCGATTTTATTGAACATCTTTACGTAGATACTGTATACAACAGACCAAGAGGAGTTCTTTTTATCCCGGAAAAAGGAAAATTTCCACGGGTAAACTGAAAAATGATAATTACTGGCTTTCACATCAAAACAGCTATGATGAAGTATTAAACATAACTAGGTACAGTAGTCGCAGCCAATCTATATGTTTGTGAAGTTAGGCTCTGTGAACGATTGCGCAGGTGTGGGGATAAAACAGCATAAAGTAAGAGCGAGATAAAATATGCGAAAAACGTAAGCGAGTACGTTCACTCGCGTACGTGAGGCAGTTATACAATGCTGTGTTCACCTTCAACATTGGGATTGCGCCTGAAAAATAGCAGTTTCCGCAGCGACTAGCAGATAACTTCCGAGGCACATATTTCCGCTGCGACTACTGTAGGTAGGTGTTCTAGGTACTGTACAATACAGAGATCATTTTAAGATACATTTAACCCGGAAAATTGAAAGTTCACAAGTGAAATCGAGAAAACTTGGGTACATTGGTTTTACTCGCTTTCACATCATAACGGCTAAACCGATTAATATGAAAATTTATACACAGTTTACAAATAAAATACTTTTCATCCCGGAAAAAAAGAAAAAATATGGCTTAATATAATGTTGATGAAATTTGAAACTTAGGTACTGCAGAGATTAAAATAAAATACATTCATCCCGGAAAAATGACAGTGAAAGCAAAAATCAGTAAAACTTTGGTAGATTGGTTGTACCCGCTACACAACAAACATATTGGATACCTTTTATCATTGAATACGCGGGCAAAGCCACGGGGCACAGCTAGTATATATATTAAATTCTAAAATTATGTATAACAACTTACCTGTGAAATGTCATGTTTCAGTTGAGTTTCGTGTCTTCTTGTGTCGTTTTGGCAGGTATTCACCGCACTTTTCACCATCTTTTCAGCATAACACGAAATAATGCCCTCCGCTCGACCTCAGATTGTGGACTGTTAGCGCTTGCCGGTGGATAGCGACGTTGTTTCTAACCTGCGCCTACTGTACGTGTATATATATATATATATATATATATATACACGAACAGTAGGATAGAGATTATAACGAATACGAATGAACGATGTCATTTATTTCTGTGGTTACATAATTTATTCAAACTGCAACACCACGCAAACATCATAGACAGCACAAGTTGTAGATAGTTGGAGGCATAAGTCAAAAGTAAGGCTGTCAGTTGTCAGTGTCAACAACGTAACTGTCAGTAGTGCGTTTGGTCCATAGAGAAGGAATTCTTACGTACAATGGTTTGATCAAGGTTCATAATTTGACTCGTTCTCGAGACAGCGCCTGCGCCGGGTGTGTGCACTGATTGAAAACAGAACAACATGGCGGACACCAAAAACGAGCACGTGGATTCTGATCCGTTAAACTCTGCGACGCATATATATTCAGTATTCCTGCCCTTAATATCATCATCAGCCGATAATCGTACACTGATGATCATCGGCCTTCCCCTTAGAACGCCTCAAAGATTGGTTGCTCGTTATTACTATCATAAGAATATACATTTTTACACGTTTTTATTAAGTCACTTTCTTGTTTATCTGTCGTTCCGGGTGGAATCGTGCTACTCAAATTTAGAGTACTTCCCGATCTATCCGGCTACAACATTCAGGTAGCTCAAAACTCGACGAGTGTATTTAGAACAGTGTAAATAGAAGAAAAAAATAATTGTTTTTTTTAATCTACATTTGCTGCTCGTTTAATTTGTGCTTGTAATCTCCACGCTTGGCAAGCGTTGGTGATCGCAGTTTAGGGAAAATACTGCTCTCCATTTCCTGAAGTCTCCTATGGTTATGCTGGGCATGAGACACCCCCTATATACATCTAGGTTGTATAGCAATACTGAAAAGTGTATAGGGGACATGTTCCTCGACAGCTGCAATCTATAGTTTCCATTGCGAAGAAGTTTTATTTTTAGTTTTCAAGATATGTAAAAAGTATATGTAGACATTTAATATTATCTTAGATCTTATACGTAGCACATTGACCGCATCGTCAGTCCCAAGCGTTGTCTGATAAGTAGAACCCGTAGCCTGTCAAGAATACAAAATAATCCTACAAATATCCATGAAATCCTCGAGACCCTTAGCAGCCGATAACAGCTGACTCGGCCCTTCACGAATAAATCCCTCAGTCCCCACAGACCACTATCGTACCCGATTGGATATTATGAATACAACGAATACATCATGGATAAATTATTTGAAATCCTTGGCCTTAAATAAAATGTCTAGGGAAGAAATACGGCGACATTTTTTGGGATGACACAGGAAGTCTATAAATCAGAAAAGGTTGAGCGTTTTTAGGTTAGGAAAACCTAGAAGCCTCTTGCCTGTGTTAAATTTGTATCAAGATGAATGTGATTGTGAAATAATGTAGTGTTAAAGAAGGGTTAAAGGGCAATAAATAAGGTAATATAATGTAGGGTAATCTATACTTATAATAAAACAATAAGTACGAAAACGTCTGTACAAAGAAGATAATTAAAATAAAAAACTTTAGGGTACTGAAAATAAGCTACTGAACAAGAATATAACATTTTTTTAAATCATGTCTGTCTGTTTGTCTGAATGTTTCTTCGCGAATCACGTAAAAATCTACTGGACCGATTGCGATGCGGTTTTCTCTGTTGGATAGTTTGACTTAAAAACTGGGGTACTTGGTATCTTAATCCGATGAGTAGAAGCCGAACAATTGATAAAAAACATTTTGACGGCTATAGCAATTTTGATCAATTGTGGGTATAGTGATATTTTAGGTCTTGGAATAGAACAAAAAGTACATTTAACCTAAGGAAAAGACCACGAGTGAGAAGCTGCGGGCACAGCTAGTATATTTATAAGAATGTGAACCTAGTTTTACATGTCATGATTCCCAATTTTATGTTTAAATTGAAGGGTTTTTGCAGTAGTTTTCGAATTCAAAAAGACTAAAACTTCAGGAATATTTAAAAAGTATGGCTACCGGAACGTCAGATGAAGGTGGCGCCACCTGGCAATCGTTTCCCTTACCACGATTCTACCGGAAACATAGTCTCACGACGATGGCGCCATTTTTTCTTGCAGGGGAAAAGATTGTGAGGAGGTAGTTTATTCAATTCTTGTTGAGCATCGGAACGGAGAAGTCAACTGAAAAGTAGAATATTAGTGACCATTGAAAATACATGTGTATTATGTCTGAAGAAATTATTTACTACAAATGTAAAGTTGAATATAAGCGACCAGTGGAAAATACAAGCATTTTATACCTGATGGACGAATTTCATTACATACATGACACACTTAAAGATCGTTGTTTTCTCTATAGACCATAATTATAATTATTGATTTCAACTTTAGAGATTACTCTTATTATGTTAGACATCTTCACATTATATTATTTCACTTTATAATATAATGTGTTTCTGTTGATCAAAAGTTTTATCAGGTTGAAAATGTCTGACAGCAGTGTAAGTGAGGACAAACATACATACATGAAGCCTAAAAACACACTCCTTTTTTGGGCAGGCGTGTAAAAAGTGGCACAGTCGTATCGCGAAATGGACAATTTAATAAATATACCAAAACGAAATAGTCGTATCGCGAAATGGACAATTTAATAAATATACCAAAAAAAAATAGTCGTATCGCGAAATAGGCAATGTAAGAAATAGACTAATAGCGACATAGACGAATAGCTATTTTGTCCAAAGGATTATTTGAAATGACATTTAGGCACAACGCGATTAAGGCACACTGCGTTTTAGATAGGCAGCGAGTAAACGTTTGAATCCACTAAGCTACGGATATAATACGTTGGTAATTTCGAAAATGTGATACTGTTCTCGTTCAATTGTAATTATTTTATTCTTTTTAGTGGTTTTTTACAAATAACCTTTTTTATTATGAAGTCGTTTTTTTTTTTTTTTGAAAAATATTTTATTGAATGTATCTGTCCGATACCACATAATATTATCGTCGGTTATTGTCTATATATCTTTATTTTATTGTGATAGTAGTATAAAATTTAGATTTAGTCGTCAGTGAGAAGAACATTTGTATGTTATACTAGCTGTGGCCGCGGCTATGCCCGCGTGGTCAAAATTTATCGGTTACGGTTTTTTGCGCGGAACACTATTTATTTTTCGAAAATATAAGTAGCATATGTTACTCCTTGTAACATCAGCTACCTTCCAGTGGAAGTCCCGTCAAAATCAGAACTTCCGTTTCGGAGATTACCGGAAACAAACAGACAGAGACAGACAGACAGTTTAAAAATTTATGAGTACCGTATATACTTTCATATGCATTTAGTACAAAGCTGTCATTTTGACATGACAAACAGACACTTCAATTTTATTTATTTGTATAGATATTATAATATTCTCAACATAACAGCATCCACAATAAGGCTACAATTTGATTGTACGTATGAAGTTCTATGCCACCCGACTACGGCAGTTTCAAAATGAGATTTTATATACTACTAGCTGCGCCCCGTGGTTTCAACCACGTGAGTGATAACGATGATGACGAAAAGTATTATATGTGTTATATCAGAGTAAAAGCTATCTCCATTTGAAATTTCATCAAAATCCGTTCATCCGTTTTAGCGTGAAGAAGTAACAAACATACACACAAATCACATACAAACTTTGGCCTTTATAATATTAGTTTAATTATTAAAATTCAAGAAGTTCTCGTCCTGTTTGTCTTAAGAAGTATTTGCTGTCATCTGAGATTTGCACAATAAAATAAGAAAGAGATGGAATACTCCAGCTCATTTTTCTTGTCTCCTTTATATTTCGTTTTTAAGGTCAAATAATCAATGCTTTGAAGAAGTCGTTCCAGTTGTACTAGATTATGTACATATAACTTCCTTGGTACCTACTTATAGACGTGGTTAATACAATACATAGCTCTTAATATAACGTTAAATATATAAATAACTATATTCGTTATAAAATAGAAAAAAAAACCGCGAATACCTTTTTTTAACTTTTTAAATCTTTATCAACAACTAGCTTTCCCGCCCGCGACTTTTTTCTACGCGGGCTACTGTTTATCGCGAAAATAAACCATTCAATGTTCTTCTAGGATATTAAAAACCAATGCAAAAGTAGGTATAGCACCAATGCTCTTGATATTTTTTGACGTACTTGTTATTTCGTTTCCATGGTAACCGTTCATTACAGTGAGTGATAAATAGTTTTCCAGTTTTTCCGTGGAAACTTGCAATTTTCCGGGATAAAAAGTATCCAATATGTATTCCAGGTTATAAACTATCTCCAATCCAAATTTCATCAAAATCTGTTTATCCGTTACCACGTGAAAGCTCTCCAAACAAACAGACAACGTTTCACTTTTATATATTGGTATGGATTAATCCGCGATTCCTCGACTCAGCGCCACAAAAGAAATACCGCAGCGTCAAGAGGAACTAACGCTGTTTCGTAAATCTAGGGAATCACGTCGCATCGTATTGCACAATCATAAATAACAAGATAGTACATAAAAAAAATAGTTCGTTAAAAAAATTACGGTTATTCACATCTCTACATACTCGTACTTACTGTTACTTTACGTGGCACAACATTACAATTACCTTCATGCAATGTCGTTTGTTAGCCAATTGTTTTCTTATAGTACTAATAATTTGTTTCCATAATAATTTTACGCAAGAACCGATTCCAAATTGTTTGACTTAAAAGCATTACATTAATTTTGAAGCAATCAGGTTGCAACATTAATGAAAAGCTTCGACTTAATAACCTCCTGCTTATTGAAGTTGACTATATGCAGTCTTCGAGTATCTAGCCAATTCCCCTCTTACAACGGAGTTGATTGACTATTTGAAGTAAACAGTATTTTATTATGACACAGTAGGTACGTAACGTAAGTTCAGATATATTTGCAAAATACAGCTTCTATTCCGGAATAATAAATTAAATAATTAGTTGGAACATTACCCGACAAATAAATCTAATTTATGAACCTGCGGGACTCAAATCCCCTTCCCGTTTTTACCAGACCGTGAAAAATTCCTGTCATTATCATAAACATAAAAAATAACGATACGGCTCTGAGGAATTATAAAAATGTAAGTTAATTTGCTTATCGCAATTCATGTGATTTAAGTTCGTGGGTAGGTAAATATGTTTAATTGAAATATAATCAAAGTTTTTCGTGTCTCATAATATATATTCCGTTGAATCGACTGAGTCGAGAATATGATGGTAAGCGTCACTCCTGCTCCTAACAGTTAGTTATACACACCATTTTTGATTTTGATTTCGGGTATAGACAGATACAGGGGTACAGACTGAAGGTCAGCCGCAGGCTTTTATGTTTAGACTTGAAAAGTTGCCTTATTTATACGACTGCCCAAAAAATGTTTTAAGGATTCATTTGTTTGTTTGCTTGTATGTATGTGAGTTTATTTATTCCACCATAACTTTTAAATGTCTGAACAGATTTAGACGTATAGGGTCTCGTTAGAATACATACATCCCCCGAAGTATAGGTGTTTTTTTTTTTGAAAAAAATAATTTTGTCGTGTGTATGGTATGGCTCCATTTCCATACGTGAAAAAATACTTCGTATTTTACAATATGGGTATCAAATTGAAGGCTTTGATAGGCACATTCCAACAGTATATAAGTTATTGGCATAAGTTCTTTTTTTGGCAGGGCAGGCGTGTTTTATAGCTTTTATACTAGTTATTAAACGGTTTTATTTTGCTTGCCCTGTTTGTTGTTGATTATTTGGGTCAAATTTAGTAATTGAAATTTTACCCCCTTCCTGTTGATCGATTGATCTGAAATTTGGTACACACCTTTAGTTTTGATGACTATACAATTATGTACATTCAGTATCATTGTAAACACAAGATGGCCGCCGCCACAAAATGGCGGAATACATCTTTTTCCCCATATGGTTATCAAATGAAAGAGCTTAGATAGTAGAATACATTGACAAATTATTACCATGAAAAAATCCAAATATTTTTTTTTTCAATCTTCTCGTTATCATAGGGCTTGACAAGCAGAAACCAGTACACTTTCAAAATAACAACCTAAACACTTGAAAATACGACAAGTAAAAAAAGGCTTTATATGAACTAAAAGCTAATAAATAAAATAAAATCGTGGGGCGTAGCGTAACCTGGATAATATAAATTCGACTCGACACACGTTTTTTTTAGCTTTTAGTAAATATGAAAACGATTAAGTTGAAAAAAAAGGACTTATTTATTTCATTTTATGTACCATGATTATTACCAGAGATATCATTAAACCCCTTATTGCTCTAGATAAGCTTATATCCATACGATAAATACTTTAAAACCGCTGATAAAAGTCGTAATAAAATGTTAACAATCTCACTGTTTGTCTTACATTAATTTATTTTGTTACTTGTAGACACGTTTCCGTGGTGTAGCGGTTATCACATCTGCCTAACACGCAGAAGGCCCCCGGTTCGATCCCGGGCGGAAACATCGTTTTGCACTCCAAAATAAAGTGTAGATTTTGTTGCTTATATTATATACTTTATATATTATTTTTCCAATATAAACATGAAGTTCAGCCGTATTATATTAAAATAATCAAAGATCAATCGTTACTATTTGCAGTCAAATTATTTAGTATACTTAACTTAAGTATTAGGAACGTATAGAAAAAAAACAGGTGTAGCTCATATTGTTCAATATTACAAGTAGGCAGGATTTAATTACTTTGTTGCATCAAATTAGATCCCCTACATACGCTCCTAGATAATTAAGCAAGCAAATGCAAATATGAAACAGAATTTCTAATAAACCAACGCTTCCCTATTTCGGCTTACATACGAGTATATTGGAAACCAAGAGGATGTATTTTAATGATCAGACTGTGAGTACACACTTATGAAGAGGTCTATATTACATTTCTGTCGTTAACTACAGAATTTCGTCTGGGGTAATTTGGACCACAGTGTGATACGCTTACGGTTCTCTTTATACAGCGGCTATTCAGACCACGATGTGAAATCTCCTAGGTATCTTTTTACTGTATGAATTCGGACCAATATCAAAAAACACTAGACTTTTTTAGAATAATAGAGATCGATTTATTAAAATGCCACTCAGAATCGCTAAAACCACTACCGTACTTTTAATATATTTCTAATAGGAGGAGGTTCTCAAGTTGTCAGTATTTATAAATGTTTTTCTAAAATATCTATACTTATAATAAAGCAATAAGAAAGAAAAAGTCTGTACAATGAAGATAATTGAGAAAAAAGGTCTAGGTTACCTAAAATAAGCTAATGAACAAGAATAGATCTTTTTTTAAATCGTGTCTGTCGGTTTGTTTGTTAGTTTGTCTGTATGTTTGTTCACGCATCACGTAAAAACTTCTAAACCGATTGCTATACGGTTTTCACTGTTGGATAGCTTAGGTTTCAACTTAAAAACTGGGGTACTTCGCTCAATACGATGAGTAGAAGCCGAGCAATTGATATAACATTTTCGACGGCTGAAGAATTTTGATCAAATGTTGGTATATTGGTATTTTAGGTCCTGGTACACATTGAGTACTTTTAACCTCGAGGAACAACCACGCGTGCGAAGCCGCGGGCATCAGCTAGTATATTATATACGCGTATATTGAAACAAGTAACCTATATATAACTTAATTAAATCCATTACCCTTGTTATAAAAGTATTATAGCTATTATACACACAATAGGTGTTAGGGGTTCATATAATAGACGGAATTAGAGGTAGGCTTGTGGCTTTCGTTATTACAGCCTGAATATTATGACCCTTGAGTTATAGTGAGTTCACTATTATAGTTTCTAGCTGTGACTTTGTCTGCTAAGTCTGCATACCTTCAGGGTAAAATAACGAAGCGTAAAACTCAGTCTTTCTTAATTTTGTTTAGTTACGGTACATAAGAACGATAAGTTTTTATTAATACGAAATAGTCTGTACAAAGAAGATAATAATAAAAAATTAAGGTCAAGTTTTTTTCTTTAAATCTAGTCTTTCTGTTTGTTTGTTCGTTTGTTTGTCTGTATGTTTGTTCGCGCATCACGTAAAGCTACTGGACCGATTGCGATGCGGTTTTTACAGTTAGATAAATCGGAAATAAACATTTCTGCTCATCACACAAATGATTGCATTTTACCTTGCAGTATTCAAACCCGCGACCGCTCGATTTCGTATCTAGGATCTAGAGATCCTAGATACGAAATCGAGCGGTCGCGGGCCACTAGACTAACCATTTGTTCGTTTGTTAGTTTGTCTGTATGTTAGTTCGCGCATCGCGTAAAAACTTATAAACCGATTGCGATACGGTTTTTATTGTTGGATAGCTTAGGGTTTGAATGAAAAACTGGGGTACTTGGTATCTCAATCCGGTAAGTAGATGCCGAGCAATCGATAAAATACTTTTTGACGGCTGTACAAATTTTTGATGAAATGTAGTATATTGTACTTTATAGGTACTTTTGGTCCTGGAATAACACGTAAGGGCTACTTTTAAATGAAATGACCACGCGGGCAAAGCCGCAGTTAGTTACTATAATAAAACTGCCTTGTGACATGCAGTTAAAAAAATGTAACGTAATATAAAACAGTAATGTGACTAACAGACACACCGCACAACCTACATTGGTGGACCCAGAAATTTGAAATTTGGAAGTAATATTCCTATAAGTCCTTCTTGGTGCACTATTGTGGATATTTTTGCTATTCCAAGTGTGCCAAGTTTGCACCCAGACAAAGCCGCGACGCGATAGCTACGATGAGTAAGATCAGATTTTTACCCGACTGCAGCAAAGCAGGGGAAGGGTAATGAGCTTAACAGTCTATGTATGTTTGTGTGTATGTATGTATACATGTATGTATCTATGTATGTGGGTATGTGTATGTTCCACCTAGCGTCGCCCCTATTGGTAAGATTTTCACAAGCGAGCTGTCAATCGATTTGTCTTCAAGTATAATGTGTCATAGGCTATTTTTTACCCGACTACGGCAAGGCAAAGTAAGGGTTGTCTTCAAACTAAGAACTTGGTCCAATTTTGACAAGCGCGGTATCAATCGATTTTTCTTCATCGCAAGTGTAATAGGCTATTTTTTACCCGACTGTAGTCGGGTTTTATGTGTTGAACTTATGTCATGTTAGTCTAACTAATTGTCACATAAATTGACGAGTATAGGTATAGTGGTAAGTAAGCCTCCTCTTCAAGAGTCCACCTGGGGAGTATTTCTTTGCCAGTCAACTGCAAAGCAGTAGAGTATTGTACTATGATTTATTCTGTGGAAAATACTTGAAGGTACTATTATTCTGTTGAAAAATGCAAACATTGAAAGAAAAAAAGAAAGAAAGAAAACACGTTTATTGTGCACAAACAAAATACATGTTACAAGATATAAACTTAACTAAATAAACATTAATGCATCTGCTGTGCACAAAAGGACCAAGTTCAGCATAAATGCTGCGAGGAAGTAGTCTCGGAACGCTGGTTTTCAATTCGCTCCTTTCTCACATGTATTTTCATTGCTGTGTTATGATTTGAAGAAACCCGTTTCCAGCAAAATAACTAGTCATGTGTGACTTAAAAACGAATGTCTCAGGGTAACGAGCGCAGTGCAGTGACGCGCAAACTTTTGCAACGAAAGTTGTGGGCGGCACTGCAACTGTTATGGGCAGGCGTGACGCTTACCATCAAGTGACTGCCTGCCTCGTTATTCAGTTGTCAGTTGGACCTAAAAGTCTCAAACAAACAAACAAACAGACCACGTTTTCCTTTAATATATTAGTAGGGCTTATTAAATGAACTATTAAGCTGTAGGCGTATGGAATAATTCCTTTCATTTTCATTATTGTTTTAGATGGACTAATTAATGAGAACAAAATGATGTTGTTATACTCTAGAACTAAGCAATAAGTTTAGGTATATTTAGGCTATTGTGTAAACGGATATACAGACGAAATAAGGTTAGTTAGATAATAGCATTAGGCAGTTTTTTAAGTACTTTGTCTTTGGGATTATATTTGATACATTAGGTGTTTAGATAAAAGTTGACTTGCAGATTTAGGTATTAGGCATAAGTTTACATATTCAACATTGAATGTTATTATTATGAAAGTCTGTGCGTAAGTAATGTTTGTTGCCAGTGCCACTCAGCTCTGTAACGGCTGAACGGATTTTGATAATTTGTTGTTCACACTTCTATTATGTAGATATATCTTCTATCCATATATCTATACATATAATAAAGCAATAGAAATGAAAAAGTCTGGACAAAGAAGATACCTTAAAAAATGGTCTAGGTTACTTAAAATAAGAATATAAAATTTTGAAGAAATAAATAAATCGTGTCCGTCTGTTTGGTTGTTTGTCTGTATTGTTCACACATCAAGTAAAAAGTACTGGACCGATAGCGATGCGGTTATAACAGTTGGATAGCTTAGGTTTTGACTTACAAACTGGGGCACTAGGTATCTCAATCCGATGAGTAGAAGCCGAGCAATGGAAAAAAAGCTTTTTGATGGCTGAACGAATTTTGAAGAAATGTATGAAAATGTACTTTATTAGTCGCGGTCGTCTGTTTATAAACGTTCGTATGTTTGCAATACCACTTTACAGCTATTAAAGTGATGTTTAGTTGTGCGACTTAGAATCCAACGACATCGGGTTCGGTCTTAGGCTCCGCACCAATGAATTTTCTAAGTTATGTGCGGTTTTTGACGTGGATACATCTTAAAATTTGCTTCCAATCCAAAAAACTGATGATAACTAAATCTGCGGATTGAGTTTGTTATTGCAGCTCCATATCTATCAATAATCAATATACAAAATTTAATTACATTATTCAATAGCTCAAGGATCAAAACATTCATTACGTTGAGTAAAGACTGTGACCTGTGACGCACAGCGTACGGTGGACGGGGAAGCGCCGCCATTTTGAGGTCGATTCGCTGCGTTTAATAATATTTTTTTGTGTAAATTGTGACTTGGAGAAGCTACGACGGTCTTTTGAATTTCAATCGTTAGCTCTCTTTAAGATCTATCGATTGCGTATATAAACATAAGTGTGGAATATTTATACAGCCGTTATGTGCTTCACACAATGTATGTGACGTACCTCGAGCCAATACATTTGCAATGATATTTCCCTGCTTCCGGGAACCGTACATATACTCGCACATACGAGTAAATTATCATGACTGTAACACACACAAAATGTAAATACCCAATTGTAAAATTATATACCTACCTATTATGTAACTTCTTCATACCATAGGGCATGTTGTTATTCGACGAAAAAGTCCTGGTTCCTATAGAACGGGTTTTGTGCCCAGTGTGGGAACCAGGTGCTCCGGTAATCTGTATGTTCCTTTATGCCTTTTTTAAATAAATATTTCTTATATATTTTTATAGAGATCGTATACGGTTGGAAAGCGGTTCTCAAGAGCAATCCAGTGAAACCTATAAAACACAATATGATGGAGTAAAACAGTGCCGAGAACGTAAAAGAATGAAGGTGTCCGAGCGGATACGTACACACGGCAGTGTCCACGACACAGCCAAACTCCTTATTTTTGTCGTTCCGTGCTTCATAGGGACCGTTTAGATGTCGGTCCTGGCTGTTACTGATTAATAGCAGTCGTTAAGTCATGTCAAAGGCCCTCGGGCAGCCTGACAAACTCTGACACGAGAGGCCAGTACTACCTGATACGACAAGTAATCAAGCAATACAATTTTAGATAATATTGTGCCCACAAAAATCAGGAGATATTGATATTTGAATCTAAAATCATTCATGTCTAAACTACTTAATTGAACCTAATGTCGACTCATCATAACATCAACTCCAATCGACAAGATTAGACTTTTATACGCCAGTAATTCCCATTGGTGATATTTTAAAATATATGAATAGCCACGTCAGTTTTCACAAGGAAATTGGTTGAGGTTTTTATGAAGGAAAACAACAACACTTTCCTCTGTAGCTGAATCTTGATGCAGTGAAATATGATCTTGATAAACTCATAGTTTGCAAGTCCTGATACCCTGATAGCAATCGTTAAAAGTTCCAGCATGTTCCAGCTTTGCAAACGCAATTTCCGCGGATTAGTCAGATAAATCTGGGATGTTGGAAGTAAACATCATATTTTAGTTTGTGTCGGAAATTATTTGTATGCATCGTTGTTCCGTTGAGCTTTGAAAATGAGCTTTTTCATAATGAATATGTTTATTTTTCCATTGATGCCTTTAGTGCTAGATAGTTCGCTGACTTCCCGAAGCTTGTAGCTATAAATAAAGACACTTGGGTAACAATAAAAATGACTCGCAAAATGTGACACTAACATCTTGCACAACGTTGCGAAATGACGTGCAACTTTTGCAGATGAAGTACAACATTATGCTCGTCTTATCGCTTTTCCTATTAAACTAATTAAATATTTAAGTATACTCGTATGACTTATCGCGCATAAAAGATTTAGAACCCACCAACACTTTTTTAGGTGGTGAAAAATATAAAATAAATATAGCTGATAGCAACACTAGTTCTCAAGGCAACGTAGTTTGTGTTGACGACTGATCATTACGAACCTTGCTCAACAAAATTAAATGTTGCTGAATAATGTTTGCTTAGTGGATACTTCTCGTTGATAACTCTAAAATAATAAAAGTGCATCTCCTTGTAGCAACTGCAAACAACTCTACGTAACCGTAGCAATGTCTACGAAAATATCGTAAACAATTCGAAACACGTCTACGCATTTCACACAACCCACGTCACGCACAGGTAACATTTGCAATCTTTTATTATGGACACAGAATAGTACTCGTAATAGACAACAGACAACTCCTTTCTTACACGCTATATAATGTCAGCCTCCACTTTTGTTAATTTAAATGTCAGACCAATTTACTTCAAATTTTCATAATTGGTCTACAGCTGAAGTGAAGTGGCAAAGTAAATGTGCCGTGGAATTGATAAATCATTTTATCGTGTTTATGTCAACGCCAATTACAGGGTTGTTTGTTATTGTTTTGAATAAACGATTAAGATGTTGACATGACCAATTGATATAAAACGACCACCCATTGTACAATAATATTTTTAAAGTTTTAGTTTATTTGTTTTTGATATTTTTTTATGTACAGTAAAGAGTTATCTATCTATTTATTTTACCGTTTTAAATAGGAAGGAGTTATTAATTTCATTCCCAAGCCTAATCAGACGACATGATTTTATTTGGCAACTAGCTTTCGCCCGCGTCTTGGTCCGCGCGGGCTACAGTTTATCGAGAAAAAAAGAATTC
This sequence comes from Alsophila aescularia, assembly GCA_946251855.1. Lineage (NCBI taxonomy): Eukaryota > Metazoa > Arthropoda > Insecta > Lepidoptera > Geometridae > Alsophila > Alsophila aescularia. The sequence continues at coordinate 8,171,796 of OX276380.1, read as the reverse complement.
TTTGTTTTTCTAGGATATTTAAACCCAATGCAAAAGCAAAATTTTTCCTATTTTCCCGTGGAAACTTATCATTTTGCGGCACAAAAAGTATCATATGTTTTACTCCAGGGTATAAGCTATGTCCATTCCAAATTTCATTAAAAGCCGCTTAGTCGTTATCGCGTAAAAGTGAAACGTTTGTTTGCTCCCCAAACAAACAAACAGACAATATATTTTATATATTGGTGCTGATGTTGTGTACAATTATTATAGGACTTGATGATTCCCAGATTAAAGATTGTCCCAGATTGTCATTCAATTATAACGATAGGTTTACACCTCACATACAATCACATTACATCTCAGACCAAATATTACTAAATCCTCCTAGCATTACACATATAAGGAAAGATGTGTACTGTGGTATAGTTTTTCAAAAATACCAAGACAATCTACGCATAAATGTAAAACCTGACTACGAACTTTAAATCGTTATAGATGTTTGATGTGCTGGCCATTCGAAATGAAAAATGATAAGAGAAATCTTATGGTTGTCGCCATATTGAATTTTGATTACTGTCATGCCTTTAGTCACACTTGCAAGATTAAGACAAATCTATTGACGTAAGAATCATCAAAATCGGCCTACGCGTTTAGTCTTTATAGCGCCACAAAGGAACATACATATATAGACTGATAAACACAATACCTTCCGCTCAGTCGGGTAAACATTTGTACATTAAATTCTTTTTAGCTACGACAGAATGACGAAAGTAGGTAAATGTGTCCAAACAATTAATTATATAATTTATTTACACAACTGCAATTGTACAGAATCGTCCATTGCGTTACATTTAATTGAAGATGATATTTGTGGCAGTTAACACGAAATCATCAACATGTACGCAGCCTCTGCAGTTATTTTAGTCTTCACTTGTCATTTGTTTTTCTTGCATTTATTATAGTACTACCTGTGCCCACGGCTTTGCTCGTGCGGACATTTCTCTGGGTTAAAAGTAACTATGTAAAATAAAATATTTATTACATGTCATCAAAATTATTTCAGCCTTCATTTAGTTTCTTATCAATTGCTTGGCTTCTACTTATCTAATTGAAATATAAAGTATCTCAGATATCCGGTAAAAGCTTTTTCATCCAACAGTGAAAACTGCATTTCAATCAGTTCAGTAGTTTTAACGATATGCATGTACATACATACAGACAGACAGACTTTTTTTTTTAAATGTTATGTTCTTCTTCAGTAGCTTTTATGGTGTAGGTATGTTATTCATTTATTTACTGGTAGCCACCGTCCCTTACCACTCGTCCCTACTTACTCGTTATTCCTCTCCGTGCACGGTTGTCTAGAAGAGATCGCTCTGAGCGATAAGACCGCCCCTTGTGACACTCATTGTTATAATTTATTTTTAGACATAATTTCTCGTTGTAGTTGTGGTGTCCTGTAAAGAGTTAATCTATCTATCTATCTATCTAATTTTAAGTCCCCCTTTTTTATTATCTTGTTTGTTAAGACTTTTTGTTACCTACTGCTTTATTATATGTATAGATTGATGGATAGATATAGAAACCCCTGCCGCGCCCCAACCGTCTCGTTCTGTGAACACTAAAGGACTCACGCACCATGACTTGACTACACCAATACCATTACTTTCATATATGCAAATACTACATTTCGCCTCCGTGTGTTTCGCCATTTTATACCACTCCTAAACGGCACCTCCATTATTTACCGTCACCTATAGAATTTCTAAGGGACAAAAAACGAATTAGAGTGACGACCGTCTGACATACTGTGACAAGGTTGTCCTATAAAGGCCATGGGAACGTCTTTTCTGGGAAATCCTGTGAAATGCTTTGTGTTGTGATATAGGGCGAAGGTCGGCACATATATTACGTGACTTGACGGGGTATGTAATATTTGTTTTGCTTTTTATGGATATATTTAATTCATTTGCAAGGAAAGGGGTACTAACAATAGTAAAATCAATCTAAATATAATGGTCTAATCTAAATCTAATCTAGTGTTTGAGAGCCAATCTCATTTTAGGTTTTCACTTTGCTGGTCATACCCTATCATCATCATCATCAGCCTATCTCTGTCCACTGCTGGACGTAGGCCTATCCTAATGCATACCACTGAGCTCGGTATTCAGCTCCCCTTCTCCATTTCTTGCAGCCTCTTTTCGCAGGTCATCACTCCACCTGGCCACAGGGCGTCCTACACTTCATCCTCGTCTTCCCCAACGGTTATCGGCTCTTCGGAAAATGTGACCAGCCCACTGCCACATCAGCTTGCTTATCTTCTGAGCTATTTCCGTTACCTTGGTTACATACACTTGGTTGGTACACCACTAGCTTAACATTAAACACTCTAGCTTATCATTAGGAATTAGTATATTTTTTCACGTTATTAAGTCACTTTCTTGTTTGTCTGACGATCCGGGTGGAATCTTGCATATCAAAGGAGGATGCCTGCTTTCGGCTTCCAAGACTTTTAAATGTTAAATGCTGCGGACACGAAATCTATCCACATTATTGAGTATATAAAATAATTTAATTCATTCTTATTAAAACAATAACATACTGGAACTGTTATTAAAATAAAAACAATTAATGTGAATAGAAATGACAGGAAATAGCTGTGCAAGACTTTTAAAAGTTAAATGCTGTGAACACAAAATCTATCCACATTATTGACCATATAAAATAATTTAATTAATTCTTATTGAAACAATAACTTTCGGAAACGGTTATTAAAAAAAATGGGAATTAAAATGGATAGAAATAACCGGAAGTTGCTGTGAATTGATACTAATTACGAACCATAGCGTTCAGTATTACTCGTAATTAGTGCAAATAAACTATTAATAAATCGATAAACAAAATCGATTTAAAAATTATCTACAGGCTATCTTAGTTTATTCTAATAGAAATCATTTCAGTATATTATTTTATGATATTAGAAATAACAACAATAGACGCGTACGTATTTTTTTTATCTTGCTTATACGTTAATTCATTATTTGTTATAAATGTTTCAGTGGTTTAGGTACCAAGCTCATGACAAGAGCCGAGAAGGCCCAGGGTTCGATTCTCAGATTGAGTACATAAGTGCCTACTACTATAGCAGGTATAGGTAGGTAAAAATACTTTATAAATGATATTAAACATGATCGTAAAGTGTAGGTACCTACATAATGTACCAGTTTAATATTAGATTTCAATAATATATTGGCTATATTATTCTCTTGATCATAAACCGTGTCATAATCTAACGAAAGTCACATAACCACAAAAGTTAACTTTATTTCCTCATAACTTATTTTTGAATAGTTCCCAGAAAAAACTAATAACACACAAAAGCTTTTAACATAATGCTTTAAAAATAAAAATACTGTTCAGTTGTGTCCGCGATAATTTTACATCGAGCCTAAGTCACTTTAGAGATCTGGCATAGTCCTTTCGATCACTTCCCGATTAGCTATCCCGCTAGCTGTCTATTAACTTTCAGGGTAGCTCACAACTCTATGACAATACATAATTTACATTTACTGCTTTTTACCTATACTCGAGAGCATAGAAATCGCACACTACCTACATTTTCACTTTGACCCTAAATATTTTTAAAATAAATGTTAGTTGCAAATATAACTTAAATTTAATTAAAGTACACACTGTTAACTTTCTAAAAACACATAATTCCTAGTCATGACCTTCAAAATCATTACAGTAGCAACAAAACAATAGAATGACCCAAAATCGCTCGTTTCAGGTAGCGCTGTTTCTGTATTTTGAGCAGGTATAAAAGGGTAATAAAACAATAAAATTAATAAAATAAACATTTATTAATACGAGGTATTGCCTCTTTTAGCCTGAATTATAGTATAATTATATATTCCATTCGATGTTTCATCGAAGAAAACATTTTTTTACATAATCCTGCGGTATGCTATCCCATTCTTTCTTAATTGTGGTTTGAAGCTCTCTGAGAATCTTGGGCGCCGTGTTTCTGGCTCGTACTTGTCTTTTCAGCTTGTACCATAAGTGCTCAATGGGATTGAGACCTGGGCTTTGAGCAGGCCACGCCATAACCGGTACATCAACCTCCTCCAAATACTGGCGCACTATAGCAGTGGTGTGTGGTCTTGCATTGTCTTGCATGAAAATGAAATTTTCGTCGACAAATCCCGAAAAAGGCACTACGTGTTCTTTCAGGATCTCTTTGATGTAACGTCGGGAAGTCAGTCCTCTGGATCGAACTTCGGTATTGGGCCCTGTGATGAATACTAGTTTGGTTTTCGCCTCTAGTGACATGCCTTCCCAGAACATGCACGAACCGCCGCCGTATGAGACACGTTCAGAGATGCAGCATTGAACAAAACGCTCACGCTACACTATACCCCGTCCGTCGTTACCATGAAGACACATTCTGCACTCGTCAGAGAACAGTACTGCCTTCCATTGATCCATAGTCCAATTCACGTGATCTCGAGCAAACTGAAGTCGTGCTTGTCGGTAGGCTGGGGTCAATTTTAGACCAGTCTGTGCGCTGTCAGACCTCCTTTGGCTAGTCTTCTTCTAACTGTCCACCGACTGACTTCCACTTTTCAAACTTCCTGGAGCTGCTGCCCGAGTTGAACTGTATTCAACTGGCAATTTCGTAGCGAAATTGTGACAAGAAAACGGTCATCGCGCTGTGTTGTAGCACGTATTCGGGCAGTTCCTCGTCGCCGCGTATAGCCACCAGTCTGTTCATATCGCTAGTATACACGCTGAACAGCATATTGGCTTAAATTTAATTGTCGTGCCACTTGACTTTGGTTCTGCCCAGCTTCAATTAGTGCAACCAACTGAGACGCTGCTTCCGGTGTGGTATCCATTTTCTTGTTTTGAATTATTCGATAACCTTTCTGACTACGAGTTGGTATGCAAATGATGTATACCTGCTAATAGTCATGCAAACCACGCTACCTGAAACGAGCGATTTTGGGTCATTCTATTGTTTTGTTGCTACTGTAATGATTTTGAAGGTCATGACTAGGAATTATGTGTTTTTAGAAAGCTTACAGTGTGTACTTTAATTAAATTTAAGTTATATTTGCAACTAACATTTAATTTAAAAATATTTAGGGTCAAAGTGAAAATGTAGATAGTGTGCGATTTCTATGCTCTCGAGTGTATTTTGGACGGGCAACTAAACTCCACGCTAAAACATGTTACTTTCTGCTTTCTTGTCTTTTTCAACTTCTGTGTTGTCGTCTATTTATATTACATACACTTAGACCAATAGGTAGCAGCTCCTATAGCGTTGCCAGTGCTCTGGAACCTTTTCTCCAATGTGCAGTCTTACTCATGTGTCCCTCATGTTGCTACGGACATGAGGGACACTCCAACAGGTGCGAGGTGGTTTGCGCGGTGCGCTGCAGTCACACTGCATCCTTGATTGGTCAATCATGCCCACTTGCACCAATTACTTCTACAGCAACCTGGGTACGGAGCCTGTTTAAGGTTTTCCATACTGGCTGTGGATGTTCATGCCCGAGTGATAGCTTCTCTTCTGGTGCTATGAGGTTTTGATGTGAAACGTGGAGACTTCTAATGGCACGGTACGGGAGTAAGGCCGACACTTGGCCTTTCGTTACCACCGTCACGCCATCGTAGCGACGTAGCGACGCGCCGCTCGTGGCTCGTCGTCTCAATCCGCCTCAACTCGGTGCGCGTTATTCAATGTTTCACTTCTGCCAGGCGACCCGCGACGGCAATTTTTTATTAAAGGCTAGTATATTGTGTTTCGTCTTGGATCATCATAATAGTCAACAAGTTGGTAATGTTACTTAGCTATCCTAAGTGCGTATTATCACCGAATCTCGTCACAACCGGTGACTTACAAGTTAAGTACAAAGCAATACAAACATGTAGGTACTGATAAATTCGCATTTTATTGCCATCTTAAATTTTATCTCTCTCTTTGTGGACGGCACAAAGCTAAGTAAAGTTTTATGTCAGACACTTTTTCGGTGTATTGTTGTTCGTATCAAAAGTTGCCCTAATTTTATTACGCCACTGAAAATATTGTAAAAGTTGATGCTTCGTAAAAGTACCTTTCGGAACGGCAGTTTGAATGTGTTTCGAAATCCGGGATCAGTAGAAAGTTTTCGTTACTCTAGCTTTTATCAAACTTGTTTTTTTTAAAGCTTTTATTTAACTTCACTTGTATGTATATATCTAAGTATTTCTGTCTGTCCTGGAATCTTGCAATTCAAATATTGAGCACTTCTTTATTAGCTTTCTATCTGATACTTTCAAGGTAGCTCACAAATCGATGACAATGCAAAAAAAAAAAAAAAAGAACTTAAAAGTATAAAAAGCGACAATGCATTAAAAAAAACGCTGAAAAAAAACTCACAAAAACTTATATTTTTTTTGTAAAGCTTTAAAATTCTAGTCTATTTTGATACCATAAAATATGCGTCACTCGTACATTACATGATTTGCTGTTGTTATCCTTATATGAGTTATTCAGTGACAATAATGTAGCCGACCCTGACAAAGGAAGCATGACGAACTAGACTCGTACATAAAGGACAATGGCCAACTATTGCAATACAATAGATACAGAAAATCATGGAATGAGGGAAAGTTGGTCTTGTGTGCCGATAAAGGCTGATAATAATAATTATGTAGGAGTCCAATTAGTGCATATTATTGTTCTTAAATTATGTACTAGCTGTGCCCAGTGCTTTGCACGCGTGGTCATTTATCCAGGTAATAGAGTACTTTACCTGGATAAATAATGTGCTATTCCAGGACCTAAAATACAAATATACCAATATTTGATCAAAATTTTTTCAGCCGTCTAAAAGATTTTTATCGATTGCTCGGCTTCTACTCATCGGATCGAGATACCTATTACACCAGTTTTTAAGTTAAACCCTAAGCTATCCAATAGTGACGCATTGCAATCGGTCCAGTAGTTTTAACGTGATGCGCAAACAAACATACAGATAGGCAGACATGATTAAAAAAATACTTGTTCAGTAGCTTATTTTAAGTATCCTAGATAATGTTTTACTTATCTTCTTTGTACAAACTTTTTCGTACTTATTGCTTTATTATATTTATAACTTCAAAATTAACATATCTTTGGACCCCTATCCCGCAGGAACCCGTTATTATTCCGGTATAAAAAGTATCCTCAATTTTTATCCATACTCAATTTAGTGTAGTAACATATTATATTTAGCCAATTAAGCAAAACTGTAGAGCAGCTGTGTTCAGAATTACTTTTTCGGAGGAGTGGACTGTATTACAATTTTAAATCGCGTATTTACTTTTTCGGTCATAGGTCGCTGGTTTATATTAACTAACAGCAATAACTTATTCGTGGTTCAGGAGCTTCGAGGATTCAACGAATGAAACTACTACGACGGGTATAACAAACTGACTGACTGCCTTTATTTACAAAAATGCTCTTATGTTTATACAATACAATTTAGGTAACGGTACCTGCTCGGTCACAGGGAGAGCTCGAGCAATTACAACGGTTCTCGTATTTTTTGCAACAACTAACTGGACATCGTTCGTTAATTGTTTTACTATCAACGGCTTTTACTTTGTCGGCGCGTTGCGCTTGTTACTATTCTAAAGATCGTGGGAATGTAGGCGTACTTAGTCTAACGGCAACTGAACTACCTGCGCTAAGGGCTCCTGTAATAAACACATTGCGCATTGCATTGTCTAACAAGCTTAAATAATAAACATTTGGCACTTTTATCTATATCTAAACTAACGGAGGTTTTTTCCCTAACGGTAACTTTATTTTAATCTTTCTTAAATTACACGTTAAATATACCTACTTACTCTAGGTGTACTACTATTTAATCTTATTCTAGTTTTATACAAAATAACTGAAGCGAAGCCTCGTAGCCGAAGTGCTTACACGTCGGTCGGTCGGTCGCGGTCCCTTTGCTCTGGCCGGTGATTCCCGATGACTAATTACACATTCGCGGTCACGTGATCTATGATCGCGGGGTTACGCGGCATCTGGGAGGCGGACAGGCTCGCTGTCCTCAACAAGCTGTCCGAGCGCCCCCCCCCCCCCCCCCCCCGACAGTCGTCTTTGTAATCGAACGTGATTAAAACTACTGTGTGATTTAACAGATGTGTTTTCATTTAATAGGGCTAGATAAATTAAAGTAAAGACATAGACCATAGAAGAACTGCCCATACAAGGTGGGTTTCCAAACAACGCCTTCTCAAAACGTAAGCTATAAATTCGCTAAGTGTGCTGTATTTACTTGCCTCGTCATGCACACATACGCAAAAATAATGTGGCTTGTTAAATACGCCCATACTGTATCAAGAGCATATTTTAATCGTACCTATGTATTTATAAAAACAACTAGCGGTATCTATAAAATTTTATTCAAAAGTCGTTTACTTCTGTATGAACGGTTCGGATACGCTGTGAGAAGCAGGTAGCGTAAAAAAACGTGGTTTCATCGTCATTATATACAATTGACATAACCTCTCAATAAAGCGTGCGGTCAGCTAACGAACGGTTTCGCATATGATTGTGTGGAATAAAGAAACTCACCCACATAAAAACATACATATTTTATAACTAGCTGTGCCCGCGGCTTTGCCCGTGTTAGATTACTACTTATTGTAAATATAGAAATGTATAAAAATAATACCTGATACATGTAAATGATATGTATCCAGCTTTCAAAACGAAGTATTGACTACTTTAAAGAAAAGTAAAGAACCACGTGTAAAACTTACGATGTATGTCATCACTATGAAACATCTGTATTATTATGCCATAATTATTATAATTTATTCGAATATAACTATCAGACATGACTAATGTAATTAATAAAGTAAATGGTAGATATTCGTTGATCTGTTTTCAAACGACTCAAATAGCTCGGACGATGTCGGTAGTCTTCGTCTCGGATGACTTCACAGCGTCGGATGTTCGAAAATGTTATATAAAGGTTTTCTTGACTTGGCAATGTCCCCCTCCGTAGACGTCCCCGCGATGTCCTGGACGATCCGGACGACGCCATCGCAGTCAAAGTACTGGCAGCGATGGCCTCGCCGAATCCGACCACCTCTGGCAACCCGCCAGGGGGTATCAACACACTTAGACACAGACACCGACCTCGCCGGCGAGGTCGAAGGTCCCATAACACATAGTCAGATATTATTCGCTTGTGAGTTTCTTGCCGATTCTTCTCGAAGGTGTATTACGAATCGGCGGTCAGTTATAAAAGTCAATCAAAGGGCACCTAGCCATTGTTCAGGGCCCCCTCGATCACTACTTAACGGTAGCGATCCAGGGGTGTTTAGTTCGTTACCCCCGTAATCAGACGGCGCCTTCTGCGTCACGCATTGCGGCGGAGTGCTTGTGAGCGCTCGCCCCCAAGTCCGGTTCAAGCTGTAGAGGCCGATAAGGCCAACAGCATTAGTCATTCCTAAAAAAAATAAAAAAATTGGCAATGTTTAATGTTCTTGTGGCCGCACCAAGAGGACCTTGGCAAGTTAAGCGCTTTTCTTTTACTCTGTTATGCTGCTTGTTTATAACTATGTAATTATACTGTGTATTTGTTACTGTGTATCACTTCATTGTGGGGTGATGAAGTGATCTATTAAATACTGTTTTAGAAGTTAATATGCCTAGTGTAACTAAGGCAAATATAAATGTTTGTCTGTGACCAATTATCACATTTAAATTATTAATAACTATGTACCTCAATAGTTATTGGTTTAATAATATTACAAAACATGTTAACCACGTAGTGTATTGCCGGTTTTCTTGAAAAGTGGTGTATTCTGAATCTGATGTTCAAATAAGTAAACAATATAAAGAATTGCAAACCCATTTCCTTGTTTTCATTAAAATACTCCTTAAGATATTTATTCTGTAGCTACTAGGTACTATAGTTGGTGCAGATAAGTTTTATCTCCTACTCGACAAACCTGACCAACTGAAGGCTAACATTACAAAACTTAGGTTTTGATAATCTTACAGTACGTATAATTATTATACATATGTTCTTAAATCTCACACCCGCGTGGTTAATTCATTTAAAAGTAGCGCATAGATGTTATTCCAGGACCAAATGTACCTATAAAGTACAACATACTACATTTCTTCATATTCGTTCAGCCGTCAAATAGTTTTTATCGATTGCTCGGCATCTTATTTATATGGGATTAAAATACCAAGTACCCCAGTTTTAAGTCAAACCTTAAGCTATTCAACACTGAAAACCACCGCATCGCAATCGGTCCAGTAGTTTCTACGTGATGCTTGAACAAACATGCAAACTAACAAACAGATAGGCACGATTTAAAAAAAAGTATTCACGTCCAGTAGCTTATTTTAAGTACCCTAGACCATATTTTTAATCACTATTTTTAGAGACTTTTTTGTTCATATTGATTTATTTAAGTACATTCTGTACCTGCGGCTTTGCCCGTGTGGTCATTTCATTTTAACGTGTTATTCCAGGACCAAAAGGACCTATAAAGTACAATATACTACATATCTTCAAAATTCGTTCAGCTGTCAAATAGTTTTGTACGTGTTCTTTTAATTAAATTTCAACCCCTATCCTGCGGGACTCCTTTAATTTTTCGGGATATAAAGCATCCAATGTCCTACCTCGCAGTACGAACTCAAATCATGCCAAGTTTCATTTGAATTCATTCAGTAGTATTTTTGGCGTGATGCGCGGCCAAGATACAGACAGACATACAAAAGTGAAAAATAAAAGTTTTGGCTTCAGTATCGACTTAGAACAGCCTTCAATATTTTTTTACTATACATCTTCATTATACAGAATTGGACCTGTTACAGTTTTATTAAAGTTATACATGAGCCCTGAAAACATAATACTCTTTTTTGTACAGAAACTTAGTAAAAAAATAATAATATCATACATATGCAACGTACAAATGAAACTGATATCAAACTGGCAACACTCTGCCCGAACTAAGAGGGAGTAATTTGTTTTCACAATTTTTGGTATTTTAGACGATTTGTGCAAGAAAATTAATGGCTTACTTGTGGAATGTTACACCAGAACTCATAAACTGCTATTCTGTTTTGTTGTGGAACGATTCAAATGCGCAAATTATCATTTTAAATGTAAAAAATTGGAGCTTTTATCTCTATCACCTGACTCAGAGCACTGACCGAGCGAGCGTCGTACGGTGCCATATATGGCACCAATTAAACGGCTTACATTTTGCGAATGTACTTTGTTTCTATGGGTAGTTCTTCTATGACATAGACTGAAGATAAGCTAAATAACAACCAGCCCCGACATTAGCTATGACTTTGTCAAGTTGCATCATAATTCGTTCAGTAGTTTCTGCTTGATACGTGTTATTTTAATCATCATTAGTAGTTTCGGCATGATGCTCTGTCAATATACAGATAGGCAGAAAGACAGAAACAAATTTTAATTTTTTAATTAATGCTTTTCCTAAAGATCTACATCTAATGTTGTTCTTTAATATTTACCATGTAAAATGTTAAATTACATCCAACATAAAAAACTGATATCTATTCTCATAAAAAAGCTATATTTAAAACGTAAGCTCTGTAAAGATGCATGTTTCCCGAGATAATTTTCGCAATTCATTTTAGTCGTTTTTGGGCTCTAACGAGCTCTAATGAAATATTTGATGACACCTCGCCGCGTCGATATTTCATGCCGCCAATGACGCGCTACGATATAGAGCTATAAATGGAAAACGAGGCACAATTGAAAGTGCTAAAAGACCCAACTGCGAACAAAACTAAAATGAGACAAAAATTTAAGTGAGAATGGTTTTGAACCAACTTTAAATCGTTATAGATGGTCATTCGAAATGAATTGTAAGATTAAGACAAATCGATTGACGTAAGAATCATCAAAATTGGTCTAAGTGCCACAAAAGAACAAACATACCTAAGCTGATAAACACAATATCCTCCGTTAAGTCGGGTAATAAGTCTTTATCTTCAAAGGACATTCTCTTCTATCTGGTCACTACGAGTATATTCAATACTGAGAGATATTGGTATCGATTTTCTTGTTCCCAACTAGACCATGCTAAATTTAAGTTTAGTCCTGGTTACAAACTAGACTACTTCGCTTTCTATGTTATAAATATGAACATCAGTCCACCGCTCCCCTTCCTACACACCTCCCCCACCTAAAACCCCTCCACGCACTCCTTCACCTTCCCCCGCACCTGTACAACACCCCCTTTCCCTCCCCCAAGTCCCTTAGTTCCGTCGCACTGATGTTTACATTTAGTTTAAAAAAATGAACGCCAGGGAAAATTTCAAGTCTTTCCATTCAGGCCACGTGGGGGCACGGTGTAGCCACGCTTTGGACATGAATTCAAACTGATTTTCTGAGCTGCCGGGTACGTTTCTAAGGCAAAATTGCATGAATGAGACCGGTGTCCCTGTGGACCAACCGAGTTAGGTTGGTTTTTGACAATATTTTGGACTTCGAAATATATGATGAATTTTAGGGTGTGTATGTATCACTGTATGTATGTATCACTGTGTGAACGGATACAGTGAGTGTATCCGTTTGTCTGTCTGTGGCGAGTGAGTGCAGCAACCATGTCATGATTGAACTTAAAACTCATATCATAATCAAATGCATACACAAAATGCTGTGTCTGTGCTGTTGACTATTGCAGAATTTCTTTATCTGGAGACCATGTCAGCGTAAAATTTAAAACGCCGGTTTTTAATTTTAATCATAATAAAATGCGAAAAAATATGTATATTATTCTATGAAAATTTTAACATGAAAATAAGGTTTCCTGAACGAAAATAAATTTAATAAAAAAAGTACGGACACAAGGTTCAAGACGATAATACGATTTCATCCAAAAACAAGGCTTAATAAAAAGATCGCAATAATTTTGTCAAATCCGTAAGAAATATTGGGTCCCCCAGATTTCTCACCCTGTCTATTATCTTCCCAAGTCTGCAAGACGGACGGTTTTTCCTTCATGTCTGACATTAATGCCGTCTAATTCTTTACGCACGACGTAATTTGAAAAGGGAGACATTTATCATTTTTAACCCTTCGTGCAATTAACCTAATTTAGGAAGAAAATATTTTAAAAAGGGCGCTGTAATAAAAAATGGAACGTTATCGCGGCGCAATCGCGACCTCTATGTTGTACCTAATTAAGTTAATCAGGGTAAAGAGGTGACAGGTTTATTTCATTCGTTAACTTTGTGCTACATACTAGCTGTGCGGCTTTTCCGCGTGGTAATTTTTCTGTGATATAAGGATCCTGACATACGGCACTGAGACGTGGTCGCTAACTATTGGTCTCATACACAAGCTCAGAGTTGCGCAGCGCGCAATGGAGAGAGCTATGCTCGGTGTTTCACTACAAATAGAATCAGAAATGAGGCAATCCGTAGAAGAACGAAGGTTACCGACATAGCTCTCAGAGTTTGCAAGTTGAAGTGGCAATGGGCAGGCCATATAAGTCGCAGAACCGACAACCGTTGGGGAAAAAAGGTTCTCGAATGGCGACCACGAACAAGCAAGCGAAGTGTGGGGAGACCCCTCACACGATGGACCGACGACATTGTAGCCATCGCAGGAAGTCGGTCGATGGAGATGGCACAAGATCGCTCGTCATGGCGCTCTTTGGGGGAGGCCTTTGTTCAGCAGTGGACTTCTAAAGGCTGACATGATGATGATGATGATGATAAGGATCATATGTTTTTTCCAGAACCAAAAGTACCAATATCATCAAACTTCGTTCAGACGTCAAATGGTTTTTTATTAATTGCTCGACTTCTACTCATCGGATAGAGATACTAAATACCTACACTGTTTTTTTAGTGAAAGCCTGAGCTATCTAACAGTGATAGCCGCATCGCAATCGGTCAAACAGACAGACTGCATTGTTTTTAGTCCCCTAGACCTTAATAATTAATGAAAGAAGTTTGGTAATAACCGGGAACAAAGAATGGGATTGTTTCAATGCTCTTTGTTTTTGATCTTTCCTTAATACAGAAATACATACAAGTGATATAGTAGTATATCACTATATATATATATATATATATATATATATATATATATAGTAGAAACCCTAAAGTAAAAACATAACTAGACATAGGTTCAAAAACTAAAACCCAATTACAGCCAGAAACAAGCACAAATTAAAAATGTATATAACCCCCGACTCCCCACCCCCCATTATAGCTAGGAAGCATCTTGATCACATCAGTTTTCAAACATATAAATCGTACCATCCGTTTGAGAGCTACGATCGTCACTCTCATTCCCATTCCCCCACCCATTAGAGCTAAGAACCATCTCAATTACATCAGCTTTCAAACAAAAAAACTGCATCCAAATCGGTCCATTAGTTTGGGAGCTACGATGCCACAGACATACGTATGTGTCTGCACACACACACAAAACACACACACACACACACACACACACACACACACACACACACAGTGATACACACCCTAAACTTATAACACACGTCTCTTTGTTCGGGCGTTATAAAAATAGCCTAGGTCACTAAATGAATAAAGACGAATTGATTGACACCTCGCTTGTCAAAATCGGACTAAGTTTTTAGTTTGAACACATAACCCTTACTTTGCTTCGCCGTGGTCACTAAAAAAGCCCTAAAAACCTGAACACGAATCGATTATAATAGTACAAGTGCTATAGTGGTTATCCACATACCCACATATATATACTGTTAAACTCATCACCCTTCCCTTGCTTCGCCGTAGTCGGGTAAAAATAATAAAAACTAGTCAAGTGCGAGTCGGGCTTGCGTCAGTGATTCCATAAAATTAAATAGAAAAAAGGTTATTGGTAAATATTTAACAAAAATATATTGTGTGGTGGTACGGAATCCTCGATAGAGGAGTTGCAATACGTGAACGAGAGAATTGACCAAGCTACAGGCATGTACAAGTTTGCACTGCGGGGCGACCGGCACGAGATGTTATCAGATTCCCAGCTGGTGGCTATCTCTGCTGAAGCATTTTGGTGCACCTTACTTGACCTTCTCTATTCACGAAGTTCCTGTCCGTCGGCAGTAATTATATTCAATGTTCATTTGGCGAACGGCCCGAGTTTCTTTTTTTGAAAATGATTACGTAGATCTTCTAGCTAAACAAGCGATCGAAGATTGACTGTGTTACCTCTTTTTTCGGATCAAGTTAAGTTAATAAAAGATAAATGCAGAGTGATTATGTGGCAAGAATACTTTGACGAGGCAGGAATACTTTCACGTGAGAAGAGCATTTGGTATAGGACAATCCAGCCACAAATTCCCCATTATCCGTGGATAGATAATACTTTTACCCGACTACAGCAAAGCTAGGGAAGGGTCATTACCCTTCCCTAGCTTTGCTGTAGTCGGGTAAAAGTTTAACAGTCTATGTATATATGTATGTATGTATGTGCTTATGTGGATGTTCCACCATAGCGTCGCTCCTATTAGTCTGATTTTGACAAGCGAGATGTCAATGGATTCGTCTTCATCGCAAAAGTGTCATAGGCTATTTTACCCAGGCGTAGTTGGGTTTTAGCTTTTGAACATATATCTTGTAATAGATATAAATTATTTAAAGACTGCTCTTAGATTACGCTCGGAATACATTCCATCAAACAAGTTTACATTTCTAATAAAAAAAAGTCTCGTCGCCAAATTGTTACGAATGTGGAGTAATTGAAGATGCACCACATATTTTGATGGAGTGTGCCCGGAACGAAACATTTAGGTTATTGTGTTTTGGTAGGGATAAGACTACAAACGTTGGCCTTCTTAATAGTACTTTGGCTTGTCCAACGTCCACAGCAGCCAAAATGTAATATAAGTTGACAGATTCAGGCCTAGCTAATTAAGTGTAAATGTTCTTTTTGTTATATTGTTTTCGTGGTCTTAACGGGATGATGTGGAATCTCAGCGAGTCCTTTAAATACAATTAAAAAACGTGCAATTCAGATGTGCAAAGGTAAACAGGCTAACAATGCATCGCGTTTGTAGCGCGTCAGCGCACGTAAGCTGTAAGCTGTTAGTTAAAAACTTGTACTTATCTGAAGACGTGCCTTGTTGATTAGAACTTATTGTGTGTGTAGTGTAGCTGGTATTATAGTTATGTTTATTATTATTGAACTTGTATATATATTTATGTGTAAATAGTATATTTCTTGTGTGTAGGTATGTATTTTTTTTAGTAGGTATAATTTCTAGTTAACTAGTTAACTATATGTTTTGTATTTTTTATTTTATTTATTACACACCACCGACCGATGACTTTAATATCTAAGTAATCCATTCCATCCAAATGTTGCCTGGAAGGGATTGCTATATAGCAATAAGGCCGCCCATTGTACCTTTCATTTCATGAGTTTGTCCTATATATTACCTTCTTCTTTGTGTGCAATAAAGTGTTATTGTATTGTATTTTATTTTATTGTAAGCAGTGCTTGAGGAAAACATCGTCAAGTTAGATTCACTATAAGCTACGAGTATGTTGGACATTAGCCTTCTGACAACTGTGGTAGCTGATAGATAGGTACGCCCCAAGGCATGCGACGTTCGTCATCGGACGTTTTCAAACGACAGTGTGGAGGGAGTTATCACTGGCAAAATAGATTTTACAATAAAAATTCATCGTATTAACTGACCTTAATCCTCATTTCCGTATCTTCCATAGCAGTTCCCATACCTCTCGATGAAACATTTGCTCGTGATGATTAGAATAACCTCAAAATAATCAAAATACTTTGTGTCAACACTCAAATAGTGTCATAAAAACATCAGGGCGATTTTTATCCACCTGTTTCGTGAAGCGAACGGAGCGTCGTTGAGCGTCATTTAAAAACGCCTACGAATCATAGTCAATCATAGGCGATCGCCCCGTGGGTTTTTGTACGCGTTTATGTCATCTTGGCTTGGCGGACTTATCGATGAAAGCCATCTCTTACAGTCTACCTTTGCATAGATAGAAATAATGGAGCGATAGATGTATTGTTACGAGCTGGGGTTCGGATAAAATTAATTTACGCCAATTATACCAAAAACAAACACCTTCATTCGAAAAACTACAAAAAGAAATTAATCCAGCAAATAACATTCAAGCACTCGAATGTACACTCTAATCAATTATCACTGATCGCTTCGAATCACTTTGATCGTTTCGTTCTGAATGCAAAGTCAATACTGTCCCAGGCAGTCGATGTGCGCCCTATTTATACCGGAAGTTTCCAGAAGGTACTCGTACGTACTAGCATTAGTACATACGAGTTATTTGAACTACCAAGGTTGGCGACGACTTTGTAGTTGCCGCGCCTGTAAGTACCTAAGGCCGGCGGCGTCTTTGATGTCGTACCGCCTTTGTACATACCTAAGGCTGGCGGCGCCTTTGATATCGTACCGCCCCTGTAGGTACCTAAGGCTAGCGGCGCCTTTGATGTTGCCGCGCCCGTAGGTATATACCTACCGCGCGCTCTGGAAACTTCTTTATGTACCTACAATCGACTGGTGTGTTCCAGAATGTTCCTTTAAAGGTAGGTATTGCATCATCCGATCACGGCTCATCGAACCTTTTAGTACCTACTGTTTTTCTAAGACTCGACCAGCGTAACAGTATATAGGAGGATGCATATGAGTTAATTCATTATATGGTATACTTAGGAAACCACGAGAAAAAGAACACCGGAGCAAAGTTGCGGGCAAAAGCTGTTGGCAATATTTTTGCCAATTCAATCGTTATGTTGTCGTATATGGCTATCGCCATTCCACGCCCGCTATAGCGGGCGTGGAATGGCGATAGCTATATTAGCTATAGCTCACACTGTACTGATTAGTCTGTAAAGATTTTCCAACACATACAAACATAGACCAGTCTTAGCTAAAGTAATTAAACTAGCTATCTAGGAATGAGTTTTGACCACCAATAATAAGAGTCACCATCGCCACCGCGGCCTTTCCTGTGCCTCCTCTCGCCATTCCTTGACCTGGAGTTCGCGTAAATCCTTGCCTACTTCATTCGTCCAGCGGTGCCTGGGATGGTATTATCCTACACGACTGCCCAAAAAAGGAGTGTAATGTTTTTAGGATTTATGTATGTTTGTATTGTGTATGTATGTTTGTATGTTTCTGTGTATGTATGTATGTATGTGAGTTTCTTTATTCAACCATAACTTTTAAATGCGTGAACAGATATAGACGTATGGAATATTGTTAGAATCCTTACAACCCTCCAAGTAACATCATCATCAGCACGGGTCAATCCACTGCTGGACATAGGCCTCTCCCAAAGCAAGCCACTGAGCCCGATCTTCGGCTCTTCTCTTCCAAATGCTGTCAGGCATTTTTGCGTATATCATCGCTCCATCTAGTTGTAGGGTGCCCTACACAAGGTTTACCGAGTCGCGGTCTCCACCCAAGAATACGTCTACCTCAACGGTTATCAGTCCTTCGACAGATATGACCAGCCCACTGAGTGACTTTAAATTGGTGGACTAGTCATACCGTAATGAGTGTCCACGATTCGGCTCCTTAAGTCATAACAGGTAGGACACACTGGTTGAAGACTTTTCTCTTCAAACTTTGCGGTATTTATGAAGAGAAAACTCGATGAAGTTTTGCAAATGCTGCCCAGCCCGGCTGTATTCGTCTGCGGGTCTCTCTCTCGAAGTTGATTTACCTAGTTGTAAGTTTGCCCCAGATAAACAACTTTGATAGCAGTTCCGTTAACAGCAATTGGTTCCGGAATAACAATATGTTCACTGAACATAACCTTGGTTTTGTCCAAGTTCATCCGGAGACCAATGTGTTGAGACGAATCAGCTAGGCTGTACAACATCTGTTGCAAGTCCTACAACGTATCTGCCACAATGACGATATCATCCGCAATTCTCAAGTGTGAGATGTACTCACCGTTAATTTTAATGCCACATACTTTCTAGTCCAGAGTCTTAAACATATCCTCCAATGCACTTGAAAACAATTTCGTAGAAATAACGTCCCCTTGTCTCACACCTAGATGCAGGGGGATATGCTTAGTGTGCTGGTTCTGTACTTAGACGTTCATTGTTGCGGCGTCATACAAACATTTCAACACTTGGATATACCGCCAGTCGACTTAGCATCGTTGTAGAGACTCCAAAATTGACCAAGTCTCGATAGAGTCAAAGGCTTTCTCATAGTCCACAAACTCTAGGCACAGGGGCTGATTATACTCTTCTGTCTTCTGTATAATCTGCCGTACTCTATGGATGAGGTGTATGGTGCCGTATCCTCCCCAAAACTCGGCCTGCTCTGTTGGCTGGAATTCATCGAATCTCCGCGCAAGACGATTCGTGATGACTCTCGAAAACAGCTTGTCGACAAGGCTCAGGAGGGAAATGGGCCGATAGTTTTTCAAAAGGGTCTTGTCACACTTTTTAAACAAATACGGGACGATCACACTCTTGTTCCATGCCTTGGAGTCCTCCCAGAGAAAAGGACAGAATTAAACGTACGTTGAAGTTCTTCAAACTTGGGAGCACCTCCTGCTTTCAGGATCTCCGTTGTAATCCCGTCCTCACCCGGGGCTTTTCCATGTTTGAGCTGTTTGAGAGCCATCTCGATTTTGTTAAGGCTGACTTCTGGCAGCTCATCGGTACAGTGGCGGTTTAGAGTGGCCCTGGAATCCTTGATAGCTGGTGCGGGTTGCGAAGCAAGGGACACGTACAGTTGGCCATAGAAATTTTCAACTTCCACGAGAATCTCCGACTTAGAAACGACAACTTTCCTACTTGAAGTGGTCAACTTGGTCAGATGACTTCGAACAAGCTGTTGTACTCGTACAAAGACTAGCAATCATCGAGTAACATCAACTTTTTTTATGTTATTGTGGCGGGATTATTGCTCAATAACCAAGAGCGATAAAAAATACTTCGAATTTTACTAAATGGGTATCAATTTAAAGGCCTTGATTAGCTCATTCCAACAGTATATAATTTAATGGCATAAGTTCTTTTTTGGTAGGGCAGGCGTGTTTTTATGGCTTTTAAGCTAGTTATTATTTTATTATTAAATCCATAACCAACCAACCCCTGTGAGAAATCAATGGTACTATACTATATTTAAAAAGCAATATAAAATGTACATGGTACAATTTTACTAAAAACTGTTAATTTATAGCCAACCGTCTATACAAATAATGCATAATCCATACCAATGAATAAAAGTGAAACGTGGTCTGTTTATTTGTTTGTTTACAAATAAATATAATTGAAACTTTGTTTTGTTTTGTCAAAATAACAGCTTTTTACTAAATGCATATGAAAGTATATACTGTACTTATAACAAAAACCCAATTTGACAATTTTTTTCTGTTTGTTCCTGCTAATCTCCGATATGGCTAGATCGATTTTGACAGGACTTTCACTGGCAGATAGATGATATTATAATGAGTAACTTAGGCTACTTTTATTTTAGAAAAATAATTAGGGACCGCGCATACAAAAACCAAAAAATGTTGATGATCACGCAGGCAAAGACGCAGGTACTGCTAGTTTTGAATATAAAAGCTACTCTGTTGGACACAGTCAAGTTATGAATAGAAAAATAAAAGAAAGAGTAAACAATATACGCGACTGGTTAAATTTACTTTAATTTTAAGTACATGCGTAGGGCCTTCCATGGAGTAGTTGTGAGCGTAAATGAAAAGTAAAGGCAGGTTTAAACCAACGTTGTATTGATATAAAAAAATGTATATATCCGTCCCTATTCGTGGCAGGTATAGTGGGTATAAACATCTTGGAGCTTAGGCGTAATGGTTCGATAGTGATCCACTACTATCTACTCTAAAACAACAGGATAGATAATCCGTGCACTCTATCGCGCTGCTCTCTGTTTATACCGGACCGGATGCGGCCGGCGCGAGTGTGCGCCGGCCGCATCCGTGTTTAAAACATTTGTTTAAAATAAGTGTTTAAAACACTGTTTAAAACACAGGAAATATAACACACCTGTATAATACACAATTAAAACATTTTGTTTTAAACATGTTGAAACATACATAAATAACATCACTATTTTATTTCATAATTGTTACTTTACTGAAGTTAATTGTACTAGGGTATGGCAAAAGGACAAGCATATCGCTAAAAGAAAACTGAAAAAACTAAATTGTAAACACTTGTCATAGCCACTCTGCAGTATGAGCATGGGTTGAGCTCGGGGATTAACCCAGACCAGACTATAAAACAGCATTACCCGTGTGGGTAATATAAACCGTTTTTTAGTAATTTGGCCATCAGCGAGTAATTCCCGAGTTATTATGACATCACGCCTAGGTGGCACTGCGACTTTGAAAATAATCATAACCACTTTATTTAATATAATTGAAAATGCAGTCATGTATTACCTAACCTAGTTAAAAAATAACATTTAACTGTCCTTCCGCGACCATGTTTACGAGTTTCATTGTTTAAAAAAACAGAACAATCAAATTGTGCGGTGTGCGATATTGATTCAGTTCCGCGCCGTACTCAAGGAATAAATAAAGTGTTTTTCTTGTTTTAAACACTTTATTTGATTAGCGCACGCGTACCTCCAAACATGTTCCAACGGT
Source organism: Alsophila aescularia (assembly GCA_946251855.1). Lineage (NCBI taxonomy): Eukaryota > Metazoa > Arthropoda > Insecta > Lepidoptera > Geometridae > Alsophila > Alsophila aescularia. The sequence continues at coordinate 8,150,144 of OX276380.1, read as the reverse complement.
TCAAGCGGTTAGTTTACTCAACGCCTTGATTGCTCAGGACTGGCTCCTGTTGCCATTTTTTATGAAATTTATTTTGTATATAATAAAATTTCTATATTGACTCGTTGTTCTCTTTGGCGCATTTGCTTATAAATAAATAATAATAATAAATAAACGGGCGTGTTCTTGCGTCGTGGCTTTCAATCATGCGACCAATCACAGGGTTTAGCGGTCGACAGCTACGTCCCTGAGTGCCCGAGACAAACTCACTTAGAGTAATAAATCACCAAGTTTTCTCGTACAATAAACGTAATGACAAATTCAAAGGAGATTACTCCTATTCAACAGTCGTCCCCTACCAATTGGTTTAACTTCGGGTCTACGCTTAAAAGCTCATCATCGATTTTATCAATAAAACGACGATTCGAATTCATTCATTTGTAAAATTATCAAAACGCTCACAACTGCGTGAGAAGCGACAGGTGGTAATAATAGCTCTTTGCAATATGGCCATTCTGTTAACACTTTTATATTTAACACAAGCTACGTTATAGGAGAAATTTATTACCTGTACATATCAGCTAAACAGCTGTATATAAATTGCATCGGTTAATTATATTTTTTTTTAAATTGCTGCGTTTTACGTTCATGTGACAATTCATAATACCTACCACTGTACAGGCTAGGCAGAAATATCAAACTCTGGTATATCGTCATAAGAAATATTATTAATATCTATCCACACCAATAGGTATTATAAAAGTGAAACTTTGTCTGTTTATAAAAGTGAAACGTTGTCTGTTTGTTTGTTTGGGGAGCTTTCACGCGATAACGGCTGGCCGGATTTTGATGATATTTGGAATGGTGATAACATAGACACATAGAATACTTTTCATCATCATCAACATCTTTCACGCTCAAACGGCTGCAAGCATTTTGATGAAATTTGGATTAAAGATAGCTTATAGCCTGGATTTACACATAAAATGGTTTTGTAACTTTTAAACTTTCGCGATTCGAACACATAGTTAAATAGTTAAACGGGACTTAATCGCGCTGAAAACTTAATATTTATTTACCTCGACGTTTCGATCAAGTTGCATTGATCGTGGTCACGAGAAGACTGAAGTAGCGTGTGTCAGCGTCGAGAAGGGCGAGCGTTGTCTCCAACTACCTGCATTTGGTTTTGTAAAAATTCTGAATTGTCACAACACACTACACTAACGACATCTGCAGATATCTTCTGACATAAACCGCGACGCGAACACTTGCTTATCACGGGATTCCCAACTTGAAACCAAAGTTAAGACCCATTTATATAGATATATATATATATATATATATATAAAACTATTTGTTCGAATCGAGAATGTTTAAAAGTTACATTTGCAGAGTTTTGCTTGAAATTAGGCATGGGTTGTACTTGCAATATCCAGCACCAGGGCATCCAATTACGTCCACCTACATACACAAGGGCGAAAAACCAGGGTTCAAAATACTTTCAAGTGCTTTCTGTACAGAGTTGGAAAAAACGGAATTGAAAATATTTGCATAGGAAATTAATCTTTGCCTTCAGATAATAAATGAGAATGAGAATAATGGTGTTTGCTTAATTTAAAATTATGTTAATCGGCTAAATTTGAATAACGTTATGTTTATGTGAGTTTCGTTTTTGCTTTGCATCACATCGTTCAAATTGATTTCTATTGGTTAAAAGAAATAGTTATTTGTTATGCAAGGCTGAAAAGTAATTTTTTGGTGCAAGTACTTCTATTGAAACCTGAGCAAGCGAAGGATTCTAGGATTATACCAAATATAGAGTCCTGAGCCTAGCGAGGTTTTCAAAAGTACGAGCTGCAGAATAACTTTGAGTGTAAAATACACAACTTTCACCTCACTACAGCGAGGAAAATGCTAGGTGCAAGAAAAACAGCTTAATTAATATATTCAATTAGTGTTTATAATAATAAGAAAAGAGCCATCGCAAGATGCCTGTCAGATGTGTAAACATATTAGAATAAAGTCGAATAGAATCGAATAGTTTAGAATCGAAAAGATTCGAATAGAGTCAAATAGGGTCGAATAGGGTTGAAAAGTCGAATAGGGTTGAAGAGTCTAATTGATATGAATAGAGTCGACTAGAGTGAAGTAGAACCGAGTAGAGTCGAATAGAGTCGAGTAGAGTTGAGTAGAATTGAATAGAGTAGAATAGAGTCGAATGGAGACAAATAGAGTCGAGTAGATTCGAATCGAATAATAATATGAGTATATTATAAATAAGTATTATTGCATTTTCAGTTGATTGGCGGTATAGAAAATTATTGAAAAGAAAGGTTCAAATTTTAAAAGCTCTTTCCACGCTAGCTGCTAAATGCACTTTTGCACTCAGTTTTCGAATGTTTGTTTGTCGTATGAGGTAGTGCTGGCCTCTAATGTCAGAGTTTGTCAAGCCACCCGAGGGCCTCTAACATGGCTTAACGACTGCTATTAATCAATAACAGCCAGGACCGACAGCTTAACGTGCCCTCTGAAGCACGGAGCGATGGAAAACCGCACATAACTCAGAAAAGTCATTGGTGCGGAGCCTACGTTTTGAACCCGGTACTGTTGGATTCTAAATTGCACTATAGAATCGTTAGGCCACCATCGCTCTCATTTTCGAATGACAAACAGAATCTTTCCGAGTTTGTAAGGTGAAAAAGTATTTTCTAACTTAAAAATATACATATTATACATACCCATATTAATAGGAAATAATGTAAACGATCAAAAAATTTGGCCTTATTATTATTTTTTGATTGAGTTGGCACTACATCACGAGCAAAATTTAATTAATTAATTTCTATTGGTTGTATCAGCACGTGTTAGTCACTATACGTGCCCGAAATTGACCAAATCTTGGTCGAAATACTCGACATACTAAAATAGTAAGAGAAGCGCGATCCCAAGAAACTTAGCTAGCACAGCACACAACACGCTTAGCTTCTAATCTTGAACGTCAAGTGAGTTACTTCTTCAAAAACTCTATCATCAAACGGACCGTATTACGGATGGCGTAACTGTGCTGATACTTGGAGATTTTAGGCCGATATTGCCAGTTGTGCCACGTGGAACGAAAGCAGATGAAAGGGCTTGTCTTTAGAGATCCATATTTTATCCTCACATAAAAAAAGCTACATCTCACTGTCAATATTAGAGCACGTAGGGTTCGGTAACGCAGAAGTTCAAGATTTTTCCTACTTATTGTTGAAAATAGGTGTAGGAACATACCTGCACGGTGATTTTGCCCCATTGATGGCAAAATCACCGTGCAGGATATGCAAAACTATTTTATCTCTTGAACAACTTATATTTTAATTATATTATGATGATCTCTCCCATGTATTTGGAATAATGGTGTTTTACATCCTGGAATAACACATAGAGTACTTTTAACACAAATAAATGACCAGCACAGCTAGTTTCATACTAAATTTGCACGTAGTATATTTCTACACCACCCGTGTGTTGTTACTTCAATAATTACTGACCATCCAAAGGTTACTAACGATTAAACCACACACTGTATCAATTTTGTAAGTGATTTCCTATGTCTGATTCTTTTCTTAATGTCTATAAAGATTTTAATTTTCTGTGGAATACTGGCCCATACATTCAGCCCAGTTTACCACTGCTATGTCAGAATAGCCTAACCACGGCCCAGGTGCGAGTTTTCCCCGTAGCCATATCTATCTATCTTATCCTGTGTGCCCTAATTTAGACTTGTTTGTATAACTACGAGTATGACACTCTATACCTGAAGACGAATCGATTGGATACCTTGCTTGACAAAATCGGACAAATAGAGGCGACGCTATGATTGAACATTGTGTCGTAAAGCCACCCTTAGTTTCTACCTACCTAATGTGGTGGTTAAATAAAAATGAAACTAATGTGTTAAATAATCAAAGTACAAGATTTAAAAACAAATGAAGTTAAATTATAATAAATTGATTGTGAAGTTAAGTTAAAAAATTAAAATAAATTACTCTAATGACTCTGAAGGAGGGCAACATACAATTTATGGGGTCGTGGTTCGACCTGAAGATCTCGTCTGTTCCCACTTCGTAGGGCAGTACTCCCCTTAGGACGCGAATCCGGCCGAAGATGGTAGGTAGGCCTCAACAGCAGGATCAACAGCGGAGATGGCTGTCCTCGGTGCTAGGTCGCACAGCGAGGGCGGTACACGGGATACCAGTGAATTAGGGAAATCCATGTATTGAAATGTAGTAGTTTTCAAGTGGTGCATTATCTACAAATAATTCAATGGCAAATGACAGAAGCTCAGTGTCGTGAATGTTAAGAGCTTCACTTAATTCGTTGACTCGTTGTATAAATGATCGTACACAAGACTTTCCATCAAACTTCAATTTACCTAACTCGGAAATAATTATACCACTACCATCACAGGTAACTGACATGTGAACCGGTGTGGACAAGACCTTTGGCTAGAGCCAGCGTCAGACAGAGGATCTATACATTTTTTCTTAAAATTAAGTAGCTTTTCGTAAATTTCTTTAAACAGCGTACTGCATTGCAAATGTTTACTAACCAGCTTTTCGTCTACATCGATACGGTTGAGCTTGTGGTATAGATGATGGAAGACGTTCTCAGTACGAGCCAAAGTATTTTTGTCTAGTTGTTCAACGGCAAAAGTTGACTTGATTTTGTCCAAAAGTTCAAGACGAGTCGACAAGTCCTCTGCTGGTTCCAGATGGGAACACATAATGTCCTCATATGCATACATTTGACTCAATTTACCAATTTGTTTCCTAATATCTGCCACAGTGCTGGCAGGAGTCGCACCTCTGACGGAAACCTCATACTCAGACTTTAGCAGAGAAAAGTATTTAATAGGGAACTGCATGTTTCCCACTCAAAAAACAAAAAATATGATAATAAATAAGTTTTGTTGTAAATGGCACACAAAACTGGACAATTTTTCAATGATGTAAATACTCCGTTCTGTTACAATCAGTTTTAACAGAACGCTCTGGTTTGATGATTATTGAAGAATAAATATCGTAGGATCAACAAAAGTCACAAAATATATGTAAAAAAAAATATGTAACTGGTGTGAAAGCAGCTTGAGAACACTAAATTATGAGTTAAAACAAACAAAACAATCGATTGGCAAAATAAAAACAAACATTTTTTTTAAATTAAAAAATGTTAATTCTTTTGACTCCGATTGTACTTTCAGAACGAAAAAAATAATTTTCCGGAAATCAAAAGACAACAAGAACAGCTAACGTCTCGCGTTCAGTGATGCTATAGTTCCTTTCAGCGGCTGTCAACGATCGACTCATATAAGCGACAGGGTGTTCCTTGCCTTCGAACAATTGAGTAAGCATTGCACCTACCCCATAGTTACTTGCATCCGTATGCACTTGGAATGGCAGATCGTAGTTGGGACACAAAAGAACCGGAGCACAGGCCAAACTTTCCTTCAAAACCTTAAAAGCCGCGTCAGCCTCAGCACTCTATTGGATCCGAATTATTAAGGAACAGGTGTCATCTTGGGACGAACTTGTCATCCTTCTGAGACAAGACTTCAACAAATCGGATACATATATTTTATTTTATGACTATCGATTACTAGCCGAGATTCGTTGTAAGACTCAAGGCGAATCAGAAAACATAATGATTTACTTATCTATTTTATGACTATCGATTATTAGCCGAGATTCGTTGTAAGACTCACGGCGAATCAGAAAACATAATGATTTACTTATCGATTTTATGACTATAGATTATTAGCCGAGATTCGTTGTAAGACTCACGGCGAATCAGAAAACATAATGATTTACTTATCGATTTTGGCAGGTATGTTTGCTCGTTATAAACAGTACTTTGCAAAAAGGTGGGTTCCTAGATTCAGCCAATTTCGCCATAAAACTGATTTTGGTTGTTTGCGTTAATTCGTTCCATGTTCACCTAATAAGTATTTGTACATTCGGAGACCTTGCAAAAATAGTTTTAACTATTCTTGTTTTTTTTTTAAAGGTTTTATTTAACTTGTATGTATGTATATATATTTTATCTGTCCTGGAATCTTGCAATTCAAATTTCGAGCACTTCCTGATTAGCTATCCGGCTGAAACTTTCAGGGTAGCTCACAGACCAATTGCAAAGCAAAAAAAAAAGAAAAAATTACTTGAAGGTAAAAAGAGAACAGGCACAAAAATAAGATCGTAAAGAGTTAAAATGCTATTAAAAAAAACTAGTAAACACTTCTTTTTTATACGCTTTATATTAGTTTCACTTGTATGTTTGTATGTTTATATGTTTGTATGTTTGTAACCGACTCCTTTGGACGCTATTTTGACCCACTTTAAACGGTCAGATTTCATTCAAATTTTGCACACCTGTCAAAGACCGATGACAATACAATAATTCGAAAAAAAAAAACTAAAAAGTAGAAAATAAATAATAGTTTAAAAAACTAAAAAACACGCTTTATATAGAAAACCAAAAGTAAAAAAATAGAAAATAAATTTTAATAGTGTAAATAAGAAAAAAATGTTTTATTTAAAAAAAAAGCGTCGGGTGCCTTTTCAGATATTACCGAAATGACCCATGCACCCCACGATTTTTTTGAAATAAAACATTTTTACACTATTCAAATTTATTTTCTATTTTTTAGTTTGGTTTTGTATATAAGTTTTTTAAACTATTATTTATTTTAATTATACTTATTCTCTAGTAACTTTACCTATCGTTATAAATATTTCAATACATGTACGGGCACAAATAAAATAGGTAACAGCTTTTATTTGAAAATGAAAACAAAATGCAGAGGAAAAAATGATTATAATTATCTTATTTTCTTAACAACCGACGAAACAACATAAACAAGTCAACAAACAACACAAAATTAATAAATCGCAACAGGTTAATGGTTTATCGAACAAGTGGAAACAACAATCGTTTACGTCCAAATAAAAGTTATAGCTTTCGCTGCGGAAAGAATGAAGGTTTATGTACCGTTTCACCTTGGAAACGCTGTAAAGAGGATATTATATAGGTATCGGTGTAGGTGCTGAAATTCCTTCATTTTGTGAAGATTTGATGATTTTTTCTGTGTAGTGAGATTGTTCAAATTTAATTATTTTAATCAGCTTGTTACCCGACTGCGGATGGTTGGGCTGTATGTATGTTTGTATGTTTCTCTGGCGCGTCCTACAGCTTAAACAGCTTGATGGATTTTGATTCGTCTTAATCACGAGAGTGACATAGGAATAGGAGAGTGACATAGGAGTGAAGTGTAAAAAAATAATATGGTGGCTTAGTATAGCTGCCATATTGTATTTCCGATGGAATGAAAAATGACCAAAATTTATCGAATGATATATCAAAATGAAGGTTTATAAATGGCCATTCCAAAAAGAAGTAAGAGAAACTAAAGAGATTAAAATTTAAAAAAATAAATATAAAAAACCGAATTTTGTTTTGTTTCCTTTTTATTAATTGCTATACAAGAGTCCATTTGGTTTTAGCAAAAGTTGGCTTGGATTGATTAGTATAGGCAAAGTTATCATCAATATCTCGTAGCCTTGGGTTATGTTTTTATGTCAAATATGAAAGTACACTAAAAAAAATATGTTAACATTTTTTTTTTAATGAATGTTATTTATTATGTTTTTTTTTGTTGCATTTTCACATAATACGTTTTTTTTTTTGTTTTCTCTTTGGTTCATGAGCTAGAAGTGCTTGCAATTGCAAGATTCCAGGGACCTTATTCTCTATTGCCACTCGGCCACGTAACGCGCCGCGTTAAGATATCTGGAATTGTTTGTGCATGTTCGAGAATTGCCCTACTTTTCCGAACGATTCCATAGCGAGACGCGTTACGCGTGTGACTGTTCATAGAGAATGGCCCAGGGCAGACAAAATACATATACACAAGTGATGTTAAATAAAAGCTTTTAAAATATATGTGAGGCTTTCTCAATTATTATTTTTTCTAACATATTATCAAGTCAACTTCGTTATTGAGTTATGTGCGGTTTTTCAACGCTCCGTGTTTCGGAGGGCACGTTAAGCTGTCGGTCCCGTCTGTTATTACCAGAGGGCGCTAGGCAAAGGCCCGGTAATGTGTTTATCAGGCTATGTATGTATATCTGTTCCTTTGTGGCACTATATAGACCAAACGCGTGGACTGATTTTGATTATTCATACGTCAATCAGTTGCAAGACATGAAATTAATCAAAACTCAATATGGCGATAACTAGACGCCATATTGTGAAAAAGAAAAAACTAAAGTCAACGAACTATATCAAGTGGGGAATCAATGAATAGGTATCATTAGGTTTCTCTATTAATTTTTCATTTCAAATTACCATTTAGGATGTATAACGATTTAAAGTTGGTTAGCAACCATTCTCACTAATTCTTATAAATATAAACTAAAAAGTTTAGAATAAAATAAATTATTATAAAAAACGAAAAAAAAAAAACAACTGCGAACCAAACTAAAAACCGGCAAATAATCTTTAGATTTTTGATTTTGAAATATTATTAGTAGTCGGAGGCATGAAGAAGTAGCGCGCCAAGTTTATAGCTCCCGTCAAAGGAGAAATGAAATGCATGATGCCTCCGACTGCATCTTATATTTCAAAATCAAAAATCTAAAGCTTGTATGCCATTTTTTAGTTTTGTTCGCAGTCAGGTTTTTGTTTTTTATAATAATTCATTTTATTGATTAATACGTCGAAGGCCCACGGGCGTACTGATAAACTCTGACACCAGAGGCCAGCACTACCTCATTCGAAAAACAAACAAAATCTCATGTTAAACTTAAATGATGAACCAAATGGTTGCCTTTTTCTGTCATGACAGTTAACCAATTGGCAGATAGTTTTTACGATAACTGGTCATTTTATAAAGTCAAAAAAGTTAAGGCGTGAAAAAGAAGTAAGGCACAATCACAAAAGGATTAACAAATGATTGAAATGTATCTACAAGATACGTTTCTTCTCCAAAACACTACTATTAGATCTTCTCCAAAACATTGCTATTAGGATCTTCTTCAAAACAAAATTGATAATTCATTGCGCGTCACCAAGAAAGAATAAAACATCTGAGTCCGAAAATAGACAATAGGTAGTTGAACATTAATCTATCGGACTTTATAAATCTTTTAACTCCACCGATAGGTTCCATAACGGACTTCGATAAATCCGGATTATTCCGGATTAGAGATGTTCTTTGTCCCCCTTCAGTGAATGAAGCTGATATCTGCGGTTAATTTATTGGCCATCCCTAGCGATCGTTTTTAATATTTTCCGAGCGATTTAACTTTTTGAAATGACCAATTTTTCATGGGTGAAGTTTTGGATTTATCGGTAAAAAGGCCTTTTATCGGTGAAATAAAGAGCTGTAAGCCTAATGGATTTCGGACAAAGTCTCTATCGGACCCCAATTTAAGATCTTCATAAATGGCGTCCTTATGTAGTACGTCTTTGAGAAATATAATATTCCATGGGACATTAAGTACCTACATTTTAAAAGAAAAAAACGGGAGTTAGGTTAGGGACGTATGTAAATTGTATTATTCCAACTACATGATGGTCATTTCTATTCCGTTATTGTCTTTTAAAATTTATAAAAACCACGTTAAGTTTCATAGTAATATTAAGTACCTGTCTAAAATTGATCGCACGTTTCAACATATATTTTGAAACCTTTATTCAAATTATATAGTTGTAATCCTACACTATGACAGTCTTTATCAATTTCATACACGCCAACCAATTTCATTCTAATTCGTCCAAATCCCACGCCTGAATTAACCTGATAAAAAGCCTAGTTCGAGGTTGACGCTGAGCATAAATATGTGAGTTAATGTTGGTACTAATATGTTGAGAAGTTAATGTTGGTACTAATATGTTGAGAAGTCGACATATATCTACTGAAAACTGAAACCTTAACTCAAAACGTTGTAGTTTTAAAAATACCACAATATATATCACCACTGTATGTTAACGTGAACACAAATACAGTAGTTTGTGTACGACGGCGGTCCAAAGTCAATAAACATAGGTGGATGGTAACATCTCGATTTTTATACCGATTCTTCGTGATGTCAATCAGTTCTATCGCTTTATTCTGAGGGACGGTCAGTGGTTTGTTTAGTTTCGTATTCAAATAATAACCGTGGTCAGTCAACCAGGAGTTTTTAACACGGTACGTGAGTATTTTTATCTCTATTTGTAATAGATAGGCGAACTATTAATAACTCTATTTAATACTAAAGAAAAGATTGAATAAAAAAAATGAGAGAATTAAGGAATTGTGCTCTGATTGTGAAATAATGTAGTTTTCTTAGATATATATATATTAGCTGGTGAAACAGAAAGGTTTTATATTTTACATACACTAAAATAAACATTAGACTTACAACAATTAGACTGACAATTCCACTACGGGTACAATTGCTATACATCAAGTAAATAGTAATACAATTTGGAACTCCTAAACTAATTCACAATTCGTTATGTAACTATCGTTTCATAATAACCTCTAAATTATGTTCGTGCTTAATTTGGTTAGAGCTTTAGTTAGAAATTTATGTATGCCAGTATGAAGTGCACGGCTAAATACATTTGTTACGCTGTTACAAGCATAATTTAATACATGAACAAATTTTATGAGGACAATTTATTGGACTCACAACACATAAAACTGCTATACTTTGTAAAGTTCACAGCAGGCACTAAAATGTTGCTTTGTCATACAATTTATACCACAGAGCATAAAAAACGTGGTTGTTATAATATAATAATGATAACGGCGGAAATGTACGCTTACGTGCTATTTATTGTTGTTCTATTATGTTACTGATATGAAAACCAGTATAATTCTTAAACCTTTTGTCGTAATTTTGGTTGAATCTTTTACACATTGAAGAGTTATTTTATTATTCAAATTTCTGTTCGAAGGCTTTTTGAGTGTCTTTGTAGACACTCAAAAAGCCTTCGTAGATCTAGATAAAGATACGTCACGCTTTAATATCACGTAAACTAAAAGTAATGTAAGACGCCTTGTGGCCAGGTGAAGTGACGACCTACGAAAAGCGGCTGGAAGAAAATTGATGAGGAGAGTGAATCCGAGCTCAGTGGAGAGGGCTATGTCAAGCAGTGGACAGATATAGGTTGATGATAATGATGAAACTAAAACTAGACTAGACACAACAAGTAAACAGCTACATTCTGACCGTCGTGCTACTTGTCCATCAAGAACAAAGATATACACAAACTGTGTAGCACAAATGAGAGTCACTACACAAACGCCACTCGTAAAGTCTAGGCACTCTAAGGCAAAAGGTCAGTTATGTGCGTTGCACCTAATTTATGCGGTCCACGCCCGAGGAGCTGGTACCTAATCTTCCAGCCCACTTTTAATTAAAGGTATTGTCTTTTAGCAACATGTGCGGTTTCCTGTTGACCGCACTTGTACTGAAATTCCAATAAACATGCATAAGTTGTAATAGCAAATAAAAGTTGTTTTTCTGAATAAGCTTACCAGTTTTCGTGGGAAGGCTGCCAGAATTTATATTTTGCCAAATGGTAGAGTCAGGTACGTTTTGTGTGTTAAATTACGTATTGACTTTTCTATTCAACTAAACATTCAATTTAATATGGTTGTTTGCGTGACGTATTCTCAATAGAATGTTCTTTTAGAACCTCCTCCATATTTAATCGACTTCTGAAATGGTGACGGTTCTATGTTCGACTGCACACTTTTTTATATGTTTTTTGTGTATTTTCACCGATTTCTCCGGCAATTATTGCGGACCGATTTTATTTGTTTGAAAGGGTATACTCTCGACGTTGTCGCATTAAGAAATATGGTTTAGCTGGTTAATTGGGATAATAAGGTTACAGGATTTCTGAACCGATTTGAATGAACGTTAGTTTATTGACCGAGCCAGCAAGAAGCGCGAGCGAAGAGTCTCCGTTTTAGCTTGGGCAAAAATGCTTTCGTATGTCCGGCTGTCCGTCTGTCCGGTTGTTTGCATGTCCGTCTGTGTCTGGTTGTCTGGATCTCTGTTGTTCTCCTCTACAGGTCACATTTCTCAACCGATCTAAACGAAACTTGGTATACAGGTTTACACGAATTTTTAAAATGTTTTAGTCGTCGGAGATTTTTTATTGGGGGGTACTTCCCCCAAAAAGGGGCAAAAAGGTGGCTACTGAATATCTCCGCCTTATTAGGTGCGATTTCGATGGTTCATTTATTTATTTGAAAGGTAGTAACTTTAAATTGATCTCTTAAAAATTTGGTGTAGATCTGATGTGGATCTTTGGCGTGATGAGCAGAATAACTCAAAATGCAGTAAATTTCTCACTTTTAGGTTTCTACCAGTGGAATCAGCCTTTGACCCACTAGGTAGGGATTGATGGAGCACCTTGGTTATTAGTATTAATGTTAGTTGTACAATAAAGTAACTTGCGCTACTGTGCACTGCTAGATTGTTTGCAAAAAAGTTTGTACGCGCGAGGTTTACAGCTCACAGAGCCACTAGTTTAAAAGGATAGACTTTCATTGTAGTCCCACATCAATTTCATCAAAAATACTTTGGATTTTTATTAGTAGGTAATTCGATTTGTTTTGGTGAATGTTCTCTCTTATTTTAGGGATTTCTGAACTGAATTAGGTGACTCATTTTTACCATCATGAATAAACCACAAGAACCTCGCACAAGAACGAAGCGTTACGCTTCTTCATTTATTATAAGAACTGCAAAGGAGTGGAATGCCCTACCCTCGTCAGTGTTTCCGGTAAATTATAACCCCGGTGTGTTCAAGTCAATAGTGAATAGGTATCTACTAGGCAAGCGTGCTACACCTTCGACCACATCATCGCTTTCCATCAGGTGAGATCGTGGTCAAACGATTGCCTAGTCTATAATAAAAAATAAAACCTACAGTGTAGTACTGTATAAAATTCATCAAAATTGGTTTAGTAGTTTATTTAGCATGTTCACCGATTTCTCCGTCAATTGCGGACCGATTTTGAAATTATTTTTTTTCATTTCATGCGTAGACTGGCTGGATAAGGCCCATTGTACCTTTCATTTCATGAGTTTATCCTATATATTACCTTCTTCTTGGTGTGCAATAAAGTGTTGTTGTATTGTATTGTCTTGTATTGTATTGTATTGTATGGTAAATTTCTTCACAATTGGGTACACTAGTTTGTTAGTGAATCCATTTGAAGGCGATTTTTGTACCAAGGTATTTTATAAAACAATTATTTAAGTCAGCTTTAAATATCTCAGTTTGTAAAGCGTACGTGGCAGGAAAATATTCGGTGAGACAGTTAATTTTCCCCGATGCCTGCAGTGACATCAATCAAGTGCTGCGGCCGAGATTACTGCCGCTCCCGTTCACTACGTATGCCAATATATTTTCCTCACTATATTTCACTTATTCCATTCTGCAGCACACTGCGCCTGCGCTCACATTTCTCTCCTTCCCTCACATATTTTAATAGGTTAAAAGTATTATTTTGATATCAGTATATTTCTGTGTAAAATTTCATCAAATATGTTCAGCCGTTTGGTCGTAGCAGCCACTCAAACAAACAGACAATTCGGAAAAGCATACTGTGCCTATTTACAATGCATTTTAAGTTAGGTCATTCAGGACAGACAGTTCTAAGTAAGTTGAATTTGGTTTTAAGCTTATTATTTAAACATATAAGTATAATTTAACAAGTAATTACTACTTTAAAAAAAAACGACCAAGTGCGATCACGGGGATCACGGGAATCGAGTCTCGAAGATTTTTCCAGTTTTTTTTGCGATGTAACTACAAAATTACGTTTTTCGGATTTTTCCCTTTACTTGTGCTTTATGACATTACATGATTTGAGGTCAACGGGATGTATCTGGCCATAGGTTATGATTCCTTTGCGAGTGTCAAAATATGCGGCATAAACGGCCGTTTCTTTTGATTGCGTTGACTTAGAAGTTTGAATTTTTGACAGTTCCAAGAGATTGCAGACCTGATAATTTGATGTTATTTTTCAACTTGATACTTCCACGTGATCCTAAGTAAAAGGGTCTAGACAGACAGACAGACAGACGGACAACGAAGTGATCATGAACCCTAAAAATTAAAGCATAACCTGTTTCTAATGGAGTTCAACCGCTTCAATCATTGTACTGACCAAAACAAATGAGCATTTATCTAATCCGCTGATGATATTGGCCGAGATGCTGCAGGGTCTGAACAAATGCTGACCAACCTATCTCACGCCTCCAGTCGTATCAGTCTCGGGATCAACATAGAAAGCCAAGGTTATTACGGGCTGATGATGAAGATGATGATGTTTTTTTACAAACACACTTTTAAATAAACATTTGGGGATGGGAGATGAAGCGGGGATACGATAACATCGGTCGGATAATATTGTTTATTAATTTATCGTATTGAATTTAATCATTTTTGCATCGCATTACTGAAATAAATTTTCCAGAGTCACATTATTTGGTCCTACGTCATTCACGCTGGTTATCGCTAACATTAATGTATGTTCGAGAAAATTACATTTAAAAAAAACTCATGTCAAAATTATATATCTGACGATAAGAAACGACGCCGTCAACGGTGGAGCATGGTTGCCTAGAATATACCTATTCATTCTCGAATTGATTTTATTTTGTGATCTATTTTGGAATACAAATAGCAATTACTCAACGTTTACTTAGTCAATATTGTACCTAATCAAACAAATCTAGCACTCGTTATTTTGATTGAACGATTCCTAACATGTTCAACCTATTTATTAGTTAAATATTTAATCAAGGCTCAGAATAGAACTATTCAATGCCTGATAACTAGTTTAATATCAGAAATTGATTTTCATTCGACATTCTTAGGTTACTCTATTACTGAATTATTAAAAACTTATATTTTACTTGCAGTGTTTGTATGGATGTATGTATGTTTGTTTAGTTCAAATTTTGCATGCTGAATTAAAACCACTTCCTATTATCCTACGGCATTGAATTTTTATCTGTTGGTTCAGTTTCAGATACAATGCATTATTATGGTAAGGATGACCTGAATCGACTAGGATCAGGCTCAGTTTTTCATCTAAATTCTCAATTTTCCAAAAAATGTATGACAACTTAGCCTGACCATTTATTTTCGTAAATTTTGGGAATTTCTGAAACACGTATGGAGGTATTTTGTTAAAACTTTGACCCCCCTGTTGAAAAGTTAAAAGTGGTTTTTCAAAATTCTTCTTTTCGTGTACGTTGTTACCTCTTTATAAACATAATCTCCGAATATCAAGTCCCTATTCAGCGGTTAATAATATACGTTGTTTCGGGTTTGGACCATTTTTAGTAAAGATGTTTTTTCGATTTTTGTAACTTTTTACCTGTGAGACTTACAGAACAACTGTGAATGTAAAAATCTTGCAAATATTATCTTCTTTATACTTTTGATAGACACTTCTGCCATATAGCTAACTGTTAAAGAACTATTTAGAAATAAAAATAAGTTTGGCCTTTTCAATTAGAGATGGCGGTAACGCTCTCCTCACCATAACTAAGAAATACAAATCAAAACATCTTCTACACCACCATTTGTAGGACAAATCTTCATATTTTCTCCCAATGACTGGCCTTTATTTCAAATTTTATGATTTTATTTGATTACAAGTATAAAAAAATAAGAAAGAGTTGCAGTTAAGTCCAATGTATTTGTTTAAATTTTATTAAACAAGTCTTTTTAAACCTTTTAAAACAAATTTTATTAAACCTTTTTATTATTTCGTTTTTGACTCAGAGGGTTAAGTGTAATTTTGTAATCATTTTTGAACCTCCTGGTTGGGGAAGGAGTTCCAAAGCGGGGTTCGAGTGGATATAACGCTAGTTAAGTAGCTAGCAATGACATTTTATATCGAATATCATTGGTAGGGTGGCTAGATACATACCCAACTCCAGAATTTCCAATTGACATCCCGTTCCACCACAACAATTCAGGGTTAATAAATGATTAGGTAATTATAGACCGTGATCGCGGTCTGCTATAAATTCACTGCGGAGATTTGACCCATATAAAGCATTCAGGTTGAAATTATTACGGGCTTAGACTGGTGGATATAGGCTACGTTTGTGGAGAGAAAGTACTCGTATTTTAGCATGTTTGATGCTCATTTGAGTCGTGCAACAAAATATGCTAGTATCTTTTGGTCCCTAAACTTTTTTTATGATCGGGTGACATATATCTAAATGCGTTAGGCTTGTAGCACTGGTCCAGTTATTACCCGACTACAGCAAAGCAAGGGAAGGGTAATGAGTTTAACAGCCTATGTATGTATGTATCATGTATGTGGGTATGTGGATTTTCCGCCATTGCGTCCCCTATTAGTACGACTTTGATAAGCGAGGTGTTAATCGATTCGTCTTCAGGTAAATCGATTCGTGTTTCAGGTAATCTCTTTACCTGAAGACGAATCGATTGACACCTCGCTCGTCATAGGCTATTGTTCATCCAAGCGTAGTCGTGTTTATTTAGTTTTTGAACTTATATCTTGTTATCAACTAAATATATGCGTCCTTCACAAATCTTTGTCTATCTGTGTGTAAACTATTCCGTATAATACAGCGTAGGGCTGCCTCAATTTTTTTTTAAATTAATTCTTTGATGTTTTTACGATTTTGTAGGATAACGTAATTTGGTGATAGCTAATAAATGGAAACTTCAAGTTACTAAATTAATCTAAAGAATAATGTTAAACCTTTGACAAATGAACGAACAATCAAGAATATGATGGTTAAATAAATTATAATCTATCTATTTATATTTATAATAAAGCAGTAACAAAAAGTATGTGCAATGTAGACATGAAAAAGAAAATGCGATTTAAAAAATTGGTGTCTGTCAGTATGTTCGCGCATCACGTAAAAAGTACTGGATCGAATGAAATGTGGATTTCACGTTGGATTCCTGAGGTTTTGACTTAATATCTGGTGTACTTTGAACTTCAATCCGATAGGAAGAAGAAGGATCCGAAGGAGAGCAATGTACAAAAAAAAACAGCCAAGGGCGAATCGGACTCGCGCACAGAGGATTTCCTACAAACTCAACTTTGCCGTTGGAAAACTGTTGTCCCCATACATCGACATACGAAAAAATTTGGATGAAATTTTGCAATTTTGTTCTTTATAATACTTAGGTTGTTATTATGAAAACTAATCTAGATTTATACATTTTTTTATTTTTTTTAAAAGGCAAAAACAGGAGTATTCGTTGAATTATTCCAATCATAGTTTCAACCACATCCGGTGGTCTTAAGGTTAGTGCGAACGCTTGCGAACGTGTCCAGCCCCGCACTGCGGCCCACCGCTCGCAGCACGAGCTTTGCCAAAGCTTGCGGTGCGAGCGAGCTACAATGAGGGATACTTCCCATCGGATCTTAATATCAGAATTTCTAATCAACTGGTCTCGCTCGGCGTTCCCATCAGATCTCGAGATCCGTTGCAACTCAAATGAATATTAGATTTTGTTCCCATCGGACCTCGAGATCCGTTGAAAATCGAATTAATATTAGTTTTTCTTCCCATCGGATCTCGAGATCCGACGCAAGTCAAATGACTATTATTTTTTCTTTACATCGGAGCTAGAGATCCTTATCTGATGGGAAGAAAAAATAATAATATACATTTGAGTTGCAACGGATCTCGATATCCGATGGGAACAAAAACTAATATTCATTTGAGTTGCAACGGATCTCGATATCCGATGGGAACAAAAACTAATATTCATTTGAGTTGCAACGGATCTCGAGATCCGATGGGAACGCCGAGCGATATCAGTTAATTAGTAATTCTGATATCGAGATCCGTTGGGAAGTACCCGCTTAAATAGGTTACATATAACCCAGAGAAATGACCACGCGGGCAAAGCCGTGGCACATCTAGACACCACGTCAGTTTTGCACAAGTAAATCAATTGAGGCTTTTATGAAGGAAAACAAGAACACTGTTTTCTGCTGCGGGCATAGCTTAGTAACTAATAAATAGTTACCTAACGTTAATGGATTTATTAGATTTTTAAATTGAACGGGTATATTTAGCTTCACTTGTATCTTGTTTGTTTAATATCTCATTGTATTTGAAAGATTTTGGAACTTCTTCTTACTAACCAAATTGCATGAAACATCGCGCACGAATTCAGACCCTATGACAAAGCAATATTATGATAATTTCATTTGACCCTTAAATTCTAATACCGAAGAGGTACTGCCTACCTAAACCGTGAGACTTGAGTAACTGTTAAAATAGAATGAGTACCTACCTATAGTGGATATCAAGATAGATAGATAGATTTATTGTAATTACTAATTTACTTTATTGTATACCAGTTCACTAAAATATACAGCATATAGGAACAATATTATAACTAAAGTACAACGAGCGGACTTATCGCTAAAAGCGATCTCTTCCAGTCAACCTTTGGATGGAAAGAAATAATGGAGTGAGAGATAGCGATGTAAACAATTTAAACAAATTATATTTATAAATGAATATTAATGGAATAACTCATTTAAATAAACATATACATACATGCCATTAAATACAAATACACATCCATACCAATATATAAAAGTGAAACGTTGTCTGTTTGTTTGTTTGTTTGGGGAACTTTCACGCGATAACGTTGAACAGATTTTGATGAAATTTAGAATGTAGATAGGTTTTACCCTGGAATAAAACATAGTATATAAATTATCCAGAAAAATTTGTAAGTTTCAACGGAAAAATTGGAAAATGTTGATTACTCACTGTAAGTAACGGTTGCCATCACAGAATGGTATGTGGATGCCATGGAAACGAAATAACAAGTCTGTCAAAAACTTTCAAGAGTGGTGCTATACCTACTTTTGCATTGCCACCTCGATACCGTTATCGGTGAATCCTCTAAGCGGGTACCAGTGATGGACCACCACCACTGTTCCCTGTCTAAGGACGCGAGAAAGCTAATAACGGCAAGGAACTCAGCCATCAGAGCTTATGACTCTTTTCCCTCCCCGGAGCGCAAATCCAAACTTCAGTCCTATCATCGCGCGGTTCGAAACCGTCTTCAAGAAGTACGCAATGATAGCTGGGACGATTTTATTACAGAGATTAAGCATTGGCATTTTATAGGGTGTCAAGAAAACTCAAAACCGAGACCCAATCATAAATTCTCCCGCTAAATAGGGACCCCGTCCCACCCACTTTCGAGGACGACGAAAAAGCGGATTGATTGGCCGGTAGTCTCGAGCAACAGTGCTCTCTCTCCGACGACTACGTAGATTATGTCCACACCGCCGCGGACCACGAAATCGAACGTAGTAACGCATCCCCCCCTCCAACCCCCCCCGTACAGGGGCCCCCCCTCGAGCCTGTAAAGGCCGCGGAAGGCGAGTCGATAATAAAGGGTCTCAAAGTGCGAAAGTCTCCTGGAGCTGATGGCATCAGTAACAGAGTACTCAAGCTCTTCTCCGTCCCGTTAGTCTATCTCTTAGTTAGCATCTTTAATGCTGCTATGAGTAACCACTCTTTCCCCGTCACCTGGAAGAGTGCCGACGTCACCGGCATTCACAAACAAGGCAAAAAGGCCTCGGAACCTTCCAGTTACCGCCCCATCAGCCTCCTCAGTTCCCTGGGGAAGATTTACGAGCGTATCATTCTGAAACGTCTCTGGTCAGTAATAAAGTCAAAAACTCTTATTCCAGACGAGCAGTTTGGGTTTTGACCCGGGCACTCTTGCATCCACCAAGTGCACCGCATCATGAAGCACATTCTTACTGGCTTCAATAAGAAGCCAAAGCCCCAAAATACGGTAGCCGTCTTCCTAGACGTAGCTAAGGCTTTGACAAAGTCTGGCACGCCGGGCTGATATACAAGCTATATCAGATCGGCATGCCGGACCATCTTGTACTTATAGTGCAGGATTACCTCACAGGCCGGAGGTTTCGCTATCGGGTCGGGTGAGACCGTTCTCTCCCACATCCCATCAGAGCCGGGGTAAGCGATACTCATGAGAAAAGCGTATCGCTACGCTCTTCTCCGGGTTAACCGTTATACGCCACATTCGGAACCATCGTTCAAGCGCGACAAGCGCTCTTTGGATATTGTAGACGTTGAGGGCCCAATTCCAACCGGTGGAATAGAGAGCGGTGTCATCCGCAAAGAGGGAGATCTCTACTTTGGGAGTGCGCGGGTAGTCGCTAGTGTATAGCGAAAAAAAGAGTGGGGATAGCGCAGAGCCCTGAGGGATCAGGGCTCTATCCCCACTCCTTTTTTGTATGTGGCGTATAACGGTAAACCCGGTAAACACTGTTTGTGGCGTATAACGGTAAACCTGAAGAAGAGCGTAGCGATACGCCTTTCTCATGAGTATTGCTGATACTACCCCACTGTCGATATCAAACTTAGCGGCAAACACATTCCGTGGGCTAAATCCACTATATACTGCGTCACTCTCAACTATCGACTCAACTTCAGTGAGCACATCCGTAGAGTCCGAAACAAGGCGGCCCACGTTCAAGGTCGCCTCTACCCTCTCATAACTCATAACAACAGCAAGTAGTACTTCCTAAAAAAAAAAACTTTTGCATTGGTTTTGAATATCCTAAAAGAAAATAGGATACTTTTCTTCGCGATGAACAGTAGTCCGCGCGAACGAAGTCACGTGCGGGAAAACTAGTTTATAATAAAATTAAACAAATTTAAATATAAATAATAATAATAATATATATATATATATATATATATAGATGCCAATACATACATATATATACCTTTAAAATTTAAGGAGATCCTAGTTTCAATGAATAAGAAAGATAAAAACTTTTAACCAATGTGATTTGTGTAGATGATAAATTTAAATTAACTTAGTTTTAGTATTTTGGACCTTGGGTGGACAAATTGGGCCACTGTAATGCCCACCGAAGGTAAAAACTCTCTCATAAATAAATGAATAAAATATTGCAAGTGACGGAGCCTGCCTGATGTTGATTGGGAGTGCAATCCAGAGACGAAAAGCTTCTACGGAAAACGACCAGTCATCGAACACAGTTCTATGAATAGGCACTTTCATGTTCAGTGCCTCCATGACTTCAAACATTGACTGATTTGAAGTGGTCATATTGCAGGTTATGTTCACAATTAATTTATTATACTTGGTATTGAATTGGAACAAAATTGTACAATGACAGGTGAAGCAAAGGTACTAAATATTATAAATACATAAATTAAGGTTGATTGATACTTTTTACTAATTATAAATGAAAAATAACTTGCAACAACTTTGGAAGGATTTTTCTACACCTATCAGAGTTTTTGTCGTTGAACTCTGTATTCCAACTTAGTACTGTAGAGATGCTTGGGGGTAGATCCGCAGATGTAGCTTCAAATATATCATGCAATCCAAGATATTAATGACTCAAATACCGCTACCCTGTTAAAGTATGCAACCAGCCACTTGAAAAATACAAATGTTAAGCAAATGTCATTTGTAGAGCATCGTTACCTTAAACTGTGCCTGTAGACTCATGAATCTGCCTCTAGACCCCAAATTAAGGTGGTCATTAACATATTCATTCAAGTGGACGGTCTTTAAATGGCGGTCACCTCAAAATACTAGAAGCATATCTGAAGATATGCAAATAGACATGAAAATAAAGTAAGAGATTTGGAAGAAGAGATAACAACTGAGTGTGCTACGGGGGTTCAATCTTAATTTTCCCCAATAGACGTGGCCACATATTTGTCTGACTTTATTTTATTTTTAAACAATGATACTACTCAAAGTAGGGGAAGATTATATGGTTCAAAACGGGTCATGACTCGTGCACCCACTAGTGGGTGAACCCGGTGGGTGCATGGGTCGTGACCCTTCAAGAAGAAGATTTTCTGCCAGCATCTAATTAATTTGAAAGATTTATTTTTTACGTAGTAACAAGCACATATTAAAAATGTATATAACCCCCGACCCCTCCCCATTATAGCTAAGATCCATCTTGATCACATCAGGTTTCAAACATAACAAAACCCATTAAAATAGGTCCATTCGTTTGGGAGCTATAATCTTTTCCCCTTCTCCTTCCCCTATTATAGCTAAAAACTATCTCGATTACATCAGTTTTTTAAACTGAAAAAACTGCATCAACATCTGTCCATTCGTTTGGTAGCTACTAGCTATGCCACAGACAACACAACACAGACAAACGCACTTAACTTGTAACACCCCTCTCTGTTCGCGTACAGTTGTTAAAAATACTAAACGATGCAATGATTTCAGAGCTAAATAGTTAGAAAATTAGCCGTAATCCGTGGCCAGATTTAAAACTACGCTAAGTTTTAGTAAACAGTTAGTTAAAGTTAGGAGACAAACGCCACGGTCACCTTGTGTCACAAACATTTTGAATGTCAAGCAAATCTGCATTTGAGTACTAAGTACTAATTAATTTAATCAGTAAATGCGGCTCGTTGCCAAAGCTGATTACTAAATGCATGTGATGTTTACTAATGTTGAGCAATTATCATATTGAGTGGTTTGTTTTCCACTTGGACGAGCAATCTTGTTGGAGGTTAATGGGACAGATGCATAGAAATTAATACTATTTAATAGGGACGCCATACAGCTGTTGGTTGAGTTGATGAATTGTCATTAGAATAAAGTCTCAAAACTGAATTTTCAATTCTTACTTATTCGTGCTTACGATAAATAAGGTGCTATAAAAAGTAGACCGAACCAAACCCCTAGCATTTTTGTATGATCGTATCAAATTCAAATAATATGATCAATGTATTTGGATACCCAGTGTCATTTGTGTCAATTTTGTGAAACTTGTTAAAAGCTTTATTACAACGAAATGGATGTTCCTTTTCGGCGAAGGTGTCGATGAATCTGTCAAAACTTGCTGTGATTGAAAGCTTTCTCAAAGTGTCAAAAGTTGCTTAAACATTGAAGAATTTGCTTCTAAATTGAAAGCGTTTATAGTTACTCTTCATTAAGACTTTTAGTGTATTTCAGTGTATCTAAAGGGTATTTGAAATAAATGTGACAAGGAAACTAAGTGACAAGGGAATCATGTTCATTAAAACCAAACAACAAGTTATCTTCTGACAAAATGAATACTTAATTTGATTTAATGCTCGAGTCTATTTAAATAAAATCCATCCATACCAATTTATAAAAGTGAAACGTTGTCTGTTTGTTTATTTGGGGTTTTGATGAAATTTGGAATGGAGATAGCTTATACCCTGGAATAAAACATAGGATACTTTTTATCCTGGAAAATTGTAAGTTTCTACGGGAAAACTGGAAAATTGTTGATTAAACGGTTGCCATGGAAACGAAATAACAAGTACATCAAAAACATCAAGACCATTGGTGCTACACTTACTTTTGCATTGGTTTTTAATATCCTAGAAGAACATACGATGCTTTTTTGCGATAAACTGTAGACCGCGCGGACGAAGTCGCGGAAGGGGAAAGCTAGTACTATTATATTTACAAAAATAAGTTTAATTGCTTCATCATCAGCCTACATTAGTCCACTGCTGAACGTAGGCATCTTCTAATGCACGCCACTGAGCCCGGTTGTTAGCTCCCCTCGTCCTCTTGTCTATGTTTGCCTGCGTGCAACAAATATTATAAATCGACATTTCCTAATGCATTTTTACCTATTATATAAAATTAACTGCGCCGCGCGGTTTCACCCAAGTGTGGTATGATGAAAAGTATCCTATGTCTTATTCCAGGATATAAGCTATCCGATCCAAAGTGCATCAAAATCCGTTCAGCCGTTTGAGCGTGAAGGATGATGATGATGGAAAGTATCCTATGTGTTATTCCAGGGTATAAGCTATCTCAATTCCAAATTTCATCATATTCCGTCCAGCCTTTATCGCGTGCAAGCTCCCCAAACAAACAAAAGACAACGTTTTACTTTTATATATTGATGTGGATATTCAGGAGCTACAATGGAGAATGTCAAGATGAGAAATAAGGGGTACTTCGACTTAAACACAAAGCTCCTCAAGTAAAACCAAGACATTTGCAATAAGCCCTGCAGCAAAACGATAGCGAAAACCACTCATTTGCGGGGCGATTACTCGTCTCGATTAGAATGAGATAGCTACCATGCGGTCGCTTTCATCTGCCCCTTTGTGCTTGACCGTAGGCTAGAGCTGGTTTTGCAGAGGCGAGCTTAGAGAGCTGACTTGTATTATCGTCGAGGGAAAGTTGAATAGAGTTATTGTTGATTAGATAATATTAATGCTTATTATTTTAAGGTAGAACGCATAAATGTGTGACAGGTGTGTGATTGCCAGATATTCAAGCGCCAAGCAATAGAGTGTAAGCATTACTGTGTTCTGGTTCTGGAAGGGCATAAATGTGCGAGCGAATTTAATGGGCTTTTGAGACTTAAAATCAATGACATTCAATGCAATGTCACGCAAGTTTTTGCGATACAAAGTACACTGCATTTTTTATGATCGACCTGCTCGTCTCGCCAATTTTTGTTGATAAAATATCCTTTTAATAGTCTTCTCGCTAATTTTACATTTAGCTCGGATTCTTTTTATTCATGGACTAATAAAAAAACTATAACCATGATAGAGTGATGGTAGCCAAACGGTTCAATAGTGCAACATAATAATAATAATAATATTCGGGACAATTCCACACCAATTACCTAGCCCCAAACTAGGATACCCTGTAATATGGGCACTAGATAACGGATAAACATACATAAATACGAATATCAACATCCATGACTCGGAAACAAACATTTCTGCTCATCATACAAATGATTGCACCTTGCAGGATTCGAATCCAACATAGAATGCAACGATACTAGGTTCGTTTCTAGACTCCGCACCAATGACTTTTCTAAGTTATGAGCGGTTTCCGTAGCTCCATGCTTCGGAAGGCTCGTTCAGCTTGTCGGTCCCGGCTGTTGTTGAATGATAGCAGTCTTTGTCAGAGACTGCTATCATTCAACAACAGATCAGATCCTTGTCAGAGGCCCTCGAGAGGCCTGATAAAATCTGACACCACAGGCAAGCACTACCTCATACGACAAACAAACAGACAGTGACATATTTATTCTCCTTTTTTGCAGTTTCATATGTTATATTTTGACCTGACCTCCTTTACTTTATGAAACGTGATCCAAGTTCAAAAAACACTGACATTGTAAAAAATCCCAAGACAGATTTTAGCAACCCCCCCTCCCAGTACACCTGGCGTTTAATTAAACTCATTAGGACAGCGTGCATAAAAGACAAGACGATTGCCCTAAGTTAAGTGTCTCAAACGATATGGAAACTTTATTGAGGCCGTAAAGAACATTGGAAGAAACCAAGTGGAAAGTGATGCAGAGAAACCGATTACGTAGAGATTAGGTGTGTGCGTGAGTGTCATATTGTTTGAATATGTGGTGCGACGGCAGGGGAATATTAATGAGGAGGTGGAGGAGATAAGGGCCAGGCCAGGTTTGGCAGCTATATTACAGGTTTACGCACATTGGTGAAATAAAAGTTGGATGAGAAGATATATATGTTTTTATCACATGAAGAGTAAATACTAAAAAACAAAACAATTACCGTCGAACGGATAACGGATAACGGATATAGTTACTGCCAAGAATATTTATTATAAGTATATTAAAAAAAACCTTGCATGTGTGAGTGTTTTATTAGAGGACATTTTGTTTAGCTTCTTTTTAATCATTGTCGTCGAGTTTTGAGCTACCCTGCAGGTTTCAGCCGGATAGCCTAGTCAGGAAGTGCTCGTAATTTGAATTGCAAGATTTCATGACAAAAATACATACATATATAGATACATATAAGTGAAGTTAAATAAAAGCTTTTAAAAGACGAATTCCACTCCTCCAAATCGAAAGTAAAGCACCCAAGATATGCCAATCGGCTTGTATGCACAGGCCTCACGCACACACTTACACCATCTTACGCCGATAGGCCACCACTTCACATCATGTCTCAACCTTATTGCTAGTTTTAATTCTTTCAAGTTCTCACGAAAAAACAAAAACGGTTGATACACAATTTCATCACAAAAGACTGCATTTCTTTTGTGATGAAATTGTGTATCAACCGCTCCTGTGGTGTTTCACCACGTCAAATTAACCACTCACGCCAGATTACGCAGCCGCCATTTGCTGATTCATTCGTTTTTTGGTGGTGTGGAATCCGTATTTTTTTAAACCTTCTTTATTTTGCAGGCCGACGGAATATTTGCCGCGGACCTTTTTTGATATGAGTTGCCAATATTCCAGCACCAATGCCAGCGCCATGATAATGGTACTTGTGGATTTATTTTGCTTATATATTATTATATATTTATGACTTGCAGGTCTGCTTAGTGTTTTCAAGCAGATTAAGTCCATCCTCTTTCTCATTCCTTTATTACCTGCGACAATAATCTTGCTCAATCATTTCCATTTCTAGTAGTAAAGAACAATTTTATTATGGGCGCGTTTCAGTTTCATTGACTTTTCATAAAAAAGTGTTGTTAGATCAGTTTAGTAGTACATACATATATCTACAGTAGTCGCAGCCAATGTATAATATGTTTGTGAAGTTAGGCTCTGTGATGATTGCGCAGGTACTGCTGTGGGGATAAAATAGCATGAAGTAAAAGCGAGATAGAATATGCGAAAAACGTAAGCGAGGCAGTTGTTCAATGCTGTCTTCACCTACAACATTGGGATTGCGCCTGAAAAATAGTAGTTTGCGCAGCCACTAGCAGATAACTTCCGAGACACATACTTTCGCTTCGCCTACTATACGTATAATTTGAATTGGGAATGGATGCCAAGAATACATATATTCGGTTTTATGTTCGGTTTTTTCTTTGTGGACTGTCTTTTTCATAATAAACACAAAACCTGCATTTTCATCACATACTAGCTGTTCTCAAGCTTAATTTTTCAGGGATATGAGGATTAAGGTTATTCAAAAACCAAAAGTACCACAACACAAATTTCATAAAACCTTCGTTCAGACGTCAAATAGTGTTTTATCGATTGTTTCTACTCATCGGATTGAGATACCAAGTACATTTGATTTTAACTCAAAACATAAGCTGTACATTAATGAAAATTGGCATCGCAATCGGTTTTGTCGTTTTTACGTGATTTGCGAATAGACAGACATAAGCCATTTAAAAAAAGTTACAATCATGTTCAGTATCTTATTTGAATTAAGTATCCTAGAGCTTTTTTTTAATTATCTTCATTGTACAGATTTTTTGTTACATACTGCTTAATTGTAAGTATAGAATATTTATTATTTTATTGGTTTAAAATGTAACTTTGTTAAAGGTGAGATAGAACTCAAAGTTATAATTGACACTTCAAACTTGGAAAAGTTGACAAAGTTTATGCACAAATCCAAAGTCATAAGGTCTCATAGTCAATTATGTTGCAACAAACAACAACAAAACGTGAGCACTGAATTTATATGAGATGCATTAAATGTGTTGACTAGCAGTGGCGTGAGTGACTGGGGGAAAGAGGGTTCATTTCCACCACAAATATTTGTTTCGGGCCCCGATGTTTGTGCGCTGCGGTTCGTGCTCTCAGGTATTAGCCGACGCTCGTGAGTGGTTGGGCCCCGAAAGTACTGAAGTCATTAACTCTCGTGAACCTTTTTATAACTTTTAAAAGGTCACAAACTTTTAGGAATCTCTTTGGAAGAAGTTTGATTTCCAAGTGAGAACAACGAAATTATAAAATTATCACAGGTTCTTGTAACAGGCGGGCAATTCCATGGAAAAGTCTACCACAAGTGCTTAAAATAAATCATTTCTCCTATATTACAGATAATACAATAGGTGGATAAAATACCTATGCCTAAAAGATAGATCAAATAGTTCAGTTATGCGAGTGTGCCGCGGCAGCGGCGGGCGAGCCAAACAGCCGATTTTTAATGAACTGTTACGACAGTTTCAAATAAAGGCCGACAGCCGACATCGACTGTTTTTAATAAACTTAAAGCTCAAATATCTCATAAACTAAGCGTCGCCGTGAGGGGGGGAGGGTACTAGGGAGTTGCCCATCCCCCCACTCTCCCCTCCTTCTCTCACCACGCACTTCCCCCTCCCAAACAGCCGATACAGGCTGATTTTTAATAAACTTAAATATCTCATAATCTAACCGTCACCGCGGGGGGAAGGGTACCAGGGAGTAATCTCTCCCCCTCGCCCTCACCCTCCCCCCCAAAGCCTGCCACTCGTTTATATATATTTCCGGAAAATAAACATGAAAATATTAATTTTGTCTTGTTGACAAAATTAATAATTTCATGCGAATCTCCTGTGTCCAACAAATAACAAACTCCATTCGCAACTTCACTGTTTAAAAACGATTGCCACCGACGTTAAAGTTTTAAAAAACAATATTTAAATGTAAATAAACAGAAAATACACTAAGGAAGTGCTCTCATGTAAATTACCTATTTTATCAAGTACTGTCACTTGTTAGACTTGGAATATATTACAGGTATAAAGAATATGGCTTGAATTAAAATAATTATGTGGCAAAAAGCAGAAACGTGGATTACAGGACAATAAGAGAAAATGGCAGAAAAGTTGGAAAACTTACCCCAGCCTTTGATCCGCAGTCTCGATCTTTTTGATTCCGTCGTTCACGTTTTACGAATATAATATACCTGCTTTTCCGCCCACGACTTCGTCCGCGCGGACTACAGTTTAACGCGAAAAAAAACATCCTATTTTCTTCTAGGATATTAAAAACCAATGCAAAAGTAGGTATAGCACCAATGCTCTTGATGTTTTTTGACAGACTTGCTACTTTGTTTCCATGGCAACCGTTTCTTACAGTGAGTAATCAACATTTTCCTGTATTCCCGTGGAAACTTACAATTTTCCGGGATACAAAGTATCCTGTGTTTTATTCAATAAGGGTATAAGCTATCTCCGTTTCGAATTTCATCAAAATCCGTCCAACCGTTATCGCGTGAAAGCTCCCCAAACAAACAAAAAACAAACAAACAGACAACGTTTTACTTTTATATATTGAAATGGATATCTCCACATACAAATCTAAAGAACTTATTCAAATCACTTCACAATGTTTATGCAAGTCGCATAAAGTATTGATGGGATATTTTTGTAAATACGAGTATAATAGTTTGAGAACCACAGCAACTTGTTCGTAAAGCAAAAACTTCCACGTTTTGTCTACTAGCGCCACCGGCGCCCGGTAGAACTTGCCACATCGTGGCGGATAATTTTAATCAATCATAGATTGGTCATCGAATAGATTGGCCGAGGTGGACTTAGGATGAGGGAAAGAAGGAATTGCAAGCCTTAAAGATGAAATCTATGACGGGATTTCACGAAGAAAATAAAATAAAATGGCAACGCATTAGAAGGGTTGCGAAATTAAACTTAGATTTAGATAAAAGGTTACAGAGACTATCCGAAGTTTTGTGCTCAGACAACGCGACTAACATGAATTTATATGCTATTTTGTATTTTACTTCTTTTTTTACTTAATAACTAGTACAATGTTAATTTATCAAAGATTAATAATTTGTAAGAGGTAGTGGACATAGTTTCGAGACTGGCAATCGAAAAGAGCTCTTATTAGTACGGACGTTGACCACTCGTACTACACCGCCCACGCCAGTATGAAGAGCAGTTTCCTTCCCGAAATGCTGCTCCAACGGAGGTAGATTCTGGTTTACGATTATAGCGACGTCTCTGAGATTAAGGTTAGCTTGGCAATGGAACCACTTCGCTCGTTGTTGTAGTGTTTTGCAGTAGGTGGCAGATGAGCATTCCTCAAACGCGCTCCTACTTGCAGGAGGACCAGGATTCCACATAAGGTATTAGTTTTTGCAAGGAACGAGTACATGGTTCCTTACTTTTAACCGAGGTAATTTTGTCTGTAAACGTTGTGGTTAGCTCGTTTATGACCAAGTTTTGAAGTGCATTGTCTAGTTTCTCAATAGTCAATCTGGAAGCAACACTCTTCGCTATGGATTCGTTTGCCCTTCTAGAGAATCGCAAGCAACAGGCTAAACGGGTTGAACTCGAGACAGAGATAAGAGTTTCTTTAGACACATATTAATCACGCTGGATTCTTCAGAGTTCTTAGTAGGTAGTGATAAATGACCCACGGACTTTAACTCAGGAATAGTATCTGACCGTAATGGCTCCTTCTGAATGGTCCAGATAGCAGGATCGACTATCAACCATGTCGTGTCGTGCTAAAGGATAGCAGCAGCCTGAGGCCATTGCGCGCCATGATCATTCGCGAGTTGATGCAACGTACGGATGACCAGATAAGGTAAAATACACACACCGTAAATAACATTATTAAGCTGGAGTTCACGGACAGGATCCTTCAATGTATCTCTCCAAACAATGTGTTTATATTTACGGTCTTCAGATCTAAAATAAATATTTCGTTACATTTTTGATATATTTGCAGTGAACACAACGTTAGAAATTCAAAATTTAGAGATTATATCCTCTGTCATTTTGTAATTTCGGGCCGTTGTGCACTATGTCATTGACGGGTTGCCATTTGAAGTCTTTGCACTTGAATCGCAACGCTTTATGCGTGATGCTGGTACACGTATGCAGGATAATATTTGTACAAGCTAACGGTTCTTCGTCAAACTGCAAGTGACTCTAGCTAGAGTACTCGCGCATGAAGCCGACGTAACCTTCTTTTAATTTTGCTTGATGAGAAATTTGCTTCTCCTGTTTGAACAACCGAACCAATGATGAGTTATATGATTACCCGATATAAAACGACCACATGGCTTCCTGAGCAATATCTGTACAACATATCTTCCATCCGAATTCCGTTGAACTAAGCTCGAATACACACACACACACACACACACACACACACACACACACACACACACACACACACACACACACACACACTCACACACACACAAACTCACACTTCTCGTCCTCTGGGTTAGCAATGTAAGCGGTTGGCGGCTCTTCAACTTCCCAAAAACTCATACTTATCTTTCAGAGGGAAAGAGTAGACGCTAGTAGTGAAGTAGTCGTTAATGGTAGTTGCCAATTCGGATTCAGTTTACCAGTTTTCACCCAACCAGTTTTCGCTGTGTATCGAAGCAGTTTTTTTTTGCCTTCAATCCTCGCTTCATCTACAACAACAATTATTCATTTTTTTTTATTTTTTTTTTTCATTTATCACGTTACAATATATACCTAAGGAACGAAATGATATATTGCCGTGGAAACGAAATAATAACAAAAATGACAATTATGTGAGTAATATGCAGTTGTATATGGTCAAAAAGCACTGCGGCCAATGATTTTTAATTAAACTTACTAGCGCTGTTTCTTAGAAGTTACGGCGTATATAAAAATGCTTTAAAGTAAGAAAATTGCCGCGGTGTGAGCACTACCCCTGCGAATCCGGGGCGAGTCACTAGTCAATCATAATTAGCTGTATTATTTATGAAATGATTTCAAGATAAAACAAGTTAATTAAAGCATTATAATAGGCCAGTATGCCGGTGCATAGTGATAATAATACAGATATCCGAGCTCTACACAAAGGCGACAGCTATCCGGCTGAGATAGCACGACAGATGCCACGCGCAACGACCAGATGGTGGGTAAGTGTAGTATGGAATGTATAGTTAGAATATTTTTGCCTGTACTTTCGCTTCACATCCGCCAAAGAGATTTACATCCACATTTTATGATTCGTACAGCGAAGAAATGGTACATACACCCTGCTAGCGTCTTTGTTTACCGACAACTATTTATAGTCTTCCAGTCTAGAGTGAATAGGTATCTTCTGAGCGAGCGTGCTTCACCGTGAAAAGTTTCTTCACGTGAGATTGCGGCAAAGCTTGTCTATAAAGCCAAGCTCTTTGGTTGTCGAAAAATAATAAGAATTTAGACAATACTAGAGACAAAAGAATAAGAAAAAAAAATGCTCTTAAATTCAAGAAGATACTATCGTCTGCAGTTGCATCATTATCAATGTCCAGAAATGAATTGAAATTGCTTCAGCTTATTTATTTAAAGTATTTACTTAATTTAGGGCCAATTTTTCCATGCTCAGTTAAAGAATCAGATAGGATTTATTCTATTGATAGCATGATTTCGATTTTTTCAATAGTCTGTTATAGTTTCAGTTATCTGCGGAGTAAAACCTGTAACTGAGGAGTTAATTTAACTGTCTCCTTCGTGCCTCAGTTAAAAGCTTTTCTGTTGAATAAATGTAGTTTTTGACATTTGATTCAGCGGTGTCTTTGAGAGGGTATAATAATTATCTATCATATTATGTGTTGATTTTTGTACTTTTGTGTTTTGTGCTTCTTTCGGTGGTTTTGTTAAGTTGGATATTTTCGATTCAATTGACAATTTAGCTATCGAAGAAGAACTTCGGGTGCTAAACTACTTATATACTGACAGAAAAAGAAATGTGAGGTAAAGATCTGACGTTATATATAAAATTACAGGAACGTTCTCGTTTTTAAATCATTTCCATTTTCCAATTCTCAACTGATATGGATGTCTAATTTAAAAAAAGTAAAATAAGGCGCACTCAAAACAAAACAGAAATAACTGCTGACTTTAAAAATTCGGTGAATGTGAGGTTAACTTGTGGTAATTTTTATGGATGAAAATCACCGCTCTCTCTCTAACATATGCAACTTTGCGTAGCAGGGTCTCTTTCACACGGGACTAGTGTGAAGGTAGTAACAAAAAATCCACAGATAACTATCTGATCGTAACAGAGCATTGAAAAATTAAAAGATTTTATACTGTGGTTAAATGGACAGATAATTTTTATAATTTATTGCTCTGTTAACTATCTGACCGTTTAACTGCGGATTGAAAAATCGCCCCTTAAACTATTACGAAGGAAGTACCAACAAGTAGTAACAAAGTAGTTTTAAAACTAAAACACGACTACGATCGGGTAAGAAATAGCATAGGAAACTTTTGATGAAGAAGAATCGCTTGTCAAAATTGAACCATGTTTTTAGTTTGAACACATAACGCTTCTTTTGCTTCACCGTAGTCGAGTACTTGACTGGACAACTAAACCATACTACGGGCAAAGAAGTGAAAAAAAAGTGAAAAAAACTATGACACTCTGTATCTGAAGACGAATCGATTAATACCTCGCTTGTCAAAATATGACCAACGCTATGGTGGAACATCCACATACGTACATAGACTGTTAACTTCTTCCCCCACCTTTGCTTCGCCGTAGTCGGGTAATAAAACTGGATTGTCCTCTTCGTACCTAATATTGTTATTATTTCACAGTATTAATTCCATTTATCTGTTTAACTTCAACAGGGCCCATCTCTTTTAAATCCACCATATAACAAACAGCAAATGTAGATTAAAAATTAATCCAAAAAAAATACGTATATCTTTGGGAGTTTTTTTTTTCTATTACGTTTTCTTCGAGTTGTGAACTACCCTGAAAGTGCTCGAAATTTGAGTTGCAAGATTCCACACAGATCTACAGACAGACATACAAACAAGAACTTAATAAAAACGTGGTAAAATGAAATCAAATAAATGCGTTAAGGATACAAAATAAAATCTAAGCACTTCCAAACGAAAAAGCTCATTCAGCTCGAAACTTTTACTCATCTTAAACATTTATTCTAGCCGTCCACAATTCTACTGTAGTTTGTTTGTCGTATGAGGTAGTGCTGGCCTCTGATGTCAGAGTTTCTCAGGCCACCCGAGGGCCTCTGACATGGCTTAACGACGCTATTAATCAATAACAGCCGGGACCGACAGCTTAACGTGCCCTCCGAAGCACGGAGCGATGGAAAACCGCACATAACTTAGAAAAGTCATTTGTGCGGAGCCTAGATTTTGAACCCAGTGTCGTTGGATTTTAAATTGCACTATAGAACCGTTAGGCCACCATCGCTCTACTAATAAAGTACCACCGCAATTCTACTAATAAAGTAATACTGAATGAAGTGACGACCTGCCGCGCGGTTCACCTGTGCCATAAATCGCTGACCGAACCACGACCGAGCAAATCGCCGCACCCATTGTGCTAATGTGCCTGGTTCATTCGGTGGACAGAAACGGACTTTTCGGTGTGGGGTTTATCCCCATAATTGTCCTTGGTACTCTACAGCTCCATGCCGAGTGGGCCCGGTTCGATAATAGTTCCACCCTACCTCATCCCGCTGGGCTGCAAGAACCAGGAAAGGGATTTCAGGAAATGGGCAACAGCAATAAGTGACACTTCATTTTTATTTTATTTTTTCATCAGTTTACTTAGCAAATGTATTAAACAATTTTCTGCGAAACTGCAAAATAGTTTGTTGGCAGTTATTGATAACTATCATGTAATGTTATAACTATGTAATAAAATTAGTTTTATATCAGTGGGAGTTTAAGTACATCTAATTATATAATATCTTAATATCATGGTAGTCTTCAATATTTTATAATAGCCTTTTTTCATGGCTACATGAAACTTATATCTAGTTATATTAGTTACATCTATTGCGATTACCAAGCCACCTGCCAAGCATGGTGATTATGGCATGAACCCTCCTGGTCCATATTCAGGACTAGATTTGTTCGGGCTAATGTTGTTGATAATGAAGACTACAACTCCAAGCCCTGAGAGGCGAGGAGTGATGTCTCGCGACGTTGTAAAATAAATTGTATTCTATACTCGTGTGGCGCCAATTAGAAGAGGCACCGGGTAACGTTTGAAAGTTCAATTAGAAGAGGCACCGGGTAACGTTCGAAAGCTCAAATAAAGTAGTAAAACAACAATTGAAATTATTATACATATACATATACAAAAAACCCGAATGCGTACTAATTTATTAAATACGAGCTGACTGCCCGCAAAAACAATCACAATAATATATAAAGGTGAAAGTTTGTTTGTATGTATTTGTATGTTTAATACTTCTTCACGCTTGGCCAGTACCTTGCTTTTGGCGATATACCTACCATTGCGCACTACTGCGCGCATACTGCGCGTGCGCATGCGCAGCAAGTGACGGTCGAAATTTGGTATGGAGGTAGCTTATACTATGGATTAAAGCATAGGCTACTGTTTATTCCAGAAAATGCACGGTTCCTGAGGGACGCAGGTGAATCCGCGGGGCGCAGCTAGTACTTATATAAATTGAATGTTTCGTTTTTACTTACATATTTTACTTTATTTTAATAGTTGCAATTGCAACATTAGACTAAAGTATTAACATTAACTTGAATAATCTAACATAGAAAATTTGGTAAGCAGCTTATAAAAACATTGCTACTGTATATTTATAAGAATTATATATTTATGAAATGATCTTTTAAAGACCTGTATTTTAATATCTCATTCAATTTATTTTAATATTCCACCTTTTTTTTTGGGTATGAAACCATAAAAAAAAGAAGTTTAATGCTGATATGTTTACCAATCTCAATTTACTTTTCTTATCGTCAGAAACTTCTCTCCTTAGTCCATACCTGTCTTTTCATTCGAGTACAGTTCCATTCCGTTACCGCTGTATTCAGCGCGGGTACGCAGACAGGTGCCGTTTTACGTTCCGTATTGTTTAGGTGCCAAGGCAAAGAATGTGCCAATGTCACACCTCGCTCGCTCTTCATTCTGAGTTGTTATTTAACGTAACATCTCTCTAATACCTACTTCGATTTTCTAACTTATGTACTTATGTGTTTTGTGATTGTGATTGTGATTGTGATACCTACTTACCTAGTTTAGTTTGCCCTCGTCAGTGTTTCCGGTAAAAACCCTGGTGAGTTCAAGTCAAGAGTGAATACGTATCTACTAGGCAAGCGTGCTATACCTTTGACCACATCATCGCTTTCCATCAGGTGAGATTGTGGTCAAACGATTGCCTAGACCGTAAAAAAATAATAAAAAAAGTTTATCCAGTTAGGAAAATAAGCATAATAAATACATCTCCATAATCCCCAAGTTTCAAAAAAAACAAATATAAATTCGAACTGATGATTTCTGATGAACCAATGTCGAGGTAAAATTGTAGAAGGAAGAGAAATTAGAAAATCATTTTTCCTTGAGTACATATATAGTACATATAGTACATATAATCCAAAAAATACGTTTTTAGAATTTTAGTCTGCCTATCTGTGTGTCTGTATGTGACTTCATCACGCAAAAGTCAATGAATGGATTTTGATGCCATTTTCCAAACTGTATTCCTTGGAGTCTAGCGGATGTTCTTATTTTTGTTTCATCAAAATCGGTTAATCCAATAAAGAGTTACATCGATTTTTAATTTAGTTGCGCCACGAAATAAATAATATGTTAGTTCTAACTGCGTAGTAAGACAGTAAGTAAATTGAATAATTATGTCCTATCTCCTTAATAAAACAGTAATTGAAAAATAATATAAAGTGGTAAAGTTTGTAAGTTTGTTTGTTACCTTTAATCTCTGAAACTACAGACCCGATTCTTATAAATCGTTCACTAATAGGAAGCTACGTCATCCTTGAGTCAAAGCTACATTATGTATATACTGATAAAAATAATTTTAAAATATTTCTAACCCAAGGCAGAACAAAAACAGGCTGTTTGCCTGCTTTATCTGCTTGCGCTGTAAAAACGGTTTGATATAAGCTAAAGACAAAAACCGGACACATCCGTGACACCTTATGGGTGTACATATTATAGAAACTTCAAAATAAATGTTTTTCGTATTAATTTTCTACTGAACTTAGTGTTAAATCAATAACACAGTAGTCTTCCTCATTTCATTTAGATCAATTACGCTCCTTACAACTCTAAATCGGAGGTCCTAAAAAACTAGATTTATTATTTCCTAGTTTTCCCGCCCGCAAATTCCTACGCGCGGACTACTGTTTATCACGATAAAAAGCATCCTATTTTCTTCTAGGATATTAAAAACCAATGCAAAAGTAGGTAATCAACATTTTCCAGTTTTCCCGTGGGAACTTACAATTTTCCGGGATAAAAAGTATCTTATGTTTTATTCCAGGGTATAAGCTATCTCCATTCTAAAATTCATCAAAATCCATCCAGCCGTTATCGCGTGAAAGCTCCCCAAACAAACAAACAGACAACTTTTCACTGTTATATATTTGTATGGATTACTTCTATGTTTAACACCGCATCTAACGCCACCCATCTCACTTTGGTTAATTACAACTGTATTTTCGGCCCACTTTAAATCGTCACCGACGTCGAAACATTAAAAAACAGGGCAAACTAAATAAAACTGCATTCTCAACCGATTCTCGTGAAGTTTCGCGAGCAGGTTCGAAAATTATATGGGTATTTTTATAGATTCAGATTTACGAAATTTTTCAATAAATCGTAGATATCGGGGTTAAAAACGTAAAATAAGATATTACTGGCATTTCAAAAAATGTTTCAAAATTATTAGACCTAAAGAGTTAAGCAGTGAGTTATTTCTCACTGTATTAACTACCTAACGCTTTAAATCTAAATCATAATTATATTCTGAAATCTGATGAAATCCCCTTGTGATTTGATGTGACACAGGAAATTCGTGTTTTTTTTTAATTATTTTCCACCACCTCACCCCCTTGAAGTTTATGCGTCTTAATAAGGGTTATAACAAAAAAGTTTTGTGACATTTTTGAACATCTTTCGGTGGCTGATATTTTACCTACTACGTACTAAATTATTACGTTATCAGTTGTAGTCTCTCACAAGATTATCTGGGTCCTTAAATAAGAACAATATTAACTCACTCTCTTTTCTCAGTTCCGATGAAAATGTATTTTTATGGCTTGACCTAAATTGACTTCTAGGATTAACTCCAGTTAATGGAACTCTTCAACGGTCAACAGCACAGACACAAAATTTTGTGTACGCATTTTATTATGATAGCCAGTTTTAAGTTTTACCATGACATGGTTGCTGCTCTTAGGTTAGGTCCTGCCTGAATAGGGAACTCCTCAGTTAACAGCACAGACACGAAATGTTGTCTATGCATTTATTTGTGATATCCCGCTCTAAGTTTCGCCATGACATGGCTACTGCATAAAAGCTTTTCATTTAAATGTTATTTAAATTAACTTATTTTAAATAATATTCATATCTAAGAAAAATAAAATCTTTCAGTTATAAATTTTGGCACTGTCACTCAGCCTACCAAGGGACAGAAAAGGGGATGTAGGGGGTGATTAAAATTTCGACTACCGTTGATGACGCGAGCATTGCAGAGTGGAAGGATTAATGCAGGGTTTATGAGTGGATTACATTACTCCACGCCGAAATGGTGGCGTACTGATTTTGTAGAGTTTGGACAGTGGATTGTGAATTTGCAACTGGTTTGGTTGTGTACCTACTTATTTACTATGGAATCAAGGGTAGAAGACGTCACAACGAAGCTACTCAGTTTACCTATTGGTAAAGCTTCGCTGTGACGTCAATTACGTCTGGGTTATGAATGCATAAGGATTGTTATAGATTGGAACACAAGTTATTTTGTTCTGACAATATATGCGTTGGCAGAAACTGAATAAAGTACTCTTTAGTACAGCGTGGAAACGATATCATTCAGGAAAAAATGCGTGAGTTGACAAAGAAAAAAAGTAAAATAAACTTGGAATAGTTAAATTTCTCGCACACGTATGTCACAATATAGGTACATATATTATTTACAAATACGAGTGACAATCGTGACTGAGGAGTGACGACTGGCGATGCCGCGGGGCTTTTGCCCAATCAGCGCTTTCGTCCCCGTCATTTACAATTTGTCCCTACAATATATGTATTTTACCCCATATCTTCGCAGTTTTGAAAAATTTCAAAAATTTGAATCGGTAAGGAATACATATAATTATTGAACCTGCTCGCAAAATTTCCGACACAACAGAACAGCCGGACAGCTGGACATCCGCCGGATATACGAAAGCGTTTTTGCCCAAGCTGAAATGGAGAAGCTTCTCTCACTCGTCGCGTTCGCTCGGTCAATAACTACCTAGCTGTCTCCGTGGCATTGCCCGCGTGGTCACCTCATTTTAAAAGTAGCCCATGCGTGTTATTCTAAGACTAAAAGTACCTATAAAGTACAATTTACTACATTTCTTCCAAATTCGAACAGCCGTCAATCCGAGTTCGGATGAATATTTTTTTGTATACACTGTCTTTTGACCACTGTCTTATCTGTTTTCTTTTTTCCCGTCTGACAAATATGAAGAGTACAAGTTCAAAGTTATTTCAGCAACAATCTGTTTTCTCGATAAGAAATAAGCTAAACACCGAATCTAACTTTAGGCCTCCGGCTCGCCAGAAGTTTGGCTCTCTTCGTTTTGTTTTTGTTTACGCATTAAGTTACCTTGAATGGCTTATTCCAGTATTTATGCATAAAGAGATCCTTTGTATGAGTAGGCTTACATTTCATTTTTTGGTGCCTGCACCACGATGTTACAAAAGTCATGTTTAAGATACCTTAATGAAATGTAGTCATCATAGAACTTAATTTCGTACTCAAAGTACGAGAAAATTTTTGATTGGGGTCGCGTTTTTGGCGGGCATTTTAATTAGAAGACATCATTATTATTTTATTTTTGACAATGCGATTATATTTTATTGAAATTCAATAGAAATAGGAGTTCAATATTAATTTCATAATTTAATAATTGAAAAATCCAGTTTTATTATACTTTTATTATGTCTTAAGGTATTTGTTTTAAGTGGTTGTAAGTTCCTTTGATAGTTGTAAGCCTCACTTTCAATATTTAAAATTGTTGACATTGCCCTGTATGTACATATACGAAATAGCAATATTTGTTAAATGTAACCAGCATATTTTTCCCAAGCCTAGTCATTCAAGGAGTAGACGGGATCTGGACCGTCTTTGTTTAGCTCATTGTAATACGGCTTTACACCACAAAAGGGTTTTTGGAATGGCTCCAAAAATTTATAATAAAATTCCTAATGACATTAAATCGCTAAACACGAACTTATTCAAATTAAAATTACATACAATTTTGATGATTAAATGTTACTACCGTGTCAATGAATTTTTGACTGATGAAAATGTAAACTTACAATTAACTAAAGGCACTTTATAGGTAATTTTGACAATATTATTATTAAATTAGATTGTAATTATGACTTAAATATTGAATTTTGACATGAGAATAATAAATATAACCATGTGTATAATATTTGCATGCTGACAAAGCATAAAACATGCTGTACTAATTATAATATTGCCATCTTATGTTTTATAAACAAACCATGTTTTAGCGAATAAATGTTTTGATTTGATTTGACTTTTAAGGCATGATAGTTCGGGAAGCGATTTGATAACGATAGATAGCGGCGTAAATGGAACCACCCCGAGTCCGTAGTTAAACAAAGACAACATTAAAAAAATACGCCGCGCCCGCGGAATATATCGCGGGTGACAGCAAAACTTACATGTATTTCGTTTATTTCATCCCATTTTGCAGTCCTTTGAGTCCTTATTAATTTGTAGGTATTTAAAATCACATATAATCTAATCAGACTTGTAGCAAGTGAGGTGCAACGTTTCGCTCAGCGTGCCAAATTCAAATTTCCTAGCGTTTTTTGTCCATTACTGCTCTATTACTTATCGTGGGTTCATGAAAACTTGTTTTGCGGCAATAAATAGGTTGTATCTAAAAATTACACAAGTTGAAAAAACAAAGTGAAAGCTAGTATAAGTACATTTGTCAATAAACCAAATAATGAGATAAAAAACAGCTTATTGACATTTGTAGCTAAACCAATATTATCTAGGTGATAATTTTAACCGTAATTTCTTTTTAAGCAAAATTTGAATTTGGCGCGCTGAGCGAAACGTTGCACCTTAAGTAATAATAGTAGTAACCGTTTGTATCGCCAGAGCCATTCCAGTGTTTCTACTGTTGCATATTTTATTCATGAACTACATCAAGGGTGTACGCTTTTGTTAGCTGTTTACAACTAGCTTTCCTTTAAAATTCAAAATTATTTACTTGTAATTTTAATTCAATTTTTTAGTTCTTCTAATGCGCGCCATTGATTTTTGCGAATTAGGAGAGGCCTGTGTCATAGAACACAACAGTGGACATAGAACTGTTGATGATGATGATGATGTTTCAGTTAGCAAGCGATAAATCATGTGTCAGTTAGAACATCGTAGATCCAAAATATCTAAGTGATCATAATGCGGCATTTAATATTTGAAGTCAGATAAAATCTAACAGATTACCTAAAACGCAAACTCACAAACTCTACTTCTATAGAACACTCGTATTGTGTTAAATCCAAACGGAGATCTATATAATATTCGGTCCACAGCTGAGTGCAGAGAGAACCGCTCAAATATCCGACGTCGACCAACGCGCCTTAGGGATTACCACTGGATTGTAAACATTGAATAAAATGGAATCGCAAAATCCAGTAGACAATAAGTCATTCAGGCTTTAGTCCAATTTGCTCGAGTCAACAAGATTATCGATGTTCTCTCCAGTGATTGTGATTCAAACGAAAGTGTTTAGCATTTTTTTAACTTTGTTGTACATTATTATTTTAAGCCTTTATCTAACATTCGGTACTTGCGTCCTTATCGACGCCAAGACTTCCTCCAGCTTTTTCTATTTTGCTCTTTTCTGTGCGAGTTTCGTCCATAATGGGACCTGTTGTTTCGATTTCGTCTACCCATCTCCTATTCCATCAGTAGTCCCTTTCTCTTACTTTTATGTTCTACTATTTATGTCTATTCCGTTACTGCTTTGGTAAAGTTATCTTTATTTCATCTGATGATGTGACCCGTCCATCTTTTTAGAAATGTTTTTGACATTGACATCTTTTACTTTAATATGTTCCTTTTAGGATTTTTTTTATTAGCCTTATTTCTAGTAGGTACATTCTTTCAATTTCCCGTTGGCATTCAGTTTCTTATTTCCGTAAACAGTTATCTACCAAATTTAGATAATGACACTTAAAAGAAAAAACACTGGTGTTCTGTGGTACTGACAAAGGGTTTTATTGTACCACAGTCGAGTTTTATATCCATGCCAGTGTTTGCAAAGGTCGGTTCTTACGATCACATTGCAATTTATGGAATGGAAGAATGAATTGACGCAGTTTGTTGGAATCGTGTGTGTCAAAACAGCGAGATAAACGAAAGGTTCTTTATTTTATATTACAGTAGCTTTCGCCCGCGCCTTTACAGTTTATCGCGAAATAAAAGCATACTATGTTCTTCTAGGATATTAAAAAGCAATGCAAAAATATAGCACCAACGCTTTTGAATCTTTTTTGTTATTATTTCGTTTCCATGGCAACATGTCATTCCGTTCCTTACAGTGAGTAATCGTCATTTTCCAGTTTTCCCGTGGAAACTTACCGGACATTTTCCGGCATAGGATGAATATAGAATCCTATGTTGGTCTCTATATTTTACAGTACCTATTTACAATGTTTCTTCAGAATTGGATCAGCCGTTTTGGCGAAAAAGCCAAGCAAACAAACAGACAACGTTTCACTTTTGTATATGGGTGTGGATTGGATTACAGTTTACAAATTACAAAAAAATAATGAAGAGTTGAAATCTGATCTGATGTTAACGTAATGCTGACTTTTATCCGCTGACTCATGTTTTTTTCAGTGATTAAAAATCTGTTTTTTGTTTTATACTAAGAGACATTTAATGATGTCAATTGAGTGTAGAGAGACAAAAGTGACCGCTAAAATTATAAGAGTTTTTGGATGTAAATAAAAAAAACATGAATTCAAATTTTATAATAAATATAGAATTTCAATCCTTTTTTTTAATTGTATTTTATTAATATTTAAATCAAAAGAGAAGATCTACGAGAAGTAATTTTTTTTTTCTCTTGCTACAGTAGACATTTCACCCGAACATTTCGATTGTCACAGAAGCCAAAGAGCATATAAATGCTTCGTAAGCAGAAGCTTTGACAATCCGCGGCGCGGAACAACGCCACGATGCCTACTTTGAAAGGTGTTTGTGACGCATGAAAGTACGTCAAAGTGATAATTTAAAAACATGAGCAACATCACATCATAAAAATCACAACAAAATTAAATAAGCTATATTTGAGTTGCTATAATATTCGAGGACATACTTATCAGAATTCACAACATTACAAATATATAATATCATTGGGAATCTTGAGGTGACGTGAATTTGTAATAACCTACTTTAACGATGTCATTAAAATATTATTTTATGACCAACTATCAAACCTAAGACCGTAAAAGTATGAAACAAGATAACGACACTACAATAGTAGGAATAAAACAACCCCGGATTTTAATTGACCGAGCGAGCGCGAAGCGCGAGCGAAGCCTCTCCATTCCAGCTTGGGCAAAAATGCTTTCGTATGCCCGTCCGGATCTCTGTTCTCCTCTACAGGTCGCATTTCTCAACCGATCTAGACAAAACTTGGTGTACAGATTAAACGAATTTTTAGTTATTTTTTATCGTTAGGGTTTTTTGATTTTTGATTACTTCCCCCAAAAGAGGCAAAAAGGGGGCTACTGAATATCTCCGCCTTATTAGATCCGATTTCGATGTTTTTTTGTATTTGAAAAGTTAAATTTAAAGGTACTTTAAAATTTGTGAAGGCCTTATGAGGATCTTCGGCATGATGAGCAGAACAGCTCCTCAAAATGCAGTAAATTTCTCGCTTTTAGGTTTCTACCAGTGGAATCAGCCCTTTGCCTACTAAGTAGGGATTGATGGAGCACCTTGGTTATTAATGTTAGTTGTACAATAAGGTAAACTACTACTGATACTACTACTAGACTACTAGATGGCGCTACTGTGCACTGATAGATTGTTTGCAAAAAAGTTTGTACGCGCAAG
The DNA here is from genome assembly GCA_946251855.1 of Alsophila aescularia. NCBI lineage: Eukaryota > Metazoa > Arthropoda > Insecta > Lepidoptera > Geometridae > Alsophila > Alsophila aescularia. The sequence continues at coordinate 8,106,225 of OX276380.1, read as the reverse complement.
GTCTGCAGCTCACAGAGCCACTAGTATGTGATACATACAATAGTACGTTTGAAAGCTGCATCTCATTCAATATCATCCGATATCGGATGGATCCAGTCTCAATAATTGTTTATTAATTCCGCCTTGTTGGGCAGATATAACGATTGTCTCGATGATTTGCACAATAGCGACTATTGTACTTACCAATTGTATAGAGGAGTACAGTTAATCCGCGAAGTGAGATACAAACAATTTGTATCCATACCAATATATAAAAGTGAAACGTTGTCTGTTTGTGTGGTTGTTTGTTTGTTTGAAGAGCTTTCACGTGATAACGGCTGGACGGATTTTGATGAAATTTGGAGTGGAGATTGCTAATACCCTAGAATAAAACATAGGATACTTTTTAGCCCGAAAAATTGTAAGTTTTCACGAAAAAACTGGAAATGTTGATAACTCACTGTAAGGAACGGTTGCCATGGAAACGAAACAACAAGTCTGTCAAAAAAATACAAGAGCATTGGCGGTATACCTACTTTTGCACTAGTTTTTAATATCTTAGAAGAAGATAGGATGCTTTTTTCGCTATAAACAGTAGTCCGCTCGGACGAAGTCGTGGGCGGGAAAGCTATATAATGTAAGAACGCAATCATAGAATTCACACGGCTAAATACTAGATAATAAAAATGTTAAAAATATTGGATTTCACACCGCCAAATCGAAAGTAAAGCACCCGAGATATGCCAGTCCGCTCGTACACACAAGCCTGATCGTGAGGCTGCCACGACGCAGCAAAATCTCGTCCGTGAGTCGTGTTAATTCAGTCAAGTTCTCACAAAAAAATGCAATTTGTTTTGTTATAAAATTGTGTTTTCACCACAAATTATCGACCCATGTAAACATACGTAGCCGCCATTTGCTATGCTTTACTCGTTTATTTGGTAGTGTGGACGCTGTTTTTTTTAAACCTTAAATCCTTCTTGGCTAGACTTTTTTGTTTCAACTTGTAAAAATTTCCCTCTATGCATTACTGGTACGTTTCCATGATCGCATTTATTACGCGACTACGGCAAAGCAATGGAAGGATAATGAATTTAACAGTCTATATATGCATATAATTTTATTTTTTATTTTTTATTACGGACTAGGCAATCGTTTGACCACGATCTCACCTGATGGAAAGCGATGATGTGGTCGAAGGTGTAGCACGCTTGCCTAGTAGATACCTATTCACTCTTGACTTGAATACACCGGGAAAATAGTGGAACATTCACAATTATGTGAATGTTCCACTATAGCGTCGCCCATATTGGTCCGATTTTGACAAGTGAGGTGTCAATCATTTTGTCAAGCGAGGTGTCAATCATTTTGTCAAGCGAGGTGTCAATCATTTTGTCTTTAACGTAGACAGAGAAGCAGGTATAGAGTGTCGTAGGCTTATTTTTTTTACCCCACTACGTCAAGGCAAAGTAAGGGTTATGTGTTCAAACTAAAACCTTGGTCCGATTTTGACAAGCGAGGTATCAATCGATTCGTCTTCATCACAATAGTGTCATAGGATATTTTTTACCCGACCGTAGTCGGGTTTTAGTTTATGAACTTATTGTCTTGTTTACATGAGAGTACGTATGACTCGTGCTATCTTACATATTACTTAGGTACATACAAAACCACAGACACTCATACATCATTGCTCGCTTGTCATTGGTGTTTGCAACTTTGCAATGCCCGTTGTCACGTTGTCGTATGAGTTAGTGCTGGTCTCTGGTGTCAGAGTTTGTCAGGCTACCCTAGGTCCTGTGACATGGCTTAACGACTGCTATTAATAAATAACAGTCGGGACCAACAGCTAAACGTGCCCTCCGCAGCACGGAGCGATGGAAAAACGCACATAACTTAGAAAAGTCATTGGTGCGGAGCCTAGAATCGAACCCGGTATCGTTGGATTCTAAGTTGCACTATTGAACCATTAGGCTACCATCACTCTAGAAGTAAGATAAATTCACAAGCTACATTTCCACCACAGAGTACACCTACCCAAATTAGAGTTACACCGTTTTTTTTTTTTTTTTTCAAGCTGTTCTGACTCTTTATGTATGACCCCGAGATGAAAATATTTTGTAGTATTTGATTGATAGTTAGCATTGCACCTACTTGTTGATAACTGTCCGATCTAAATATAACAACGGCTGTCGCTTACGGGTTATTTTGTCGAAAATCTCTGTTCAGGTGATAATGACGTCCATCCTCACATAGTTTGCGCAGCAGCGAGGGTTTGACGGCCGATACATACGTTTTAAATAATTATTATCGCTTCCGTAAATTTCTATATATTCTATATATATATTAAGAAATCTGTTCTATAACGCCTGAACCAATAAAAACACAAAGTACATATTTAAAATATCATTCCGTACTAAAACCAAATTATTAACTGTATCACATCATCACATACCACAATACAAAGATCATGGCCGTTCATTAAGAATATAACTTCCATAATTCCATAAGGTAATTGTTTTTCTGTGTGTATTTTTTGTAGATACTCGTAGGAACATGACAATGATGAACTTGTAGATACTCGTAGGAACATGACGATGATGAACTTGTAGATACTCGTAGGAACATGACAATGATGAACTTGTAGATACTCGTAGGAACATGACAATGATGAACTTGTAGATACTCGTAGGAACATGACAATGATGAACTTGTAGATACTCGTAGGAACATGACAATGATGAACTTGTAGATACTCGTAGGAACATGACGATGATGAACTTGTAGATACTCGTAGGAACATGACAATGATGAACTTGTAGATACTCGTAGGAACATGACAATGATGAACTTGTAGATACTCGTAGGAACATGACAATGATGAACTTGTAGATACTCGTAGGAACATGACAATGATGAACTTGTAGATACTCGTAGGAACATGACGATGATGAACTTGTAGATACTCGTAGGAACATGACAATGATGAACTTGTAGATACTCGTAGGAACATGACAATGATGAACTTGTAGATACTCGTAGGAACATGACGATGATGAACTTGTAGATACTCGTAGGAACATGACAATGAGGAACTTGTAGATACTCGTAGGAACATGACAATGATGAACTTGTAGATACTCGTAGGAACATGACAATGATGAACTTGTAGATACTCGTAGGAACATGACAATGATGAACTTGTAGATACTCGTAGGAACATGACAATGATGAACTTGTAGATACTCGTAGGAACATGACAATGATGAACTTGTAGATACTCGTAGGAACATGACGATGATGAACTTGTAGATACTCGTAGGAACATGACAATGATGAACTTGTAGATACTCGTAGGAACATGACAATGATGAACTTGTAGATACTCGTAGGAACATGACAATGATGAACTTGTAGATACTCGTAGGAACATGACAATGATGAACTTGTAGATACTCGTAGGAACATGACAATGATGAACTTGTAGATACTCGTAGGAACATGACAATGATGAACTTGTAGATACTCGTAGGAACATGACAATGATGAACTTGTAGATACTCGTAGGAACATGACAATGATGAACTTGTAGATACTCGTAGGAACATGACGATGATGAACTTGTAGATACTCGTAGGAACATGACAATGATGAACTTGTAGATACTCGTAGGAACATGACAATGATGAACTTGTAGATACTCGTAGGAACATGACAATGATGAACTTGTAGATACTCGTAGGAACATGACAATGATGAACTTGTAGATACTCGTAGGAACATGACAATGATGAACTTGTAGATACTCGTAGGAACATGACAATGATGAACTTGTAGATACTCGTAGGAACATGACGATGATGAACTTGTAGATACTCGTAGGAACATGACAATGATGAACTTGTAGATACTCGTAGGAACATGACGATGATGAACTTGTAGATACTCGTAGGAACATGACAATGATGAACTTGTAGATACTCGTAGGAACATGACGATGATGAACTTGTAGATACTCGTAGGAACATGACAATGATGAACTTGTAGATACTCGTAGGAACATGACAATGATGAACTTGTAGATACTCGTAGGAACATGACGATGATGAACTTGTAGATACTCGTAGGAACATGACAATGATGAACTTGTAGATACTCGTAGGAACATGACAATGATGAACTTGTAGATACTCGTAGGAACATGACAATGATGAACTTGTAGATACTCGTAGGAACATGACGATGATGAACACGTAGTGAAGTTTACTCATTACTCTCATCTTTAAGACTCCACAAAAGAAACATAGGTGCAATTAGCATAGAGTTCGGTTGAAAGTTTGCTATATACCTAATTTTTAGAACAAATTACCACGCACCCAATCCATATTTATCCTTTCACGCGCATGCAAACACACACACACACACACACACACACACAACCTCAAACCACAATATGCACATATACACACATTACACACATGATAAAAGTGAAACTTAACATATATGTTTTGGAGATCTTTATCTCTCTAAGACTAAGACAAAAACATGATTCACAAAATTTCATTCGATACATTTTCTTATCAAAAATTACGTTATTTTCGGTAATGTTTACATTTTTCTACTCAACGGGTTAAGTTTTATCTCTAAAATAAATCTCACAGCAAGAAAATATAGTTTATTATCTAAGGCTAAGACAAAATTTAATTAAAAACTAAATTATTAGCCTGCCAATAAAATAAATAACTTTTGAGACATACATCATTTAGTTCCAAGCTAAATTGTGTGTTCAAACAGTGCTTGCGATATTCAACCTTGTTACGCAAGCACTTCAGTGCTTATTGCGGGTAGCGGGTGGCAGAGTGTAGGGTAGGTGGCAGGGAAGTGGGGAGTGGGAAAATGTAACCTTGGATCCTGGCCTTAATATTAACAGCTTGCATATACTCGCAACCGTGGTGTTACACGACTGCCCAAAATAAGGAGTGTATTGTTTTTAGCATCCATGTATGTATGTATGTTTGTATGTGAGTTTCTGTGTTCTACCTTAACTTTTAAATACCTGAACAGATTTAGACGTAGATCGTTAGAATCCTTACATCCCCCGAGTAAGATAGCCTATTATTTTTGAAAACATTCAATATGGCGTCAATATGGCACCATATATAAATTGCGAAAAAAACTTCGTAATTTACAATATGGGTATTAAATTGAAGGCGTAGATGAGCACATTCCAACAATATATAATTTATTGGCAAAAACTCTTTTGTGGCAGGGCAGGCGTGTTGTTTAGCTTTCAAGCTAGTTATAAGAATAATTAATTCAAAATTATTAATTTTTATTTGATTTCCTTTTAATTTATCTGCTCAATATTTTGATTGACATTACCTGCACATAGATATGGGAGAAGAGTCTGGTTCCTGTAAACCAGTTTTTAACTATTTCGGGAAGCAGAATCTTCATAGGTTACAGTGTATATTTATTTGTATCAATAAAAAATATGAATTATGAATTAGTTCTATTTCTTTGCTGATCACATGGCGGATATTGCTGTCAGTCTTCTGGAAGAGAGGAAGAGACGAGCTCAGTACGCTATTTTAATGACTTATGTTTAAGAAATTCATCGTCTGTATTGCTCGCACCCCCAGCGCAAACCAAAACTAGTAGGTTAGCTAGGTTTAGGTATGAATGAATGAATGATAATGCTTTTAGTATTAAGTCCGCCATTTGTACTCTATTAATTGTGCAATAAAGTATACTTAAATATATAATGATATAGGTTTGAACGGCCATTTTTCGGTTCAAATGGACAAAAGTGTACCGACCTCTTCTCTTCCTTGGTGTCGTACAGAAGGGTTAGTCCAACTGGTTCTACTATAGAACAGATAGGACAAAAAAACACGCTGTTCTACTGAGCATATTAGATCCGAACCAATTGTGTATAAACCGGACAACAATAACCTAGACGTCCGGATAACAACTATAACTCAATGAATGATAAAAGATGTTCTTCTTGAAGCTAGTTTTTTAACTAAAACTCACCCATAGCATTAAATTCACTAGAAACCATTACCGCAATCACTCGCACCTTCCACATTGCTGGGCACAAATAATGAGTGTGTCTGTGTGTTACCTTCGTACATACCGATTTCTTACGAATTCAAACGAATAAGTTGATATATACTGAATGCTTGTTCGAGACTTTGCTATAATAGGTATCGTTGTAATATTATGTTATTATAACTGTTCCTGTTAGAAAGTTATTTTACAAATAAATAAGTATTGTATGTTGAGAAACAATACTAGGGTATATAATAATTGTGGTATTGAACAAAAATCGCAAAATCGTTCCTTGGGATGGGAGCTTGCCAATTTGTTTGTTTACCATTCATATGTTTAGTGAGATGTTTAATTGGTTAGTTGAGTATAATCAGAAGAAAATGTAACTTTATTTATCACTATTGCGTTATTTCTATTTATTTTTTAGCTAACTGGGCCTGCAGTCTCGACATATAGATAGTGAATGCTTTACAACCGAAATTGACAATCGTTCGCTTTGACAGTTATTGTCAAAAGCTAACTATCGATTATCATCGGTATCTGTACTGCTGACATCGATATTTCAGTTAGTTTTGATCGTTATAATCAGACTTTGCGACCGATTTCGGTTGTAAAGCAATCGCTGTCGATGTCGAGACTGTAGGTCCAGGTCAGAAAATCGTACTAAACATCGAACAAAGCAATCGATAAGTGGAAGCTATAACTATATCAACATGATTATGTTTATTGAATAAAGTAACACTATGAATGACTATAAGAACTTTCGTTATATTACGAGAAATTTGCATTAAAAGCCTGGATGTGATACCTCAATCTCCCAGAAATTTCACCGGCTAAAGGTACTACAAAAATACAGTATTGCACACTACTGTTTCGTGGGCCGTGGCAAAGTTTCAGTAATAAAGCACCACAGTTGACAAGCCCCTCACCAAATTAAGAAACACAAGAAAGTAGAAAAGTTGATAATGTATGAAAATAAATTTGCATTTTGCATGACAAGCAATCTTCTTGGTAACATCGCGTTTAAGCTATTCAGGAGCTTGGCGCCATACAAATTATACGCATTTATCATGGCAAGCCAAAACTTAAGTCGAGGGGGAACTGTTGTTCTTCAAGTACATATTTTGCTTTCCAAGGCAAATAAATAATAGCATCATCTAGTGTAACATAGCTCATCGTTATGTGCTACAGAATAATTATTTGAAAACTGACTTCAAATAGATTAACTTGAAGTTACTAACAACATTTTATCCAACTCCATTTCTCCGATATCATCTCTAAAGTAGGTAAATAGCAAACTCCAACACGTGAAACTGTTTCTAAATATTCATAGTAAATGCAAATTATTCCGCGAATCAAGACAAAAACGGTAAGAGGCTTTATTAAAACGTTTACTTTATTACATTGTCGCATGGTTTGGACATATTTTGACATGACCAAATTAATTACATGACAGCGTAGCCACTAAGCGCAAATCTAATTAAATTTCATGAAATCCCTGAGACTTTTTAAACAACTTTTATTGTGTCTTTTAGAATTTTACTACGAGAACGAATACATAGTTAAATAATTGAATAAATTATTTCATAGTCTCTGAACGAGAATGTTCAAATGAAAACCTACCGAGACGCCCAATTTGTTATTTTATGCAGGAATTATACGGTCTGCTGAAGAATTAATGAGGCGTTATTTAATATGACTACATTTCTGTTAAGTGGGACACAGATATGGACAAAACACCTCAATTACATGTTGAACAAAGCATTTTGCATCAATATTTAAATGCGAATGGAATTTATTTAACGCACGCGTTCATGTCATCAAAAAACTTGTTAATAACGAATTATTTACACCTCCTAATAATAAAATTGTGAGACGTCAAATTGTATACATTGAGGATTTATAATATATATATTTTTGGAGTTTACTCTATATTTGATACTGAAGCCATAACTGTTTTTTTTTTTTTTTTCTGTCTGCCTGTCTGCTTGGCCCCGCATCACGCTGAAACTACTGAATGAATTCAAATGATACTTGGTATGATTTGAGCTCATACTGTGAGGTAGTACATAGGATACGTTTCAGCCCGAAAAATTCCCGCAGGATAGAGGTTGAAAGTTATTTAAAAGAACACGTATCACGCTGAAACTACTGGTCGGATTTTGATGCAACTTGGCACAGTTATATTTTAAATGAAGGGTTAAAATTGAAAATACAATTTATCCCGTAAAAATAAAGGATTCCTGCGGGATAAGGGTGCAAAGAAATGTTAATTTTGAAGTAATAAATATCTATCCATACTTATAATAAAGCAATAAGTATGAAAACGTCTGTACAAAAGATAATTAATAAACATGGTCTAGGATACTTAAAATAAGCTACAAGAATATAACATTCCAAAAAATCGTATTTATCTACTTGTCAGCCTGTTTGTCTTTTTTTCTTTTTTTTTTTTTTTCTTTTTTTTTATTACGGACTAGGCAATCGTTTGACCACGATCTCACCTGATGGAAAGCGATGATGTGGTTGAAGGTATAGCACGCTTGCCTAGTAGATACCTATTCTCTTTTGTCTGTTTGTTTTTTTTGTTTGTTCGCGCATCACGACCATGTTTTTATTGTCTTCTTTGTACAGACTGTTTTCGTTCTTATTGCTTTATTATAAGTATAGATATAGATTTCAGAACATAAAGTATCTATTTATGTATTCCGAATTTAATCAGAATCCGTTCAGCCGTTTCAACGCTGAGTGATCACAATCACATACACACAAACATTCATATAAATAATATTACTGGCTGCGCCCCTTGGCTTGACGCGCGTTGTAAAAAATATATGTCTATTTATCCTCATATTTTTTTCCTAATCCACCCCAGTATTGACGCGAATATACAACGTGTCACTTATTAGTACGTAGCAGGTTTGTTTCGATCAAGCATGTAAATTGGTTAACGTGTGCAATGCACGTACATAGTATTTAAAATTACCATACAAAAGTATAAATTAAAGATTTCCGACAACCCTAAATGTTTGTCATCGCGACAATAATAAGTATATATTCACATACAAACTGCTCCGTCTGCGGGTTAAGGTTGTGCTAGGCCTCTCCACTCTTGCACGCTGGTGGAAATACCCCGTTGAGTGGAGATTGTTCACCAGTACGAGAAGATGTGGGTAGAGCCAGCCTATTGTCTATCAGCACGCTGTTACATTATAGCTGAAGAAAACACCGAAGGCTTTAGAAACTCCAATTTTATGTAACACTTGAAACTGATCACAATTCTAAATATCTATTATGGCGATTCAATATGGTCGGACTGTCCCGAGTCTGCCGCTTTGGACGTGCTCGACGTAGCTGTGTGTTATAGAGACATAGAAAATGAGGTGTTTTGAGAATAAGTGATTTAGTTTTTCCATGACTACGAAAGTTGTTGACTTGAAGACGTAAAAAATAAAAGTGTGAAGAGTTTGTTGAAATATTCGTTTAATTATTTAATAGCTTGATATGCCGTGCATGTGCTCATAAACCACTAAGCCTACTCTGTTACATACTACATAATACTGTGACGGAACTTGTTCGGCTGCCCCTCGGCCACCGCTGGCACGAGGGAGCACCGCTCTCGGTACTCCCGGTCTCGCGGTCGTACAAACTCTGTCTGTCACCTTCATGTAATTTCAAAAGCCTCGAGAGACTGAACACCCGCTGCCTGTCGCTTAAATGCCTCCTCCTCTCTTCAATCACGGGCTCTATGATCTCATCCACGTCGATACGACGATACAAACCTCGTCAGTCGTTGAACATTCGGTACCGAGAATGTACCTGCCGCGCCGTATTCGAACCACTTCACTTCATCCAATTTTTTCTCTGCTAGTATTGTATTCTCTTTGCCGACTCGTAAAAGAAAATATTCACTTACAACAAAATAATAAATAAAATTATATTCGACGTATTTTGACTTGGCATTCGACTGACCACCAAAGCCCCTATATTACTATAACACCCCTATATTACTATACTCTTTGATACAACACAAACTATAAAAGAAGATACGGGTATGAATACAATAATGACCACTGCGCAATGCGCAAGTTCTGACAATCAACGTTGTCAAACAGACTGCAGTCCGACCAACTTATCTGTGAAATGGCGAAAAAATACTCTTATTTTTTTTAATTTTTACCCAACTGCAGCGAAGCACGGGAAGGGTAATGAGTTTAACAGTATATGTATACGTGTACTATGTAACTATGTATGTGATTATGTGGATTTTCCACCATAGAGTCGCTCCTATTGGTCTGATTTTGACAAACGAGGCGTCAATTGATTTGTCTTTTGGTACAGAGTGTCATAAGCTATTTTTTTTTAAATACTACGGCGAATAAAAGGAAGGGTTATGTGTAAAAAATTGAAAACATGGTCCGATTTTGACAAGCGAGGTATCAATCGATTTGTCTTGATTTATAAAGTGTGCTATTTTACCCGACTACGGCAAACTAAAAAAGATTATGTGACAAACTAAAAACTTGGTCCAATTTTGAAAAGCGAGGTGTCAATCGATTCGTATTCATCGCAAGAGTGTCATAAGCTATTTTTTACCCAACCATAGGTGGTCTACATATCAATTGACTGGACCACTCACGCCACCATTCAGTTTACAGATAAGTTGGTGGCACTGTAGCACAAATTCAAGGGCAATGGCGGTATTGATTTTTTCCCAGCTGATTACTACTTAGTACTATGCATTATTCTGTGCTACTACAGTGTTTTTTGAGAAAGCTTAAAACATAAAATTATGAATGAAAAACTTTTGAAATCTCAAAGGTGGTAAAGCTAACGTAACTCGCCATGCCGCACCACATACCCCACCCCGGTATGTAATAGGTTATTATGTTACATCCATATGTACCTACATAATTAGTCATCATTAGAATATATGTATGTATGTATACATTATTTGGCGGAATTAAGTTACATGTTGTGTCTTTTATCTGTTTGAAGAATATCGCTTTTACAAAAATAAACACTTTTTCCGACTATTGGTTTATGTTTGTAAAAAAATGTTTTAATAAAAATACCAGTCTAGCTAGCAAAATGACTGTCTTAAGTAACGGTCTTGTAATCACCAATTAGGATTCCTAATTAATCAGTCTTAAAGTTTCCATTTGCGTCAGCTAAAAAGTTTTAGAAATAATGTCACAGAGAAGAGACGCTGAAAACGCTGAAACCCACCTTAAATTATTCTTGGATCATTGTAATCGAACGCCTCTGTAAATAAAACCTTTTTCTAGAGGTTGTAACAAAAGGTGATCCAGGTCAAGCAAACAAATAGCAGTTACGCAATACCTGAACTTGACGATAGTCAGACACCTGAGACAAAAGAAAATCGCTTTTTACAAACAAAAAAAAAACAAAAACGAAAGTGTCAGTTCTCATTCACAAGTCGTCTCCAACGAAACAATGAATAATAGTACAAAGGAAACGTTTCAAGGCAGTTATCTCTAAAAGCTCGTCAAATACTCTAAAGTATATCCATTGTGACAGTCTTGAATTATTCACACGGCATATTGGACTTTACCACTTTCACTTTAGCATGTATAATCATTTTAATTGATGGATAGTTGTTTCAGACGAAGGGATAGTGCTGTCGTTGGAGGCTTAATGTTATTACTCGAAGTAAATATAGCTCTGGATTGTGTTTTGCATCTGAAATCCATTTAAGAACCGCAAACTTCAGACGAAGCGGCTTCAGAGGGAATTGTTTTCTTTGTTGGTGTTCAAAAGCTGTGGAAATTTAAGGTTTCACTTTTATTGTATGTATATATCTATGTCCACAAAAATATAATAAGGGTCACTTTTGAATGGCATTTTCGAACCATTAAGCTTTTTTCCCTAGCTTGACTATCCAAGATAATAGAAGTGCTAAGCGATTGTTTGCAAGGTCAGTGAAACTTCACTGAGATTACGTCATATAATTAGATGACAAATGACAATTGACAATTGTCAAGGTACATAACCTTCTGTAAGCCATAAGTCCTGTGTAATCTTACTCTAAACAAATTCTCCCATTGCAAATAATCTTACGAAAAATTGCTTACATTTCCTTAATACGATGTTGCACTTAACTAGATGTAAGCACTTGTACAAACGAGCGTTTTTATGAGGCAGTACCACAGAATGAATAGTACTACGACAGTACGGAGGTGCATTAGGCCGAGAGATACGACAAGGTATATGGCCAAATTTTATTTTATTAAAATTGCTGAGTAATGAGAGTCGTACGCATGAGACGGCTAAATAAAAAATTGCAGGCGTTTTGTTGTTTTGATAAGGTTTTATTTTAGAAAAGTGTTGCTACATAAATTCTTTATTTTCTGAACGAAAAAGGTAAGAACTGAAAAAGTTTCTTGAAAGCGCTTTTTACGGTACATTTAAGACAAATCATAAACAATAGAGTAACTTTTTGTTAGACGCCCTAACGATCAAATTGATTCAACAAAACAGTATAGCAGTTTAATTATTATATAGTATAGCAGTTATTTTAATTTTTTAATCCATTTCATAAATATATTAGAATCAACGATTCTCTTAAAAAACCATTTTAGTAGAGTGATCAGTCTAGTGATTAATGTGACCAAAATGAAAATGGCTGTGTAATGAAACTAAAATAGGAGTTAAATACAGTCATTAATCATGAAAGCATGAAAGTTTCTAGTCCTAAATAGTCTTTGTACAAGAATCCAACAATGGATTTATTCACTTGTATAAATTAAGCACCTGTGCTGTGTGTGTTGCTACTGTGTAACAAGAAAATATTCAATTTATTTAATTATAGTTAATTTAAAAATTTATTTTTTATTATTCTATTTAATACTTTAAAGAGACCATTTTTTTAGTTATTTCTGTAGGTAGTAATTGAGTCTTTTATTTCTTTGCCACTTAGCAATAGCTTAAGCTAGCTTAGCTTAGCTTAGCTTTTTTTACTACTGGCAATGCGATTACAATAAGTTCATGTGTCAATACTAATAAAGCAGGACCCACAGCGCTTTTCTAACAAAACATAGTACTATGTTTTTTTTTATATAACTAAGTATGTAAGTATCATATGTAAGTATGTATACAAATATTAAGTTATATAGTTGTTTTTATTTATCTATTAACTTTTTTGTTCCAAAGTAAGTCTCCATCACTGACCGCAATGTTTATTTTATATTCCTGTCCATCCAAAGGTTCCCTGTAAGAAATTGCATATAGCGATAAGGCCGTCTATTGTACAACATTAGATTTTATGTATCATTACTCTTATGTTGTTTTTTATTGTAATGTGTTCAATAAAGAGTTATTGTATTGTATTGTATTGTGTTCTTTATCAAATCTCATTCAATTTTATTATTAACATGATTATAATAAATCTAAATAACAAATCCATCCATGCATAAATATTACAACGTACCCACCCGTATCATACGGAAATGCATTATTCATCTCACATGGGCGCCAGCATTTATTGCCTGTCCAAAAGTACTAACCTCAATATTTTGGTACATAACGTGTTCAATGAAATTTGAAAGTCGAGATGGTTTGTAAGATGGTTGACTGCTTTATGAATTTTGATTTATCATAGTACAATAAAGGCATTGCGATTAAGAAAAGTCCCGTTGCTATTAGGAGCCAAACGATTTCTACGAGATTTTCATTATATATTTTCTTAATCGGTAAGTGACAACTTTATTTCGATAATTTTCGATTGAAAAGGCATGAAAGTGGGGAAGGCAAGTTGCTTAATCCCAATACAAACAAATGTAATCAGAATTAAGTAACTAACGTTGATTGCAATTGTAGGTTAGAAGTTACTTGGTCCGGACGCTAAGGTTAGCAGTTAAATTGACCTTTCACAGGTTCAGAAGATGGCATATGAAGAAAAAGAAAATGTGCCGTCGCAGGACGCCTGGCAGATTTGTAAACATCGAATATGGCTGAGCTGAAGCGGAAAAAGCCGACGTGCCACGAGCGGTGCGGGAACGCGTCGCTGTGCGCCGCGCCAAGTGTCGGCGTTAACCCCGCCCCGTACCGCGCCATTAGATGATTTACTACATCAAAAAAAAATGATAGTTATATATTTTAAAGACTGCAACATCCTACTCCCATTTAAAACGGGAAATTGCAACTTTTCATGCGGTAAAAGCCTAAAAAAATTCAACCAACTGCTTTCAAAAGGTGAAATTGCCTAGATGCTCGAAGGCAACAGAGCATGATTTCATTTTAGGAAAAAACTCACCACATCCATATTTTCTTGTTGCAAAAACTCGCTCATAGATATATTTTTAGAGTACCTACGTGTTGAAAACTTTGCACTCTATCTTCTCTGACATCATTTACAGTGATACAACGTAATAAATACAATGTACAATGTCTCCACCGCTATACAACATAACTTCCGTCCATACCCTTCAACCAGTATATATCGAAGTTGCATCGTAAGTGCACCGATAACCAAGTTCTAGTAGAATATTGAAAACTAGCTTTCGCCCGCGACTTCATCCGCGAGTACTACAGTTTATCGCGAAAAAAGCATCCTACGTTTTTCTAGGATATTAAAAACCAATGCAAAAGTATAGAACCAACGCTTTTGATGCTTTTTGACAGATTTCCTTATAGCGTGTAATCGTCATTTTCCAGTTTTCTCGTGGAAACTTACCATTTTCCGGTATAAAAATGTTATCCTATGTTGGTCTCTATATTGTACAGTTCCTATTTACAAAGTTTTATCACAATCGGAACAGGCGTTTTGGCGTGAAAGCTCCCCAAATGAACAAACAGACAACGTTTCACTTTTATATATTTGTGTTGATAGTATTACTTCAAGTACTAACCCTATACCATATCAATTCACAATGCAACTTTGTTTGTAACTTTGAGTACAGAATCCTCTTAGTTATAATGTCAGATAAATAAGCAAAACAAGAGCTGGGGAAAAAAGTGAAAAAAAAAGTGTGTCCTTCCTCAAAATGCGCTCAATTTCGTTGTCAAATTTCATCAAGATCTGCAGTTTAGTCGTGTAAAGGTAACAAACTTACACACAGAGGGAGAGCAGCGTTGCCATTGCTACGACAATTGCCGTGTTCTACGGCAATAGGGCAAATATTACTAAAAATCTACGGTCTACGGCAGCATCTCCATTGCCGTAGCAGAATCTACGGAAATTTTCATATGGGATGAAATTACCAATTTAAAATTGCTCCTGTCAAAAAATGGTAACACTATTTTGTTATTTTATTTATTTACTTGTATTTTGTCTCATTTATTAGGGTTTCATAAGTCAAAAAGAAAAAACTGATCTCTTATAGGATCAGTTTGCGTATGTCTGTACGTCCGTTTCTCAGGGACGGGTAAAGGTAACAAGTTTTTTTAATATCTGTAGTAAGGGTCTTGGGTACATTCTGGTTTGTACGGAACCGTCAGGGCAGGAGTTTTATACACGCGCTTGACCAATTCTTTTTTTTTATGCTACGGCAATCGAGAGGTCTATATCCCATACCAACACGGCAATTTCGGTCACAGTACACGGCCATTCGAGTTTTGTCTCTGGCAACACTAATAGAGAGTTACTAAACATACAGACAAACAAACAGAAAGACAAGATTTAAAAAAAAAACTTGTTCAGTACTTGTTTTAAGCACCCAAGAACATTTATTTATTTATCTTCTTTGTACAGCCTTTTTCTTACCTAATGGCTTTAATTATAAGTATAGATATATGATTGTGTCAATTTGCATCAAAAAATGCGTCGAGTAGTTTCAACGTGATACTTACGTGTTGCAAAAACCCTTTAATTTTTCGGGATAAAAAGTATCCAATGTCCTACGTCGTAGTATGAACTCAAATCACACCAAGTTTCATTTGATTTCATTCAGTAGTTTCGGTGCGATGCGCGGTCAAGATACGGACAAACAGACTTTATTTTTTCGGGATTAAACGTGTCCTCAATTTTAACCCATCATATAACTTAAGATGGTGCCAAGTTGCATGAAAACATATCCATTAGTTTTAGCATGGTACGTGTTCTTTTAAATAAGTTTCAACGCTTATCCTGCGAGAACACATCAATTTTTCGGGATGTAAAGTATCATAGTATGAACTCAAACTCAAACTGATCTTTAATGTCATTTGAATTTTTGTATATTTTCAGTAAGGGCAGGTACCTTAACCGTTATAGTTACTGGAAAACGGTCCAAGGAGACCATTATTCTGAACTGCATTCACAGATTTTGGTAAGCAAGAAAATGAAAATTTTACACAAAATCTTTTTTGGTGCCAATCTATCCTATTTCTTACAAGGATCAAAAGTCTCTACTGGACTGACTGAGGTTTGAATACTAGAAATGCCAGAAATTGCGAAAAACTTTTCCTATACATTTTGTACGAAATTACCTTAACCGTTGTAGCTACAGGAAAACGTAATACATTTTTATCATCTCTTGAGACCTAATTTTTGGAGATATTTTGACCTGCATTCACAAATTTTGATGAAAATGGTCAGTCATCGAGAAAATAGGCAATTTTGCACAAACATTTTTTTGATGCCAATCTATTCTGCTTCTTATAAGGATCAAAAGTCTCTACCAGATCAACTGAGGTTAATAGTCATTAATTGCAAAAGATCCTTTTCCACACTTTTTGTACGAAATGAATAAAATAAAATTCTAACAACGTCCGAATACAAACTTTTCAAAAATATTGGAGGCTTTCATTGAGATATTATTACAATATTAGAGATGAGGTATTTTTAGAAATGGTGGCTCTAACCTCTCTTGGTCCTACAGAGACTATTGATCCTTATAAGAAAGAGGATCGATTGGCTTTTTTTTTGTGAAATGCTCATCTATTTGATGGCTGTACATTTTTTCCTAATCAAAAGTTAAGGAGAGTCTGCTAAGAACGATTTCCTGTAGCTACGACGGTTAAGGTCATTAAGGTTAACGTACAAAATGTACGGGAAAAGATTTTAAAATTTCTGACATTTCTGGTACTCAAACCTCAGTCGGTCTAGTAGAGACTTGATCTTTATAAGCACAAATTCAAAATTTATATAACCCAGACCCCCCATTTTAGCTAAGTGGCATGTTGATCACATCAGCTTTCAAACCAAAAAAACAGCATCAAAATCGGTCCATTCGTTTGGGAGACTAGATACCGCAGACAGACACACGGATACATAATATACACACACACGCACCCTTAACTTATTAACACACCTTTTTTTAAAGAACTTATAATAAAGCAGTTAGTAAGAAAAAGTCTGTAAAAAGAAGAAAATTAAAAAAAATGGTTTATAGGCTTAAAATAAGCTACTGAACCAGATTTTTTTTATTGTGTCTGTCTGTTTGTCTGTTCGCGTAACACGTAAAAACTAAGTTTTGACTTAAAAACTGTTCTACTTGGTATCTCAATCCGGTAAATAGAAACAGAGCAATCTATTTAAAACCATTTGAAAGCTATTAACTTTTTTGAAATTTGGTATTTTGTACTTTATAGGTACTTTTGGTCCTGAAATAACACATACGTTACTTTTATCCCAGAGAAATAAACAAGCGGGCAATGCCGCAGGTGTCTCGCTCAGGATCACCAAAATTGATGTTTTTGTGATCTTAAATTCGGTACACCTAGCGATTTGTAAGTGGCGTAGACGTTTCACGACAAACAAACGGCCGTACGCCGTGACACAGCCCCACCCACATTTTAATCATCTTTGGTCAGATGTTATGTAGCTTACTGCTTTATTATAAGTATAGATCTGATATAGATACATATACAGATTTAGGTGATCAGGTGAATAGACTGTGCAAAAGTGATTGGTTTACTTCCAATTCAGTCCTTCGCCATTTACTTGCACAAATTTTCGAATAACTTATTAAAATAAGCAGCATCTGTTGCTGTTTTGTTTCACAAACAAAGCTCTGTTCCAGATATTTGTAATCAACTTTAATCTGGGATAATTAAAATGTATTCCCACAAAATAAAGTTTGCAGCCAAATCCGCGCGGTAACGAGCGCGCGAAGTTTGCACGTCCGCGTGTCGGTCGGTAACTTTGGAGACGCCTAATGTTCCGAATAAAATTGCAAGCTCCTTGTATAGCTGGAATGGATTAAACCAGGGGTTCTCAAACTTTCTGAAATCACGCCTCCCATTGTAAATTTAATCGCCCCTTTTATTATTACTTTAAAGTTACAAAATTTGATGTAAAGTTGCAAGTTGTATAAAATATACAAATAATTATTTAAAGGGTTTGCATAATCTGAAACGAATCTCAAATTCCCAAAACCTTGTTTTAATAATAATAATAAATGTTCACCAAAAACAAGAAATCTTACAGGATACATCTTAAAACTAAGCAATTAATTAGATTTACAATCACTAGTTGTGATCACCCTATGTTGTGGGACTTGTGTAACTACATAGTCTCATAGCCAGCGGCTTTATTTCCCGACTTTCTTCGGCTGCGTATTGACTTAGGATCTACTACTATCAATGTTTGCAGCAAGCAAACGTTAGTTTGTTTGTTTGTCGTATGAGGTAGTGCTGGCCTCTGATGTCAAAGTTTGTCAGGCCTCCCGAGGGCCTCTGACATGGCTTAAAGACTGCAATTAATCAATAACAACGTGCGTAACGTGCTTGGGAAGCACGGAGCGATGGAAAACCGCACATAACTTCTTAAAAATCATTGGAGCGGAGCCTAGGTTTTGAACCCAGTATCGTTGGATTCTAAATTGCTCTATGGAACCATTAGACCACCATCGCTTTAAACGTTAGTAAAAACTTTACGTACTTCTACACTAATATTATAATAAGTTTTTTTTTGTTTGTTTGTATGCGTGTTTGTTTGTAATGGATAAACTCAAAAAAATACGTAACTGATTTATAAAATTCTGTCACCTACTAGAAAGCTATGTTATCAGCGAGCAACATGGAAGCATTTCATTTATAAATGCAATAATGTAACCCAAGATATCAAAAATTTGCTTAGAAAAGTTCTTAGATGTGCGCTGCGAAACCTATAGATGACACATAAAATAATGTACTACATGTTTATAGTACTAATCATTACCCACAAAAAAAGTCCGCGCTTGGCTATATTATTATGTCTAACTATGATAGTTTAGTCACAATACCCGTTTTTTGTTCAAATTAGTCAATCAAAACACGGGAGAATTGAAAGCTGGTAACATTTGTATCATGATAATAATTAAATAGTTTCATAATCAAGGTTGATTATGTACATGTAAATACCACTTTATATTATTCGAATCTTCCCTTTCATTTAGAAGTATTAAAAAGCTTAAAGTAAGAAAAATGCCGCGGTGTGAGCGCTACCCGTGCAAAGCCGTGGCAAGCCGCTAGTCCTTAATATACTAAAAGAAATCTATCGTAAACCATGAACGCAACGCAACACGTTTGGACCGTGAAAAGAGCTTTCTATCAGAATGAATAATGGCCCGTATTCTTTAAGACATATGGTCGTTAATCATTTTTACGTATTTGTACTGTCGGTATAGTCGGCCGGGGTAGTGAAAGTTTGTTTTATGTTTAGGCTTATTGGTTGAGTTAGAGATATGTTCGAAATAGTTTTAGGGTGGAAAATGTTTTTTCACCTCACAAGCTCGGAAAGATTCTGTTTGTCATTCGAATACTGAGTGCAAAATTGCATTTTACCCGCTAGCGTGGAAAGAGTTTTTAAAATTCGAACCTTTCTATTCAATCATTTTCTATACCACCAATTCACTGAAAATACTTTATTACTAATTTATATTATATTATTATCCGATTCGATTCTACTCTACTTGACTCTATTCGTCTCTATTCTACTGTGTTCTACTCTGTTCTACTCTGTTCTACTCTTTTCTACTGTGTTCTACTCTGTTCTACTCTGTTCTACTCTGTTCTACTCTGTTCTACTCTGTTCTACTCTGTTCTACTCTGTTCTACTCTATTCTACTCTGTTCTACTCTATTCTACTCTATTCTACTCTATTCTACTCTATTCTATTCGACTCTTTTCGAATCTATTCTATTTGATTCTGTTGGACTCTATTCTATTATGTTTACACATCTGCCAGGCATCCCGCGACGGTCCATTTTTTATTATTATGATTATTAACACTAATTTAATATATTATTTTAGCTGTTTGTCTTGCTCCTAGCATTTTCCTCGCTGTAGTGAGGTGTAAAGTTTTGTGTTGCGCACGGCAGCAAAGTTTTTTGGCGTCTCGTACTTTTGAAACCCTCGCTACGCTCAGGATTCTATATTTGAAGAATCCTTCGCTTGCTCAGGTTTCAATACAAGTACTCTCGCCAAAAAATCACTTTGCAGCCTTGCATAACAAATAACTATTTCAGATAAGATACTCTCATTTAAAGCAAGAGTAGACATGTTGGCAGGTTTTTATTACACGACGGAGGAGGATTATGTTTTAGGTTGTATGTATGTATGTATGAATGTATGTATGTATGTATGCTTCTTTGGGGCGTCCTACAGCTTGATGGATTTTGATAAGTGAGGTATCATTATCACAAAAGTGACAAAGGATACATGTATAAAGTGTCAAGAAAACGAATATGGCCGCTTATAGTCATCTTATAGTTGATACCTTTGACTGCATCTTATAGTATATAGTCATCTTATAGTTGATACCTTTGACTGCATCTTATATTTCCAAATCAAGCATCTAAAGCTTGTTAGTCTCATTTTAGTTTGGTTCGCAATCGTTTTTTTTTTTATATCTCTTGTTCATTATTAATTATAGTTCTCTATGTATGTATGTTCAATAAGGTAGTGCAGGCCTCTGGTGTTAGTGTCAGGACTCTGGACGCACAAGGGCCTCTGACATGGCTTAACGACTGCTATCATTTGTTAGCAGCGGGGACCGGTGGCTTAACGTGCATTCCAAAGCTTGAAGCGAAGGCAAATCTACACTTAACTGAAAGCCATTTGTGCCTATTATTGTTTGGTCTGCGCTATACTATGAAATGAAAATCATAGGAATGCATAGATGCTTCAAATTATAAGTCATGCTTTAGAATCCATAGCAGACTTTTGATCTAAAGTTCTAAAGTTTAGTTCAATAGGACCACTATTTTCTCGTCACAGAGACGTTAAGTCACAGTCAAGTAGGTACATGCATATACATCTATTAAATTTATGAAATTATGTTTTTTTTACGGCATCTTGTTGCTAAGAAACGTGTTCTTCTGTGAGAAAAAAAAATACAGAAAATAATCAAGCTTTTTCGTAAATAGCTGAGAATATTGTACATACTAAATGTGAAAAAATATATTTAAGTACCTACACAAAAACCTACTTTCTCATTTGAACGTTCTCTTTCCTCAAGGGATTGCTGGAGAAAAAACTCTTTAAGGGTTAAGCTTGC
Organism: Alsophila aescularia; assembly: GCA_946251855.1. NCBI lineage: Eukaryota > Metazoa > Arthropoda > Insecta > Lepidoptera > Geometridae > Alsophila > Alsophila aescularia. Next base: position 8,084,771 of record OX276380.1, on the reverse strand, counting down.
CTTTGTAATTTAATTCAAAAAGTTTACTTACTTTAAACGTGTTTAAAAGTGTACTGTAAATAATATAATAACTCGTCTATCCCGGCCATTAGTATTTTTTCAGTGCCAACACTAAGTGCATCGAGCTTTACTTTTTTTCAGCGACTTTATCGGTTTTCTTGACCGATTTTCCCGAAGTTCAATTTTACCGACCCAACATATCGGTTTCTTGACTTCTTCATCAGTCAACAATAATAACTATATTCCTATAAAGGCATGTGTGTTGTCCAACTATTTTATGTAGTAGTTTAAAGGCACTTGCCCCCGTCAAAATATAATTGTATCAAATAACGAGCCACAGTAGTCGCATATAATGTGTAACATCTGATTCAAGATCTGTTTTATCATCACTGTTCAAGCTCTGTTTTATCATTTAAGCAAACACCGCGCGCGCTCATTTACTGTAACAGTGAAACTGTTGACCAATGAGCGCGCACGGCACATTGTTACACTATTCACAAAATTACTCCCATAGATTTTAGGAAAGCGACAAGAAAGATGTTACACATCATGATAGTCATGTTCTGTGCAAGCTGCTCTGATCCTAGTTAATAAGTTTACTGATTGGGAGAGCTTTAGGATAGATTTAGATAGTCATATAGACCTCAATGTTCCACTAAACAACACAGATTAAGATTAAAGATAGATAAGTTCGTAAGACTCGTCCAACAAACAGCTTGGGAAAACACACCAGAAATTAATAAAAAGACAAAAGGAAATATGTACCCCTTAAGAATCAAGCAACTTATAATGGAAAAAAGAAGGCAAAGAAAAAGGTGGCATCAATCTAGGTGCCCTGAAGACAAAAAAAGCTCAATAATCTAACTAAACAAGTAAAAAGGTTAATCCAGTGTTTTAACGATGACTCCACCAATACGTACCTTCGAAAGCTAACCAATGACCGCAGTACAGACTACTTTCTATGGAAGGCTATTAAAAATTTAAAAAAGCCGATGACCCAAATTCCACTGATTAAAATGGCAAAAGGGAAATGGGCAGTAAATAACGAGCAAAAAGTTAAAAGATTTGCAGAGCACCTAGAAACCATATTTCAACCGAATGAGGGTAAAACACATGAAGCTATTACTTTGGTTAAAATGCTGCCACATAATAATGAAGATTGTATAAAACTAGTTACACCCAGAGAAGTTTTAAGAGAAATAAAATTAAGTATCAGTCAGCGAAAATCACCTGGGTATGATCTAATTTCAGGGGAATTACTTCATAATATGCCAAGAAAGGGTATTGTCAAGATAACAACCCTAATAAATGCCGCTCTACGGTTAAAGCATGTACCAGACCTATAGAAAGTTGCAGAAGTAATAATAATAGCAAAGCCTGGAAAACTGCCCCATGAAACAACTTCATACAGACCGATCTCCTTGCTGCCTATAATGTCAAAGCTATTTGAAAAGTTATTGCTCTCAAAAGACTAAAACCAATCATAGATAACAGGAATCTAATTCCAGACTATCAGTTTGGGTTTCGAGAAAAGCACTCAACCATAGATCAAGTGCACAGAATCACAAATAACATCGAGAAAGCTCTTGAAGATAAAAGAGTGTGTTCTACGGTTTTCTTAGATGTAGCACAAGCTTTCGACAAAGTATGGCATGAAGGTCTTATATATAAACTGAGAAATATGCTACCAAGACAATACACGGATATTCTAGAATCGTATATATCAAACAGAGTATTTAGAATAAGACAAGAAGATGCCCACTCAGATTTAAAGGAAATAAAAGCTGGAGTACCACAAGGAAGTGTTTTGGGTCCGGTCTTGTACCTACTATACACCTGTGATATTCCCGAATTAGAAAACAACACCATTGGGACTTTTGCGGACGACACAGCGATAATGGCTGTAGGAACTTCACACGCAGAAGCAACGGAGAAGGTTCAAGTGGCTGTCAATCAAGTCCACCACTGGACAAAAAAATGGAGGATTAAACTTAATGAGTCCAAATCTATACACATTGACTTTAGCAATAAACAACACCAGTATTCTCCAGTTTATGTCAATCATAAACTAATTCCGTACGAGAATACAGCTAAGTATCTCGGTATGACGCTTGATGCAAAGCTACGCTGGAAAGCTCACGTCAAGAAAAAAATAAGAACTAGAAATAAGATATAAAATAATGTATTGGCTGCTTGGAAGATAAGCTGTCAATTCACAACAAACTGTTGTTATATAAGCAAGTCCTAATGCCAGTTTGGACTTATGGTATACAGTTGTGGGGCTGCACCAAACAAAGCAATACGTTAATTATACAACGATTCCAGAATAAGGTACTGCGGGAAATTGTAAATGCTCCTTGGTATATAAGAAATGACGATCTCCATCGGGACCTCAATGTAGAGTTTGTCGACAAAGTCATTCAAAAATATGCAGAAGCTCACGAACAAAGACTTCACCATCATGTAAATGTCGAGGCGATCCAGCTCCTCGACCACACGGACATAGTGAGAAGACTTAAACGAACAAAACCGTTCGAGTTAGTGTAGTGTTTAGTGACAGTAATTTTAGTGCAAAGTAGTGATTAATGGAAGTGCTACTGATAAAGAACGCATAAACAAATTGATCTAATCTTAATAGAGACAATAAGAAAAGTGTTTTTGGACACATTCTTAATTAAGCCATTTTAGAAATTTAAGTTAAAACTAAATTGCTTATTGGCCTAATTCAAAGGCTAGATTGTAATATTAATAGGGGAAGTCATTATGATGAAACCTAGAAAGGGAAAAAAAATGTTCTGTGCAAGAATGTCATGTTTCTAGTAAATTAGACATGCATTATTCTAGATTTCCAGCGTTGCAAATAAGCATCAATTACACGCGTAGATGCAATCTCATCCACATGACTAGCCTCCAGGACATGTAACATGACGGAATAATAAAGCGAGACTAATTCCTGCCTGTGTGGCCAATTAGTCGTTAATAAATGGATTCGCGTCTAGTGCTGGCGTTAGCTCTCAGGTTTAACAGTAATCGTGACAAGTTCGCATTTGATGCTGTTAATGGCAGAAAAATAAATCGCCAAAGTCTTACAGATGCGAGTAATCGTCATGTATCCAGACATTAATGATCTGAATGTTTGGAGCGAGAACAGCTATTCTTTAATTATATATTGTGAAACTGTTTTTTTTTTCAGGACCGGTAGTTATAATTACAGTCACTAGTTAGGTACGTTTTGAGTCTGTAGTCAATTCCGTTACTAAGTAACGGAATTGCGGTTTATATAAGAACTAGCTGTACCCGTAGCCTTGCCCGCGTCGTCATTTCATTTAAAAGTAGCCCACACGTGTTATTCCAGGATCAAAAGTACTACAAAGTACAATATACTACATTACTTCAAAATTCATTCAGCCGTCAAATAGCTTTTTATCGATTGCTCGGCATCTATTCATCGTATTAAGATACAATGTACCCCAGTTTTCAAACCCTAAGCTATCCAACTGTGAAACCGCATCGCAATCGGTCCAGTAATTTTTACGTGATGCGCGAACAAACATACAGAAAAACAGACAGACAGATAGACACGATTTAAAAAAATGATATATTCTTGTTCCGTAGCTTATTTTATGTACCCTAGACCATTTTTTTTAATTATCTTTTTTGTACAGACTTTTTCGTTCTTATAATTGCTTTATTATAAGTATAGATAGATAGATTGATTAGTTCTTAGATTAGCTAGTTATTAACAAGTGTGTGTGTGTGTGTGTTCACAGAATAAATCGATTCAAGTCTTGTTTGTGTGAGAGTTTGACCTGCATTCAATTTGTCATTAGTAACAGAAACAAGACATAAGTTCAAAAACAAAAACCCGGCAGACTACGGTCGGGTAAAAAATAGCATAAGTCACTTTTGAGATGAAGACGAATCGATTGATAACTCGCCTTAGTCGGGTAAAAATTATATCCTATGACACTCTATACCTGAAGACGAATCGATTAACACCTCGCTTGTCAAAATCGGACCAAGTTTTAGTTTGGACACATAACCCTTACTATAACTCGCCTTAGTCGGGTAGAAAAAATATCCTATGACACTCTATACCTGAAGACCAATCGATTGACACCACGCTTGTCAAGTCGTACCAATAGGGGCGACGCTATGGTGGAACATCCACATACCCACATAGGTACGTAATACATACATCCATAGACTGTTAAACTCATAGTCTTTAGTAAAAGGAATTTATTTTCAGGCAATCAGTTTTTCTCGAGCAATTGATTCTATGGTTAGATAGTAATTCAGATAATCAGTACGCTCTAAGCATATCGTTTTTTCAAGTGATGCCACTTTTATGTTGTTTTAGAAATATCTAGGCTTTTGTCAAGTAACTTATTCAACATACCGAGAAAATCAATATTCCATCGCTCGCTACCAACATTTTACTTCGTTGTTAGAATTTAAGTATATTCAGCCATTTTTCAAATTCACATCTCTTCATTCTATCACGAACTAGCTGGCTAGTTGCAAAACTAACTGTAAATTCAATGATTTATGACGAAAGTTACAGATTTTCATATTGCCACAAAATGTGTCACATTCACTTTATACGATGGTCTTAAAATTCATCCATAAAGTTTTAAACTTATCTTGGTCTTAAACTTAGCTATCTGGGTCTTGAAGTTGGCAAGTTAGCAGATAGGTTGCGAAGACTTCGCTTATTAGCACAGATTAAATTTTGAAAGCATCCTCTCTTAATTTAAAAAGACCCAAATAAGCTTTTAGCTTTCTATTTCGTCTTAAAGTTTGTTTAAAATTAATAAGGTATGAATATTATATTTTAAGATTTCTACATTTTTCATTACTTTTTTTTAAGTCTTAGGAGATATTATGACATTTTAAAGTGTGAATTCGAAGAAAAGCTCAAATTTTCTCACAACATGTAAATGATTCCACAGTTTGTTGTAGTGAAAACAGCCTATTTATTTGTACAAAAGAAATAAAAAAACGCTGTGTATGTTCCTAACTCTAGACCGCAATGTTCATACAAACCTTATACTTCTGGAACTTTAATGACTAGTAACATCGTGTTTTGAACATAACCACTTGAGAAGAACTGTGAAATATTCTCTGCAAAAAAAAACATCGACCTGAAATTCAAATTGACTCTCAAACTTAAACATAAATTGAAACTAAAACTTGAACGTGAAAATGACTGGAACCAAAAATTTATGTTAAAAATAAACTGAAATAGAATGTGGAACTGAAACTGCGAGTGAAGCTGAAACTCAAACAGAAAGTAAAACTCAAATTGAAAGTAAACCAAAACTCTGACTTAAATTAAACAAACTGAGAGTGATTCTAAAAGTTAAACTAACATTAAATATGGAACTGAAATCTAAATATATATTAAAATAAAGTCGGGTTAGTTACACCATTTATAACTCAAGAATGGCTGGACCGATTTTTATGATCATTGATTTGTTAGATTTCTCTCCATCTCAAATAGCAGAATAACAAATAAAAAAATTATCGATATTTTTACAATGAAAGTTATGTTTCTCATATATTTTGAATGGAATGGCTTTTTTGAAGATATCTCGGAAAATAATGGATGCGGTTTGTGGAGGGTGGGGCAGGGGTTGTTGGTAGGGGTTTTAGAGGAGGCGGGTTAGGGAAATTGTAATGGAGGGAGAAGAAGGGGAAAAGCGGAGGGGTAAGGGTTAGGAGGAGGGGCGGAGCAAAATTTGTACGCGTGCAAAGCCGCGGGGCGCAGGTAGTTGAAAATTAAACTCTAACTGAATGTGAATGTGAAATTAAAACTGAAACTTGAACTGAACTTGAGGGTGAAACTGAAAAAAAATAAGTTATCCTACAGAAAAACAACAATCGTTTGAAAATATAAGCGGGCGCATTTATATTTGGTTGAGCCATTGTACCCTACTATGAAGTTATTATTTCATCAAATTCTTTAAAATGTTTTTCTCCAAATGAAAATATAACGTGACGTAGTACCAGAGGGCTTGATATTCTATGCAGTCCTGAGCGAGGGAAAATTTGTATAATTTTACAATATTTATTCTATCTCCCAGTTGTCTAAGAGATGATGAAACACTAGACGAAAATAAGGGCGTCGTTACACAAATATTTTGAAAAATTTTGAGGGTTTAACCCATAGAGTAAATATATATGTTTATGGTTAACAGATGTACACTTGGAAAACGCGAAAAAAATATATTGCAAAAAATATATAAAAAAATCTTCAGTATTCTGTTCATTTACCTTCCTCAAATACATATTTTATGTACGACAAAACTTTAAATAAAAAGACATTAAAAAAAACTTATAACTTTTATACGACTTGAAGTCGGTTTAATACTATAATATCGGTACTTAATATCGGTTTTATACGACTTGAAGTCGGTTTAATACTATAATATCGGTACTTAATATCGGTTTTATTTTAAATTCGTTAAAGTGGGCCATGTATAATGAAGTACGCTAAGAAATAAGCCATTCTGGAAACAGTTAATAACAGCCCATATCTCTTAAACTACTGAATCGATTTTGATAAAACTTAAATAATTCCCTAATTTGAATGAAACTAAATCTATACCAAAAAGAAATATTTCAATTGGACTTGTAGTTTCCGAGAAATACGTGGACAAACATTCATACATTCGCGAAATTTGGTATATTTGTGCAGACATAAATAAATTAGGTATTTGTGCAGACATAAATAAATTTGGTATATTTGTGCAGACATAAATAAATTTGGTATATTTCTGCAGACATAAATAAATTTGGTATACTTGGTAGATTTGACTAACTTATATGAATATAACGCATTTTTGACATATTACATACATAAACATCAACTTGAGAACCTACTTTTTTTTTGAAGTCGGTTAAATAACAATTTTAGCCAATATTCTGACCACTTTAACCTATTTCAAGCAGATTTTGACCTATCACAATTAGTCATATTCAAAAATGTTTCCTATAAATTGTGTTTGTTTCAAAATGTCATAGGTGTGTATGTTTGTGTTTACGCTAGAGTCAACACCCCACAGAGTTCTTTTTTAAATCCGATCTTATTACGATGGTGTCGCAAAGAAGCTTAAACTCACAGCAATCTTTTTTTAGATCGTGGTTTAACAAAAAGAAAGTTTCCTATTTGACGGGTGCTCATTCTTCGACACTGGGATGGATTAAGGAAGATTGTAATGGGGCAAGTGCCGAAGATTATCTTTGGCTAAATTTGATTCATAGAAATAGTTACATAATTATCTCAACAACGATTGAACAGATTTGGATGCGGTTTTCAGATACAATGGTTGATCCCTGAGAAAAGTTGCAGTGCTTAATGTATAATTATGTGTTTTAAGCAAATGATTTGATTAACAAATTCGGAAAATTTAACCATCTCGAGAGTATATTTACGTAAGAGCTAAACGATCATATTTTACAGTAATAAAATTCCTATTTTGTATAACTTTTTCAGAGCTCTTTGTGTAAAACGGTATATACCACTAATGATATGTTCTAATTTTAGGCTATCAATTCTCTCTTTTACACTAAACTTTTAGACAAGTAACTTTATACGTAAACCTTAGAAGCTTTGACGATGTTTTTGAATTCAACAAAAAATTATTGCGACTGGAGTTCCATTTCGCTACTTCCTTGATGACTTAGAGTGACGATGGGAATGCGGTAACGAAGGTGATGTACGTAAATATATTGCTGAAATAAATATTTAGATGCCGTTGATCAAACTACCTAGCTAAAGTAACGAACGAACGAAAAAGTCTGTAGAAAGAAGTTAATTAAAAAAAGGTCTAGGGTTATTAAAATAAGCTACAGAACAGGAAGAGATCATTTTTAAAAACGTGTATGTCTGTTTGTTTGTTTGTTAGTTAGTTTGTTAGTCTGTGTATTTGTTCACGCATCACTTAAAAACTACTGGACCGATTGCGATGCAGTTTTCACTGTTGGTTAGCTTAGGGTTCGACTTATAAACTGGGGTACTTGGTATCTTAATCCAATTATTAGATGCCGAGCAATAGATAAAAAACTTTTAGACGGCTAAAGGAATTTTGATCAAATGTTGGTATATTGGTATTTTAGGTTTTGGAATAGGATATAGAGTACTTTTAACCAAGAGAAAAGACCAAGCGTGCAAAGCCGGGGCAGATCTTGTTTAGAGAATAAAACCGGAAACATTACACAGTGGAAATAGCTTATCAACTTATAATCAATCAACACATGAAAAGAATGCGGCGAAGTGCTCTAGCGCCCGCCCCCAGTCCAGTGAAGCTGTAGAGGTAGGTAGAGACCATCAGCAACTATCATTCCAAAAAAGTCACAAAAAAAAAGTTTCATAAAATAATCTCTAAATGATTTATTGCTACATAAACATAAGGCCCTGGCCGTTCCAGCCGCCCGAGGGCGCGTTGTTTTCGCGCAGGTAATTGGCGGCCGCGAACCTGGAGGGCTTCTGAAACTCGCTTGACACAGATTTCGCAACGCGGGCCCTATTTATATTTTCAGTTAATGTAGCGCGGAGTGGATTTCACCCTGGTTTATGTGTACTTTGGAAATTGAAATTTATAGGGCTTGGAATGGATGCGAGGTAAAAGTTGAAAAACGTGCTACTGTGGAAAATAACAGCATTGTGGGGACCTGTTCATGATTCGCGGTTAGTGTTTCTACGCTCGGTTATGGTATTTATTAGAAACAGTACGAGCGGTAGGTATAATACTAGTAGGTACGTGCTAAAATTAACGATATAGGGTTCGGTCCTCGGCTCTTTTCACCTTTTATAAGTTGAATTTAGCACATAAGCATATATGGGAGTTCTTTTATTTATAAGAATCTACAATTTGCCAGAAAAATACATTTTGCGATAAACTATTAGGATCTACGTAGCTCCCCTACGAGATAGGAGTAGCTAAGATTAATAGGTATGCTTTGGTAGGTATTACCGACACATGACAATGGCTTAATAAATAACGTAAAGTACGAACAAACAAATGCGATCCGTACTAATTAGGGAAAAAAAATACTCCCCATTATTGGTTGTTTTTATTAAATATCCTGAAATAACTTATTCTTTCATTCTGAGTTCTTTAACAGTTGAATTAGCCTTAAATGCCTGGCAAGCCTGGCGGTATTCTACAGATTGCACCATGGAGAGTGTGCACAAGAACTGCACAACCTGATTCCCCCATCACCTTTCCATCACCGTACGACTAGACGATCAGCAAAGCGCCATCCTTTCATGGTTGAAATACCTCGCACAAGAACGAAGCGTTACGCTTCTTCATTTATTATAAGAACTGCAAAGGAGTGGAATGCCCTGCCCTCGTCAGTGTTTCCGGTAAATTATAACCCCGGTGTGTTCAAGTCAAGAGTGAAAAGGTATCTACTAGGCAAGCGTGCTACACCTTCGACCACATCATCGCTTTCCATCAGGTGAGATCGTGGTAAAACGATTGCCTAGTCCGTAATAAAAAAAAATGGGATTGGGTTTAAAAGATTTACAACTTATAATCGTTGTGAAATTATTTTAACACAAATGAATGACCAATAATAACAACCTTGAGAAACATACAAATACTGTTTTTTGTTTGCAGGTCCAAACAAAGTATCCAAATGAGCTACAGCTACTTAGATTGTAAGTATTAATAATACTTCAACCACATTTTACTATGTACTTTCTTTGTACTCAAGCAAATTTCACTGAAGTTACTCTGCATAAAAACTCTTTTCTATTTTCTGGCTGATTGTAAAAGTTGTACCTATTTCTGATACGGTTCTTATTTTTCATTACCATTTTCATTTAAATAGCCGATTCTATTTTCATACATAAATGGAATGGAAACTTGAAGAAAATTTCAACCTTGACCAATCCGTATTTATCTGTAAAACCTTCGATTAAATAGTGGCTTTGTTTCAGAATGTGCTATTAAAGTAACTCGTTGTTATCCATGACACAAATTATGTGGAAGATATAACTCTCAGTTATCTTACATCGCGTTTCACAATCATTTTTTACCCTCCATAAGATACTCGGACAGCGGAATGCTCAGAGAAATTATAACATTTCTCTGAGGCGGATTGGCAACGCCGCATTCGTACGGAACATCAGCTGTCAAACTGCCCAACCAATTAATAAAAGACAAGGTTTATTTTTGTATGGAGCTTGGTTTTTTATTCAGAGTCCAATTAACCAGAGTACTTTATTTGAAAGATAAAAAAATATGATATGAAATTGATGTGAATAAAACATTAAATCTAGTTTGAAATTAATGTAACCAAAGCCACGTTTAAAAAATTTTTGACGAGCCTACAAAGAAGCTTTTATCTTTGCAAGACTACTTTTTATAATTTCACTATCTGTTGGGAAGATTAATGGCTCCTCTATTTCCTTTGTCTTATCTTTTCCTTGAGAAAAATTACTTCGTTTACTTACCCTGCTGTAAAAGTATAATTTATTTTATGGGAACGTACAATTTTATAGGTGGTTGGGTACTTTCACTCCAATATTTATACCACCGAGGTTTAATCGAGATTCATGTTTACCTTAGTACATGGACCATAATTTAATTTCAAATAACATGAGTAAACAAAAAAGGGAACAAAAGAAAATTGGAATAAGCAGATAATTGATTTCATCATCATTATCATCAGCCTATATCTGTCCAATGCTGCACGTAGGCCTCTCCTAATGCACGCCACTGAGCTTGGTCTTCAGCTCTCCTCATCCATTTTCTTCCACGTGGTGTTCACTTGACAACTCATCTACCCCAACGGTGAAGTGACATCCAATGCTCAAATACACGCCAAATAGAAAAGGCAATTGAGCAAAATCGGGAGTCAAAAGTCTTCGCCCAGCAATTGAGTAGATCCCATCTGACGAAGCTCAAGACCAATAATGGCACAACCGTCATGTCTAAGCCGGAGATCCTTTCTGAGATTGAAGACTTCTATGGCCGATTGTACGACTCGCATGCTTCTAGACCCGAACCTAGCACAGAGGATTCTCGCGCAATATTGACTCGCCACTACACTGATGAAATGGCCGACGTCAGCCTAGACGAGATTGAGATGGCGCTCAAACAACTGAAGAATGGAAAGGCCCCCGGTGAGGATGGTATAACTTTGGAGCTCTTGAAAGTAGGGGGAAAGCCGTGCTTTGGGAGCTAGAGGCGTGGAGCAGGAGTTTGGTAGTACTCTTCTTTAAAAAAGGGGATAAAACCCTTTTAAAGAACTACCGACCTATTTCACTCTTGAGCCACGTCTATTAGTTGTTTTCGAGAGCCATCTCAAAATCGTCTCGCAAGTAAACTTGACGAATTCCAGCCTCTTGAGCAGGCCAGGTTTTGCGGAGGATTTAGCACCATAGACCACATACACACAGTGAGGCAGGTTATACAGTAGTCTGAAGAGTATAAACAGCCCCTGTGTCTTGCTTTTGTGGACTATGATAAGGCCTTTGTGTCCGTTGAAACCTGGGCGGTTCTGGAGTCTTCGCAGCGCTGTCAAGTGAACTGGCGATACATCGAAGTGCTTCCGTTTCTGTATCATGCCGCAACTATGAGTGTTCAACTGCGCAGGGGAGTGAGACAGGGGGATTTTATATCCTCGAAACTGTTCACTAATGCCCTGGAAGATATGTTTAAGACACTGGATTGGAAAGGAATGGGCATTAATATCGATGGCGAGAACATCTCACACTTACGATTTGCAACGATATCGTCCTAATGGCGGAGTCACTGCAAGACTTAAAAAATATGCTGACCAACCTAGATGATATTTCTCGAAGGATCGGTCTCGGAATTAACATAGTTAAGACCAAGATCATGTTCAAAGATCTTATTGACCAGGAACCGATTGCAGTTAATGGTCAACAATACAATACTCGTATGTTTACCTTGGGCAAATATTGCAATTGGCTAAGAACAACTTTAAAAGGGAAGCCAGCAGAAGAATTCAGCTGGGTTGGGCAGCATTCGGCAAGCTTCGTCAAGTCTTCTCGTCGTCCATACCACAGTGCATGAAAACAAAAGTCTTTAATCAGTGCGTCCTACCCGTCACGACCTACGGTGCTGAAAAGTGAACACTCAGAGTCAAACTAGTCTACAAATTTAAGGTCGCTCAGCGAGCTATGGAGATAATTGATTTCTTGGTCGACAAAAATAATAAAAAAAAGTATAATAGTTTTTTTTTAAACAAACGGTGTCGTCTATAGGACACTAGTTTTCCCGTCCGCGACTACGTACGCGCGACTACCGTTTATCGTGAACAAAAGCATCCTATTTTCTTCCAGGATATTCAAAACCAACTCAAAAGTAGGTATAGCACCACTCTTGATGTTTTTTGACAGACTTGTTATTTCGTTTCTATGGCAACCACAGACAATGCTGTGATGGCAACCGTTACTTACAGTGAGTAATCAACATTTTCCAGTTTTCCCGTGGAAACTTACAGTTTTTCGGGATAAAAAGTATCATATGTTTTATTCCAGGGTATAAGCTATCTCCATTCTAAATATCATCATAATCTATCCAGCCGTTATTGCGTGAAAGCTCCCCAAACCACAGAATAAATATTAGTACAAACACAAACAAACAAGCAAACAAACAAACCGACAACAGTCGGGTAAAAAGGGATGGTTATCGATGTAGGGACCTACTGATCGTCAAAAATGACGTTGATGCGGTGATTGTGTCGTTATTACATTTTTTCTCGATATAATATTTACCACAGAACATATATGGACTATTTTATGTACTGTGTCTTTACCATGTTCATAGTTCATCGGCACCAGAACGCAATTACACGAGATTGAAAATAAAAAAATGTGATCAGCTCTATACTCCTGCCTGTGTCACTAGAACGGGCTATCACAATAAAATGCGTTTACAACATTTCGAACACGAAATGTTGTCATTTCGTGTATTTTAACCGTTGATGATTTCTAGCCAGGACCCAACCCTGAGCGCAGCAACCATGTCATGATAAAGCATAAAACTAGCTATCATAATAAAATGCGTAGACAACATTTGTCAGTGCTGTTAACCGTTGAAGAGTTCCTTTATCTGGAGCTAATCCTGGATGTCGATTCAGGTTATGCTTTCCATAAAACGCATTGTCATCGGAACTGAACCAACATGCAAAAATTCAACTTCGTAAGATAAGGGGAAGTGGTTCTAATTCAGCTTCCAAAATTTGACCTAAATAAAAATACATACAAAACATTCATTGCAAGTTAAATAAAAGGTTTTTCACCTCACAAGCTCGGAAGATTGTGTTTGTCATTCGAAATCTGAGTGCAAAAGTCCATTTTACCCGCTAGCGTGGAAAGAGTTTTTAAAATTAGAATCTTTCTATTTAATAATTTTCTATACCGCCAGTCCACTGAAAATACTTGACTACTACTCGACTCTATTCGACTCTACTCGCCTCTATTTATCTCTATTTGACTCTATTTGGCACTACTCGATTCTACTCGACTATATTCGACTATTCCACTCTATTCGTCTCTATTTAACTCTGTTCGACTCTATTGACTCTACTAGACTCTAATCGTCTCTATTCGACTCTAATCGTCTCTATTCGACTCTACTCGTCTCTATTCGACTTTACTCGTATCTATTCGACTCTACTCATCTCTATTCGACTCTACTCGTCGCTATTCGACTCTACTCGTCTCTATTCGACTCTACTTGTCTCTATTCGACTGTACTCGTCTTTACTCGTCTCTTTTCGACTCTTTTCGACTCTTTCAACTCTACTAGACTCTACTCAGCTCTACTCAACTCTATTCTACTCTACTCGTCTCTAGTCGACTCTATTCGACCCTATTCGGCTCAGTACGACTCTACTACGCCAAATAGAGACTATTTGGCTCCATTTGGCTCTACTCGGCTCTACTCGACTCGACTTGACTCTATTCGGTTCTATTTGACCCTATTCGACTTTACTCGACTCTACTCGGCTCTACTCGACTCTACTCGTCTCTATTCGACTCTACTCATCTCTTTTCGACTCTACTCGACTCTATTCGACTCTACATGACTCTAATGACTCTATTCGTCCCTTTTATACTCTATTCGAATGTATTCAACCCTAATCGACTCTATTTGAATCTATACGATTCAATTCGATTCCGTTCGATTCCATTCGATTCCATCGATTCTATTCTATTCAATTCTATTATGTTTACACATCTGCCAAGTGTTCCGCAACGGCGATTTTTTGTTATTATTATAAACACTAATTAAATATATTATTTAAGCTGTTTTTCTTGCACCTAGCATTTTCCTCGCTGTAATGAGGTGAAAAGTTGTGTGATTTGCACGGCAGAAAAGATTTTCTGCATCTCGTACTTTTGAAACCCTCGCTACGCTTAGGATTCAATAGTAAGTATTCGCGCCAAAAAAACACATTGCAGCCTTGCATAACAAATAACTATTAAAATCACGTTACTTTTCATAATATTATTTCAATTGATTTTTGAGCCGGCTTTTTCCAACTTTGACGGCTTGACAAACTGGCGCGGGACCGCCCTGACGACGGCCGTGCAGTATCTGCACAGTACAGTCCTAGAATATTGTGGTATGTGTGTCCGTCACCGAGCATCGGGTACTCTTTGAAGTGACCCTTGCATAGAAGGCTGCGTGTTACCAGCAGTTAGTAGAAGGGTAGTTAATAATGCAGCATTGCCCTGTTGAATTTCTAATCGTTAAACCCAATTAGTTCCCAGAATGTACCATGTAAGCTTCAAACATTTGTGTGACCACTTGTCAATCTAGTGGTGCAGGCTAAAGCCACTCCCACCGCCGCCGCCAGTGGCGCGCCGCGCAATTTGAAACTAATGAACCAATTTGCAACTCGTCGTCAAAGCTGAAATATCAGACGGTGCGGATTACTTGCCCGTGATGTTGATTAAATTGGTAAAATATGTCGTATTACTTACTGTGCGAGTCGATGGCAAATCCGTTTAAATTTTACCCGACCACAATTCCACCACCCGTATTGCGCTAGCCTGTACAGGTCCTCGTGGGAACAGATATCGGGACATGTGGCGCATTTAGTAAGGTGAGCCATGGTCTGAATGGCGCCGCAAACACAGGTTTTCATGTTCTTCAGCGTAACTCCACTTGCACAAGCTGTCTCTGCATCTGCCAACCTGAGTGCGTAACCTGTTTAAAGACTTCCACTTCGGCCTATTTAAAGACTTCCATTTCGTATTGAACGAAGTTTATGTAAAGAAAGTGTGTTTTGTAATTGCTCACGCACTTCTGTGTCCTATCACACATGTTATTAAAGTTCCGTACCCATAGCGTCCAAACGAAACCTTATATACTCATAGTGTTCATCCGTTTGTCATGGGCTTATAGATCCTAAGTGGATTACTATTATAGGACTTGAATTGTGTGCTTGTTGAAAAGAGCTTTTTAAAGTAGTTTTTTGTTCAATTTTACATTTATCAAAAAACAGACGTGAGCGCCTATGAAAGTCTATATATTAACTTAGAAACTCCTTGTAATATTCAAAATTAATCATTACGCTCACACAAAAAAATAATTAAACTTTAAATTATCTATTACAAATAAACAAAAGTCTGGGGTTCGTGAAATTAGTTTAACTTCTATAAAAAGGACTTTAATATACGAGAACGGAATAGGCGAGCCGAAAGATACGAATTGCAACGCTGCCAACTATTGATAATAATATCCATAATAACACAATGTTTTAGACTTGTGTTTTTTTATTTGCCCTAATAAGAATAATGACCACAAAATCACATATCTTATATATAATGACCCATAACCTTAATAAATATAGCGATTAGGTCGTTAATTACTCTTTTGAAACTTTTGTTCTTATACTTTTTGCGCTTATTATGGTGAGCAAAATAAAATATTGATCATACCATTAACTATAAATAAGTACATTCAGGACAACAATTACCTAGCCCCAAACTAGGATACCCTGTACTATGGGTACTAGATAACGGATAAGCATACATAGATATATACGAATTACATCCACCGATTACATCATTCGCCGATTTATCGCATGTGCTCCACTTACAATAGTATAGACAAGAAAATCGACATTTTCAATGCGTCTATCAGTGTTTTTAAGAAGTCTTGTCTTCAACAAGACCTACATTTTTAATAATAGTATGTTATCTATTTTCTTTTGTAAAAATATCTTAAAGTTGAGTGTTTTTATTGTGCATGTTGTGTTCACTTCCGGTAGGCTATGCACTTAGCTGGAAATTTTACTTACTTACTTCAAATGATGAAATGTGTATTCGAACCCGCTACCATTTGCAATTTTACACAATTCGAAATTAGAAAGACCATGGCCCCTAAACACTCAGACATCTTATTCCTATCTCAATTAACAACCAAGGTAATTTCTCAAAAGGCATTCCCTTCCTGTTCCACGTCAGCAAGTTCTCTAATTGCAACCCATTAACGTTTAAATAACGCTATAACTCCCGTGTTGCTTCCATATTCAAGCCAAGTGGTCATCAGCCGTTCATTTCGCAGGTTATTACTGAGCCTCCGAGCCTCGGTCGACAGTGACGCATGCTCTAATTTATAAACTTTGCAACCTCATTTAAGCTACCTCGAAGAACTCTACTACAAAGTGCTAGGAGCGAAATTGCTTGAGCTTAGTTGTTAGTTTAAGTTTGTGCTCACTCTCCCGGCTGCCTATTGTCGCAGCAGATAAAAGTGAGACAAGCTGTAGTGAGTTTTCACGCCGAGATTTGTACTCTGCTGGTGATTATTTTACTTGGATTAAGTTATTAAAGTGTTGTAGAATGTGGTACAAAGGCAATCCATTATTATAATAGCTTCTGTTATGGTTATGTGTATGGTTAAAAGGGATATGAAATGCAAAGAGGATCGTACTACGTGATCGTTTTCAGAACGATCACGTAGCCCCTCGCGTGTCGAGCAATTTTTTTATCAATTAAAATACAATGATTCGTGTAAAAAAGTCAAAGGCCCGCAGTTGGAATAAAATTAGCTTGTTGACTCTAAATTGTACCAGATTTCTCTCTGACTGTACTAAAATTTTGTTTTTCGAGTGTTTTGTTTTTAAGTTAATATATGCAATTTATATACGCACATCAAAAAAGCGATATATTTAAAAAATACCCACTCTAGTTTTATATAATCTACTGGCTGTACCCGCGGCTTTGCTCGCGTAGGTATTTATTTTATAAGTAGCCTATACGCATTATTTCAAGACCAAAAACTACATTTCTTTAAAATTCGTTCAGCCGTCAAATAGATTTTTATCTAATCATCGGAATAAGATACCAAGTGCCCCAGTTTTTAAGTCAAACCCTAAGCTTTCAAAACCGCATCAGAATTGGTCCGGTAGTTTTTACGTGATGCGCAACCAAACATACAGACAAACAGACAAACATGATTTAAAAAAATGTTATATTCTTTTTCAGTAGCTTAAGGTAGATAATTAGCTAGATCATATTTTTTTAAATTATCTTCACTGTATAGACTTTTCGTTCACGTTGCTTTATTATAAGTATAGATAGGTAGATAGAATACTTACCCGTTTTTATTTTTTGGTTAATCATTGTTAAGTTACATTGTTTACATTTATTGTAAATCTCTAAAAACTCAAATTTCAGATTTTTGCCTTTTGTATTCACGCGGTATTGTTAACCTTGCTGACTGCAAACGAGATTTTAAATGGAGTTGGATGCTTTCAAGATGCTTTGTCGAGATTGAGACATTAGGTGTATAAACCTAAAGTCTCAATCTCGAGGTTTGCCTCATTTGCGTTGTTTTAGAATAGTGTTGCCAACATAAAATTATTGAGCTCCTATCAGTGATTTGTGTAATGTCGTCTCATAATGTTTGTGCATCTGTGCAGTTTATTTTCATGCGTGACATCACCTGCCATTCCCAAAGGAAGACCAGCGCTGGTTCTTTTGCAACCAGCTCTACGCTGAGTTGGGGCCAGCTTATGGCAAATGAACGAGATATGTACTACTTATTTTTAGTCCTAATTTATTATTTGGTTAACCTGTTTTTTTACCACAATAAAGATATGTCTATGTATAATACTGTATGATGAAAGTTAAATAATTGGTTAATTAATGGTTAATTGGTAGCACGCATGAGAGCACTAAGCCGGTTTAAAACCGTTAAAAAACAAGTATGTGCTTGAGAAATGTACGTTAGCGTGACGAGTGTAGACAATTAAAAACAAGTAAATTGACCCGTAACGGTTTTTTTTTCATTATTTTCCAATTAATTTAGATTTGGTCTATTTAACTTGGTAAAACTTTTGTTAAAATTTACAAGGAATGGAAAAGACTTCTGTTTGTTTTTCTGCTAATTATTTTGAAAATATGTTGAAAATAATCTCAGATCAATGCCATTACGGAATTACATTTCTAGGTTTCTTAATATAATAATTACAGCTCTTACTCGGCTTCTTTATCCATGATACGTAACCGTTTTCGTAGACCCTCTACGCCTGCAGTAGGCATATTGTAGCGAAATCCGTAGCAGTCACATGCTACAGAATCAACGCATGACAGGAAAAGTATATAGCATTAAAATATTTCCTTTCACAGTCTTCCTTCAATTTAGGATACAATGTTTTTTGAAGACATTTTGACCCTCATCATTGACCATGTCAATTGATGGTATATAATCACAGGCTTAAGTTTTTGTTATTTTTATCGGTTTAATTCCTGGCTGAGGCAAGCCAGTTTTCAAAAAATCTTTGAATGCTGGTTTAATAGTTTAATAGTTAAAATAAAGGAAT
Organism: Alsophila aescularia; assembly: GCA_946251855.1. Lineage (NCBI taxonomy): Eukaryota > Metazoa > Arthropoda > Insecta > Lepidoptera > Geometridae > Alsophila > Alsophila aescularia. The sequence continues at coordinate 8,065,946 of OX276380.1, read as the reverse complement.
GAATGCTTTGATTAAAATTCGGTATCATCAAAAATTAAGGTACTTTCCTTCCATAAACTTTAAATTCCATCCTGTATTGGAGCTGTTTTCATCGAATTGAAGTTCTAACTATATCAAAATAGGGTTAAAAGCATGGTATGAAAATGGTAAAGTGATTTCCTTTTATCAGCTATGTATTTTTTCCTGCGCTGTTTTCAATTTACTAGAGTGTTTTCAATTAAAATCCGTTATTTTACACAACCGTAGATTAACAAACAGATTACAATCGCCCGCTTTGTATGTGCATGAAAATGCATAGTCAGTGGAATTGATTGGAAATGCTTTTAGACAAAATTGAATTTGCTCTCTTTGCTTTAGATATTTATATTCTTATTCGGGCATTATACTCTCTACAATAAACTGTTTATCTAAACTCTGACAACACTACTACGTATTATTGTGTTTATAACTATTTATGTAATAAATGTTGATATACATTAGTTTATAATAATAATAATAATTTTATATTTCTTATATGCGGTAGAATATAAATGATTGTATTGTATGATGTAAGTAATGTATTAATATGATATCTCGAATTTATTATACACCGGAGTCATTTTCTTCTACTTTCGATACTGTCCATGCAAAGGTTGTCTGAAAGAGATAGCATTAAACGCTAAGATCGTACCATAGTTTTATTTCTAATTTTAATGTGTTTATTTTCTTTAACTGGTATACAATAAAGAGTTTCATATTGTTTAGTATACTTTGCGGTACGCCATGGCTATCTTGTAGTAATAATCGAAATCGAAATTATGTATTATATATTTAACTCTTTTTACATTTCACTTGTTTGAATTCGCTATTTAAACAAGTGAAATGTGCAGAGAAATAAAACTCAAAATTGAGTAAGATGTGGATGGCACATTATATTTAATTATGTAAATATTTTTTAACGGACCTTTATTAATTACTACAAAATAAAACTAACAAATACCTACAAACTTATATCTACATAAAAACAATTGGATAAATATGTGTAGAATAAAATGTATTGTTTATGTGGTCAACAGGATAATTCATAGTATTAAAATAAATATTTATACCATGAATTATCCTGTAAAAACTTGTGTGTAACTGCATCGAAGCGTTTACAATACATCCACGTCAGAATTGGTAATCTCTCATTAGACTAGCTAGATGTAGATTATATACTCGTAAGCCAACTGACCTTGTTCATAATTAGTGTTTGCACTAGGACGTCTAGCTAGTAGCTAGCTAATATTATATATCACTAGTGACTCACCCCGGCTTCCCACGGGTAGCGCTCACATCGTGGCATCCCCATCGTAACTTCTAAAAAATACGCCAGTAAGCGTAATTCAATTTCGATCGTGGTGATTTGACCATAGACAACTGAATTATTTCTCACGTACATGACAGATTTGTTATTATTTCGTTTCCATGGCAACATGTCATTCCATTCTGTATTTTTGATACCTTGAGTTACATTAGTGCAACTTGCGAAAAAAAACACTTACCATACTTTATTCACTGATAATTTAGCTTTCTATATGTGAAAGAAATTAAATCAGTTCCGTATATTTTGAATTTGTCCATTACAAAAAAACAAACAATCAAATCTGTCCGCTTTATAATATCCAGATAATTGGTTTGGACTACGTGTTTCCTTATCCACAAACCTACCGAAACGCTAACGGACCTTTAAATCTGTGAGGAATTTGGTAATCGCGTATTTGCGTCAACATCATCGTCATCATCAGCCTATATCTGTCCACTGCTGGACGTAGGCCTCTCCTAATGCACGCCACTGAGCTCGGTCTTCAGCTCTCCTCATCCATTTTCTTCCAGACACTTTTCGCATGTGGTCACTCTACCTGGCCACAGAGCGTCCTACACTACGTTTGCCTAAACGTGGTCTCCACTCGATTTTTTTTCTATCCCACGGTTATCGGTTCTTCGGGAAATGTGACTAGCCCACTGCCACTTCAGCATGCTTATCCTTAGAGCTATGTCGGTCACCTTGGTTCTCTGTCGGACATCTTCATTAAGAATCTTGTCCTTCAGAGAAACGCCAAGCATAGCTCTCTCTATAGCTCACTGAGCGACCTTAAATTTGTGGACTAGTTTGACCGTGAGTGTCTACTTTTTGGATCCGTAGGTCATGACTGGTAGGACACACTGATTGAAGACTTTTATCTTCAGGCAATGCGGTATGTACGACGAGAAGACTTGACGAAGCTTGCTGAATGCTACCCAACACAGCTGAATTCTTCTGTTGGCTTCCTTCTCAGAGTTTTTCTATCTAATTGTAATATTTTCCCAAGTTAAACACATTTTTGGACAACTTCAAGAGGTGCACCATTGACTGCAATCGGCTCCGGGTCAATAAGATCGTTAAACATGATCTTGATCTTTTCCATGTTCATTCCGAGACCGATGCGTCGAGAAACATCAACTAGATTGGTCAGCACACTTTGCAAGTCTTGCAGCGACTCTGTCATCGGCAAATCGTAAGTGTGATATGTTCTCGCCATTGATATTAATGCCCATTCCATTCCAATCCAGCGTCTTAAACATTGCTTCCAGAGCATTAGTGAACAGTTTCGGGGATATAACATCGCCCTGTCTCACTCCCCTGCACAGTAGGATATGTTTAGACTGCTCGTTTGTATTTACAGAAACCTAAGCACTTCGATGTATCGCCAGTCTACTTGACAACGCTACAAAGACTCCAGAAACGCCCAGGTTTCAACGGAGTCCAAGGCCTTCTCATAGTCCACAAAAGTAAGACACAGGGGCTGGTTATACTCTTCAGACTTCTGTATAACCTGCCTCACTGTGTGTATGTGGTCTATGGTGCTAGATCCTCCGCGAAACCCGGCCTGTTCAGGAGGCTGGATTTCGTCAAATCTTCTTGCGGGACGATTTGAGATGACCCTCGAAAACAACTTATAGACGTGGCTCAAGAGTGAAATAGATTGGTAGTTCTTTAAAAGGGTTTTATCCCGTTTTATAAAGAAAAGTACTACCAAACTCCTGGTCCACGCCTCTGGAGTTTTTCCCACTGTTAAGGACGGTGCTTAATAACCCCTGAAGCTCCCGAAGTACGGAGTATTTGCGCCGTGGAGACGAAAATTCAAATAATTTTTTATCTTATCTATCAGGGCCGTCTGTTCTTACCTGATTACGGCGAAGAAAAGGAAGGGTAATGAGTATAACAGTCTATGTGTGTATCTATGTTTGTATATATGTGGATGTTCCACAACGCGTCGCCCATATTGGTCCGATTTTGACAAACTAGGTAGGTATCAATTGATTCGTCTGCAGGTATAGACTGACGCAATTTTTTACCCAACCGTAGTCGGGTTTTATTTATTGAACTTATGTCTTGGTCTAGAAAATATGAACAAAAGTAGCCTGTTGGCATATAAATAAAGTCGTCGACAAGATTGCCGATAACACTTCTGTAAAATTAGACACAGGTTTTTTGTCAATGCTAAAACTGACCGTAATCTTAAATAACTCTTTGCTTGACACTTTGCCCTTTTGGTACAGTTCCAAAGTAATTTTGATAACTGTTTTTCATTTTACCAACAAATCCAAAATGGCTTCACAATTTAACTAAAACCATAACGAGTTCTAAAACAGCAAAAATTACAAAAACTAATAAAAAGAGTTCGTCATAATTTCGAGAAAAGCCAAAGGGTATGGAGCCCAATATAACAGCTAGCATGTAAAATCTAAATGTAACGAAAACAGAGAGAATTATATTATATAATGTTGCTGACTGAATAGACGAATAAGAAAAGGGTATTCTTTTTCATCAAGTTAGTAGTATCTAAATATTTTTAGAGCTAAAACTAAATTAATTGTTGAGCAAATATCGTAGAGTTGAAATTATAAGGGTATTAGAAATGAGCTAAACAAGAGGGTTAATGCGGAGAGGAGGCTGGGATAAGATTGTTTGCTCCATACAGCTAATCTATCCGCTGCCCAAATACCACAGGTACAAGGTATCTATCTACACTTTATAATAAAACTGTAACCAAAGAATTTGAGTATATGAAAGTAGTAGAATCCAAAACATCGTTTTTAGAATTTTTGTTTATCTGTCTATCTGTCTGTGTGTGATTTTGATGCCGTTTCATCATCATCATCATCATCATCATCATAAGCCTATATTTGTCCACTGCTGGAAATAGGCTTCTCCTAATGCACGCCACTGAGCTCGGTCTTCAGCTCCTCTCATCCAATCTCTTACAGCTACCTTTCGCAGGTCCTCACTCCACCTGGCCAACGTTTGCCTAAATGTGGTCTCAACTTGAGAACTCGTCGACCCCAATAGTTATCGGTTCTTCCTGGGGCTGGTCACATTTTCCAGTGGCAGTGGCAGTGGTAGTGGCTTGCTTATCATTTGAGCTATGTCAGTTACCTTGGTTCTCCGCTAGATATCTTCACTACGAATCTTTCATAGCTCAAAATCGTAGCTCGCCGAGCGACTTTATATTTGTGGACTAGTTAAACCGTGAGTGTCCACGTTTCAGCTCCTAAGTTCATGACTGGTAGGACGCACTGATTGAAGATGGACGTATGGACGACGAGAAGACTTGACGAAGCATGCCGAATGCTGCCCAACCCAGCTGAATTCTTCTGTTGGCTTCCTTCACAAAGTTGTTCTTACCTAATTGCAATATTTGTCCAAGGTAAACATATTGTTGGACAACTTCAAGAGGTGCAATCAATGGTGTTCAAGAAGTAAACCAGTAATCTTTGTCTTATCTATGTTCATTCCGAGACCAATGCGTCGAGAAGAGAGAGATATTCAAAACTTCAGTATTGTTGTTTTTATATATATTCAGTATTTTTTTTTTTGTGTGATAGCGAGTAATAGATGAACGGACACGAACGGACGATCGAGTAATATTCTAAATAACTCGACGACGTGCTCAGAGACCGAAAAATACCACAATCTCTGATCAACCATCCAATGTGTCCTACCCTCAATGACTTATGGTGCCGAAAAAAGAGGCTCACCAAGAAAACTATGCACAAGATGCGAGTCGCACAACGGGCCTAGAGTGAAACGATGGGTCGAGAAACAATAAGTTTATTGGAAAGACCTGGCACAGATTGACTTAAGACAGAGATGATTGGCGTAAGAGAGAGGAGGCATATGCCCTGCCATTTGATTGAGCTGCCAATGATGATGATGATAGATACTGTACAATACAGAGATCAACAAAAGATATATTTATCCCGGAAAATGGAAAGTTCACACGGAAAATTGGGTAAATTTTGGTAGATTGGTTGTACTCGCTTTCACATCAAAACGACTAAATTGATTACGATTACAGAATGCCACTTGCTACTAATGCCCGTCCCCAATAACATATAAAGTGAAACGTTGTTTGTTTGTTTGGGGCGCTTTCACGCGATAACGGCTGGACCTAATTTGAAGAAATTTTGTACTTGTTTCCCAGCGTTTTACGGTTCGGCGAACTATATGGCCTGCCCATTGCCACTTCAACTTGCTAACTCTGACTGCTATGTCGGTAACCATAGTTCTTCTACGGATTTCCTCATTTCGGATTCTATCACGTAGTGAAACACCGAGCATAGCTCTCTCCATTGCACGCTGGGCAACTCTGAGCTTGTGTATGAGACCAATAGTTAGTGACCACGTCTCAGTGCTGTATGTCATCACTGGCAACACGCACTGATTATAAACTTTCGTATTGAAGCTCTGCGGTATCTGCGACGAGAAGATATGGCGTAATTTCCCGAACGCGGCCCATCCGAGTTGGATTCGTCGGTTGTTTACAACCCAGTGGGATCGTCTAACCTAAGTAGACATAGTGATCAACAGCTTCAATAATATCGTTCCCAACATAAACCGGCATGGGTACGACATGGGCATTTGACATGATGTTCGTCTTGCCCATGTTCATTTGAAGTTGTTTCCAACCTGTTGGGAAACAATATTGAGGTCACTGAGCATTGTGCGTCTTTGTGAGATCTTCCGGGGTTTCTGCTATGATTACTATATCATCAGCAAATCGAAGGTGAGTGATGTATTCTCCATTGATGTTAACACCATATCCGATCCAGTTCAGAATCTTGAATATATCTTCCAGTACAGAAGTGAACAGTTTCGGAGAAATACCGTCTCCCTGTCTCACCCCTTTTTGCAACTGGATAGAATCCGTGCTCTGATCCTGAAGACGGACTGTCATGGTGGCCTTGCTGTACAAACACTTCAACACTTCGATGTACCGGTAATCAATCTGGCACCGCTGTAATGACTGTAGCACTGCCCAGGTCTCGACTGAATCAAATGCTTTCTCGTAATCTTCAGTTAATTTGATGTTTAACTTTGTTTGTCGTATGAGGTGGTTAGTGCTGGTCTTTGGTGTCAGACCTTTGTCAGGCTGCACGAGGGTCTATAACGACTGCTACTTATCAATAACAGTGGGGACAGATTAGCGTGTTCTCCGAAGCACGGAAGAATGAAAAATCGCACATAGCTTGGAAAGTCATTAGTTCGGAGCAAACGTTACCACGTTTGATTCTAAGTTGCACTATTGAACCGTTATGTTTAAAACGTACGTGTATAGTGAAAAAACCGTGTCTTTAACTCCGTAAAGAGACTTTTCCACAAACCTATAGTACCTATTAAATTTAATGAGACGGTACGGCCACTAAAACTGAGATGAATCCCTCCTACAATACAACACAAACAAGTTATTGTAACCTTAAATATGTATCTAGATCGAAAGGCACATTGGATTCAGCGAACCGTCTCCAGTTCTCACTATCCAATGCACGTGCCAAGTTTTTCGTTCCAGCGACCACATTTTTCGTCCCCACACACATTTGCATGAGCTCCGCACCGTCGAATCAATTCTCATGCAAATCAAAAGCAAATAGCAAACGAAGGGCTCCCTTCTTTATTCATGACTACTCGTTACTACGCCAGAATTAAACTGTCTCAAGTTTATGCTAAGTTTTCACTCTAGATGAACTTAGAAGTCTTATAACTTACTCAGTCATCCAAGCTAGCCCTATGAGAAATGCTATGACATCACTAATATAAAAGTTTTAATACAGTCGATGTCGTTATTCTAAGCTGATCTTTATCTTCTTAGTTTGATATTCATAAAAGGCTTTTTCAAGTTAACTTAATCCGGCTCATGCTAACTTTTTTCCTCAGTATTTTTGTCATCTGAGACTTCAGATTTATGTAAAGAAGCCTGGAAAGCGACATTAGGCAAAATGCTTGAGACTGCATAGTTACTCGCTTTCAAAGAGTTTCGTTTTTCACATCGGCTAAATGGAAAGAGAATCGTCGAAGTAGTTAATGTCCTAACAAGAACTAATTTCCTGTCACTGGCAGCTAACAGTACTAACAATTTGTCGTTTCTTTGTTCACAGATATCCGGCTAACGCTCTTCTAACGCTTGCAGCCCGCCGAAGAACTTAACAAGAACAAAATCACTTTGAGTCCTTAATTACTTCTCATTTGCCTGAAACAAATATTCGGTGAAATCATTGAGTTTGTGAAACTCCTGCATTATTAAAGTGAAACTCAAAGCAGAACTGAACGTTTAACGGACCGCATAGTTACTGAGCATCTCGGATGCCTTTTGAATTATTAAAGCGCACTAAACATCCACTTAGAAAGCCCTTCCTTCCCTTGATAGTTGACACTTTGTGTGCTAATCCAATGACAGTGAGTTAGTAAAAGTGTGAATATTTGAGTGATGAGTGAGCAATGCATATGTGGCGTACCGTGTCAGTGTGCGCGGTAATGGTGCAGATTCATTAGCGGAGCGGGAGCGTTTCGCGTAAAGCTGGGTGCGGAACGCCACGGCGTCGTCGGTGGAGGGTGTCGGGGGTGCGGGCGGCGCGTCCGAGCCCGCGCCCTCGCCCGCGCCCGATGCGGAGGCCCCAGGGCGCCGCCGCCGCCAGCGCCCACTCTACCGCCGCCTGATCCACTATGTCCGCACCGCGTGGACTGGCGTCAAGTTTGCGCTAGGTTCGTATCACGTTTCATTTCAAAGAGTTCACGAAAATATTCAGTAAGGTTTTCTCAACTGAAATGAAAAACTTAACTGAAATAATTTTATCTTTCTTAACCTTTTAAACTGTTAAGTAAGAGCCGATTTTGCGATTTACTTCAAATGTAGACAAAATCAGATACGTTCACAATTACAACCTTACATTTTACGATGTCAGGTAACATAAACACGTAGTTACAGCTTTCAATCTCGTACCCCATAACTTCCTCCTAATCATAAATGAAAGGGATACTGTTACCCGACAGGATATTGACTTACAACATTCACGCACGCAATTTTATGGATCGTTATTATTTTTTCAATTTACCAATACTTTTTAGGCTATGAACTGAAAAAGGCTTAATAATAAAGGTTCAAAACATCAAAGCGTTGATGATTGCGGTGGCCGTACATGCGTAGAAGCGTTGATGATTGCGGTGGCCGTACATGCGTAGAAGCTATTGTTTATAGGTGTTTTTTACCTAGATAATAATAATTAATATGTTCTTAGGTTCTTATGTTCAAACTAGCTGATGCCCGCAGCTTCGCACGCGTGCTCATTTTTCTAGGTTAATAGTAGGTACTCTATATGCTATTCCAGGACCTAAAATACCAACATTTGATCAAAATTCCTTCAGCCGTCAACAATATTTTTATTGATTGCTCGACTTCTTCTCACTGATTGAGGTACCAAGTACGCCAGTTTTTAAGTCAAACCCTTAGCTATCCAACAGTGAAAACGGCATCGCAATCGGTCCAGTATTTTTTACGTGATGCGCGAACAAACATACATACAAACTAATAAACAAACAGACAGACACGATTATTAAAAATATTCTATTCATGTTCAGCAGCTTATTTTATGTACCCTAGACCATTTTTTTTAATTATCTTCTTTGTACAGACTATTTCGTTCCTATTGCTTTATTTTATGAATACTCGTAGATTAGTGACAAAATATTTTGCAAGAAAAAACATTTCATAGATTTATATTATGGGAACGGTGAAACTTCGTCAAACTTCTTAAATGCACTTAACACAAAATCTCAAAGTAGAAACCGTAAGTTTACAAAACTCAGAAAGTTTAATTTTAAGCCAATTTTAAGCAACGTACTTTCGCGGTTTATTCTGTAGACCATCAATTCCTTGGTAATGTTTCCTCAGAATGCTTAAGTTTTATGTTACTGTAGCAACTAAAGTATTTAAGTGCAAATTGAAAACCACGTTCTGCGTAAGACTGTTCATACGTTATTTCTGTCTAAGTAGGCTACGAGTATATGGAGAACCTCAATTTTTTGTGAACGATTACATATAATACATTCATACTAACGTGTATTGCATTAAAAACTAACACAGGTATCTTCACGGACAACTGCACTTACAGCGTATCATGGGTATGTCTCATCGAACCTGCGCTATGGCATTTTGCAATGGGGTAACTCGGTGAATAGCTTGGCGGCTTTCAGAGCTCAAAAAAAATGTGTCAGGGCAATGTTTGGCGTCTCTCAAAGAGATAGCTGCAGACTCCTTTTTAAAAAATTGAATTTGTTAACTTTACCATCATTATATATTTATGAAGCATGTATATTCGTCAAAGAGAACTTAAATCAATATAATGTAGTAGAAAATAAGCGACCAAGGAAAACTCGCAACAAGGTTCAGGTGAAACCTCATCAGCCATCTAAAATGACATTTTTTAATAATAGCATTTATGTGATGGCTACAAGATTATACAATAATTTACCTGACGAACTCAAGGAAGTAAAATTACCCTTATTTAAAATTAAGTTAAAGACAATTCTTATTAATAAATGTTATTATACTGTTGACGACTACTTGAGAGAGAAGGTGAATTATGAATAATTTTTGACATTTCGTAAAACTTATGGTACATTTTTAATTTTATTTTTGACATTTATTATTATTTTTGGTGTACTTTTTTATGTTTTTCATTAATTTGTATAAATAATAATATTATATTTGTTCATGATATTCTTATTGTGAAATATGCATGCAAATACTCGTACTTTAATATTATTTTTACTTTGCACACCTTATTTGTAAGGTATGTTACAGCGCTCATCTTTATTATAACACCATATTTATTACCTGTAATAATGCAATAAATGGATTGACTTTGACTTTGACTTTGACTTTAAAAACATTCCAAAAAATGACTTATAATTTTTGAATCATCTTTGGCGTTCGGTTTGGACAAAAGTGATCGTTAATGTTTTATATATTAGTTGTGTTTTTTGTTTCTTTTTATATTTTTTGTAATATTCATAAAAAAAAAGTTTGTATCAGTGTTGTCATTCTGCGTTCGTGATGTCACAAATAGGTCCCGGTAGAAAATCAGTGCCAAGTCCTTAAGGCCTTAGCGTTTGCTGAGTTGGGACCTGTTTGTGACAACACATAGCATTATTATTATTTTATCTATTTCTTTGTTTTATTTTGTTTGTCATTATGTATAATGTTGTGTGTTGTTATAAATAAATGTATTTTCTTTCATTCATTCTTTTCTTTTCATCATCGTCGTCAGTCATCCGGACATGGGGATAATAACGCCATCTATTGGTTTATCCGACCCGCTTAGACTGATAAACAGAAACTGATGGAATAATTTGGAGAGCGATGTAATGGTTACGGTGGCATTTGACGCGTAGAGGAAGGATGATGTGAGTTCGATCCTGCACAAACACATATTTCTTTAAAAAAAATATGTAACATAACATGGTTGCCCTAAGAAGGCGCCATTGCTGAAAATCAAATAGGTAGTAGCTATAATTTCCACAAATAAAAATAAAGTAAAGGGCCTATTTCACAACCTTCAAGTGAAGTTTCAAGTAGGCTGATCGCTAGTTAAACTCACCAGTAACTGTACGTATGAATTTCACCACGCTTCAGTAATACTAACCAAGAACTAAAGGTAAGAGATACTCGTTACTTTTACTTGCCGAGCAACGTTATTTAGCAAGTACCTAAGTGATCAACGCTTTACTTGTAGGTCGTGAAATAGGCCCTACATTTAATTTTAAACTGGGCGTGAGATATACGTACCCTGATAGACTGGCTAACATATCACTTAGATAATGTTATTATTTGGCTTTAGTGACAATATTATTATATTTCAAACAAAATAAAAACTTAGCAAGCGCAAATAGATGTATTGTGCCAAAAGCACCTTTGGAACGGATCCATATAAACACTAAACGACTTTGCGGCAGACCAAGGTGACAAAATCTTTATGAGATAAGTATTTTAAGATATGATAGCTTTCGTCATACTGTGGGGTAAAACAGGCTTCGCATATTTTTTTCTAATGAAATACACAACTGCGTTATTTCGCAGAAATCCATATCGAAAAGAAAGCTAAGTGTATCCTTTTGCATTTATTCACACTACTCTATATTAACATTTGTTTACCTTTGGAGATGAAACTCTCAGACTTTTTCAAAGGAAACCGTCATACCTACCTAAAGGGTTCGTTATAACACAGAATACATAATAGTACCTTTACTACAAATTATTATCCTAGGGAAGGCTTTTATGAAACCAATCTTTTTCTTGAGTACAGAACTATTATTTTAATAATAATAGTTCAGGAGCTCATTTTCGTCCCACTTCCATTAAGCCTTCATAATCATAAAAGGTTAGTAAGGCTCATGAAAATAGTACGAATAGTACCCAGTAATGTGAGGGAACAAAACCACGGCCCGCTCGTAACTTCAGTTATTATTAGCCATTACTTCAGTAATATTCTTATTTAAGTTTGCTTCCAACTATAGTAGACTCTCAAAAGTATTATTCAAAACAAAATAATGGTACTTGCAGTTTTGCTTCTATTACAGACTAGCTGCCCGAGGCCTTGCCCGCGTGGTCATTTCATTTAAAAGTAGCCCACACGTATTATTCCAGGACCAAAAGCACCTGTAAAGTACAATATACTACATTTCTTCAAAATTCGTTTAGCCGTCAAAAAGTTTTTTAACGATTGCTCGGCTTTTACTCATCGGATTGAGATACCAAGTGCCCCAGTTTTTAAGTCGAAACCTAAGCTATCAATTTTTAAATACTGCAACGCAATCGGTCCAGTATTTTTTACGTTATGCGTGAACGAACATACAGAGAAACAAACAAACAGACAGACACAAGTTTTAATTTTTTTATATTATTTTTCAGTTACTTATTTTAAGTACCGGATAGGTACTTATTTTAAATACTAGATAGGTACTTGAAATAAGTTACTAGAACATTTTTTTATAAATTATCTTCTTTTTACAGACTATTTTGTTCCTATTGCTTTATTCTAACTAGTAGTATAGATAGATAGTTTTATTTCCAACCTTTTCTGACCAACATCGTATTTTACAGACTATTTTGTTCCTATTGCTTTATTCTAACTAGTAGTATAGATAGATAGTTTTATTTCCAACCTTCTCTGACCAACATCGTATTTTACAGACTGATTTGTTCCTATTGCTTTATTCTAACTAGTAGTATAGATAGATAGTTTTATTTCCAACCTTCTCTGACCAACATCGTATTTTACAGACTATTTTGTTCCTATTGCTTTATTCTAACTAGTAGTATAGATAGATAGTTTTATTTCGAACCTTCTCTGACCAACATCGTATTTTACAGACTATTTTGTTCCTATTGCTTTATTCTAACTAGTAGTATAGATAGATAGTTTTATTTCCAACCTTCTCTGACCAACATCGTATTTTACAGACTGATTTGTTCCTATTGCTTTATTCTAACTAGTAGTATAGATAGATAGTTTTATTTCCAACCTTCTCTGACCAACATCGTATTTTACAGACTATTTTGTTCCTATTGCTTTATTCTAACTAGTAGTATAGATAGATAGTTTTATTTCGAACCTTCTCTGACCAACATCGTATTTTACAGACTATTTTGTTCCTATTGCTTTATTCTAACTAGTAGTATAGATAGATAGTTTTATTTCCAACCTTCTCTGACCAACATCGTATTTTACAGACTATTTTGTTCCTATTGCTTTATTCTAACTAGTAGTATAGATAGATAGTTTTATTTCCAACCTTCTCTGACCAACATCGTATTTTACAGACTATTTTGTTCCTATTGCTTTATTCGAACTAGTAGTATAGATAGATAGTTTTATTTCCAACCTTCTCTGACCAACATCGTATTTTACAGACTATTTTGTTCCTATTGCTTTATTCGAACTAGTAGTATAGATAGATGGTTTTATTTCCAACCTTCTCTGACCAACATCGTATTTTACAGACTATTTTGTTCCTGTTGCCTTTATACTAACTAGTAGTATAGATAGATAGTTTTATTTCCAACCTTCTCTGACCAACATCGTATTTTACAGACTATTTTGTTCCTATTGCTTTATTCTAACTAGTAGTATAGATAGATAGTTTTATTTCCAACCTTTTCTGACCAACATCGTATTTTACAGACTATTTTGTTCCTATTACCTTTATTCTAACTAGAATTATAGATAGATAGTTTTATTTCCAACCTTCTCTGACCAACATCGTATTTTACAGACTGATTTGTTCCTATTGCTTTATTCTAACTAGTAGTATAGATAGATAGTTTTATTTCCAACCTTCTCTGACCAACATCGTATTTTACAGACTATTTTGTTCCTATTGCTTTATTCTAACTAGTAGTATAGATAGATAGTTTTATTTCCAACCTTCTCTGACCAACATCGTATTTTACAGACTGATTTGTTCCTATTGCTTTATTCTAACTAGTAGTATAGATAGATAGTTTTATTTCCAACCTTCTCTGACCAACATCGTATTTTACAGACTATTTTGTTCCTATTGCTTTATTCTAACTAGTAGTATAGATAGATAGTTTTATTTCCAACCTTCTCTGACCAACATCGTATTTTACAGACTGATTTGTTCCTATTGCTTTATTCTAACTAGTAGTATAGATAGATAGTTTTATTTCCAACCTTCTCTGACCAACATCGTATTTTACAGACTATTTTGTTCCTATTGCTTTATTCTAACTAGTAGTATAGATAGATAGTTTTATTTCGAACCTTCTCTGACCAACATCGTATTTTACAGACTATTTTGTTCCTATTGCTTTATTCTAACTAGTAGTATAGATAGATAGTTTTATTTCCAACCTTCTCTGACCAACATCGTATTTTACAGACTATTTTGTTCCTATTGCTTTATTCTAACTAGTAGTATAGATAGATAGTTTTATTTCCAACCTTCTCTGACCAACATCGTATTTTACAGACTATTTTGTTCCTATTGCTTTATTCTAACTAGTAGTATAGATAGATAGTTTTATTTCCAACCTTCTCTGACCAACATCGTATTTTACAGACTGATTTGTTCCTATTGCTTTATTCTAACTAGTAGTATAGATAGATAGTTTTATTTCCAACCTTCTCTGACCAACATCGTATTTTACAGACTATTTTGTTCCTATTGCTTTATTCTAACTAGTAGTATAGATAGATAGTTTTATTTCCAACCTTCTCTGACCAACATCGTATTTTACAGACTGATTTGTTCCTATTGCTTTATTCTAACTAGTAGTATAGATAGATAGTTTTATTTCCAACCTTCTCTGACCAACATCGTATTTTACAGACTATTTTGTTCCTATTGCTTTATTCTAACTAGTAGTATAGATAGATAGTTTTATTTCGAACCTTCTCTGACCAACATCGTATTTTACAGACTATTTTGTTCCTATTGCTTTATTCTAACTAGTAGTATAGATAGATAGTTTTATTTCCAACCTTCTCTGACCAACATCGTATTTTACAGACTATTTTGTTCCTATTGCTTTATTCTAACTAGTAGTATAGATAGATAGTTTTATTTCCAACCTTCTCTGACCAACATCGTATTTTACAGACTATTTTGTTCCTATTGCTTTATTCTAACTAGTAGTATAGATAGATAGTTTTATTTCCAACCTTCTCTGACCAACATCGTATTTTACAGACTATTTTGTTCCTATTGCTTTATTCGAACTAGTAGTATAGATAGATAGTTTTATTTCCAACCTTCTCTGACCAACATCGTATTTTACAGACTATTTTGTTCCTATTGCTTTATTCGAACTAGTAGTATAGATAGATGGTTTTATTTCCAACCTTCTCTGACCAACATCGTATTTTACAGACTATTTTGTTCCTGTTGCCTTTATACTAACTAGTAGTATAGATAGATAGTTTTATTTCCAACCTTCTCTGACCAACATCGTATTTTACAGACTATTTTGTTCCTATTGCTTTATTCTAACTAGTAGTATAGATAGATAGTTTTATTTCCAACCTTTTCTGACCAACATCGTATTTTACAGACTATTTTGTTCCTATTACCTTTATTCTAACTAGAATTATAGATAGATAGTTTTATTTCCAACCTTCTCTGACCAACATCGTATTTTACAGACTGATTTGTTCCTATTGCTTTATTCTAACTAGTAGTATAGATAGATAGTTTTATTTCCAACCTTCTCTGACCAACATCGTATTTTACAGACTATTTTGTTCCTATTGCTTTATTCTAACTAGTAGTATAGATAGATAGTTTTATTTCCAACCTTCTCTGACCAACATCGTATTTTACAGACTATTTTGTTCCTATTGCTTTATTCTAACTAGTAGTATAGATAGATAGTTTTATTTCCAACCTTCTCTGACCAACATCGTATTTTACAGACTATTTTGTTCCTATTGCTTTATTCTAACTAGTAGTATAGATAGATAGTTTTGTGGAGGTAAAGGTGTAGGAGTGGATAGATAGGTAGGTAGGTAGGTACAGGTTAGGTATCCACTTATTGAAGCTCCTCCATCATTACGGGAAGTACTTCCGACCGAGCCAGGTGTTGTTGGCCCGGGGACAGCTGCCCCACTGTTCCTCGTTGGAAATTCTATACCTCTAATTCGCGGCGAGAATATCACTTGCGCGATGCAGGATTAGTACGGACTTGATGTTTGCGCCATCTATGAGCGGTCTGTGTTATTCGCCCAATACTGGACTAGGTGGCGCTGATTTCTATGTGGCAGTTGAGGTCGCCACAGTTTTATTTCCAACCTTTTCTGACCAACATCGTATTTTACAGACAATTTTGTTCCTATTGCTTTATTCTAACTAGTAGTATAGATAGATAGTTTTATTTCCAACCTTCTCTGACCAACATCGTATTTTTATTGATGATCTTTTTGTTATATAATTGTTCGAAATGTATTATTTGCATCTTGTTTCTGAGGACATGATATTATCTATTTTTATACATATAATAAAACTGTAACCAAAGTGAAATCTGTACATATGGAAGACAATTTAGAAAAAAACTTTTTTATTTGAGAAGGTATATGAAAGTAGTAGAATCCAAATATATGACATTTAGAATTTTTAAATTTTGATTGATTGTATTCGCTTCAGATAAACACGGATAAGCTGATTACGATTACAGAATCCCACTTGCTACTAATGCCCGGTCCCCAAACCATACCAATATATAAAAGTAAAACGTTGTCTGTTTGTTTGTTTGGGGGAGCTTTCACGCGATAACGGCTAGACGGATTTTGTTGAAATTTGGTTTGAATATAGCTTATACCCTGGAATTGTAAGTTTCCGAGGGTAAAACTGGAAAATATTGATTACTCGCTGTAAGGAACGGTTGCCATGGAAAGGCAATAACAAGTCTGTCAAAAAAACATCAATATCATTGGTGCTATACCTACTTTTATATTGGTTTTTAATATCCTAGAAGAATATAGGATGCTTTTAGTCGCGATAGACAGTAGTCCGCGTGGAAGAAGTCGCGGGCGGGAAATCTAGTAATTTTTAAAGTGAAACGTTGTTTTTTAGTTTGTTTGGGGCGCTTTCATGCGATAACGACTGGACCGAATTTAATGAAATTTTGTACGTAGATGCTGTATACCATAGAAACCAACATAGGATTTATATCCCGGAAAATTGTACATGGGCAAATCCGCGGGGCGCAGCTAGTGTTAAATAAATAAATTAAGTCCAAAGATAATGTTAGCATGTTAAAACGCAGCAGTGTGCTAAACAGAAGTAAGCGATTTTAAGCTATATTTTTTTTAAATCCTTCAATCGTCTTCTTCCATTAAGTTAGGGCCATGGGTGTATGTATGTTTGTGAGCCAACATGGCATGTTTTCTAGTGGTTGAAGCCGGTGGGTGCACGGATCGTGAGTTCGTGACCCTTTCTTATTTGTTTCATATTCATATGTAATCTATAGCCCGGTCTCCTGCTACCTGAAATACGACAACAAAGTTGTCACAACATGTTTGATGAACAATAAAGGGGCGTGGTTTGAGAAATACAACAAAGTTCATCAAACAAAACTGGCCAGCATCGTTAGCCGCGGCGGACGGAAAACATCCCCGCATTAGCCTGAGGGCAGCTTATTTTTGTTCGCTACATGAAGCCGCTATAAATTTACATGAATGCGATAAAGCTAATTTCTCTGTAATCGCCGCCAGCCATTGCCATGGATTGGAATAAAGAGACAACGTTGTTGATGATTGATTTAGTAAGGTAGAGGGCGGCAATTTGGGATTCTTCCTCGGCGGATTACAAAAATAAAAATAAAAGGCTCGATGCTGTAGAAGAAGTGGTGAAACTGATGTGTGTATCTATATCTCATTTCTCTAGTTGAGTGAGTTAATTGAACTTTGTTTAACGCTCGCACAGAAGTTGCAGGAGACAGAACGTTCAACCAAGATGTTCATAAAACACTTGTTGGGTCAACAATGTTGTGAAATTCAGGCAGCAGGAGACCCAGCTTAAGACAGTACACGTAGTATTTATATACTCTTTGGACAGTACAGTGACATTCTGACCGACTGACAGGCAACGCCCAAGCTGCGGGTTTCAGCCAACGACAGTAAAAAATGTCTATACTACAGGTCATCAGATGTCAACCATCCTATGACGCATAGCGTGAAATTTAAAATGAAAAATGACGGACCTCATAGTGATGTGACGTATAAACAACAATTGATCTGATCGAAAGATTTTATCTTTGTATCGATTTCATAATTTTCACATTTGATGCTGCTCATCGCGCATAAGATCCTCATCAGATCTTCGAAACCAACTTAAAGTTAATACATTTAAAAAAAATACTTTGAAATCGGATATAATAAGGCGGAGATATTCAGTAGCACCCCTTTTGCCCTTTTTTGGGGGAAGTACCCCAAAACAAACCCAATAAAAAAATCCCCGACTACAAAAATTTTTCAAAATTCGTTAAACCTATACACTTACCAAGTTTCGTCTAGATCGGTTGAGAAATGCGACCTGTAGAGGGGAACAGCCGGACATTCGGACATACGAATGAATTTTTGCCCAAGCCGAAACGGAGACGCTTCGCTCGCGCTTCGCGATTGCTCGGTTAGTTAGCAGCTACCATGTCTACTTGCTGCGACCCATGGCTTCACACGTATCATCATCATCATCATATACTCGTAAATCCCCACAAACCATTACCCCCATTAACGCCACAACAAGCGGTTGCTCTCAAGAACTTCTGACTACCTTTCATTAGCGGGTCGGCATGCATCTTGGTGCTCGCAGTAGTTAGTGATAAGATAATACACAACAAAGTGCTGCTGCCCGTTTCCCATTAGCTGGTTCTAGCAGAACTCTCACGATGAGAACATGGATAGGTACTTATATCTAACGAATAAGTACCTACTAGAACTTGAAAGTATAATAACAGAAAAATCTGGTATTATAGTCACTTATATTTTTCAAAACTCTATGGCTTACTAAATCATTGGAAAACATTATTTTTCACTCATTTATATTTACTTGAAGTTAGTTTTTTCTGCTATTCTATTGCATAAACTGTTATGTTGCTCTTGTCGTAGTAACTTAAATATTAAATTGTAAAAGGCCCTCACGAGACAGCCTTTGACCTAGTGTGAGGACCACCAGTAATTCCTTTCCTGTTATGTGTACATTATTATGCACTATGTAGTATTATATTATTATTATTAAATTGGCAAAATAATATCGCACTAAAGATTAAGTAAAGTTTGATTATTTTTGACGTGGATACGTCTATGAATTTGCTTCCATAGGGAGGCAATCCAAAAAGTGATGAGAACAAAATTGGGGGATACTCTTTGGTTCTGCAGCTCCATATCTAACATCGATATCCAAAATTTAATTACACCACTTGATAGCTAACGGATCCAAGAATTAAATAGAGTCACCTCCACTTGTCACTACTTCCTGGGACAACATGAATAGGTAACTAAATAAGGCCTATACAGGTGGCCCGTGGTCCTGATCATCGAGTGTATCTATAAAAAAGCATATAAAAGTATATGTCAGTACGTATATTTTGAAAAGAACGTACTTAATTATAGGGACAGAATCTTATGCAATTCACTGCACAGTTCTTAAGTAGACAATCAATCAGAGTTACCGATTATAATCAACGTCATACCTTGTCGTAATACACAAGTTTAATTTGATGTCCTTGTCATTTAATTTACATACTAAAATGGTTCAGAGACATGTACTGATCTACCTATGACACTAACACAAGCCTTACACTTGACAATTCTGTTTAAATCGATAACAGATTAATCTTCAAACTAAATAGATTTATTTTCAGAGGATCAAATCGTCACAACACTATTTTCAAAAATGAATCAAATATGAAACAATAAATGGTTGTTAGCAGCATCATAGCAACATATAACAAATATATGGCTTATAAACCACTCTAGTTTCTCTATGGGTTCAGCTTGTAGTTCTATGATAGTGAACTACTCGGTACAGTGACTAACAAAATATTTTTTCTTATAAAGATTATGCTCATAAATTTAGTGCGTTTATGATATCAGAATTGCCCACAATACCAATTTTCGGATACCTAATTCAGAACTTCAATCAAGTAGCCGTTGAAACTAATGGCTTGTATCACATTGCCTTTACAAAGTTATGGGGTTTGGACCCTACTAATTGAGACAAAATCCCAAAATGACCGTCATACAATTTATCAGTCAGTTATTGGCAATAACGTGAGCCCTCGATGCCTCCGAACCAATTAAGCTTGAGGACTTAATTTATGAAACGGGTAAAACGACAATATGCAGACTACTGAGAGAGAACATAGACAACCTTGCCAGAGCAAAATTCAAATTCAGGCCGTAAATGTTTCGACCTCACCCGTCCGTACAAAAGACGCCCTCCAAGTAATAATTCGGAGTTAATGGTCGAAAATGTCTGAACATTTCGCCCAAAGGTTTTGTTTAACTGAAGATCTCCGGAGGCAATCGCTGAGCATCGGTTAATTTCCACTTTCACTAGGAAGCCCTTCAAAGAATTCCCAAATTATTCACACACAAATTCTCTGTCTTTCCTTTGGCGGTGGTAGTTTTTACAAAGAATCCATTATTGAAAATTTCGTAATATTTTTTTAACATGTGCAATAATAATAACATTTTTATAACTTTTTGAAGTATTCATCATCATCCTCATCAGCCTATGCTTGTCCAGTGTTCAGTGACGTAGGCCTCTCCTAATGCACGCTACTGAGCTTGGTCTTCAGTATTCTGCATCCAGTTTCTGCAAGCCGCTTTTCGCAACTCGTTACTCCACCTGGCCACACTACGTTTGCCTTAACTTTGCCAAGGTGTTGATGAGTTCATTTTCAGTTATTCCAACAGACGTTCAAAACAATTTATTCACGCTCTATCATTATTATTAATTTTATTTTAAGCCACCATACCCATATCCTGTTTCTAAAATGTTTTCGTATTGATATTGTATTCATTCATCTTTAATCTCAGCTCCAGTGAATTTTTATGAACTCATTTCGCTGCGCCAATTGGATAAAAGTAAGTATAGTTATTCTATGCCATTGGTAGAATTTTGTAGGTAAATGTGCTTTTATTTTGTTTTTATTATGCTGTTCGATCGTCTAATGTTAAGAATCTCGCATGCCTATATTATTATGTTTCTACTTAATATTTTTTGAAGTCTTGCGTCAAGTTTTATAGGAGGTCATGTACTAAAGTGTTTATAGGTAATAAACATTACCAGCCTACATCCAGTAGTTATCCACCAGTTCATGCACTGTGATATGGATGACTAGAAGACTTGATGAAGCTTGACAAATGCTGCCAAACCCAGCTGAATTCTTCTTATGACTTCCCTCTCAAAGTTGTTCTTACTTAAATGCAATATTTGCTCAAGGTAAAGAATAGAATAGAATATATTTTATTTGCACACAATGACACATTTCGCCAATTAAATGGCATGCAAAAATTGTAACTTAAATTATAATTTGATAGGTACATGCATCATGCGATAACAATAGCAATTATATTTACAATGACAATGATAATAAGCCTAATGAAAATCTAAGTAGTTATTAAGACAGTAAAAATTGTGATCCAGCAACCAGGCTCTTAATTCATATTTAAATTTAGCAAAAGGCACCTTTATGTGCTGCGGTAATCTATTATATATTTTTACAGACATCGAATAACTGCTTTTATTGTATAGTGCGGTTCTATGGGCATATGGGCATCAACCAGTCTATCTCTGTTCCTTGTGTTTTGTGGAAAAACGTCACTCGCCTTTGTATAAATATAGCTGTGTTGTCTAACAAAACATGATATGTCGTATAGTTATATATATAAACGGGACTTAATCGCGCTGAAAACTTAATATTTATTTACCTCGACGTTTCGATCAAGTTGCATTGATCACGAGAAGACTGAAGTAGCGGGTGTCAGCGTCGAGAAGGGCCAGCGTTGTCTCCAACTACCCGCATTTGGTTTTGTAAAAAAACAGAATTGTCACGACACACGACACTAACGACTGACAGATATCTTCTGACATAACCCGCGACGCGAACACTTGCTTATCACGGGATTCCAGGACGCAGCCAACTTGAAACCATCCTCTCGGTTGAAATTGGGATACTTTTTAATTTCAACCGCTTCACGTACAATCCTGGAGTAGTAGTGACGTTCCGTGGAGAGGATCTTCGGGTCATGGAGTTCTATCCAGTGATTAGGGCCCGATTCGAGCAAATGCTCAGCAATTGCAGATTTATTTATCTGGCGGTTCTTTTTTTGATATGTCGTAAATAAACATTGTTGGACAACTTCAAGTGGTACACCTCCCTTGGTTCCGGGTCAATAAGATCGTTAAACATGATCTTGGTCTTATCTTTAGTTATCTATGTTCATTCTGAGACCGATGCGTCGAGAAGCATTGGTCTAGGTTGGTCAGCATTCTGTGGAAGTCTTGCAACGACTCTGCCATTTAGGAAGATATCATTCATAAATCGTAAGTGTGAGATGTTCTCGCCATTGATATTACTGTCCATTCCTTTCCAGTCCAACGTCTTAAACATATCTTCCAAGTCATCAGTGAACAGTTTCGGGGATACATCCTCCTGTCTCACTTCCCTGCGCATTGGATTGCTTAGTTAGTTTAGACTGCTGGTTTTGTACTTGGACACTCATAGTCGCGGCTTCATACAGAAACCTCAGTACTTCGATATGTATCGCCAGTCTACTTGACAACGTTGCAAAGACTCCAGAACCACCCAGGTTTCAACGAAGTCAAAGTCCATCTCATAGTCCACAAAAGCAACACACAGGGGCTGGTCATACCTATGAACAGAAAACCAAAAATAAGCAGAAAATTATGCATACAGAATTCCAAAATCATACTGTCCTCCACAAATCCAAACCTTAATATTACCATTCTTTGTGTTTTTAAATCAATTCCAATATCTTCACATAAATCAATAGCTGGTAGGCGTAACATCCACTGAAATAGGGACGAAATGCAAATCATGTGCAAACAGGCTCCCCTGAGTTCACCGCAAACATCACACTGTTATGAAGGCTGGGTGTTGACAGTTGTTTGCGATACCCTTAAGGGAATGTTGCTAGATCATTGTGCAGAATATATTTGACTTAAGGTATCTTGTGGACTGATATTATAGAATAGACGGAAATGAGGAACCAACAGGACATATTAGGTTACTAGCTTACATTCCAAATCGGCGATTTTTCTTTAGCTCTCAATCACGCCAATGACTGCCAGTCAGAAAACACGCGCATAAAATTCATACAACCTTGAATTTTGAATTAAGATAGTCGTATCTAAAAAAACGACAAAAATATTAAAGTATCATCAAAGAATTCGAAGTTTGTTGGTGGATTTAGAGATGACCAATGCATTCGATTAGGTATCACCTACATACCGAATAAACACCACATTTTACGGGATTTCACTACATTTGATATGACAGGGCGAAAGTGGATACTACGTATCATAAAAACAAAACAGAATCTAATAAAAACATATATATTATTCATCATCATCATCATCTTGTCAGCGTTTAGAAGTCCACTGCTGAACATAGGCCTCCCCCAACGAGTGCCATGACGAGCGATCTTGTTCCACCTCCATCCACCGACTTCCTGCGATGGTTACAATGTCGTCGGTCTATCGTGTGGGGGTTTATTACTAAATATTAAATCATATAATACAAATATAACATAAATAAGTAATAAAGAAAAAAAACACTCATAAAAAAGCACATAAAAATGGGCTTCACGTAGGCTCTCACTTAGGCTTTATTCTTTACGTATTCGTGTACTAATACAAATGATTGCCCACGCCTAGCCACAGTACACTTATATCCTTATGATATAGTGTACTGTGGCCAGCCTTTATTGCCAAAGTGGTCAAAAAGTACAGTATTTGAAAAAGTTCGTCTTTTTATCCATCTGCCTACTTGGTAACGTTATCTTAACAATATTCTTAACAAAATATTCCGTCTTTCATGGCATATTTGAAAAAGAAGCCGTTTTTGTAGGTACTATTCGCTTCACGTCACAAGATTGCACACGGTACCGTAAAGAATGCCCTAACTTCTCGGGTAAATTCTGACATAGGAACACTGTCACGTACAACACAATATCATTGATGCAATCTCACGCCCGGCGTACTACTTTTATTTAACCTATGCGCCCGGCCACAATGTCTTTTCAGGTGCGAATGCCCTCATTATGTACCTAATAATGCAGGCCAACATTGTCACAACATTCGAGCCATTGTTACATATACCTCCTTATATAGTAAAATGTGTAGATAGTTTAGCCTGGTAAATTATTTACACAGACAACACTGGAGGACAACACAACCGTTTCAAGTAAAATAAAACTTCTGCCAATAGGACGCTAGCTGAAGGCTATGCAAGAATAAGAGATATCAAAATAATAGCAGTAGACCAACATAATAAAATTGGAATAATAACAACTCGAAACCATCGAGCCATCGGAGTAAGTAGTCAAAATAAAATGCGATGAGGTGACCTAATCGAAAAAAATACTCCTCTAAGTATGAGATGGTACATACTAGACGAGTCCATTTAGAAATTAAAAAAAAAAACTAGTTCAGATATTTATTTAGGTATTTGAAATATTTGCAAATACATAGTTTTTTTTATTTATCATTACCGTTTTTTTTCATAATAATTATAATGGTACGTAATAAAATTATTTATAATTCCATTAAAATAGTCTTGCATATCATGTGATGTTATCGATCGCGATCGCCATTATTTACGACTGCATCTAATTACATAGCTAATACGACTGGTTTATTATTGGCTCGCATCAAAATTATCTTTTACTAACATCTTGGCTCGGCACCAATCACCTACTGACTTACTTCTGGGCTTGATCTTCGGTTTGATTACGATTGCATTTTAAACTTTTGTAAAACATATTCTCTTCTTGTAAAGGTATTAAGGTACGTTATCGTCTTGACAGTGCGGGGGCGACCCTAAAAATGATCTATTATAATTGTTTTTTATTGAATTTCTATAAATGGACGAAATATGGGAACATACACCCAAGGCATCGAGTATTATCTTTACTCACTAAACTACTTTAATTAAGCCTTTAACATAACGGACATTATTTCAGTTTATATGAAAGGAAATGGCAAAAACGGATGAAAAAAGTCCACAATCGTTTTTTAAGCCAGTCAAAACTCTTTCAAAAGTTAAAAAGATTTTTATGTTGATTCATTGACATTATTGAGAAATACACAAAACTACAAGACCACTACAACTACAATTTCTTTACTACTGACTACTTTCTTTACATTAGCCGCAAAAAAAGCGGGTTGGTTATAAAAAATGTGATAACGTTTAAAATATTTGAGCAAAACTAAATAAAAGTATTTTTTCATTACAAATATAGGAAGAAGTAAAACTTTTTATTTATTTTTGGTGATTGTATTAAAACCCATAAATAAAAAATAAACACGATTTCTATAATTTATCATCGGCTCATAAATCTGGTGGAAAGCATGCCAAATCGTATAACAGCTGTATTATCAGCTCTTGGTGGCAATACAAGATACTTGAATGTGTGAAAATTGCATATTTAGTACATTTTTAGAAATCTAGTGAAAAATTGTCATTTTTACTTAACATATTTTATTCAAAAAAATACTTCATAATTTTGATCTTTATGACTTTTATTTATTTGTTATCAAATTGCCTTTTTATTTCATAAAGCTATTTCCAATAATAAGGAAATTATTGAGGTTTTTGTTACCGACCAGATTTCTTCGCGGCCCAGATTAAAAGAAAATAATAATTTTGAGGTTGCACATAAAAATACTATGGGTTTCCCCATAGTATTTTTATGTACTACTTATATGAAAATGTAAAAATCAATATTTACTGAATTATGAACGTCATATCTTGCCAAAACACGACACAGAAGCAAACACGTGTAAAGTCCGTCACGTGATATGTCTAACAAAATTAATTAATATATTAAATTTAGGCTAAAAATAAGTGGCCAAAATATTAACAAAAACATATTCACGCCAGTATTGGACTAAATATTTTCAAGACAAAATTTACACACAATTATTATTTCAATACCTGTTAGAATTAATAAAGCTGTAAACATATAATTATTGACATCAGTTTATTCCCAATAGTTTACAGTACTTGATATCGTATTTATATGTTATTTAAACGTTTTCTTGGTCGATATTTGACACATAGCCAAGTGTCGCGTAGTTTCGTAGTTGACTTGCAAATCATATGCGTTATAAGAATCATAACAGTAAGTCCCTCCTCTCTGCCACATTGTGTCTCGGATACATAATAGTAAGAAAAATTCATTTCAAAACACAATTAAATGAAACATTGATATAAAATACATAGTGAGTTATTCTCGAGTACGGATCTAAAAGACTTCAAAGCGAATTATGTGAAAACTTCAACAGTGAATGAACAAAAACAAATGACCAAAAATGTAGTGACCACGTGCTCCATAGAAGACGGAAAGCACGTATCAGATGTTATAGAATTAAGTGAAGTGAAAGCGTCCAAGTCTAGCTTAGCAAAAGCGAAAAAAGCGTGGATATTTAGAGGGCGATGCAAGAAAGTGAGGTTCTTAGACGAACAGATACCGAGGAATTCCTTTTGTGATCGCTTTTTACGCTTTTTCCGCTTCCTTTGGAGTTGTACGAGTACAGTGAGGACAGCATTAAGTAACAGTAAGTCTGTCTTTATTGTTTGAACATTGTTTTACTCGAACAAGGCTTTGTTTCGTCTGTAGAACGCTGTTTCCTGTAATTTTGTTGTGTTACATACGCGTTAGCAAAAAAGGTCTGTTTTCCTTTTAAAACTGTTGTAAAATAACGAAAAACTATGAAACTAGTCAAGATACAGATATGACACGAACGTGGCGATTGTGTGAGTGACTGTGTGAGGGAGGGTGTGTGTGTTAGTGTTTCAAGCCGGCCAGTGAAAAACCACGTGACTTGTCATACATTCCGGCAGAGTTTCAATGTCCTGCCAGGCAGTTGCCGGTGACACCAGTGCCATGCCGGTGTGGCCAGTGAAAAAGCGCTCATTACTACAAATTAAAACAAATGAGAGCTGCTTTGAACACGAATAATTTACTCACAGACCTAAAACCTTTTTGCTACATTACAAAATATTAATGATAGAGCATTTCTTACCTTTCTAATTATTTATTACACAAGGCCGCCTTTTCTCGTAATCTTAAACAAACAAAACGTTTAATTACTCCGAGTCATTAAATTAATATAACATAACAAATGCCATTTCGCGTTTACAACATAAAACTGAAATTAGAAGCCGAATAAACATCGCGATACGACTGACATTTAATTTTATGACGAATAACACTGAAACGAGCGATTCCATTAAATGGCAACACTAAAACTTCCTTGTCCGGAAAATTCGCGAGACATGGATGTTACTTTCTACGATATTAGACAAAACTCGACTATGTTGTAGTCGCGTTTAAACGTACCGACACTACTCGTTATAATGATATTTCCAAGTTTTCCATTGATGGCATAATCAAACTAACACAACGCTTCAGCGACAAGCGATAACATCTATGTGTAAGTACCAAAAAAACTGTACAAAGAAAATTATAAAAAAAGTCTAGGTTACTTAAAATAGGCTAATGAACAAGAATATAACATTTTTAAAATCTTGTCTGCCTGCTTGTCTGTACTTATGGTTTTTGCGCATCACGTAAACACAATTGGTCGTAAATACGATGCGGATACGGTTGGATAGCTTAGAGTTTGACTTAAACACTGGGGTACTTGGTACCTCAATTTGATAGTAGATTGATAAAAACTAGCGATCGATAAAAACTATACCTATTGTACTTTTTAGGTACATAATAACGTATGGGCTACTTTTAAAATAAATGACCATGCGGGCAAAGCCGCGAGCACAGCTAGTAAATAAAAAAGTTATATTTAAAGTAGGGCAGTAGCTGCAGAACTAAAAAGTATACTGTCTATTGAGTTCAGCTGTATCAATTTGAGCAACAATTTCGTACGGCGGCCGTACGCCTAGATGTCCTACTTTCGTGATAAACCTTACAAATTATTTAAACTAAAGGGTACGAGTAACTAATTACTACACATTGACTATTTAATAGTACCTATATTTACTAGTGGCTCTGTGAGCTGTAGACCTCGCGCGTACAAACTTTTTTGCAAACAATCTAGCGGTGTACAGTAGCGCCCTCTAGTTACCTTATTGTACAACTAACATTAATAACTGAGGTGCTCCATCTATCTCTACTTAGTAGGTAAAGGGCTGATTCCACTGATTGAAACCTAAATGTGAGAAATATACTGCATTTTGAGGAGCTATTCTGCTCATCATGCCGAAGATCCTCATCAAATCTTTAGCAAATTTTTATGAGACTAACTTAAACCTACTACTACCTTTCAAATAAAAAAGAACCATTGAAATCGGATTTAATAAGGCGGAGATATTCAGTAGCCCCCTTTTTACCCCATTTGGGGGCAAACCAATCAAAAATCCCCGACTACTAAAAATTCGCTTAACCTAGTTATATACCAAGTTTCATCTAGATCAGATGAGAAATGCGACCTGTAGAGAAAAACAGCCGGACAGACATCCGGACATACGAAATAATTTTTGCCCAAGCTGAAACAGAGACGCTTCGCTCGCGCTTCGCGCTGGCTAGGTCAATTAAGCGCAAATATTCTAAATTCTGTGTATACAACACAGAATAACTGCTTGGTACAGAAAAAGCAAACCACGTTTCATTACTCGGTAATTCACCGTACTAACATAAGCTGCTTATTTTTTATAACCTAATTTATTATATGTATCGGAATATCCCATGTGAATATGAGCATAGAAAAATATACATATAGACTGAATGTAGTAGCCCATCTCTCGTGATTTTAAATATGAACGATGGGCTAGTCAAGTGTGTTAAAAAAGAGTGGCACATCTCACACGTAAAATGCCGTTAAGTATGTAGCCTGAACTAAGAATGTTTAAACGGATTCCACACCGCCAAATCGAGAGAATCCAAAAAATGCCGATCCGCTCGAACGCACACATTTACACCACGGTAGGCCGATATGCTGCCGCATCGCAGCAAGGTCTCGTCCTTGTTAATCGAGTTAATTCTGTTGTTAATTCTGTTGTAGTACTCACGAAAATAAAAACAATGCAGTCTTATGTGTTGAGATTGTGCAGCCACAAAACTCCACAAATTATCCACTCACATAAACATACGCAGCCTCCATTAGCTATGCTTCACTCGTTTGTTTAGTGGTGTGGATTCCGTTTATTTAAACATTCGATTTCTATAATTTATCATCGGCTCAGAAATCTGGTGGAAAGCATGCCAAATCGTATAACAGCATTTTACACCACGGTAGGCCGATATGCTGCCGCATCGCAGCAAGGTCTCGTCCTTGTTAATCGAGTTAATTCTGTTGTTAATTATGTTGTAGTACTCACGAAAATTAAAACAATGCAGTCTTATGTGTTGAGATTGTGCAACCACAAAACTCCACAAATTATCCACTCACATAAACATACGCAGCCTCCATTTGCTATGCTTCACTCGTTTGTTTAGTGGTGTGGATTCCGTTTATTTAAACATTCTCGGCCTAACATTAAAACAAAAAATCTGTCAAGAGGGCGCTGCTTTCGCCATTGGCATAACAACATTCAGAACAAGGCTACTGACGTGCATCAATTAGAAACTCTTGGCAAAGATTTCCAGAACGTGGCAGTAATAATCATGGCACTAACACCAGCAATAACGCCAGCAAAGACGTTTTAGGCTGCTCAAAATATGAGTATTGTACACCCCTGTCCAACCTAGACACGATGGAAACGTTTCTAAATGTACTCGAGTAGAACTGAAGATGCTGCATAAACGTGTTTTACTGTCTTTGTAGCGGCGTGGGTACATTATATCCCATGTCTCATTTTTCACGTCACCCAAATTGAGCCATTTCAATTCCCGAGGGTTTCTGTAGACGACGTATATAGCGGGTCGACTTCGCTCCACCGCTACTTGTACGAAACGGTCTGTCCCTCATAGATTGAAATACGTGATTATTACAACTAAGAAACTGCAGGGGTCAAAGCTACTCTACACATATTGTACGAGTAGTAACGAAGGTCATACTCAAGAACCAGACTTTTTGAAATCCTACTAATATTATAAATCGTAAAGTGAGCTTGATTGCTTGTAACGCTTTCACGCTTTAACTACTCAATCGATCATTATCAAATTTTGTACACACGTTGTCAGGAGTATAGAAAAGGGCATAGGCAACTTTGCCGATTTAATGGAAAAAAAAAATATTTTTTAAGTTTTTGACAATTCGATGTCAAAGTGACAGGTGTCTAAGTGACTGATGTCAAAGTGTCAGGTGCCAAAGTGAGTAATGCTAAAATGAGTGGTGTCAAAGTGACAGGTCTCAAAGTGATAAGTGTCAAAGTGATAGGTGTTTAAGTAACAGGTGTCAAAGTGATAGGTGTCAAAATGACATGTGTCAGAGTGGAAGGTGTCAAAGTGACAGGTGTCAAAGTGTCAGGTGGCAAAGTGAGAGATGTCAAAGTAAGAAGTGTCAATATGACAGGTGTCAACCCTAGGGGTGCAATAAGGAGGGATTTTTTGAACATTTTGAAATTAACTCAATAATGTTTCGACGTGTGTGAGATAGATTAAAAGCTAACCTTTAGCATTTTTTTAACCAGTATTGTTAACGAGCGCAATAGCTAAACCTAACTATAGCTATAGATGTAAGATTAGCTATAAGGTCAGGCTGCATAAAATCATTAATATTTTGAGTTGCGCTATTGAACTTTGAGGAAAGGGGCACATAGGTAGCAAATAAAGGACAACACACAACGATAGACTGTAGTGTTAGGAACATTGTGCCCTAATCCGCAGGATAATAAGCCAACCTGTTAGCCCGCAAAATATTATTGACTGAAGGCTAAGGAAAAGGCGAACGTAGTTGTAGAAACCTCGTGCCATCTTGTATGACCACTATAACGTACAAGATGGCACGTGGCCATGCAGCCACAGAGGAGCACTAGAGTCCCTTGTAGATAATGATACAGGTTCTGTTCAGGAACAGCCCCGCTATGTAAGAGTATTAAATTACAACGCGGGCTGGACCTGAACTAAATCTACAAAAATAAAGGTAACTGACTATATCAGCGGCGAGAGCGAGAACGAGCTAGGAAAGCTCCTCTAAAACGGTCAAGCTTGTTGACAAACAATGAGTCATACTTTGGAATGTCTTGATTCTGAGAAAAACAGAGGTTAGCTATCTCAAGAATAGGTGCCGTTTCTATACGAGTGCGAGAAGCTTGAAAGATCGGAGGATCCCTCGCACCCGTAGCCTGACCATATTTTTTGTGCCTATTTCTTGAGCTTGGGAAAGTTCTCGTCTAGAACAATGGCTCGTATGACGTCATGGAAAATTTATAGTTGATTGCCCAATAGAAGAGCTTTAAATTACTTCTGATAAAAGTATAAATACCAATACATGCTAAGAAACAGTGTGCATTATCCGATTGACGTCCAAGCAAGCCAGAAGTTCTTCTATACTAGTGAAAGCACCACCCAGTTATTGAGGGCTCCGTAGCCAATATTTGTGAAATGGTTATAAATAAGTTAATAGTTTAATATTGATCTGTAACAAGTGTTAATAAATTAATTCGAACCGTGAATCAAGTACATTTCCGTTTCGTCCCCACATCCTGAGCTCAACTAAAGCCTCATTTCTCTGCTACTGGGACCCCGCCCCTATGCGAGAGTCTGCAACAAGTATGGAGCATCAAGCGTTGGTCTAACTAGCTAGATTGATGCAGTATGACGCAAGTAGTAATGTAGTTCAACCCTTAACAGTAAGAACGTTGTATAACCAGTACATAAAGCTGTCTACTCAATATAAACTTATTGTACTGGTCACGTTTGGGAGCCCTCGTGACTGGTGGTCATTGAATAAAGGCCGACGATCGGCC
The DNA here is from genome assembly GCA_946251855.1 of Alsophila aescularia. Classification (NCBI taxonomy): domain Eukaryota; kingdom Metazoa; phylum Arthropoda; class Insecta; order Lepidoptera; family Geometridae; genus Alsophila; species Alsophila aescularia. The sequence goes on along the minus strand of OX276380.1, from coordinate 8,033,970 downwards.
CCGTAATTTGTGGAATTTATCTTTAGGTCGCTTCAATTGGTGGGTTTTCCTTTGTAGTAATCGTTTGGGTTTTATTTCATCTTTGTGTGGTATTTTTCTCCGTCTTTACTTTAACAACAAAATACAAAATTTTATATAATTAGTACATACAAATAAGCAGACGTTTTATAAAGTGTGAAATTAAATGAAAAGAGTTTGATCCAAAAAAAATATTAAGCGGTTTTATGAAACTGGAAGCAGAGAGCTGAAGACAGAGCTCAGTAGGTCTCTCCCAATGAAAGCCGTTGGAAGAGTTCTACGGCCAGCAGTTGACTTATATATGCTGATAATGATGATGATGATGATGATGATGACGCATGAGATGCTTTCACTTGTATTTTATTTACCTATTGAAGCGAGATCTGCAAATCAACTTGGGCGAATTAGCGTTTTTATGTTTGTTTGTTCAACGATAACTTTAGAACCGTTGATGCGATTTTAATACAAAATATTCAATTTAATCTGAGCCATATCAGTCGGAGGTTTGTTGAGATATTTTGGTACACAAAATGTGGCGACCTACTCTAGGTACATTTCTAATTACTGGTCCCCACTCCAGAAACAACATTCAATAAACAACTAAACAAATCATCCGGTAATCAGTTCTGCGACTATGACAACTGCCACTTCAGCTTATTTACACCTAATCGCCCCAAACATAAAAATACGCTTTTCAGTATTGACGAACCTTTCAAACCATTCACTGTGACAAGGTACTTAAATATTTACTCATTTCCTGACTATAGTGGTCACGTTGCAGACCCTTGTGACTTGGCTATTCAGAGAAAAAGGTCTATTTATAGAGGCTATAGAGTTCGAAATTCGTAGAATTTATTTTCAGTATGTCGTACTAATACGTTTTCCTTATAATCAATTTGCCATTCGATATAACGGGCTAGTACGAGCATTAGGACGCGCTATGGCTAGGTGAATTGTCGACCTGCGAAAGTGTTTGGAAGAAAATGGATGAGGAGAGCTGAAGACCGAGCTCAGTGGCGTGCATTAGAAGAGGCCTACGTCCAGCAGTGGACCAACATAGGCTGACGATGACGAGCATTCAGTACGAGGGCCCAAATGTTGTTTAAGTTTTTCTCCTCAACTTATCGTTTGGAAAGTCGCCGTAGTAGATTTTGTGGATGAAGTGCATACTGATGTCAGGAGAATATATTTAATCTTTGCTGCAGTTAAGAGTTATGTCACTTACTCGTAATAAAGCTGTAAATTTTAACATTGACATTGACATTTTGTTTCGTTATATTACCTTATCTGTGCAATAAAAAAAAACTAAAAAAAAAACGGTCAAACTATTCTCATGTTTTTGCGAGATAAATGCACGGCAATTGATTTTTATATATTACTAGCTTTCGCCCGCGACTTCGTCCGCGCAGACTACTGTTTATCCTCAGAATACAGATTCTGAGAGTTTATCGCGAAAATAACTATCCTATGTTCTTCTAGGATATAACCAATGCTAAAGTACAGCATCAACGCTCTTGATGGTTTTTGACAGACTTGTTATTATTTCGTTTTCATGGTAACCGTTCCTTAAAGCGAGTAATCATCATTTTCAGTTTTCCCAGGGAAATTTACCATTTTCGAGGATAAAAAGTATCCTATGTTGGTCTCTATATTGTATAGTATCTATTTACAATGTTGAATCAAAATCAGATCAGCCGTTTTGGCGTGAAAGCACCCCAAACATACACACAACGTTTGACTTTTATGTATTGGTGTGGATATAGAATATATCGAGATGGGTGGCATACAAAGAGAGAGGTCTATGATAGTGGGCGGACACGTGCTGAAAATGATGATGACGATGATAAAAAAGATACAAAAAATAGGTAGATTCTCCAGCAGAACTTCTATATCAGCCTACATTAACCTTCTGTAAGGTATTAAGCACTAGGCCCTTTTAGTGCAAGCCACTCTTTCCTGTCACGCACTAAGCGTATCCGCTACCTTACTGCCACCTTGATAACGTTGTCTGACCTTCAAGCGCCTGCCTCTTATTCCCTGTCCTTCTTTTGGCCACCAAAGAACACTTGGATTAATTAAAAAGATAATAACCATTTTCACACTCAATAACGTAGCGTTGAACTTTCAAACAATTCAAGAGATCTTCACGTCTGGAAAATTGCTCTCCCTAGAAACGATCCTTCTAACGACCGTCCTTTAGTGAGTGCCATACTCGTAAGTCGAAATTTGTAACTCCCACTTGAGAACTTGAGTCCTTACTAATAGTCAGAAGTCACGTTTTTGTGTGGAAGAAGCTATATTTATAAACTGGGCTTAACTTGAGGCAAAGGTTTATGTCAGGTTTTAGATTAATCTTTTAAATGTTTATCCTACACTCATATCGTAAAATCAGGATTATGAACTCAAAAATTGTGGACGTGCCGTGCGTAATGTATACGCACGGCACGTCCACGTGTATTATTTTTCTTATTAGGGACGTGCCGTGCGTATACATTACGCACGGCACGTCCCTAATAAGAAAAATAATACATTATAACACTTTTTTTTAACTAAACAATGTTATAATATTTTTTTCGTACTACGAGAGTTTTCACCATTTATTACATGATAACACTGTTTTTTGAGTCATGGGTGTGATATTCGTATTTATGTATGTTTATCCGTTATCTAGTACCCATATTACAGGGTATCCTAGTTTGGGGCTAGGTAATTGGTGTGAAAATCTCCCAAATATATTATTATTATTACATTATTTTTTCCCCATAAAATCACTGGTTTGGCTCCGCACTACGAGAGTTTTCGCCATTTATTATATATGGTGGCGCATGTTAGACCGTATGCGCGTGAATTTGCTGTGGCAGTCCACAGCAAATTTATGCGCCATAATTTACTTTACTTTAGTACCTTACCAATTAAATGTTTTTTTTTTTTGTTTAGATCAAATGTTTTATCCTTATTAAAAATGTGACAAAGATTAAGTGTTACACATGTGAAAGCAGTATTGTTGAGGAGAATGTGACTCTTCCTGACATCACGGAACAGCTGGGAACATGACGAACGAGCTTTTACCAGCAAAATCAAGAAAATATTACGAGTTGCCGCCATTTTGTTACCCTTTTAAAGTAGAAAGCATGGCAATTAATTTATGGAGGGAAAAAAAACTGCTTGTGTGCCCGTAACATAATCAATAACCACTTCAGATATACGGTTGTTTAGAAAATGCCATATTTGAATAAAATACCACACAAAATGTTAAAAGTTGATAGTAAAAAAGGGAGTATTCTTAGAAAATAAAAATATTTCTGAATCTAATGCGATAAAGTATGTTTTTTTTTCTCTAATTGTATAGTTCTATCAATAATATTACACAAAATAAAAAAGAAAATATTTGATTAAAAAAATAGCGGTATAAAAAATGGCGCGCGGAGTAATTTTCACCTGGTATTAAAACACAATTTATAAATAAATGTTTTTTTATTTTTTCCCTTTATTTATCATCAAATTACATTAATATTACAACAACAAAAAAACTTACCATCTCCAATATTTCATGATAAAATACGAAGAAAGACTGGCGCGTGGTGGGTGCCGTGCATGTACTTACTGGTCTGAATGCTAATTAAAGAGGTTGAAATAACGAATACATTAACGTTACCACATAGAATGCACTTATAAACGTGAATTGCTTCTGAAAGTGAATGTTCAAAAAGCAAGACACCAAAAAATTACAAAAAACGGGAAACAAAACTCTTGAACAAAATTAATTATTAACGTGATTAAATATATTCAAATGGCTGTCAAATAACACTGAGAGTCGCCAGACTATCTTTTTATAATTATCATACAACAGAAAGGTTAAATTATTCAATAATATTAAATAAAACAACGGCAACTAACGGGGGCAAAAATATGCAACTAGAGAGGCTTGTGTACGGACTTTTCAGGCGGCGAGCAACCAGAGAGGCTCATGCACTGAGTGGCTATGTAATTAAACACGTTTCATAAACTACTATTTTGAGAGAGTAGTGCTGTAGTGTATTGATTAACAAATTACTCCAAAGTTTAAATTAGATCTTCAGAAGTCGGGCATTGGTATCTAACATCACAGATAATTAAAAATATTAACAGGAGCCCCAATAGGGCATTAATAACAGTTAACTGAATCTACTACGTACACAAAAGTAACACAAAAAAACTAATTAAAAAAAATACCTGCTGCAAATAGTATGAAATTTAAAAGAGAAATAATTCAACATTTTTTTGAGATCTGTGTAACGCCGTTACCGGCTTATGTAAATACGTAATTACCTGGCACCGTCCTCAAAAAAATGGGATTATTTATATATATTAAGCTTTGTACTATTTGGAGTCGTTTCTTTTTTAATTAATTTTTATTTCTTGATCCGTGCTTCGGAGGGCACGTTAAGCTGTCGGTCCCAGCTGTTACTGATTAATAGCATTCGTTAAGCCATGTCAAAGGCTTGATAAACTCTGACACCAGAAGCCAGCACTACCTCATACGACAAACAAACAACATTTCTTACCTTTTAGTTTCGTTAAGGTAAGCCTAAGAGAATTAAGTACTTACTTCCGTTCGCTAAGAAGAAAGCTATTCTGGAAACAGTTAACAGACTATATCTTTTAAAAAACTGGAACGTTTTTTTTTATTACGGTCTTGGCAATCGGTGTAGCACGTGTTAGGTTATAACTTATTGATATGTTTAATCTATCTAGTAACAACCATTTTTACAACAATAGAATAACAATGTAAGAGTTGACGATATTCAGTTGCAGTACTGGACGAGACATTACAACTTCGTACTTACATTTTAAGTATTTCACAATGAAATGAATATTCTCAGGTTATAACTTATTGATATGTGTAATCTGTCTAGTACCAGCCATTTTTATAACAATGTAAGAGCTAAAGATATTCAGTTGCGGTACTGGACTAGATAATACAACTTGGTACTTATGTTTTACGTATTTAACAATGTAATGAATATTCTCACTGAATCGCCTCACCACTGACGATATTATAATGTATTTATAAAATATTGCACTTCAAGACAAGTGACTACCGAATGAATCTTTTTGTAAATAATTATGTCATTTCTTAGATCTATGGCGAGTTTGTAATCTGTGATAATAACAAATTATGTTTATGAAGAAAAACTGATCTGGAATCTGTTCCACAACTTATTAAGTAATAGCTTACAATTGATAATTATACATTTATATAATGGTGCTTAAAATGCTTAGTACAGTTATCCTTTAATTTTAAGTAAAATTACCGAGCCATTGTATTATAGCTCTGAAACATCTATATTTATATTTCCGTTCAAATTAGAATGATTTAAAATCATGTGAACTTAAGATATTAATAGAAATGCTTAAAACTAAGTACTTACCCGATTAATATTAATGTTTTATCACTTAATCAGCTCTGTACACTTAAACCTATAATTGTAGTAAAACACATCCTTTCCAGCTAAAAATTGTAATTTATGAGAATAATATAAGAATAATGTTATGACTTTCAATATTTGTTAACATTATGAAAAATATGTATTTAAACGTCTTAATTATTCAAATGATTAACAATGTGTAAACAATACCGAGTTAACAATTATTAAATAGTTTCAATGTAATAAAAGATGTACATTTCCCTCACTTCGGCGCCATTTGCAGGCTCATTCCTACTGATGCAGACTACGTGACTTTGGCGGGTAGAATCTCTATAAAAAGCAGCCTCTGGGCTGAGCAGCGCTCTGTTCGTTTCCTGTCGTCGTTGCATCAACAAGACACCAAAAGTTAAGTACAATTAATATTACCTACACTGTTATTCTGCTACTCTGTTTCCTTGTCCCATTTTTACTGTGTATAACTGTGTATTTTGCAAATAGATATTGTCGGTTCTATGGTTTTTCCATATTGGTTATTATAACCAATGTGATTGTGTTAGAAATGATTAGGATCACTTTATTCATGATAAATGTTTTTTATTTTGTGCCTGGTGTAACTATGGTGATTGTAAAAAGAAAATAAAGTGTCATTATGACCTAGTATCACATAGAGTTTGTTAGTATATTAGGTATTTAGTGTATGATATCTATGTTAATGATAATTGTAAACCTGATGATGAAAAAATATATTCGCCCGTAGTTTCTTGGCAGTTCTTCTATGGTGGTATATTCCGAATCTGGTGGTAGAATCAATAAAAAATATAACAATTCTATTTCCTTGTTTCTATGAATAATCCTTAGATTGTGCCTTTTTAGTACATATTAGGCAGGTACTAAACTGCTCAGTAATTTTCAAGCTTTTATTAGATATCAACTTGCTTATATTTTATTAGGTTCAGAATTAGTTTCACTTGCTATAATAGAAGAAAGGTAATGAAGGCACTTTAGTGTCAATAATTTTATTTATATTCTAAGAACAACATAACCAAACTTAGGTGTGATGTGATGTAATTACAGTATTAATGATTCCTAGATAACTTAATATATATCAACATATGTCTATTAATCTCACACACGCTTGCCTAGTAGATACCTATTCACTCTTGACTTGAACACACCGGGGTTTTAAATTTGGTTCATTTATTTAGATACCTAGACTAACATAAATTAATATTACGCATTTTCAACAATATAACATACATACACATCAAATTAAGAACCTCTTTTTTTACGTTGGTTATAAAATAAGAATCGACACTTAGAAATATGACATCGCAGAGAAGCATTCTTAATCATATATGAGAATTAAATTTTTTAATCAAAATCTTTATAAAATATTCTGTACCATAATAATATTCTGTAAAACCTACCTAACTCCCAAGTGACATAACAATGCAAAAAAGGTGTTAATTTATGGTACAATACTTCTGAATTAGCGCCACGTAATGTCCCCCTAAATCATTTTTACACTGACTAGGTAAATTACTTTCTTAATTTATTATTACGACTGTCTGCCGAGCGTTTTGTAAGCAATTTATTCTGTTTTGGGAATTATGGCCAGGTAATTTGTTTCGGTCTCGATTGGTTTAATTTTCGAATAATAGATTAATATTCTTTGTCCATAGCTTGGTGTTAACAAATTATAGGTTTCTGTATAGCACACACATCTCACACACACATTAACACAACTCACATGGCCCTGTTTAAATTTTAGACTCATATTGGTGTCGATTCTGAGTGCACCAATTAAAACTAAAACTAAATTTGACAGCTCTAGAATTGTTGCTGTCCCTTTCGTTTCCAAAAGGTTTGATAGTAGTAGTACTCAGTATATTTGTAGGTAAATACGTTTATTTTGTGTCAAGACTCTTTTGGTCTTCTGGCTTTACTTTTATTGTATGTATATGTCGCCGGCAGATAGATTTATCTGCCGTTTAATTAACTGCCTAGCCTTTTGATTGAATTTTGCCATTCAATTAACGGCCTGAATGATATTCAGCCATTCAATAAAGTCGTGCGAAGCCAGCTATTATATATATAAAGACTACCTGTACCCGCGGCTTCACACACGTGGCCATTTCTCTAGGTAAAAACCAGGCTCTGCTTTTTAAGAGTTTTTTCATTAAATATACTGGGTCAATCACAAACCTGATCAATGTAAAGATTAAGATACATGTTTATGAGATCTTTTTCTCTCTAGAACTAAGATAAAAAAATCGGCCTGAATGATATTCAGCCATTAAATCAAGTCGTGCGAAGCCGCGGGTACAGCTAGTATATATATATATATATATATATATATATATATATATATATATATATATATATATATACTAGCTGGCTGGTAGGGTACAGGTAGTCTATATATATATAGACTACCTGTACCCGCGGCTTCACACGCGTGGCCATTTCTCTAGGTATAGACCAGGCTCTACTTCTAAAGGTTTTTTCCGTAAATATACTGGGTCAATCACAAACCTGATAAATGTAAAACTTAACATACATGTTTTTGAGATCTTTATCTCTCTAAAACTAAGATGAATAAATGATTAACCAACTTCAGTACGAATAATAGAACAGCCTACAAAAAATAATATATTTTCAATGCCCAGAATTGCGACCGATATCCCGCAGGAACCCTTTATTTTTTCGGTATTAAAAGTATTTTCAATTTTCACTCATCATATAAACTATGACTGTGCCAAGTTGCATCAAAATCTGTCCGGAAGTTTCAGCGTGATAAGTATTCGTTGAAATAACTTTCAACCCCTATCCTGCGGGAACCCTTTAACTTTTCGGGAAGAGAAGTATCCTTTGTCGTAGTATGAACTCAAATCATGCCAAGTTTCCTTTGAATTCATTCAGCAGTTTCGGCATGATGTGCGTCCTAGATACAGACAGACAGACAGACAACAGAAAAAATTAAAATCTTTTTTGGTCTCAGTATTAATATAGAACAGCCTCCAAAAAATATACAAAATATCTTCAATGTACAGAATTTGGACCCCTATTCCGCAGGAACCCATTATTTTACGAGATAAAAAGTATCCTCAAGTTTTACCCATCATATAAATTATGACTGTGCCAAGTTGCATTAAAATCCACTCATTAGTTTAGTTATTACGTAAGTGTTTTTTTAAATAACTTTCAACCCCTATCCTGCGGTTCCCGATTATTTTTTCGGGATGAAAAGTATCCTATTTTCTACCTCGTACTATGAACTCAAATCATACCAAGTTTCATTTAAATTCATTCAGCAGTTTCGGTGTGATGCCTAGCCAAGATACAGACAGATAGACAGAAAGACAAAAAAAAAAAACGGTTTTGGCTTCAGTACGGAAAACAGAACAAACTCCAAAAAAAATTACTAAATATTTTCAATTTACAGAATTGGACCTGTTACAGTTATAATATAAGTAAGTATAGATACACCTCGTATAGAAACACGTCAACATACATACACCTCGGCTATCGGTACGGTCCGTACGCCAAATGCGACAAACATATTGAAAAGCAACAAAAATAAAACCTTTGCCTTCCTCAAATACAGATTTTGTGTATGTTAAACCTTTTGATCACTCTATATTTAAAAAAATTGCCCAAGAACTCTAAACATGAGGCGTATCCACAGTAGACATATTGTACATACATACATCCCTATGTCGAATGAGGTCTTAGTATTTGTATGTGGCTGTAAGACTGCTAACAATAATTGTAAGCAGTAAGATGGCTTAACCATCAATGTCGGTCTCTGCGTGCGCTCCGAAGCATGGGGCAATGGAAAATTCGCACTTAGCTTAATAAAAGACAATGGTGAGGGGCAGAAAATCGAACCCGGTGTTATTGGATTGCAAAATATATATAACCACTTGAATTTTATCTATTTTAAGTAAATAAGCTTCCAACCTGGACCTTGCCCCAAACTAACATCAGAAGCTATCAATATCAAGCGTGATATCGATGTCTCGATTGATGACCAATCTAGGGTCAATTACTCGAGCTTATCTAATCACTACCCTGTCTGAAAGCTAATTACACACCTACTCGGATAACTGACGTTTGGTAATTGGTCTAGGAACTAGATCTTGGGCAATTAGACTGTAACTTGGGCACTGCTAAAGTAAACATCTGTTGATGTAAATTACCACATCGCCAGTGCCGTGCCGTCGCTGTCAAATAGTGGAAAACGAGTGCATGTGACTAGTGACTACTGATGGTAGTACTATTATTTATTCTGTGCTACTAGCTCGAATCAATATTTCCCCACCCTATTAATATAGCAGAAAGTTCAGGGCAAACCAAAGCTGCGTTCAAAATCTTGCATCTTTCAATCTGAAAAGGTTCCTTCTGAAACCAATGTCATAATTACAAATTAAATTGTAGATAATTTCAAAACAGTCCCTAATCGCTCGATAGCGATCGAAACAAAGAATTCGAATTAATCATTCGAAGTTCGAAGCACCTATTATAAGTTCGTCTGCGAAGGCAAATCGCGCCCTTCCAATTTCCGCCCACGATACCGGGGGAAATGGAAACACCGATGTTGTCGCACCGCCTGTTATTGCTGTCCTTACAAAACGTAGCATTGTAACGATTTGTTTCCTTGTTGTGGAGTCTCATTGGATGGTTTAAGAAAGAGAAGCTCAGAAGTAAGATGATGTGGGAGTTTGATGGAGACGATGAGATCGTGACATGAATAGATAGATCGCTCGGATTCTAGTATAATTATTCACAATATCAAGCTTCAAGAGGCCTTCGACCGTAGCGTCGTTAAGTGCGTGGCAGTCCCTTGTTCGGTCTACACCACGTGATGAGCCGTCATGTTAGCACATATTACCAAACTAAATTGTGCCAACATGAATCTTATCGGATACGGCTACCTAAGAAAATCCACAGCGACTTTTATATGTGCACGGTTCTCTCCCGTGTAGGTACGTCAACACTACGTTGTGAGCCACCTGGCTCATGGCTCATCGATCGAAGTTTGTTCAAATACTGATAAATACCCGTTGAGAGCTGGCTGTTGTCATCATTTATGATTTAGTGTACTTAGCATTTAATTTTGATCTAAATTACGTACGTGTTTGGCAATGATAAAATAGCATGTGTAGAGAGATAGCTGCAGATACTGTGGCCATCTCTACTGATTGCCCACCACATAAATGTGGATGTGATCATAGTTCCTGTACCTACTGAAAACTAGTGACTCTGTGAGCTGTAGAGACTTTTTTGCAAACAATCTAACAGTGCACAGTAGCGCCATCTAGTAACCTTATTGTAAAACTAGCATTAATAACCAAGGTGATCCATTAATCCCGACCTAGTGGGTAAAGGGCTGATTCCACTGGTAGAAACATAAAAGTGAGAAATTTACTGTATTTTGAGGAGCTATTCTGCTCATTACGCCGAAGATCCTTACTATTTTTTTATGAAACTAATACAAAGTTATTAACTTTCAGATAAAAAAGAAACGTTGAAATCGTATCTAATAATAATAGCCCCCCTTTTGCCCCTTTTTTGGGGGAAGTACCCCCCAATCAAAAATCCAATTCGTCTAAAAAATTCTTAAAATTTGTTTAACCTGTATATCAAGTTTCGTCTAGATCGGTTGAGAAATACGAGATCCAACCGGACAGACATCCGGACATACGAAAGTATTTTTGGCCAAGCTGAAGCGGAAACGCTTCACTCGCGCTTCGCGCTCGCTCGGTCAATTACTTATTTACACTGAGGAATAGTGGAGGACCACGCTATACACTGACCTATCTATATGTTAGTAAAATATGCAGATGAATAGTTCCTAGTTATCTAAAACACAACGTAAACTTTTAACGATTAGCACCGCATTAAAATATACTTTTACACAAACTACGCAGTGCACAAAAACCATTAAAACCCCACGTGTGTGAATAAACTGAACCAATGAATATAGTAAATAGATTTACTACTCATTTACGTGTAACAAAAGAAGATATTACTTTATACTTCATTCAATTCTCATTAAATTTTCAATCCTACTGTTTGTACATAAAGTACAAAACCAATCGGCTATTAATAATATTTTCAACGGTACAAGTGACGTTTATTTCGCAATAAATCGGATTTAGCTCATTGTCAAACAAAATGAGTCATTATGCGGATACGTTATTTTACAAGCTTTATTATTCCGTTTATCCCCGTTACACTACTGCACACAGCACTACCAGTTCATGCATTGAAAGTCTATGTTTAGTTTACACCAACTTTGTAAAAATATAAATGTTGTAATAAATAATATCTTTTCGCTCGCTTTCCTGCAATCTATGGGAGTGATTTCATGAAAAGTGTAGGTGTTAAAAATGTTATAACAGATGTTACACAAATGTTAACAGATGTTACACATCATATGCAACTACAGATCTATGATCAGATATATGATCGACAGTATTTTATTTTTTTGTAATTTGTACTCATATTTGTAAATACAAAACTATACTTAAAACGCTATCATCATCATCAACACCATCAGCCTGAATTCGTCCACTGCTGGACAAAGGCCTCTCCCAATGAAACCTAGGACTTGTGGAAGGCTCACTGTGAGAGTCCACGTCTCGGCGCCACGCATTGAAGACTTTTATCTTCAGGCACTGTGGAATGGACGACGAGAAGACACCGACGAACTTTGCCAAACGCTGCCTAGCACCACTGAATCCTTCTGTTGGCTTCTCTGTCAAAGTTGTTTCTACTCAACTGCAAAGTCTGGCCCAGATAGATATACTCTTTAACAACTTTGAGGGGTGTACCATCACCATAGCTACAGGTCTGGGGGTAATAAGATAGTTATACGTGATCTTGGTCTTATCTAGTTTATCCCGAGGCCAATTTGTCTAAAAGCATCAGCCAGACCATTTAGCATTTGATCAAGTTCCTGCACCAATTCCACCATAAGGACTATGTCATCGGCAAATCTTAAGTGTGAGATGTAGTCGACGTTTATATTTATGCCCTTCCCTTGTCAGTCCACAGACTTAAACATATCTTCCAAGGCGTTGGTGAAGAGTTTCGGGGATATAACATCCTCCTGTCTCACTCACCTGTGCAAGTAGATATGTTAACACTGCTGGTTCTGTACTTGAACACTCATGGTTGCGGCGTCATAAAGACATCTCAGCACCTCAACATACAGCTAGTCCACTTGGCATCGCTGCAGACTCCAAAATAGCCCAGGTCTCAAAGAAGTCAAAGACCTTCTCATAGTCCACACAGGCAAGACACGGGCTGGTTATTCTGTATAACCTGCCTCACTGTATGTGGTCTATGGTGCCAAAACCTCCGTGAAACCTTGCCTGCTCTGGAGGTTGAAACTCGTCAAGTTTTCTTGCAAGATGATTTGTGATTACCCTCGAAAACATTGTATTCACTGTGGCTCAGGAGTGAGATGGGGCGATAGTTTTTAGGAGGGTTTTCTCACTCATTTTGTAAAATAAAATACAATACTCCTGTTCTACGCCTCAGGAGTTCTCCCAGTTCACATTTGTGAAAAGTTACAAGTACCTACTTTCAAGAGCAACAAAATGACTCCGTCCTCACCTGGGGCTTTACCATTTTTAGGAAAGCAAAGCGCCATCTCAATGTAATTTTGGCTGACTTAAAATGCTATAAAGCTATTAAATGTTTGAAATCGGAATTAACAATAAGATAAACCGGCACAGGTATTTTACATATATTTCTACACACAAAGCCTTTTTTTTATCTTTTCTCATTCAACGTATCTGTGTAATATTTACCAAAACTCACTTTCACGGCCCAGTTTTACCAAGCAATCATAAGCTGTACGAGTAATATCACTAAAAAACACTTTTCTTTCCAACAGTACTTTTATCGGCCGCGAGCTAGGGCAATAAAGTAGAAACAGAGCGAGTATAAATAGGGGGAATAACTACGAATAAGTAAAAAGGGGAATAAATCAACCTGACAGTCTCACTTTAAAAAATTTAACCCGCCCTATTAGGATTTAAGACGCCGATATCTCGACAATCCACAAATTTAGCGGATTATACTAACAAATATAATATTTTATTAAGAAATCACAAATATTAATAATTTGTTGGATCTATCGATGGGGTAAAAATGTCGTGTGGTGTCATCTGATACGGTTTGTAAATTATGAAAATATTTCTCGCAATTCGTCCATACGATATACTAGGGCAAAAATTACAAATTTGCAAAGTATTAAATCAACACATAAAAATAAACTCAGAAACATCATTAATTTGAAATGAAAAATAAAAATTTCTACTTGCTGCTTAAGACTTAAAATAATCCATTAGCAGTAGCATCCCGTGAAATTCATTACCAGAACACTCAAACAGATCTAGATCTTGGCCCTGATCAAGCAGAGCATTGAGAAGCCGCAGCTCCCGCGGTAATGGCGCTTGTCTGCTCTATTGGCTTGGTTGGTTTTAATGAACTATGGTCTGTTGAAGTCATCCTCTCAGGAATAGCATCTTCCTTGAACATAAGAAACATAAACTGAAAGCAAGTGGAACCGCGCGTTCGCTCGTAAACCTCACTTGATGTTTCAAAGGCCAAGTGCGGCCGTTAATACGTCTTTTGTTAATGAACCTGATCTGCACAAGAATAGTGTTTCTGATGTACCCGAGCCGAGAATAGCGTGTTTACAGTGTTCTCGTACGCATCTGTCTGAGCAGGTCTTGTATTTATCACCTGTTAAAACGATGAATAACAGCGTGTTCTGAGCCGAAGGTCTTTCCTTCTCTAAAGAACTTTATAAGGGTTTTCACTATTCTTTTTCTGACTATAAAAACGTTTGTAGATTCTAACGTTGTAGGGTTATCAGTGATCAACTGTTGACGTTGACGGAGTTTTGGGCTTATCAGCAGTTGAATGTTGACATTGACTGAGTTTAACTTGGTTTTATCAGCGGTTTTAAATTAAAGTTATCTGCTTTTCAGATGAATTGTATTCCGTTGTGACTAACCACTGCTATTAATTTGATAACAATTATGTTTTTACACGACCACGGCGAAACATGGGAAGGGTAATGAAGTTAAAATGTTCCACGATATCGTCGATAGCCAATTTTGAAAATCGAGGTGCCAATCGATTCGTATTCAGGTATAGTGTCATAGACAATTTTGTTACCCGACTACGGTAAGGCAAAGTAAGGCTTATGTGTTTAAACTAAAAACTTGGTCCTATTTTGACAAGCATGATATGAATCGATTTGTCTTCATGTATAGAGTGTCATAGGCATTTTTTTTTACCTGACTACGGCAAGGCAGACGAAGGGTTATGTGATCAAACTAACAACTTGATCCGAATTTGACTTGCGAGGTATCAATAGATTCGTCTTTATCGCAAGAGAATCATATGCTATTTTTTTCCCGACTGTAGTCTGGTTTTAGTTTTTGAACTTATGTCTTGTTATCAGAGATTAATCTAAATGAATTTATCCTCTTCAAATAAACCACTTACTTCTTTAACATTTCTGGGAGTTACAAATTTTCGTCTAGACGCGTACCACAAAAACTGATGTTAGACGGCGCATCACAGACGCTTTTAGAAGAATAGGCAACATGTATACTCAGCAATGGGACAGCATTGTTTAACAGATGTACCATTATCTGCTGTTAAAACGGTAAATTCTTCTTCTTTCGAGTAGAGGTTAAAAGCGTATCAATCCGAGAAGAGATAATATTATTTTTACAATAATAAAAATTTAATTGTAGTAGGAAAAAAAGCGTTACCATTATTGGCTTTTCTTCAACTCTTTTTGCTGTGTTGCTCTATTTCCGACGTGAATGACGCGAGTGACCCGCTAACGGAGTTTCATTTCGCTTTCGGCTGACCTGTCTGGTCGATTTTCCCGCACGAAGTATTCTCGTCTTGACACGTAGGGCACGAAAATGTTTGACAAATTTGAAGTTGAAAATAGAAACAGCTTTAATTCGCTAAAATGACCAACATCTGCTCAAAAACATACACTTATAAAAATATCGGCTGTGACTGAACTGATATAAGAAATTCACAATACATCAAAAAGGTATTTTTCAATGTTGTCAAAAAGCTTCGTAAATAAAATTAATTACAACTCGTATTTCAACAGAAAGAGCAAACATCTAAATAACGACCCCCGAAGAATTCAGTCATTAATTTAGCCCAAAAAGTCGGTTTCCGAAGCGTTAATATCCCCGGTGAAATACATCGAGTGATCCTGACCAGAGAGCGAAGTTAGATGTTTTCCGCTGTCTCGATACCTTCAATTTGTCTACCGATTCTACTATCATTTATTCTGTGCGGATATCAAATCGATAAAACGTAAACAGTCTGACAAGCGCTCACTGAGATTTAGATGCAGATGTTTCTTCTTTCCTATTGAATTATTTTGTAATTCCTTTGGATGCTACATTATTCTCTTGAATAAAAGCTCGTTTAGTTTAATTACTAATCAAAACACAAAAATCGCGTTAGGTCGCAATAGTCTGAAAAATCCTGCTTTTTGGGGATGTTGTTATGATATATACCAATAGTGTATAACTAAATTTGCAGCTTCCAAAGACCTGTGCTGACTTCGTGGTTCTAGAAAAACATCGTAATTCTTGGTATTTTTTTCAGATTTTGGCTTATAACTTCAAAAAAGTATTTTCCATGGAAAATTTATGTGTTACACTTATAAAGATAACAAAATTATCTATAATTTCAGCTCAACCACAGCTCTGTAGGCTCAATAAAATTTGAGATGCAGTACTTCAGACATTGGCTACTTTCCCTAAAAAGTTCGAAATTGTAGTTTTAGCCGCCTTCCGAGCAGAAAATCACTTATCATATTTAATCTACGAGGAAGATCATAAGCAGACTAATAATAGCAGAATAGTTCTCTTGTAATCAGGATAAAACGAAAAATTAAGGAAATCGGATTTTTCCAGTTATGTAAATTGTTATTAATATTGCACAGTTTTCTAGCAAGAGAAAACAAAAATGTTGGGCGTCCTTTCGAAACAGCCAGCCTTTCTTGACGCAAATATCACGTTTCTCAATCCTAACGCCACTCATGAAGAGAGCCTGTGCTGGCTAAAATGTGTCTTGGCACTGTATGGTGGGGAAAAAGGCTAATGTATATACTATGTATATGGATATATATTTATATATGTATATATATATATATATATATATGTATATATATATATATATATATGTATATATATATATATATATATATATATATGTATATATATATATATATATGTATATATATATATATACATATATATATATATATATATATATATATATATACATATATAAATATATATACTGTACTATATATTTACATATTTATGTGTAGGTATATTGGAATATATGTGTATATATGTTTATTCATTGTATTCAGTTTTTATTATTTATTTGTTAGATTATAATGCACCACCGTCTTTGCCGTATATTAATTCCTTTCCATCCAAAGGTTGTCTGGAAGAGATCGCTTTTTAGCGATAAGCCCGCCCATTGTCCCATTTATTTTGTATAAATGTTTTAGTTATTATTGTATTTTTTGTTCTATGTGGTGTACAATAAAGAGTTATCTATCTATCTATCTCCCTCCATGCCATGCGTTACGAGATATTATTTTCATTCTGCTGCCAACGCCAAAGTCCATCTCGCTCGTCGGCCCCCAACCGAAGAGGCTGCTGCCCAACATTGCTACATTTTTATCCAAAACAAAACGGAAGTTGTTTGTTCAGCTCCATACATTCTTTAGTCCGCTAAAAAGACTTCGAATGTTGAACGTCGACTGACTGCTACTGATATGCATTATATTCTCACAGTATATTCCCGGCTTCCGAAACAAAAGGAACCCACACTCGCGTCGTTAGAAGCCAACGTAAACACAATCTCACTACTACGCTATAAAGCTCAAGATAAAATGTCGGTGAACATAGACATGGAATCATTTTCACGAAAAAAAAACTTGAGAAGACGCACCTTGAATACTCTCAAGTCGGCAGTGACGGCATTGAAACAAATAGCGAGTAAGTGCTTTTCAATTATATTGTCTTGAAAACATGTATATTTTTCTTTTGTGTTCTTGAAGCGAGTATATATCACAAATAAGAATATGTTTGGCTTAATTTAAGGCATGGGATTAAGCTCTCTCTTGACATGTGTATTTGAGTAAGGGCTTAAGAATAAGTAGAACGTTAGGTACTTACTTATACGTAAGGTAAGACCTAAAAGCGTTTTTTTTTTATATTGTGTTGGTATTTGGATAGAGGTATATTTTTTTGTCTTTTTATTTAATTTGTTGTTTCATTTTTGGCAAGGGTTGGGTAGTAGTTTTCCATTTATCATTTGTCTGACAAACAGTTTGGCGGAAGTAAGCTACATATTTTTACTTCGTTCATTATAAACATGGATTTCCGCAAAGTAACGCCTGAATCTATCAACTATAACGAAAAGAGCTTACCTAAGCTATTTGCACGTAATATATATAGTATATAGAGTCAAATGTTAAAGAAATGGTAAATATCATTTAAAATTGTCTGGAGAATTACTTCAGTTCATGTAAATATTGATTTACATGCTTGCTATTGTACAAAAACTAACAAGAAAAAACATAAAAATAAAAACACACGCGATGAAATTTATTTTCATGCCTTAAGTATCTATTCAACTTGAGCCTAAATAAAACTGAATCAAAAGCAAATAAATGACAAATATCTTCCTCCAACTTTCTCAACACTGTTACGATATTCAAATTCGTGTAACGTAAGCTCAATATTTACATACTGCTCTTGATAAGTTTGAAGGTCGCGCCTTGGGAGCAGACTTCGGAGACCATTAGACTCGACGAGTTACTTTCCACGCCACTCGAGGGCGAGGGCGGCTATAACAATCCAGAGTATTTGTGAAACGTCAGCGTCTATAATGAAGGTGTCATTCAGAGGCTCGAGGAAGCCATTGTGCTCATTTTCACGTCCCGGGTAGGCTCGCGAGCACTTCCCGTGGAGCCTTGTTTGTCAAGACTATCGTACCCTTGAAAACTCTTCGTAACAGAGCTTTCGTTACATTTCACCTTTTGTTACAAGAGATCCTCGGGATTTCGAAATTAGGCCAAATCTTGACGTTTATTAATGAACACGGACAATACACCATTGTCTCATTCGAATGATTCGAAGTTACAATCGGCCCTGCTCTGGTGGAAATGAATTATGGAATGGATTTGCATAAATAAACCCGATTTTGCTAAAAGCTTCCGAGTAAATGCTGTTGCATATTTTATAGAAATCTTATTCCTCAATTTGGTCGTTGTTATTGGCACTTCAGGTTTCTATTTTGTGGATGGAAACGATTTGTAATGAAGAGGAAATTGTTAAACTGTTTGTTTGTTTGGAAAGTCTATTAATATTACGAATTTAAATTCAATCTTACCTCTTTTTATACGACTGCCCAAAAAAAGGAGTGTAATGTTTTTAGGATTCATGTATGTTTGTACGTATGATGTATGTGAGTTTCTTTATTCCACCATAAATTTAAATGCCTGAATAATTTTAGACGTATGGGGTAACGTTAGAATCCTTAAATCCCCCCGAGTAATAAAGGCTACATTTGATTTAAAAAAAAGGCGATTTAAAATATTTCAGGCGTTTGCTTCCATTTTAAATATGCGAAATTATTATTTTTTCTTCTTATTTTACAATTTGGGTATAAAATTAAAGGCCTTGATAAACACATTCCAACAGTATAGAATTTATTGGCATAAGTTCATTATTGGCAGGGCAGGCGTGTTTTGTCTAGGTATTAAATGGCCAATCTTTTAAGAACTGAAATCTCTTCAGTTAGAAAAGAAAAAGATGAGGCTGACAAATGAGTGCTCAAATTTACCGCTGATTGAGTGCTCTGTCTTAAAATGACAAGACATTCATAGATTTCTATGAAAGTAAGTAGTACCTATATAACTTTGTATTAACGTCACCTAGTTTTACGCTACAAGTCTAAGCAAATGTACCGAACAAGCACGCTAATCTAAGCTTGGTACGTGTGTCCGCTGTTAAGTTTCATTTATCTTACATGCAAAAGGCAGCGCCCAACATTCTCAAGCATTATGGGTAATGATCACAAGCTGGTAGTAAACTGAGGTTGTGATTTACCAAGCCGCAAAGTTTACTTTGGCAAATAGAGTCGCACATCAGGGCTGCACGATTAAATTATAAACACGGTTTAGAGCTGAAATTACATAAATATTCATGTGTTTCCCCACTTCCATTCCGAACATAATGCTGCAAGATGTTTGTGTTACATTTCAATTTAATTAGGAATTCTCAGCGAGAGAATTAAGTGCGTATTCGAACAAAGGCGCGCACGTAGTTACTTGTAAAAAAATACGTATACATTTTGGGTTACGTAAGGGATGCATGCATATTATAATAGAACTAGCTTTCCCGCCTGCGACTTCGTACGCTTGGATTACTGTTTATCGCGAAAAAAAGCATCCTATTTTCTTCTAGGATATTAAAAACCAATGCAAAAGTAGGTATAGCACCAATGCTCTTGATGCTTTTTGACAGACTTGTTATTTCGTTTCCACGTCAACCGTTCCTTACAGTGAGTAATCAACATTTTTCCAGTTTTCCAGCTGAAACTTTCAATTTTCCGGGATAAAAAGTATCCTATGTTTTATTCTACGGTATAAGCTATCTCCATTCTAAATTTCATCAAAATCCGTCCAGCCGTTATCGCATGAAAGCTCCCCAAACAAACAAAAAAACAAACAAACAGACAACGTTTCACTTTTATATATTGGTAAGGATGTATAATTGTACCTATACTCATTTGCCTTCGCTTAACTTAAGTAGTAGCTTGAATCGAGAGTGTAGTGCACAACCAAATTATGTCCCATTTTTTTATGGATGATATATCTGTCTCAATCAATGCTGCTATGATTCAGTGAGCTACTTCCTTTATTACGGATTTATATACAAAATCCTTACCTACTAAATGACTGATTTAAAAGAACCTTTTTTTTACGTTTCGCATTAATATAACTTGGTGTTCCATTGTAGAGATCAAAGCAAGAATATCAGACTAACAAAAGAACCTTCTCTATTGGAATAATCAATTCACTCGTTTAGGCATTTAAAACTGTTTTCTAAACGTGTAGCCTCAATTTTTCCCCTAGATCTATACAATACCTTCTGGAAATCTCTGTTAGAGTGAAACTAGCCTACGATTTTATAATGTGAAAATGTAAGGGGTCTGACGCATGGTCACCAGTGTTATAGGGACTTTTATGTAGAACAGGGAACGTCACAGTGAAAACGCTATTGTATCTCAAGTTTCTTAAACTATTTTTACTAGGCTACCAATTAATTTGCTAACAACAGGCTTGGCCTATCGAGCCTCAAATTAAATCTCAGACTTAGTATCTCAACGTAAATATTATTATTGCAATGACATGTGTATGTGTATGGACATAACATAGTGTTAGAATTCCAGTAGGTAAGTATAAATTTGAGCTAAGGAACTACATGCAACTTCTTTGAACGCTATCTCTTAACTATCGAGAAGAGTTATCGGTCTGAAGCCCGAACCTTATAGAAAGCCAAACTTTTTTCCTCGTTATATAAAGGTACAATATAAAAACTATCATCGCTTCAAATTGAGCAATTTTCACTCCAAATTGCTGCGATTTATTTGTATATTTCCATTCACGACTCCGAGATTTTTATCTCCAATAAAATGCTATTTCAATGTCTATTCAAGTAATAAAGATTTCATAACCAGTTCTAAGGAGATTCTTCAATAATTCAATTCATAAAATGCTGCTTTTATCAGGCGGATGTGAAATAACACAAACATTTTTCCGAGAAATGTGGAGCATAAAAATCTTTTTATTTTGTTTTCATTTAACATCCAAAATTATTAGCAGGTGTAAAGCCTCCAGCCACGTTTTATAAGTATCTGATAAGCTTATTGATATATATCAATTACCTGTGAATTAGAAAGTCACAATTTGATTTCCCCAGTAGAAGAAGTCCGAAATTGTTTGCTTTAGACAATTTCGGACATAAATCAGATATTTTAACTTGGAAAGTTCCATTAAAGGTCCCAGCGATCCCCCAGAGCAGACCGTCAGCCATTTAAATTCAGTAGGTATTCCGTAAGTTTGTGTGGAGCCTACAAATCGGATGTTGCCGACCTAGCGCAATCTATTAGGGACCGCGTCGCCAATTTGTTCAGAATAGGTTAAGTTTACGTTGAGTTCCAAACTCAAGAGTAACTTCTTAGAAAGCCTTTTCTTTATACTTGGTTACTAATAGCTTATGTAACGAGACGTCAGATTGTTCGCTTATAGTAAGCCCCAAGCCTCCCTGGATAATTGCAGCGCCCCAAAACTTCGGACTGAAAAATCTAGCATTGCACTGCCACTCGTCACCTTGAGACATTGATTTTAAGTGTCATGGCCAAAGTGCCTTTGAAACCGGAACACAGAATTATATAATATATATAATATACAGAGAATTCAACTCAGAATTCGACGCAGAATTCAATAACGCGCACACGTTAGAAACTATGTCACCGAGGCATATTGAAGCCTCCAATGATCCACGGCTCCTCGAACCGATCGTGAGTGAGTTGCTGAATAAATTATCGAGGACGACCCAATTCCGCTTTAATTAATTTTGTGTTAACTCCGAATGGGTTAAGCTGGTGCGTAGGTGTTTAAAGTGATTGAAAATATTATATTACCGAATCATCATAAGAAATATTCAATGATAGTGATATTGGTAATTCCTCAAAGTTTGAATCAAGGAATCAATCCCATATTAACTAATACCTGACTTGCTTGCCCTCAGTAGGTATCAATAAACGTTCTACCTCCATATGAATATCATTTCCTAAACATACCAAGATACATAGGTAACCCTGCACCAGCTAGAACCTATCAGTTTCCCAAGTAAACTCCACCCAGGCACGTTTCTAGTACAATGTCAATATACTCGTGAATGTTCCGACTCCTGCCCTACATCGAAAACTGATCAATGTGGGACGGGCGCATTTTGATCGGATCATTCGTCTACCTGTCGACGCGGTTGTGTAACCAGAGCTTTATATTTTGTTGGGACGGTCCTATCACATAACCGAGAAATATTAAAGAGCTACTTATCTCTTACTTTGTTGCTGGCAATACTTGCAAGTACCAGCTAGAAGATTTAGAGACTGGATCAAAGCGATGGAAGGCTTGTAGGCGAAAATAAATTGGCAGTCGTTCGAAAAAGTGTAGATCAAACTTGGCGGAAACCTCGGATAGCGACTTTGTTTTTATCAATACATAGATTAAAACAAAGTTGCTTCCGCGTCTGTCTCTTTCTGTTTGGTCGCTAACTCCTAAACCACGCAACGGGTTTTGATGCGGTTTTCACCATCCGTTAGATATTTTTTCACGGAATGTTTGTATATATAATAGAAACATACGAGACCTGACGTAACGTAGTGAGGTAGGAGGCGGCGAGCGAAGCGAGCCGCTGACCCCCCAAGCGGAGTGAAGGTCGAGTGTGCGTTTAATTCATATTTTTCACTTTTTTTTTTCTAACTTACACCCGAGCAAATCCGAAACGGGTTGCTCGTTTATATATAATACATTGATATAATACAAATTCTATGATACACTAGATACAAAGAATCTTTGTATGGGTCGTAGCGTTGGGCTATATGTTTTATAATGTTGTAGAGCGATCACCAAAAAAAATTACTTACATAGGAAAAACCCGGCTGAGAATGATTGCTTACCAACTTTAAATCGTTATAGATCCTAAGAAATGAAAAATGATAAGAGAAACACAAAGATGATTTTCAAATATACATATTCAGTTAACATACTCGTAGTTCGTCAACTTTTTTTTTTCATTTTACAATATGGCGTCTGGTTGTCGCCATATTACATTTTGATTAATGTCATGTCTTTAGTGACACTCGCAAGATTAAGACAAATCGATTGAATCATCAAAACGGGTAAAACCACCACTCAATCGGGTAAAAATTATAAAAAGCGAAATACTTTCGATAAAGTCAAAGTCCTACTTAAAAAGGAAGCTGCATAGATTGGGAAACTCAAAACTTGAAAAGTAATCAACATCTTTTCACATCCACGCCCCTTGTTGAAGTAAAATTTGAGAAGCTTTTGAGTGTCCGGTTTACACCGGAATCTATGGTTACTGAAACAGGAACCGGAACGTCAGAACGGAAACCTCGAACATAGGAGCTATTCTGCAGAGCAAGACGCAGCTAAACTGGATGGAGCCAAACTTTTGTTTGGACTTGATTATGGATTCCCGCGTCGAATTGTTTCCGATGTTAGATAGCGGTTGTTGTAGTTGCCACTAACAAACGTGGGTTTAATACGAAAACTTTCAGGATTTTGATCAAATTTGGGCAATGGTATCAGGAAAGTGCCGATTTTCATACGACACGGGTACTTCCCAACGGATCACAACATAATCAGAATTTCTCATTGACTGATCACGCTCGGCCTTCCCATCGGACCATGCGATCCGTTGCAACTCAAATACATATATATTTTCTCTTGTCAACAGATCAAGTGAAACCTTCTTTGGAGACCTACATCCCCACTAATATATAAAACTTAAACGTTGTTTGTTTGTTTGAGGCGTTTTCACGCCGAAAAGGCTTGACCGATTTTGATGAAAATTTGTGTTATCGTCATCATATGTTTGTCTACTGCTAGACGTAGGTATGTCATAATACACGCTACTGAGCTCGGTTTTCAGCTCTCCTCATCCATTTTATTCTAACCTCTTATCGCAGGTAGTCCCTCCACCTGGCCACAGGGCGTCCTATCCTGCGAAAAATTGTGTGTAGATTTTGAACTAGTACAGAATGAAGTTTAGAATATATAATATGTAAAATTATAACAATGCTTAAAACACAACGCCTTCCACAGTTTCACTCAAGCTTTTCTTTATTGAGAAAGTTCCATTCTTGGCTAAGTACGTCTATGACCATATCATCGGTTTACACCACGTGAAACATCAAACACTAGCCGCTGACCAATCCACACCAATATATAAAAATTAAACGTTGTCTGGTTTGAGAAGCTTTCACGCCAAAACGGCTCATCCGATTTTGATGAAACTTTGTAAATAGGTACTGTATGATATAGATACCAACATGGATACTTTTTATTCCAGAAAATAATAAGTTGCCACGGGAAAACTGCAAAATGTCGATAACTCAATTAGTCTTGGAAACGAAATAATAATAAGTCTATCAAAAAACATCAAGAGCGTTGGTGCTATACTTTTGCATTGGTTTTTTAATACGAGTATCCTAGATGAACATAGGATGCTATTTTTCACGATGAACTGTAGTGACGAAATCGTGGGCTAAAGCTAGTAAAACTATTCTTCACTGCTCAAACTTACAATTCTCCCATTAATATTAACAGGCAACGCCAGAAATTTTCAAATTGCCCCAGATTAAAAACGTAACCAGTTTACTCCACATAATTGTGCGAAATCTCCCAAATTATACCTAACTCCGGTTTTAGATTAACCTTGCCTAACTCGAGACAAGGGTACAACAAGCCCCATGAGCTCGTTGCGAAAATGAAAGCGTAAATAATCCCTAATTCTCAGTGATTTGGGAGCGGATGGGAATTAATGGAAACGCCACGCTTTCTCAAAGATGCTTAGATTGTAGAAACAGAGATAATGGCATTGTCACCAGTTGTATGTAATGAGGAGGCGGGTTCTAGATAATTTAATATTAAAAATATGTCATATGTTTCCTACGAATAATAATTCTGTTTTAGACTAAAACTACAGTCAATAAAACACAGCAACATTGCACCGCTCGTGCCATAAATAGACATACGCAGACTGTAGCGGCAATGCGAGTCATTGCTAATACGTGCTACACTAACGCCCCTTTAACAGTTACTAAGGCCACAGGATGCCAGTTGTGTGCGTTGCACCGAATTTATGCGGTCCACACCCAAGGCATTTCCTTATCTGGTATCTAATATTCCCAATTTTAATTACATCTATGGTTTTAGATAAAGGGTTACAGAGCAACATCTTGTTTGTCCTGTCCTTAAACGCCCTAGAGACATCTTAAGCGAACCGGACGATGAAAGCGATAGATTCGTCCAACCCGTCCTCACCATCTTTCAACACAATAAGCGACCTTGCCGCCGAGGTCGAAGGTCCCGTAATTAAAGTCGATTTTATACGCCTTCGAGTTTCTTGCCGATTCTTCTCGAAGGTGTATTCCGAATCGGTGATCAATTACGCAAATAATTCAAATGGCTCCAGCCGTTTCATCAGGACCCCCTCGATCACTACTGAAACTAGCGATCCAGGGGTGTTTAATCAGACCCCCGTAATCAATGGCAACTGTCCAAGCCGAGGTTCGTACCCTCTGGGTGCCCTTAAGCAAGTGGCCAAAACTTAACTTCGGCGTGCGCCTTCTGCGTCACGCTTTGCGGCCGAGCGCTTTCGCGTCCGCCAGGTGACGCTGTAGAGGTCAGTTATAATAGACGAACAGCATATATCCTTCATAAAAAAAAAACTTGTTTGAAAAGTAACTTAAGTTTTGTGGAACTGTTTATTGTGCTTGTAAAAGTTGCTGTATTCTCTTTTGTAATCTGATCACATAAGGCTATATTTGATCATGATTCCGAAAAGCTGAAAGCTGTTTATAAAAATTGTCATCCACCGCTCATTCCAAGTACCGAAAAATATTAAAATCATAACAATTTAATATAGGGACTTTTACACAACACAAATTAAACTAGTGGCTCTGTGAGCTGTAGACCTCGCGCGCACAAACTTTTTTGCAAATAATCTAGCGGTGCACAGTTACCTTATTGTAAAATTAAATTAATAACCAAGGTGCTCCATCAATCCTTACCTAGTGGGCAAAGGGCTGATTCCACTGGTAGAAATCTAAAAGTGAGTAATTTACTGCATTTTGAAGAGCTATTCTGCTCATCACGCCGAAGATTCTCATCAGATCTTCAACAAATTTTTTATGAGACCAATTAAAGGTTTTTTTTTATTTAAAATTATTTAAAATAAAAAAAAACTATCCAAATCGGATGTAATAAGGCGGAGATATTCAGTAGCCCCCTTTTTCCCCTTTCTGGGGGAAGTACCCGATCAAAAATCCCCGAGGACTAAAAAATTCAAAAAATTTGTTTAACCTTTATACCATGTTTCGTCTAGATCGGTTGATAAATGTGACCTGTAGAGGAGAACAGAGATCCAAACTGACATCCGGACATACGAAAGCATTTTTGCCCAAGCTGAAACGAAGACGCTTCGCGCTCGCTCGGTCATTAAACACAAATTAATCTTAGAATCGACAAATGTTCATTCAACATCTCAAGTGAAAAATGTTCATTCACAACATCTCAAGTGAAAATTCTGTGATGCTGAAAGTGTGTCTGATTTGTTATTTCCAAACACGCGATAAAAGGTAAATCCTTCAGCAGGAGCAGGTCAGGTAATTAATTGTGAGTGGCGGCTATTCATTATGAAGGCCTTGCAGTTCGGACGGCTGTTGTGTCGTGGGGTTTGTTTATCAGGATTTTGTTTTGTTATGGTTAACACTCATCCATACCAATATATAAAAGTGAAACGTTGTCTGTTTGTGTGTTTGTTTGGGGAGCTTTCACGCGATAACGGCTGGACAGATTTTGATGAAACTTGGAATGGAGAAATAGCTTATAAAACATAGGATACTTTTCATCCCGGAAAATAGAAAGTTTCTACGAAAAAATGTTGATTACTCGCTGTAAGAAACGGTTGCCATGGGAACGATATAACAAGTATGTCAAAAAACATCAAGAGTGGTGCTTTAGCACTTTGTTCTCAAATCTGTGTGCTATACCTACTTTTGCATTGGTTTTTAATATCCTAGAAGTACATAGGATGTTTTTTTTCCCGATAAACAGTAGTCCGCGCGGACGAAGTCGCGGGCGGGAAAACTAGTTATTAGTATACAACGCTTTAAAAATCGTGTACAAATTGCAAAATTTATTGAACACAGTATCTGTTAACGTCACAGATTTAATAATAATTAACTAACTTTGTCAAAGAAAAACAATCAGAATCAGATGTTTATATTTTCAAGTTTATTAATTTGAAAACCTATATAGTTTAGTTACATAATTCAGCCCCAAAGAGTAATTTTCTGGCTCAATCTATTTATTCAAAGTACAAATTCGAACTCTACACAAAAGGGCTTAAATCAAAACACCGAAATAAATCACTCAAACCCTTAGACTACATAACGCTATTATAACGCATCAGTGGCTCGTTAAAGGTTCCCAAAGCGGTCAAGCCGAAAATAGCTGAAAATACCTAACGTCAAGTTTCACTCATCCGTAATTGAAATGGCCGTCTGGGCGGGCAAAGCGAAAAATAAGTGTTAGGTGTTTGAAAATTGCCCTCTAGTGTCCTGTGCGACCCCGGCCAGGTTTTAATTGGTTCGCGACTCGATGCGACATGAGTACTAGACTACAGTGCCAGACAGTATGGGCTTTGAAATGACACGATGTCATAAACAGTAAAGCCATCATCTACACAGTATAAAAGGAAATCCTCGGCGCGTCTGGCTGTCTGTATGTCTACGCTAATCTTGGGAAACATTGTAACTGATTTGGAAGTGGGTTTAATTATTACGATCTGCATATCTTGCAGGGGTTTGAGTAACGGATCGCGAGATTAGTTTGGTGTAGGAACGGATCGCCAGCATACGAAGATTTTCTCTACAAAGTCTGATAAAATCAGTTGGCATGGAAGAGTTTTTTGCATGCACTGCGTAATCTAACAGAGCTTGGTAATAAATAATATATGACAAGAAAGTTCTAAAAAAGTCCTCGACATACGTATTACTAGAATTTACTTGAATATTTTTTCTAGCTTTTCGATCTACACTTGTATGACAAGTAATTTGGGGGTCGGGTCAGGGTCATAGGCTTAACTATTTTTTCTTTACAATACGTTATGTGTGTGGTACATCCGTCGGCGTCCAGAGTCCTGACCCCGCCCGCGCCCACTTTGTCACACTATGAAACCACATATATCTATCAGTAGGTAAAAGAAGCGCAAGGCTGTCATTTAATTTGGCATGTGTATAATATACCAAGTGCACACGACTTCATTCGGTAACATCGAAACTCGAAAGGATCCACGACGCGATAAAAAATACAGAAAAATCTAGTCAGGAAAAATATACCTACTGTTGAAAAGAAAAATATTAGACAAAATTTAGTCTCGTTCATTTGACTGTTATTCTAAATTTTGAATTTGCCTTTACTGAGTTCACATCGTGACTTTACTCTGGTGGAAACTGCAACACTACACATTTTCCTAAGCTTTGGTAGGATTTATACAAATGTGTTCATTCTCCCCGCTTCTCGTAGCCCTTACAAATTTTAATTAAGCTCGCGTACCAACTTATGACGGAATCATAAACAGTGATAAAGAGAAATACGTGCTTCCTGACGCGTAAAACTACGAACATACATATTTTTCACCTAACCCACTTTTGAAAATACAGCTTTGTTAGTTAGGCCTGTTTGACCTGTATTTACTCGACTAACTTTCGTGTTACATTTTCTCTTGTTTAGTTTATTTTTGTCGATGAAAGTAGTCGGTTTGTTCCTGGCATCAAAGAGCAGGCGCAGAAACGTGAGGAAATTACGAAATCGATTACATTAGTGACTTTCCACTGTTCCCGTACACGTGTAAACGCGAGAATGCTTATAAACGTTTGGTCGGAGCAAATTGGTGCACCACATATCAAAATGTTATTTAACTGACGACGAGAATGGATTGCGAGGTCGCAAATTCTCTGCACACTTATAAAGGTGTAGTTATTAATGTCAAACGGTTTCTGAAATATTGAGTGGATTCTTATTTATAAATGTCAAACGGTTTCTGAAATACTATTTAGTGATTGTTTATTGATTAATGTCAAACGGTTTCTGAAATACTGTTAAGTTAATATTTATTGATTAATGTCAGATAATTTCTGAAAATACACTTTTAAAGTTTTAATTTAAAGTTTATTTACTAATGTCAGATATTTTCTAAAATACTGCTAAGTAAATGATAATTGATTACTAATATCTGAAATCTAAAACGATCAAACTAGTTGGATGTTTTTCGATAACTGCTATAACACCGCTCAGTTTCTCGTGACCTCGTCTTCAGAGTAAATTGTAGATCTCCATAGATTTCTATGGAGATCTACAATCTAAGCTAAAGACGAAATTCAAACCGTCCTCACCATCATCTGCGTGTCACTTACCACGTAAGATGGTGTTATGCTTACTTACCAATCCGTTTCAAGATAAATAAAAAGATTATAAACATGGAATAGAGATTTTGGGTGTACTTAAATTAAAAACATCTATGTCCTATAATTTTTACCCGACTGCACGGAGGGTTATGTGTTTGGGTTGTTTGTTTCTTTGTTTGTACGTTTCTTAGGCACGTCCTACAGCCTAAACGGCTTGATGGATTTTCATAAATGAGGTATCATTGGATTCGTATTGATCACGAGAGTGCGATAAGATATATGAAGTGACAAGAAAACTAATATGGCGTCATAAAAATGATAATAAAAATGACCAAAACCTATCGCGTGAGGTATCAAAATGAAGGTATTTAAAAGACTTTCAAAAATATTTAATTCTCTTAACTAAACAGTAGCAATTTTCTTTTAAGCTTCTTACAAAATTATCAATGTTGGATTATTCAAGTTAATGCAAATACTTTATTCTAATGTTGCAATTGTAACTGTTAAAGTAAAGTAAGATATGTAAGTTAAAAATGAACATTAAATTTATATAAATACCAGCTGCGCCCCGCGGTTTCACCCGCGATCCTCATGAACTGTGTATTTTTCCGAGATAAAAAGAAGTCTATGTGTTAATCCAGGGTATTAACTACCAACATACCAAATTTCATCGAAATCTATTTAAGCGAGAAGACCAAACTTATCATTATATTATGAGTTTGATTATTTTTGCGGGCGGTCAGATCGTATTCAATTTAAAAAAAAATGCAGTCAGGTTTTTGTATGCTTATAATAATTTTACTTGATTAAACTATTGTATATTAATCTTCATTAAAATTCAATTTGCATATACATACATATATCCTACACACACGTACATGGTACATATAATTTCAGAGAATTTAGTCCCAGTTACACCCCGTAATTCTTTTCCCTGAATGTGGTTATTGGACGTCGCCCGTGTTGTACATAATGCAATTTGGAATACTCCACTACTACTCGTAGTAGGCAGGTAGGTACTAGGTAGTACTATGACCCTACTTACATCACGTCAAGGCTCACGACCATAACTAATACTAATTACCTACTTATAGAACACACATACACTAGGCAAGTCATAATTTAAATTAGCTTGTGCCCGCGTGCTACGAGTATCATGTGAACGGAACTTTGTTAAATAGGCGTTTCTCTATAAACTGAGAACTCGTTGTATCAGGCCCATATTATATAAAAACATATAGATTACCTCTTGTATTTTTAGTAGTTAACATTAAAATTATGAACTTAGATTATCTCAGTGTACAGAATGCATTAAAACTAAATGTATTCTATCAAAAACGAACAATCCCTGAGGTTTCACCAAGGCTTTATAGTTGCTATAGATTAAATTAATTTAAACAATAACTTCATAAATCAATTAAATTATTTGAACAATTATATGATTGTTGTTTACACCCGCTCATTTTTTTATATATGTATTTTTGAAACTATAAATCCAATTAAAATTTATCACAATACTTTGTGAAATGTTCCCCTAATTTTAAATTACGTGTCACCTAATCTACAGCATATATTGAGTTATTGCATGTGACGAAACGAAAAGACCTGAAGTTTGCACGGTTGCCATGTTTGCACGGTGCGCCTGGGCGCTATTTTGTTTAACGCTGCACGAGCATCACTCCATAGAAACCACGTGGCAACCTCATAGCAGATGTTCCCCCGTTACGAATTATTTTAATTTCTATTCATTTATTTTATTTCTATCTTAGAAATAATACTTTTTTATAACTGATTAACATCTCCTGTGTACTACAAAATAACATACATTTATTTTATTCTGTGCTACCTTGAAACATATGATATGCTCGTTGAAAAAGAAGTATAATATGTTACGAGTATCACGAATGAAAAATACAGGGGTGATAACGTATAAAAGTAAAAAAGGTCAAAAACATATGGACTGAGATACATACATAAAAAAAAAAGTTGTAGATTAATGAGCTAGGGCTGTTGTGAATTTCTACAAGGATGATTAAAAAAAACTGTTATTAAATTACGAAATTGCTAATAAAATTGTATTTTCCTTAACAGGAATTGTTGTCTATGGCCTGACATAGACAACAATTCCCAGATTATTTTTATTTTTCTTAATTTGTCAATATTTCCTAAAGTATCAGGCTCATTGGGGATGACACTCTGGTAAAGAGTAAGCTTCAAAGTCTGGCGCATCGACGTGAGGTAGCAAGCCTGGCGGAGAGTGTGCACAAGAACTGCACAACCTGATTCCCCCATCACCTTTCCATCACCGTACGACTAGACGATCAGCAAAGCGCCACCCTTTCATTGTTGAAATACCTCGCACAAGAACGAAGCGTTACGCTTCTACATTTATTATAAGAACTGCAAAGGAGTGGAATGCCCTGCCCTCGTCAGTGTTTCCGCTAAATAATAACCCCGGTGTGTTCAAGTCAAGAGTGAATAGGTATCTACTAGGCAAGCGTGCTACACCTTCGACCACATCATCGCTTTCCATCAGGTGAGATCGTGGTCAAACGATTACCTAGTCCGTAATAAAAAAAGAAAAAAAGAAAAAGTAGGTAATTGAAATATTTTTTAGTTCATCTGCTGTGTATTATTAACCAGGTCTTGTAAGTTTTTTAATTATTAAGGAAAAAGTGAACTTTCCTAGAACGACTTGCCCAGTTTACAGAAAACCAAATACATTTATGATTTATTATTTTTAACCGAAGGTTCTCAATTCGACCCGTTTATTTTTTATATTTGTTATCTCAGAACTCCGTGATTTGCGAACCGATTTTAAAAATTATTTTTTGTTTGCAAGGATATACTTTCAGATTGGTCCCATAGAAATTTTATCAAAATCTGTTCAGTTGTTTTTTAACCAGTTCCAATAATAAAAAATTGGAAAAATTTGGAAATTTGTTAAAAAATAATTTATATCAGTGCAGATACGCCTGTGTGATCTATATATACTATCTTATCTGCATTCTTTTCGCATGTTTCTTACTCAGCGACGTTTAAATTCAACCCTTTGCAGAAAACATCAGCCGACAGCAAAGCTTCTACATGAAAAATCGACTACATTATATGTCTAAATAAAGCTGGTGTTCTCTACAAATTGCGGCCGTCCACTAATAATGACTAGTGCTTCTTTAGAGCTTGTAAAGATATCTTTGTTCGGCAAAGATAAATCCAGCGTCTAAAGGCAAGTTACTTACAAAAATATTCTGTATTCTTTAGTTGAAACGACGATCAGTGTGCCACAAACCGATTTTCAAGCTCTAGTATATAAGGCGATGGGGATTTGCGATGTACTTGTTCAGTAAATCCCTACACTATGTTGAAGAAAATAGTTTAATAACGAAGCAAATAATATTAAAAACATGTGCCTTTAGCTGTGATTATTTTTGAACTTTGATCGGTACATGCACACATGATCATTTAAATGACGACTTGTTATTTTTATTGAGCATTGTTTGATTGTCCTCTGACATGGCTTAACGACTGCTGTTAATCAATAACAGCCGGGACCGACAGCTTAACGTGCCCTCCGAAGCACGGAGCGATGGAAAACCGCACATAACTTCGAAAAGTCATTGGTGTGGAGCCTAAGTTTTGAACCCGGTATCGTTGGATTCTAAATTGCACATAGAACCAATCAACCAGGCTACCATCGCTCTGAGCATTGTTAAAATATAATACTGTTAAAAAGGTCTGCGGAGTGATTTGACTGCGGTTGAGTTCGGTTCGGTGAGTTGGTACAAATTCAATATAAACTGTAGCTTGATCGCATCAATAGCTGTCAAATCCACACAAAATTGACCACCGAACTGAACTGAATTCGATCGCACTATATTCGTAATTCAGACGCGGATCTCTGCATACTTAAATAAATAAACTAAAACAAATTATTTTCATTATCAAAAAGTTAGTAACAATAACACAAATGCTGGAATATTAAACTGTCCAGTAGTAACTACTACTCTCAGAGAAGTAGAGACCTACCTTTGCTCGTACAAAGCTAAGTCCTGCGACTAAAGCCACGTTACTTACAGAGTATATCCAGTACAAAGCTGCTTGAAACAGCCCTGGCTAAAACAGCCCCCACGGGCTGCGACCGCGACAGATATATGCCACGGGCGGCTTTCTCGGCTTTAATCAGGGATAGGGTGCGATGCGAGCCGTGTCTACGATGTGTCCCGTGCTTAGGATTTGTATTGGGATAAACAATGTTTATTTGCTAATGGCTGAATAATACTAAAAGTTTATTTATTTTTATAATATATCTAAAAACTCATGATTCACAAGATCAGGTATTCCTCTGACTATACATTTTTTCTTTCTCGTGAGTTTTTTAGCAGTTTTATTTAATTTATGATTAACACTCGCGATAGTATTGTTAAACAACATATGATAGTTATGTTGTTTGTTGTTATGAATAAATGTATTTAATTTCCTTCCACGGTTTTTTTAGTCCAATTTTAGGAAGTATAAAAACAGTTGGAAAATATAATTGGTTTGAGAATTTTGTGGAAAAAACAGATATAAGTACACCCACCTAACATTGTATTTTTTTATGGTTTTACGCGAACTTAACATTAGGTACAAGCATAGTTCAATGTTCTTACCCACCACGGAAAAGCCACGATATTATTATTTTTTTGCTCTATTTGGGCGACTACGGCGAAGTAAGGGTACGGTATTTAAGTTAACAGTCTATGTATGTATGTTTGTATGTATGAATGTATATATGTAGATGTTCCGTCATAGGGTGGCCCCTATTGGTCCGACTTTGATAAACCAATCAAAGTGTCAATTGATTCGTCTTCAGATATAGAGTGTAATAGGCTATTTTGTTTACCCGACTTATGCGAAGTGAAGGAAGGGTTATGTTCTCAAACTAAAAACTTGGTCTGAATTTGACAAGCGAGGTTTCAATCGATTCGTCTTCATGTAAGAGTATTATGGGCTATTTTTCTATGGCAAGTCAAAGGAAACCCTAAAAACTGCTCCGAATTTTAGAAAAGAGGTATCAGTCGATTCATCTATAGCGCAAAAGTTTTATATTGCTGTTTATTACCCGCGTTTTGGTTTTTGAACTTATGCCTGTTTTCAGAAAGTTCATGTTCAAATAGTCGTGCAAGATCTTACACACAAACCTACTTACTTACTTTATTACATTATTTACGAAATATAGAAAACTTCGTTCAACAATAACCTCATAAAACTGCAAACTTATAGTGTAAACAACTAACTGGGTCACAACACAAGTATGTGATCTCACATATAATACGAGAAACTAAGTTTTGCCACTTCATCCACGTGGACTCCAAAAACTCTAGAATTTGTTATCGGGCTCAAAAATTATATCCAGACCAATATATAAAAGCGAAACGTGGTCTTTTTGTTTGTTTGTTTGTTTGTTTGGGGAGCTTTCACGCGATAACTACTAGATAGATACTATTATTTCTTTCACGACCTGGATGACTGGTAGATAATGCTGTTTAGCATTAAGTCGTTCCTTGTACACTATTTTTTTGTGCAAAACAATTAAATAAATAAATAAATAACGGCTGGACGGATTTTGATGAAATTTGGAATAGACGTAGCTTACACCCTGGCATAAAACATAGAATACTTTTATCCCGGTTTTTTTTCAGTATCTACGGGAAAACCGGAAAAACTATAAAAAAACTCGCTATAAGAACCTTTCGTTTCCTGATTGCCATGGAAACGAAATACTTCGCTTGTCAAAATCGGACCGGAGTTTTAATTTGAATACATAGCCCAAACCAACCTTCACTTTGCCTTGACGTAATCGGGTAAAAATAAATATAGCCTATGACTCTCTATACCTAAAGACGAATCAATTGACACCTCGCTTATCAAAATCGAACCAATAGGGGCGACGCTATGGTGGAACATCCACATAACCACATACATACATACATACGTACATACAAATATAAACTCATGTTAAACTCATTACCCTTCCCTTGCTTTGCTGTAGTCGGGTAAAGTAGTCTATGACACTCTTGCGATGAAGACTAATTGATTGATACCTCGCTTGCCAAAATAGGACCAAGTTTTTAGTTTGAACAAATAACCCCTCCTTTGCTTTGCCGTAGTTGTTTAAAAATAGCTTAAGACACTCTATAAACACACCCACGTAGATTCATACATACATACATACATACATACATAGACTGTTAAACTCATTACCCTTCCCTTGCCCTAAAGTCGCCCTAAGTAAAGTGCCATAAGTCCATATACAGCCATGGCTCATTCATAGTTAGTTTCCTAAGAGTATATGGCCACAGAATATATAACAATACTAAGGTGTTGCATCGTTAGACATCAAAGCAGCTGATAATCTAACAACATAGAATCTCAAAGGCCTTCAGCACATTCTCAAGATTTTCACAATCGAACTTCAACCTTATCAAATTGAGAATAGGTCTAGGGTAAATGGAAAGAGCCAAAGTTTTCAACTGTTCGGGAGTCTCGTATTGCCAATATTCGGTGTATTGTTTCGTAAAACAACGATTACTATGACACTTTTATCGTAAAGGGATGTCGTGGTAACAGCGGTGACAATGGCTGGAGTCAAAGTTTGGCAAACAGCTCAGTATGAAATAATCAGAGGGCTCGATGTTGCTTGACTTCACTCTCTGGCTCGATATTACACGCTTACCTCGAGATTACTTACGAACATGTCTAGATGCGCTCAATTCGTTTTACATTATTTATTGGGTATAAATCAAACCGCAAAAATTATGTAGAGAAGAAAAAGGATTTTATTAAAACTTCAATATCACTTTTTTTTTTTATGATGATTATTTAACTCCGTGTTTTCTCCCGTATGGATGATGATGAAGTTGATGAAAACTACGAATATCCATCGATCGATAATTTTTTGTAATATAACGAACATTTTAAAACAATTAATAGCCTAATTGGTCCAGCCGTTCTCATGTGATTAGCTTACCAACGAACAGCATTTCATTTTTATATAAATAGATACTATTGACTCGCCCCGGCTTCGCTCGGGTAATTATAAAATACAACCCATATTACTCGCTGATAACGTGAATCTATAGGTGAAAGAACTTTTAAAATCTGTCCAGTATTACATACAAACATACAAAAAAAAATACAAAATACTAATCTTTCATCTTTATAATATTAGTTTAGATATAGATAAAAATGTTCGTAAAATATTTTCATATTTTTTATATTGGTGTTTTTTTTTTCGACAAACCTTTATAAGGCTTCGCACATTTAACAATCATACGAATACATACCTTTCCCTTGCGCTTGCAATTTTAGATTTCCGTAGTTCAACAACGAACCTTTGTATAACCATTGAGTCAGTACGTCTCTCCGTCCGTCACAGCATTATTAAAACCTTCGCTAGTCAGGTGGGCACTTTTTTAATCATAAATGCGAGCCAGCCGAGTTTACACTCCTTATTTTATCAGGTTACATATTGAATAGTGGAGATTTAATTATATTTTAAATTAATTTTAAACAAAAGATAAGACACTTTTATGGCACTTTTTTCTTTTAAAATAAAAACGCCTCTTTCGTTTCTTTTTGTGCAACTTGCGTGGCTCACTGCACTGCGCTCGTCCGCTCCCTGAGACATTACACATGCTCTGTGACGTTACACAGATGACCTCATCTTTATGACGTCACAGATCCTGGATACATACGTCATAGAGATGACATAATGCCACACACACATAAAGCCCCATTTTATATGGCCACATCCAGACATGTCTCGATAGAGATCTTCGAGAAAACAGCCGGCCCGGGAAAAATTGCTCCAACTTCCCCCACCCCACGCTTCCCAGTCAATATTTGTAACTGAATTCACTGAAACGACTGTAAATAATATAGCCCGGTTTATTGCTTGTGACGGGACCGTGTAAAGGCAGCCTTATTACGTGGAGCAAAGAAAATTATAACCTGTGTAAATTGTCCGCATTATGTTTGTTTCTATATATTTCCGAGAGGAAAATGATTTCATGGGCGTAACATAGCGGAAACGAATTTTCGCTGTGATTTTAAGGCGCTGGTTCTCTTTTTATTCTGGAGAATACCTACAGCTCCAGAGTACATAAATTTAAATTGAATGATGTTGAATTACTTATGCAATTATCGAAAAATCGATATACAATACAATAGATCAACATATATCTATCAAAGCAAGTTGCTTGTTGATATTGATGATTATTTTTAAGATATTTCATAATATAAAAATAAAACTGGTTCAAAAATTGTTCAAAAAAACTTTGTTCAATCGTATTACCCTTATGTAAAAATCTCGCAAAAGTAAAGAAATACAACAACATGTTGTGACTCATTCGTAATTGTTTACTCACAATGTCTCTCAATGGTTTGGGTACAGAATGTCCCATTTGCAAATTTTCAAGGGCGGTGTCGCAAAACGTCCCGTCTGACCTCTTTAGTCCCAGTACCCAGTCAG
Source organism: Alsophila aescularia (assembly GCA_946251855.1). Classification (NCBI taxonomy): domain Eukaryota; kingdom Metazoa; phylum Arthropoda; class Insecta; order Lepidoptera; family Geometridae; genus Alsophila; species Alsophila aescularia. Next base: position 7,995,648 of record OX276380.1, on the reverse strand, counting down.
TAGCATTTCGGGATGAAGGTATGATATTACTATTTGCTTAGCGAGGTTTTATTACATCTATGATTTGAAAAACTAAAACAATAGACATAATGGAAAATAGAAGATGTCGATAAAGATTAATTAATACCATTTCAAAATATTTGGAGTTCCGCAGTCCAAATCGTTCAAAACATCATAGATATAAAGAAACCTTGAATCTCTTGCGGTTTGGGTCACAATTCTAGAAGTTTGATGCTATGACAGACTGACCCGGGTGAACAGACGGACAGACGGCCAGATTGGAAGATCTTGTAAGGGTTCCTTGCTGGAATACGGAACGCAAACATTTGGAATGGTAATAAACAAGTGCTGAACAAAATAACATGGTGCAAAAAATTGACTTCAAATGGATTAAAAGCCAATAACTAAAAAAAAACTGCTGAACCAATTTTGATGAAGTTTATGGGACTACACTGAAAGTCTACCCTTTTGAATAAAACAACAACCGTTCAAATCGGTTTAGATCGGCAACATAAACACAAAATCAAATGGTTTTACAAAAAAAACTCAACAAACTACTGAACCAATTTGGTTACAATTTATATGTTGTATCAAAACTCAATACAACACATGAAGAGGAACCAAAAAAAATATTTTTCAAAATCGGTCTGCGATTGATGGAGAAATCGGTGTAAATACATAAAAAACATACAATCGAACATTATAACCGTCTCCTTTTGTGAAGTCGATTAAAAAGCTTATTTAAAGGACAAAAAGGAAAAACTGCTAATATTGATTATTATAAGCAAATATCTATTGAACAATTTCTTCTGCACAAATAACCATAGCATTATTATAATTCTGAGACATCCAACAAAACGCGGCTATCCCGCCATTATGCAGGGTACTTAAGAGATTCTTGTACCATTCCCGTCATTAAAATGAGCCCCGATGGCTCTATCAGCTTTTTACACGTCATCAGTTTCGCGAAGCACCCTTCATTTTCTCTTCAATGGAAATTTCAATGTTGGGTGTCGCCCCCACTCGGCGCTATATTTGCCGACAAGGCGTTTCGATTCACTAAAAATACGCTGTTCTGCATTTTGGGGCTTATTGACTTTAGTGTTATTTTAATTTGTTGCTGATGGCTCTTTCTTAATTGGAACTGTTTTGGTACGTTAGGTTTCTAGTCAATGATTAAGCAAGCTGAAGTGGCAATGGAGTGGTCACATCTCTCGCAGAACTGACAACCATTGGGGAAAACGAGCATTAGAGTGGAGACCAAACGGGACTGCCGGCGGCCAGGTGGAGAGACGACTTGCGAATGACAGCTGGCAGCGACTGGATGAGAAGAGACGAAGATCGGGCTCAGTGGTGTTCATTAGAAGAGGCCTACGTCCAGCAGTAGACTAGTATAGGCTGATAATGATGTTTATGAAGTTTCTAGTCGATAAATAAGAATGCAATTAAGGGGGTTCACAGATAAATATATCTCATTATTTAACACTAACTAATTGGTAAAGTCAAAACTACACATCAAATCACAACTTTAAAGACTTTAAAGCTCCCGAAAATATTAAATATATCCTTTTACATTGAAATTACACGATATTCCAAAGTAATTATTTTGCTCTGGACATAGAATCCTTTATTATAATGTACGAAACAAACCAATCTTTGTTAAACCCTCGAAACTCGAATCCAGATGGTCCGCTATTGCAATTGTAAGTATACTATGTGTGCAGTAATTTACGAAGTATTTATATTCTCCTTGGGCGTAACTGCCCAAATTGAACCGACGAGGGGTGAAGTGCCGTGTAAGTGTGTTGTTCTAACATGTCATCTGGTCTTTATAGAGCGGCAGGAAAGGGTCAAAGCAATTTCGAGTAAGCAACAAAAATCATTAATGAGCTTGGTTTATAGTCGGCCCGTAGAGTTAATTGACGTGGTGGCCGTAACACATACTCGAAAGTTTACCATCAAATGAAATAATCTATCTTCTATCTATCTATCTATCTACCTACCTATCTATCTATACTTATAATAGAGCAGTAAGTAACAAATACATGTTTTTAAATCGTGTGTTTGTCTGTTTTATTGTCTGTTCGCGCATCATGTAAAACTACTGGGCCGATTGCGATGCAGTTTGGATTGCTTTGGTTTTGACTTAAAATCTGGTGTACTTGGCATCTCAATATTGATAAGTAGAAGCCCAGCTATAGATAAAAAACATTTTGACGCCTAAACAAATTTTGGGGAAATGTAGTATAGTTCGTTATATTATATACTTTGGATAAAGCGAATTTACATTTTCTCCAATAAATATTGAAGCTCGACTAACTTACTCCAACAATCTCTTCTCCCAAAATTTTAATCAGAAGTCGTCTCCCAACGTCCACTCATTTATATAAACTTGCGTCGGCAACCGATTTTTCTTTCTTTCCAAAGGCAGTGTAGCCTTTCTAACGGTGTTCGTTTACAATTTCACTCCGGTACTATGTACTTGAGTGAAATTGTAAACGAAGTTCAGGAGGAGATCTAGTTAAGGAGGAGGGGAATACTACACGCTTTAATAGGTATCACGTAAAGAATAACTAGCATAAAAACTAAAAAACACGCCTGCCCTGCCGAAAATGAGCTTATGCGAATAAATTATATACTGTTGGAATGTTCTTATCAAAGCCTTCAATTTGATACCCATATTGTAACATTCAAACTTATTTATTTCGCGTTTGAAAATGGAGCCACTATGTTTATTATTTTTTTCAAAATATATAATAACCCTTGTTACTCGGGGGGGGGTTTAAGGATTCTAACGCTATCCAATTTGTTGTCGCATTTGAAAATGAATACTTCAGCCATACAATACAATACAATACAATACAATAACACTTTATTGACACACATTTAAACAAAATAGAAATAACATAAACAATAGGTACAATGGGCGGTCTTATCGCTCATAGCGATCTCTTCCAGACTACCTTAGGATGGAAAGAAGTTAACAGCTACATAGTTTTCTTTTTAAAAAGTTGCCTTTTTACTCGGGGGGGGGGGGGGTGAAGATTCTAACGATACCCCATACGTCTAAATCTGTTCAGGCATTTAAAAGTTATGGTGGAATAAAGAAACTCACATACATACATACATACATACAAACATACATACATACATACATACATACATACATACATACATACATACATACATACATACATACATACATACATACATACATACATACATACATACATACATACATACATACATACATACATACAAACATACATTAATCCTGAGTGACTAAGGACAAAGAAGGCCAATTGTGTGCGTTGCCCCTAATTTAAACAATCCACACCCGAGGAGTTGGTACCTAATCTTCTCACTTTTAATCAGATCTATGCTCAAGTAACATCAGTCGGGACGAATCCGTGTAAATTATAACTTTTAAAAGTTAGTTAGTATTTATTGTAATTAGTTTACAAAAGAGAGGATTAAGACGCTTCAATTTTCTCGATTAATATAGGGAAATTGCTGGAAATATTGTAGTAGCTTTAAAAAAAAGTTGGTTGAGAGTATCAACTAAAATATTTCTGTGATCCACAAATTCAACGTTTTTTTGTATCATATCACAAATGTTCTAGCGAACAATACCTTATCGATTGATTTCTTAACATCATATCATATTATTATTTTTGCGTTTATTTGAATACTAATGACGTCGATCTATCCCAAACCAAAGATCTTGAATTACGCTTATTGGCATCTCTAAAGCTCAAACCCAAGATCTAAAAACTTTTAGAACTGTCAGAAATTTTCAGGTCTTCGCTAAGTTCCATACCACATCATTTATTTTATCCAAGAATAAAGTAAAGTTTTCTCTGAATACTGTTGGCGACAGTGACGGGAGAAATAAGACAAATTACTTCGAGAAATCGTTTTAAATCATTACAAAATGCAAGCTAGTTTCTAACTGAAAAGTTTCGTTCCACTTTATATATTTTCATCGTAAGTTTCTCTTCGTAAAGTACCTATTTGTAAAATGGCAAGGTAAAAGGTTGGAGCCAGTACTGAATAAAGCAGTGAGATTGAATTCCCCATTGAAATTACGAAGCAGATGCGGAATTTAGGTATAGGATTATGGCTGGTCTGTTACAAATAAAAATCTTACAACTAATAAACAAAATTAATAATAAAGTGTCACAATGGGCGGTCTTATCACTCAGAGCGATCTCTTCCATACAAACATGCACGGAAAGGAATAACGGAGGTAATAGGGACGGTGGTTTTCAATCTATAAATAAATGTAAAATAATATGTTAGTTACTTCTTCACGGTGAAACGGCTGAACGGATTTTAATCAAATTTGGTATATCTATAGATACTTTAAGTCCTAGTATAGCACATAGGATACGTTTAATTATCATCATCATCCATCATCATTGTCCACGTGGGTACCGTGGGGCGCCGCTAATCACACTATCACACGAATATCACAGAATAAGTAATAGTACTCTTAATATTATAAATGCGAATGATTGTGCGTTGTATGTGTGTGTATATTTTTTACATCTCGCTGAAACGGCTGATCGGAATTTACAACAATATAACGACGATTCAGCTCACGAGTAAAAATATTTTTGTGCCAAATACAAATATAGTTCAGTTCGGTTTATTGAGCGAGTGGTTTTAATTGTTATAATATCTAGATGTTATTGACGCACTTCAACCACACAAACGCAATTCCATTGATGCTCATCCCAGTGCACTTGTTGAAAGGAACAATTGTTTTTCAGTCGCACAGTCACGTGAGTGCACCGGGTATGGTTGTTTTTACAGGTCCGGTCATAGATCTTCAGTATTTATGGCACCCATTCCGTAACGTAACATACCTTTCTGCGTTATACGATCAGAAAAATAACTAGTATTCGACTGCGAGCCATGCCATCGATGCTTTTCCTGTTACATTTTCTGTCCCTTTGAAGGGAACACATTCAAAATGGATGAACTCATTCGTTTTTTCGTTCCTCAATTACAGTGAGGTTGGTAGTTTTCACAGGCAGACAGACAGTAGATTTATGGAACCCTTTCCATAACGTTTCAATAAGCTCGCATCGAGAGACGCCTTTCTGGATAGAAAAATAAAATAATCTAAATAGTTTTTAAGCGAAAACATTTGTTTTCAGTTCCACAATCACGTTGAGTGCACGAGAATGGTCGTTTTCACAGGTCGTGCCATTCTTTCCGTAACATATCACTGTTTTCGCAACGAGAGATACCATTCTGGGTATGTTATACAACACACATCACACAAATATTATAAATCAGAAAAGTGTAGCCACTGCTGTAAACAGGCCAATAAGAGCTTAGTGTTTTAAAAATTAATACGTGCGGAAAACTGGATGCGATGCCATTTGTGACATTAGCTATTTCGTCGCTATCTCTGACAGGTCGCTTTATGCATCTAGTCAGTTTCCTTTATCCGTTTCATGCTGTATTCCACTCCTTCCCAACTCGTCCGACGCATGTGTACAATTAATAACAAAACTAAAAATTTCAGTACAACATCATATTATTATTTAATAAATCATCACATGGTACAAACTTGTTATTACTAGAAAATAATTATGTGATGACCGTTCGTAACACCAAGATGGCGACAAAGAAACAAAATAAAACCAATTGAACTTTAAAAAAAAACTCTCCTAACTAAGCGCTTTGATTAAAAAATATAATAATCTTGATAATATGACATCATCCGCGTATTGTTATCATTTTAAATACGCTGGCCATATAATAATAATAATAATAAACGGCCTTATAGCGAAGAGCCTCGACCAACATCTTAAGAGGCTCTCGCTAGATGGTTGGATTAAGGGTCAGATGCAGAAGGCAGTACTCCTTGACACGGCGCGTATAGTCAGGAGGTTCCTCACTCTGCAGCCCTAGCCACCGGTAGTTTGGGCCCTGCTCCGCTACCGTTGGTACCCTAGGTTTAGGTTTTTTACAATATTTTTAGCTGCTTTTATTTAAAGAAATATTGTAAAAAAAAAAAAAAAGATAAAAAGATAAATAAAGTGAATAATAATAATAATAATTCATTTATTTCAGATTATCAAATCCATAATTAAATTAAAACACAAATTAAAAATAAAATTACTAGAAAAAGAAAATTGAAATTAAATGTCACAAATTAATTAAAAATAAAATTAAAAATATGGCTATAACAAGTTTTTTTTATATCTACTTTTAAATGAACTTCTTTTATGCATCGAAATGAGTCTTATGTTTTTTGCCTTACTGTACCTACATTGAAAAAATGCGTCGGGTGAGTTGGGAAAGAGTCGAAATAAAGAATGAAACGAGTAAAGGAAACTGACTAGATGCACAAACTGACGCATTATGAATGTGATCTATCAGGGATAGCGACGAAATAGCTAATGTCACGAACGGTCATCTGGACTTAGCCCTCTCCCAATAAACGCCACGCTCAAACGGATGAACGGATGAAATTTTGTACAAGGATAGCTTTTATCCTGGAATAGCACATAGGCTACTTTTCATCATCTTTCATCATCTTTCATCATAATCCACGTGGTTGAAACCGCGTGGCGTAGCTAGTTAGGTATAAATGCACTTCGACCACGCGCAATGCCATCGATGCTTTTCCAATAGCATTTGCTATATTCTTTTCAAGCGCAACACATTTGTATTTCAGTTCCACAATACTTCGACCACGTGCAATTCTATCTATGCTGTGAGTGCACTGAGAACAGTTGTTGTCCGTGACAGACACACACTAGATATTTATGGCACCTTGGCACCCTTCTCGTAGTATATCACTAATTTCTCATCAAGTGACGCATCTTTCTATTTACGCACCGAAAAATAGAAATTAAAAAGCTTTGCAGGTGAATATTATAGAAGTAGGAATAAAGCAATGATTTCTCGTTTGTGGTGATAGAGGTCAATCGATTATTTTTGAACGCTACAAAAATACAATGTATCTATGTATGTCGAATGAGATAGTGGCGAATCTGGAGTTAGAGTTTGTCAGGCTGCCCAAGGACCTATGACGTGGCTTAAAGACTGCTTTAAATTGTAATCAACCGGGACCGACGTCTTAATGTGCCCTCTGATGCTTGAAGCGATGGCAAATCCACAAATAGCAGAACTCATTTAGTCATTGATGCCTTCCTGAGGAATATCAGGGGGCTGAATTAGCGGTCGCCGCCAGTATCATGCAAAAGGGGCCAATGATCGGCCCAGTTGCAGAAAAAAACCCAAATACCCGAACACATCAAACCCGGTGTCATTGGATTGCAAATCGCAATATTACCACTCGGCCACCATGGCTCTCATGTAAAAGTACAATGATTTAATTTACTTCTTCTATTGTTGTATATCGTTGAACGACAACGAATTACATTCGCGATTCTGACACATAGATAGATAAATATTTTATTGCACATTTAATAATAAAATAATGTAGAATGATATACAGAACTTAATTAACATAAACCGAATACAGTCTTATCGCTGAAAGCAATTTCTTCTAGACAACCGTTACCTATCTACGAGAAGAGTCAATGCACTCGATCTAAAACACCATCGAAGTAAACAAAAATGATGCGCGATCCGATTAAATTAGAAACCAAAATGGTATATCTTTAATCAATATCAATATTAATTGTACATTCTATAAGAATTTAGTTTAAAATTTATATATTCATTAAATTTCAGTAGGCATAGAATATAAAACCATATGAATGGTGTAAACTTGACACTGAATATGACATGCAAAGTGAAAATTCCATCGTTACACTCAATATTTACTATGTTAATCGATGTCTGAAATTCTATGGAGTCGCCGTAATAATCAACTCATAGCCAGATATCGACATACTTAGTTTACTAACGTTATAAGTAAAATTTAAACGTTGATAGAATAAGTAGGTGTTGCAACTTGAAAATTACTGAAATCATAGTTAAATGCCTCAAACTTGAAAATTACTAAAATCATAGTTAAATGTCTCAAACTTGAAAATTACTGAAATCATAGTTAAATGCCTTAAACTTTCTTCCATAGATCCATAATGATCGCTAGCATAATCTTTATTATTGTAAACATCTTTATCATTATTGACCTACGAATATATGTCGATAAAGATTGATTAATACGATTTCAAAATATTTGGAGTTCCGCAGTCCAAATCGTTCAAAACATCACAGATATAAAGAAACCTTGAATCTCTTGCGGTTTGGGTCACAATTCTAGAAGTTTGATGCTATGACAGACTGACCCGGGTGAACAGACGGACAGACGGCCAGATTGGAAGATCTTGTAAGGGTTCCTTGCTGGAATACGGAACGCAAACATTTGGAATGGTAATAAACAAGTGCTGAACAAAATAACATGGTGCAAAAAATTGACTTCAAATGGATTAACAGCCAATAACTAAAAAAAACTGCTGAACCAATTTTGATGAAGTTTATATGGGACTACACTGAAAGTCTACCCTTTTGAATAAAACAACAACCGTTCAAATCGGTTTAGATCGGCAACATAAACACAAAATCAAATGGTTTTACAAAAAAAACTCAACAAACTACTGAACCAATTTGGTTACAATTTATATGTTGTATCAAAACTCAATACAACACATGAAGAGGAACAAAAAAAAAATTTTTTCAAAATCGGTCTGCGATTGATGGAGAAATCGGTGTAAATGCATAAAAAACATACAATCGAACATTATAACCTTTTGTGAAGTCGATTAAAATGCTTATTTAAAGGACAAAAAAGAAAAACTGCTAATATTGATTATTATAAGCATACATCTATTGAACAATTTCTTCTGCACAAATAACCATAGCATAATGATAATTCCGAGACATCCAACAAAACGCGGCTATCCCCACCATTATGCGGAGTACTTAAGAGATTCTTGTACCATTCCCGTCATTAAAATGAGCCCCGATGGCTCTATCAGCTTTTTACACGTCATCAGTTTCGCGAAGCACCCTTCATTTTCTCTTCAATGGAAATTTCAATGTTGGGTGTCGCCCCCACTCGACGCTATATTTGCCGACAAGGCGTTTCGATTCACTAAAAATACGCTGTTCTGCATTTTGGGGCTTATTGACTTTAGTGTTATTTTAATTTGTTGCTGATGGCTCTTTCTTAATTGGAACTGTTTTGGGACGTTAGGTTTCTAGTCAATGATTAAGCAAGCTGAAGTGGCAATGGAGTGGTCACATCTCTCGCAGAACTGACAACCATTGGGGAAAACGAGCATTACCCATACGAGTGGAGACCATACGGGACTGCCGGCGGCCAGGTGGAAAGACGACTTGCGAATGACAGCTGGCAGCGACTGGATGAGAAGAGACGAAGATCGGGCTCAGTGGTGTTCATTAGAAGAGGCCTACGTCCAGCAGTAGAGTAAAGGCTGATAATGATGTTGATGAAGTTTCTAGTCGATTAATAAGAATGCAATTAAGGGGGTTCACAGATAAATATATCTCATTATTTAACACTAACTAATTGGTAAAGTCAAAACTACACATCAAATCACAACTTTAAAGACTTTAAAGCTCCCGAAAATATTAAATATATCCTTTTACATTGAAATTACACGAAATTCCAAAATAATTACTTTGCTCTGGACATAGAATCCTTTATTATAATGTACGAAACAAACCAATCTTTGTTAGACCCTCGAAACTCGAGTCCGGATGGTCCGCTATTGCAATTGTAAGTATACTATGTGTGCAGTAATTTACGAAGTATTTATATTCTCCTTGGGCGTAACTGCCCAAATTGAACCGACGAGGGGTGAAGTGCCGTGTAAGTGTGTTGTTCTAACATGTCATCTGGTCTTTATAGAGCGGCAGGAAAGGGTCAAAGCAATTTCGAGTAAGCAACAAAAATCATTAATGAGCTTGGTTTATAGTCGGCCCGTAGAGTTAATTGACGTGGTGGCCGTAACACATACTCGAAAGTTTACCATCAAATGAAATAATCTATCTTCTATCTATCTATCTATCTACCTACCTATCTATCTATACTTATAATAGAGCAGTAAGTAACAAATACATGTTTTTAAATCGTGTGTTTGTCTGTTTTATTGTCTGTTCGCGCATCATGTAAAACTACTGGGCCGATTGCGATGCAGTTTGGATTGCTTAGGTTTTGACTTAAAATCTGGTGTACTTGGCATCTCAATATTGATAAGTAGAAGCCCAGCTATTGATAAAAATTTTGACGCCTAAACAAATTTTGGGGAGATTCAGTATAGTTCGTTATATTATATACTTTGGATAAAGCGAATTTACATTTTCTCCAATAAATATTGAAGCTCGACTAACTTACTCCAACAATCTCTTCTCCCAAAATTTTAATCAGAAGTCGTCTCCCAACGTCCACTCATTTATATAAACTTGCGTCGGCAACCGATTTTTCTTTCTTTCCAAAGGCAGTGTAGCCTTTCTAACGGTGTTCGTTTACAATTTCACTCAGGTACTATGTACTTGAGTGAAATTGTAAACGAAGTTCAGGAGGAGATCTAGTTAAGGAGGAGGGGAATACGGCACGCTTTAATAGGTATCACGTAAAGAATAACTAGCTTAAAAACTAAAAAACACGCCTGCCCTGCCGAAAATGAGCTTATGCCAATAAATTATATACTGTTGGAATGTTCTTATCAAAGCCTTCAATTTGATACCCATATTGTAACATTCAAACTTATTTATTTCGCGTTTGAAAATGGAGCCACTATGTTTTTTTTTTTCAAAATATATATCGGGGGGGTTCAAGGATTCTAACGCTATCCAATTTGTTGTCGCATTTGAAAATGAATACTTCAGCCATACAATACAATACAATACAATACAATACAATACAATAACACTTTATTGACACACATTTAAACAAAATAGAAATAACATAAACAATAGGTACAATGGGCGGTCTTATCGCTCATAGCGATCTCTTCCAGACTACCTTAGGATGGAAAGAAGTTAACAGCTACATAGTTTTTTTTTTAAAAGTTGCCTTTTTACTTAGGTGAAGATTCTAACGATACCCCATACGTCTAAATCTGTTCAGGCATTTAAAAGTTATGGTGGAATAAAGAAACTCACATACAAACATACATACAAACATACATGAATCCTGAGTGACTAAGGACAAAGAAGGCCAATTGTGTGCGTTGCCCCTAATTTAAACAATCCACACCCGAGGAGTTGGTACCTAATCTTCTCACTTTTAATCATATCTATGCTCAAGAAACATCAGTCGGGACGAATCCGTGTAAATTATAACTTTTAAAAGTTAGTAAGTATTTATTGTAATTAGTTTACAAAAGAGAGGATTAAGACGCTTCAATTTTCTCGTTTAATATAGGGAAATTCTTGGAAATATTGTAGTAGCTTTAAAAAAAAGTTGGTTGAGAGTATCAACTAAAATATTTCTGTGATCCACAAATTCAACTTTTTTTATCATATCACAAATGTTCTAGCGAACAATACCTTATCGATTGATTTCTTAACATGCTTGGTCATATTATTATTTTTGCGTTTATTTGAATACTAATGACGTCGATCTATCTCAAACCAAAGATCTTGAATTACGCTTATTGGCATCTCTAAAGTACAAACCCAAGATCTAAAAACTTTTAGAACTGTCAGAAATGTTCAGGTCTTCGCTAAGTTCCATACCACATCATTTATTTTATCCAAGAATAAAGTAAAGTTTTCTCTGAATACTGTTGGCGACAGTGACGGGAGATATAAGACAAATTACTTCGAGAAATCGTTTTAAATCATTACAAAATGCAAGCTAGTTTCTAACTGAAAAGTTTCATTGCACTTTATATATTTTCATCGTAAGTTTCTCTTCGTAAAGTACCTATTTGTAAAAAGGGCAAGGTAAAAGGTTGGAGCCAGTAGTGAATAAAGCAGTGAGATTGAATTCCCCATTGAAATGAAGCAGATGCGGAATTTATGTATAGGATTATGGCTGGTCTGTTACAAATAAAAATCTTACAACTAATAAACAAAATTAATAATAAAGTGTCACAATGGGCGGTCTTATCACTCAGAGCGATCTCTTCCATACAAACATGCACGGAAAGGAATAACGGAGGTAATAGGGACGGTGGTTTTCAATCTATAAATAAATGTAAAATAATATGTTAGTTACTTCTTCACGGTGAAACGGCTGAACGGATTTTAATCAAATTTGGTATATCTATAGATACTTTAAGTCCTAGTATAGCACATAGGATACGTTTAATTATCATCATCATCCATCATCATTGTCCACGTGGGTACCGTGGGGCGCCGCTAATCACACTATCACACGAATATCACAGAATAAGTAATAGTACTCATAATTATTATAAATGCGAATGATTGTGCGTTGTATGTGTGTGTATATTTTTTACATCTCGCTGAAACGGCTGATCGGAATTTACAACAATATAACGACGATTCAGCTCACGAGTAAAAATATTTTTGTGCCAAATACAAATATAGTTCAGTTCGGTTTATTGAGCGAGTGGTTTTAATTGTTATAATATCTAGATGTTATTGACGCACTTCAACCACACAAACGCAATTCCATTGATGCTCATCCCAGTGCACTTGTTGAAAGGAACAATTGTTTTTCAGTCGCACAGTCACGTGAGTGCACCTGGAATGGTTGTTTTTACAGGTCCGGTCATAGATCTTCAGTATTTATGGCACCCATTCCGTAACGTAACATACCTTTCTGCGTTATACGATCAGAAAAATAACTAGTATTCGACTGCGAGCCATGCCATCGATGCTTTTCCTGTTACATTTTCTATGTCCCTTTGAAGGGAACACATTCAAAATGGATGAACACATTCGTTTTTTCGTTCCTCAATTACAGTGAGGTTGGTAGTTTTCACAGGCAGACAGACAGTAGATTTATGGAACCCTTTCCGTAACGTTTCAATAAGCTCGCATCGAGAGACGCCTTTCTGGATAGAAAAATAAAATAATCTAAATAGTTTTTAAGCGAAAACATTTGTTTTCAGTTCCACAATCACGTTGAGTGCACGAGAATGGTCGTTTTCACAGGTCGTGCCATTCTTTCCGTAACATATCACTGTTTTCGCAACGAGAGATACCATTCTGGGTATGTTATACAACACACATCACACAAATATTATAAATCAGAAAAGTGTAGCCACTGCTGTAAACAGGCCAATAAGAGCTTAGTGTTTTAAAAATTAATACGTGCGGAAAACTGGATGCGATGCCATTTGTGACATTAGCTATTTCGTCGCTATCTCTGACAGGTCGCTTTATGCATCTAGTCAGTTTCCTTTATCCGTTTCATGCTGTATTCCACTCCTTCCCAACTCGTCCGACGCATGTGTACAATTAATAACAAAACTAAAAATTTCAGTACAACATCATATTATTATTTAATAAATCATCACATGGTACAAACTTGTTATTACTAGAAAATAATTATGTGATGACCGTTCGTAACACCAAGATGGCGACAAAGAAACAAAATAAAACCAATTGAACTTTAAAAAAAAACTCTCCTAACTAAGCGCTTTGATTAAAAAATATAATAATCTTGATAATATGACATCATCCGCGTATTGTTATCATTTTAAATACGCTGGCCATATAATAATAATAATAATAAACGGCCTTATAGCGAAGAGCCTCGACCAACATCTTAAGAGGCTCTCGCTAGATGGTTGGATTAAGGGTCAGATGCAGAAGGCAGTACTCCTTGACACGGCGCGTATAGTCAGGAGGTTCCTCACTCTGCAGCCCTAGCCACCGGTAGTTTGGGCCCTGCTCCGCTACCGTTGGTACCCTAGGTTTAGGTTTTTTACAATATTTTTAGCTGCTTTTATTTAAAGAAATATTGTAAAAAAAAAAAAAAAGATAAAAAGATAAATAAAGTGAATAATAATAATAATAATTCATTTATTTCAGATTATCAAATCCATAATTAAATTAAAACACAAATTAAAAATAAAATTACTAGAAAAAGAAAATTGAAATTAAATGTCACAAATTAATTAAAAATAAAATTAAAAATATGGCTATAACAAGTTTTTTTTATATCTACTTTTAAATGAACTTCTTTTATGCATCGAAATGAGTCTTATGTTTTTTGCCTTACTGTACCTACATTGAAAAAATGCGTCGGGTGAGTTGGGAAAGAGTCGAAATAAAGAATGAAACGAGTAAAGGAAACTGACTAGATGCACAAACTGACGCATTATGAATGTGATCTATCAGGGATAGCGACGAAATAGCTAATGTCACGAACGGTCATCTGGACTTAGCCCTCTCCCAATAAACGCCACGCTCAAACGGATGAACGGATGAAATTTTGTACAAGGATAGCTTTTATCCTGGAATAGCACATAGGCTACTTTTCATCATCTTTCATCATCTTTCATCATAATCCACGTGGTTGAAACCGCGTGGCGTAGCTAGTTAGGTATAAATGCACTTCGACCACGCGCAATGCCATCGATGCTTTTCCAATAGCATTTGCTATATTCTTTTCAAGCGCAACACATTTGTATTTCAGTTCCACAATACTTCGACCACGTGCAATTCTATCTATGCTGTGAGTGCACTGAGAACAGTTGTTGTCCGTGACAGACACACACTAGATATTTATGGCACCTTGGCACCCTTCTCGTAGTATATCACTAATTTCTCATCAAGTGACGCATCTTTCTATTTACGCACCGAAAAATAGAAATTAAAAAGCTTTGCAGGTGAATATTATAGAAGTAGGAATAAAGCAATGATTTCTCGTTTGTGGTGATAGAGGTCAATCGATTATTTTTGAACGCTACAAAAATACAATGTATCTATGTATGTCGAATGAGATAGTGGCGAATCTGGAGTTAGAGTTTGTCAGGCTGCCCAAGGACCTATGACGTGGCTTAAAGACTGCTTTAAATTGTAATCAACCGGGACCGACGTCTTAATGTGCCCTCTGATGCTTGAAGCGATGGCAAATCCACAAATAGCAGAACTCATTTAGTCATTGATGCCTTCCTGAGGAATATCAGGGGGCTGAATTAGCGGTCGCCGCCAGTATCATGCAAAAGGGGCCAATGATCGGCCCAGTTGCAGAAAAAAACCCAAATACCCGAACACATCAAACCCGGTGTCATTGGATTGCAAATCGCAATATTACCACTCGGCCACCATGGCTCTCATGTAAAAGTACAATGATTTAATTTACTTCTTCTATTGTTGTATATCGTTGAACGACAACGAATTACATTCGCGATTCTGACACATAGATAGATAAATATTTTATTGCACATTTAATAATAAAATAATGTAGAATGATATACAGAACTTAATTAACATAAACCGAATACAGTCTTATCGCTGAAAGCAATTTCTTCTAGACAACCGTTACCTATCTACGAGAAGAGTCAATGCACTCGATCTAAAACACCATCGAAGTAAACAAAAATGATGCGCGATCCGATTAAATTAGAAACCAAAATGGTATATCTTTAATCAATATCAATATTAATTGTACATTCTATAAGAATTTAGTTTAAAATTTATATATTCATTAAATTTCAGTAGGCATAGAATATAAAACCATATGAATGGTGTAAACTTGACACTGAATATGACATGCAAAGTGAAAATTCCATCGTTACACTCAATATTTACTATGTTAATCGATGTCTGAAATTCTATGGAGTCGCCGTAATAATCAACTCATAGCCAGATATCGACATACTTAGTTTACTAACGTTATAAGTAAAATTTAAACGTTGATAGAATAAGTAGGTGTTGCAACTTGAAAATTACTGAAATCATAGTTAAATGCCTCAAACTTGAAAATTACTAAAATCATAGTTAAATGTCTCAAACTTGAAAATTACTGAAATCATAGTTAAATGCCTTAAACTTTCTTCCATAGATCCATAATGATCGCTAGCATAATCTTTATTATTGTAAACATCTTTATCATTATTGACCTACGAATAAGTAATAAGTTTATTGACTAAGAAATGAAATTTTCGATAAGTTTTAAACTTGTGGTTGAACCCCGCAGTTACAGCTAATGGATCGGAAAAGCTGACTAAGTCTTCTACACTGCTACTAGTGTAAGAATCAAAACTCACTGAAGTGAAGGGAAACTAACAAAACTTGTGTTCACAGTTGTTTTTTTTTTTAAGTGACAGAACGTGATTAATTTTGACAGCTTTTTTGGTGTAGGCCAGAAGGAATAGTAACTATCTAGGCAGATGATAAATTAATACTTATGCTCATGGGTTCTGTTAGTCCCGGCTATTATTGATTAATGACAGTCGTTAGACCATATTCGAAGGTCGCGGCCTGACAACCTCTCACACCGGAGACCAGCACTACTTCATACAAAAAGCGAGCAATATAATAATAATATAATAGAACCTGCACTAGGCCACAAATTTAAGGGCCTTTACTGAACTAAGTTCATCGGACAGTAATTTATCTTGTATTTCGTTGTTCAGAGCAATCCGAGAAAATTGCTCACAAGCCATCCCATCTCACATCTTTCAGCTCCGATTTGCAGGAATGTGTTTCTCTGTAATTCTATTGTGAAATGGTTCTTTCTTTATTAGGAACTTGTGACCAGTCCCGGCTTCGCCCGGGTAGCTTTAAGATATTTCTTTGTACAAAACACTACATTGAACACCCGACCCTAGCCCGTCCGGTCGTCTCACACACTGCATCTTTGCACTATTACACCACAGAATAAAACAAAATAATAGTAAGTAAGAAGAACGGGTCTTGCAGAATTAATTGAAATCCACTCAGAAACATCATTATAACTTAAAACTACTCGTCATAAAAGTGTGATGTAAAAAACAAAACTAACGAAATGATGAAGACCACTGTGCTTTTTAATTTGATAAGGATTACTAACATTTTCCACAAAGAGCTCTAGAAAATTGAAATCTTTTATATTGAACTTTCTATGATAGATACACACTTTTATGGTGTCGTGTTTTTTTTATGGAACTCATGAAGCTCAATATATTTGCGATAAATTAATTTCACTTAGATCCAACTGTGTGGTCAGCGCACCCTGATAAAGGAGCCGAACGGTTTTTTATACTTGGATTAGAAGTATTGCTATTTGTTATTGTTAATCTATTTTTATCAGTGTTTAACATAACCTGTGGCACTCACGGACAACATAGCTTCCTATTAGTTAAATAATTTTCATAATCGGATCATTGATTTCAGAGATTAGCGGTAACAAACAAACTTACAACAAAGATTACATCATTATAATATTAGTATACACTAATATTAATAACTAGCTGTGCCCGCGGCTTCACATACGTGGTCATTTCTCTAGATTAAAGTACTCATATGCTATTCCAAGACCTAAAATATCATATAGCAACATTTGATCAAAATTCCTTCAGCCGTCAAAAAGTTTTTTATCTTTTGCTGGGCATCTAATCATTGGATTAAGATACCAAGTATCCCAGTTTTTAAGTCAAACCCTAAGCTATCCAACAGTGAAAGTGAAAATGCAATCATTTGTGTGATGAGCAGAAATGTTTGTTTCCGAATCATGGATGTAATATTGGTATCTATGGATGTTTATCCGTTATCTATTACCCTAAGTTACCTAAGCTATCTAACTGTACAAACCACATTGCAAACGGTCCAGTAGTTTATACGTGATGCGCAAACAAACATACATGCAAACAAACTAACAAACAATCAACAGACACAGACAGACACGTTTTTTTTAATATTCTTTTCCGTTAGCTTATTTTAAGTAGCCTAGACTTTTTTTATTATCTTCTTTGTACAGACTATTTCGTTCCTATTGCTTTATTATATGTATAGATTATGTTGTTTTCCTTTGCACAGCAATTATTGAACTTTCAACTAAAGTTAACAATAATATTGAACGCTATTAACAGACGACTCAGGCTACAAATTGTACGACAATCGTTCTACAACATATGAAACCCACCGCGCATTTTGTTTACAACTTTCAATTATTGTTCCATTCATAAAAGGATCGCTTGACGCACGAGGGTTGCTTCCAAACTTTTCAGCTTATTTTCCAAGCTGTAGGCGTTAGAATAAGGTTCATAATAATACTATAAGATCGCAAAAATACATCAATTTACATTTTACAGGTCTATGAAGAACGCGGAGTTGCTAAAATTAACTCAAGGTCTCTGAAGCTCAAATAGAATAAATAGAATTCGTTTGACAAGATTCAACGAATACAATGCAATGGTGCAACTGCATCCGTACCTACATTATCTTCCTCTTTATTGCACTGCACCTAAAAAAGATAAGAAGGTGGCGTTTACTTAATTCACCTGGTTTAATTCATCTCGGTGCATTAAATAAACTATTCGTAAACTATAATCACTAGTCTGAGATATCTAATGTACATGAATGACAGTACACAGTGAATCATAAGTGAACTTTATTCACCCATAAAGTAACACAAACTAAAAATATTATTCTTGAAAGTAAATTTGAGAACCACTTGCAAAGCAATTTTGTAGATTTAACGAATCATTTCTAGAAAATGCCCTACCGTTGTATGACCATCAATCAGACCTAGCTGGTCCTCAAAAATCATTTGGTTATGATTATTATTACGCTATGCAGTAACACCATGCCTGATCCTCTGTGTACATATTTAAAACTCCGACATAGTTAAAATTTGCTGAATTCAGTTTTTAATCACAAGAGATCGAAATTAATAGGAAAAAAATGACAATCATTATAAAATTATGGCACATTGCGGATGTTGTGACTTGAACAATCAAAAGTGGATATCATTTACTATTATAGTGGCCAATGTTCTTTGTTCAAGGACGTTCTATATGAATTATTTTAAGTGAATTTGGTGATTAATGTTTACGAATAGCATAGTAAGCATAGTTTATAAGTGCATAATGCACTTATGCAATTCACTTAGGTGAATTAACCCAGGTGGATTAAGTAAACTCCACCGATAAAACTTAAAATGTACCTTTACCTTTTCCTTAAAAACTAAAAGGTACAATTAGCGGCCTTATTGCTAAATAGCAATCTCTTCTAGGCAACCTTTGGATGGAAAGAAATGGCAATACAAATTTATTGGTCCTTGATTCATCGACAAAGATCAATAATATATATACATAATCTACAAACTAAACTAAACAATACATGCCAACATAACAATTACACTATATACGTACATACATATATAAGTTTAATGATAACAATAAAATAGATACAAACAATAGCTACAACGCAATGCAATGTGCAATGTTTTGTTTTACCTAAAGCTCATGCTGATTTTGTACGGTTAGTTGGTCACATGCTCACAACCTGGGACGCCGACGTGGCGTGGTCAGCGACCAGATACCCAACTGAACAATCATCGCTTCGGAAACCTCATTTTAAGTCACCACCAATTTGTGTGCTGATATTACTGATGTTCTGTATAGATCATCAGCAGAAAGGGTTATGATGTAAAGTGACTACTTAGAGACTGTTGTAGTACATAATTACCAATCTTCAAAAATTATATACAGCTCTTAAAAGTCCTAATCACGTCCCTGGTTTCAAAAGTTTCCTAACAGGATTCCCGTAAACGTTTCGGCTTGTGAAATGGAATATTAAGTAAACGAGAACGAATGAAAGTATAGCTTAATTGAAAACCGCAGAATTATCACTGTTTCATTAGTAATTTGTTTCGGACCTTCCCGGGGGTTATCCAGCGGCGCTTTTCCCTCCTTTGATCGTCTATAAAATGTAAATTAATAGCGTTTTTAAAAGGATTTTCGTATTTAAAAGAACGTTATCAGTAGCGGTAATTAATTTGGGGAAATTTGACTCAGTAATTATAAAATGAAAGTAAGCAGAACTTGGTTTGAAATTATTCTTCGAGTACCAGTTCTAGTAGTTACGTAGATGCTAGTAGTCAGAGTAATAGAGTAGAGTAGACGAGCTTTCAAGCAGCAGCAAGATTAAGAAGTATCAAAGTAAGAGAAATAACACGACTGCCCGCCAATAACCGAACTTTATATTTTTTTTATAGCCTATGATGCCCCATACATTCAAATTCGGGCATTTAATAGTTATGGTGGAACAAAGAAACTCACATACATACATACATACATACATACATACATACAAACATACATGAACCCTGAAAACATTACAGTCCTTTTTTGGGCAGTAGTGCAAAAATAAGAGATTAAGATTACGAACTTTACTTTTTAGGGCTATAATGTCTCCGACTGACAAGAAAAGGACACCAACTCAATTATATGCATAAGAAGTTAGCTTCGAAAATGTTTAATCTTGATGAGCATCGTCGCAGGATACCTTCTGTCAGTCTTCTTGATCTATTTCAGAGCGTGTGTACAAGACATTCCTCCAATTCGCGCTTGAGTTCCTCATTTCTCGTGTGTACTCCTATAGGGAAGTCAAGTACTTGAAATTCGTGTTACCTGAAAACTTGTACCTTGAGTAACTTGCCAAGGGTACTTTCTGTGTGCGTACTCTATATACAGCCTCAATAACGTCGCTTACCATCAGAGGAGACGGTGCTTATACGTACATAGCCATACTTCAAACATGCCATAAATAAAAAAATAAAAAACACGCCTTCTCTGCCATGAAATTGCTTATGCCAATAAATTATATATTGTTGGATTGTGCTCATCAAGGCCTTCAATTTGATACCCATATTGAAAAAATCGAAGTATTTTTTGCGTTTGAATTTGATGCCATGATGCAAAAAAAAGTAGCCTATGTTACTCGGGATTATGTAAGGATTCTAACGATACCCGATACATCAAAATCTGTTCAGGAATTTAACAGTTATGGGGAAAAGAAACTCACATACAAACAATCATACATCAACACCAATATACATATAAAAGTGGAACGTTCTCTGTTTGTTTGTTTGGGGAGCTTTCACGCGATAACGGCTAGATGGATTTTGATGAAATTTGGAATGGAGATAGCTTATACCCTGGAATAAAACATAGGATACTTATCCTGGAAAATGGTAAGTTTGCACGGGAAAACTGGAAAATGTTGATTACTCGCTGTAAGGAATGGTTGCCATGGAAACGAATTAATAACAAGTCTGTCAAAAAACATCAAGAGCGTTGGTGCTATACTTCTGCTTTGGGTTTTAATGTCCTAGAAAAACATAGGTTTATTTTTTTGCGATAAACTGTAGTCCGCGCGTAAGAAGTCGCGGGCGAAACCTAGTACATACATGAACCCTGACAACATTACACTCTACTTTTGGGCAGTCGTGTAAAAAGCATCGGCCTCTATTCATCTAATGCTAGATGTAGACTTCTGGAAGTGAATGCCACTAAGCCCGATCTTTGACACTCCTCATCCAGTCTTAGAAAGCAATCTCTTGCAAAATCGTCACTAAAACTGATCAACCAGTTGCGACCTTATTGCTTATTGAGACTGTTTTTTTTTTTAATTACTGTCTAGGCAATCGTTTGACTACGATCTCACCTGATGGAAAGCGATGATGTGGTCGAAGGTGTAGCACGCTTGCCTAGTAGATACCTATTCACGCTTGACTTGAACACACCGGGGTTATAATTTACCGGATGACGAGGGCAGGGCATTCCACTCCTTTGCAGTTCTTATAATAAATGAAGAAGCGTAACGCTTCGTTCTTGTGCGAGGTATTTCAACCATGAAAGGGTGGCGCTTTGCTGATCGTCTAGTCGTACGGTGATGGAAAGGTGATGGGGGAATCAGGTTGTGCAGTTCTTGTGCACACTCTCCATAGTGCAATCTGTAGAATACCGATACTCTTTAAGCAAGCTCCTCAGTCTACAGCGTGATTATTTACCATCAGGTGAGACAACGATCAAATGTTTGCAATCGTATCGTTTTTTACACGTAGAAATATTTTTCCAAAAAAAACTTCCGTATTCAACATTATGTCATTGACTTAAAAAACATATCTTATGTTGTATTTTTGTATTGATAATGCATTTTCAGTTTTGAAGGAATTATATTTTTCTGGATTAATAATAATAATTATATTTTATTATTATTATTATTATACCTGTTAAAATCCTCAAACTTTTAGAAGATGATTATGTAGATGCCTTAACCCAATTCTTCAACCAGGTTTATGACTCGGGGACACTACCCGAAGACTGGCTCAGATCTACGTTTATTACACTGCCCAAAAAGGCTAAAGCCAAAAAGTGCGCCGAATATCGTACTATCAGCCTAATGAGCCACGTACTCAAAGTATTTCTTTACATCATTCACAATAGAATACGACCAAAATGCGATGAACAACTAGGAGAGAGTCAGTTCGGTTTCCGATCCGGCATGGGGACTCGAGAAGCTCTGTTTGCCCTCAATGTTCTACTACAAAAATGTAAAGACATGCAGACCGATGTCATTTTGTGTTTCATTGACTATGAAAAAGCGTTCGATCGTGTAAGACATAAAATTCTTTTGGAGCGCTTGATAGATATTGGCTTAGACGGTAAAGACCTGAGAATAATAAAAAAATATGTACTGGAATCAGAAGGCGACTGTCAGACTAGAGCATTCGGAAACTGATCAAATAGAGATAAGCCGCGGTGTGCGACAAGGGTGCATTCTGTCTCCCTTGCTCTTTAACCTGTACTCGGAAGCAATAATATCTGAAGCGCTAGAGGGAATGGAAGTGGGTGTCAAAGTAAACGGCAGAGTTATCAATAATCTAAGGTACGCTGATGACACCGTACTCATAGCCTCATCAGAATAGGATCTGCAGCAAATACTGGACAGAGTTCACGAGTGCAGTCAGAGAGCGGGGTTGAATATTAATATTTCCAAAACCAAGTTTCTAATTGCATCTGGTAGCAAAGACCTAAATCCCAGAATTAAAATAGCAGGCTTTGATCTAGAGCGAGTTCGAATGTACAAGTATCTCGGCGCTTGGGTGAATGAAGAATGGGACAGTGAACAAGAAATTCGAACCCGGATTGAAATCGCCCGAGCAACCCTGAAAAAGATGAGACAAGTTCTGTGCAGTCGTAAACTATCTACGAAGCTCAGAGTGAGAATGCTCCATTGCTACGTCTTGCCGGTAGTATTGTACGGTATTGAAGCTTGGACGCTCAAAGCTGACACCCAGAAACGTCTCGAATCCTTCGAGATGTGGTGCTATCGTAGAATGCTCCGCATTAGCTGGACTCGGAAGGTGTCTAATGTGAAGGTTCTGCAACGCGTCGGTAAGAGTCGGGACCTACTTCAAACCATCAAGAAAAGAAAGGTTGGGTATCTTAGACACATTTTAGGACATAAAGGATACCAACTTCTCCAACTCATCATGATGGGTAAAGTAGAGTAAGTGCGCAACATCCGTGAATGGACTAATATCGCCAGCGTAGAACAGCTGTTTCTCTTGGCGCAGGACAGAAAGAAGTTCGCTGAGCTGACGGCCAACCTCCAGTAGTGGAGAGGCACTACAAGAAGAGAAGAAGCTAACTTCAGAAGGTACTTAGTACTTGAGCTGAAATACTCCTTAAAGACACTTTACGAAAACGTTATTAGTTTTATGGCTATAAAAGTTTTTTTATACAAGCCTATTTAAGACCAAATAACTCATCAAGACAAATCAAATGAGCCCAAACTTGAAGGGGTTTCATCATTTTATTGTTCAGTTCATGTGACTACCTTTCGGTTCCATCAGACCAGCTCTATGGATGTTGTATTATCATCAGAATTACATAAGTGTGCAAAATTTGAGCTTCATTGGAAATCGTTCTGTGGTTCAAAATTCCTTTGCAATATTTGTCCAAATCATAATAACACATTGAAGTAAATAAAAGCTAGTAATAAACTACTGAACCAATTTTGATGAATTTTATACAGAACAACATTGTAGGTTCATTCTATGAAGTAAAAAGTAATCACCTAATACCGGTTCAGAAATCGCGAAAATAACAAATCAATTTACTAATATAAAAACTATATCACTTTTGATGATTTTAATGTGGAACTACAACGAAAGTCTACTTTTTTTAAAAGATTCAAATCGTTTCATAAATCTTGCATCCTTATACTCCCAATAAAAAAATGCTGAACCATTTTTGATGGAAAAAAATGGCACCTAATCGGAGAAGACCATTCAAACAAAAAAAAAGGGTTTTTCCAAATCTGTTTAGCAGTTTTAGAGAAACAAACATACATACAAGAAAAAACATACAGACGACTTGAGAACCTCCTCCTTTTAGAAGTCGATTAAAAATACAGACCCATCGTTCGATATTGTTGACTTTATAGATAGTCATAGAATAACAATTATACATAGTATACGTTTAGTTTCATACTTTGTTTCTAATATAGTTCCCGTTCAAGAACACCTTGTAAGAATCTAATCGCGTAATCTTTTTTATACATACAAATCCACGTTAGTTAATTCGCTGAATCTGGCATATGAATAATGTAAAAAGGCGTGACAAATGCTGAATATAATTCGGCATCGAGGAGAAACATAGAATTTGTAGGTAAATCAAGTTTTGATCGCTAAGTTATGTAATGGTATTTTCAGTATATAAATTCTGTTACTGTTGCTAGATAATGGAGATAATGGACTGTAATTTACTGAAGTTAAGTGAGATCTACTTTGAACTTTTGCTTTAAGTGCAAACATTTTAGTATCTATTTCAAATTGCTTCTAGAATTTGACTCGAATTTATAATAACGGATTAACTTTGCTTACAACTTCAGAATTCAACTACGACATAATAGCTTACGTACAAGTGCTGTACAAAATACTAACGCACAAAAAAAACATCTTCAAATGGATTGATCCAATTATGATACAATTTATATGGGACCTGGAAGACACAAAATATAAATATATATATATATATATATATTTGTTCGCAATTGGCGGAAAATTAGTAAACATACAAAAAAAACACAGTCGAACATAGAACCTCCTCCTTTTCTAAAGTCAATTCAAAAGTAGGTATAGAACTTGTCTGTTAAATAATATCGGATGTGGAAGGGCCGCCTCTGTGCTTCAATTCTGAGCAATTATTTAATTATTAAATTAAAGTTAACCAAATCGAGATTAAATTGTGAACTTTATAAAAATTTACATCTATACTATAATAAAATTCTAAATATATTTATTTATGATGGCTCCAGACTATCGTCCAATCCAATGACATAAAACTATTGATCAATCATCGAATCGATAGGCTGTATCTGTTCAGCGCACTTAAATGTTATATTCAAGCCAAAAGAAGACGAAAAAAATATATGCTTAAACGAAGATGGTGGATGATAACAATATATAGTAAACGTGTAGGCATACATTTTGAATAAGACGCAAAAAAAAACACACGACCGTCCAACTGATCGTCCAACCTTAGTTGTGTGGAAAGCCAGTTCGAGTGATTTCGAGAACTTATTCAAACTCCTTTGATTTTTGTCGGTTTACCGCCACCACGATCTCGAGCCAACTCGACCGAACTATATCAAACGTGCACGTACCCTTCCACATATCGAAGGTTTACCGTTCAGTTGGAGTAGAGGGTTGGAGGATAGTCTGGAGCCACCATAAGCTCTCGGTGACGTTAATATATCATTTCATTCATTCATTGTGTTCGTTCATTCATTTCGTTCGTGCATTCATTATCATTTCGTACAACGTGTGACGATGTATTCATAAGATTGATGGTAGATCGGAACTGAAATTTTAATACATTTTATTAGAGAATTATAGGTACGTCATTGATATTATAGGCCGAAGATCGAACCCAGTGTCATTGGTTTCGCCATCATCACTCAACTTCAACTCTTAGGTTTAATACAAAAACACGAATGCGATCAATCCTTAATTTCATATTATAATTAGCAATGAGGTACCTACCTCATCAAAAGATCATGGAAATTTGAGCAAATATACATATAACCCGCTGAACCCGCGGCATTGCCCGCGTGGTCATTTCATTTAAAAGTAACTCATACGTGTTATTCCAGGACCAAGAGTACCTACAAAGTACAATATACTGTAACATGTTAAATCATACTCCAAGTTAGATTTTGTTATAGATCTCGATAATAGAATATATTGTACAACGCCATCTGACGAGGAGCAGCGTCTTTTCTATTAGATCAAGTTGTGTTTTCTCCGTATCTGAAAACCAGACGCCGAGTTTGTAAAAAACGCCGAACTCCACCGCGCGTGCGCCACTTTCTTCGTTAAAGGAATAATGAAAGCTTTTCTTGTTGAAGACAGATTGATAATTTCGCCTATCTAAGAATCAAGAAATAATGGTTGAATTGGCCTCTGCGAGTGAAAGGGAAAAGTTTTCATCTACTGTCTCAAAATAGATAAAATGGTTAATCCACGTAGCGACAGCTAGCTACAAGTGGCGTGAACTAGAAGAAAGGTGGAAACTAAGTGGAGGTATCTGTCGGCAAGTAGCGAGCTTCTTAGTGTTGCTATTAATAATTGACGTTCCAGGAATATTTCGGGCTCTGAATAACTTTGGAAGAGGAACGGCTTGTTTAAAAATCCAGAATAGGTCGCATCTTTAAGTTGGCTAACAAATAATAATTAC
The DNA here is from genome assembly GCA_946251855.1 of Alsophila aescularia. Classification (NCBI taxonomy): domain Eukaryota; kingdom Metazoa; phylum Arthropoda; class Insecta; order Lepidoptera; family Geometridae; genus Alsophila; species Alsophila aescularia. The sequence continues at coordinate 7,969,030 of OX276380.1, read as the reverse complement.
AGAATGGAGCGTTTGATATGTCGAAAATTATTTAAATCTAGAAATCGCTTGTGATGGTCACACCATGGAAGGTTTTGACATAATGCAAAAATCACGTCAAAGTTCCAGAGAAATTCTTTTTTTTGTATGGACTTGTTCGAGTAAACACCGGATGCTGGCTGATATGTACCAAATCTGGCTGGAGGACAGTGACCAGTATTACTAGGCCGACAAGGTCTACTTTACGAAGCAAATGGCAGAGTTAGTTCTGGATCTTTCGAGATAACCGGAAGATCAAGGTCTCAGTAGAACGCTACTCGAAGATGCAAAACAAGATAGTATATAAACAAGTGAGAAGCCTGTGGATTGGATTTTGATTTCGGACGTAAAATTGAATTGTGCATTCATAGTTGGCACGTGATAGATTCGGCGCAGGCGGCAGAAAAATACGCAGTTTCTCTTGTGTGAACAAAACGACCGAGGCACGCTGTCCAGAACGAAGCTGCCCTGTTACAGGCAAAATAAGTATACCAGTGCAAAAGCCAGGTTATATCGTGCATCTACGGTCGGCTATTGTCGTCACCACTGCGAGCTGCTGTGCGCGATCACCCGGGGCTCACCACCGTTCGTGGAAGAAGCCGGTCTACGAGGGACTCCAGAAGGACTCCAACACACCACCTGTCCAGTAGAAGATTTCACCACCGTTCGTGGTCAAGCAGTAGGAGCTGATCGAGTGGAGTAAGGAGGCGTTCCGCAGCGGTACGCGAGACGACGGTACGGCGTCCCAGGAAGCTTCCAGGTTGGTCCACTCCAAATCATTTTGAGTCAGCGAGCTACAGTGTTGAGGGAAGCCTTCGCCTTCTAACGTGTTAATATTGTTGAAAGATACTTTCTGTCTATTTTCTGTTATTATCAAGATTACTTTCTGATATTATCTAGATACTTTCTGTTTATTTTCTATGTACCTTCTGTCTTAGATTCTGTTTTACTTTCTATTTTAGAGTTTGATTTCCCTCTGGGAAACACAATCATACACACACACACTCTGTTTGCACAAGTTCTTTTTTAATTTAAAACATTCTATGGCAAAGACAAGAATATTCCGTTGCGTTGTGACCAATACATGTTAATCTGCTGAGCACAGACTCTCTAAGTTTTATTGGCCTAGGATTCTCCAATACTATAGTAAATTCATATCATACAGGCCGAAGTTAAGTACTAGAATTTATATGTTTGAGGAAATTGTAATCACATTTGAGAATTTTGAGTTTTGAGTATTAAGTTAGTAATATTTCCTATTGTAAGGTCTTGCTGTTTATAATTATTTTGATGCAGAACAAACTAAATTAAGTGTAAAATATTTCTTTTTAAATTCCTCAGTAAAGGGGAGAGTACCATTATTCGATAACTCATGTGTGCTTTTTCTATTTTTTGTAATAAAGCCCTTTGTTATTGAATTTTCCATCTTGTTTTAATTCCTCGCCTTTACCTGAGAAGGAGGTCCGTTTCCTTAGCCGGGCAACGGCCCTTTCAATGGCGCCCAACTGAATAAATTCACATATATTTTTTCATATTTTACATATATTTTTTTCATATATTTTTTCTCTTACAAACTGGCGCTCAGGTACAGTGGCGTTCAATGTAAATTTGTTGGTTTTTTCTGCATCATATATCACAGAGGATTTTTTGTAATAGGTAATAGGCACAACGCTTAATAATAATTACAAGCAAACAGGTGTGTTCATGAAAGTATCTTTCAATCTGCCCCGTGGTCACGTGTAATATTACTGTGTGAAACTAAACTATAATATCTCTTTGTGTGTTGAACCTATAATACTGTTTGTTATTTTGAAAACTTTGTATATTATTTGACTGCTTTAGGAAAAATATTTTGTGTATTTAATGGTGATTCATGTGTAATTGATTGTATTTTTTTTCTATCATTGGATTATGTATTGGTGTGATATTTAAAACAGTATAGATCTGTTAGTGGAGTGACTTTTACTTTGTAGGTAGATATGTACCATTTTATTGCAAGTGTGTCACAACACAACAGATATTTTTTTTTATATATTTGTTTGACATATCGGTTCCAAAACATTATAGAACAATTTCATTACACAAAACACATACACACATTTTTCCTTCTGTTCATTATATTTTAGGGTTCGCTCAAAATATTTGTGAGGTTCTGTAGATTCTTTTAATTGATTGGTAGTAGATTTTTTTTTAGGATTTCATTAACCTTTTGTTCATTGTATTTTAGGGGTCAGTAAAATATATGTGAGGTTCTGTAGTTTTTTTTTTTGGATCGTTTGTTAATTATTTTTTTAGGATTTCATTATTATTTTAGCACAACAGTATGCAGTAGCACAAATGGAGCACGCCTAATGACGCTATATTCTTTTTTTAAAGATGAGCAGATTTAGTAGGGTTCTATTTGTTTGGCAGGTTTTAAAGTCAACAACCACAAAGACAAGTCCGTCAATTCAAAATCCATAAAGCGGTGATTGGGGGTTAGTGCCGTTCTAAATCTACCTCTATTGTGAAGCATTGAACAATTTCAGGTTCATTGCTTATGTCCAGTTTTGTTTTAGTTAGGTTGTGATGTTTTCGTTTGGTTAAATAGATAAGGTTTGTCTATTTTATCTTTTAGTTCCATCGGCTAAATCTTTTGTAAAATTTTTGTAATTGTTGATATTTGGTAACTTTTTTTTTTTTACAGTTAGTAACAGTTTTTTTTAGATACGATGGAACTTTGTACATAAGTATATACAGGGTGTCGAAGTTTTGAGGCACATTTTTATGCGCCATTATGGTACCGGTGATGACTTGGAGAAGTTTTTTGATCATGAATTGTGGACAACACATTGATCATCCTTTTGTGGATATTGTTGCGTTTGGGTAATGAATAAAGTTAATCCATACACAACATATCTTCTACTTTTCAGACCTTAATGGTATTGGAGATGTCGGTAGATGGTATCAGAGCTGAGGACAGCTCCATATTTTCAGAGGAGGGGTAGGCCGCTTGTGCTTTCTCTCGCTCACCTCTCATTGTCAGCGTACGATACACATATTTTGCGTATATACATGAAGAATGACTAATCAGAGAGTGTTTTGTTTTGGTGATCGTATATTATGAGATACATAATGATCGTTTTTTTATAGATTCAGTCGTGTTCGGAAAATCGGTGGGGTGGTGCCGGTTACGACGGATCTGGTTTTGTTTTGGTGATCGTATATTATGGAATACATAATGATCGTTTTTTATAGATTCAGTCGTGTTCGGAAAATCGGTGGGGTGGTGCCGGTTACGACGGATCTGGTTTTTTTTTGGCACGCCCTAGTGGTGTGACAAATTTTGTAGCACATATGTCTATGCGCGAATTTCAGGCAAGAATAATCTTAGCCGGGTTAGACTGATGGCCGGATACACGGGTGCGGATGACAACACCTGAACTAAAGAAGCCTGGGTCAAATACATGGATTTTTCTTGAAGGTTTTTTGTGGAGAGTATAGAATAACCCTGGACCGCATATGGTTGCGTGAACATCTGTCCCGGGGAAGGCTCATTACTAGGAGATGATTTCTGGAATAATAGAGAAAGAAAGATTTAATGGGTAGTCCAATAATATTTTGTACATATTTTCTTTGTTAGTTCTATATTTTCATGGAGAGCAGGGTCAGACCTAACCCTGGACCGCATATGGTTGCGTGAACATCTGTCCTGGGGAAGGCTCATTACTACGAGATGATTACTGGAGTAATAGAGAAAGAAAGATTTTATGGGTAGTCCAATTATTATTTTTTAGGTATATTTTTGGTGTTTTTTTTTGTTGTATTGTTATTAGCTGGCGAGTTTTGCAGGGTAAATTTGGTTTAGATTCTCAGGTTTTGGTTTCTTGTTCTAGGTTTAGCTCAGCCAACTTACTATTTTTGTGTTAGAATATAGGATTAGCCCGGACGAGACAGGATTTTTTTTTTGATGTGTAGAACATTGGTCCTGGCAGTTGGAATAAAAAAGGAATGGCAATCTCGATAAGGTTAAAATGTATAGAATTGGGGTAATCACTCATGTGACATTTACTAAACGATTTAAAGTACATTATTTGTGTCAATGTTTGGCATGTTACTTTGATCGAAATTTAACAGTAAACTTTAGAGACTGGCTAGGTAGTTGGATATTTTGTTCAGGCATATTATGTTATTTTATTTAGAAACATATTTGATCCTAGTCCAGCATGTTATGTTTTTTGGAGTTTTTATCAAACGAGCGCAGAGGCGGTTTAGACTGGTGACCTCTTTAAACTCAAGCCTAGAAACTAGTTAACCAAACAGAGGCGGTTTTTTCTGGTGACCTCTATAAATGAAAAGCCTAAAACCAGTAAAAGCGCGAAGAGGCGGATTTCCTGGTAACCTCTATAATAAAAAGCCTAATTACCAGTAACAGAAATTCTAAAGCGGGTTTTCCACTCGATACTTTTCTTTACAAGGGTTAGGGGAGTATGAATGTTTTACCAAATGTAGCATAAGTCCCAACAGCTAAATGTTCGGTACTGTGTCTATATAGGTTGTTTAAAAGGAAAGTAAATGCTCACAATTAGGTGTGTAGCAGGACTAGTGGTATGAAAGAAGGATATATAGCGACTTACTTACTGACTATACCAGATTTGTAGTGATTGATTTTTGTCAGAGATTTTGTAAATAAAAGGAGTGCAATGTAAATGTATAAATTTTTTGTTTCCACAAATAGATTCACCCGAATAGATTGGCATTATAACAAAATGATTAGGAAACATATAAGAGGAAATATGCTAAATTAGAGAACTTGATAAATATATTGTACCCGGTTGAAATGTCACATGAATGAAGGAGACAGGAGGAGAAGGGACTTAGTGCATAGGTTAATTTCTTTTTTTTATTATTTTTTTTTAGAAAGGTTTGTTGGTAAAATTTTAGTTCCAGGATTGAAATTATTGTTAACTTTCGGCCTGCGCCTGCAGCAGTGAACTTAGAACTGTGATATTCTGTTGGGGAATTTGGTCATATTTTTTTTGTTTTCATTCTTCGTTAAAGTTTGCGTTTCAGAGTTTGTTTGATTCAATATATTTTGTTTGGGGATTTACAATATACCCAAAAAGGTCCAGGAAGTTTTTTTGGTTTCCACATTGTCAATGAGTTTTTTTTTTAGTCTGGTTCTGTTTGCTTTTAAATCTCTTATTGAAATAGTTCCAGTGACTGTTATCGCTGAGGGCAGCGAGTGTTTCACATTGGCATGTGAAACTTTGGCAGGAGAGGGTGTATTGTAACATGTTAAATCATACTCCAAGTTAGATTTTGTTATAGATCTCGATAATAGAATATATTGTACAACGCCATCTGACGAGGAGCAGCGTCTTTTCTATTAGATCAAGTTGTGTTTTCTCCGTATCTGAAAACCAGACGCCGAGTTTGTAAAAAACGCCGAACTCCACCGCGCGTGCGCCACTTTCTTCGTTAAAGGAATAATGAAAGCTTTTCTTGTTGAAGACAGATTGATAATTTCGCCTATCTAAGAATCAAGAAATAATGGTTGAATTGGCCTCTGCGAGTGAAAGGGAAAAGTTTTCATCTACTGTCTCAAAATAGATAAAATGGTTAATCCACGTAGCGACAGCTAGCTACAAGTGGCGTGAACTAGAAGAAAGGTGGAAACTAAGTGGAGGTATCTGTCGGCAAGTAGCGAGCTTCTTAGTGTTGCTATTAATAATTGACGTTCCAGGAATATTTCGGGCTCTGAATAACTTTGGAAGAGGAACGGCTTGTTTAAAAATCCAGAATAGGTCGCATCTTTAAGTTGGCTAACAAATAATAATTACAGAATGGAGCGTTTGATATGTCGAAAATTATTTAAATCTAGAAATCGCTTGTGATGGTCACACCATGGAAGGTTTTGACATAATGCAAAAATCACGTCAAAAGTTCCAGAGAAATTCTTTTTTTTGTATGGACTTGTTCGAGTAAACACCGGATGCTGGCTGATATGTACCAAATCTGGCTGGAGGACAGTGACCAGTATTACTAGGCCGACAAGGTCTACTTTACGAAGCAAATGGCAGAGTTAGTTCTGGATCTTTCGAGATAACCGGAAGTTCAAGGTCTCAGTAGAACGCTACTCGAAGATGCAAAACAAGATAGTATATAAACAAGTGAGAAGCCTGTGGATTGGATTTTGATTTCGGACGTAAAATTGAATTGTGCATTCATAGTTGGCACGTGATAGATTCGGCGCAGGCGGCAGAAAAATACGCAGTTTCTCTTGTGTGAACAAAACGACCGAGGCACGCTGTCCAGAACGAAGCTGCCCTGTTACAGGCAAAATAAGTATACCAGTGCAAAAGCCAGGTTATATCGTGCATCTACGGTCGGCTATTGTCGTCACCACTGCGAGCTGCTGTGCGCGATCACCCGGGGCTCACCACCGTTCGTGGAAGAAGCCGGTCTACGAGGGACTCCAGAAGGACTCCAACACACCACCTGTCCAGTAGAAGATTTCACCACCGTTCGTGGTCAAGCAGTAGGAGCTGATCGAGTGGAGTAAGGAGGCGTTCCGCAGCGGTACGCGAGACGACGGTACGGCGTCCCAGGAAGCTTCCAGGTTGGTCCACTCCAAATCATTTTGAGTCAGCGAGCTACAGTGTTGAGGGAAGCCTTCGCCTTCTAACGTGTTAATATTGTTGAAAGATACTTTCTGTCTATTTTCTGTTATTATCAAGATTACTTTCTGATATTATCTAGATACTTTCTGTTTATTTTCTATGTACCTTCTGTCTTAGATTCTGTTTTACTTTCTATTTTAGAGTTTGATTTCCCTCTGGGAAACACAATCATACACACACACACTCTGTTTGCACAAGTTCTTTTTTAATTTAAAACATTCTATGGCAAAGACAAGAATATTCCGTTGCGTTGTGACCAATACATGTTAATCTGCTGAGCACAGACTCTCTAAGTTTTATTGGCCTAGGATTCTCCAATACTATAGTAAATTCATATCATACAGGCCGAAGTTAAGTACTAGAATTTATATGTTTGAGGAAATTGTAATCACATTTGAGAATTTTGAGTTTTGAGTATTAAGTTAGTAATATTTCCTATTGTAAGGTCTTGCTGTTTATAATTATTTTGATGCAGAACAAACTAAATTAAGTGTAAAATATTTCTTTTTAAATTCCTCAGTAAAGGGGAGAGTACCATTATTCGATAACTCATGTGTGCTTTTTCTATTTTTTGTAATAAAGCCCTTTGTTATTGAATTTTCCATCTTGTTTTAATTCCTCGCCTTTACCTGAGAAGGAGGTCCGTTTCCTTAGCCGGGCAACGGCCCTTTCAATGGCGCCCAACTGAATAAATTCACATATATTTTTTCATATTTTACATATATTTTTTTCATATATTTTTTCTCTTACAAACTGGCGCTCAGGTACAGTGGCGTTCAATGTAAATTTGTTGGTTTTTTCTGCATCATATATCACAGAGGATTTTTTGTAATAGGTAATAGGCACAACGCTTAATAATAATTACAAGCAAACAGGTGTGTTCATGAAAGTATCTTTCAATCTGCCCCGTGGTCACGTGTAATATTACTGTGTGAAACTAAACTATAATATCTCTTTGTGTGTTGAACCTATAATACTGTTTGTTATTTTGAAAACTTTGTATATTATTTGACTGCTTTAGGAAAAATATTTTGTGTATTTAATGGTGATTCATGTGTAATTGATTGTATTTTTTTTCTATCATTGGATTATGTATTGGTGTGATATTTAAAACAGTATAGATCTGTTAGTGGAGTGACTTTTACTTTGTAGGTAGATATGTACCATTTTATTGCAAGTGTGTCACAACACAACAGATATTTTTTTTTATATATTTGTTTGACATATCGGTTCCAAAACATTATAGAACAATTTCATTACACAAAACACATACACACATTTTTCCTTCTGTTCATTATATTTTAGGGTTCGCTCAAAATATTTGTGAGGTTCTGTAGATTCTTTTAATTGATTGGTAGTAGATTTTTTTTTAGGATTTCATTAACCTTTTGTTCATTGTATTTTAGGGGTCAGTAAAATATATGTGAGGTTCTGTAGTTTTTTTTTTTGGATCGTTTGTTAATTATTTTTTTAGGATTTCATTATTATTTTAGCACAACAGTATGCAGTAGCACAAATGGAGCACGCCTAATGACGCTATATTCTTTTTTTAAAGATGAGCAGATTTAGTAGGGTTCTATTTGTTTGGCAGGTTTTAAAGTCAACAACCACAAAGACAAGTCCGTCAATTCAAAATCCATAAAGCGGTGATTGGGGGTTAGTGCCGTTCTAAATCTACCTCTATTGTGAAGCATTGAACAATTTCAGGTTCATTGCTTATGTCCAGTTTTGTTTTAGTTAGGTTGTGATGTTTTCGTTTGGTTAAATAGATAAGGTTTGTCTATTTTATCTTTTAGTTCCATCGGCTAAATCTTTTGTAAAATTTTTGTAATTGTTGATATTTGGTAACTTTTTTTTTTTTACAGTTAGTAACAGTTTTTTTTAGATACGATGGAACTTTGTACATAAGTATATACAGGGTGTCGAAGTTTTGAGGCACATTTTTATGCGCCATTATGGTACCGGTGATGACTTGGAGAAGTTTTTTGATCATGAATTGTGGACAACACATTGATCATCCTTTTGTGGATATTGTTGCGTTTGGGTAATGAATAAAGTTAATCCATACACAACATATCTTCTACTTTTCAGACCTTAATGGTATTGGAGATGTCGGTAGATGGTATCAGAGCTGAGGACAGCTCCATATTTTCAGAGGAGGGGTAGGCCGCTTGTGCTTTCTCTCGCTCACCTCTCATTGTCAGCGTACGATACACATATTTTGCGTATATACATGAAGAATGACTAATCAGAGAGTGTTTTGTTTTGGTGATCGTATATTATGAGATACATAATGATCGTTTTTTTATAGATTCAGTCGTGTTCGGAAAATCGGTGGGGTGGTGCCGGTTACGACGGATCTGGTTTTGTTTTGGTGATCGTATATTATGGAATACATAATGATCGTTTTTTATAGATTCAGTCGTGTTCGGAAAATCGGTGGGGTGGTGCCGGTTACGACGGATCTGGTTTTTTTTTGGCACGCCCTAGTGGTGTGACAAATTTTGTAGCACATATGTCTATGCGCGAATTTCAGGCAAGAATAATCTTAGCCGGGTTAGACTGATGGCCGGATACACGGGTGCGGATGACAACACCTGAACTAAAGAAGCCTGGGTCAAATACATGGATTTTTCTTGAAGGTTTTTTGTGGAGAGTATAGAATAACCCTGGACCGCATATGGTTGCGTGAACATCTGTCCCGGGGAAGGCTCATTACTAGGAGATGATTTCTGGAATAATAGAGAAAGAAAGATTTAATGGGTAGTCCAATAATATTTTGTACATATTTTCTTTGTTAGTTCTATATTTTCATGGAGAGCAGGGTCAGACCTAACCCTGGACCGCATATGGTTGCGTGAACATCTGTCCTGGGGAAGGCTCATTACTACGAGATGATTACTGGAGTAATAGAGAAAGAAAGATTTTATGGGTAGTCCAATTATTATTTTTTAGGTATATTTTTGGTGATTTTTTTTGTTGTATTGTTATTAGCTGGCGAGTTTTGCAGGGTAAATTTGGTTTAGATTCTCAGGTTTTGGTTTCTTGTTCTAGGTTTAGCTCAGCCAACTTACTATTTTTGTGTTAGAATATAGGATTAGCCCGGACGAGACAGGATTTTTTTTTTGATGTGTAGAACATTGGTCCTGGCAGTTGGAATAAAAAAGGAATGGCAATCTCGATAAGGTTAAAATGTATAGAATTGGGGTAATCACTCATGTGACATTTACTAAACGATTTAAAGTACATTATTTGTGTCAATGTTTGGCATGTTACTTTGATCGAAATTTAACAGTAAACTTTAGAGACTGGCTAGGTAGTTGGATATTTTGTTCAGGCATATTATGTTATTTTATTTAGAAACATATTTGATCCTAGTCCAGCATGTTATGTTTTTTGGAGTTTTTATCAAACGAGCGCAGAGGCGGTTTAGACTGGTGACCTCTTTAAACTCAAGCCTAGAAACTAGTTAACCAAACAGAGGCGGTTTTTTCTGGTGACCTCTATAAATGAAAAGCCTAAAACCAGTAAAAGCGCGAAGAGGCGGATTTCCTGGTAACCTCTATAATAAAAAGCCTAATTACCAGTAACAGAAATTCTAAAGCGGGTTTTCCACTCGATACTTTTCTTTACAAGGGTTAGGGGAGTATGAATGTTTTACCAAATGTAGCATAAGTCCCAACAGCTAAATGTTCGGTACTGTGTCTATATAGGTTGTTTAAAAGGAAAGTGAATGCTCACAATTAGGTGTGTAGCAGGACTAGTGGTATGAAAGAAGGATATATAGCGACTTACTTACTGACTATACCAGATTTGTAGTGATTGATTTTTGTCAGAGATTTTGTAAATAAAAGGAGTGCAATGTAAATGTATAAATTTTTTGTTTCCACAAATAGATTCACCCGAATAGATTGGCATTATAACAAAATGATTAGGAAACATATAAGAGGAAATATGCTAAATTAGAGAACTTGATAAATATATTGTACCCGGTTGAAATGTCACATGAATGAAGGAGACAGGAGGAGAAGGGACTTAGTGCATAGGTTAATTTCTTTTTTTTATTATTTTTTTTTAGAAAGGTTTGTTGGTAAAATTTTAGTTCCAGGATTGAAATTATTGTTAACTTTCGGCCTGCGCCTGCAGCAGTGAACTTAGAACTGTGATATTCTGTTGGGGAATTTGGTCATATTTTTTTTGTTTTCATTCTTCGTTAAAGTTTGCGTTTCAGAGTTTGTTTGATTCAATATATTTTGTTTGGGGATTTACAATATACCCAAAAAGGTCCAGGAAGTTTTTTTGGTTTCCACATTGTCAATGAGTTTTTTTTTTAGTCTGGTTCTGTTTGCTTTTAAATCTCTTATTGAAATAGTTCCAGTGACTGTTATCGCTGAGGGCAGCGAGTGTTTCACATTGGCATGTGAAACTTTGGCAGGAGAGGGTGTATTGTAACATGTTAAATCATACTCCAAGTTAGATTTTGTTATAGATCTCGATAATAGAATATATTGTACAACGCCATCTGACGAGGAGCAGCGTCTTTTCTATTAGATCAAGTTGTGTTTTCTCCGTATCTGAAAACCAGACGCCGAGTTTGTAAAAAACGCCGAACTCCACCGCGCGTGCGCCACTTTCTTCGTTAAAGGAATAATGAAAGCTTTTCTTGTTGAAGACAGATTGATAATTTCGCCTATCTAAGAATCAAGAAATAATGGTTGAATTGGCCTCTGCGAGTGAAAGGGAAAAGTTTTCATCTACTGTCTCAAAATAGATAAAATGGTTAATCCACGTAGCGACAGCTAGCTACAAGTGGCGTGAACTAGAAGAAAGGTGGAAACTAAGTGGAGGTATCTGTCGGCAAGTAGCGAGCTTCTTAGTGTTGCTATTAATAATTGACGTTCCAGGAATATTTCGGGCTCTGAATAACTTTGGAAGAGGAACGGCTTGTTTAAAAATCCAGAATAGGTCGCATCTTTAAGTTGGCTAACAAATAATAATTACAGAATGGAGCGTTTGATATGTCGAAAATTATTTAAATTTAGAAATCGCTTGTGATGGTCACACCATGGAAGGTTTTGACATAATGCAAAAATCACGTCAAAAGTTCCAGAGAAATTCTTTTTTTTGTATGGACTTGTTCGAGTAAACACCGGATGCTGGCTGATATGTACCAAATCTGGCTGGAGGACAGTGACCAGTATTACTAGGCCGACAAGGTCTACTTTACGAAGCAAATGGCAGAGTTAGTTCTGGATCTTTCGAGATAACCGGAAGTTCAAGGTCTCAGTAGAACGCTACTCGAAGATGCAAAACAAGATAGTATATAAACAAGTGAGAAGCCTGTGGATTGGATTTTGATTTCGGACGTAAAATGAATTGTGCATTCATAGTTGGCACGTGATAGATTCGGCGCAGGCGGCAGAAAAATACGCAGTTTCTCTTGTGTGAACAAAACGACCGAGGCACGCTGTCCAGAACGAAGCTGCCCTGTTACAGGCAAAATAAGTATACCAGTGCAAAAGCCAGGTTATATCGTGCATCTACGGTCGGCTATTGTCGTCACCACTGCGAGCTGCTGTGCGCGATCACCCGGGGCTCACCACCGTTCGTGGAAGAAGCCGGTCTACGAGGGACTCCAGAAGGACTCCAACACACCACCTGTCCAGTAGAAGATTTCACCACCGTTCGTGGTCAAGCAGTAGGAGCTGATCGAGTGGAGTAAGGAGGCGTTCCGCAGCGGTACGCGAGACGACGGTACGGCGTCCCAGGAAGCTTCCAGGTTGGTCCACTCCAAATCATTTTGAGTCAGCGAGCTACAGTGTTGAGGGAAGCCTTCGCCTTCTAACGTGTTAATATTGTTGAAAGATACTTTCTGTCTATTTTCTGTTATTATCAAGATTACTTTCTGATATTATCTAGATACTTTCTGTTTATTTTCTATGTACCTTCTGTCTTAGATTCTGTTTTACTTTCTATTTTAGAGTTTGATTTCCCTCTGGGAAACACAATCATACACACACACACTCTGTTTGCACAAGTTCTTTTTTAATTTAAAACATTCTATGGCAAAGACAAGAATATTCCGTTGCGTTGTGACCAATACATGTTAATCTGCTGAGCACAGACTCTCTAAGTTTTATTGGCCTAGGATTCTCCAATACTATAGTAAATTCATATCATACAGGCCGAAGTTAAGTACTAGAATTTATATGTTTGAGGAAATTGTAATCACATTTGAGAATTTTGAGTTTTGAGTATTAAGTTAGTAATATTTCCTATTGTAAGGTCTTGCTGTTTATAATTATTTTGATGCAGAACAAACTAAATTAAGTGTAAAATATTTCTTTTTAAATTCCTCAGTAAAGGGGAGAGTACCATTATTCGATAACTCATGTGTGCTTTTTCTATTTTTTGTAATAAAGCCCTTTGTTATTGAATTTTCCATCTTGTTTTAATTCCTCGCCTTTACCTGAGAAGGAGGTCCGTTTCCTTAGCCGGGCAACGGCCCTTTCATTTGTTCAAAATTTGTTCAGCCTCAAATAGTATCCCAGTTTTTAATTCAAACCCTAAGCTATCCAATAGTGGAAATTGCATCGCAATCGATCTTGTAGTTTTTACTTGATGCGTGAACAAACTTACATACAGACCTTCAGTAGTGACCCGACATGGCCGTGATAGGTTAGATCACGGTCGCTACTGAAGGCTGTTGACAGAAATCTATCTGTGTTGCAATAGCGTTATGTGGAGGTATATTTTCAAAATACGCCGCGCAAAATCTTTAATTCGTAACTACCTATGCCCAATCCCAGCTCGGCCAGTGACGTCATAAATGTTCGAATGTATACGGTATACTTTCAAAAAATACATTTTGCTTTCTGGAATTTAAAACATACTCGATGCCAACACGGTCTCTGACGTCAAGAGCGTTGTGTAGGTAATGTATATTTTCGAAATACGCAACGACGTCGGCCCTCACTTTAGTTAGTGCATCACAAAAGAACCCGTGGTTGCGCTTTTCCTAAATAATCTGAAGTGGAATTATTGTGACTGTGATGAAAACCTTGGCATCGTCGAGCATTTGGTATACCGCGATTTTCGCGCATAATGGCATAATGAGAATTTGGCATTAATCGTACCATTCAACGTTTTTGGCATTTTTCATTTTTGGTATATTGCGTCGAAAGGGTTATAAATCATCAATATCCCATGATATATTGTGTTGTTACACATAATATAAACTTTGACTTTGGCAAGTTACATCAAAATCCGTCCGGTAGTTTCAGCATGATGTGTTCTTATAAATAACTTTCAACCCCTATCCTGCGGGAACCATTTTTTTTCGGGATAAAAGGTATTCTAAATGTTAATCCATAACATAAACTATGATTGCGCCAAGTTCCATCAAAATCCGTCTGGTAGTTTCAGCGTGATGCGTGTTCAAAGAGACCGATAGATAGACAGACAGACAAAACGAAAAAAAACCTTTTTACACTCCATATCGATTTTGAAGTCTATCTCAAAAATAATTTTCGAAAAATATTTAATGTAGTCAAAACAGATTTAGCCCAGTTACAGTTTTATTATAGTATAGATATAGATAAAGCAATAAGTACGAAAAAGTCTGTACAAAGAAGATAATTAAAAAAATGGTCTAGAGTACTTAAAATAAGCTGCTGCTGCATTCATTTGTCTGTTTATCTGTTTGTTTGTTCGCGCATCACGTAAAAACTACAGGACCGATTGCAATACTGTTTTGACTGTTGGATAGCTTAAAGTTTGACTTAAAAACGAGCCGAAGCCGAGCAATCGATAAAAACTTTTTGACGGCTGAAGGAATTTTGATCAAATGTAGATATATTAGTAGTTTAGGTCAAGGAATAGCACATAGAGTACTTTGAACTTAGAGAAATGACCACACGTGCGAAGGACACACCTATTAGCCGTCATAAAGTTTAAATTAAACAAGTTATATATTTTGCTTTTCAACTCAAACATCGTATCGCACCCCATAATTTCACACGTCACAAAAACAGATAATATGACGTCTATTATCTGCGACAACTATTTACCCATAACACCCTAAACTTTGTCTTTCAACCCTTCCGCAAACTAAGCTTTTACCATCCCTTTTAACTATTACTTACTATGGCATTTATGGGGTAAAACAAATTATGCTTGAGGAAAAGTTTAATCGTAGACCTCCAGCCACAGGTTATGGAGATTATTCGTTTGTGCGCAGTTTTACCGTTCTTAGTTTGGCGATATATCGCCAACTTCGTTAGTTATTTCCTTTTCCTCTCGAACATTTTCAATATGGGTTTGTATAATGATGAAAAATATATGTCATCAATTATATATTTACTAGTTTTCCCGCCCGCGACTTCGTCCGCGCGGACTACTGTTTATCGCGAAAAAAGCATCCTATGTTCTTCTAGGATATTAAAAACCAATGAAAAAGTAGGTAGGTATAGCACCACTCTTGATGTTTTTTGACATACTTGTTATTTCGTTTCCATGGCAGCCGTTTCTTACAGCGAGTAATTAACATTTTTCCAGTTTTTTTCAGGTATCCCGTGGAAACTTACAATTTTCCGGCATAAAAAGTATCCTATGTTTTATTCCAGGGTATAAGCTCCATTCCAAGTTTCATCAAAATGAAAGCTCCCCAAACAAACAAACAGACAATGTTTCACTTTTATATTATGGTATGGATAACATTTTTATCATTTACAGTTATTTAATTTTGTGTTATATTGTGTTTTGACTATTTGAGCGCTGGCAATCGATCGACAAGATGGCGTCAAGCATTGATGTATATGTTACTAATGGCGTCAAGTCAATAGTCACCGAGAAAAATGTATGTGGAGTATTAAAAGAGGAGACAGTTGCCTGTGGTCAAGGTACAGTGGAAAAGGGTGTGATAATTAAGTGTGAGTTGCAATTATAACCAAATACGAGTGAGTACATTCGGTCTTTCCTTTTACTTTATAATTCCTATAAATACATTAACTTCTACAAAATCAAAACTGAATCCTACAGAAAGTTACCATTACATTAGGCCTAAATCCTACAAAAAACATATCGTTGTTTTTTAATTTACCGGCACCTACTAGAAATGAAACAAAAATAAAGATGGAATACTGATTTGTTTGTCAAAAATAATCAATCATCGACTAGGTCACAAACTTATAAATAACATTAAAGTATTTTCTCTATTGATTTTCGATAAAGCATATAAAAACTTATCTAGCACACAATAAGTATAGTAAATAAATTATATTATCAAAACTCGACTAGATTATTAGTCAAAATGTTCACTTCTTTTTACTGTTCTTCCGATAATATTTCAGACTTAGCTTATTTGTACATGATTGTTACAGATGTCGTAGCTATATCATAGAATTGATAACTACATGATGTGGTCGGTAGTTTCATGAAATGTTAGTTCAACTAAATGGCCAGCTAAACAAACCATATTAACTGGTGGATGATGCTGTGGGTAATAGGTACAGCTTGTAACAATGTTTTTAAGCTTTTCTGTTTAGGCTATGAGATTGCTGTATTGCCGTTTTTTATCCCAAATAAATAAAACAGAAATATTGTTGAAACATCAACGTTTAATGATATTTCAATCCATGTTTGGTCATATCATTAATGTAGGGTTTTCATGATACCATAGGTGTTCAAACAAATAAGTTTCCATGGCTCAAAAAAACACGAAGACGAAGTGAAGCTCACTACGCTTCGCTCCCGCTTTTCCTATCACGGCCAAGTCGGACTTCCACTCTTACCTTTTATTTTACGTTATTATCACAAATATTTGACCATATCATGAAGTAGCAGCGCGTTTAGCTGTTCATATCGTCAAACGCTGATTATTCATTCTGGCCAAACCATTTCATGATGTGACCGATAGTTTCATGAAACATAACTTTTTCATGATGTGGCCCACCATTTAATGAAATGATCAATTCTATGATATAGCCACAACATATACACAAAATACAAAACTGTACATTGAGAATGAATAGCAAGATTGAGCGTCAAAACCGATAATCCTAGAGCTTTGAGCACCAAAATTTGCGATCAAAAGAAAGAACGAAAATATTTTTATTTATAACCAAATTAAACATACATATTAATAGATACAATTATAATTAAAGAATTACATAAAAAGTAGAAAATCAATATGTTGCATTTTGGCTGCAAAATAAGGGCAAAACTCAACATTGTTGTGTTATTCATCAAAGTACATAATAGCCCAAAGAGGAAATTTTGCAACTGATTAGCAAATTAAACCCACAGATTAAAACTGTCTCCCAGCGAACCGTAGCAATAAACACTGTATCCTATTAAAAAACAAAAACCTATCGTAACTTTTTTCAACTAGCTATAAACGCTCATGAAATCTCGAACTATCTGAAAGAAACTTCATTATTTTATTCTCCTATAAATATTCTATTAAAGGACCCTTACCCGGAATATCGTAAATCGTATACAAAGAAAGGGAAAACGGGCCCTAGCGAGCTGAATGTGATAAGTCACGATGGGCCACAAAGGGCGGGCGGGAGTTCCCGTTACATGTATATGGAGGAACCTACTTACGAAATAACTTTACGCGTTTTTACAATAGTGTAAGAATTTGAATGAAGCGCTATTTTTACGAGTTTTGATAGATGGTTGACGTCTGCTCTTTATTGAAAGAGGTAACATTATTATAGCTATGACCAAGGCTATGACATACATATCTAACTATAACTAGGTTTCCAAAATATTCGAAGTCTACGGCGGCCATCTCAATTGTTAATTTGTCCTACTACCTCGGTCTCCCGGTCTGTGGTCAACGGCATACGAGAACATTTCTTCCTCAACTGTCATCGGTTCTACGAGCTATGTAGCCAGCTCATTTCCGTTTCAAGAACTAGTCAGTAACTTTAGTTCATTTGCGGATATATATTTTCTGGATTTTATCTCGCAAAGAGATCCCAAGTTCTCCATTCGCATTGATATTAGTTTTTAGGACCAAAACAAACAAATTAATCACAACTTTCTTTTAACATATAAGTATGTACACATAAAAAGGCCAGTTAATGACAAAAGTGTCGAACTCATGACAAAATGAACGATGTGTTAAGTTAGGTATAAGTACATTAAACACCCCAATAATTCACCTCTGTCCACTTCACGAACAGATGTTTTTAATTACACATAAAAATACCACTCATACGTATGATTAATGAACTAGATACTTAGATAAATAATATACAAAGACATGTTAGCTGTGCGCTCACGACAATCTCTTGGTGACAGCCAAAGCTATTCACTCGGAAGCATATTGGGTCCATCCTCTATTTATATCACCAGTGATTTATGATCCTATGTTTTACTTATTTTAAAGTTATGTGCGAATTTATTACCGATCTAAATATAGCTATACTTAAAAGAAAAGATCTTAAGCCAGCGTATCCAAGAATTCATAAGTTTTAAGGGCTGTTAAGGCGGCTAACTTGACAAAACGTGACGGATTAGAGAACTCTGTCGGAGAGAAAGTGTGAGCCCTAGATTAGGAAATGTAATACGCTAGCCGTGACCATTTTTCCATTTCTATTGATCAAAAACTAGGTACATAATATCATAGGGCCATTTTGATCTATTGATTCGTAACATGACACGGAGCGTGATTGATTGCACACGTTCAAAGATATTTCTTTTACCATTGTTGCTCCAGTAATATTTCAGCGCTGCCCTCCGATTATGCCCCTTACGCCAGATACGCTTGACTGATGTGCAGTAATCAATTTGTTGTAGCGTTAGAGTCGTTAGTGATGTGGAGTTTCGGATACGATTGTAATATAACTGTTGCAGACTCTCACGTAGGTGCAGGGTCCCAGTTGCAGAGAAAATGAGACTTGGTTGAGCTCAGGATAGGAGGATGTAACGAAAATGCACTTGTTGACACTTGAGATGGTATATTCTTCACATATTTCGTAAAACAAGGATAGTAATAGAATACAGCTTTTGTTATCCCGGTTACAAATGTTGGCTATCGGACCCTTAATATAACTTCGTGTTGCTACTAGTTCATATTGGTCACTTATAGGAGAGTTTCTTGTTTTCAACAGCTTCAGCGAACGGGAACTTGACGAATGCACGATGGTTTTTGGAAGTATGGGTATTTATAGTATTCGTGAAACACGCAAAGCTCTCCTATTGGGCGATCCATTCTACATTATTCATGACATAGGTTCGTCTCTTTTTTGTCCACCATAATTTGCCCATGCTCGAAAACAGGCACAAAAAATCGACCCAGAAGTTTGCTAACGTCGTACCTCGAATCTCCACTACGAAGAAAGCCCAATTTTATGGCTTTGCTACGGGTGCGAGGAGGATCTTGTGATCTCCTCGCACTCGTACGAAGAAGGTACCCAAACTTTAGGCATGTTGCTAAAAGTTTGTCCCATTTCAAGACATTCCTGTGTATGACTCATCACAAGTCACACTTGACTGATTTTAGAGAAGCTTCCCCCAATGAGCCTCCTCTCGCTCTTACTAACTATATTTTATATTACCGTTACTAATACCTTGTTCAAATTACCTTTAGACTGGCTCAGGATCGCTTTGCGTTATAAACTCGTACCTTTTACAAAGTGCGGCTTTCCTGAGCCAACCTGTACTAATACCCATGCACCCACAGACAGCTTCAGTCTCTCTATAGCTGCATGTTCCCAGCTATTGCCTAAAGAGGTACGGGGCCATCCTGTATGCTATAGACGTCATACGTGATGGCACGTAGATTCTACACTACGTTTTCCTATTTCCTAAGCCCATACAAAACAATTTTTGTCTCGCTTATGCGTTAACTTACTTACATGCTGAATAGCGCAAAGTGTTTGTAACACCTAAGCCTATTTTTCTGTGTTCCTATTTTCTACCTACCTACTCGCATGTACTTATAATTTACAGTTGCGCTCTTTTACAATCTTTGTTATTGCGCTCGTTAACAATAACTTTAAAAAAAAACTTGTGCTTAGCGCATCCCAGTCGATTTACAAAAATATGGTGAAAAATCACTACTTGTCTAACTTCTGACAACACTGCTGCTTATAACTTTTATTTATATAATTATATATTTATTTTATGTAGTAGTATATATATTTGGTTTCTATTAATAATTTAAGTAGTTCATAATTATACTGAATTGTAAACCACCGTATATTTCATACTGATACTTCTTCTGATACTGTCCATCCAACGGTTGTCTGGAAGAGATCACTGTCTGGATAAGACCACCCATTGTATTACCTTACTTAAGTTTTTATAATAATTGATCTTCGTTTTTTGGTATACAATATAATATTTTGTATAGTATCGTATCGTATGACATTCTCGCATTGTTTACGCACGCCACCATCCGTTATTATGCGTTATTCCTTTTAATGCTATGTTTGTTTGGAAGTGATCGCTTTGAGAAATAATACCGCCAATAGTCACACTTATTTAATTTGTAAACTGCATTTTTGTTCCATATTTATTTTTATTATGGTGCTCGAGTTTATCTGATAATAAAGATAATGTTGGAAACGGATACGGATTTTTTCTAATCGAATATCCGTTACTTTTGAATATGGATAATGTACTTTGATAGCCCGTATAAAAACAACAGCAAATAAATAAAATAAAAAACTACATGTTAATTAATTTTATACGTAAAAAAAATCGATCACTCTTTGGGTGCTGTTAAAGGTAATTTCAGTGGTGACCATGATCACTAATCAACCGAAACTTTTCCGAAACTTTGAACTCGGTTTCGGTTACGGATATGGATATACCAACATCCCTACTGCTAACTGTGCTCACTGTGGTTATTTCTGTAAGATTCTTCGGAGCAATAACAACGGAGTTAACCGTGCTCTGTGATCCATTAATGGTTGTTTACTTTACGTGAATAGCTCTTATTTATAGTGGTTATTCTATGATTAGTTATTAATATTCAGAACGATAACCTTTTAATCCTCTGTAAAAGTTCTTGCTTATATGACTGTCTCGTTCGTAAATATGTACTCTTGTATCTATCTATGATCTTAATGCGCAACTGTAACTGCGCTATAGTATATTTCTAATTCGATAGACATTCAAACGGACAATTCAAACATGGAGTTGACCAACATTTAAACTATGGTTAAGCAACAGTTAACTTGAATGTGTCATACATTTGTCAAGATTGTTGTGATTGTATTGTTTAAACATGGATCAAATGCTCTAGTAAATATCAGCTCAATGGCCCACTGTTTAGTCAAAATATATGGGATTTTGTACTATTAGTTTACTTAACGATCAAACAACAGGACCTACCAGAATATTTCACACATTAAGAAAGTGTCAATTGATAAGTTTTGTTTCAAGTAGACTGATGGTCTACCACTCCATTAGATAAACTATAATATCGGTGTCATTATCGTCGCATTTATGGCGTAGAAACACAAAAATGAAGCGATTGGTTATCTTTTCTGCGCAGCTTGGGCTGGCCTGAGTGCTCCGATATATTTTTCTGCAACTAATGACAAAGTGCCAATTTTTCAAACCTCATTGAGGCAATGCAACATTTGATTATCGACCTATTAAAAGAGCTAAAGAAAAGAGCACCGAAGGCCGGTCCATTGCTTTATTTTAACGCATGTGGGGAAATGCTATGATAATGAAACAGATAAATCGTTTATCGAATCTTGTAGTAGAGACCCTGATCAGTTGCGCCAGTCTATACTTGCCTGCGGTTCACTTGTCTACACCTAACATGTAGTTATAGTTAAATACTAACACATTGCTATATTTCCCAGGTCTCACAGAGCAGTCAGAAAGTAAGCCAGAATTCGAACTAAGCATGTTACTCAGTAGTTCAATATCAGGCTCCATCTTACTTCACACGTATACATCCTGTTATGACTCATTATTTTTGATTCGTCAACTTCGTTGGCGATGTGCTGGCGGTCTGTAAGTGGCGGTGAGGAGCGGGGACAAAACCAGAACAAATGACGATTCTGAGAGCCGTTCACTGGGTTGCGCTATCCCATACCAGAGCTCACTCCCCGTGCCGCTGTCGTTTCTAGCAGAGTCGCCACCGAATTTGATATTCCGTAGCGATATTTCACTGTCACACCTACTCAGTAGATCTACTGACGGACTGGTATTACATTAACCCAAATTACTATTTCTAATACACTTACTTGCAAATCGATATGTTGACCTTCTTTCTACCTACGAAATTCGACGTCCTGCAGACTTCCGTTGTTAACGGCGGAGGGCATAAGTGTCCCGATCAGCCTACTTTCGAAATGGGTTTCTAAACACCCGTTTCCGATGACAAGTGTCGCAGAATGGGACACTCAATACTCAATTCTCCGTCCCATAACCTTTTCGAATAAATGAGACTCAATTTCGATTCGTTTAGGTATTTGTAGCAAATATAAATTATAGCGGTTGATCGCATTTAATTTATACTCAATCAAATAGTACTTAGTGTCAATGACAGCTTTATTAAAAAGATATTAGATACATATATATGTGACCTTGCCGCGTACTCTGTATTGATAATTTATAAAGTTTATGCAATCGGTCTTTATTTTATTACAGTGCGCCTCGATTATAATAAAAATCTTTTGATTAGAAAATTTTCCTACGCATCTTTAGCACTTGATTAGTTCATACGCATAATTTATTAGCACTTGATTAGTTCATACGCATAATTTATTAGCACTTGATTAGTTCATACGCATAATTTAGGTTAAAAAATATAATAATTAAGTTTTAAAATACATATCATATTAAAAATAAAAATAAAAATAAATCATCGTGATTGGTTCAGAAATTAATACACACGCAATTAATGCGGACGCATGAATTAGTAATTAATACACATCAAAAATAGTCGTATTGAGAACCTTTTCATATTTTTTTACTAACGGTGATAAATAAAAGTCCGAAGAACGATATCGATACGCAAATAAGTGTCATAGTTTACCGAATGTATCGTTAGATTTGACATTTTTTTCAGAACCACCCTCTAGTTATCGCATGACTTAGTTATCACGACTACAAACGACCACACACAGACATGACATGTAAGTAGTGACATACAGAGGTAGTTGTATGCGAGAATAATATACACATTATATAAATATATATATATTATATTTGTAGTAGTGTCTGTTCACAGCTTGGCGCACATGAATGGAACTAACTTTATCAATTTAATGGTAAGTACTCGGACGTATATTGTTATCGCGCTTAATCAGGTTAATTAATTAGAAATATTAATACAAAAATATTTTAAGGCGAAGAATATTTTTAGCCCATCTGTTGTATTTCATGGGGGGCATATTTCATAAGGATACGTGATCATCTATTGTCTTGACTAAGTCTTGGTTAAGGATATTGTTGGTTCGTCTGAAACATCCCAAAAATGAGAGCAGGAGACGACCATATACAATAGAAATTGCGTATTGTACAATATTGAAGAGCTGTGTCGGTGTGAAGTACTCTCTTGTTTCGATGAGCTGCCCAAATTTACAACTGAGCCTTCGGCTCGACGATACATTTTAAACCTTTCACATTTTTTTGTATTTTAAAGGTTGAATGACTCTTAGTAGGGGTCTAAAGTAAAATAACCATTAAAAGTAAAATATCTATTTGTACACCGTTTCACATAAATGTTACATAGATTCAGTAGAATTGCGGTGAACCCATTTGAAGGCGAATTTAACTTTGCTTTTGATAGAATTACATTGTTTCAGAATGATGGACCATTCCATTCTGTAATGATTGTACGGTTTGCCCAAATTTTACCACTGAAAGTGGTGGTGGAATCAAATTGACTTGTTTTATGTACCTACCTAAACTATTTGTCGGACGACTAAATCTAGGTTTAGGAATGGAACGCACGAATAAAAAATGCAAATGATGAGATGAGATAGAACTATTAAAAAAAAACATTTTAATCTGTATCCATTTTATATAGTATGAAAATACCATGAAATTATAGTACAGATTGCCAATATGTTCATAAAATTATGTACTAACTAGCTTTCGCCCTCGACTTCGTCCGCGCAGACTACCGCAGTTTATCACGAAAAAAGCATTCCATGTTCTTCTAGGATATTAAAAGCCAATGCAAAAGTATAGCACCAACGTTCTTGATGTTTTTTGACAGACTTGTTATTATTTCGTTTCCATGGCAACCGTTCCTTAAAGCGAATAATCAACATTTTCCAGTTTACCCGTGGAAACATACCATTTTCCCCGAATAAAAAGTATCCTATGTTTTATTCCTGGCTATAAGCAATCTCCATTCTAAATCACATCAAACTCCGTCCAGCCGTTATCGCGCGAAATCTCCACAAACAAACAAACAGACAACGTTTCACTTTTATATGTTGATGTGGATATTACTTTAATTTAATTTACCGTTCAGGGGCCAAGTCTCACTTTAAGTTCATAATCTACGAATAAATATTATTCATACGTAATACACAAAAAAACAAGTCAATTTGATTATCTACGAATAAATTATTCGTAGGTAATAAATATTATTCGTAGGTAATAATGTATTTGTCTAATTTAGCTTAAAACATTTACTTTCTAAATCTTAACGTCACAATTCACAACTTCAAAATGTCTGCACAGAAATTAGGTACGTTGAAAAAAAGGTAGTAATGTTACCCTGTTATTTTCAGTTTACCATTTATTTGCATATTTAATACACAACGGCGGGGATGTTTTAATAAGCTCTGACAGAGGACAATGTAAAGACTCACTGAGGGAATACAAAAGCTAATGAAGAACTCATATTTTCCTCCGAAGCGATACAGGCTTCGTTTAGGGACGAGAGTTAACCAAAAATAAACATCGATACCTACATACTTTGATCGATATTTTTTACAGTTTCAATAAAATAAACTTTTTAGTAGTTAATTACGGAAGAGTAGGAGCACAATTCGAAGGCCTTCTAACTCAGACCTACAATTGTCTTTTCGCCTCGAGGCTTTTCTCAAAAAAAAACTTCAGAAATCGTGGAAAATATCGTGGAAATCTTCAGAAAAAAACAATAAAAAGCAGTTCGTTTATTTGGCTGGCATTTAACGGCAAGAAAGTACATATGGTTTGTAAATGTCTTTTTTAATAAAAAAAATTTAACAGCCAATGTTTAAGTTTGTTGGATGAAAATTATTATTTTTTCATTGCCGGCTTTTAACAAGTAAATTAAATTTGTTTGTAATCTCAGACCTAAATAAAATTGAGAAAGAATACAGACTAGCCATGAAGGCCACAAATGTGCATTGTATAAGTAATATACATCATTTTGGAGGAAATAAGCTACGTATATTTTCTTCGTTCATTTCTAACATGGATTTCTGCAAAGTAACGTCTAGGTCTATCTAAAATACATCGTTTTTAATTCCTATGGAAGAATTTTATATAAGAAAAAAAACTGTCAACTTAGCTGAGATTTTGAAAAAATATTAAATAAATTTAAATGACAATGACTTATGCTGGGAATTTAATCAGGAGCTCTAATTCTCTAATAAAATATATTTAAATTCCAGTTCCGATCTACCATCAATCTCATAAAAAACAATGTCAAACGTTGCTCGAAATGATCGTCCAACCTAGGTTAAGTGGAAAACGGATTCTTGCATATTTGACATAGTTTGTTTGAGTTGGCCCTTGACCGTGGCGGCCGTAAATCGATAAAAAATCAAAGGAGTTTGAAAAAGTTCTCGACCCGCTCGAACCGCCATTTCATACATGGAAGGTTGGTAGATGTGAAACTTTTCGCGTCTCATTAAAAATGTATGGAATTTACGATTTATCATCCACTTTAAGCATGTTTGTTTTTTTAAGTTTTTTTTTTTGCTTAAATCCCTATAATAATTTTGTATATTGTTCAGATAAAGCCCGGCTGGCACCTGTAGATTCTATATTTGGCCGAATACTTGTAGGTGGGTTGGACGATAGTCTGGAGCCACCATAAATTAATTCATAGTACCAATTTTTATTCAATTTACAATTCAATCTCGATTCGGTTAACTTTAGTTCAATAATGGATGAGAACAGATCCATTATTCGATACATAGCCGTCCCTCCCTACAGGTTTGTATAAAACTTTGTTATTCGTGCAAACGCTTTTACGGGTGGATTGTGTAGATATTTATTTTCCAGCGTTCTCTTTTATTTCAAATCAGCGTTAGTGCGAACGGCTTTTATCTCTCCATCGGTATCTCCGGCTTGAAGGGAGACATTCATAGCAAAAGTTAAATAAGAATATTTTGGACTGTTCAACAAACAAAGTTAGTACATTAGTAGGTAGTAGGATACCTACATAATTTAGAAAACATTTGACTGAACTAGAATCTGAATTAACTTTAGTCATTCTTATTTTAAAACATATTCAAGAATTGTATTACTAAGGCTCAGTAAGGCCTTTTTTTTTGGCCTGGTTTTTGTACTGAGTTTTGGTAACAACAGTTACCGCTGCGAATTGAGCCATTAAATACTTTTGAGAAAAGATTAAAAAGTATTAAGTTTTTTTTTTTATATATAAAGTCGTGAAATATACTATTTGGAAAGTTCACAATCACAGAATCAGCGGCAACTATGCCAACTAAAAAGCTCGAAGAAATCTATACTTCTATACTAATCTATACTAATATTATAAAGAGGTAAAGTTTGTGAGTTTAGAGATTAATCGCTGGATCTACTAAACCGATTTTGAAAATTCTTTTACCAATAGAAAGCAACGTTATTTGTGAGTGTCATAGGCTATATATTAAAATGAACACGCGTGCGAAGCCGCGGGCATCAGCTAGTTGGTTAATAAAGAGACTTAACGTAAGCTTCGTGTTTCTGTGCAGTGTGTCTTCAACTTAAGATACATTTCCGACAGCTTCCAGGGTTGCGCGTTCGAGTATCGCGCAGGGCAAATATATGTGTGATCCAAAGTATTTGCTCTGAATTACGGTGAATCTGGGGCCTAGGTACTCGCAGTCCCGACTCCCTAGATACAGGGCATCCTAGTTAGGGGTAGCTGTATGTGTTCCCGACTTATTAAAAAAAAACAAGAACTATACCTACATAGAATCGGCTACGACAAGTTTCAACAAAACATAATCGAAAGTGCTAATAACCCAACCGCAAACAAAACTAATAAGAGGCAAAAATTAAAGTGAGAATGGTTACTAACCAACTTTAAATCGTTATAGATCCTTAATAGTCATACGAATTGAAAAATGATAACAGAAACCTAAAGATGATTTTCAAATAGGTATTCATTGATACCCCACTTAAAATAGTTCGTATTTAATTATTATTACTGTCATGTCCTCAGCTCACGCAAGATTAAGACAAATCGATTGGTGTAAGAATCATGAAAATCGGCTTACGCGTTTGGTCTATACTGAGCCACAAAAGAACAAACATACATACAGCGACTGATTAATACATTACCGTCTTTTGCGTGGCGTATTCTGGTAAAAAGCATTCATACCGATTACTTTCATAAAGTACGTCCCCTAAAACTCCACAATGTATTATTATGGAATTTGCTTGCTTCAAAATGCACGCCGCAAAACGGTCCATGTTTCCAAAGCTCTTCCCAAATAGGGCTCTAGAGAAATTATTCTGATGATCTTACAAAAGTGTAACAAAGAAACTTTAGGCGTTCTCTGTTGAAATATTTATAAAATTACCCGAATTCTGGAGGCATTTTGCAGTTAGGAAAAGTGATTTTTCTAATGTGCCTGCGGACCGAGATAAGTAAAATGTTGAAGAAAAACAGCGCAAGTTGAAAAAACTAAGTGAAAGGCAGGAAATTATATGTAGATTAATTCATGAAACTCTTTGACTATTTATTGCGGGGGGAGGTTGCAGGGGTGAAACTTGACTTTCTATCACCAATCCAATAAGCACACTACAATCCATTTTCACTCATTTCAAACCTAAATTATATGTAGGTTAATACATGAAACTCTTTGACTATTTATGCCGAAGGGAAGTGGCGGGGAGAAATGGGACATTCTATCACCAATCCAATAAGCACACTTCAATCCATTTTCACTTATTACATTGCTAAATTATATGTACATTAATTCATGAAACTCTTTGACTATTTATTCCGGGGGAAGTGGCAGGGGTGAAACTGGACTTTCTATTATCAATCCAATAAGCACACTACAATCCATTTTCACTCATTTCAAAGCTAAATTATATGTAGGTTAGTACATAAAATTCTTTGACTATTTATTCCAGGGGGAAGTGGCGGGGGTGAAACGGGACTTTCTATCACCAATCCAATAAGCACACTTCAATCCATTTTCACTCATTACAAAGCTAAATTTGTCAAAATACTAGTTTAATATTGATCTAGTTACCTAATATTTAGTTTTCGTTTAAATTTTAGTTTTTATTAGTTTAATTAGTGCTTTTAATTTTAGTCTCTATTTTTAATAATAATAATAATAATGTATATATATTAATATAATAATAGTGTATCGAAACTGGGAGGGAACTGACCAACGTGTGGATGATGGGCAGCTGCCGGATGCTACTGCCATGATTAACTTCGTTATATATTATATACGTTGAACATACGGAGGGTGACTGGATGAGTGTTGTCGAACATGCATGTGAGTCAATCGAAACCATGGGATCTGTGTCTATCAGCCCCATAGACGTTAGTTGTGCAATTCGTACGGCTCCGAACTGGAAAAGTCCTGGACCGGATGGATTGCACAACTTCTGGATAAAGTGGATTCGATGCTCACATCCATGTTTGGCAATACAATTTCAGGAAGCCCTTGAGCTTGGTTATCTTCCCAGTTTCATGACAACTGGCTTCACCTCCTTGCTCCATAAGTCCGGTAGTACCACGGAAGCTAAAAATTATAGACCCATTACATGCTTGCCCACTATGTACAAGCTCCTTACATCCATTCTGAGAACAAAAATGTATTCGCATATTGTTACGAACAATATTTTGGCCCTCGCTCAGAATGGATGTAGGGTTGGGTCCCGTGGTACTAAAGAGCTCCTCCTCATAGACACTACCATTTGCCAACAAGTCCGGCGGAACAGAGGGATCCTTTCTACTGCCTGGATTGACTACAAAAAGGCCTATGATTCAGTGCCTCATTCATGGCTAGAGAGGATCTTAGAGTTATATAAAATCGATGCAACTCTGAGATCTTTCTTAGGTGCGTGTATGAGGCAGTGGACCACAGTTCTTCGTCAACCAGGTGGTGGAGACAGCCTTTATGGTTCGCAGGACTTTATAAGGATAGAGCGAGGCATATTTCAGGGTGACAGTTTGAGTCCTTTGTGGTTTTGCCTAGCACTGAATCCTCTCAGCACTTTGTTGAAGGATTCAGGGTTAGGCTATCGGCTACGGAGAGAGGGCGAGATCATTTGTCATCTGCTGTACATGGATGACTTCAAGTTGTTTGCACTGAAACATCCAGACTTGATGGAGTTACTGAAAATCACAGAAGTTTTCAGTAAAGCCATCAACATGGAGTTCGGTGTGGACAAATGTGCGGTCATGCATGTGCAGCGGGGGAAAGTTGTAAATTCTATGAATTTGCAGCTTTCTGAGACAATGACACTCAAATCTCTCTCTGAGACCGAGACCTACAAATACCTTGGTATGTCACAATCGTTGGGTATCATGGACAGGGAGATTAAGCAGTCGGTGAAGGAGCGCTTCTTCTGCCGCCTGACTAAAGTACTTAACAGTCTTTTGTCAGGTGGCAATAAGGCGCGTGCCTTCAACGGTTGGGTGATGCCCTTGCTCATATACTCTTTTGGCATACTAAAGTGGACTCAAACTGAGCTTGACGCCTTG
Source organism: Alsophila aescularia (assembly GCA_946251855.1). Lineage (NCBI taxonomy): Eukaryota > Metazoa > Arthropoda > Insecta > Lepidoptera > Geometridae > Alsophila > Alsophila aescularia. Next base: position 7,939,462 of record OX276380.1, on the reverse strand, counting down.
GATAAGAGAGTCCGTCAACTGCTTACGTCACATCGTATGTTACACCCGCGCTCGTCTGTTATGAGATTGTACATACCACGGAAGTGGGGGGGTCGTGGCTTTTTAAATGCCAAGAACCTCCACAACCGTGAAGTGTGCAGTCTCAGGGAGTACTTCCTAAACACCGAGTGTGGGTTGCATCGTGATGTGGTGGCAGTTGATAAGACTCTCACACCGCTCTCCTTGGCAAACGAGAATTGGCGCAAACCATCGGTGTTGAGTACCGATGACCGCAAGGACGTATGGAAGGGCAAGGAGCTGCAGGGGCGGTTCTATCGGGCCTTAACAGGGCCTGATGTGAACTTGCTCGCGTCGGTGAACTGCCTACGCTTTGGTGACCTCTTTGGGGAAACTGAGGGTTTTGTCTGTGCAATTGCGGACGAAGTTATCAAGACGAATAACTACCGGAAATATATTATGAAGGACGGTACGGTCGACATTTGTCGGGCATGCCGCCGTCCCGGGGAGTCCCTCAGGCATATAATTTCCGGCTGTTCTCATCTTGCTAACGGAGAGTACTTGCACAGACACAACCAAGTAGCCAGGATCATCCATCGGTATGACCTTGTCGAGTCTGAGGTGCCGTACTATAAGTACGTACCGGCGCCAGTTCTCGAAAATGGTCGTGCATTGCTCTATTGGGACCGCTCTATCATCACGGACAGGACTATTGTTGCCAATAAGCCTGACATTGTGCTGGTAGACCGGTCCCAACGCCGGGCAGTGCTCGTCGACATCACCATTCCACACGATGAGAACCTCGTGAAGGCCGAAAAGGACAAGCTCAGCAAGTACCTTGACTTGGCTCATGAGGTGACCGCCATGTGGAATGTTGACTCGACGATCATTGTCCCGATAGTTGTTTCGGCGAACGGCCTTATAGCGAAGAGCCTCGACCAACATCTTAAGAGGCTCTCGCTAGATGGTTGTATTAAGGGTCAGATGCAGAAGGCAGTACTCCTTGACACGGCGCGTATAGTCAGGAGGTTCCTCACTCTGCAGCCCTAGCCACCGGTAGTTTGGGCCCTGCTCCGCTACCGTTGGTACCCTAGGTTTAGGTTTTTTATAATATTTTTATCTGCTTTTATTTAAAGAAATATTGTAAAAAAATTAAATTTAAGATAAAAAGATAAATAAAGTGAATAATAATAATAATAATAAAGTATTTATTCAGTTAAAGTTGATACATTTACAGTTTTGAAACTTATAATAATTAGGGCTAGGTAAAGGTATATTAAAAACAGCAGGGTGTCTGCTGCCGAACTAGGCTTAACACCCGTGATTCAGCATACAGCGCCCTCCCCCGAGATTACTATATTAAAATCTAGCCTCCAATATGGCCTCCTCCTGTAAATTTTAGATATTTTGAATATTAGGTTCCATAATATATGGAACCTAATATTCAAAATATCTAAAATTTACTAAAATTAACAATATTAATAAACTTACAATTAAATTAAATTTAATGTGTTTATGATTCTCTCTATGTATATGGTGTATATGAATGTATGAGTGTGAGACACCCGTCAGTAGTGTGCAAAGCTTGAGTTATTTAAAAATGAGTATAATTGGTTTACAAAATAAATTATTTTATTATTTTAAGTAGATCCTCGGTTTGATCATAATTAAGTGATTTCAGCCATGAAGTGACTTTAAATTTGACCTCAGTTTTTGTCAATGGATATATAACCAGAGTTTTGTTTATTTTATTGTAAAGAAATGGACCCAAAAAAAGTATGAACCTTTTTATGAATGAAGTTTGCATTTGTTGAGGCTGGGGACAAACATTGTACTTTCGTCGTTTTGTTTGAGTTTTTGAGTCATATATTAGATTTGAGTGTTGCCTCAAAATCAAGCTGAGAATGGAAAGTTTACGAACGGAGAGAACATCACATGACTGATACAAAAGCGAAGTAGGGAACAAAAATAGTCGACCAGTACTAACTTTCAACACAGCGCGCTGGGAGATCTCTAGAGGAAGTAAATTTGTTTTGAGTGCCCCTCCCCAGGTTGATATACAATATGTAATAAGGGATTGGCAGAGAGCTAAATATATTTGTCGTACCGGGTCTGGTTTTGCTATGAATCTAAGCTTTTTGAAGATATAAATAATTTTACGAATTCGTCCACATACATTCAGAATGTGCTGTTTGAAATTCAAATTGTTATCAATAATTATTCCTAAATATCTAATTGAGAGAGTGGATTCTAAGACTTCACAGGAGCAACATAGAGTATTGGTTGAAAAGCATAAATTAGAATGAGCAAAAATCTTCAAATCATTATTTCGAGTAATATTACGAATGGAGAAGGTTACATATTTAGTCTTGTCTGTATTCAATGACAATATATTTTTATGTAGCCATCTCGTTACTTTGTTGAAACCAGTTTGGGCAGCATCATAAACTTCATTCCATGTATCCGCAGCAAACGTTAACACAGTATCATCCGCATAGGAAATTAGTATACCCTTTTGAGGTTTAAGTAGACACAGATTATTTATATAAATTAAAAAGAGAGTGGGGCCCAGAATACTGCGGTACGCCATGTGTGACTGGGAGTCCACTACTTGTGTGTTCTCCGATTTTAACAGATTGGAACCTATCTGTCAGATAACTTCTAAATAAAGCAAGTTGAATTCCCCTTATTCCCATTTCCTCAAGCTTGTTAATTAGAATAGGTATAAGACCGTATCAAAAGCTTTAGCCAAGTCTAGAAATATAGAAAGGCATTTTTTTCCTTTGTCCAGGCTTTGTGATATAAAGCTAGATAGGTCCTGGACAGCATCGTCAGTGGACTTACCTCTTCGAAAACCAAATTGTTGGTTCGATAAAATATTGTTTTTCTCAAAATAGTTAATTAATCTAGTATTGACTATCCGCTCTAATAATTTTTAAATGGAAGGAAGAATGGAAATGGGTCAGTAGTTAATGATACGATCTCTATCACCACTCTTATAAATAGGAAGGATGAGAGATCTTTTGAGGTCATTGGGAAAAATACCCAAATCAAGGCTCATATTAAAAATATATGTCAGAGGAGGCACGATAAAACCACGAAGTTCTTTAAGAAATTTGTTAGAAATTCCATCCCACCCAATAGAGCACTCATTTTTTAAAGCCAAAATTAGTCTCTCAACCTCCCCTTCATCAGTGCTTAGAACAACGAACGAATCTGACTTAGAAACTGATGGATTGTGTTTTCTATTCTCACTGCAAGGATCAAATGCAATACTTTCAGCTATTTTTTTTCCAACATTTATAAAATAGTCATTGATTTTATTTACAGAAGAAGTAGGAGAATTGCAGAGAGACAACAACTCTTTAGGATAGTCATTTACCTTCTGCGTACCCGATATGTCCTTTATTGCCGACCATATATTTTTACTGTTGTTCCCAGCTCTATCTAATTTATCTTTATCGTAAGCTCTTTTAACTTTCTTTAACAGCTTATTGCAAAAGTTTCTATAACGAGTATATGTTACTCTTAAGATAGCATTATTTGGAGAGCTCCTGGATTTTTTTATGTAGTTTGTCTCTATTTTGAATACATTTAAGTAGTCCTGCAGTGATCCATGGCTTGATTATTCTTTTGCGTCTTGGAAGAGTAATGATTGTTGAGTTATTATTAATTGCCGTTTGTAGTGCTTTAATTAAATAAGACAATGCAAAGTTTGGATGATCGGATTCGTAAATAGGACTAAAATCTATGTTTAATACATCTATTTTCAAGTTATCGTGATTGATTTTAGAACAAGTCATTTTTGCGTAAGTTTGGATAATTTTCTGTTCCAAACAAAATAAAGTGGGTCTGTGATCAGTTAATAATGTATGTGGTACTAATGTAATTGCAGAGAAATCAGTTCTTAATATGACATGATCTAAACAGGTGCCACTTGCTTCTCGGGTAACAAAATAATGTGCTGATAAAAGTCCATGGAATGCTACTAAATTAAGATATCGGTTGGGGGTTTCATCGCATTTTCCCACATTTATGGGGATGTTTATATCACCGGCAATGATCAGTTTTTTCACTGTAGATAAAGTTGTAAGAACCTTGTCAAGCGAAAATAAAAATTTGTCAATATTTTTAAAAGATGGTGATCGGTATATCGCAATGATAGTAGTGCTCGAATCGAGTTTAATTACGATACAGTTTCCTTCATCAAACTTTAGTTCCATAAATGTAAAATTAAGTTGCTGCCTTACATAGACAACCACGCCATCATTCTGGTTACTATTCGCTTTTGTACAAACAGAACTGTATCCATCTAATAAAGGTATCACAGACACACATGTAAGCCAGCACTCTAACAAAATGAGGACGTCACAGTAAAAATTAAGCCTTGTCATTAAAATTTCAAAACCAGGTATATTACATCCAATAATTCGTATATTTTGTGCCAAAATAGTAAGTCTCTTATTAGACGCAGGTAAAAAAAGAATGCAGTCCTCCAGATCACATTCAAAAGCTTTAGAAACCGCCAAGTTATCAATGTCTAGAGACAATTCACTAACGTTATCAAACATTCAAATGATAAAAATGGATTGATCGTATATATTGTTCGTCAGACGACATTATAAAAATTACGCTTTTTCCATCTATACTAAGCACAGCAGGGAACAGCATTGCAAGAAATATGTTTTTGTATCTTCCCTTTTGCGGAATATTGTTCGTGAGTAAGTGTGTATATTGCGAGTGAGTAATACAATAAATGTATTTAGAAGTATTTGAAAGTAATTTAACGTTTACATATAGATCTAGTAAAATTGAATTATAAAAAGAATAATGTAGCAAACAAAATAATAATATTAAAATAGAAAGTCGCATGACGCCTAGTCAGTTGCGTTTCCGTAGGTTGTCTAAATCTGCCTCACAATCTATTCTAACCTGGGACAAACTCTCTTCTTTCCGCAAGTAGACCGCTCCACGCGAGGTCCAGCAGTATTTATATCCTGAAGTCTTCTGGAAGTTGCGCGCCATAAAGAAAATCTTTTGCATTTTTGAAGTCAGAGTTTCAGACACAAAAATAGGTTTGATAGGTATTTTAAAGTGGAGATGTGAAGTATTAAGTTTCTCTATCTTAGGCCTATTTTTATTGAAACTCTTGACGGCTGTCAGTAACTTCTCCTTCATTAAATTGGTAGTGAATTCTGTAACAACGGGTCTTTGGGAAGAGTCAGTGGCATGCGTTCTATAAACATCCTTTATATCTGAGGTCTGGATGTTCACATTAACAGACTTTCCCAGGATTTTCACGATTTCACAGAGGTCGTTCTTGGACTCAAATTTTTGATCAGACTTAGGGATATTCCTTATTTCAATACCTGACGATCTTGTCCATCTTCCTGTCTTTTCAAGCCTTTCTTCCAGTTGAAGAATGAACCTATTCTTATCCTTCACCTTTTTCCAATTTTTGGATTCTGTTAATAAAATCGTCATTTTTTTAGATAGAAGCTCAACGGTCCTCGTCAATTCTGTGTTTTGATCTTTCATAGAACACACGACCGTCATTAGTGCATCAAACTTCTTATCCTGTTTTTTTGATAAAGCCTCAAGTGACTCCTGAATGGTTGGAGGGGTGCTATTTTCTTTGCCATCATACTTCCTTTTTTCTTGTTATGTGCAATGCGCAAATCGGGTTCTGAATCCGCGTGCACTAGCATGCTGCCGGTTAGTGTCACGCGTGGAACGGCGCCCACAGCGGTGGCAGCACTCTGGTCCGACGTTGTCTCGGAAGGTTGTAGTGACGTCATTGCGGGGGTATCGGGTGGTGTGCGATTAATAGGCATGGTACCAGGCAAACAACGGACAAAGGAAGTGGTTTAGTTTCTAGCGAACTTCAGGTAACAATAAATCCAAAAATGTAATCAAAATAGTCACAAAATTTTAAAACCAGTTGATCGCTAAAGTACTAGGAACTCATAACTTCGTAAGATGTGGGTTGAAACTGACCGGTAGGTAGAGATCGTAGGTCGAGGGCGGAGCTATCACTTGATTGGCCGCTGACTACAAATATGGCGGCGTCTGCGCTGGTAGGCGGGGCTTGTGGATTCCAAGATGGCGCCACACCCGCGTCAGTAGATAGTAGCGTCACAGTTCTTCAGTGCTTATGCGCTCCTATTTTTGTTACGGATTTGTTTTCAAATATTATTTTTTTATTTATTCCGTGTAAAACAAACTGACACTAATTCTATACACGTCAACTCGGTTCTGAGGTCCAGGAGGGAGAGGACGTGACGTGTTAATAGTTGTATTTACTTTGAACTAAATAAACTATAGATTATGCAAACAAAATATTTGATAGAAACGGTTACAGTCATTTTTATTAGGCACCCACCACACCTACGGAAATATGACCATACAGATACACAATATCGCAAGAGGCCAATTTTACCAATTATGTTACCAATTTCCTGTCGGTGTTATGTTATCAGCCAAATAGGCAGGCCTTTTCCCACCAATATTGTGTATCCAAAAGTTGACTGAAAGATATCGCTTTCGTCGATAAGAGCACCCTGTTGGTATTTCTTTATTAATTGTTATGTATATAAACGTGTATTAATTGAGATAAAATAGTTATTTTTGCCCGACTAAGGCGAAGCAATGGAAGGGTAATGAGTTTAAGTCTATGTATGGTATGTATAATATGTGCATGTATATATGTATGTGGACCGTCCTCCATAGATAGCGTCGCCCCTTTTGGTCCGATTTTGACAAACGAGGTGTCTATCAATTCGTTTTCAGGTACAGAATGTCGCAGGCTATTTTTTACCCGACCGTAGTTTGGTTTTAGTTTTTGAACTTATGTCTTGTTATTTACCTGGACGTTTCGATCAAGTTCATTGGTGGTGGTCACGATAAGACTGAAGGAGCGGGTGCCAGAAGGGCGAACTTTGTCTTTAACTACCCACATTTGGTTTTGTAAAAGTTTAAAAATTACACTTTCTTTGTTTATGTATCAATCTTATATTACTTATCTGATAAATTGCTAGATATTACCTGTTCCTAAATCAATACTTTACACAATCTGAACACACTCCATTGTAATCTATGAACATTAATTATGCATGATTTCTTAACGAAAACTTCTTATTTGCATACAAAGCACTAAGATGAATAACTGTCATAGGAAATAACTTTATGTGAAAGCGATGTTTGTAATAACAGATACTATGCAAAAACTTATTCCTCATCTTAAGATAATCATTTGGCACAGTAAAGCTAAAATATATTTTAAAAAAGAGCTTACAACCTGCCAACTGATCGCCTGGGACAGTTAAGGTTAGTTTCCTTCTGTACTGTATACGAACTAGTAAGTACAATACCTGCAGCAAAAAAAAAAGCAAGCAGGCGTTGCAACGGTTCGCTTTAAGCAGGCCTTAAAACGAACCGTTTTCGATTACTATAATAGTGCAACTTAGAATCCAACGATATCGGGTTCGGTTCTAGAATCCGCACCAATGACTTTTCTAAGTTATGTGCGGTTTTCCATCGCTCCATGCTTCGGAGGGCACGTTAAGCTGTCGGTCCTGGCTGTTATTGATTAATAGCAGTCGTCCAGCCATGCCAGAGGCCCTCGGACGGCCTGAAAAACTCTGACACCAGAGGCCAACACTACCTCATACGACAAGCAAGCAAGCATTGTTGTTATTTTCGTTATTAGTTTGTAAAAGCAAATTATAATAAAACTTATACGAATACCTAAATGTAATATGTTTTCAAGTTAGAATATTGTTCAATTAATTGCTTTTAGCAAATGATTATTATTCAAAGGTTTTAAATTACCTGCGTGACTTTTTAAATGCTTTTATTTAACTTCACTTGTATCCATGTATATTGTCCGTCCTGGAATCTTGCAATTCAAATTTCGAGCACTTCCCGATTAGCTATCCAACTGAAACTTTCAGGGTAGCTCACAAACCAATGACAAATCAATAAAAAAAGTAATTAAAAAAACTAAACAAAAGAACGAGAAAAGGAAAAAAAGAAAAAAACAACTTAAAAACGTAAAAGTTACAAAGCAACAAAAAAAAAGAACCGGTAAAAGCTTCTTTCATATATTTTTTTAAGTTATACTTATTTAGTCTACTTTGTACAGAGGTTTTTTTTAAGTTATACTTATTTAGTCTACTTTGTACAGAGGTTTTTTTTTAAGTTATACTTATTTAGTCTACTTTGTACAGAGGTTTTTTTTTAAATTATACTTATTTAGTCTACTTTGTACAGAGGTTTTTTTTTTAAAGTTATACTTATTTAGTCTACTTTGTACAGAGGTTTTTTTTAAGTTATACTTATTTAGTCTACTTTGTACAGAGGTTTTTTTAAATTATACTTATTTAGTCTACTTTGTAGAGAGGTTTTTTTTAAGTTATACTTATTTAGTCTACTTTGTACAGAGGTTTTTTTTTAAGTTATACTTATTTAGTCTACTTTGTACAGAGGTTTTTTTTTTAAGTTATACTTATTTAGTCTACTTTGTACAGAGGTTTTTTTTTAAAGTTATACTTATTTAGTCTACGTTGTACAGAGGTTTTTTTTAAGTTATACTTATTTAGTCTACTTTGTACAGAGGTTTTTTTAAATTATACTTATTTAGTCTACTTTGTACAGATGTTTTTTTTAAGTTATACTTATTTATTCTACTTTGTACAGAGGTTTTTTTTAAGTTATACTTATTTAGTCTACTTTGTACAGAGGTTTTTTTTAAGTTATACTTATTTAGTCTACTTTGTACAGAGGTTTTTTTTAAGTTATACTTATTTAGTCTACTTTGTACAGAGGTTTTTTTTTAAGTTATACTTATTTATTCTACTTTGTACAGAGGTTTTTTTTTAAGTTATACTTATTTAGTCTGCTTTGTAGAGAGGTTTTTTTAATTTACATAAAACTGTAATTTAAGTTTTAATGAGAACTTATGAAGTTATGAAGTGGGCGAAAGAAATGTTATCGGTAACTGCACATGCAATGCAATGTGGTAGGTAGCTGCACGCGTGGTTTCACCCGCTTACACAATGATGATGAAAAATATCCTAAGTGTTATTCCAGGATCGAAACTATCCATATACCAAATTTCATGAATATCAGTTATGCCATTTCAGCGTGAAGAAACACACACACACACACACACACACACACACACACACACACACACACAAACTTTCGCATTTCTAATTATAGGTAGCCGCGTGGTCTTCAAAAGCCTTAGTGGTCATTTATTTCCCCGAATTCATCTGCGCGGACCGTTGATCCTTCCTTTCTTTAATAGGATCAATGGCGTGGACTGTAAAAAAAGCCTTTTTTTCATCATTTCCTTCCAGCACTTTTCAGGTCTCTCTTACCAAACATAAAAAAACTGGGCAGAGGCACAGAATAAATAATAGTACAAGCTGAGGGTTCAATAACTGTAGACAGATGAAGCCAGTTAGTTTAAAAAAAAATATGCTTAATTCGCGACTTTAACGTACGAACTGACATATAACAAATCCTACTAGAATGTAAGACTTGGGCTGGACCATTGCTACAGTATGAAAAGCTTCCCTGTGAGTAAGCCTCATTATATGGTCAGATGAGCTACAATTTCACGACCGACTAACGCTTCACACTGCTTACTGGCATGTTTCAATGAGCGGTTTTTTTTTCACGTGTGGGTATATTTCAAAGTCCTCTTTTTACCACGTAGGGGTTGATTTTGAGAAATCCTGAAACTCGTTGACTTAGTTTGCAATAAAGAGGTAATATTGTAAACTGGCGCTTTAAACTTTAATAGATTACTTACTGTAAAATATTCCACTACCTTTTTCACCCCTTTAGAAGCAATATTTTGAAAAACGTTGCATGTTCTTTTGAAATGGTAAGCTTAAACACTCATTTAAGATCTGTTACTATAACTGTTTTGGAGATTATACAATTTTTCACCCCATTTTGATTTTTGTATTTCCAGAACATGATGACATACTATATTATATTCTAAGGATTTTTTGAAGATACTTTTAGCAGTTTCATATTTCTATGTATAATAAAAAAAGGATCCATACAAATGTTTAAACTTAATTGTATACTTCTTAATACACATTCAACACAGAAATCTCCTGTCCAAACTTCAAGTTCATATCTTTAGCGGTTTGGCCTGTGCGATGATTATTAGAATCCGGTTACTCCTGTCCCGTCCCGCACCGCAACTGACGATCGTCAGGTTTTACATTGTTATTCTATTGTTATAACAACTTAAAATAAAATAACATAAAAAAGAACCTTTTATGTAGCAGCCCCGTCTTGGCGAAACTTACAACGTGCTATTACAATTAAATGCGTATACAACATTTCGTGTTTGTGCTGCTAACCGTTGAGGAGTTACCTAGTCAGGACACAACCCTGACTGCAGCAACTATGTCATGCTAAAACTTAAAACTGGCTATCATAATAAAATGCGTACACAAAATTTCGTGTCTGTGCTGTAGTTCCTTTATCTGGAGCTAATCCCCGATGTCGATTCAGGTCATGCTTACCATAAAAATGCATTGACATTGGAACTGAACCAACGTGTAAAAATTCAACTCCGTAGATTAATAGGAAGTGGTTCTAGTTTAGCTTGCAAGGTTTGGCCTAAACAAACATACATACATATATCATACAAACATTGCCAATTAAATAAATGCTTTTATCTACACTCATATCGTAAAATCCGGATTATGAACTCAAAAATAATGATATATATTACACACAGCACTACTCTTACAATAAAAAAAAATTATAACACTTTTTTTTGAACTAAACGATGTTATTATATAATTTTTTTTACCATTAAAGCACCATTAAGGCTCCGCACCTAACTACTATCTTGCTTGCGCGCGAAAAAGCTACCACGTGCACGACCACACGCACTACCACGCGCATACTGCGCGTGCGCACGCGTAGCAAGGTAGTTACGAGTAAGTATTTTTTCGTCATTTATTATCTATGGCGGCGTGTGTTAGACCGTATGCGCGCGAATTCGCTGTGGACTGGATTTTAACGCCATAATTTACTTTACATTAGTACCTAACCAATTTTATGTGATTAATTGTGTTGATCAAATGTTTTATCCTGATTATAAATGTGACAAAGCTGTGTTAAACATGTGAAAAGTGTTCGTGAGGAGAATTTGACTCCACTTCCGTGACTGACAACACGGAACAGCAACGAACATGACGAACGAGCTTTTACCAGCAAAATCAAGAAAAGATTACGACTTTATTTTTTTCACTAATAGTAAGTTCCTATTGCATGAGTGTAGATAAAGTAGTGTATGAAACGTCACATAAGTAGGTATTAAAACACTCGCGTGATACTATTACAAAACTCGCCTACGGCTCGTTTTTTAAACTCACTTTCGTGTTATAATTCCTTTCATTAAGCAACCGTTTCATAAACTACTATTAAAAATGCCTGGTACTGGACAAATTACGTATAAGGTAATATATGAAATCTCTTTTAAACGTGACAGCGTGAACCACTGAGGCAGCTCCTCGCGGGTGATTAATGAAGAAATAATCTGGTTTTTATGCGAAGCGACCGTAATCCAACTTTAACTGCAGCACCTTGTGGCTCACTTGAATAGTGGGCAAGCTTACCTTGAAATGTGGCTCATTAGAGAGCTTATTAACATTTTAGACGAATAAAGTAATTCCTAAGCCCTAAATACTAGTCATTTGTCAGATAACTTTGTGGGTCTTAAACATTTGGTACAATTTTAATACTTAAAACTTATGATGAAATATTGTGGTGAAGAGTTTAGATACTTCAAAAATGAGCAGTAAACGTGAATTAGTGAATTTGTTGAGTAAGTACTTTATCAAATTTTATTTTATGTAAAAATATGTATGTGGCCTCCGTTACCGTGGAGAGTGCAAAGTGACAGTAACAAATCAATATCAATTGTAGAATTTAACAAAGCAGCATATATAGAGTAAAAGTAAATTACTAGTTTTATATAGGCACAATATAATATAAATATATTAACCCTATATTTTCATACAACAGTGGTCAATTAATGGTTGTTACAAGTAAACTATCATGGAGAACAAACTTGCAGTATTTGAAAGATACCTAGCATAATATTTGTAGACTAATTTATTTATTTTATTTTATTAAGGCACAAACAGTTGTGACGATGTCAAACCTCTTTCATGATAATGATACTCATTTGATAGCTTGTCTATATTAATTCTTAATTCAAATAACCTGTCATTTATTATTGCCATTCATGCATTTGGCTTATGTCGATGTTTTTACAAAATATCTCATAAAAAGTGGTAAATAAATTATTGTATCCACCTATATCTGGCAGTTTAAGTTACTGCTTAAATACCACCTACCTAAAATAACGGCCAATAGAATTCCCACCAAAATGCTGACTTCTAGCTTGGGGCGTGTTCGTGTTCAGTAAAGAAGGACTGGCTACGGATATAATACGGATCAACACGTATGAAATTATTATCATATATTTAAAGATATAATCAACTTATTTACGCTTTTTTTAAAACATGTCGTGGGTGACCATCGAGATGAGCCAATGCCATGACAATGTAGGAATGACAGGTTATTTGAATTTAGAATTAATATAGACAAACTATCAAATGAGTATGATTATGATGAAAGAGGTTTGACATCGTCACACAGTTAACAGTAGACTTAAAATAAACATACTGAATAAAAATACGAGGGCTGTTTGATAAGTCGTTTTAAAAAGTAATAAAATATGTATTTTTTTAAACAATTTACATTTATTTCTCAACATAATCCTTTGAGGGCTAAACACTTGTTCCAGCGAGTTTCCATTTTTTTTATCCCCTCCAAAAAATACGTTTTGTCGAGGTCTTCAAAATAGCCGTTTACACCTGCGAGGCAGTCCTCATTTGTCAAAAAAAAATGCCTTTCAAGCCATCTTTTCAGATTTGGGAATAGGTAATAATCGCACGGAGCTAGGTCCGGCGAATACGGAGCATGCGGAACCAGCTCGAAGCCCAACTCGTGGATTTTGGCCATTGCAATAGCTAACGTGTGCACTGGGGCATTGTTTTGATGAAAGAAGACTTTCTTGGGGGACAATTTTGGTCGGTTTTTCCAACAATTCGGCATTAAAACGGTCCAATAACTCTGCGTAATAACGGCCAGTGATAGTCTTTCCTTTTTCCAAGTAATCAATCATAATAATTCCTTCGTCGAGTACAATATTATGGCCTTCTTCAACAACATCCTCAGTAGTGACTTCGATTGGGCGACCAGAGCGAGAAGCATCAGATATGCTTGACCGACCACGTTTAAAATCATTTATCCAGTTATAAACAGTCTGCCACGTTGGTGCGTTAGTGCCATGAACAGAATCAAGTTCAGTTTATATTGTGACAGCACTGCAACCCTTCATAAAAAAATGTTTTATAACGGCACGAAATTCAGATTTTTCCATAGTTGTTGAAAATTTACGAGTGATCACAGTTAAACAATGGTTAAACTGACAAAAACTTGTCTTTTTTTTGCTGAATTTTAGACAGTCTTCATTTGAAAGATTGTTCCTGCCAGTGTTAATGGCATTTACCAGAAAAAAGGTTTTATAAATAGTTTTTAAAAGGACTTACCAACAGCCCTCGTACATGCGCAGTGAACATGCCACTAATAGAAAGAAGATGCCACTAATGTTTAATTCGTTCTCTTCCTATTTCTTGATGCTCTTATTAGTCCATCTACATAGTTATTTTATTAACACGTTTTTTTATTAAGGTGCAACGTTTCTCTCAGCGCGCCGAATTCAAACTTTCTTGCAAAACAAACTTGTTTGTCAATTACAGCTTTATTACTCACAAGCTGTACCCGCGGCTTCGCACGCGTGGCCATTTCTCTAGGTTAAAATAACTCTATTGCTATTCCAATACCTAAAATATTAATATACCAACATTTAAACAAAATTTATCCAGCCGTCAAAGAGATTTTATCGATTTCTCGGCTTCTACTCATTGGATTGAGATAATAAGGACAACAGTTTTTAAGTCAAACCCTAAGCTATCTAACAGCAAACACCACGACGTAATCGGTCCAGTAGTTTTTACGTGATGCGTGAACAGACTAACCGACAAACAGAAAGATACGAATTTAAAATTATTATTTTTTCCTTTTTTGTTGCTTATTTTTAGTACCCTAGATCTTTTTTGTTTAAATATCTTCCTTTTACAGATTTTTTGGTCTTACTGCTTTATTATATGCAAAGATGCCCTTCATTTTTGGGCAGCATAATAAAAATATGTGTATTATTACATTATCTTAATCATGTCTATAAAATCACGGTACTGACATACCTACTTACTGACAGACTGACTGACTGACAGAAACGCCCAGCCTAAACCAGTGGACCCAGGTATTTAAAATTTAGAGTAATATTCCTTGAGTATCTTAGACGTGAACTAAGGAAGTAACTATAAACCGTAAAACATGAATACCAATTGTAAATAAAATACCCCTATCCTACGGGGACCCTTTAATTTACCAGTATGAAAAGTATCTGATGTCCTAACTCGTAGTATGAACTCAAATCATGCCAAGTTTCATTCGAATTCATTCAGTGGTTTCGACGTGATGCGCGTCCAAGATACAGACAGATAGACAGACAGACATACAACAGACACCGACTAAATGACCGTAACTCACCTGTATACTTAAAATGTAAATTTAACTTCCTATCAAACACTCATGACAAGCAACTTCGCTCTTCAAACACAATATTAGCCACTCCTATTCACACCACTTATTTCCTTGATCACTCCTTCCAGGTTTCAGCAGTCCGACTCTGGAACTCACTTACAATTGACATTAGAAAGTGTCAAACTAAAGAAAATTTTAAACGAGAGCATTTAAAAAAGACTTATTAACCTTACAGCTTAAATACTATTACTATACCTACCGCCCTGACGCCAGTGTCTAGATGTACGAGAGAAATAACTTCTAAAACTCAGTCTATCAATCAGGGTAACTAACAACTCGATCTACATTTAATTTTGCAGCTTGTTCTCCTCTTCTAATTGTCTATTGTTTGATGTTTATACGGTAATATGAAATGTTACGCCCGTCGAATGACCGGCAGTCTTATCCGGTAACCCGAAATTTACATTTTAATTAAGTACTAGTACCTAAATGCAAATGGCCACAACAATTAAAGTTTTAATTTATGCGTATTGCAAACATTTTCACTGACAATATATGCAAACGAGCCGGAAACAATAACTAATCGGATGTGTTCATGTTAATGTCGAGAGCTAACCTAATATTGAAATTGAAAGTGAATTTTAATAATGAGATTTAATAGCTGTAAAATCCTTCCTATAATCAACTAAGAGTGCTTTTCGTTAGCGCATCGATACCAAAACATTGTATAAGTAAGGCCGAACCATACTATTACCGCAGTTTTAAAAGCTTTTATATACGAATATGTACTTCACTTGTATGTATATCCTGAAATTTTGCAATCAATATTTACCCGCTTTTTGTATGTCTCTCTATATTTGTTGTTGATACACATGAAGCACGATGGTGAGAATGTAGTGGTGTGGGTGTGTTTGCCTGTAGTATTATCTAGTCCAGTTTTTGTTTACGTGCTATTAAAGCGTGACCCCACTTTACTAGATCTATGCCTGTAATATTAACATATGTGTAATAAATACATATGATATTTATTTGTGGTTACGATAGTAAATTTTACTATAGGTTTATAATCTCTTCAAATGAGATGCATCTTGTTCCTGTTTTAAATGTTTCTAATACGTACAACTCAGATGTTTTCATGTCTCTACTAGAGAATAGGTACGTACAATACCTTCGGCAACATCGTCACTTTCCGTGAGGTGATCGTGGTTAATCGTTCGTGGTCGCAAAGTAAACCGTCATAAAAAAAAATCATTGTTAAGACGATCAGACCATTCTGTTTTTTTTATATATATTTTTAATGAAAATAAACGAAAAGTCGTAAATAATATTAACTTCAAGGTAAAAACATCGCAAGGACGATACTGTTAATGACTCGATCAGATTTTCGACGCATCTTTCTTCGAGATAATGAATAAAATAAACAGAAAATCTCATTAATATTTAACATCAAATTACATAATTAATTCCATAATTGTGTATAACAGTGAAATCTGATTTAAAATTACAGTAACTTTAATGGGATTTTAATTGTAATTCTTTTGGAGATAATTTATATTTTTACACCACTGCCCACAAAAGGAGTGTACTGTTTTTGGTTAGGTATATGAATAATTAAAGACATGATTACCATTGAATAATTCAGTCATAAATATCTTGTTTGTGCTGAACTGAAAACTACTAAGTTGTTAAATTTGCGATGTCTCTACAAATCGAAGTCGTTTCAAGTTATGTGCAAGATGAATTACTTCCGGTGCCTTCGAGAACTTTCCCTTCAAGTAAGAATATTACCGAAGCGGCAGTTTATAAATAGTTTATATTTTGAAAGGTTACGTAAAGATGGGCATTTGGTGTTGAAACCGGTTCGTAGATGCACAACGTTTGCTCAAAGTAACTATTATCTAAAGAAAAAAAGCGCTAGTGGACGCTTTTTTCTTATAATGCCTATTAAACTCTGTATGTACGTAGACTTCTCCTTGTGAACACCACTGAGCCCAATCTTCAGCTCACCTCATCCTGATAGGCCATTTCTGCGAGAGTCCGCCTGACCGCTACCTTCCAGCTTTGCCAAATATTCCTCCGCAAAATAGTAGTGTGAAAACATTATTGTGTTCCGGTTCAAAAGTTTCAAGCGAAATTACTGGGCATGAGACTAGTCCTGGGTAGAACAGCAACTGTTGAACGAAGGCGTAGAACTTACCATCAGGCAAACGACCTGCTTGTCTCATCTTTCAGTTGTATAAAAAAATACCTAAATGTTTTATTGCTTGCTGTTATATTTTAGATAAGAGCTCTACTTTGGCTTTTCTTGCTTCTAACAGTATGTTTAGAATGATACTAAAATAATCTTGGCCTCGGATCTAATTCTAATGAAATTCTAGTCACTACTTATAAATAAGTAAATAGGTTTCAAGGTAGCTGCAAATAAACTTGGTATTTTGTCTAAGGTTAGGCGGGACTTCACGCCGGGACAGCTTTTGAATCTTTATCAAGCACAGGTCCAATCTTGTATGGAGTACTGCTGCCACCTCTGGGACGTTCTGCCTAGTATCAGCTCGAGGCTTTGGATTTAATTGAGAGACTATGAGGCTATGAGGCTCTTTTAGGATGACACTCTGGTAAAGAGTAAGTTTCAATGTCTGGCGCATCGACGTGAGCTCACAAGCCTGTCAGTATTCTACAGATTGCATTATGGACAGTGTGCACAAGACCTGCACAATTTCATTCCCCTATCACCACCGTACGACTAGACGATCAGCAAAGCGCCACCCTTTTATGGTTGAAATACCTCACACAAGAAAGAAGCGTTACGCTTCTTCATTTATAATAAGAACTGCAAAGGAGTGGAATGCCCTGCTCTCGTTAGTATTTCCGGTAAAATATAACTCAGGTGTGTTCAAGTCAAGCGTGAAAAAGTATCTACTAGGTAGGTGAGCATGCTACACTTTCAACCACATCATCGCTTTTCATCAGGTGAGACCGTGGTCAAACAATTGCCTAGTCCGTAATAAAAATATAAAATAAAGACTAGTTGTCTACAATCAACATCTACGTCTTCAGATATAATCGTTCAGCAGGGCGCCACCGCATCCGCCAGAACCCTCACTTTTAACCAGGACCAAAAGCAAGTGCTTGTTTCAGTTTCATCGCATTACCCCAGCACAAGTATAAAAATACTTGGGCTGGGGTATTATAATTCAATTCCCTGCCCACAGCCCGGCGGTTCCCGCTTTACATTACCAATTTAATAATGCAGTTTTAATTAATTCAGCCGCATTTCGCAAGTCATCACTCCACCTGGCCGGCGGGAGCCCTACACTACGCTTGCCTAAACGCAGTCTCCACTCTAGAACCCGTTTACCCCAACGGTTGTCGGTTCTTCGAGTTCTGTGACCGGCCCATTGCCACTTCAGCTCGTTAATTCTTTGAGCCATGTCGGTTACCTTTATTCTCCGGTGGATATCCTCATTTCGGATTCTGTCCAAATGTTATTAAGTCTATCGTATCTTAATTCATCTCCATCCACTAGTTGTCTAGAAGAGATTTATCGTTCGCAATAAGACCGTCAAGTAGTACAATAAGTTTGTAATTTATGTAGAACTACAGTTTACCCTGTTTCATTTCGGTGTACAATAAAGATTCTCTCATCATCATCATCATCAATAGCCTATACTAGTCCACTGCTGGACATAGGCCTCTCTCGCGGCGCAACACTGAGCCCGATCTTCGCTTCTCTCCCAATGACTGCCAGCTTCCTTGCGCAGATCATCGCTCCCATCGATATATATGTACTACGATCACTCGATCTAGCCGGAGGGCACCCTACACAGTCCGTTTACCGATTCGCGGTCTCCACTCTAGAATTATACCCAAATGGTTATCGGTTCTACGACAAATGTGACCAGCCCATTGCTACTTCAGCTGGCTTATTTTCTCTGAGCTATGTCGATTGCTTTAGTTCTCTGCCGAATCACCTCATTTTGGATTCGATCTCTCAGAGAAACTCCGAACATAGCTCGTTCCATAGCTCGCTGGGCGACCAAGTGTTCACGTTTCGACGCCGAAACAATAAAGTATTTTTTCTTCTTTTTAAATTCCACACTGATAGTTCTAAACAAGTATCAAAAGTAGTCTGATAAATACGGTATCCCGTTGTTTCGCATAACTTTACTTTGCTATACGAATTTACTATACTAATTTACTTTGGCATAATGATTTAGGCAAAACTTTAAATGACAAAATATTAATTTTACTTAAACAGTATTACTGTTAAGGTAGACATAATGATCTTTTGGGCTAAATTATTTTGGACTACTATGGAGTCGCATAAAATATAATCTAGATACTATACTATGATAGTAGGTTAAGGTGCGGCGGGGTGGCCCTTGGGCTACCCGTAAGCCGCGAACATGTTTTATTTACATAGGTAGGTACGTAATATAATTTACTTTAAAGTTATTTCAACTATATAATATGCTTGTTTAACGTTATGCTCACTTTAGATATGGTGAACACGATTATGCCAAAACGTTTATGCGTAATTATTATTATGCTTGCACATTATTAGGATGAGTAAAATTATGCCACACTAAATTATGACATTATATTTTATGCGTATCGATAGACAACCGATAAATACACTGGGCAAAGAAAGCGGGTCGGTAACAAAAAACAAAACAAAAAACTTCCAAAATATTGGAACAATTTTTATGATATCAAATCTGTATTATAGACAATTTTATAGTGCTTCAATTTAAGTAGGTTAAGGAAAAATTTGCATTTTTCCTTTTTAATCCGAAGAGAGGGTAGGATACCGTAACCTTAGAGTCGGGTCATCTGATGTATTTCAGGGAAGGATACCAGCAATCTCAAGGTGGTGTCGGGTTTCTTGTCAAGAGGACCTTCTCTCTGACAACATTGTAGAAATCTCCAGTGTTTCGAATAGGGTTGCGTTCCTCGTAATGAAATTAACCGAGAGGTATAGCCTCAAGGTTATTCAGGTATATGCACCGACTTCGACACACTCGGATGATGAAGTACAGGATATGTATGGAGATATATCTAAAGCCTTGCACAACACCGCCAAGGCTCACTTCAATGTTTTCAAAGGAGACTTAAACGCTAAAGTGGGAGTGCAGACATGCAGCGAATCGGTAGTAGGATAACACGGATTTAGCAGCAGAAATCACAGGGGCAAATGCCAGACAACTTCCTCGATACTGAAGGACTGTTTTTAATGCACTCATTCTTTAAAAAGCAGCCCCAACGGAAGTGGACGTGGCAAAGCCCCAATGGTGTGACGAAAAATGAGATCGACTTCATCATAGCGGACAAAAAGCGCATATTCAGAAATGTCTCTGTGATTACTAGGTTTAATACCGGGAGTGATCACCGACTTGTCCGAGGAATTCTGGATATTGATTGCAAGCTTGAACGTCTCCGTTTGATGTAGTCCACGCTACGACCTAACCTGCTCCAAACAATTGTTGGATCTGAAACATTCCAGTTGAAACTGGAGAACCGATTCACTGCCTTGGAAAGCACAATTGACGTTGACATTGACAAGGAACTTGACAAAGTGGTAGGAAACCTGAAGGAAGAGGGAAGATGACGTTACATCTCGCAGAACTTGTTCTGCGAGATGCAACGTACAGGCAGGAAATCAAAACTTTCGGTGGAGTCTCTGCAGCTCATTGAGAAACGACGCGAATATCCAGCAGATACTTCGTCAGGACAGCGGGCTTTGAATAAGCAAATAACCAAGCTGGTAAGGCGAGATCTCCAACGCTCCAATACAAGCGCTATACTTCTATAGAGCTTGTATTGGAGCGATAGAGCGAAATCAGGGGGTCAAAAGTCGTCGTACAACAGCATGGTCTGACAAAGTTGACCACATCAAGCGGGAAAGTTGTCGTTTCTAAGCCGGAGCTTCTCGCAGAAGTTGAAGATTCCTATGGCCGACTATACGTGTCACACGCGTCGCAACCCGAACCCGATATGGAAGATTCCAGGGCCACTCTGACCCGCCACTATACCGAAGAGCTGCCAGAAGTCAGCCTTGACGAAATCAAGATGGCGCTGAAACAGCTCAAAAATTGAAAAGCCCTGTGTGAGGACGGAATTACAACGGAGCTCCTAAAGACAGGAGGTACTCCCACCCTTAAAGAGCTTCAGCGTATGTTTAATTCTGTTCTCTTCTCTGGGAGAACTCCAAAGGCATGGAACAAGAGTGTGGTTGTCCTATTTTTCAAAAAGGGTGACTAGACCCTTTTGAAAAACTATCGGCCCATTTCCCTCCTAAGCCATGTCTACAAGCTGTTTTCGAGAGTCATCACGAATCGTCTTGCCCGGAGATTCGACGAATTCCAGCCAACAGAGCAGGCCGAATTTCGGGGAGGATACGGCATCATAGACCACACCAATACAGTGTGGCAGATTATACAGAAGACAGCCCGTATGCCTGGCGTTTGTGGACTATGAGAAAGCCTTTGACTCTATCGAGACTGGGCCTGTTTTGGAAACCCTGCAACGATGCCAAGTCGACTGGCGGTGTATCCAAATGTTGAGATGTCTGTATGACGCCGCAATAATGACCATCCAAGTACAGAACTAGCAGAACCCCCCGGCATCGAGGTGTGAGACAAGGGGACGTTATTTCTCCGAAATTGTTCTCAAATACATTGGATGATATGTTTAAGACTCTGGACTGGAAAAGATGTGGCATTAACATTAACGGTGAGTACATATCACACTTGAGATTTGCAGATGACATCGTCATTGTGGCAGAAACGTTGCAGGACTTACAACAGATATTGGACAGCCTAGCTGATTCTTCTTAAAGCATTGGTCTCCAGATGAACTTGGACAAAACAAAGGTTATGTTCAACAAACATGTTATTCCAGAACCAATTGCTGTTAACGAAAAAGCTCTCGAGGTTGTTCAGGAGTATGTTTATCTGGGGCAAACCTTGCAACTAGGTAAAAACAACTTCGAGAGAGACACCTGCAGAAGAATACAGCAGGGCTGGGCAGCATTTGCCAAACTTCGTCGAGTCTTCTTGTCGCCAATACCGTAAAGTTTGAAGACAAAAGTCTTCAACCAGTCTGTCCTACCTGTTATGATATATGGAGCCGAATCGTGGACACTTACGGTACGACTAGTCCACCAATTTAAGGCCGCTCAGCGGGCTATGGAAAGGGCTATGCTTGGAGTTTCTCTGAAAGGTCGTATCCGGAATGAGGTGATCCGGCAGAGAACCAAAGTTGTAGACATAGCCTAAGGGCTATCCTAAGAGATTAGTAAGCTGAAGTGGCAGTGGGCTGGTTATATTTGTCGAAGGACTGATAACAGTTGGGATAGACGTTTTCTTGAGAGGAGACCGCGGCTCGGTAAACCTCCAGCTTGGTGGTGGAGCGATGATATACGCAATGTGGCCGGCAGCAGTTGGAAGAGAAGAGCCGAAGATCGGGCTCAGTGGCGTGCTTTGGGAGAGGCCTATGTCCAGCAGTGAGCTGACACGAGCTGATGATGATGACCACGATCTGGTAATACAACTGTCCTACGGTTTGGCACGCTTTCCACCAGATTTCTTAACCAATGCAAAATTATAAAAAATGATTTTATTTATGTATTGATTTTAATACAATCACTCAAAAGAAATAAAAAGGTTTTACTTCAAAAGGGTTAAACTTTAATTTAGTTTTTATCAATCAACTTCAAGAGGAGGTTCTCAATTCGACCCGTATGTTTTTTTTGTATGTATGTTACGCGATGTCTCCGGCAATTGAGGATCGATTTTAATAACTCTTTTTTTTTTATTGTTAGGGTATGCTTCAGTTCATGTATAGTTCAATTTCATTTCAAAACTTGGTATTTTGTCTAAGGTTAGGCGGTACTTCACACCGGGACAGCTTTTGAATCTCTATCAAGCACAGGTCCGATCTTGCATAGAGTACTGCTGCCATCTCTGGGACGGTTCTGCCAAGTATCAGCTCGAGTCTTTGGATTTAATTGAGAGACGTGCTATCAGGTTCATTGGGGATGACATTCTAGTAAAGAGTAAGCTTCAAAGTCTGGCTCATCGACGTGAGGTAGCAAACCTGTCGGTATTCTACAGATTGCACTATGGAGAGTGTGCACAAGAACTGCACAACCTGATTCCCCCGTCTCCTTTCCATCACCGTACGACTAGACGATCAGCAAAGCACCACCCTTTATGGTTGAAATACCTCGCACAAGAACGAAGCGTTACGCTTCTTCATTTATTATAAGAACTGCAAAGGATTGGAATGCCCTGCCCTCGTCAGTTTCTCCGGTAAATTATAAACCCGGTGTGTTCAAGTCAAGAGTAAATAGGTATCTACTAGGCAAGCGTGCTACACCTTCGATGACATCATCGCTTTCCATGAGGTGAGATGGTGGTCAAACTATTGCCCGTAATAAAAAAAAATAAAAAAATAAAGAACTCATCTATTATCTAAAATGAAATAAAAACATGAAAATATTCTTCCTTTGAGGGTGGAAAATTAGGGGCTGACTTTATTTTATTAACTTTCACCCAGTTTATGACGCGATATCTCTGTCAAATGAGACTCGATTTTTTTTCTTTTTGAAATTGGATTTCCTTCAGGTATGGTCCCTTATATATAATTTAATGAAGATCTGATGAAGACCAAAGGAAACTCGGAACAACAAAGGAACTCCTCAATGGATAACAGCAAGTCACTTGCGATTGCTGTAATCGCATGCTCATGTATTGTTCACGCCACTCAAAACCCATACCAATATATAAAAGTGAAACGTTGTCTGTTTGTGTTTGGGGGGCTTCCACGGGATAACGTCTGGACGGATTTTGGTGAAATTTGAAATGAAGATAGGTTATGCCCTGAAATAAAACATACGATACTTTTTATCCCGGAAAATTGAAATTTTCCTTGGGAAAACTGAAAAATGTTGATTACTCGCTGTAAGAAACGGTTGCCGTGGAAACGAAATAACAAGTCTGTCAAACAACAAGACAAGTCAAGAGCATTGGTGCTATACCAACTTTTGCATTGGTTTTTATTTCCTAGAAGAACATAGGATGCTATTTTTCGCGATAAACAGTAGTAAGCGCGGGCAAAGTCGCGGGCGGGAAAGCTAGTAGAGAAATCAAATGAAGTTAAAAATAAGTAAAAACCGAAATCAAAGTGAATAAAATAATCTTATTAAATTAAACTTTTATTTCATTTTAAAAGGATTGCTCAAATTTGAATAGTTATCGCATTTTTTAAAACCGACCCGCATTCTTTGCGGCCCTGCGTATTATACTTGCGAAAGTAAGTGTGTTAGTACTTTCATCATCATCATCATTATCCACGCGGGTAACACCGCTTGGCACAAGTATATAAATATAATGCTTTAAAATCTGTAAATCATATTAAGAGTAAAATTTTGGGAAGCCATTAACGTCAACTAAATCACGCTTCGTTAACGCTTGCTAACTAAATGAGTGTGAAATTATTGTGCACTACACTTCAGCCGTGAAAATGTTAATGAACCGTCGATCGGGGGCCATGCCGTTAATTTCCAAGGGTTTTAATAAAATGACGTCATTTATAAGTGCAATAGCGTGATGCTGCTCGCTGCTTATATCAGGCCTGTAGAATAGAGTTCTCATATACAAAATCGAATAGTTAGTTTTAAAATTTTTGAATACCTACCTCTTTAAGACTTTTATAACCATAATACATAAGCGATGTGGTAGCCTAAAGGTTTTATAGTGAAACTTGGAATCCAACTATACGTGGTTCGGTCCTAGGATCCGCACCAATGACTTTTCTAAGTTTTGTGTGGTTTTCCATCGCTCCGTGACCATAGGCCAGCACTACCTCATATGAGAAACAAACCATAATACTCAAAGATACTCGTATCCATACCAATATTGAAAAGTGAAACGTTGTCTGTATGTTTGCTTGTTTGATGAGATTTCACGCGATAACGGCTAGACGGATTTTGATAAAATTTAGAATGGAGATAGCTTTCACCCTGGAATAAAACATAGGATACTTTTACCCTGGAAAATTGAAAGTTTCCATGGGAAAACTGGAAAATGTTGATTACTTACGGTAAGGAACGGTTGCCATCACAGAATGGTGTGTGGTTGCCATGGAAACGAAAGAACAAGTATTTCAAACAACATCAAAACCATTGGTGCTATCCCTACTTTTGCATTGGTTTTTAATATCCTAGAAGAAAATAGGAGGTTTTTTTTCGCGATAAACAGTAGTCTGCGCGTATGAAGTCTTGGGCGGGAAAACTAGTTCTATATAAATTGAGGGAGATATATTATCCGCGCTCTAAAATGCCAACGAAAAAGTACGCTAATCAGCCAACTTTCGCTTAATCTTGCTACGAGGTAACACACGCATACGACGTCACAGGCTACCTACCATAGTTATATACCATAGTTACATAATATAGTTTCCATCTCTTTCTGGCAACAGTTACTTTTATAGACCCGAAAGATGTCTGACAAGACGAGTAATCTCGATCAAATCAGCTTCCAAACCGAAAAAACCGTATCAAAATCGGTCCATTCGTTTGGGAGCTATAACCCCCGTCTCTTTGATCGGGGGTTAATAAAATTACATTTACAAATAAAATTAACATCAACAATTTTTATACTAAGTATTAGAAAATAAGGAGAGGTTAGAAAAATTAATACGCCCTCGAGTTCCTTGCCGATTCTTCTCGAATATTTAGATTTCGAATTCAGTAAAAGAATCATCCTTCGCGAGTTTCTTCTTTGCATAAAGATGATTTCGTCTGAATAAAGTTATTTTTATTTTGAATAATATTCCAATCTATTGAAAGTAAACTCTGACGTGAGTGATTCAGCAGATTTTTATTGTATCTCATGATAAATTATCTAACACAGCGGTCGGCAACGCTTGTCCTCCTCCTTGAGGCCCGCGACTGTTTAGTAAATGTTTTTTTTTCTTATATATATCATAATAAAAAAATACGGTGCGGGATGCGAGTCTCGAGTATAACTAGCGGCACGTAAGTCTAGCGGTGAACGAAACGTGGCGAGGATTTTGGCACAATCAGTTTTCGGGATAAAAAGTATTCAACATTTTAACACATTATATAAACTTTGACTGTGTCAAGATCCCACCACGTTTCGTTCACCGCTAGACTTACGTGCCGCTAGGTACGTAAGTCTAGCAGCAAGCGCTCGCGTCGGAAGCCTGGCGACTGGATCGTTCCGCGTTCGATCGGCTGCACGGAAAGGCCGCGGGGCGAGAAAGACTCACCGTATGATACATTTTCATATGATATTGAGGATGTACCGAGTCATTTACTAATGAACGTGATTGATCTCCAATCTAAAGATACTCTCAAAAACTCTTTCTGTGAAATAAATGATCTTGTTAAGTTTTATGGCAGCTTGCCATCTGATTTTGACGATTGTTTGTTTGTTTGTCGTATGAGGTGAGGTAGTCCTGGCATCTGGTCAGGTCATCAGAGTTTGTCAGGCCGCCCGAGGCCCTCTGACATGGCTTAACGACTGCTATTAATAAATAATAGCCGGGACCGGCAGTTTAACGTTTCTTGAAAGGTTTACTCAGCAGTCTTTTTTTGGCAGTACTTAAGTAATAAATTTGTTATTATCTCAATTACAGAAAAAACTTCTCTTTTCACAGATAAGCATTTGAGAGCAATTCTATGAATTCCAACTACAAACATGAAAGCTAATGTACAACAAATAGCCACTCAAATACAGCCTCTTATATTTGTATTAGTCCTATTATTAAAATGTTTTTTCTTTTTTAATTTTTAGTATCGCCTATAATCACTCTAATGAGCGATGGTGGCCTAACGGTTCTATAATGCAATTTAGAATCCAACAATACCGGGTTCAAAACCTAGGCTCCGCACCAATGAAGTTATGTGCGGTTTTCCATCGCTCCGTGCTTCGGAGGGCACGATAAGCTCGGCAGTTATTGATTAATAGCAGTCGTAAGCCATGTCAGAGGCCCTCGGGCGGCTTGACAAACTCTGACATCACAGAGGTCAGCATTACCTCATACGACAAACAAACAAACACTAATAAGGTGAAAGTTTGTATGTATGTACCTATCCGTGTGTGTATGTGTATGTTTGTTACTCCTTCACGCTCAAACTGCAAAACCGATTTTGATGAAATTTCAAATGGAGATAGCTTATACCCTGGAATAACACATAGGATACTTTTCATCATCGTAATCATTATCACTCAAGGGGGTGAAACCGCGTGGCGCAGCTAGTACTTATAGATAGATTATCAAAATTATGAACAAGTGCGGCCCGCCCCTACCACATTTGCCAAAAGGTGGCCGACCGCTGACTAACATATCAATCGGTCTTTGATTCTAGGACAGCTAGAAACCGAGCATAGATATTTTTATTGCTTAGAGGCTAACTCTGCACTCTCTCTCTCTCTCTTTTACTCACAAAAACGGTCCGGTTTTTTTTACCCACCCAAAAAAAAAACAAAAGTTGACTAGAAGAGATCGCTTTTTATTCATTTTACTATTTTATTTACATTTTTAATGTACAGTACAGAGTTATCTATATATCTATCTCTAATTCAGAACTGGATTGCCGGAATATCTCCGATTCCTCTTTTTTTATGGGTATTTTGTGAACTAACACGTAACTACTAGCTAACTACTACATGAAACAATTGGAAAACCCACATGTCATTACAGGGTTATAAGAGTTATCGGTAGTCCAAGAGTTCTAGCGCACTACCAGTTGGCAGTGTACCCAACATATTTGCGGCATCGCCCTGCTGAATTCTTTTAAGTAAATTTAGTTTGCATCATTACATTATTATACATATAGGTCCTCACAAAGAAGGAAAATTAATAATTTTACAATAATATTTGATTACTCGACAGTACTCGGTAAACAGAGGATGAGCTAATTACGTGTTATCCCACTGTGACGCAATAATTAGGACACGAGGAAAAATTATTCCTCGTAGCCTAATCAGTTAGGCTGCCTAGTTAGGCCACGAGGAAACGCCCGCTGAATTGCAATGCTAATTCGATGAGCTAAATAAGTACCAGCATTTTGATCACGCGTCGTATAGATCAGGTGCTCAGATAGATTTTAGAAAATAAATAAATAAATAAATATATTCGGGACATTTCCACACCAATTATCTAGCCCCAAACTAGGATACCCTGTGCTATGGGCACTAGATAACGGATAAACATACATAGATATGAATATTACATCCATGACTCGGAAACAAACATTTCTGCTCATCACACAAATGATTGCACCTTGCAGGATTCGAACCCGCGACCGTACGATTTCGTACCTAGGATCTCTAGCCACGAGACCAACCAGTCGTCAGTTTAGAAAATACGATTAGCTCTCGGTTTCTCGGCCCCAACACCAAACGACTCAATGTAACTATATAATTACTCTTAATTATATATGATATTGAATTAAATATATCATGTTTATTCATTGGAAGCTTTACGACATTAGCCTTGTCCCAAACAAAGACAACCTATTTTTCAAATAAAACAATTCTATAAAACTTAAATTGAATTAGAAAGAACAACTAACATTAGGTTCCTTTCCAGACGCCTAAACTTTTACTGCCAACTTGTCGACGAATAGTTGACGAATCGCGCTCAAACTTGCTCCATTCATCTTCATAATGAGCTTCTACAGCGCCAACTTCATAATAAACTTCTACGCGAACTTCTGAATATACTCTCATGACGCCAACTACAGTATGAACCATAATGCGAACTTTAAGAATGAACCTCCACAGACTGTGGAATAGTGATCTGCATCCCAGATCAACAGTCTGAGTTTTTCTCGTAAATCTTCAGCCGTGTAACTTTCTCGGACTGTCGCTGCCGGAGTGTTTATCAGTTTTTAAACTCGTTCGTTAATAGCGTAGCGAGAAAAAGGTTTTCTTCCTACTCTTTGTTCGTGTGAACAAAATGGTATTAATTTAATGTTTTTTGTGTGAGACCGGTCTTGTTCGTTTTTTAAATATTTTAATTAATTTAAATGATAGAAATAGGACGAGAAGAGGGGAAGAAAAAAGATACGTATACATATGTGACAGAACAATTATTATGAATCGATGATATTCAGTAGCTTATTTTAAGTACCCAAGTATTATAGTAGTATTATACCCAAGTATTATATTTAGTAATCTTTATTGTACAGACTTTTTCTTACACACTGCTTTGTAATAATTATAGATTATTACAGATAAACCTCATACGTTGTAAAATTTCTGTCCTGCTCGTCAAGGTGCATGTTAAGCTCTTTCTCAGAAGTTTTTGAATGTTTGTTGGTTTCTTTTTTTTTTGTAATTATACCTTCGATATAAACTGAATGAATGAATGAAACTGTACGATTTTTCCATCGAGACAAATTTATTAAATTTTGTATCTGTGAATACACCCGGATAAAGTATTTCGTGAATATTTATTATCCGTTGCATAATAGTAAGTTAGTGGTTGGTAGTTGTTGATTGAAATATCTGTTTTCAAAGGTCTAGTCCAAACCAATATATAAAAGTGAAACGTTGTCTGTCTGTTTGCTTGTTTGTTTGTTTGTTTGGGGAGCTTTCACGCGATAACGGCTAGACGGATTTTGATGAAATTTAGAATGGAGACAGCTTATACCCTGGAGTAAAACACAGGATACCTTTAATCTCGGAAATTGTAAGTTTCCACGGGAAAACTGGAAAATTCTGATTACTCACTATAGGGAATGGTTGTCATCACAGAATGGTCTGTGGTTGCCATGGAAACGAAATAACAAGTCGGTCAAAAAACATCAAGAGCATTGGAGCACCTACTTTTGCATTGGTTTTTAATATCCTAGAAGAAAATAGGGTGCTTTTTTCGCGATAAACAGTAGTCTGCGCGGACGAAGTCGCGGGCGGGAAAACTAGTATTTAATATACGTGAGGACGAATCGTCAAATTTGGAGCACATTTCACCTTAAAAAGTCGATACCTTATGGTTCCAATCAAATAAGCAATACCGATAATAATGTAACCCAGCAAATTGCGATTGACTCGGAATAAATTAACTACACACTTGCAATTCTATCGAATACCCATTATTTCCAGCCCATAAAACATCGCGAAGAGCTCGCGGAATCGAGATAATATCTGAAAAGATCCGAAACATTCCTGCCTTCTCTGACGATCGGTATCCGAGTTTCATCTATTTTCGTCCCCTCAGCAATATTCGCGAAACGGAAAAAACATCCTTCATCGTAAAAAGGTACGAATGTACCCTCTTTTATTTGCTTTTACTGCGCTTCCGAGTAACAAAATAAAACGAAGAGCTTGCTGAGTGTGAGAATAGAATCTAGGTTTCTGGTTAAATTAATAAACTAAACCAGAAACCATTTTAACATTATTTGAGTTACTGGAATTTAAACTCTGTTGGTTTGATTCTTAAGCTCGGTCATTCAAAGCTAAGCTTGGGGTTTCTTTAGCTACTTCGGTCACTATAGTTCCGAAATAGCTCTTAGAATAATGAAATACTAGCTGTGCCCCGCGGCTTTGCAAACATACAAATTCTGCACTCCCCTCCCGATCCGTCCCTCTAAAACCCCTACCAACAACCTCCCTCCCACAAAGCACCCTCCATCATTTTTTATATAAATAGATGTCACTTTCACACCTGTTCCTTTGAGATTGGTCATTTTTAAGTGGAATGTTAAAAAATATGATTTCCTAATATTGACATCGAAATGGCATTTTTTTTATAGTTTTCATTATTTTTTTGTCCATAAACCCTCGTTGGCGTCATCAAAATACCCTACCAATGTTTTACCACAATCTGATGCATGATTAAGTTTCGAGCAATTGCAAATTCCTCAACTTTTTCAAGAAAATCTTTTGGGCAATTATCCTCCTTGTAAATAAACCGTTTAATTTCATTGCTTGATGTGTTGATCGAAATATTTTGTAGTTTTTGTGTCAATAGGTCAAAATATGGTAATGGAGTTTGTAGTTCTGAAAAATGATCGTGTGTATTTGCTGTAGAAGAACAGCTTGGATTTTCTAATGTATCGAAACGTTTTTGTAAATCGAATAAACTTTCGGAAACATTTTTAAATGTTTCTAGTTGTACTGTCGTAAGTTCGGTGGTAATATCCATGTTATTTAATCTATTTCTTACATGCAGAATATAGGACGCATTCTTCTCCTTTCGTACCGGGTAAGCTATCAAACGTGCAGAAATAATGGTTATACATTTTTGAATTTCAGCTATATCCTGTTCAAATGTATACGGGCTTTGAAAATCCTGAGTATTCGAGCTATCAAGTAAACTATCTAAAAACTTCTCTTAACTTGGTCGATAAACTTGCAAAATTTTCGTAAATTTTCTGCATTATCTGTTGTATAGACCTCAGCATTTCGACATTTTAATTCGTAGATCAATTCTGGTTTATTAATATGCGCAGGGTCCATTTTTATTAATATGAGACCAGCAAATGAAATCAAGTGTTCACTTTGTAAGTAACGTTACGTTAAGTGCGAAAGTAAAGCTTTAAAAAAAATAGCGTTAATGCAACTACGCGTTAATGCGTCACGCATAATAACGCGTCAAAGTTTAGCGTAATTCGGAACTAGGCAAGTCAACAGTGAAATTCGGAACAAAGTACGTATTAATGAAAATGACTTACTTACATGAATGACTGGAATGCAATTATAAAATACACTTTAGTAAAACTGTTCTGGGTTTGCCAAATATTTCCAAAATGAATCAAGATGGCCTAGTGCCTTTTAGAATTTTGTGGGACGACTTAAAAATTGAACACTGATTCACAAAATAAAACAAATGGATTAAAAAAATACGAAGAAATCAGGAACTTGTAGGCATGATGACTGGTCGGTCAGGTAGAGCAGGGCTGGGTAAGGACACGTAGAGGGCACCAGTGTCACGAGGCGGTCCAGGGTTTGGGTTAGTTCCACTAGCCCAGGGACCAAACCTCAGTGGACACAAAATTACAGGAACAACAGACTTTTCGTGCTTCAACTATCTGGATCAAAACAACCACTTACGAAGGTATTATCATATATATTTAAAAGAGTCCAGTTGTAATAAACTTATTTAGGTATTTTATAACATTATTTCGTAAAATTCGGTTTGGCATCAATATGGTAATGACAGGTTATTTGAATTTAGAATTAATAATGACCAACTATCAAATGGAATGAAATGGATTATGAAAGAATTAAGAGATCAAATGAGTATTATTATGAAAGAGGTTTTGACCTCGTCACAGTTAGTTTAGTACTAACTTTAGCAATTCACCGAATCAAACTCTTCGAACCAATAACCGTTGGGCTAAAAAGTTATCGAATGGTGACTACGGGCCGGAAGACTTTACATAGGATGGCTCCCCAAGAGTAGAACCGAACTTATTTCTGATAATGGGTAATTTGCAGAGAAAAGGCTATGCTGTCCTATTATGTCACGAGCATTTGGATTTATCTCTAGGTAAACAGAGTTTAGATAACCAACAGCTCGTGTGATCAGAATACCAAAAGCGGAGAACTTGAAACGGCGACGCAAAGACTAAAGAGTTAGCCCGATATATGCATCACGTAAAGTAGGAAACTAACTTGCTTTATAAACTTTTCACGTATGAAACGTTTACATCATAACATAAGGCGAGAAAGGTGGAGGGAAAATAATCCAGGGGTCGAGATCAAAGAGGTGGTCTGGTCAGATGACCGAACCGCTGGACAAGATTACCGGCCCTTCACAGCGCTACCGACCGCCATAAATAACGGGAAATCAGTCATTTACCGCGGTCACAAATGACTGATTTCCCGTCATGGTCGGGTTCATCAATGAGCGAATGTCTGGTGAAAGACAGAGCGAGAAATCGGAATACGAATTGGCGAAGAATTTGAAATAGCCTATAAATGCACCATATCTAGAACCCTAGACAGTTTTGCTTGCTCTATCAACCGTACGTGTAATATATGCGGTATACTATCAGCATTATGAATCACGATATTCGGATTTATCTCCGGGGATATACAATTTAGAGCGCGGTGCGAACGATCGGAAGCGGAAGTGGCGACGGACTCGAAATGGCGACGAATAATGCGCTGCAGCTTTTGTGGCACGACAACTGCGCCGCGGGGTAGGTGTGTGGTTTGCAGATATCGTCGAATTTGAATTGTATTATGAGCATGTAACCTTATTGGCATAACTAAACTTCCGCCATTTTGAAATAAATATGTATTTTTTTGCCATAAGTGTAACTAGTCTCAATGGATAGAGAAAAATATAAGAAACTAGAAACAAACACGGTCAAGCACCTTCACAATAACCCGACTGCGAACAAAAATGAGGAAAAAATTTAAGTGATAATGGTTTCTAACCAACTTTAAATTGTTATACATCCTAAATGGTAATTCGAAATAAAAATATATAAGAGAACCATAATGATAATTTTCAAATAACTATTCAATGGCTTAATTTTTTTCCCTTTTCACAATTTGACGTCAGGTTGTCGCCATATTGAGCTTTGATTACTTTAGTAGCATTCACAAGATTAAGATAAATTGACGTAAGTATCATCAAAATTGGTCCACGCGTTTGGACTATATAGTGCCACAAAGGAACAGATATACATACATACATACATAGGCATACACACAATACACTCCCCTCAGTCGGGTAAAAAATGGCTAGTGATATACTTTCTGACATATCTGGGTTCAAACTTATTTTTTTCGTCGTTTACACGCTTTAAGATACACATGCTGCTATCTTGTTTTCCTGTCTTGGTCAGGATACCACTTTAAATATAACCGTCTGATGAAATTAATGTGAGCTATAGAGAACTATTCTAAACTGAACCATCCCATAGTTACACTACAATTTACATATCGTAAAGTTCGTCGAAAAATATAATTTCGAACACAAATATCACATAATTATGCGATTTGATTAACAATACTTTTTATTTTATATAAATGTATCTATCAAATGACACTCGTTTCATTTATGGCCAAGCAAACGTATTTGGTTATGCCACCATACAACAAGACATAAGTTCAAAACTAAAACCCGACTATGGTCGGGTAAAAAGTTGCATATGAACTAATCGATTTATACCTTGTCAAAATCGGACCATTAGGGGCGACGCTATAGTGGAACATCCACATACATCGACTGTTAAACTCATTACCCTTCCCTTGATTCACTGTAGTCGGGTTTGATGTTAGATGGTCTTTAGTATTGCTACTTACATATATAGGAGTCTGAAGCAGGATCAGGCTGATTTAGAAAATAATAAAAAATATTTTTTCAAAAAAGAAAACGACTTCATGTTAGAAATGATCTTTTGTAAAGTAAACTACCACTAAAAAGAATAAAATAATAATAATAATTCAACAAGAACAATAACATTCTTCCATAATTAAGTAATACCAATACAAAAATACAACATTAGAAGGAGTTTTTTGAAGCCGGTGCCAAACCGAGCCCATATTATGGTCTTGACGTCGGTACTATTTTAAAATTTAATAAGCAATTAATGTAATTATCTATCATTTACTAGATTGCTGTATACGACAAATGAGCTCAAACTTGACTACTACTTTCAACCTCCATCATCAGACCCTGGATACCACATAAAATAAGAAACTCATCGAGACAAACCAAATGAGACCTAACTCGAAAAGGATACAACATTTTGTTTTTAAGTTCCTTGGACTACCTTCCGGCTCCATCATCAGACCCTGAATACCATTTAAAACCAGAGAACTTATCCAAACCAACTAAATGAGAGCAAACTCGAAGGGGTTCTATCATTTTGTTGTTGTTTTCCTGTGACTACTTTCCGGCTCCATCATCAGACCAGCTCAATAACCAGTACCATCATGTTGTATTATTCTCAAAACTACACCTGAGTGCAAAATTTCAGCTTCATTCGATGTTAACTACATCCGAGTCCATAAAACTTATTGGTGCTTATTTAAAAATATGATTTTTAAACGTCTTGACGTAGGTACTAATTTAAAATTTAATAAGCTATTAATGTAATTATCTATCATTTACTAGATTGCTGTATACGATAAATGAGCTCAAACACGACTACTACTTTCAAGCTCCATCATCAGACCCTGAATACCATATAAAACCATAGAACTCATCAAGACCAACTAAATGAGCGCAAACTCGAAGGGTATCTATCAGTTTGTTGTTGCTTTCCTGTGACTACCTTCCGGCTCCATCAGCAGACCAGCTCAATAGAACCATTATATTGTATTATTATCAACACTACACCCGATTGCAAAATTTCAGCTTCATTCGAAGTCGTTAAATGGTTCAAAATTAACTTATAAACTTGGCCAAAGTATAATAATCCAGAAAATTACATAAAACTTACGGAAATATCACATAAAATATAAACTTCTTTTTTTTATATATATTTTAGTTTTTTCTTTTAATTAATATTTTGACGTACTAATAATATTTTTTTTCTTATATAATTGATTATTTTTTAAACTGAATGTACCTAAATTAACTAATGTCATTATTCGTTTTACCGTTATTTTTTTATGAATTGTCTGAGTGTCGAGGTTATAGGTACATCATGTAACTACAGTTAAATTTTTTCTTATATTTTTCTCACTAAATATTGTGACGTGTAAACCTGGTTTATCAATGAATGAGTATTTGAGTATGAGTATTTATCACAATGCGTACTTTATGGGTACCTACTTTTGGTCCTGGAATAACACGTATGGGCTACTTTTAAATGAATTGACCACGCGGGCACAGCTAGTGATAAGTAAATATAGATTCCTACATCAAACAGTCTCAGTGAAAGAATATATAAATCTACGAGTACAAATAGACGGATAAACCGTTCGCGAATCTAAGCCGGGATACAAACGGAAACGTCTGGGAACGAGCATTTCCGATGCATCGACTCCGAGGTAAGTACACGTACACAGTACACTCGACACATGCATTATTCAACGGCATTAGCGAGCAAGTCACTATCCGATGTGGAAGATGCAAGAGCATACCTAGAACTTCTGATTTGATGATTGTGTGACCGGTGGTCCCTCGAGGGTGTATACCAGCTCAAAGGGACTCCAAGCACACAATAATATGAAGTAGTTACACAGGAAACTCCGTGGTGCGAGCCATCCTTTTATCTTTGGATAGTAGATTTTTATCTCTTAGAATGTCTATGTCTATGTCTATGTAGGCTCACAGCTGACATAGCTTGAAGATCTTGCACTCGGTAACCCAGTCTTCTCTAGATTTAATCTTAACTAAAATTGTAGAACAGCTTTACAATATATACAAAAGTGTTCAGGAAATTATATAATAAGTAGTAATGTTATTATCACAGGTTTCGTTTCCAACAATACGGATCAACACGTATGAAATCATTATTATTAAGGTATATGTAATGCAATATTTAGATTTAATTGAGATGAGCACAAATCAATGAAAATGTAGAAATGATAGAAAATATTTGAATTTTAGAACATGTGTCGACAATACACTGATATGGATAGACTACGAAAAAGGATTGAGTATATCCATGAAAAAGGTTGACATCGTCACAATTGTATGAAGAGTTTCATAAAAAATCTGTCTTTTTAAAATTACAGAATTCTGATAAAATATATGAGAATTATTAGGATAACAAAAACCTTCACAAATTTTCTCCAGTACTAATAGATCGACTTCAAGACTCCAAAAAAAATACTTTGTGGATTTTCGTGATAATCGTCACCGCCATTCTAAATAGGATGAAAATCTAAAGCAATATTCCTTAACAGTCTGTTCTTATTGTTGAGTTCTGTAATAAGATTGGAACAGGGGAATTAAAGTCTTAGCACGCCTCTGCATCCATAGATACCTACCTAAAGCACAGAATAAATAATTGTGCTATAATCCATACCAATATTATAAAAGTGAAACGTTGTCTGTTTGTTTGAGGAGCTTTCGCGATAACGGCTGGACGGATTTTGATGAAATTTGGAAAGGAGATAGCTTATACCCTAGAATAAAACATAAGATACTTTTTGTCCCGGAAAATTGAAAGTTTTCACGGGAAAATTGGAAAATGTTGATTATTCGCTGTAAGGAACGGTTGCCAAGGAAACGAAATAACAATTCTGTTAAAAAACTTCAAGAGCATTTGAGCTATACCTACTTTTGCATTGGTTTTTAATGTCCAAGAAGAAAATAGGAGGTATTTTTTTCGCAATAAACAGTAGTCCGTGTGGACGAAGTCGAGGTCGGGAAAGCTAGTCTAAGATATTTATTGCAATTAAGAGTTTCTATCTATCTATCTACCACACATAGAGTACACTACAAGATGAAAATAATACGAACCAAAATTGGAAATGATAAGAAAATGTTTTTTCGTTGCTAACAGTCACAGATTACAAATTCCTAAGCTACATAGTTTACAACTACGGCTTTTCGTTACTCCCAGAAGAAAATAGTAACTACGCTTTCCTCAAAATTAGTAAAATTGTTTGAGAAGCCCCCAGCATTGACGCCGCGGAAGCACTCCGTACGTGTCCCGATTTGGAATTCCGACGAAACATCGGCCGCGGGCCGGCTCGATCAAAGAACTTCAAAGGAGCCCGAAGATAATGCTGTGCGGTCGTGCGCGGTGATTATGGGGGTACTTCCGGATATTTTACTTTCGCTTCATAAAAAAGGTATTTTATCAATCAAGTTGCTGAGAACGTGATTTCCCGCGAGATCGTGGTTTTTCTTTTATTACGAACTATGTAAGTACGTACAACTTTAATCAGATTCAAATAATTCCAACGACAACAAAGTTCTAAAATTGTTAATTGATTTTAAAATCGTAGCTGTCTGTTTGTCTGTATGTTTGTTCGTGCATCACGTAAACACTACTCGACCGATTGCGATGCGGTTTTCACTGTTAGATAGCTTAAGGGTTGACTTAAAAACTGAGGTACATGGTATCTTCATCCCATGATTAGATACCGAGCAATAAAAAACTATTTGATGGCTGAACGAATTTTGAAGAAATGTAGTTTATAGTCCTGGAATAACACGGACGGGCTACTTTTAAATGAAATAACCACGCGGGCAAAGCCGCGGGCACAGCTAAAACTTTGTTAAAGCAATAAGAACGAAAAAGTCTGTACAAATAAATAAATTAAAAAAAATGTCTAGGGTACTTATAATAAGCTACCTAACAAGAATATAACATTCTTAAAGATCGTTTGTTTGCTTGTATGTTTGTATGTATGTGTGTTCACGCATCACGCAAAAATTACTGGACTGATTACGATGCAGGTTTCACTGTTGGATAGCATTGGGTTTGACTTAAAATCAGGGGTACTTGGTATTTTAATCCAATGATTAGATGCCGAGCAATCCATTAAAAACTATTTGACGGCTGAACAAATTTTGAAGTAATGTAGTATATTGTACATTATACGTAGGTACGTTTGGTCCTGCAAAAACACGTATGGGCTACTTATGAAATGACCACGCGGGCTTAGCTGGCACAGCTAGTTCTTATAATATTAGTACAATTTGCAGCCTTATCTCAAATCAGCGATATTTTCCAGAGAACTAAAAGCTGCAAGGGACATACAATAATAAACGTTTTGCAAAATAATTGCCAAGTTATTTATATTTTTTTATTCTGTCTAAGTTCGAAATAGTGCAAAAACTAACAATATTTGGCATAGAATACAGTCATAAAGACGGCGCAAGATAGATTGTACTCTACTCAAAAACTGTCATTAGTGTGTCCTTCACAAAATAAATTATACCTATGCTCAATGCTGTTTTCGACTTTCTTCATAGTTTCACACAAAGTTAGTAAGCGAAAATTAATGACCGTTTTTATTTTCCCTCGTATACAATGAGAATCCATAACCGTCTGAAAATATACGTAGATACATAAGTTTCAGATCACGTGCTAAACTTAAATCAAGATGACGAAATCCACGAAATATTTTGCAGTTAGAATTCTGGGAGGCACTACAAAAAAGTTCGCGGTGAAAGCTAGTTATTGATAATTAATACTAACTGCGCCCCGCGTTTTCACCCGTGTGGATTATGATAATCGATGATGATGATGATGATGAAAAGTAGCCTATGTTTTAATCCAGGATATAAACTATCCTGGTGCCAAATTTCATCCAAATACATTGAGCCGTTTGAGCGTGAAGGAGTCACAAACGTACACACACATCCTTCTAAAGATAAAAGACAGATGGCGCTAATCCGTTTACATCACTGATCTCTATGGATTTGCTGCGGTACTTTCGAGTAATATGCAGTTGTCTATTGTTTATATGCATTTTATGACGTTTTGTGTGGACTGTCAGTTCTATTGTATGGTTCTGCAGTTTTACATTGCGCATATAAAGTTTTCCGCTCGATAAGTATACATACTCGCGTCTACGTTAAGAGAGTATTCGTATTTAAAACACTAAGCTCTGATTGGTCGGTTTAAGACAGTGGCTGCACTTCTCTGATATATTAGTATGATATCTAAATCCTTATCCCAAATAAATATATTTTAATAATCTCAAAATTGCCAAACCATTACAAGCTGGTCGTGGTTAAAATATTTCATCCAGGCAGATCTCAGCAAAGCCTTCAAAACGAGGTTCTGATCCACCGACCGAGCCAGATAAGAATGCAATCTATCTGCACCGAGATATTCGATTACACTGGAGAATATGAAAATTACTGTACTAAAGAATTTCTTATTGAAACTTTCAATTAAAGAGTTCGAAAGGCTGTTATAATTAATTGTACAATATATCAACAAAAAAAAGATTAAATTAATATGGGACTACTGGAGGACTCTTAAACCACAGACTTCAATATAAACTGTTATACATAAATGGAACTCTTTGTTATAAACGCCCTTTCAAATTAGTAAGAATAATCCAAATTGGTTCAGAAATCTGGGAGATAATATGAACATACAAACAACATGTTAAGAATGAGAATCTCCTTGTATAGGAAGCCGTTTAAAAAGAACAACATTGTAGATGTTGTTTTTTTCTCTCAAATCTACCAAAATCTACTAATTAATCTTTATAAAATCTGAAAACTATAAACATTTTTTATCATTTTACGAAATGTGTCTCTTTTATAAATTATCTATATTTACAGAAATAAGCTAACGGCATTAAAAAAATATAGTACGAGTTGAGTTCCAAAGAAAGGAATGAAACACGTGGCTGTAAAAACTTTCCAATTAGCAAAAATAAGCTTAAACTCTGTTAACAACTAAAACATTTTCATTGCAATGTTTCTTTTTATCTTGAATCCTAATCGTTCTTACCCTATTACAAGATCTGGGCTTAAACATTTAGCCGAGTGGAGATCCAGAGATAAGTCGTTTGAAAGGGCTTGACCGAAGTAGAACGTAGTGATTACATTCTCTTTGGACCGAAGCTAAGAGAGGAGCGATATTAAACTGGGAATACGACTCCTGTTCAAACTGTTGTGAGCTTAGAACTCATCGTTTGACATTTGACTTTGACCATTGACATTTGACTTTGACTTTCAAATTTAACTTTGACATTGACATTACGTAGTTATGATATATGATTCAGCCAAGGAAGTTGGAAGTGTTGCTATAATAAGATTGCATGAGTTTTTTGCGCAGCCCATTTTATAATTGATTTTCAGAAACACGTTAGTTCTACAAATCCACTTTGCAAAAAAAACATGGTTAAAGGAATAACGTGGACATAAAGGTGCAAACTGATTCATCAATGGATCTTACCAAGGGGTTTTAGTGGACCGAGGGCAGAACAAAAGGTAGTCCCTGCATCAATTTGGACAAATTAGCGTATATGCCTATGTATTGGAGGAAACGTGTGGAGTCTGGAATCATAATAGAGCCACCCCTTCTCATCTAAATGGTGCTGAGAGAACCAGCAAAGCGAAGTTAGAACACGGGTTGAAGGAAGTTCCTGTGTATATTATCATCAAATACTGTGGTCACAGAATAAATAATAGTACTAAGTACAGAAACTCACTCCGTTAGAAAACGCTTAAATACCCACTGAAATATACCTACAGTTGTAAAATCTATTCAGCGCAAGACAATTTGTACCCTACGTACTGAACCAAGGCTTCTCAAACACAGGCAGGCCTGCGGGCCACAATGTGGCCCACGAATGATTTATAGGTGTCCCGCGTGAACCAGAAGAATAAGTCTTGGTCCTGAAATAAGCCATTTCAGATGCCCTAGAGCGACCTGACAAACTCTAAAACCAGAGGCCAGCACTACCTAAGCTCATACGACAAGCAATCAAGCAAGTACGAAGCTAAAATTAGATACACCGGCTTTAAGAGGCCCGGGCGGCCACCCAGAGCACGGTTAGGCAATGCAAGGGTTATGAAAAAAATACCTATGACACTCTCTATACATGAATACGAATTGATTGATACCTCGCTTGTCAAAATCGGACCAATAGAGGCAACTCTATGGTGGAACATCCACATACCCACATACATACATAGATACATGCAAACATACATACTTACATACATACATAAACTGTTAAATTCTTTACCCTTCCCTTGCTTCGTTGTGGTTGGGTAAAAATAATGGAAGTTTTAGTTCGTATATAAGCTGAATCAGTTTGGGGGTAGATGATACATAAAAAGGGGGATACAAGCATTGAATTATATTTACTACGTACATAATATATCTCTATGGTTACAAGTTTCGAAGTTACACAATCAGATCAAATGAAGTATCATGTGAAAGGGCTTTGTTGTTTGTTTGTTTGTCATATGAGGTAGTGTCAGAATTTGTCAGGCCACCGCCACTTGTTTGTTCATACGCATAGAGACCTTATTTGTTGGGCTGCGTACTTAGTTCTTTGAGATATAAGCCAAAATGTGAAAAAAATACAAAGTGGAGATTTAGTTCGGGGCCATCAACTGTTAATTAGAATAAAACTTTTTTGTTGAAACGTGGTCTTTCATGTTCAGATTATTCCACAAATTTAAGGTCGCTTAAGGGGCTATGGAGAAAGCTATGCTTGAAGTTTTTGTGAAGGACAAGATTCGTAATGAATTGATCTGACGGAGAACCAAAATAACCAACATATCTGTAAGGATAAGCAAGCTAATGTGGTAGTGGGTTGTGCACACCCGGTAACCGTTGGGGTTCTCGAGTGGAGACCACGTTTAGGTAAACGTACCACAGGACACTCTGTGGCCAGGTGGAGTGATGACCTACTAAAAGCGGCTGGCAGAAACTGGATGAGGAGAAATAAAGATCCACTTAGTGGCGTTCATTAGGAGAGGCATATTTCCATTAATGGACAAGTATAGGCTGATGATTCATCATCATCATCATCATCATCATCATGTCAGCCTTTAGAAGTCCACTGCTGAACATAGGCCTCTCCCAAAGAGCGCCATGACGAGCGATCTTGTGCCACCTCCATCCACCGACTTCCTGCGATGGCTACAATGTCGTCGGTCCATCGTGTGGGGGGGTCTCCCCACACTTCGCTTGCTTGTTCGTGGTCGCCATTCGAGAACTTTTATTCCCCAGCGGTTGTCGGTTCTACGAACTATATGGCCTACCCATTGCCACTTCAACTTGCAAACTCTGAGAGCTATGTCGGTAACCTTCGTTCTTCTACGGATTTCCTCATTTCTGATTCTATCACGTAGTGAAACACCGAGCATAGCTGCGCATTGCACGCTGCGCAACTCTGAGCTTTTGTATGAGACCAATAGTTAGCGACCACGTCTCAGTGCCGTATGTCATCACTGGCAACACGCACTGATTATAAACTTACGTCTTGAGGCTCTGCGGTCATCTCTGTTGATGATGATTATGATGATTAAATACATTCAACTTCACCTTAAGATAAAAAGCGCACATTTACAAAATATGTAGGTAGACTTAATTATTTCTACGCAACGTCCAACGAATGTTCCGCAATCATTTATGTCTCAGCAAATAACAATCAAGAAAAATCATCCCGACATAATAACGAACAAAATAATTTATACCATTCGATTTATCACTTTTCTCATTCTGACGTGATACCATCTTGCAATTTGTAAGTAAAAAAATCTGCGCATTCATTTTAGCCTGATAAATTGCAGCAAATGTCGCAAGAGGGGAGGATAGGTACAATTTTGTGGACAGGAAACGAAGGCTTTCGGCCGAATGAATGTGAAAATTCGGCCGCCCGTGGAATATTACGAACGTGCCGTGTCTGCGCTTTCTTAGTCCTATCGTTTGGACATTTGATTTGAATAATGTTTTGAATGTAATGTAGACTTATTTTCTTGCCACATAAGACTTTAGAAAAGAATAGTCATAACGGGTTTCTTTCAAATGTTGAGACAAAAATGTACCCAAACGGTTGAGTCGTGGTACTATTATTTATTCTGTGTGTGACTTACGTATCTTTACCTATTATAACTAGTGGCTCTGTGAGCTGTAGACCTCGCGCGTACTAACTTTTTTGCAAACAATTTAGCAGTGCATAGTAGCGCCATCTAAATACCTTATTGTAAAACTAACATCAATATCCAAGGTGCTCCAATCCCTACCTAATGGGTAAAGGGCTGATTCCACTGGTAGAAACCTAAATGTGAGAAATTTACTGCATTTTGAGGAGCTATTCTGCTCATCTCGCCGAAGATCCTCATCAGATCTTAACCAAATCTTTATGAGACTAACTTAAAAATACTACCATTGAAATAAAAAAACCCATCGAAATCGGATTTAAAAAGGCGGAGATATTCAGTAGCCCCCTTTTTACCCTTTTTTGGGCGAAGTATCCCCCCAATCAAAAATCTCCGACGACTAAAAATTCTAAAAATTCGTTTAAACTGTATACCAAGTTTCGTCTAGATACAAGATCGGTTGAGAAATGCGACCTGTAGAGGAGAGATCCGGACATTCGGAAGGCATTCAGAAGGACATACGAAAGCATTTTTGCCCTAGCTGGAACGAAGACACTTCGCTCGCGCTTCGCGCTCGCTCGATCAATAAAGCAGTAAAGCGAAAAGTCTGTAAAAAGAAAATAATAAAAAAACTAAGGGACTTGAAATAACCTGATCATGAATGATCATGAATCTGATCATGAATATATCATTTCTTAAAGGTGACAGATAGTCTGTCTGTTTGTTTGTCTGACTGTCTGTATGTCCGTTAGCGAATCATGTAAAAACTACGGGACCGATTGCGATGCAATTGTTAATGATGGATAGCTTTGGTTTTGACTTAAAATCTGGAATACATTGTATCTTAATCCGATGAGTAGAAGCGGAGCAAACGATAAAACACTATTTGACGGCTGAAGAAAATTTTATGTAATTGTACTTTATATGGTACTTTTGGT
Organism: Alsophila aescularia; assembly: GCA_946251855.1. Classification (NCBI taxonomy): domain Eukaryota; kingdom Metazoa; phylum Arthropoda; class Insecta; order Lepidoptera; family Geometridae; genus Alsophila; species Alsophila aescularia. Next base: position 7,895,327 of record OX276380.1, on the reverse strand, counting down.
TCTAGAATAACACATAGGTTACTTTTAACGCAGAGAAATTACCGCGGGAAAAGCCGCAGGCAGAGCTAATCTATCATAATAATTAAATGAAACATTCAAAAAGTACCCGTATATCAGCTTATATCGTCCCACTGCTGGACAATGGCATCTGTTCTCTCTTTCCAATGTTTCCAGGCTTGTTCTTTAGTTTGCCATTCCTACTCATAAACTATGTTTTTATATGAACAGATACTTAGTTGAAAACCAAACCACTATAATTCTACATAGCTTACGAAAACGATTAAGCAGACGCGCGCAGGACAAGTCGTCAGCTCCAGCCGGCAACTTTCCTCCGCTTCTAGAACTTAGCGAGCAAAGTTACCCGTTCTCGGCAATTAAGTAAACGACTTAAGTGATTTGCCGGACAGCGGCCGTACCTAGTGCAGGCACTACTCAATAAAACGACTCAAAACTCGTAGTTCGCACGCAATTTTTATGACTTTGATAAGTTAAAGTGTGCAGTAAGTTTCATTTGGCGTTCCTTTAGACTTTTGCGCCATCACCATGATGTGCCTTTTTAAGCGCCTTTAACAATCATTATCATTTTACCATAATCTTGCATTGAACTGCAATCTCAATCACATAATTTGTAAAAGATTTTTATGCACTACTTGTGCTAAAATAAAATTTTGTTTCGTTTCATATGTGTTTAACTATGTGCTTTGGGGTAATTTCGAATTATTTTTTGATTAGTTGACACGATGTTTACATTATATTTTTTTCCTTAATAATCTCTGTAAGTTTACACAAACTCATGTTACTGTTATTTGTTGAAATGTATATTCTCACTCTTGCGATAACCTATTTAAATATATGTAATTGCTTTTCGTAAATACAATTTAAATAAAAAAATGTTTAGGTGTAATTTCGAAATACCATGGGGTAATTCCGAATGAAACTTTAAATTCATCTGTTTGAGTTTGTACTTATAGTTTACATTTCCTTTTAATTCTACTTTGCCCCTAAAAAACAATCTGATATCTCTTATAGTTAGCCAGAACACATATTTGATAATTTGATGTTTGGAATTACCCCCACATAAAGTCCAGTAGTAACCCTCTTGAAACTACTGTGGAAAAGCAGTTTTCATTCGGAATAAACCCTCTGGGGTATTTCCGAAAGATAAGAGGGGTGGTCAAAAAGTTCGTGGAATGAAAAGGTTAGAAAGAGACAGGTTTTTTTTCTTATACCTAGGACTAATTGAGGACTCAACTTCACTATAAATACCAAGTTTTGGCTAAATCTGGTCACTTATGTCCGAGTTTTCGCCAAGTCAACAGGTCAATCGGGAAAAAAATGACAACTATACAGAAAATTGAGTTTCGCGCTGTCATAAAGTTCCTCACCAAGCTGGGAAAAACGTTTAGTTTTTAGTTTCATTTTCTTTCCTTGCCGTTCCGCGAAATTTTTGACCTCCCTTCGTACATAAAAACGATAGCTAGCGCATCCGAACCTAAAAAATTAAGCAACAAACCCAATTAATATCTATTGTTAAATCTTATACAATTAATAAGATTACTTGCCAAATTCCTGAGATATAGAATGCGGGGTAATTCCAATAACTCACAAAAAGATGAAAAACCTCGTTTCCAACGAAAAATAGATTTGCATACGCACATTCATGACAAGCTATCTACTAGTAAGTAGTAACTGTCGCGAGGAAGAAAAATAAGATGGCGTCTAGATTTATGTTGCCAGAGCAAAAAATATTTCCTGGTTTAGGAGTAATTCGTAATTTTCGGAATATCCCCATTTTCGAAATTACCCCAAAGCAATGTTATAATGCTACAAGATTTGGCCTGGTCTTCTTAGCGTATTATATTTTTTTGGTGCATGACGTATAAGCCATCGCGAGACACTACCAATTTTCATTTTCAGTTCACTAATCTGGTTATTCACATAATTATGTCATGGCCAGTGTTCCCAACTTAGCACTTTCGGTACTAGATTTGGTACCATTTTCATAAGCATAGCAATAGCACTGAAATCTTACAGCACCTAACACTTAATCAAGCACTAAATAGCAATCATGCCGATTAATTTCCAATACCGCAGGACAAAACGCAGCCACGTGGGAAGTAACAAAACAGTTTAGCTCTATACTTAGCTTCACTTTCGCAGGGGATTTCTCGTGAATTAATGACGACATAGGGCGAGATCCAATTCACACCAACAGTATTCATGAAACTCAAACCACAATACCTCTCTTTTGCAAACGTTTGACACTACTACGATTCGGCCTATACGAACGCAAAACTTTAAGTGTTTAGTGAACTAGAAAAACTTCATAAATGGAACATCCATTTATGAAGTTTTTAAGCAAAAAAAGTGAGTTATGTTCAAAGTTATAGAAATGAGTGGGAGTAAAATAATTATAACAACTATTTGTTTAGGACAAATAAAATCATTTTATGTGATAACCACCTGCCCCGGCTTCGCACAGGTGTAATTTAGAAAAAAATGAGGTGAAAAATGCGAGAACTACACTCAGCTTCAGGGGATGCGGCTCGCTCCGCTCGCCGCCTCCTCCCCCAGCCCTCCTCCTTCTCGCCCCTCGCTACGTTCAGGTTTCAGGTCTCGTATGCTCATATTATCCATATCGATAATAATAAAAAACTCCAAAACGGGCGAACCGATTTTGACGGGACTTTCACTGGCAGACAGCTGATGCTATAAGGAGTAACTAAATCTAATTCTTAGTAATCTGAATGACTGATGGTGAACACCGCATTAAAATCCGTTGCGTAGTTTAAAAGATTAAGCGTTACAGACAGACGGCGAAAAGTAACTTTGTTTCATACTATGTATTGATTATTATTTTATTTCATGTTCAATAAACTTGGCACAATTTTTGGAAATCCACAGCAAACACATTTGAGATGCCATTTAGCACACATTCGTGGAATCGAGTAGGCAACTGTTTTTTTGGCAATAAAAGTTGGTCATTTCTGCTGGTGCGTGTATTTAGTCGTAGTCTATGTACGTTTACAATTTATTCGGATAATCAACATTACTATTTATTATCGAGTTAGTAAATCAAAATGATAGCCGCATATTTACGCCTGCTTTCCAGTAAGATCATTAAACGGTTTTATTTAGCTTAACCTGTTTGTATTTTGGTTGTTTATTTGCTTTTTGGGTCAAATCTAGTAATTAAAATTTTGACAATATTTTTTTTTTCTTCCTGTTGACCGATTGATTTCAAAATTTGGTACACGCTTTTAGTTCTGCTAACAATACGATTATGTACGAGAGGGTGGATAGAAAAGTACTAGGCCTAACACAGATCCATTTAATTCTAAAAATAAAATCTAATCACATTATTTAGTTCAGTTCAGACTAGTTAACTGTGTGAAAATCGAAACGTGTGCGATAATTAGATGTGGTTTTATAAATTTATTAACAAAGCAATCCCCGCCCAACGAAAACAAGTTTTTTTTTATTTATTTTTATTTATACGCTTTTTTATTTACTAAAAACTTTAATAAAATTGTGGGGCGAGTCGAATCGTAGCGTAACCTGAGTAATAGAAATTCGCTTCTCCCCACGATTTTATTTATTTTTTAGTACATATAAAACCCTTCAACGTAAAAAAATATATTAACTTATTTTATTTTAAAATGTTTTAAAATTGATATTTGCGAACGGCGCGTTGCTTGACTCAAACCTTCCAGAGGAAGGCTATGTATATGTAGTGGCGATATCGTACAATTGATCATTCACGAAATGGTCGGCTGTCCATATCGTTTAAACATCAACGTTTAATGATATGTCGATCCATGTTTGGCCATATCATTAAATATCATTAATGCAGGGTTTTAATGATACCAAAGGTGTTAAAAACAGATAGGTTTTCAAGCCTAAAAACATAACACGAAGACGAAGGCGGTAGCTCACTACGCTTCGGCAAGGATCTGTGAAGCTACGTTTATTAAAAGTAATTTGTTAACAAAATCGGCAAGTATAACGTGTCACAACTGTGAATATTCTGGCAAGGGTATGTAAACCTCTAACTTAAATTCTTGATAACATGAGTTGCGTATTGTAGTACAGTTTCTTCCTAAATTATATTAATCACATTGTGTTGATTTTTAATTATAAAATGGTGGTAACAACGTCAAAATGTCACGTTCATAGTAGTCACATCCGTAATTTTACTGTGACTACGGTTGTGACATTTTTAATACTTTTACGTTTGGTTTGTGTAAGTAATGGTCAGATCCGTAGTCGAGTTGAGATGTCACATCTGTATTATAATAATTATTTTTCTCTTTTTTAAGGATGTCCAGTGTCTAAATAAAACACACAAAAAAGTTTTATGTTATTTTGATAAATAAATTTTGGATAATGACCCATTTAACAATCTATTTATTACATTTACATTGAAATAAAACACCATTACCACCCTAGCAACAACGCGCAACACTACATCATTTTAAAATGATGTATGGCAGCTTAAAAAAATTCACCAGTTCCTCGGACTTGGACCACATAAATTAGGTGCGATGCGAAAAAGTCACAATCGGAGTGGCGTTTGTGTAGAACGTGTCAGTAAGGTTATGTATTGTTATCTCATTCACGCTATAGTCTGCTTATGTCTATATCTGATGCACACGAAGAACGACAGTGGCAATATAGTCTGTAGTAGTATCTAGTCCAACTTTTGTTTATTTGGTTTTAAAACGTGCCGTAAGCCCTTTAACTATATCTATGTCATAGTGATTTTGTCTTTTTGTTTCCCCAAAGATTACCTAAACATAGAATTTTTCCCTAAAATGGGGAAAAAACCCACAATCTGGACATCCTGATTCGCCGTGATTCGCCGATTGTCGCCGAGTTCACACGCGTTCACTTGTAACGAGGTCAAACCTCTTTCGTAATAATACTCATTTGATCTCTTAATTCTTTCATAATCCATGTCATTCCATTTGAAAGTTTGTCATTATTCATTCAAAATTTTAATAACCTGTCATTCCGATATTGATTTTTAGCAAAACCTAATTTTAGGAAATAATGTTATAAAATACCAATAATAAGTTTATTACAACTGAACTCTCTTTTAAATACATATAATAATACCTTCGTTAGTGGTTTTTAATCCGTATCGTCGAAGTACGAAAAGTCTGTGATAATGTGCTCCTAATTGTTCCTGACCTTTTATGTTGTCCACTGAGGCTTGGTCCCTGGGCTAGTGGAACAAACCCAAAGCCTAGGACCGCCTCGTGACACACTTAGTGTGGACACTACGACGAAACCGAGCGAGCGTACGTACTAATCAGCGAATCCCCCGTTTGCCTTCGCTCTCTCTCGTTCTCTTGGTGTGGACCCGGCATAACATATCACGGCCAAGTCGGACTTCCGCCTAGCACCTCTAACGGTGGATCATGTAAATATTTTACGATATGATCACTAATGTTTGGCCATCATGATGTAGCCGTGCACTTAGCTGTTCATATCGTCAAACGCTAATCATTCATTAATCTGGCCAAACTATTTTATGATGACAACCATAATTTCATGATTTTAATTTATTCATGATGTTGCCAACCATTTCATGATCAATTTTACGACATCGCTACGACGCATACATTTTTACTTTTAAATCACACTTTTACTTTTTTTTAATTTTTACTTTTTGTACACATATTATCACACACATATTATTATTATACCTGGGTAATATGTGTACCTACTATGCCCATACCGAGGCATCCGACGGGCCACAAAAATGTACAAATTGGAATTCGTGTGCATCGGCTGGTCGACAGCATTCATGTGAAAGAGCACGCCCTGTGCTGCTTTTTTTAACGCGCAGCTCATTCATGAGATTTTTTCTATTTATTTTGCAAGGCGATCTCTTATGTTTAGCTTTTGTTAAAACAATGGTTTAATTATGAGAAACGTGTTCTTTTTTTAATTTGTTACCTATGTTTCTTTTAGCTTTTTTCATTTACCAATTCAATTTTATTTTTTGGATGGAATTGAATAAAAGCTCCAAGATTTTAGGTTTCTCTTATAGTTAGGTTCCTTTTTTTATAAAAAATATTTCTGCCTGTCCTGGAATTTTGTAATTTAATTATCGAGCACTGCCCGATTAGCTATCCGGCTGAAACTTTCAGGGTAGATCACTACTCGAAGAAAATGCAATTTAAAAAAAAGAAAGGATTTATAACAATTAAGCAATTTAAAAAAAAGTGCTATAACTAATAGCGACTATTAGTTTAACTTCGTTTATTTAGTCTAGAGTGGGTAGTGGGCAAAGTAGTTTTTTTTTAAATTCATATTTTCTTTACCTCTTGAGCTGTTTTAAATTCACCCTAAAAATATCATGTATTTAGGTCTTAGTTTTCAATATATCAACTTGTTGGTAAACCTATCATATAGCAATTATATAAGTTTTACTGAAGTTGAGGCAAATCTTTCAAAGGTCCAATCATTTAAACCTAAAGTATTAAAAATGACAAAAGAAATATAGAGGAGCTGATTAATACTTTATTAGCGAGAGTTATAATTAATTATGATTTGACTTTCTCCTTTCGCCCAAAAGTCAACTCAACTGTGTAAAATACACATAAGTACTAGGAGTACTTTAATTAATATTTAACAGCAGCGTATCATGCGTCCTTTGTTTGCAAAGGAATGAGTTGTCGCTGTAATTAATTAAATGTAAACACGGGAGACCCAAGCACAGATATAGATAATGAGTACTACAAGTTGATCGTCAATGCGTGAGCAACGAGGAAATTAAGCGCATTGCACTCAATTGTGTAGCAGTAATGTAAGCATCGAATATGGCCAAGCTGAGGCGACGAGCCACGAGAGGCGTGGCGACACGTCGCCTCACCAACAGTCGGCGTTACCCCGTACCGCGCCATTAGATGTTTACACATCAAAAGTTACTCTGTGCCTATAGGTGTTGAACTATTTGGTTCATAGTAACATTGGGAATGATATTCGTCTTAATCTTGGTGTTGATCTTGGTCTTGGTCTTAGTTTTCGTTCCTTAACTCTTATCACTTCTCATTCCCTTCGCGACGCGAGTCGGCGTTACCCCCGTACCGCGTCATTAGATGTTTACACATTAAAAATATAATATATAACCTTATTTAGATTTCAACATTCAAACTTCATAAGTTCAAACTTCATAAGATTCACATGATACATGTCCCGTCGTCGGCAAGCTGAGTAATTAAGTTATTTGCGCCTAATTCCAGTTCACAGCAATTCATTTTAAAATCGTATAAAAATGTTGAATGGTACATGTAAAAAAACGAATACCTATAAACTGTTACAACTGGTTAGCCGATGGTTCATATCGACATGGATAAGACTAACTATGACAATGAATATGGATAATGGATGGTGGTTAAACTGCTCTCGTGACGTAATGGAACAAAATAGATGCACTCTCGGTTTCACACCATTTTATGATTATGTGGTATCTATTTCTCTATAATTATGTGTGGACCAAAGCTCTGCTGCTGACTGAAAGCTATAAGACAACTCTAGCACACTCGAGTAACGTCACGTCTGTCGCCGGCAAACATCCGCAACGCGTCGTCATGTTCCGTACCGAGGTATTCGGATACATTCGTAGAATGATTATTCGGTAAGAATTCCGGTATGTGTCGAAAACTACATCCGATCATTACTGTTAAAAGTGGCAAGTAAGAGTGCTACATAAAGAAGTGAGATTTAAACTGCCAAGTTCATTCTTTACCACTTTCCTGGAAATCACTGTGACGTCATTCCTGTCGCCGGCAAACATCCGTAACGCGTCGTCATGTTCCGTACCGAGGTATTCGGATACATTCGTAGAATGATTATTCGGTAAGAATTCCGGTATGTGTCGAAAACTACATCCGATCATTACTGTTAAAAGTGGCAAGTAAGAGTGCTACATAAAGAAGTGAGATTTAAACTGCCAAGTTCATTCTTTACCACTTTCCTGGAAATCACTGTGACGTCATTCCTGTCGCCGGCAAACATCAGCAAAATGACCGCACGGTTCGCCATTTGGTATTGCGACGATACGTACTTGGAATGCTTATTCAATAGAAATTCCGCTTGTCTCGGCGAACTGTGTCGGTTTAATATAGGTACGACTTATAACCGCACTATTGACAGGGTATCTTTACGTTTTGTTTACATTGCAAGAAATGAAGTACAGTAATATTAACATACGTAATACATAAGTAAATGTTACAGTAAAAATATACACGGACTTTTTGGCGTGAAACGAAATCGAGACGGGTGTTTTGCTTTGTATTATTTTTCAATCTTGTGTTTCTTCGAGTGTTAATGTGTAAAGCATTCGTTAACGTGCACGAGTGTAGGCAAATTATACAAACGCGGAAAAACGTGCCATTTCATGCTGTGTCCGGATCTCCCTAGGAAGTTTCAGTAAAGCTTCAACACTTTACTGAGTCGTGACTTGACTAGACTGACTTAACACTGGCTAAATACACAAACCGTGCGTAGCAAAATTTAAAAATAAATAAAAATAGAACATGTATTGCTACTATTATCTGGTTAAAACAAAAAATTTTCTCTAAACAATATGCAATTTGATAAAGAATAAGCTTCCTATGATAATAGGTGTTTTCAGTCTGTCCTTTCAGCAACCGTAACTTTAAAAACATTCGCGATTCGAACACCAGTTAATTATCTAAACGGGACTCACGCTAAGTATGTCATTTGTATTTACCTCCACGAACACTAAATTTGCGGGTAGTTGGAGACAACGCTCGCCCTTCTCGACGCTGATACCAAATACCAACTTCAGTCTTCCCGTGGCCCTTTCAGTAATGTCAGAGTTTTATCTTTTAAAACTGTTTGAAATTCTGTGCTCATTTTAAAGTTACGAACTAAAGAGCTTAAAAACTTACTTTGATAAAGGAGTATGTATACTTATTCTATGCTTTGGCGTAAAATTAGAAAACAACTTCAACAGTTTCAAATTTCAAACAAACTTTTCCTAGCTGCTGCTGTCTAGTTAAACCACAGAATCACACTAATATTATAATGGCGAAAGTTTTTATATGTTGTGTGTGTGTGTGTATGTTTGTTAATCTTTCACACTCAAACGACTGAACAGATTTTGATGAAATTTAGAAAGGAGATAACTTATACCGTGGAATAATACATAGGATACTTTCATCACCATCATCAATCGCGCTTAAACGGCTGAACGGGTTTTGATGAAATTTGGAATGGAAATAGCTTTCACCCTGGATTAAGACATAGGATACTTTTATATTCATAATTCTTCACGCTCAAACGGCTGGACGGATTTTAATGAAATTTGGAATGGAGATAGCTTATACCCTGGAATAACACATAGAATACTTTTCATCATCATCAATCACGCGGGCGAAACCGCGGGGCGCAGCTAGTAACACAAAATACAAGCTCGGCTTTCACGTATTGTCTATCTAATAAGACCTCACACTCGCATGCAGTTCTAAGTACCGACTTGAGACGAGTCTAGTCCCCTGGGACTTGACCGTTGGCACTCGGTCGTAGCCGCTCAAGTGGTACTTACTCTCATGCTCAACTCGGCGACACAGCGACGGATATATTACGAGCAATACTGATTAATGGACAGTAAACATTAATTTCACTTGGAAATGAGAAACTTACATTACTTAATTAATTAATTAATTAATCATGGTCATAATGCCCCCATGACAAGGTTGGTGTGTCAATACAATATTATTTCTAAATCTAAGGATGTCGACATATTCGTTGACAAGATTCACGGTTTTAAAAAGACTTTGACTATCTGACTTCTTAATTTATTTAATTTTTTGAATTTTATTTATGTTTTAAAAATTTAACCACTTTTTTAATTTGTAACATTTTTTATTTATTTAATTTTTGTGTAATATTTAGTTTTAATTTTCAATCTTAGTTAACTTGTTGTTACTCGCTCAATTTCAATTTATTTTGTTGTGTACTTGCATGTTGTCCTCACCTATAATTACTGACAGTTGATTTTATTTTTATTAACAATTGTATAATATGTGTTGGTGTGCACCGTGTTGATGTTCGAATAAATAAATAAATAAATATAAATACAGGTTTATTTCAATGTTTGCTTGCTTGTAGTATGAGCTAGTGCTGGCCCTCTGGTGTCAGAGTTTGTCAGATTTTAATATTGTGTAGCAAACACATATTACACACATCATTATTATGCTGATGACACTGTATAGGAGCTATCAGTAATATAATTGTACGTATGTGTCCTTTTACCGGTTTCACTTACCCCTCTTGGTGTTTTTAGTAGCTATCTAGATTGATAGATATTTCTGTAGTGCATAATATAATCAATCTACAATAATATTATAATACGAAAAGATTTGATTTTTTGTACGTTTGTTTGTTAGTAATGGATAAACTCAAAAAACACTTAACTGATTAAAAAAAATATTTCTCCTGTAGAAAGCTACATTATCAGCGAGTAACATCGGTAGTATTTTATTTTTCAAAAAATTATTATCCTGTGGTTTCCATTTTTTTCTATAAAAGTCTTTATTTGCGTGAGCTGCGGAAACTATTTATGATACTTAAAATAATGTACTAAGTACATATTTATAGTATTTTTTACCCAGAAAAAAGTCCGCGGGGCTATATGTCTAACTATTATATTTAAGTCACAATAACCGTTTTTTGTTCAAATTAGTCTTTCAAAACACGGTCAAAAACGAAAGATGATGACATTCGTATCATAATATTAATTCTTATCCGACTAAATAGTTTCATAATCAAGGTTGATTATGTCAGGTTCCACTAGCCCAGGGACCAAACCTCAGTGGACAACATACAGGAACAATTAGGAGCACTTGGATATTTTCATAAACAGCGGCTTCACCTTCGTGGACACGTTGTAGCAGAAGATGACCATGTACAGAGATAGCTGGCCTATCAGCAACGCTTGCAGGACTCTGCTAGCCGAGCTGGTCCTTCCTTACTGAACACGGTCACGCCGCAAGCTAGAAGTCAGCATTTTGGTGGGCATTCTATTGGCCGTTATTTTAGGTACGTAGTATTTAAACTGCCAGATATAGATAGATAAAATAATAATTTATTTACCACTTTTTATCAGATATTTTGTATGATGAGCCAATGACAGGTTATTTGAATTTAGAATTAATAATAACAAACTATCAAATAGAATGAAATGGATTTTGAAAGAATTAAGAATTTATGAAAGAGGTTTCACATCGTCACAGTATATTCCTCTTTAAACTATTCGAATCAGAGCTTTCATTTAGAAGTTACGATGGTTATAATAATGCTAATAGTAAAAAAACGTGGTGTGAACGCTACCCATACGAAGCCAGGCGAGCGCTAGTTAAAAATAAAAAGCCGGCAGCTATGATAAGTTGATAACCGTTAGTTTTAGACAGATGTGCTCTTCGAAATCCATCGAGAGGTTTTGAAACGTATTAGAACTGCATTAGAGGATTTTACAAAAATCGTTTTTTCTTCCTACATTTGATATAGGTATCTAAAGACATTGAAAGTTCATACCCTGTCGGTAGAAAAGGTATTATGCACGTCGCGAATAACGCGGGCACGTTCTGTGTCTGCCGGATAGATAGGCATTACCTACGTTCATCGATTTTTATGTCTGCCAAGACATTTCGCGTCTTGCACGCTCGTGTCTGCTTACAGCTGAGTTTTTCATCTGGCCAGTACGGGAAAATCCTAATCTATAAATCTAAACCTAATCTATAATAATCCTAATCTAAAAAACACAATAAATGCTCCAAGATCTGAGCGATGCAAGTCTTGAGATTGGACTTCGGATGAACATGTCTAAGACTAAGGTTATGACCAATCGCACCGAACCCGGAGATGGAGAACGGACGGTGGAGAATTGCAATATGTTCATGAGTACATCTCCTTGGGCCAAATAGTCTCCTTCCACGGCAGACAAGATAAAGAGGTTGCAAGTCGCACCGAAAACGCCTGGAGGAGCTATTGGTCCATGAAAGAGCTAATGAAGGGCAACCTTCCGATGAGACTAAAGCGGAAGCTCATGGACATGAGCATTCTCCCCGTTCTGACCTACGGCGCACAGACATGGTCATTGACGAACATTCAGAAGTCCAAGCTCAAGGTATGCCAACGAGCAATGGAGCGCAGCATTTTAGGGGTTAAATTAATTGACCATGTTCGAAACACTGAGCTGCGCTCCAGCACTCAAATTGCTGACGTAGCTGAAAAAGCCGCCAAACTGAAATGGACCTGGGCTGGTCACGTCTGCCGCATGCCAAAAGAGCTGTGGGCCAAGATAGCCACCATGTGGCGCCCCAATACAACGAGGCGACGTCGCGGGAGACCACGCAAGAGATGGCAGGACGAACTAGACACCTTCAGTGACTACTGGTCATCCATAGCCCAAGACCGCGAAGCCTGGAAATCATGGGGGGAGGCCTTTGCCCAACATTGGGACACCACAGGCTGACTGTAACTGTAACTGTAACTGTAACTGTAAAAAACACAGGGGAAAATGCTGGGCTCCAACCATGGCTCAATTTTAAAGAAAATACAAAATACAAAATTATTTATTTCACAATGAAAAGTAGGTACTACAAACAAATATTGTGGTGATGAAAATAACTTAATACAAACTCCCGATAACATCCCACACTAGGCTCGAGGGCCTGTTTCGTGGGTGCAATATTATTAATTAATTTTACATGTGTCAAAATGGGCGACTAACACCTAGTAATAAAAGTAACTTAACTAAGTAAGTACATATATATTCAAACGACTTAACACATTAATATTTTAAATTTATGATGTAGACAAATAGACAAGATCTATTTTTATTATTTATCCTGTTTGTTTGTCTGTGCGCAAATAGATTTCAGTGGATTATCCAATTAGTGAACCACTTTTAAGATGTTTTCCGTGTCTATGTACGAAAGTGTCATAAGCCATATCTCAAGTTTAACTTTTACTTCCCTGATATTATTTTCTTTAATGTGACATAGTTTCTTGACTCTGATAAATATGAAGGGGTATAGAAAATTACTCAGTCTATGGGCCAATGCCGTATTTACTTTAGGTACAGGCACTTTAAAATTTCTTGCACTCAGAAGATTCTGGTAGTATGAGAATGTATTACTTGTTTGTGGGTTATTAACACAATCCTCGATATTAAATTTACGAATGATCAATACCTACCTGGCTTTCCAAATAAAGTTGTTCAGTAGGGTATCAACTTTATATGGAAAGCCAGGAAGTGGAAGTGTCGTTTTTTTTTTATATGTATTCAGAGATGTGCAGTTTTCCGTTAAATTAGTATCTGGAGCTTATAATAAACAAAAAGTTGTACCAACAAATTTTTCTAAAGTTGCTACAACTTCATGAAAATATGCATTTTGATTTTCTCTTTTTTAGCATCATCATCATCATTATCAGCCCGCATCAGTCCAGTGCTGGATATAGGTCTCTTCCAAAGCACGCCACTGAGCCCGATCTTCGGCTCTTCTTTTCCAACCAGTGCCAGCCATATTGCGTATGTCGCTGGAGGGCGTCCTACATTACGATTGCCGAGTCGCGGTCTCCACTCAAGAACCCGTCTACCCCAACGGTTATCAGGTGTTCGGCAAATGTGACCAGCCCACTGCAACTTCACCCTGCTAATCCTATGGGCTATGTCGATAACTTTGGTTCCTAGCATAATTTATGAAAATAAAGTTGTAGCAACTTTTCTGTAGAAAAATATAGAACTTTTGATCCGTCAGAGGCAGAAAAATCTAAATTTGCGAATAACTACATAACAAAAATGGTGTATCTCTGAAAATACATATTGAACAAGACAAGTTCAAAAACTAAAACCCGAAAAAATTGCCCATTACACTCTTGCAATGAAGAAGAATCGATTGATACCTAGCTTTTTAAAATCAGACCAATAGGAGCGAAGCTATTTTTTTGTCAGTGATTCCTTTTCTCTGTATGCTAGGATTTTTGCTGCTGAATTAATTTAATTTAAGTTTTTTGTGCTGATTAGGATTTTTCCATACTGGCTAGAAAGAAGTTAATATAAAAATAATCAAAAAACAACTTGTATACAGTAGCCATGTCATGGCGAAACAGAACGGGCTATTACAATTAAATGCGTATACAACCTTTAGTGTCTGTGCTGTTAGCCGTTGAGGAGTTCCCTAGTCAGGAGCCTATCGGAGTGCAGCAACCATGTCATCGCATAACTTAAAACCGGCTAGCATAATAAAATGCGTACACAAAATTTCGTTGACAGTTAAAGAGTTCCTTTATCTGGAGCTCCAGATAAAGGAACTTGGATCCTTCACCTGGATGTTGATGCAAGTCATGCTAACCATAAACATGCATTGTCATCGACGTGCAAAAATTCAATTCCGTAGGATAAGAGGCGGTGGTTCTATTCAGCTTGCAAGATTTGACCTAAACATACATACATACATACGTATACATACATACTAACATTGCAAGTTAATAAAAGCCTTCAAAAAGAACTCCGACTGTAAATTTATAAACAGGCCTTTAACCGTTATCATGGATAATTTCAAACAAGTAGGTAAACCAACAAACAGATCCATAGAGATTACATAATCCATAAATTATTTTTATTTAAATTCATGTGGCGTATCTGTACTAAATTTGTACTAAATACTAACAAAAAGATGGACTACGGTCTGAAATAAAATATAGAATTTGTAGTACTAATTAACTCGCATTTTTATACAAAATTTGCGATCCGTTTTTAATTTGATTTAAAGTAGGTCGTAATTTTGATAACTTAAATTTTGTATTAGTGACAATATCAGCTCAAAAACTTACCTACATCACATAATTATTACAGCGCATGAACCGGTTCTATAGTTAGCAATAGTTAGTACTCGTAGTTATCTAAGGAACAAGTTTTACAAGGCTATAACTCGCCATGCGGGCTTTCGTCCGCTCCAGAGCTACAATAAAAGATACGAATTTCAGCCGGAATTACATCTTACATCTTTACAACTAAAACTAATTTCAGAAGTTTACAGTGTTATTGATTAAACTCTAGAGTGAGAACAGACTTTTGCGGTTACGATGGTGGACCAAACAAATATATAATAGCTCTATTTTATTTTTTGGCCGCTATATCCATTAATTTGTTGTGAGGCTGGTCCACAAATTCAAGGTCGTGCAGCGTGCTACGGAATGATCTGTTTCTCTAAGTGATGGCATCAGAATCGCGGTTATCCGGCAGAGAATGAAAGTCACCAACATAGCTCAAAGAATTGGCACAATAAAGTTCTAGAGTTTCATTAAACGTAGTGTAGAAAGCCATCCGGCTAGATGGAGTGACGGCCTGCGTAAAGTAGCTGGCAGCAATTTCATGAGAAGTGCCGAAGATCGGGCTCAGTGGCGCGCATTAGGAGAGGCCTATGTCCAGCAGTGGACGAGTACATGCTGATGATGATGATGATGATAGCCATTAAATCCAAAGTTGCTTAACGCAGAGGTCTATGTAATAGTGTACCAAAATGTTTATATACTTTGATACCAAAACTTTTTATTCTTATATTAACAACGAAATGGCAAAATCAGACGGACACGTGAGTGGTGTAACGGTTATATACACCAAAGATCAAAATAATCTAAGTATATATTATGCTTTTCTTAATCATATCCATGAAATAATCTAATAAAAGCGTTTATCCTTTCATCATCTAATCTCTTCTGTATTTAATGACGCCATATCAACCTCAACCTCATAAAGCCTAAATTAATATTTCCTTACAAAGTCAACTGACATTTAAAATTAACGTCATCAGGTGACAAAGTTTAAAGCTACGCCTTTCAGCGTTAAGGTTACAAAGCTATTATTATTTAATCTGGGGTTTAGGTGAAGAGTGAGTGTGCCGCGGCTAGGAGATCTAGGATCATCATCAGCCTATAGTTGTTCACTGCTGGACGTAGATCTCTCCTAATACACGCCACTGAGCTCGGTCTTCCGCTCTCTGCATCCAGTTTCTGCCAGCCGCTTTTCTAAGGTCGTCACTCCACCTGGCCACAAGTCGTAGTATAGGATCTAGGTTCATCAAATTTTGATCCTTTTTGGCGTACGTAGGGGGAGCTACGAAACGCTACGGCTTCCGTATCAGCTACGAAGTTTTACGATGAATGCTACGAAATCTCAATATTTACAGTTAGTACATTTTGAACAGTATTTATTCAATAACAAGGGTATATATGGAGATATGGAGCAATTTCCAAAAGCCAAAATCACGCTTATAAAAATAACTACTAATGATACACAATTATCATCGAGGTTATTTATATATTTAGGTTAAAAGTCAAACCTAATTGAGTATCAAAATAATATTATGCAAATTATATTGATGTGATAAGTGGAACCACGCACTGTATATTTACAGAAATTTTCTAAATTTTAATGTTTCAACTTCAAAACTATAACGTCACAAATGTGTGAATTAAACGGCCGATAAACGTCTGCCAGCGGCAGTGCAAAATATGCCCTATTCAATTTAATCGGCGTTAATCCACGATGGCTTCGTTCGCGCTGATTTTAATGAAAATGTCTCTGGTGACGACGCATTTCAGTTTAATGTATCTGCTTAATGTATCAGCGGAGGATATTAACACATTTCACATTTTTTTGCGACGCCCTTGCTGGGTGTGATGTATTTAACCTTCTGGCTAAAACAAATAATAAATGAAATGAAACAATAAATACTATTACTTCATTTTCTCATTTACTAGATATTAATGTATCCGTTTAATGTATCAACGGAGGCTATTATTAGGCTCATTTAAAAAACAAGATAGATAGATAGAAAACTCTTGATTGTACATCAAAAATTTACAAATACAAATTAACTAAAACTAAAAAATATCATTGTACAATGGGCGGTCTTATCGCTAAACAGCGATCTCTTCCAAACAACCTTTGGATGGAGAGGAAATAAATACGACAACAGATGGTGAATTTAGATTAATGTATATTTAGCTCATTTTAATAGTAGTTGGTAGTTTAGAGAATGGTAGCCTAACGGTTCAATCCCGTCTGTTATTGATTAATAGCAGTCGTTAGGCCATGTCAGAGGCCCTCGGGCGGCCTGACAAACTCTGACACCAGAGGCCAGCACTACATCATACGACAAACAAACAATAGTAGTTTATGAAACGGTTGCATAACGGGGGTTATTAACACGACAGTCATAGTATCAGACGAGTTAATATCTAGTTACGTGCCGTTACTTGCATAAACTACTTTATCTATACTCATGCAATAGGAAGTTACCTACCTACTAATAAAAACCATATGTCATAATATTGTCTTGAGTTTGTTGGTAAAAGAACTTTCGTCACTTTCGTTGCAGTTGCTGTTGTGGTGGAGAAAAATTCTCTTCAATATCACATTTATTCATCAGAAGACTTTTGACCATAAAAACACAGCAAATAATAAATTACTAATGTAAATTTTGGCGCCAAAATAGAGCAGTGTACTCTTTGCAGACTCTTTGCAGTGTTCCGCGAATGTGCGCGCAAGCGTTCTAGCACGCGCCGCTATAGATAATAATGGCTAAGTCCCTAGTAGGTCGGACCAATAACGGTGCTTTAGTGTTTGTTTAAATTAAATATTGTTTAGTTCCAAAAACTTTGTTATTATATCTTCTTTTTTTCTTCTTGAAATCTGGATTTTATGATATGAGTGTAGATAAAAGCTTTTATTTAACTTCACTTGTATGCATGTATCTAGGTATGCATATCCTGGAATTATGCAATCAATATTTCACCCGCTTCCACTGAAGCTATCGGGCTTGTTGCACACACGTTTGGTTCTCGTGATATGACAGCATTTTTTTAAATTTATATGTTTTTAATTTCACTTATTTACAAGAATATCTTCTTGTATATTATCTTCTTGTTATTTTGCTAAACAGCAGTGTTTCGCGATTTTGTAAAACAAACCTTTTAAATTGAGAAGCGCCTATAGTTATCATGACACGTCACTCAATTGGAGTTTTTGAATTACTTCACTGGGTGGCAGGTGGTTAGCACTACGCTTGTGAATAAAAGATAATTTTATTACTCCTCAAGCGCTTAGTTACGTGTGACGTCATGTCCGAACATAACTTTGAGTTTGACACAATATCACAGTATGATAATAACCGGCTAAAAGTTAGAACTCACGTTTAGATGTCGAAAATGTCGAATAGACGCAATGCGCGCCGCGATTTTGCATCAGCATAAACTCCTAAAAAAGAGCTTTGGAAACACTCGAAATCTTGGTCGACTTATTTGACATCTAAACGTGAGTCCTAACTCGTCATTACTCTCTCAACTGGCTCGTATACCTAATCACAATACAACTTGTATTCCGAAAATCTGATGTAGAGAAAGGGCGTTTGAGCATGTTCAGCTTAATCTAAAACTTCACAATTAATGAATACAGTCAGCAAATAAAGTCAGTCTTTCAACTATAGCCTTTATGATTTCCTTTGATTCGGAATCCTGGATTTCTAAAGTAATTTGTTTTGTTTGCTTTTATGCTTTATTAGATTCTATTGTCTAGATATTAAAACCTAATCCTACTCTACCTAAGTTACTTTACCCTACTTTATCTCATCGAATACAAAGGAAAACTGCTAAATCAATTTGTCGAAACCTTCATATTAACAAAGGATCGAGCACGTTTGATATTCATGGTGATGACGAGCCAAGTGAATAGTTTAGCACGAACTAGCTCTGGAACTGTTGTACAATGTGGGACACAGATACATGTCAGTATTGGGAATATTTAACTGAGCGAAGAGAAGTCTCCAAATCAACTTGGACGAATCGACGTTTGTACGAACGAATCGAACCGATCTTTATGAAATTCGGCAGGTAGTTAAGTTATGCCATAATCACCACGTTTTGCCATAATCACCACTTTTTTTTTTTTTTTTTTTATTACCGACTAGGCAATCGTTTGACCACGATCGGTCGAAGGTGTAGCACGCTTGCCTAGTAGATACCTATTCACTCTTGACTTGAACACACCGGGGTTATAATTTACCGGAGACACTGACGAGGGCAGGGCATTCCACTCCTTTGCAGTTCTTATAATAAATGAAGAAGCGTAACGCTTCGTTCTTGTGCGAGGTATTTCAACCATGAAAGGGTGGCACTTTGCTGATCGTCTAGTCGTACGGTGATGGAAAGGTTATGGGGGAATCAAGTTGTGCTGTTCTTGAGCACACTCTCCATAGTGCAATCTGTAAAATACCGCCAGGCTTGCTACCTCACGTCGATGCGCCAGACTTTGAAGCTTACTCTTTACCAGAGCGTCATCCCCAATGAGCCTGATAGCACGTCTCTCAATTGAATGCAAAGACTCGAGCTGATACTTGGCAGAACCGTCCCAGAGGTGGCAGCAGTACTCCATACAATATCGGACCTGTGCTTGATAAAGATTCAAAAGCTGTCCCGGTGTGAAGTACCGCCTAACCTTAGACAAAATACCAAGTTTTTTTGCAACTACCTTGGCTTTGGATTCAATATAAGACCCAAAATTCAGGTTTGATGTGAGTTCGACACCCAAAAGCTCCAAATGGTCGCCTTTTGGTATTGTTACACTTTGGATTACGTTTGGCCATAATCAACACGTTTGACCATAATCACCACGTTTTGCCGGCGTCTTGGACATCGCAGTACCTACGGGATGAGACGGGGTGATCATATTCTAATGCCTGGCACCAAATGGAAATTTTGTATATGTTCTTATATGATTTGAATTCCCGAATCGGGCTTCCGAAAGAAGAAAATCTGTGTAAGAACATTATATTAATTACTTGAAAAATTTAGACGATACAATGATGTATTTCATTGAAATTAACTCTGTTTTTGTCAATATACAAATGACCAATTGCAGAAAATAAACTGTCGTTACATAATAAAACATACGAAATCATTTTATTTTAAAAAGTCAATACTAGCAAATATATTTCTTCCATTTTGATGTTATTTCGAAAGCGTTTGAAAATTACTGGAAAAACACCATATATATGCACAGTAAACATGAAAGCGTTTTTGTCTAATGTTGTTTAGCAAAATAATAAGGCACATACGAATTATTTACTTAACAAAATATTGTAATGATGACCGATTACAATATTAATTACATTTTACAATTTTTGATATACAATACATTCATTCATATTCGTTCACTCGTTCACAAAAGTAGCATTATAAAAGCGTTATAGTGTGGGGTTAATCATCCGCTGCAGCTCTTAAGGCACAATTGTACAACTATTGTGCAGTTGTAATGTAACTAAATACATAAAATTGAGCCCAAAATGGCGCTATAGCTGCTGCATTAGGCCTCCAGAGCACGCTCTAGCACTTACGTCTTAGCACCTTTGGGCATAATCAGATTGGCTCTAAAGGCGTTATGCAACTAGTTTGTGTTGGTTGGGTTGTGCTTGATTCAGATAGAAGCTTTACGGTGTGAAGTACTTCCTCACCTTTGCCAAAATGCCTACTTTTTTCCAGCGTATTCAACCTAGCCAACCAAAGTTAAGATCGGGTGTGGGTATACCTCAATATCCAAAAACGTTGGAGGTCGAAGGTTGGAGTGGAGTCACATGGAATTGACTAAACTTCCAAATGGATAATATTAAAACGACGATTTTATAGTAATTGGTTTGCGATAATAATCACCGGTATGTAGCATATATTTTCAAGATATTGTTCGCCAAAATATAATTCAGCCTACCAACCACAGAGAAAATAGCGTCCTTGGCAAAAATACAATGTTTGAACATAATTTCTGTCTGTTATTCCAAACGAAAATATCAAACAAACGTATTTCTAAACTCACTATTGGTTACAAGTAATTAGACATTATCTGAAGGCACCCGGAAAGATAACTTTCTCTCAACACAAGCCGATTGGGTAAAATGAACGAAAAGTGGAAAGGTTCGCCGAGTTCATCCGATTAACGAAGACAAAGGCGGCTTGATTGGGCTTTCACCCAATATAGACTATTATCTTTGAAAGAGCTATTACAGTGTTTGTTTTGTGAAGCCTCATTGAATTAATAATAATCGAAATTAAGTGGTAAAATTAATTGAAATCATCAAACTAAATATCTACCTACTTGATATAATCTACAGGAGCTGTGTAAGAAAACTTTATTACACAGCTCCTGTAGTGTAAGAAAACTTTAATACACAGCTCCTGTAGTGTGTGTGTATATTTTAATAATTTATTGTGTAGAATTTGTTTTATTTCAAAGCTCCTGTAGATTATATCAAGTAGGTCGGTATTTAGTTTGAAGATTTTGATTAATCACACTCTTTAAAATGCTGCTGAAACATTTATTATCCAGGCTGAAAGAGTACAGCGGTCGTTTCTAAAGGTTATGCTTTGGAAACCTTATAGATATCCTACCGCGACCCTTTATCAAGAAACTGGTGTGCTCAATGTTCGCCAGCTATTCATACTCAAAACATCGAGTTACAAGCTCACCACTGCATCTGTTTGCGCATCTTTTTGTTGATTTTATTAGAATACATGTCTCTAACAAAGTGGTTAGGTTCTGTGATATTAAAAACAACATTGTAAAACAAACAAAAAACATTGTAGGTATTTGAATTTCTAACTTCACTTACAGTACGGCCGATAAGTCGTGGCCACTTTGTACTTCGTGCAAATGGCTGCGCGATGAACATTTTAGGAATGGCGGAATGAGGTGCATCTCTAGCCTAGACCACAGCCCCGTGCACATCGCCTGATTCCGCCATTCGATTTCTAAAAATGTTCATTGCGCAGCCATTTGCACGAAGTACAGAGTGGCCATGACTTATCAACCGTACTGTACATAGATGATAAAAAAGAAGAATAACTAAATATTATATGTTAGAATGTATACACATTACACATACATATTAAATTATAAAACTATTTAAAAGTACTTATTAAATATAAATATATTTAGTTTGATATATTGCCATTAGGTATTGTTACCATTTATTTCATTGTTTGTTTGTCGTGTGAGGTAGTGCTGGCCTCTGGGTCAGAGTTTATCAAGCCGCCCAAGGGTCTCTAACATGGCTTAACTGCTGCTGCTAATCAATAACAGCCGGGACCGACAGCTTAACGTGCCATCCGAAGCACGGAGCGATGGAAAACCGCAAATAGCTTGGAAAAGTCATTGGTGCGGACCCTAGCATCGAACCCGGTATCGTTGGAAATGGCTGCGCGATGAACATTTTAGGAATGGCGGAATGAGGTGCATCTCTAGCCTAGACCACAGCCCCGTGCACATCGCCTCATTCCGCCATTCGATTTCTAAAAATGTTCATTGCGCAGCCATTTGCACGAAGTACAGAGTGGCCACGACTTATCAGCCGTACTGTACATAGATGATAAAAAAGAAGAATAACTAAATATTATATGTTAGAATGTATACACATTACACATACATATTGAATTATAAAACTATTTAAAATTACTTATTAAATATAAATATATTTAGTTTATATATTGTCATTAGGTATTGTTACCATTTATTTCATTGTTTGTTTGTCGTGTGAGGTAGTGCTGGCCTCTGGTGTCAGAGTTTATCAAGCCGCCCAAGGGCCTCTAACATGGCTTAACGACTGCTGTTAATCAATAAAAGCCGGGACCGACAGCTTAACGTGCCATCCGAAGCACGGAGCGATGAAAAACCGCAAATAGCTTAGAAAAGTCATTGGTGCGGACCCTAGCATCGAACCCGGTATCGTTGGATTCTAAGTTGCACTATAGAACCAGTAGGCTAACATCGCTCTTTATTTTCTTTACTTATACCTTTATTCATATTTAATTATTGTTTGATTTTCCTTATATTATAATAATGTTTGAGCCTTTACAGGTTTCAACGATACAAGCTTTGCTAGTGAGGAAACCGACAGATATACTTTAAGATTAAAAAATGCACTGATGATGTAAAAAGACATGAAAATGTGTTTATTTTTGCAGTAATCAATATATTTTCTTTTCATTTCATTTTATATCAACATAACTTATATTATTGGGTGTTCCAGTCCAGACATATCGACACCCCATCGGTATATGTTGTAACCAGACATCCACCCGATTTGAGTGCTGCCATTGGTGTTAGCCCATAAACAAGACATAATTTCAAAAACGAATACTAAAATAAAACTAAAACCCGTGTAAAAACATAGCCTACGACACTATAAATGAAGACGAATCGATTGATATCTCGCTTGTCAAAATCGGACCAAGTTTTTAGTTTGAACATATAACCAGTCCTTTGCTATGTCATAGTTGAGAAAAAAAGCCCATGTCACTCTATACCTGAAGACGAATCGATTGATAACTCGCTTGTCAAAATCGGACCAATAGAGGCGACGCTAATGGTGGCACATCCACATACCCACATACATACATACATACATACATACATACATACATACATGCATAGACTGTTAAATTAAGGGATGGGTAACCCATCCCTTGCTTTGCCGTACTCGGGTAAAAAAAGCTACTCGTACATGACAGTTATATCGACGTATACCAAAGATTTTGAATTACGCTTACTGGCGTTGGTATCCCTAGCATCTTTACTGAGATAAAAACCTTTGAAAAACGAAAATGGCAGCCACTAGCTTACCACTGCGGAAGAAAAATTGGTTTTACGATTTTCTTCTAGAAAGTTTTTAAATTAAGAACTTAGGAATTTAATAGATGGAGACACTTTATTATTCATAAGGCCGTAACTAACAAGGTTCTTATTCCTGTTGAAGACAACGAAAAACTTGGGTTGTAACATAAGTATGCTATTTAAATTTCTAACGGTCTGTTTTGAACGATATCATATCAGAATATAATCCATACCAATATATATAAAAGTGAAACGTTGTCTGTTTGTTTGTTTGGGGAGCTTTCACGCGATAACGGCTGGACGGATTTTGATTAAATTTAGAATGGAGATAGCTTATACCCTGGAATAAAACATAGGATACTTTTTGTCCCGGAAAGTAGTAAGTTTCCACGGGAAAACTGGAAAATATTGATTACTCACTGTAAGAAACGGTTGCCACCAATGGTCTGTGTTTGCCATGGAAACGAAATAACAAGTCTGCCAAAAAACATCAAGAGCATTGGTGTTATACCTACTTTTTCATTGGTCTTTAATATCCTAGAAGAAACTAGGATGCTTTTTTTCGCGTTAAACAGTAGTCCGCGCGTATGAAGTCGCGGGCGGGAAAACTATTGTTTAATGTATGGAAAAAAAAGTTTTAGCGCACTTACTCGGTTACAATTGACTTCATACAACGACGTTATCAATTTGACTGTTTTTATCGATATTTTAATTTTTCCAAGATTTCTGAACCTATTGCGATGTTTTTTTAGGGCCGGTCCCTATATCTTAAAACGAACCGTTTTCTCTTACTGTCCGTGTCAGCTTTTGACATAAATGGCATACAAAAACGTTAAAAAGTAACGAGACGTTGGTTAAACAAATCATTTCATTTTTCTAGGAATGGGGGGTTAAAGAGTAGCACTTCAGGGTGGTCCCATATTCATTTTTTAAATAAGTTAGAATTTTGTTTCAATTTCGATGCAATTTTGGAAGTTTTGTTTCGGTTTCTTTTCATCATTCTTCAGAATCACGTTACAATTTTTCCCGATGAAGAGGCGATATTTACCGTCGATAACTGAACAACCTATTTAGCTACAGTTTTTCATTCGGTACAGGTTTGGAATTCGAAATTTGAAACAGATTCAAACTAGAAGCCAAACTGAGCAAGTTTTGTTTACTCTATTTCGCTTTTTATTAGCAGCTGACCCATCAAACTGATACTAACTCTAATCACCTAAGCTTAGAAACCCTTAGCAAAAAACTCCTTAGCTCAAGTGAAAGTGATTGAATGTTGAAGTGAGTGATGGCCACGGAACCCTCGTCAAACGTCTGAGAGTGGGAACAAACTTCCGGTATCTGGTGTCACCGGAGTAAGAAACGATTTAATTAAATTTTGAAGGCGGATGTAACATCGTGTAGAAGTTGAAGCAATGAATATATTAGGGGATGTTGTGTAGAAAGTTTAATTGGCAAAGACAAGCAGTTTCAAAGCAACGATGGCACGTGTGCTGCCGATGTCGGTTTGTGTAACTGTTATTTGTTTGTTCTCAACTTATAGTTTTTATTTTCAATTGGGTGGTAGGGTGGTAGGGTGGTAGGGTGGTAGGGTGGTAGACGAAAGATGCTGTGACCATGTTCTCTAAGTAAAGTGACAATTTTATATTCAACTAGCTGTACCCGCGGCTTCGCACGCATGTTCTTTTCTTTAGGTTCAAAGTACCATAATGTGCTATTCCAGGACCAATATACCAACATTTGAACGAAATTTCTTCAGCCGTCAAAATACTTTATCAATTGCTCGGCTTCTAACTCCCCGGATTGAGATACCAATTACACCAGATTTAAATCAAACCCAAAGATATCTAACAATGAAAACCGCATTGCAATCGGTCGCGTAGTTTTTACGTGATGCGTGAACAAACAAACATACAGACAAACAGAAAGAAAGAAAGACACGATTAACAAAAAAATAATTGTTCAATACTTTTTTAAGCACCCATGAGCATTTTTTTCATTTGATATCATTAAGTAGTTTTGGTGCGATGCGCGGTCAAGATACGGACAAACAGATAGACAAAATTAAAAAGTAAAACAGTTTGGCTTAGAGAACGAACTTTGGAGAGAGTATCGAATATAGAGAACCATCCAAAAATATTTTTTATTACTTAAATATTAACATAACTTTGGACCTATATCCCGCAGAAACCCTTTACTTATTCGGGATAAAACATGTCCTCAATTTTAAACCATCATATAACTTAAGACAGTGCCAAGTTGCATCAAAACCCGTCGAGCGTTCAGCGTGGTACGTGTTCTTTTAAATAAGTTTCAACCCCTAAATAATAACCCATAAATTTTTCAATATGTAAAGTATCCTATGTCCTACCTCGTAGTACGAACTCAAATCATACCAAGTTTCTTTTGAATTCATCCAGCAGTTCTTGCGGCGTGATGCGCGGCTAAGATACAGACTGACATACATACAGACAAAAATGAAAAAACATACAGTTTAGGCTTCATAATAGAATATAGAGAAACATCAACAAAAAAACACTACATGTTTAATGTACAGAATTTGGACCCATATCCCACAGGAACCCTTTATTTTTTCGGAACAAAATGTAACCATAATTTTCACCTATCTTATAAACTATGTCTGTGCCGAGTTGCATCAACATCCGTCCAATAGTTTCAGCGTGCTAAGTGTTCTTTTAAATAATTTTCCACCCCTATCCTGCAGGAACACTTAATTTTTTCGGATGAAAAGTACTCAATGTCCTACCTCGAAGTGTGAACTCAAATCAAACCAAATTTAATTTGAATTCATTAAGTATTTTCAGCGTGGTGCGCTGCCAAGGTACAGACAGACAGACGAACAGACAGACAAAAAAAATACAGTGTTGGCTTTAGTATTGAACAAAGAACGTCCTCCAAAAAAATTTACATAATATCTTCAATTTAGAGAATTTTGGACATTATCCCGAATGAACACTTTATTTTTCGGGATAAAAACATCTAAGAAAAATAATTCTAGTAGTTTCAGCGTGATACGTGTTCTTTTAAATAACTTTCAACGCCTATCGTGCAGGAACCCTTTAATTTTCCGGGATTTTAACTCTCCAAAAAATGTCCTCAGAGTATGAACTCAAATTATACCAATATTAATTTGAATTCATTGAGTATTTTTGGCGTGATGTACTTCCAAGGTGCAGACAGACAGACGGACAGACAGACAGAAAGACAAAAATTTAAAAAATACAGTTTTGGCTTTAGTATTGAATAAAGAACGGCCCCAAATTTTTTTTACTAAATATCTTTAATTTACAGACTTTGGGACATTATCCCACAGGAACTCTTATTTTTTCGGGATAAAAAGTATCCATAATTTTTACCCATTATATAAACTATTACTGTGTCAAGTTCCATCAAAATCCGTCAAGTAGTTTCAGCGTGATACGTGTTCTTATAAAAATCTTTCAACCCCTTTCCTGCGGGAACCCTTTAATTTTTCAGGATGAATAGTATCCTATGTCCTACCTCGTAGTATGAACTCAAATCATACCAAGTTTCATTTCAATTCATTCAGTAGTTTCGGCGTGATGCCTAACCAAGATACAGACAGACAGACAGACAGACAGACAGACAAACAGACAAAAATGAAATAAAATACAGTTTTGGCTTCAGTATCGAATATAGAGTAAGGTCCAAAAAACATTTCAAAATATTTTCAATGTACAGAATTGGACCCGTTACAGTTTTATTATAAGTATAGATAAAATCTTTGTTTGTATTGCAGTATCAATTGATAGAGTTGTGGTTTAAGCATCGAGATAGAGTGATCGATATTGCGATACTTGAACCAGTCAATCATATCTTGTTTACGAGACTATTTGAACTGAGAGCGGGATTTTATAACGAATTGTGGTAAGATGCATTGTCTACAATAACGCTGTTGGGCTTCAAATTTGGAATTACTTGGGTTTATAACCATTTCGTGTAGTTTTCTGCATTCATATTGTTATGGTAATCACCACTTTTTTGATTTGCTTTAAACATCAGCAGTGAGTGCATTTGGTATGAAACCGTCCTCTCCGCCGGCATGAACTATTATTAAACAATTTCCTTTATAAAGACGTTTCTTCAAGCTGCCATCTGAATAAGATTTTGAAGAAGTGTGAGTCGTGTTTATATATGTTTCGTCGGTATAAACGACTGGCTGGCCCTTAATGCGATATTCGGAAATTTTAATCAATAAAGTTATATGTAGATGACGTATCTCATGTTTTTCCATTAGAATTTTTCTATTATTTTCTGTCCTTTTCCATTTAAATCCTAAAAGACTTCTTTACGCAATGACCAAATTGAACCTGGATAGTTTGTCTGTCTTCAACTTTATGAGTTTTTTAATGCATTGTATATTTGTATATTTTAATATTATAAAGTTTTTTTTTATATTTTTTTGACACTTTTTATGTTTTTTTTTTTATTCTCATTGATTGTTAGCTACCCTGAAAGTTTCAGCAGGATAACTAATCGGGAAGTGCAAAATGCCAGGACAGACAGAAATACATAGATACATACGAGTACATACAAGTGAAGTTAAATAAAAGCTTTTAAAAATTAAGTATCTCTATTGATTATCGATATCGATATCCATAAAACTTTCTATTGTCCTTTAGAGACTGGCCCCGTCAGTCTACACGTACAAATATAAAAATGTAACCACAGATTTATCACGGAAAAAACCTCGTAAAACGTACATAAAATACATTTAGATCGGAGCTGGGGCCGTTCATTGTTTTATCTCCACCCTGGAATATAAAAATAGGGGCGGTAATCAAATATATTCGACTAAGAGATCAGAAAAAGCTACAGTAGCCAATCTATATGTTTGTGAAGTTAGGCTCTGTGAACGATTGCGCAGGTGGTGCTGTGGGGATAAAATAACATAAATTAAGAGCGAGATAGAATATGCGAAAAACGTAAGCGAGTGAGCGTGGCAGTTATACAATGCTGTCTTCACCTTCAACATTGAGATTGCGCCTGAAAAATAGCAGTTTGCGCAGCGACTAGCAGATAACTTCCGAGACACATACTACCGCTGCTACTATTTGTACAGTGTTATTTAAAGTCACTAAAGAGAATTGTCCTAATATAACATCATCAAGCCTGAAATTCTGAGTTTCTATTAGGCCGACGATTGGATACCATCCGTACATGGTTGACATTCCACCGATTCGTTCGTACGTTTCGCTTCTACATTCATTATGCAAACATACATGGGTTCGAATCCTGCAAGGTGCAATCATTTGTGTGATGAGCAGAAATGTTTGTTTCCGAGTCATGAATGTAATATTTGTATCTATGTATGTTTATCCGTTATAGTTTGGGGCTAGGTAATTGGTGTGGAAGATGTTTATCTTCTAGGCAAGCATGCTTTTCGTCACTTACTATCAAAAGAGATCGCGGTTGCTTAAAAGCTATTTCCGTTTCGGTCAACCTGATTGATGACTATTCAATATGAAACACCAGTGTTAATGTCTCATGTATCCTGTAAACCGCTCGATACAGTGCATTCTTACTTACAAAAGTATCAGAGTGTAAGTTACATTACCTGTGTGTTTTAGAATACCTATCAACAATTACAGCCTTTCACGGTCGTCAAATCTGATGGTAAATTCAGGCTCTCAGCTGAATTTCAGAGCTTGACAGGAAGCTCTCATCTTATTACCTAATGCTGAAATATTGCTCCTAATGAGATTTTAAGTACCTTCGCTGAGATAAGTATAATAGGTTACCATCCTATTTCAGCTGACTCGATCAGTAGATCCAATTTTATAGAATTTTATTGCTTACCAAATTGACAGATAAGAATAGACACTGACTTTCCATTACCTAGCGAGAGCTAAGCTTCATCGATCAAGACACCACCTTTGTATTGTTCTTAAAGTCACATTACAACACAATTAAACCAATTTATTTTCGGATTTATATAA
Organism: Alsophila aescularia; assembly: GCA_946251855.1. Taxonomy (NCBI): domain Eukaryota; kingdom Metazoa; phylum Arthropoda; class Insecta; order Lepidoptera; family Geometridae; genus Alsophila; species Alsophila aescularia. The sequence continues at coordinate 7,865,645 of OX276380.1, read as the reverse complement.
GCTGTGGAGATGGGCAGGACGGCACATGAACTAGGGTAGTGACGGAATGGTAGCCAAGAGATGGACGAGATTAAATCCACCAGCTCGATCGTTAAACGACGTCATCGAGGTGGCAGCATAGCGGTAGATTCACTTAGCGCAGGACCTGAAAGAGTAGCGTACTTATAAGGAGCCTATACCCACACGATGATAGGGAACGTTGACGTTGGCTGACATAAATATATAGATAGACATATATCTATACTTATAATAAAGCAATATGAACGAAAAAGTCTGTACAAAGAAGATAATTTTAAAAAATTGGTCTAGGATACTTAAAATAAGCTACTGAACAAGAATATAATTTTTTTTTAAATTCGTGTCTGTCTGTTTGTTTGTTTGTTTGTTTGTTAGTTAGTTTGTTAGATTGTCTGTATGTTTGTTCGCGCATCACGTAAAAACTACTAGACGATTTGCGATGAGGTTTTCACTGTTGGATAGCTTAGGGTTTGACTTAAAAACTGGGGTACTTGGTACCTTAATCCGATGAGTAGAGCCAAGCAATCGATAAAATCATTTTTGATCAAATGTTGGTATATTGGTATTTTAAGTCCTGGTACACAAGAGCACACAGAGTAATTTTAACATAGAGAAATGTCCACGCGTGCGAAGCCGCGGGCATCAGCTAGTTTACATATAAGCTGTTAGTTTTAAACGAAATACTTGTAATTTAGCCAAAAATAAGCAATGTTTAGAATGATGCTATATGCTATGTATACGTAATGTCGCCTATAATCTGCAAAAATAGTAACGTCTTTTTTCTCCCCCTCAATAAGGCTTAACCTTTTACCGATACGATTGGACAACCTTACCGTATCCGATCGCGGCGTTCCAGAATTTTATATCTTCACGAAATTGACACATATAAAACCCAAATTATTCATAAGCGACGCGTGCTGGCTCCATTTCTTTTCCCAAACGTGGACTGACGTTAATCCTATTAGAAAAGGGTGGTATTCACCTCACGTGCAAAACATTTTGGTTATACGTGACCTAACGAGGACCCCGAGTGTTGCCAGAATTGTAATTGCCGTGCGGCTTCGGAAAACACTGGTAGAACCAATTCAAAACAATTGGCGAGGAATTTGGGTCAGGAAGTTAGCCTTGTTGTTGAGCTGGTATCACAAACAGTACTTGCTTTATCAATCGAGGCTACTAGAAAAGCCTAAAAAATGTTCTGATGAAAACGGTTTTCAGGCAAGTGAGCTGGACAGCGCATGCACAAGCGGAAGACATAGAAATAGGGAAGATCATCTCTACCTTTAATTATTATTTTTCACTAGCACATACGTATGCTATATAATGGGTAGGTACTGAGTTGAACTTGACATGAGCTCAGTTGATAATTTATTGGCTCTCTTTCGTCCATTATACTACAGCGGCGAATAAAAAATTTAAATAACAAACATAACAAAATTGTGAAGTATTTACTGTGACAGGAGTCAGGCGCGGATCCAGCCCTCATAAAAGGTTGTGGTCACAGCCATGCGAAAATCGGCCATGTGCGAGTCGGAGTATGAACGCGCTCATTATCGATATAGTAGGTACAGTGAATTCCTACAAAGGAGATGTATACAAAATATATAACGCTCTGACCAACGTAGAACAGCCATGTGGGCAAAGCCGTGGGGCGAACACTAGTAGGTTAATAAACCCGTAAAATGTTAGTTTGTTCACTCACGAAAATACCAAAAGTAAATGTGTGTTTGTAATCACAGTGTCACATTTAGACTTAAAACTACTAAACGGATTTTGATGAAATTAATACAATTTCAAAGCATATCTAATTAAATTAAACGATAGTATACATTTTACAATAAATAGTTTTATTAAGGTACTTACATAAATTAAAAATTCAAGCTTACGTTTCTTTTTCGCAAAAAGATGATAATTTCATCAATATCTTTGTGTACATCGTCGCTGGCGATCGAGAATTCACGTGTCATTTTTAGGCAAAATGAGCAAAATGGCTACCTTATGGAATGATAATAAGAGCTGTTTTTTTAGTATTTCCGATAATACAACAATGTCAGAAGTACAGAACTACTTCTCAAGCAAAAAATCAGTCTATCAAAATCATAGATCGTTTCTTACTGTCGTTGATCAAAATCAACTAACGGTAGGTACTTGAGTAAATTATGACAATCGTTTTACTAACGTTTAATCAAATACTGGGCAACACTGCGCTATTAATGGCTCTTATTTATTTCTGGCAGAGGAAAAACTTTGAATAAAATGCAATTCTGTGGTTCGGTAAAAGTCACCAACAGATCTTAAGTAATTTAAGTATATGAAGGTAACCGCACGTTTTTCGGTCTTTACATTCTCCGAAATCGAACTAAAGTTTATTAATTAAAGAAACACCAACTCATGTTTTTGTTTTTTGAAAATGCTAGATTTAACTATCATACTTTTTATTTTATATCTCAGTAGCGTAACAAATATTTAAATAATGTATTCATTATTAGGCTGCAGGGTAAAAATATCAGTATTTTGTTCATAGCAACCATTTTTGTAACCATAAGGTTGATGAGTTATGCTGATTACAAGAACATAAAAACTTTAAAACGCGATTATCTACGAACTAGCTTTTTGCACTTATCTAATGACTTCTCGCTTGCCAACGACGATATTTAGGAGCTTGCCCAGATAATCTTTCCTGTGCCATTGAGGCTCGCAACCAAGTGTTTACTCTGCGAAGAGTAGAAAACTATATCTCTGCGGTAGCTACGCTGACCGGGAGAGTGTAGCCTAACATAAAAAATACTTTAAAATACTGGCAAGTATTTTAAAGTATTTTTTATGTTAGGCTACAAATATTGTTCGCTTGCTTCAAAGAGATGAGCTAAATACTGACTCTGTTTGGTGGAATTGTTTTAACTTTCTCTTTTTCCACTTGGCCATCCAGAGTCGGTATTCATTTATTACAGTTGATTCTCTGGTACATCTGGACCACTTTTTTCACTGTCCGATATCTATATCCCAGTCCCAACACTAACATTTAGTTTAAGTAAAAAAACTCCTAACTGAAATAACTGAATATCTCTGCCCCAAATCATTAATAACGGAATCTAATAGAGGTATGTAAATTGATTTCCGAAAGTACTCTTCTGCCGATTTCGCATTATATTGACCGTGAAAGTGTGAGGTCACAAGTCTACTAGGGTTGTGGGCATGCCCACCTTGCCAACAACGGTGGATCCGCGCTTGACAGGAGTGCGGCAAGGGACAGAGTAAATGAGACATTATTTTTATAGCGGGTTGAAGACAGTAACATCTTTCCAATGACACCAATTTTTCATATGAATACAAGTAACAATTTTTAATTAAAAATATTAATTCAATAAGATACAGCTATGAATATAACTAAAGATAAGAACTGTTAAAATGTTTGTTAATTAATGTTTTTGAGGCTGTGAAAATGACGCCATAATACGACTCAAAGTCGCAATACATGTTTCGCAACTTGCTCCAGGCACATCCAACTGTTTTTTATTTATGTACACTAATATTTTATTAGGGAAAGATTTGTTTTTTATGTTTGTTTGTTCGTATGTATGTGTGTTTTTGCTGTATTTTATTTTTCATAAAATTTGATTTGCCTTCGAAAATTGCATCCAACTGTTTTTTATTTATGTACACTAATATTTTATTAGGGAAAGATTTGTTTTTTATGTTTGTTTGTTCGTATGTATGTGTGTTTTTGCTGTATTTTATTTTTCATAAAATTTGATTTGCCTTCGAAAATTGCAATAATATAACCTAAGGTATCAAAAATTTGCCCATAAAAATGACTATTATACTTTATACTATTGGTTGGGACGGAATGGCATGTTGCCGTGGATTCGAAATAATAACGAGTCTGTCAAAAAGTACCACGAGCGTTGCTGCCAAAGATTTTGAATGTATTTAGAAAAAAAAACACATACACATATAGTACATTCGAGTTTAATTTTATTCTCAATCTTGTGTTTCTTCGAGTGTTAATGTGTAATATTGGTGAAATATTAACCATTAGGTGTTCTTTAACGTACACGTGTGTGGTGGGCCTTAGAATCGAACGCAAAATAAATGGCATTTTGTGATTTTTCAGAACTCCCTCGTTTCAGTAAAACGTCCACCTTTTTATTGAATCATGACTTTGACAGTTGACAGATGACTGTGACGTGCCATGCATGACAATACTTGTGATCTGACAACAATAAAATTATAATATACTATATAAACTTGATACTGGCGAAATTGCTAGTAGGCCAGTGCCTCCGCAGAAGCCATCATTATAAAGAAAAAGAAGAATTTGAATTACATGTTTATAGTACCCACAAAAAAGTCATTGAGGCTATATTATATCATAATATTATAGTCAAGTCACAATAACCGTTTTTAGTTCAAAGTAGTCAATCAAAACAAGGGTAGAATCGTGAACAAATAAAGAGAAACCCTTAGCTACCCGTGCGAAGTCGGAGCGAGTCACTAGTAAAACTTAATAAATCAATTACTTTTAAACTAAGAAGTTGTGTATTTCACAAATTGTACCGAAACCTTATGCTAAAGTCATGTGCAGCAGATGCTGTTGGCATGCTTAGATAAGGAAATAGTCAGAGGGGTTCGCTTCTTGCCAGCAGCGCTGCGTACGCCAAGCTGTGTCGCAATCATCGGCACCTTTCTGCGTGCCGCACGCGCGCAGATGCGCCTCGTTCTTGGCGCGAGTACCGGCATCCAGCAGCCCAAGCACCACCTCAACGTCAACGGTGCCGTCTCCAAACATCCCCGCCGTCTCCATCACGCACTTGATGTAGCACTTGAGCGTGGCGTCCTCCATGAGCGGCGCGCCAGCGTTGACGCGGTCTAGCAGCGCCAGATCCACGCTTGTTTCCGCATGGCACGACTCTCGCACCATGCGCGCCAGCTCCGCCATGTCTTCGTCCATGGGCGGGGGAGCAGCCACAGTCACCGCCACCGTCGCCACCAACGTCAAGAACGCGCGTTTGCAGAACATCTTGCCTCAGTTTCAAGTGAAGCAGCGTTTAGGATTGCGATCACAAAAATCAAGGACCACGGTCAAGATCTTTCGCTTAATTGCTTGCTCATGTGATTTGGACAGTTCGTGTAGTAGTAGTTCTGTTTAAAGCTTTAGACACAGTGTCAGGTGTATTACCGGCTCCCGCTATATAACCCGCTCGACGCAGTTCACTCGATCACTCCTTGAAGCTTAAATTACATAGCATTAGATAAAATTCCCGTGATTAATAACTCTTGTTTGTCGTAGCGTTCATCTTTGTTGCGTGTGTAAACCTGTTATTTAGTTAATATTCTGTTCCGTCACCGATGTTAATTATAGTCGGTTAAACGATGATGACCACCTTTTAAAGCAGATATTTTTTACATCGTAAGAAATTGCATGTTTCCTGCTTGAAACGAAGTCTTGTTTTGAGGTGTCACTTCACTTAATTTGCCAAAGTTAAACAATAATCTGCCTAAATTACTGGTTGCATTGTTACCAATCCTTGAAATCTAAAACAATATTGAACTAGCTTTTGTGTGTGACTTAGTCCGCGCGAGCTAGACAGACAGACGGAGTTACTTTCGCTTTTATAATTTTAGGTAACAGCAAACTATTACAGGCAAGACACATAACATATTTTTAAATAAATACAAGCGTTATTGCATTAAAATATGATTCGAAATCTTCTATCACTTCAACACATTTTCAATCCGCGCTCAAGACTTTTCGGCTGTATCCACAAATAAAGCTAATAAAACAGTCCGCTTCAAAAATAACTTTCTCCACTGTAACTGAATAAAAAAGTTACACAACGACGTAAAAGATAGCTCATTTCGGTCAAATTTCGGCCAAGAAAGTATCCGCGGTCGGAACCAGGGGATGCAGACAGGGGCTCAAGCCTCAGTACAGTTATAGTCCTTATGTACTGTGCTCAAGTTCAACCTTCAAAGCAAATGCCATCTTGCAAGCTTGCAAGGTTACAAAATTACAAGTATTACCAGGCCGGTCGCACTCCGCAACAAGTACAAATATTATACCTACACTTCGAGGGCGCAATATTCGGGTCAGTTCAGTAGAGTGTCAAGCGTGCGCTCGATGAGTCGCGAGCCATGTGCTTAGCGATAAAGTACATACTTACGTAAAATTATTGTCAAATTTTATTCGTATTTTGATTATGAGTACCAAGAAGTAACCTAGAAGGTATTGCATAGCATTCGGCTGTTTGAATAGTGATAGAAATGACGACTTTCACTCATTATAAAGCAAGGAATTCAGACACCTTTATTCATCAAAGTGCAATACCAATAGGATATAATCATAATCAACCAACGTCACTTATACGTAGGTAGGTATCTCACTAAACTTATCGGAGTTCTGAAAACGGGATAGGTAGGTAGTAAAAATGAGGTAGTAGGTCTATTCTTATAAGAATATCATTGTATGTAATAGAACTATTATAATTTAGAGTAATAAGTAATAACATAATACATTATTACTTATTTATTCTGTTACAACATTTAAGTCATATCATATCACAGAATAATTTGTAGTACAATACCTAGTTATATCTTAATACAACCCTACCGAGCGAAAAAGGGACAGATCAATTCAGAAAAGGTTATAGCAATGGAAGTTCTCGCGCGTTGTGATACGGTGCATTCTAGCCTGCACGCGATGGGCGAGCGCCTTCTAGGTAAATATAATTGAAAGTTCGCAGCGCTGTGCGAGTTAAATTGCACTTTATTGCGTTGTAGCGAGAGTTGCTATGTATTTATATGACTTCACTCAGTTATCCTCCTGCACTTGTACTATTATTTATTCTATGGTATTACTAATAATCAACTGGCCTCTGCTGTCAGAGTTTTTCAGGCCGCTGGAGAGCCTCTGACACGAGGGCTTAAGCATTTTTAAGATTCCAACAAAACATCATGGTTAATTATAAGGTTTAATCAAACGGCTGTTATATCATGGTTAATTATTGGTTACGTGATTTTGAATACGTAACTGGACGATGCTGCATCCATCGATTTTCCATCGTTTTGGTCCTTCGCATGGCACTTTAAGCTTTTATTGATTAATAGCCGTTGTTAAGCCATGTCAGAGGCCCTCGATGAAAAACTTAAGATTATGGTCAGGCTTATGAATAAACTGACTTCCGCTATTTATTGCATGGAATAATCATGTTTAATGGGGTATATCCCGTACCCCAAACAACTTCCCTTGTTACGTCCGAGGAAGTATCGGTAAATACGGTCGGCTGGAGAAAATTTCCCACGCGGTTTGAATTTGTGGAAACACTCGTGTTTGAAGCATGACGTGTTCAAGGAGTGCTTTTGGAGAGCTGAGGAAACAGGTGTTGATTATGTTATACTTCCATGGTGATTTAAGTCTAATTATATAATCTTTCACATAGCTTATTACTTACTAGCTGTGCCCGAGGCTTTGCCCGCGTGGTCATTTCATTTAAAAGTAGCTGATACGTGTTATTCCAGGACCAAAAGTACCTATAAAGATGTTTGACTCGTGGCGTGGTCCCACTAATTTTATCCCACTGGACTCGTGGTCACGCAGTTACGGGCTCCTGGTTCCACTTATAAGTCCCACTAATAGCAATAACTGCATCTTGGGACTCATAGGCTCATTACAGTACAGATCATTTTCTACATTTCTTTAAAATTCGTTCAGCCGTCAATTTTTATTTTTCCTTTTCAAAAAAAACATCGGATTCAGATATCAAGTACCTTAGTTTGTAAGTAAAACGCTAAGCTATCCAACAGTGAAAAACGCATCGCAATCGGTTCAGTAGTTTTTACGTGATGTGAGAACAAACATACAGACAAAAACAAACAAACAGAAACACGATTATTAAATATGTTTGTTTCAGTAGCTTATTTTAAGTACCCTATAGCATTTTTTATTATTTATCTTTTTATACAGACTTTTTCTTTCTTATTGCTTTATTATAAGTATAGATTGTTGGGTTATTTGGTACCTATTTGAGTACACATAAAGAAACTCTTAAATAATGCCACTGCTTAAATAAAATGTTCTAAATTTACGTAATTGCCTAAAAATGCAGCTAAAGCACAGAATAAGTAATAGTACTACACAGAATAAATAAAATACCACGTACAGAAGACTAACTCCCTTAGAAAACGCGTAAATACCTACAGAAATTACCTACTACAGTAAATCTCATCAGCGCAAGCCAATGTGTACCCTTGTTTGTTCGTTTGTCGTATGAGGTAGTGCTGGCCTCTGATGACAGAGTTTGTCAAGCCGCCCGAGGGCCTCTGACATGGCTTAACGACTGCTATTAATCAATAAAAGCCGGGACCGACAGCATAACGTGCCCTCCGAAGCACGGAGCGATGGAAAACCGCACATAACTCAGAAAAGTCATTGGTGCGGAGCCTAGGTTTGTACCCTAAAAGTACAGGACTGCGTTATTGCTCGGGTTGCTCGTCTCGACTTGCAGAGGCTCGCCCCAGCGCGGCCGCGACCCTCGCTAGAGTCGGTCGGTCACGTGTTCACATAACAAAACAAGATATAAATTCAATAACTAAAACCCGACTATTTCGGGTAAAAAATAGTCTATGACACTCTTGCGATGAAGACGAATCGATTGATACCTCGCTTGTCAAAATCGGACCAAGTTTTTAGTTTGAACACTAAACCCTTCCTTTGCTTCGCTATGTTCGGGGAAAATAAATAGCCACGATATAATAGTTACCTCATATCTCTAAAACCAGCGAAATGGGAAGACGAAAAAAGTATACCCCATCGAGTGGGATCTCGTTGAATAGGTATTTTAAAATTATAATGAGTTCTTGACAGTATATTTCTGTTGGATTGTAACGAAAACAAAACGAAAGGTTTAAACGTTAACGTTTTATTAACGAAATTTTCGGCTCTAAAGTGGCCTGTTTGCTTGAGATGCAATCCCTCATGAAGGACAGTATCGAAAATTTTAAAAAACAATAGTATTAGCGCATAGTACTAATTCACTAGCAAAAATTATCACAGGAATCTATGGTTTACTAATTTATGAGATAAAGCGGACCAAGTTAGACTTTAGATAGATAGATAGATAGATAGATAGATAGATAGATAACTCTTTATTGCACAAGAAATGAAACTGATGATACAATCAAGTTTTAACATATAACAATCTGCGGCCTTATCACTAAGCAGCGATCTCTTCCAGGCAACCGTAGGCTGAATAGAGACACAAAGGCTGTTACAAAGGATAGTAGTGTGCAGAATTATAAATAATATTAATATTATTTTTTGGTAGTTGGCATATAACGTAAAAACTGGACTGATTGCAATGCGATTTTCAAAGTTGGGTAGCTTAGGATCCTGGCTACCCTAAGTCTATCGAGCCTATTACTTACTAAATTATAGTACTACAGCTTGTTATGATATTAGTTATTAAACAGTTTTTTTTTTTATGAAAGGTATACATTTAATATAGGTACTATTGGCTCGCCCCGGCTCGCACGGGTAGCGCTCACATTACGCCACTTTTCTTACTTTTAGCATTCCTATACCCATCGAAATATCTAAAAAAAAACACCAGATAGCGTAATTCAATCTTCGGCAGCAACGATCGTAGTGTTTTTTAACCATAGACAACTGCATTATAACTCACGTAGTTGACAGTCTTGTTATTATTTAGTTTCCATGGCAACGTGTCATAACGTTCTGTATTTTTGATACCTTTGGGTTACATTATTGCAATTTTAATAGGGATCACAAATATTTTTGAAAAATAAAATACTGTCCATTTTACTTGCTGTTAATGTAGCTATCTATAGATGAAAGAATTTTCAAAATCGGTTCAGTATTTTTTGAGTTTATCCATTACAAACAAACAACCAAATCTTTCATTCCGCACAACAAACACAATCCGCGTCAGTCACTGAAAGCACCGTACATATATAGCATATATGTACTGTGCTGAAAGCGAACGGCTTGTGTTGCAACTGAATTTTAACGGACGTCCGGTCGCTATGGTTTCATGTCAAAGTCAAAGTATTATAATGTAAATATGCAAAATAATAGCACTTTTACAAGTCCAAATTAACACTATATAATAACATCTTATGAACAAGGAGAAAAACATAAAGTTTTATCAATATAATACAATCATATCAATCAAATTAGGTAAACTGAATGCTTTGAGTTTGAAAAGGAAATTTCTTACCCGTTCATGTGCCGACAGAGTTGAATCTTTCAGAAAAGGAATTATTCTTCTTTCTACACCGGTGCTTCGGAAATACGCCCGTTAGAGAAGAGATCACCAAGAAACTACGGGGGTGTAATATTTTCCATATTTGTTAATTCTTTATATTTTTATCAAATGTCAGAAATTATAATAACACATATTTAAATTACAAATGAGATGTCCCACAATTATCAAACTGGGAACAATAAAATAAAAATTCTAAGAATGTTGTATTAAGCAACATGACATCATGACATGATCTCATGACATGGCTCAACACAAGAGTGAAACTGGCCGCTAAAGCCAATTTTAACAAAATAACAAAACAAACTGAGCTGAATTCTACGTGACGTGTCCCTAAAAATGAGGGTGAGGATCGTAGCTGCCAAACCCCAAATGAATGAACCGATTTTGAAGCGGTTTTTTGTTTGAAAGCTGATGTGAATCAGATGGTTCTTAGCCAAATAGGGGGGTTGACCACAATCTCACCTGATGGAAAGCGATGATGTGGCCGAAGGTGTAGCACGCTTGCCTAATAGATACCTATTAATTCTATGTATTATTGCTATTGAGCACACTTGGGTATTATTTTACCGATGAGGACAAACACATGCACATACATGGCACATGGCTTTCACATAATAGGTTTGCTTATCTTTTTCTGTTCTTGGACATTCTGGTCTCCTTCTTTTCTTCATCATTTTTGAGTGAAGATATCCACACATAACTCATTCAATTTAATTATTTATGTCATTGTGATGATAAATCATTAGTTTTTAAAATAGCGAATTCACGCTATTTAGTACCTAAGGGTGGAATAGGTCCTCTTGGTGTACCTCCACTGCTGCTGAATTATGTTTCTCTTCATTTAATTTGTTGTTCACAAGATTTTGTACCTGTGCTAATAAAGTTAAGATCATACTTACTGCTAATCGTTCTACGGTAGTAGCTTATGGACAACATATACTCAAACAACCCTCAAAACTCTGCAAATCCAATGTAATAACGCTTTCAGAGAGCTGATGCGGCTCCCAAGCTTCTGCGGCGCATCTTCCATGTTTACGGAGGCGCGTGCTGATGGTTTTGCAGCTATCATGCGGAAGAAAATTGCGGCTCTTTTAAGCAGACAACAGCGATCTGAAGCCGTCATAGATACATTTGACTGCTCTAAATTGGTTCTTCACATTCGATTGTTGATCCAATAGTAGCACAGATATCATATTTATGTTGTTTTGTTTTGATGGCATTATCAGTGTGATCAGATAACGTGTTCATCTAATTTTATTATTTTATTATTATTGTTACTAACATTACATTTATAATTATAATTTACAAATACTATATACTAATGAGAATGGATCAATATGTCGTAAAAATAATCTATCTATACTTATAATAAAGCAATAGTAACGAAATAGCAATAGAGAGAAGATAATTTAAAAAAAAAAGTGTATACTTAAAATAAGGTACTGAACATTTTTTTTAAATCGTGTCTCTTGTCTGTTTGTTTGTTAATTTGTCTGCATGTTTGCTCGCGCATCACGTAAAAGCTACTGGAACGATTTCGATGCGGTTTCACTGTTCACTGTTCGATGGCTTAGGGCTTAACTTAAAAACACGTGTACTTGGTATCTCAATCCAATCAGTAGAAGCCGAGCAATCGATAAAAACTTTTTGACGGCTGAAGGAATTTTGTTTAAATGTTGGTATATTGGTATTTTAAGTCTTGGAATAGTACCTAGAGAAATGACCACGCGCGCGAAGCCACGGGCATCAGCTAGTTATAATGTAAATGATTTATTTTGATTGATTTGATAGGTGCAGGGTCGAGGTTTTGAAACGGGTGAGTTTCTATCCGACCGCATCCGGTTCAAAACCCTTAATACCGCTTAGCCACCATCGCTCAATATATGCACATGACTCCATAATCATCAGCCTCTATTCGTCCACTTCTGGACATAGATCTCTCCCAATGAACGCCACAGAACCCGGTCTTAGGTTCTTCTCATCCTGTTTCTCCTAGCCGCATTTCGCAGGTCGGCACTCCACCTGGCCGGTGGGCATTCTACACTACGGTTGCTACTATGCACCTTTAACGAACATTAATTATACCTCCGTATTTTATTGCTCATTAGTAACATCCTCACAAGCAGAAATTACGTTAAACAATCGCCAATTACATTCAATAATCCGCAATCGGGCGACAATGTGCGTGCGCGGCCTTTATGCAATTACATTCAATAATCCGCAATCGGGCGACAATGTGCGTGCGCGGCCTTTATGCAAATCCGGATTAATGTTCGAGTTTAAATCAGGGGCTGATAATGATCTCGACAGAGGAGGGTGTTTTCGAAATGGGCTCCGTGTTAATAAATGGGCTCCGTGTTAATAAATGTGGAAATGTGGGAGATAGATAAACATTGACAAATGAAAACGAGTTTGATTAAGGAAAAGATTTTAGACATTGTAAAGATTTGTTTCTTTGATTTCATTTATAAAATACTACCGCGACTTCATCTGCGCGGACTACAATTATCGCGAAAAAAAGCATCCTATTTTCTTCTAGGATATTAAAAACCAATGCAAAAGTAGGTATAGCAACAATGCTCTTGACGTTTTTTTGACAGACTTGTTATTTCGTTTCCATGGCAACCACAGACCATTCTGTGATGGCAACCGTTCCTTACAGTGAGTAATCAACATTTACCAGTTTTCCCGTGAAATCTTACAATTTTCCGGGATAAAAAGTATTCTATGTTTTATTCTAGAGTTTAAGCTATCTCCATTATAAATTTCATCAAAATCCGTCCAGCCGTTATTGCGTGAAAGCTCCCCAAACAAACAAACAAACAGACAATGTTTCACTTTTATATATTGGTATGGATAGACGACATTATATATCATGGTACGCGAGGCAAATTAACTACCCATTGTAAGAACAAAGCAAAAAAATGTTAACAAAAAGCGATCTACTGCGAAAACTGATAGATTACAATTTAATGGATCCTAATTCGTAAGATTGTAAATAAACGAAGAATTGTGAACGGATATGGTATGCGCTAGCTTATGGACCAACCAATGCAGTCTTACAATTTTACAGATGCAGTCTCCTGTTATATTGTAAACCATTTCCTAATTAGTTGTTCTAAGTTTGTAACCATAGAGCTACAAATTAAACAGAAGCTCACGAAAAGGAATCGGAGCAAGCTGACTCCCAGGTGGTACAACCTTGCCCTACCCCAGGTGTATTTCTAAAACGCGGAGGGACGACGATGCGAGACTTCTGGCTAGAGCCCGTTTCAATTTTAGTACTTGAGGTCATGTCGGTGTGAATGAAGGTAATTTGTAATTAACTGACTGTTTAATTTGTATCTCTATGGCGAAGAACACGAGTTTGACCAATCAAGGGCAGGTTCACAATTTGACGGTGGCGATAGAATCGCAGAAATCGGATAAATTGTAAAACTGTGCACTGATTGGTCGGTAATATTTATGATTCGTTTAATCTTTTTACAAATAGATATATTGGTTTTACAATTATTTCAGAGTTTTTACTAAATAACTTATGTTATTACATTTTGTTCAGAAGGTGCTCACTCAATGCACACGCATACTATTCGATCGTGTATGTTCGTTCACAATTTTTCGTCTGTTTGTAATAAAACTAGTTAGAATCCATCAGATTGTAATCTATCAGTTCTTACAATAAACCGGTGACATTATTAATACTAAAGCGATTTATTTCAGTCGACTTAACAATTTTTTATAGATGAATTGAATTATGTACCTATAGAAAATCCTACATTTTGTTTTGTCTATTTCTGCAAGACATTCATCATTAGTCTTACGTACTTAGTATTTGTAAACTCTTTGATCATTAGTTGGAAGACATCCACTGATGAAAATAGGCCTGCGACATAAAACGCCAAAACGAGAGATTGCTAACTTTTTCAATAGAACGGCTCCGCGAACTTACCAGGTCTTAGAGGGAGCCGTCCTGCTCGCTCACGTCTTCCGGTCCGTGGTCGCCAGTGGTTCCAGAACCTGTTTTTCATGTCAGCTATGTGGCCAGCCCAATGTCACTTCAAATCACTTTGACTGCTATACTTAGCTATTTATAAGAATTTGACATAAGAATGTTATAATAATATGGCACCTAAGCCAATTCTACGTGGGTGTATATCCACTGAAGCCGCGCCTGATGCTACGCAACAAGTGAGCCGAAGTTCTAATTGCAATCGAATATTCTGTGATATTATCTCCTGTTTGAATATACGGGTAGGTATTGTGGTTGAGAAGAACTATGCGTTTGATTACTTAGGATTTAGATTGTTTGACGAGTTTGATTAGGCTTCGACTTCATCATCAGCCTATATTTGTCCAGCGCTGGACGTAGGCCTCTCCTAATGCATGCCACTGAGATTGGTCTTCAGCTTTCTACATACATTTTCTTCCAGCTGCTTTTCGCAAATCGTCACTCCACCTGGCCACATGGCGTCCCACGAGAACTCGTCAACCCCAACGGTTATCGGCTTTTCTAGAAATGTGACCATCCCATCTGCCACTTTAGCTTGCTTATCCTTAGAGATATGTCGGTCACCTTGGTTCACGAACTCACTAATAATTATTACTACCAAAACATCAGGGAAACTCGCCCCGGCTTCGAACGGGTAGCGCTCACATCGCTATTAAGTCCCGTATATTTAAATAAACATACAAAAACAGAAATCTAATCTGTCCTCTTTATAATACTACTAGCTGTGCCCGCGGTTTCGCATATGTGTTAACCTAGCAGGTAAATTAACCTAGAGAGTTATCTCTAGGTTAATTTCTATTCCAAGAACTAAAATAGCAATATACCAACATTTGATCAATACTCCTTCAGCCGACTAAAAGTATTTATCGTTTGCTCGGCTTCTACTCATTGGATTGAGATACCAAGCATACCAGTTTTTAAGCCAAACCCTAAGCTATCCAAAAGTGAAAACCGCATCGCAATCGTCCAGCAGTTTTATGTGACGCGCGAACATACAATCAAATAAATTAAAAGCTAAAAAATCACGCCTGCCCTGTCATAAAAGAGCTTTTGCCAATGAATACCACCGTTACCGTTACCGTTGGAATGTACTTATCAAGGCCTTCAATTTGATAACCATATTGTAAAATACGAAGAAAAAATCGTTTTTCGAATTTGAAAATGGAGCCATACTATTATAGGAGCTATTAGGATACTATCATACATACTATTATATACTATATAGGAGCCATATATTGATGTTTTAAAAAAAAAATAGCCTATGTTACTCGGGGGATGTATGGATTCTAACGATACCCCATACGTAAAAATTTGTTCAGGCATTTAAAAGTTATGGTGGAATAAAGCAACTCACATACATCAAACACACATGAATGCTAAAAACATTACACTCCTTTTTTTGGGCCGTCGTGTAACAAACAAACAGCCATACACGATTTTTACAAATGTTATATTCTTGTTCAGTAGCTTATTTTCAGTAACTTAGACCATATTTTTGTTCGTTGTTCTTACTTTTTCGTACTTATTGCTTTATGAAAAGTATAGATTTGTATTATTCTAATATTGTAGACTTAACTTAACTAGTTATTCTAAGATTGTAGATTACAGTGTCGGAATTGGAATCGTAATCATACTACATATTATGTAGTATCTACTAACACAAATCTCTCGTCATGTAAAAATCACGCTATTTAAACTATTTCCTTTTGTCTGATAAATTAACATCACAACATAGTTAATTATTTAAACAGGTCTTAATTGCGCTAAGTACATTATTAACATCACAGCGATGGTTACAGGTGATGTGGTGCTTGCGTGGGGTTAAAGAAATGCCCGTTTCGACTGTCAATCCCACTCCCGTTTCCTTTACATAACCAGCTTGAGTTTCCATGTAGTCCGACTTGAGATATTTAACAAGTACGAGGAAACACAAGACTTGCCATCCAAAAAACGAATTAAAAAGTTTTTATGGCATCAAATGAAATGTTCTTGAAATGTTCTCATCTAGGCCTTCAATTTGATACCCATATTTGTTCTTATTTGCAAATTTAGGTAATAATACTGCCGAAATAATGCGTTTTTTTTTTCAAATATAAATATAGCCTATGTTACTCGGGATGATGTAAGGATTCTAACGATACATACATCTAAATTTGTTCAGGCATTTAAATGTTTTGGTGGAATAAAAACAAACATACATACAAACATGAACCCTGAAAACATTACACTCCTTTTTTGAGCAGTCGTGCAAATACTTACAAATATTTTTTTTTATAGAATTTTTATTATTTCGTTTTCATGGCAAGCGTTCCTTACAGCGAGTAATCAATATTTTCCAGTTTTCCCGTGGAAACTATTCCGGGCCAAAAAGAATCCCACGATTTATTCCAGGGTATAAGCTATCTGTAGCATTCGCACCAAGCCGAAATGGGGGTGGCTTTACACTACACTGGGATAATACATATCCGATAAAAACGATGTTCAAAAACTGGACAAGGCCTACAGCAGAATATAATGCACTCACGTACCTTGGACAGCTGCAAGCACTCGATGAGCTTCCTCCTTCAGCTGATGAATTAGTTTGTTCACAGGGATGTAAATAGTTCTGTTAACACACGCGTGGTACGGGAACGATTTTGGTGTTCCATAGGAATCACCTGATAGTTTACATTTCACGTGGTTTCGCTTTTAACTTTGCTGCACATCTCCAAACCTTGATTAGTACGCGATGCATGAGCGGTCAGAATGCGACTACATTCCGCTGCAGTCTGCCGAGAACTTGACATCGATAGGGTATGCAAAGAAATGCATCAGTATAGCTACATGATAACGGAACACTATCTCCATTCCAAATTTCATCAAAATCCGTCCAGCCGTTCCCCTCAAACAAACAAACAAACGTTTCACTTTTATATTTTCGTTTGGATTCCTCCTCCTCCTCCTTTTGGAATTCGATTAAAATAATAACATCTACTTTGAGTTTCTATGGATCGCTACAGAATTGGGCTGTTCGCACCTTGCAAGTTTCCACTCACCATAAAATGCGCTGTAAAAAAGAAAAGTATTTTAAAATACTGTAGTAGGTCCACATAGGGTATAAGTCTACATAAGGCAGTTACTACCATTGTCTAATGTCACAGAATAAATAAGCTTACGTCAGAAAGCTCAAAAGAATGCAAATGAATACTGAAGAGAGTCAGGTCACTCGAGGTCTGCCGCAGTCTGTACTTCGTATTCTCGACTCGTATCCCGCTTTTGTTAGAATGTTGTTTGTGCAGAGCTGTTTTATTTTGTTCGTATCTAAAGCAATATATATTTTCTGAATAAGCTGCTTTTGTTGCACTACAACTAGATTTTCATCTGTAATAAACTTATCTAAACTCTCATATTTATATCATTCGATGGAACAAAACAAAATAACTATAAGTATAACACGAGTAGATAAAGAAAGGGATTGCAAATGGCGGTGGTGTTGTGATGTACAGTTAGCACACAATAATAAACAAAAATAATAAGTTGTTATAAGTTAAGTGCCGTTTTCCATCGCTTCGTGCTTAGGAGGGCACGTTCAGCTGTCGGTCTCGGCTGTTATTGATTAATAGCAGTCGTTAAGCCATGTCACTGGCCTTTGGGCGGCCTGACAAACTCTGACACCAGAGGCCAGCACTACCTCATACGACAAACGACACAATTGAACAGTTACGGTACCATCGCTCTAAAAAGTAAATTAAAGTGAATAATCAGGAAAATGTTGGTAGATGGTTGTATCGCCAACATATAACACATATTTATGGCATACTTTTTACTATTGAATACGCGGGTAAAACCGTGGGTACAGTTAGTTTATGGTTAGTAAATACTTTTAATGGCTTTGGTGTAGTGCCGAGGCCTAGTGTCACTGGACACTCGACATCCAACCATCCATCCACATCCAACCAGCCAACCAACCATCCATCCAGCTATCCATCTAGCCAACCATACAATCATCAAACCAGACACAAAAAAAACTGCGCACTTTTCCGCTATGTGCGAGTATAGACGGAAATATAATCTGAGCGGGACAACATGGGAGTGGCCGCCATTTATAATGGGTACGCGGGTACCCATTAGTTAAATAATATGTATTCCTTTTAATCGACTCCCTAAAGAAGAAGGTTCTGCAACTGTTTTTTTCGTGTGCATTATCACTTCCATCAGCGGAAGTGATAAAGCGCCCGAAGGTGTAGAACAATTGCCTAGATAAAACCTATTCACTGATAACTTAAACACACCCAGGTTTATTGTTGTATTCATTCATTTAACAAAGTCTACGGCCCTTAAAAATAATATATGTAAAACTTATAACTCATACATATTTTACGATTTACGGTTAAAAGAGTGTCCACTGAAAATTCTTATAAAAAGCCCTGACTTTCCCCTGACTTTCCCTGACTATATTTCCAAATTTCCTTGACCATGATTGTTTTGTAACAAGTATTTCTTACTTTTCGATAAAATAACGAAAAATAATGTAATCTAAACAATGAATCATCTCAAAATCTTAATATTTTATTATTTTTTGTAATATGAGTTCATTAACTATTTAAGAAACAAACAATAAATTGAGTCATTGGAAAAAATAACACAATAACTACTTGAGGTGTTTCTCTCATCCCTCAATTTACAATCACTGGGATAGTGTGGAACAAACAATGTAAAATCTTATTTTTTTCCTGTCTTTCCCTGACCAACTTGAGCTTCCCTGACTTTTTCCTGACTTTGCCTGTTTTTTTAGAAAGTGGACACTCTGGTTAACAGCACACATGCATTGCAATACAGCGGGGCAATGCCAACATGTATCCAACATGTATCCTGCATGTTGGATACGCCGCCAACTGTATGTAACATTACTTAGTGTTGGCTGATCCCAACCATTTACATAGTAGGGCCATAACAACCGCAGGTCGAGAGAATGACGAGAGCAAATGCAAGTGAAATAAACAACCAGTAAAACCTGCCAGAAAACGGTTAGAAGATGGCTACTTTTGGCCGTTCAAGCTCACATTGTTTAGTGTCCTAAAATGTCTAGTATGCTAAAATGTCTAGTATGCTAAAAAGTCCAGTGTTCTATTACGTCCAGTCCCACAATGTCCAGTGACCTAAAACGTCCAGTATCAAAAGGTCCAGTTACCAAAATGTCAAGTGTCTCAAAAGGACCACTTACCAAAATGTCCAGTCTTAAAATGTCTTGTCCTACATTGTCTAGTAATATCTTCCTTTTTGTCAAGTCTCTAAATCTAGGTAGATGCGCGAACGAACGACTTTTAGACGGTTACCGAAAAACCCCAACAGGACCTTTTTTTTGATAAAAATATTACTCCATCTCATATTTAGGGTTCCGTACCACAAAAGGAAAAAAGAAACCCTTATAGGCTTGTCCGTCCGTTTGTATGGCTGTCCAAAAAACCAATAGTAGTACTTCACTTGCAATACAAGTAAAGGAAAAATCCGAAAACCGTAAATTTGTAGCTAAATCACATTTTTTTATTTACATTTGGTAAAATGACCATCGATGTATTGAGAGAAGTTTTTCAACGGCCAAGTTAAGTTTGTATGGAACCCTCGGTGTGCGAGTCCGACTCGCACTTTGCTCGCAATTTTTTTCCTGCTCCCGTTACTATCTTTTATGTCCCACTTCTAGCTCTTATCCCATTTCCCTCACATAAAGCTTATAATATAAACCCCTTGTTTGGAAAGAAAACTAGACTTTTTAAGTCACTAGACGTTATGGTACGCTGGACATGTTCGAACACTAGACATTATGAGACACTGGACATGTTTGGACACTAGTCATTATGAGACACTGGACATTGTGGGACTGGACGTAATAGGACACTGGACTTTTTAGCATACTAGACATTCTAGGACACTAGACAATGTGAGCCTGAACGCTTTTGGCGATTCGAAACATTGCGAACACTGCAGTGCACTTTTGGGAAATGGCTCGGAAAATTATGTAGCTCTCAGAGTTTGTGTGATGAATACATTTTACAAACGTGAGATACAAAATGCTTCAGATATGTTTACTCACTAGTGAAATAAAAAAACTCTAGGTATACTGAAAGGAATAAGCACATTTTAGAACCTAGAGAGAAATAAATCTGGATTTTTTCACCTTGAGTTTAAAGTCTTTTACATCTATAAGGATTCAGAATTTAAATCTCTGACCAACCTATTTATTATTTAAGTAAGTGGAAAAATTTGGTCAAAGGCAGTGAACGCAACAAACTTTGACCAACCTATTTATTATTTAAGTAAGTGGAAAAATTTGGTCAAAGGCAGTGAACGCAACAAACTTTGACCAACCTATTTATTATTTAAGTAAGTGGAAAAATTTGGTCAAAGGCAGTGAACGCAACAAACTTTGACCAACCTATTTATTATTTAAGTAAGTGGAAAAATTTGGTCAAAGGCAGTGAACGCAACAAACTTTGACCAACCTATTTATTATTTAAGTAAGTGGAAAAAATTGGTCAAAGGCAGTGAACGCAACAAACTTTGACCAACCTATTTATTATTTAAGTAAGTGGAAAAATTTGGTCAAAGGCAGTGAACGCAACAAACTTTGACCAACCTATTTATTATTTAAGTAAGTGGAAACATTTGGTCAAAGGCAGTGAACGCAACAAACTTTGACCAACCTATTTATTATTTAAGTAAGTGGAAAAATTTGGTCAAAGGCAGTGAACGCAACAAAGGTTCTTCTGACTTTTTCCTCAGAAACAATCATTGTTTTTCCGTTTCTATGGTTCACAGTTAAACTGTTAAAAAGTACTTATCATACCAATAATATAAAGGTGAAAAGTTGTCTGTTTGTTTGTTTGGGGAGCTTTCACGCGATAACGGCTGTATGGATTTTGATGACATTTGTAATACAGATAACATAAACCCTGGAAGAATATGACATAGGATACATTTTAACCGAAAATAATAAGTTGTAAGTTTACACGGGAAACTGGAAAATGTTGTAATTACCTACTCACTGTAAGGAACGGTTGCTATGGAAATGAAATAACAAGTGTGTCAAAAAACATCAAGAGCATTGGTGTTGTACCTCCTTTTGCATTGGGTTTTAATATCCTAGAAGAAAATTGGATGCTTTTTTCGCGATAAACGCGCGTATTAAGACGTGGGCGGGAAGGCTAGTAATATTCTAAAAACTCGCCTTGTATTGTATTAATTGCATACTTTTCTATTAAACAAAAAACATTTCCACATGAAAGCTAATTGACCTCTCTGCATTCCTACGAACGTAGGTCCCCTAAATCTTAAAATCTAAAAGCACTCCCCACTCGGGGGCTATTGACATTTATTTAACGGGCAATCCGGCCCTGCGCGGTGGGAAAGAGCCATAAACGCGTTTACGACCTGCTCTGTTTGACCGGTACTTACGTGACAGACGACGACGTGGGGACAGGTATTTGAAAATGGGTATTTGCAATATCAAAGAGATTCATAGCTGCTGCGATGGCTTTTTCCGAGTTAACAGAATAACAGCCGACAACGGTTATTCTGTAAAAATTATTAGCAGATTTAATTATATTGAACCCGTTAAGGTTAGGAACTATTCTTTGTGGTGGTACTAATCACAGACCACGTAATAGAAATGGATCAATAAAGGTATACAACCGTATAACAAACGAGGTTCACTTTTTGTGGCTGTTTGTAAACACTAGTATTTCAGACTATAGTTTTAAATAAGTCACCCAATGTGTATGTTTCATAGATCTAGTTTAATGGGGAGGGGGAGGGGGGGAATACGGCATGCT
This sequence comes from Alsophila aescularia, assembly GCA_946251855.1. Classification (NCBI taxonomy): domain Eukaryota; kingdom Metazoa; phylum Arthropoda; class Insecta; order Lepidoptera; family Geometridae; genus Alsophila; species Alsophila aescularia. The sequence continues at coordinate 7,843,527 of OX276380.1, read as the reverse complement.
TTAATATCACGTAAACAAAAACAGAACTAGATACAACTACAGGAAAACACACCCACACAGCTACATTCCCAGCGTCGAGTTTCATATGCATCAACAACAATGATAGATAGACAATACGCAGGCCGTAGCGTGAATGGGAGTCACTGCTAACAAATGATACACCAATGCCACTGCGATTGTGAATAACTAAGGGGATTGAAGGCCAATTGTGTGGGATGCAAACACATTGCGGCGGAGCGCTCTAGCGCCCTTAGGGTACACTTATTTTGGGGCTCGATTATGATGGTCTCGCGATAGCCTCGAAAGGTTCAAGCCTTTATGTCCATTTCATTTTAAAATACACACACACAGGCTGTGCTCAAAAAACCAAATTCCGTCTTTCATAAATGTTGAACGGAACTATTGAGTTTTTTTCCCACTAGTTCCGTCAACGGTACTTCTGGGAAATTTGTTTCCCACAAGTTCCGTGAATAGAACTCCGTAGAGGATTGAGTACTGTCCATTTCAAAAAGCAATTTTAGGCACTTTCCTGAAAACCTAATTCAAATAGGTACCTAAGTATTTCTACATTCACCGTCAGCACACTTCTCACTACCTGAAAGCAATGAATTAGTGCGACCGCAAGTTAATTCCCCACATTAGGGCATGTCACAGCGGTTTTAATTTCCCGGGTAGTTGGGGACTGGGAGCTGGGAGTCGGGGACATGCTGGGGACAGGTGCTGACGGGTTGACATCTCGACGTGAGCCGAGAAGGGCTTAAGCGTAACACGTGGTTAGGTTTAGTTTGGTATGTTACTGTAGTTTTACTATCTTTCGTATATATTTTTTGTTTAAACATCGCTTATTAAAACAACAAATAAAGAAGTGTCTACAGCCAGAGTATAGACCCTATATAACTGTGCTAGAGTCTAGACACTTCATTTATTTGTTGTTGAAACTGTCTGGTAATTTCTAGACTTTAGACAGTCTAGGCCAGTTTTAGATTCCAAATCTAAATACAGAAAACATAAAAAAACTATAAAAGAACCTCAGAAACCGGGCATGAGTGGAGGGTACGTATTGTGTTTATCAGCTTATGTCTGTTCCTGATTTTGATTATTATTATGTCAATCAATTTGTCTTAATCTTGCAAGTGCTACTAAGAACATGATAGTAATCAAAATTCAATATGGCGACAAGCTGACATATTGTGAAAAAGAAAAAAGTTAAGTCGAAGAGTTCATCTACTGATCCCATTGAATAGGTATTTGAAATTAATCTTTAGATTTCTCTTATCATTTTTCATTTCGAATGAACATGGTCTTTAACGATTTAAAGTTCGCGGTCGGGTTTTTTCATTGTGCGTCAATTTTCTTGTTTGTACACTGGTTACGTAAATTTGAATGACTTTGGTAACGTTACGTTAAAAATTTGAATATCGACGACGACGAATAATATTTTGAAAGTTTTGTTTGTAGGGAAGCCTTTATAGGTAGGTATGTTTTGTATTATTGTCATTGAATAAATAATAGTACAGGCTATTGATCTGACAAAAACTTGTAGGTAATTGATTAGGTACTTAACTATAATTTGTTTTGACAAAAAAAATTACCCCATCATCTTTATCATAATTTATTATTCAGCATTACCTAGTGAGAGTGAACATTTATGCTTCCCTTATCTATACTTCCAGTGAGTGTTGCTGATGATTTTTCTACTCCACCGTTTACAAGCCACCGCCTCATAATATCATCTTGCCATAAAAAACATTTTATTTTGTTGAAAGATCTAAATTAAAGATCTAATTGTTTAGTCACTGGGACACATCTCATTGATTTCGCGCGTGGGACAATGCGTCGACGGTGCGACAGGTTGACATATCGACAAGAGCCAAGAGAGGCTTCTAGATAAATAGGTTATTTTCGAACCTATTGCTTGTGATTGGATGCAAATCAAGACATACTAATAGCATCATTAAATACTCAGGTACATACTATATGTTATGTTATGCTACGTTACTTTTCTTTGTCCACGTTTTAGAATTTCTCGCTTTTACTTATATGTGCAAGGTAGGTAGGTATATACAGGTTTGATGTGGACTCATTTAGAAGGAAAAATTAATACATCATTGATAGATAACGAAGTGTGGATAGAAAATTGTTTGTGGTTTAGAAATGTTGTGGTAGGCTATTTAATAAAGTGTCAACGTAGAGTGTTTCGCGTAGTAATTGTGCGCAAATAGCAAACATGGGCATCTTGTACTTCCGGAAATAATCATGAATAACAGATTTTGCTGCGAAAACGTACGACAGTAACACACCTACTTATGAAGAGAGTCTATAGCGCTCTTGTCTATACAAAAAGAAAAAACACTTAAACCTACCTAAATATTATAACCACCTAAATATTATAAATTTTCTTTTCTTGCTGTTGTTTCATTAATTAACTATCTGAGCTTGTACGTCGTTTTCCTACATTTTTCAATAACTTTACAGTTTTAAGCAATTCCCTTTTTCAAAACAAAAAGATTTTTTATAAAAAAAAATATTACTTAATGGCGTAGATTACATTCTATTCAAGCTATTGACACAAATAGTGAGAAAATTCACCACAATTTAGGGGGTGGAAAGTGCTTTCCCCAAAACACCAATTCTATCAAAAACTGTACCACTAAAACTCACGACCAGCAGCTCTCTCTGTCGTTCGTATATGAGATCGCGGGAGAGAAAGAGATAGCAATACATTTACTAAATACCTACTTTGCGAAGATCTCGTCAACTTACTATCCTCGCGCGGAAATACAAGAGTAAAGGTTTGTGTAGTGAATATTTTGTTTGGTAAAGGGAAGTTGCGTCAATTTCCGTTGTCCGCCACTTTTTGTCCACAACTGAAAGAAAAAAGTTGGGATGGTTAGGCCTTAAGGCTCCCTGATCAAAATAGTGTAACTTTTACCAGAACTCCCAACTTTATGACTTACTAGCTATACCAGCGGCTTTGCCCGTGTGGTAATTTTTCTGGGATTTAAGGATCCTTTGATATACCAGTACCAAAATCACCAAACCTCGTTCAGACGTCAAATAATTATTTTATCGATTGCTCGAATTCTGCTCATGAAATTGAGATACCAAGTACACCAATTTTTAAGTAAAACCATAACCTATCCAACAGTGAAAATTGCATCGCAATCGGTCCAGTAGTTTTAACGTGATGCGCGTTCAAACAAAAGACTAAATTTTTAAAAATGCAGGTTGTTATATTTTTGTTCAGTAGCTTATTTTATGTAACATAAACTTTTTTTTAAATATCTTCGTTGTACAGTTTTTTTGGTATACCTTTATTATAAGTATGGAGTAAAGGTTGATACTTTCTCTAATTCCGTAAAGGAATTTCCTGTCATAACCCAACAGTAAAACATAAAAGTAAAACAGCTAGAGAACAGTAAAACAGCTAGAGCAATGTGTCCAAGAAATACTCGACACCCGAACAAACTTGTATGCAGCATAGCTCCAAACATGACTTTTTACCAGAAGCAATGTTATGTTATGTGCATTAAAGTATATAATGCAATACCAGAAGACTTAAAACGCCTACCAAATAAGCTTTTTAAGAAAAGCCTAATGTTGTACCTCAGCTCTAAAAATTATTACTCAATTAACAAGTTATTTTGACTCAAATATTCACATGTTTTTGACGAAATAGATGATACTCTAAAATACTAAGACCGTAATATTGTAATTACTTACTCTATTTTATGTGAATAAATAATATTCTATTCTAAAAGCTCATTTTTCCTCAACACTCAATATGTAGAGTTCATAACCTCTCGGGGATATAATACACCGCCAATAACGCTATTTGCAAAATGTCAACCGTAAATCGGGCGGGCGGGGGCGAACATTCGGCCTCGATATTCATGTTCCTACAACATTTCCGTTATTGCCTGCCACAAAGATACTTTAGCGCTGACTGCGTAATGTGTACAAACGTCGGCCACTTCGTCGGACGAACTCTAGTATCAAGAGTTTTATCGATTAGAGAATAACTAGCTCAAAGAATACTTAGTTTATCTAAATTTGGATTGATTTGATCTTTTTATTATATTTTATGTATATCTCTTTGTTCAGGAGATGTTTATTTTGACTTGTAAATGTGCTATTATTTTTGCCTATTTACAATAAAATATTTTGACTTTGACTAACTGCTAAACTTTTATTAAATTACCATAATAACTTTGAAAAATCTCACTAGACCGTAACTACGGTGTGTTTTACTTACAATTTTAAGTTAGTTCAAGTTAGTTTCAGGATAGAACTATTATTCGAGTCGAATTAAAGATAATTATTATCTTTGGTTGTTTCATCACTTATGGAAGTTAAAACATCAGTATAACCCAACTTCTTGAAATGTAAATTAATGTTTTAAATCTTACTTTCTTACCATATGTGTTATATACATATATTTTTTGTAAGGATGTATGCTGTTGATCTATAACTGACCTCTACAGCGTCACCGGACGGTGGGGCGGGCGCGAAAGCGCTCCGCCGCAATGCGTGACGCAGAAGGCACACACCTAAGTTAAAGTTTAGGCCACTTACTCTTGGCACCCAGGGGGTACGAACCTCGGCTTGGACAGTTGATTACGGGGTCTGACAAAACACCCCTGGATTGCTAGTTTTAGTAGTGATCGTGAAATGGCTTGAATTATTTGCATTATTTGAATTATTTCCTTTGAATTATTTGCATAACTGACCACCGATTCGGAATACACCTTCGAGAAGAATCGGCACGAAACTCGAAGGGGCGAATAAAATTAACTTTAATTATGGGACTCGCGATGTATGTGTCTAAGTGTAATGCCAGATGGTGAGGAAGAGTTAGACGAATCTATCACTGCCTGCACTGCGGCAGCTATTTAATCGTCCGGATCGCTCAAGATATCTCTAGGGTGTCTACGGAAGGGCCTCGCGTCTGTCGAGTGTGTTATATACATTTTCGAAATTGACTTTTAAAGCTCTTGGATTTGATATGCATGATGGATTTTTATGAAATATTTTTTATGGCCGTATCTCTATGGCGCACACGGACGCCCGAGTTTAAGAAAGCTAGCCTATGTCACGTATACAATCGAGACGAATTTTACGAGACCTTATAAGTTTAAATCTGTTAAGAATATAAGGTGCTGTGAGAGAACAGACAAACATACATGCAAACATACGCAGCTAAAATCATAAAACTCATTTTTCGTAGCCAGAAAAAGACGGGGGTGAGCTAGAGCACCACGCCCATCGATTTATACCCCAGTGATTTTGAATAGGAGTAACGGGAAGAAAAAACGGTCTGCACTTGACCGTTTTTTCTTCCCGTCGTCGGACTCGCGTACCGAAGGTTCCGTACAAACTTGTACTTTTTTTGGTGGTTTCCCTACCAACTTACGATTTTCGGATTTTTCCCTTTACTTTTGCTATATATAAGATATTGCTTCTTGCTAAACTAAACTTCATGATTCTAGGTCAACGGGCCTATAGGTTTTGAGTCCCTTGCGAGTGTCAAAATATGCGGCCGTATCTTTTGATTACGTTGGCTAAGAAGTTTGTTTTATTTTACAGCTCCAAGGGATTGAAGACCTGAGTATTTGATATTAATTTCAACTGGAGGTATCCAAGCGTTCCTGAGAAAAAGGGTCTTGACATACATACAAACATCCATTTCTAACAACGACAGCATGACACGCAGTTCAAAAAAAAATGTAGGTATGTATCAACTAAAGGTACTAAAACCTTCTTGTATCAACGTATTTGAAGCAATATAATCGGAAATCTGTATAATCCGGTATTCTATACAATACCTAGCCAATGTATGGAATACCTAAAACGTTAAGGTAATGTATGAATTATCATTTTATACTTTGCCTAGGTTCTATACAAAACCGAATGCGCAGCCGGCAATGTGCGTAAAAACTTAACCTAACCTCGTAATTTTATACCCACCTGGGTAGGTACCTACTTACATAACATTGATAAATACAGGCTAAAATCTATAACCTAACCTAATTTCGTCATTTTATACCCACCTGGGTAGGTACCTACTTACATAACATTGATTAATACAGGCCATAATCTATAACCTAACCACGTCATTTTATACCCACCTGGGTAGGTACCTACTTACATAATATTGATTAATACAGGCCAAAATCTATAACCAAACCTAACTTCGTCATTTTATACCCACCTACCCAGGTAGCATGTTACAGATTTGGCCTGTATTTATCAATTTTATGTACCTAACTACCCAGTTAGGTACATAAAATTGATAAATACAGGCCAAATTTGTAACATGCTAGTAGTGACAATAATTTTTGTTATCTCATTCGGGCTACAGTCTGCATATCTTCGTTGTTGATGCTCATGAAACACGACAGTGGAAATGGAGCTGTGTGGGTGTGTTTGCCGGTAGGTGTAATCTGGTAGTTTTTGTTTACTTCGTATTTTCACCTTTAAACAGGATGTAACAAAAAGTCTGTAAAAAAATAAAAATTAAACAAAATTAGAAGGAACTTAATATAAGCTATTGAACTTGAAAAAAAGGGACTATCTGTTTGACTGTACGCGCATCACGTTAAAACTACTGGATCTATTGCACTGTTTGATAGCTTAGGGCTTAACTTAAAAACTGGTATACTCGGTATTTTAATCCTATGAATAGAAGCCGAGCAATCGATAAAAAACTATTTGACAAATTTCGATTACATCTATACTTCATCATCATCATGTCAGCCTTTAGAAGTCCACTGCTGATCATCTGACATAGGCCTCCCCCAAAGAGCGCCATGACGAGCAATCTTGTGCCACCTCCATCCACCGACTTGGCTACAATGTCGTCGGTCCGTCGTGTGGGGGGGTCTCCCCACACTTCTACACTTATAATAACTCACATCAATACTTATAATAAACCAATCAAAGCAATAAGAACGAAAAAGTCTGTACAAAGAAGATTATTTAAAAAAAATAGTCTATCGTAATTAATAAGCTACTGAACAAGAATAGTTTTTTTTTATCGTGTTTGTCTGTTTGTTAGTTTTGGTCTGTCTAGAAGATTTGTATTCTTTTTACACTGCAGCAATCGAACCTATCGACACATCACACGTTTATAGTCGTCCTAAAATGGCCGTACCTTGGACTATAAATCAGTCAGTTTACGATGGAACCAAACGGCGGATTAGATGAACGATACTTCTATGTACCTACACGGAGGAATTGTGACAAGATGAAAAAAGGGCAAGGACCGGTTTTATCACCGTTCTTAGAGAATTTATTTCTCGGAAGCCATTGTGTGACGAAAATAAGTAAATAACGAAATGACGGCCGGTTGGTCTAGTGGCTAGAGATCCTAGGAACGAAATCAAACAGTCGCGGGTTCGAGTCCTGCAAGGTGCAATCATTTGTGTGATGAGCAGAAATGTTTGTTTCCGAGTCATGGATGTTGATATTCGTATTTATGTATGTTTATCCGTTATCTAGTGCCCATATTACAGGGTATCCTAGTTTGGGGCTAGATAATTGGTGTGGAATTGTCTCGAATAATATTATTATTATTATACATTTATACATTAATTAATGTAATATTAAAAGCATTTATGCAGTAGCCTTGTCATGGTGAAACTAGAACGAGCTATCACAATTAAATGCGTATACAACATTTTATGAACACACGACCGTTAACCGTTGAGTTCCCTAGCCAGGACCCAACCATAAGTGTAGGAACCATGTCTTGGTAAAACAAACCCGGCTATCATAATAAAATGCGTAGATACACAAAATTTCGTGTCTGTGCGTTTGACCGTTGAAGATTTCCTTTATCTGGAGACCATGTCATGGTAAATTTTCAAACCGGCTGTCATAATAAAATTCGTTCACAATATTTTCATGTCTCTGCTGTTAACCGTTGAAGAGTTCCTTTACCTGGAGCTCATACTGGATGTCAATTCAGATCATGCTTACCATAAAAATGCATTGTCATTGGAACTGAATCAACGTGTAAAAATTCAACTCAGTAGGATAAGAGGAAGTGGTTCTAATTCAGCTCGCAAGATTCCACCTAAACAAACATCCATACATTGCAAGTTAAAAGCTTTTAAAATAATTCCCGAACTAATCTATTTGACACTAGCTGCGCCCCGAGGTTTTCCCCACGTGGATGACCATGATGAAAAATATCATCAGTGTTATTATTCTAGGATCTAAAGTATCTAGGTAGGTGGGTATAGGGCTGCGCAAGAACGCAAGAGTCCACCTGGGGAAGTACCACACCTTTATCAGATATTGTTACAAACAAACAATCAGATATTCAACCGCTAATTAGTATTGTGTAAACATTTATGTGTTTCGGTTCGAAAGGCAATGTTACCAGCAACATTACTGAGCAAAGATAATTAAAAAACAATATCTCAGTGTAACGAGCCGTGCAGTGACGCGCAAGTTTTTGTAACCAAAGTTCTGGGTAGCACTGCAGTTGTTATGGGCATGCTTGACACTTACTAGCAGGCGAGCCATCCAGCTTGACTCGTCGGACTCGGAAACATTCCAAATTTCGTCAAAATCTTTTGAGCCATTTACCGCAGCGTCGAGTCTCTCTGCGTCGACTTTATTGCTCTAGCCCGCGGCCGATATAAGTACTGTTGGAAAGAAAAGTGAGTTTTAGTAAATATTAAGCTCATACTATTATCGAACTAAATGTACAACATACACACACACTCACAAACATTCATATATTTTATACTATTAGTGATATTGTACAAATCATCTATGGTAGGTACAATTGATTCCTGTGTGTCCCCTTCTAGCTACACTTTTGCCATCCCCGTTCATCCCCTTAGGAATGAAATTCAAAATATCCCTCGTTAGTGCACCTTAGTCAAGAAATATATGCTTCAAATTTCAAATCCTACGTCCACCGGTTTAGACTGCGCGTTGTCTGTCATTAATAATTTATTTTCGGAAACAAATTAAATTCTGAAAGATCGTTTTCCAGTTGCTTTGAGAGAGAAAGGCAATTAAAATTAAGCCAATAAACAAAACCTTAGAACTCTCTTAGCTGAAAGGTTTGCTTTATGTGTTTATTTATCTCGGTGTTCTTTGATTAAATTACCAAGACAAGAGTTTAGGTAAGTATCCGCCAAAAGCAGTAAATAAGTAGGTATTCTGCTAAGAATAAGCAAAGTTGGTTAACAGACTGTGTTGTTTCTTTTGCCTCGGACAGGAACGTATTCAGGATGTCACATCACAGGGGTATTGCAAATTTGCTCTTATGGAGCGCCCTGCTTGATGGCAAAGTTATTTACTTTGTAAATAGACTATCAAATCCTGACTACGACTATCAAAATCTGTCTGTTTGTCCGTTTCGTACACATTTTGTAATTTGAAACTTTAAACACAGCCGTAGTCACATTAATATTACAAATGCGAAAGTATTATGATAATATAACAATCAATAATACTAGTGGCTCTGTGAGCAACAAACAATCTAGTGGTGCACAGTAGCGCCATCTAGTTACCTTATTGTAAAACAATAACTAAAGTAATCCATGAATCCCTACCTAGTATGTAAACCACTGGAAGAAACCTAAAAGTGAACTATTTTCTGCACTTTGAGGAGCTATTCTGCTCATCACGCCGAAGATCCTCATCACATCTTTACCAAATTTTTATGAGACTACCCTTCAAATAAAAAAGAACCATCGATATCGAATCTTATAAGGCAGAGATATTCAGTAGCCCCCTTTCCGCCCCTTTTTGGTGAATTTCTAAAAATTCTTTAAACTTGGAAACCAAGTGTTCTGATCGGTTGAGAAATGCGACCTGTAGAGGGGAAACACAGCCAAACATAGGAACGGATCTTTGCCCCAGCTGAAACGGAGACTCTTCGCTTGCGCTTCGCGCTCGCTCGGTCAATAAAATTTTTTGAATTGAGATAGCTATACCCTAGAGCGAATGAAGATAGCTTAAATATAACACATGAGTCAGTGAGGTATTCTGACTGACTCATGTGTTAAACATGAGTCAGTCAGAATGATGAATGATGAATGATGTTGGTGATGATTATGTAGTTCATCATCATCACCATCCACGCGGGAGAACCCGCGAGGCGCAGTTACTTAGTACTATAATTATATTCTATTGCACAGCTACGAACTGGATGACTATGCAATATCAACCCGCTTTCTTTTTTTCTGTTCAATACAAATGAAGAATACAGGGCAAAAGTGCCCCTTATAAAAAAAAACATTTTTCGTAAAATCCAACTAACATGATTTTCGATTTGTAAAGGCAAAATGTGCTACACGATTCGTCCCGACGATTAATAAACATTCAAAATGATATGAACATAATAATTAGAGATCTATTATTTGAATAGCCATTATCTGTGGGTTTTTTTTTTATGATGAGCTCTTTCTTTTCCTGTACCCCGCAAATATGTATAAAAACGGGGCATAATAAAAAATATTGTATAACTCTGTAAAATCAAAACAATTGTAAATTTCCATTAATTAACCAATTTGTCACTTTTGTAAAGCCCGATGTTTGAAAACCATTAATATGAGGCATTAAAACCATGAGGAAAGTCTATTAATAAGATTTAAAATTAACGTACTCGTAGCTAAGAGTGATTAGAGATATGGTATCCCTTATTTTCGCATAACTTTTTTCATATTAATTTACTTTGGCATAATTAGTTAGGCATAACTTTTAATCTATACTTATAATAGAACTGTAACAGGTCCAATACTTTAAAAACAAAATATATTTTTTGGATTATTCTCTGTGTTCGATACTGTAGCCAAAATTGTTTTTTTTTTCATTTTTGTCTTTCTGTCTGTCATTTTTATCTGTGTGTGTCTGTCTGTCTGTATCTTGACCGCGCATCACGCCAAAACTACTGAATGAATTCATATTAAACTTGGTATGATTTGAGTTCATACCGCGAGGTAGGATATTGGATACATTTTATTCCGGTATACTTAGCATGGTTCTTGGGAGAGGGGATGAAAGTCAAAATGTGTACTTAGTTGTAATTCATTTACGCATAGTTCGATTTCATTCATTATTTTTTTGTTAGAAAAGAGATACTTTAGATATTGTCATATATATATCGGATTATATATATATATATAATCCTATAATCTTGATATATATATATATATATATAAATATATATATATGTATATCAAGATTATCGGTTTCGTAAATAATTACAGACACCACAACCCTCAGAATTACTTATGTCCAAATAACTTGAAACCCGAAATGTACAGGAACGTTTGAACGTACGGCTCATCTTAAGCTGGCCTTTGCACCTTATCATATAGGATTAATGGATACAGCGATGGTAGCCTAACGGTTTAAAAGTGCAACTTAAAATCCAACGATATCGGGTTCGATCCTAGGCACCGCACCAATGACTTTTCTGAGATATGTGCGGTTTTTCATCACTCCGTGCTTCGGAGGGAACGTTAAGCTGTCGGCTGTTATTGATTAAAGCAATCGTTAAGCTATATAAGAGGCCCTCGGGTGGCCTGACAAACACTGATATCAGAGGCCAGCATTACCTCTTACGACAAACAAACAAAGGATATCACCGTTCACCGTAGACACAAAAATCGCGTTAGGTCGCAAAAATGTGTACAGTCCTGTTTTTTTGGGATGTTGTTAGGATATATAATAGTAGTGTTAAACTAAATTTGCAGCTTCGAAAGACCTGAGCTAACTTCGTGGTGCTCGAAAAACATCGAAATGTTCGGTTTTTTCTTCATATTTTGGCTTATAACTTCTAAAAGGAGCTTCAATTAAATAGAAAGGATTTTAATTAAATGTTGGTATATTGGTATTTAACGTCCCTATTTCATAAAGCGACAAATCATAATAAAACTACAAATGTCAATCAAATACGCCAAACCTACGTTTCATATAACAAACAATCACGACAGGACTGACGATTGTCAGTTATATTGCATTTCACAATGCCAGTCATAGTAGTGTGATGGGTAAAGCTTCGGCTGTCACATTTGTCACGACAATTCTACAAATCGTGGTAATTTGTAAGCAACCGCCGTTTCATAAAACGTTTTTCTATTGACATTTAGACAATTGTCGGTTGACTGCCGGTCACTACTATTGTTTTATGAAACACATTTAGTAATATTTTGACAATTCATTGAATGAATTGTCGGGTTTTTATGAAACGCATTTCGGTAGTTTCACTGACATTTGTCGATTGACATTTGTCAGTCTACTATAGTTTTATAAAATAGGGCCCTGGAGAAGCACATAGAGTATTTTAACCTAGAGAGATTACCACGCGAATTAATTCGCACATAAGGTTAATGTTACATAAACAGTATTTGGCATACTGTTAAGGTAGCCATAATGATCTTTTGGGCTATATTATTTTGGTCTACTATAGAGTCGTATAAAATATAATCTAGATACTATACCATTGTGAAAGTAGGTTAAGGTGCGGCGGGGTGGCCCTTGGGCCACCCGTAAGCCGCAAACATGTTTGTTTTACATAAGTTATTTCACTCACGGTGAATTACTAAATAATAATAATGTATGCTACTAAATAATATGCTTTTTTATCGTTATGCTAACTTTAAATAATTGTGGTAAACTCGATTATGCTTAAACATTTATGTGTAATTATTATTTTGCTTGCACATTATTAAGATAAGTAAAATTATGCCACACTAAATAATGACATTATATTTTATCCATATCGATAGTGAACCATTAGATATATCTAATATTAAAATAGAGAAGGATGAAATCTTATAAAATGATCCACGCCCTTCACCATTAGTCCTTGGTCCAGTCCTGTCTTAAGAACAACTTTTTACTTTATATACCTACGTGATAAAAGCCTATTTCCACGCTCGCCAAGTTATATAATTTTTTCTAGGAAACCGTTTTCATTGCTACTTACTAAAGATTTCCCTTGGGTGTCAAATTTAAAATACATTTTAATATTATGTTACTCAGTGGTAAGCATATTCTTCCATACGTAATAAAAGGTATTATACTACACACTACATCATCAGCTCGAAGAAGACCACTGCTGATCATGGGCCTCTCCCAGAATAGGGAAAGGGCCATATTCACCACGCTTGGCAGACGGCTTAGCTACCGCGTAGATGTTGCCATAATCATCACAATTGGCAGCCGTCTTGGCCATCGAGTAGATGTTGCCATAATCATCACGCTTGGCAGTCGCCTTGGCCACCGCGTAGATGTTGCCATAAATCACCGCGCTTTTCAGGTGGCTGGACCACCGCGTAGATATTGCCATAATCACCACGCTTGGTAGGTGGCTTGGCCATAGCGTAGATGTTGCCATGCCAACATCACCACGCTTGGCAGCCGGCTTGGCGATTGCTTAGATGATGCCATAATTACCACGCTTGGCAGACTGATTGACCATCGCGTTGATGTTGCCATAATAACCACACTTGGCAGGCGGCTTGGCCAACGCGTTGATTTTGCCATAATCACCACGCTTGGCAGGCGGCTTGCCCACCGCGTAGATGTTGCCATAATCACCACGCTTGGCAGGTGGCTTGGCCATCGCATAGATGATGCTATAATCACCACGCTAAGCAGGCGGCTTGACCATCGCGTTGATGTTTGCCATAATCACCACGCTTGACAGGCGGCTTGCCCACTGCGTAGATGTTGCCATAATCACGCGCCTAACTTTGGATAGCTTAGAGTTTGACTTAAAACTACCAAGTAGAGAGTTCCAAGTATGGTATTCTCAATCTGTTGAGAAGCCGAGCAATCGATAAAAAACGATTTGACGTCTGAACGAAGTTTATTAAAATAAGTATATCGATACTTTTGGTTCTGGAATAACTCATAGGATCCTTATATCCCAGATAAATGCGGCGGGGCGGCAAGTCCTACCTTCATAATATATTTCAGTACCTAGTTAGGCATAATACTTGCTGAACACATTTGGTTTTGTGTTTTAAATTTAATCAACATTTCTGTTACCAAAACAGCCATCAGCGTTGGCAAAATAAGATATAGGTATATATAGCTAGAATGACAAAACTAATTGAATTTGTAATATAACTTGCCAACCGACCCTCAATATTATTCTTGTATACGCTCGTTATGCAGAAAATCTTTTCACTATTCATTTTCTCAAACAACGCTCTTTTATTCTTTGAGAAATATAAAACCGACTCGACGGCGTTCTTCTGAAGAATATTACCGGAGTTCACTACAGATATTATTTTTAAAACGTAGACTCGGAGCGGTAGCGATACAAAGCATGACGGTAAATGAAGCTTTTAAATTATTTGCTTTCGAAAATGGGGTTTAAAGGAATTTTAATTCTAAAGACTTGAATCTAAGGAAATCTGCAATAGTTTAGGATAGGGAAAAAATTGCTTTAGTTATACATAGAAAAACAGGTAACCATGAATTTGAATGAGCTGTTTGTTAGAATCAGTGTTGTTTTCAAGGCAAAAATATACAAATATAGAAATATGAGAAAGAATAAAGAAAAAACATTTATTTAACATACACACGTACATAAATGTCTAGTCAAAAAGAAACCATGACATAGCAGACCCAGCTACCATGCAAACGCGGGCCAAATCAACTGTTTTAAGACCAGGCTCCATTACATAAGGGTTTTTTCTATAAATATGCTGGGTCAAACACAAACCTGATAAATGTGAAACGTACATATATGTTTTGAGATCTTTATCTCTCTGTGATTAAGACAAAAACGTGATTAACAGAATTTAATTACATACATTTTCTTATCAAAAATTACATTATTTTCAGTAATATTTTCATTTTTCTACTCAACGGTTTATTTTATATCTCTAAAATAAATTTTACAGCAAGAAAATATAGTTTATTATCCATTGTCAAGACAAAATTTACTTAACTAAATTATTAGCCTGCCAACGACCTTGTTACGCGCACCTCAGTGCTTGTTGCGGGTAGCGGGTGGCAGAGTGTAGAGGCGGAGCTAGCGTGGGAAAATGCATTAATAGAGCCTGGCCTTAATTAACTTTATTGTTGCAACCGCTCTTTGTGTGGCTCTATGGGGCAGGCTTATGTTCAGCAGAGGTCATGTTCCGGCTGAGATGATGATGTTGATGATTGTTAATTTAATAAAAGAAGAAGAGATATAGGCAGAAAATGGGTTAAATAGTAAACTTGTTGTGTTACAAACATAGATCTAATTATAAGTAGGTAGATTAGATTGTAGATCCTTAGGCGTAGACCGTACAAATTATGTGCAACGCACGCTATCGGTCTTCTTTGACCTTAGTCACAATCGGAGTAGTGGAGTAGCATGCACATGTTAGCAGCTATTCTCATTCGCGCTTCAGTCTTGGTATTTCTCTCTATCTTTGTTGTTGATACACATGAAGCACGATAGTGAAAATGTAGCTGTGTGGGTGTTTGCCTGTAGTTGTATCTAGCCCAGTTTTATATAGGTACGTGATATTAACCGTGCCGCATCTTCCCCCCTTAAACTAGATCTATGGTTACAACAGTATCTGTTAACACGTCAACTAACTGTCTCGATGAAAAGAAACCATGACGTCTACAATTCTACATGACATCTTTGACCCAACTACCAAGCAGTCGCGGCCACGGGCCACAGTTGAGTTGACCCACTTGGCATGCATTCGCGGGTCAAATCAACCCTTTTATCGGACTGAGCGAAAGGTATTGTGTTTATCAGACAATGTATATATGTCTGTTCCTGTGCAGCATTATATAGACCAAACACGTGGACCGATTTTCATGATTCTTACGTCAATCGATTTGTCATAATCTTGAGAGTGCTACTAAAGATATGACAGTAATCAAAATTCAATATGGCCACAACTAGACGCCATAATGTAAAAAATAAAAAATAAAAGTCAACGAACCTTGCTAAGTGGGTTATCTATAACGGTTTAAAGTTGGTTAGCAACCATTCTCACTGTGAAGGTGTTTGACCGTGCTTGTTAACTATCTTGAAACAGACTTACTGCAACTTGAAGTTGAATAGTACTTGTCGTGTTATTATAACAGTCTGTTTCGCACGTCACCTGTCTCCATGAAAGAAACCATGACACAGCCGGCTGGCATGCAATCGCGTGCCAACCCACCACTTTCTTACTTTACTGTCTACTTAACGCAGACGCTAAACCACTTGTTATTTTAAGCTCTTTGGGTTGCCAAATGTTAAAAGTAGATTACTGTATCGAGCGGAAAGTGACTTATTGCTGCACCGAGTGTTAGATTGGAGCCCGAGTTTTAGCGAGCGCTCTTAAAACACGAGTGCTGCAAGGAGCCACTTGAGCGAGTGTCAGTAATCTGCTTTTCTTTCCACTACAAAGTAATATCACAATTGGCCACCATCCATATTTGTATTGTGTAAAATATGTAGGAACTAAAAATGAATGAATAACAAGCACAAATTAATATATATATATAATGTAGCTTTATACACAGCCACCATTTTCTTAGAACGACGAAATAAAAACCAAATTGAGTTGCTCTGAAAAGAGAATATTTTATTAAACAATGCCTTATATATTTGTCTTTATGATTATGTACGTTTAATGCAAATAATTACAAATCTTACCTGAAAAGAGAAACAACATTTAAAGCTATTATTTCACAAATTCCTTGACCTAAAATGTAGTAATAAAGTACACTCGTCTGACGACAGATTACATCTCAAATCCTTCCACAGATCTACTTACTACCACCGCTTACACATGATACGCGACATTCGGTGAATGCGCGGCAAATAAACAATTTAAATAATTAAGTTACATTAACTTCATTTACATATATATAGCCCCCCCCCCCCCATTATACTCTTAGAATTTTAGAACCATCTCGATCACATCAGCTTTCAAACAGAAAAAAACGCATCAAAATCGGTCCATTCGTTTGGGAGCTACGATGCCACAGACAGACACAAACAGATATATATACCCTTAACTTATAACACACCTCTCTTTTCACATAGGGGGTTAAAAAATAGACAAATGTGGCACCGATATCAATTACTCTACAAATGTAACCAGAATTTGAAAATAACAAGAAAGATAACACAGTCCACGTATACTTAGAGAGAAAAATATTGTTGGTTTTACCCGACTACGGCGAAGTAAGGGAAGGGTAATGAGTTTAACAGTCTTTGTATGTATGTAAGTGGATGTTCCACCATAGCGTCGCCGCTATTGGTCCGGTTTTGACAAGCGAGGTGTCAATTCGTCTTCAATTATAATGTCACTAGCAGTACCCGCGGCTTCGCACGGGTGGTCATATCTCCAGGTTAAACTACTCTACTCGTATGTGCTATTCGAAGAGCAAAAACACATTTGATCAAAATTCCTGCAGCCGTCAAAAACATTTTTATCGATTGCTCGGCTTCTACTCATCGTATTCAGATACCAAGTCCCAGTTTTTTAGTTAAACCCTAAGCTATCCAACAGTTAAAACCGCATCGCAATCGGTTCAGTAGTTTTTACGTGATTCGCGATCAAATATACAGACAAACTAACAGACAGACACGATTTAAAAAAATGTTCTATTCTTCTTCAGTAGCTTACTTTAAGTACCAAAGACCATTTTTTTTATTTATGTTCATTGTACAGACTTTTTCGTTCTTATTGCTATATTATAAGTATAGATAGAAGATTATTGTGAATAGATATAGATTCGAGATATAGGTCCGATCTTGACAAGCGAGGTAGCAATCTTATCAATTCGTCTTCATCGCTAGTGTCATAGGCTATTGTACCCGTAGTCGGATTTTTGAACTTATATCTTATTATCCGACAGGAATACCTCACAGACTTATTTGCCGTAGACAGAACCACTGTTCCTTGGCTCGATCTAAAAACCATTCCTCACTTCCTTCCAATTTGCCAACTGCGACAATGTTAAGCTCAACGAAGATATAACCGTAGAAAAGCAAGGCTCACTTAAGCAATTTACGTAACTTAGAGCATAGTTACTAAGCGCTTTCCCGTGAAAATAAACTGGAAAAATGTTGATTACTCGATGTAAGAAACGGTTGCCATGGAAACGAAATAACAAGGATGTCAAAAAACATCAAGAGCATTGGTGCTATACCTACTTTTGTATTGGTTTTTAATATCCTAGAAGAACATAGGATGCATTTTTTCGAGATAAACAGTAGTCCGCGCGGACGAAGTCGCGGGAGGGAAAGCTAGTTAAAAATAAAATGGTCTAAGATACTTAAAATAAGCTACTGAACAAGAATATAACATTTTTTTAAATCGTGTCCGTCTGATTGTTTGTCTCTATGTTTGTTCGAGCATCACGTAAACACTGCTGGACCGATTGCGATGCGGTTTTCACTGTTGTATAGCTTGTGGTTTGACTTAAAAACTGGTGTAGGTACTTGGTATCTCAATCCGATGAGTAGAAGCCGAGCAATCGGTAAATATAATTTTGACGGCTGAAGGAATTTCGATCAAATGTTGGTATATAGGTATTTTAGGTCCTGGAATAGCACATAAAGTACTTTTAACCTAGAGAAATAATCACGCGTGCGAAGCCACGGGCATCAGCTAGTGGTGGAATAAAGAAACTCACTACTCACTACATGAGCCCTAAAAACATACCACTCCTTTTTTTGGCAGTCGTGTTAAAACGTACACTTATACGAGCGCTTACCCGCGTCTTACTTTGTCTGGGTTAAAAGTAACCCATGTGTCAGATAGATTTTATCAATTACTCGTATATTTTTCTTTTTAACTACATATGCTTTTTCTTACTTCTATATTATACTAGCTTTCCCGCCCGCGATATTGTCCGCGCGGATTACAGTTTATCGCGAAAAAAGCATCCTATGTTCTCCTAGGATATTGAAAACCAATCCTAAAGTAGCTATAGCACCAATGCTCTTGATGTTTTTTGACAGACTTGTTTTTCGTTTCCATGGCAACCGTTCCTTACAGCAAGTAATAAACATTTTCCAGTTTTTCCGTGGAAACTTATAATTTTCCTGGTTAAAAGTATCCTATGTTTTATTCCGGGGTATAAGCTACCTCCTTTCTAAGTGAAAATTCCCCAAACAAACAAACCGTTTCACTTTTATATATTGGTATGGATGTATAGATAGATATAGATTCAGTTACATTATCTGGTACAGTTGCATCTACATTTTGTACTTCCCAGACCCTTGCAAAATCACACTGGTAAGCTCAAACATTAGAATTATCTAATAAAAAAACACCTCAGAAAAAACCAAACAATAGTCATACATCATCCACATAATATCCACAGCTGAACGTTACCAAAATAGACTGGAAATCACTTATAACCCCTATAAAAGGTACACAATCGAGTTATCTAATAACTAGGGTCCCATGTGTGATGATGTTCCCAATTATTTCCCCGCACTACGTAAATGTTTTCCTTATAGCCAAGCTTAGGAGAAAACTTTGAGAGAATGGAAGAAATTCGCACACAAATCATGTCGAGTGATTAGAATGTAATCATTGGTTCGATAAACGCTGATAACTATAGTTGCGTAGTGCGGAGGTACTAGTGCTCCTGGATGGTTAGTACTCGTACAACACATCGCAATTCATGGCAATGAGCAAATAAATCTAATGAAATCTTGACCAACTAGATCGATCGCCTGTATTCATGACCATCTACAAGTCTAGAGAGCGCGCCCAATCTGCGGCCGGTCCGTACTGCTGTCAAATAATATTTACCATAGCAGTGCAGACATTATGATAGGAAATTTAACGCCAGTAAACGACATTGACACCCGGTTCCCGAAACACATGTCAAATCAAGAATCAGCCATCGGGCTGTCACATTTGACTGTCTGTTAACTCTCTTCGGGTTTCTGAAAGGAAATTCATCTAAAAATTCGGTAATTGATTGCTAACAAGAGATCATTTTATCGATATGCAGGCTAATTCTTGCCACCGAGCACCCATTGCGGGTGCGCTTGAAGGTCGTGAAGGATTTGGAATTCACTAAACAGTTAACGCGCACCCGTCAAGCACCCGCAATCAAAACTAATACCGGGAAACCGGTAACTAGGCGGCAGAATTAAGCTAAACCTAGCCTACAAATACTTCTAGCAGAAATAGGACTTTTCAAATTTTGCCGGGTTTTATGTTCGAGTGATTATCTATGGGTGGCGCGCCAGCCAACCAATGGCGGCAATCGCCCTCCAACAATCATCGTCAGAATTTATTTTCTGTTTTTTCTCTCTCGATTTTAATCTATTATGTATAATAGCATCGTAAGTTTTGTAGTGATCTAATAATATGCCAATAAACTTTTTGTAGATTGTGTACGTCTCTGAAAGAAAATCTAAACATATTATTTCGCAGCAATAATGTTCTTACCTAATTACCTATCAAATAATTATTACGACAGCCTATTTAAAAATACCATGTTCCTATAGGTATATTGACTATAGTGCTTCTCAGGTAAAGTTAAACTTCAACTGAAAATAATCTTTGCCGTCGAGTAAAAATGCTGTGAATGAAAACATGAATGAAAACATGTTATTCCTTGTACCTACACTACTTTTGTGCAAAACAATTAATTCAATAAATAAATAAAACGCCAAAAAACGAAGAACTAAATATATTTGCGATTTAGAAATGTATTTCTAGATGAAATTTCTTGCTTTGTACCTATATAGAAGTGTATTGTATCTACCTACGTCCTAAGTATCGTTGTAGATTTACAAAAATGATGTTCTTGTCTCCGATGAAGCAAAAAGAAGCGTTATGATTTTAACCGGCATGAATGTATGTATGTTCAGCTGTTCCGTCATAAGTTTTATACTACTCATCATAATTTGACAAATGAGGTATCGTTGTAAGCGTACTCATCGTCCGCTGATGGTTATAGGCAATATGACGTCACATTAAATTGAATAGCGAACACATAGCCGTGAAATAAAAAAAAACTTTGATGTCGTGTTTGGTATCAAATTAAGGTCCTAATTAGCACATTTCGAAAATATATACAGTAGAAAAAACAAAGGAACTAAAACCCGACTACGGTCTTAGTAGACTAAAAAGTCACAAACAAGAATATTCAAATGTTTTAGAAATTTGAAACTGAGTGTGATATAAATTTATCAGTATTTATTTAACAAAGTAGGTAAAGCGCACTGCTCCGGCCCTAAAGATTTAAATTTCTAAAAGTTTGAATATTCTTGTTTGTGACTTTTTAGTCCACTGAGTCCGTAGTCGGGTTTTAGTTTTTGAACTTATAGTTTTATTAGTCTCTAATGACAATTCGAGAAATAATTGATAGATTCAGGCGTTACTTTGCGGAAATCCATATTTAAAATGAACAAAATAAAAATATGTAGCTTACTTCCGCCAAAACTGTAAGTCAGACAAATGATAAATGGAAAATTAACACAAGTAAAACCCCACGCTAAACAAAACCCTACCCCAGATTGAACTAATGAAAAATATAAATGAAAGAAAAGCTAAGGCCTGGAGGCAAAATCAGTCCAGCATTCGACGAGTCAATATCACCCGAAGATGCCTCGTGCAGAGGCGAAACACGTGTCGTATTGATGTCAGAAGTTTGGTATTTGGATCGAGGTATATGTTTTTTATTGTGTTTTTTTATATTATATGTATATGAATATATAAGTGTTTCGATACTTGTATTTGGGTAGGGTTTGTTTAGCTTGGGGGTTTTTTATTGTGTATATATTTTATTTATTTTTTGCCTCCAGGCCTTAGCTTTTCTTTCATTTATATTTTTCATTAGTTCAATCTGGGGTAGGGTTTTGTTTAGCGTGGGGTTTTACTTGTGTTAATTTTACCATTTATCATTTGTTAGCAAAAATAATAACTACCAAAACAAAAGCTACGTATGAGCGAAAATAAATAATGAGAGGAATCGCTGTCCGGGGAATAACCTCTTGGTGGAAGTCATGATAAATTGTGTTTGGCGTTCTATTGATATTACATACGGGAATGCTGTAGGCATTCTTTGTTCGTTCATAATGCGATTCTATGTAATTTTGAACACATTAAAAGTACCGCACAAGTTCACCTGACCGATTTCAAAGGAAAATATATTTTGAGATTTTCCATGAAGTTGCCGAACTAAAGCATTTTTAACTCCCCAAGAAAGAAAGGGGAGCTATAAGTTTAGGGTGGGGGTGAATCTGTGTGTCTGCCTGTGGCATCATAGCTCCCAAACGAATGGACCGATTTTAATGGGTTTTGTTCTGTTTGAATGCTGATGCGGTCTTAGCTGGTTCTTAGCTATAATCGGAGGATCAGTGGTTATATATATGTTTAATTTGTGTTTTTTTTCTGTGTTTTAATTTCTTTGCGATGATAGATTTACTTTTGTAATCCTTCGGGCAACGCGCATGCAAGCGCACATAACGTTATTATGCGATATCGAGTGAGCGGTTACGAAGGAAAAATATGGTGAAAAAAATGGGGTTTACCTCTACAATATCTACGTATAAATATAGGTATGTACAGCCTCGTACAATTTGTAGAGGCTTTTCCCTATATTCTGAACCGAGATTTTTATACCGCCGAAAGCTGAAAATGTATTCTAAACATTGTCAAGCCTCGTTACCGGTATCGTTTGCTCACCAGCGACTCCAAATAAAAGCACACCTGAAGCACCACTTGTAAGGTAGCAACAACAAAAAAATGGCGTTGAAATTCCAAAGAAGTTGAATCGCAGCTCCTCAGAGAAGTGTTGGCTGTCCTCCAAGAATATCTTGAACTTGAGGATGTGTCGGACAACGACGTTACATTCTGTTTTGGGTAACCAAAACAGAATGTAACGTCGTTGTATTTGTCGTTGTCGTTGTCGTTGATCGTTGTTTTACTGTAAAGTAACGAGCGAGGATTGAAAATAAGTATCCCAAAAATTGTGAACAGATCAATATTTGTCTGGTTCGAATTATTTATCTAGGGGATCCATAACTTATTATTCAAGATGACCATTGGTATGTGATCAATTTTCACTGTATTGGTCTTACATTAGTAGACTGAGCTTGAGTGGCATGCATTAGGACTACCTAACATAGCCCTCGCATAGGCATGATACGCATTATAGTCCACACTTACCTGCGTATTGTAGGCTTCGACTCCTGTCGCAGGCTACGTCCAGAAGTGGAGAATAGTTAGTCAAAGGGCCCCAGGTTCATGCTAGTACGTTATTTCGTTAGTTTTGTTTACATATTAATTATTAAAATTATACCCGCATGGTCATTTCATTTAAAAGTAGCCCATACGTGCGACCAAAAGTACCTATAAAGTACTATTACATTTCTTCAAAATTAGTTCAGGCGTTAAATTGTTTGTTATCGATTGCTCGGCTTCTACTCATGGGATTAAGATACTATGTACCCCAGTTTTTAACTCAAACCCTTAGCTATCCAAGTAAAAACCGCATCGCAATCGGTCCAGTAGTTTTTACGAGATGCTTTTTAATTCAAAGCTTGAGTTTTCCTACAAATAAATAAAATTCGTAAATTTTACTCCCGAGACGTATCATCTTTCCCGCTCTACATGATCACGGATAACCTGACACCTCGGCCTTAAGGTATATTTTCTACACTAGAATTCTTAAAATTCGAGTTTAAAGTGACAAAATTTTCATTTTTAAGATAATTTCGCATAGCATTCGTATAATCTCTTGTAATTTTGTTTGTTTTTCGATTTATTTTTGTATATTTTTATTATGTATAGGGTAGTTAATGGTTAATTTAAATAATTTTAAGTTTCACTAAGCTGAATCCCCCTCACGTCTTTTTTACTAAAAATACATCTTTATCCTGTTCTAAATTATTAAACTCTTTAAATATTTAGGTTTTTTATTAATAAATTATCATAGCTCACTGTAAAATACTTTATCCCGAAACAGGGGACCAACTCACGAACTTAAAAACAGAGCTAAATTTTATCACGAAATAGAGTTCAAACAAGTGGTCCACAAATAAATGAATATAAAAAAACACAAACTAAAACTGCATAATTCATGCATTAAATTATTGGCAGAAAACCAATATTCATCACACAAAAGCTTTCCACCGAAATCATGTTTAGTGATATATTTAAAAAAACTTAGGCGGGGTAGGCTCTCAATTGTTTGTCCTGCTCGTCCAGATGCAGTGCGAGCGGGAGAGGTGATGCAGCTCGGGTGTCGATTTTAGATAAATGTTGTGCTTTTCTTTCGATATCTCAATACATAAAACTCAATTAAAACGAGTGGCTCTGTGAGCTGTAGACCTCGCGGGCACAAACTTTTTTGCAAACAATCTAGCGGTGCATAGTTAACTTCTTGTAAAAGTAACATTAATTACCAAGGTGCTCGATCAATCCCTACCTAGTAGGTAAAAGGCTGATTCCACTGGTAGAAACCGAAAAGTGAGCAATTTACTGCATTTTTACACGACTGCCCAAAAAAAGGAGTGTTATGTTTCTAGCATTCATGTATGTGAGTTTCTTTATTCCACCATAACTTTGAAATGCCTGAACATATTTAGACGTATGGGGTATCGTTAGAATCCTTTCATCCCCCCGAGTAACATAGTTTATAACTTTTTAGAAAAAAAACAATATGGCGCCAGTATGGTTCCATTTTCGATTGCAAAAAAAATATTTTTTCTTCGAATTTTACAATATGGGTATCAAATTGAAGGCCTTGATAAGCACATTCCAATAGTATATAATATATTGGCATTAGTTCATTTTTGGCAGGGCTGGCGTGTTTTTTTAGCTTTTAAGCTAGTTATTGAGGAGCTATTCTGCTCATCACGCCAAATATTCTCATCAGATCTTTGGCAAATTTTTATGAGACCAATTTAAAGTCACTACCTTTTAAATAAAAAAACAACCATTGAAATCGGATCTAATAAGGCGGAGATGCCCTTTTCGGAGGAAGTACAAAAGCATTTTTGTCCAAGCTAAAATGGAGAAGCTTCGCTCGCTATTCGCGCTCGCTCGGTCAAAAAGTGTTCAAAGTGTGTAGGGTAGCTAAATAATTATTAAAAAAGAAATGTTACTTTCGCTGAAAATAACGAGACCAGCGATGAATAAAGTTATTTTCATGTGGTAGTTCGTGTTTTTTTCCCAAGGACACCAAGCCATTTCTGAAAATTCTGTTCGGTTATTTGTTTAGGTAGTATAATTTTCTATCCACAGTATTTTCAGGTTCGCATAAAGTTGTTTTAATAAGTCGTTCTCGACGTTTTGCTATTCATCTTTTTGCTGATTTCGGGCCTTAAAGTCAAAGAGCCTTAATATGTCAAAATATGGGACATTTACCTTAAAGGCTGAGAACAATAATAGCATAGAGCGGTGACATGCAGTCATATCATAACGCAACTCAGCGTTTCAGGACCAATATACCTACATAAGGCTCATGTCGGCTTCTATCCATTGCGTATTAATATCCGAAGAATATTTTATTAATTCCTAAACCAAGAAATAGTACTTACTTTACCTTCCTTAACATAACTTTCCTTACTTATTCAAGCGCATAATATTTTAAGTGCGCTAAAAACTATTTCAACCGTTCCATAAAGTTCCTCGCGTCAATCCAGCACACAAATTCACTTCCTGACCACTGCCACAAAGTTGTAGGCGACTTTGCCAACGTTCACTCTACATTGCGCTACCACAGAAAAACCAATAATATACGGTTCGCTACATCGCTGAAATTCTCCTATATCGAGAATTTGACGGCAACAAAGTACTGCGGGAACTAAAACTTGCAGTAGCTATCAGACTTCCTAAATTCAATTTGGAGTCTCATATCGTATAATCGGCTCGACGCCGCGACGTGAATGCATTTCGAAGGCTCTTCGTCTAGATTTGTCACTTTCGCAGTAGATTATACAAACAGTATCGACGTTGACGCTCTTTTGAAATTAAGTACTTAATAAACTTTATAATCTAAAATTAAGCACTTAATAAACATATAAGTAACTTCGCCATCATCATGAGTTCCACAGCTCATGATGATGGTGGAAGAAGTCCACAGCTGAAAATGATAATAATACCTACTATTTACTTATCAAAAACAATAATTGTGTATCGTTAGAAATGTTGAATCTTTATATTACTGTTGCTTAGTTTGATAATTTTATATTGAGTACTTATGATGTAAATAATACAATTAATTAATTGGTCTGTCTAGTTTATGAATGTTAATTTCATATTGTACGTTCGATGTGGGCAAACTGTATATTATGTACCTTTTTACCCGACTATGATGAAGCAAGGGGAGGGAAGTATAACAGTCTATGTCTACGTAGGTATTAATGAAAATCAATTTAATTTATTTGCCTTAAACCTGGTACATATTGATGGAAACGGTAAGTATTTATTTACCTAGTCCTGCATGTTCCACTAGAAACTGGCATACAAAAAATGATATGAAAAATTATAATAATACAATTAAATAAAAAATCGTTCAAACATTGCATTATTTCCTAGTTCCTAATAAAATGTCAAGAAATAATTGAAATAAAATAGTAATTATTATGTCACGTTTGTCTGTGATATTTGACTTTTTGGTTTATGCTACTGTGGCTTTTTGTCACAATCTGTGGTGAGGTCGCAAGTTTGTATGAAATTTATTAAATTACATTATATCACAGAATAAATAATAGCACTAACGAGACGCAAAGTCCTTACTGTTTTATATTGCACCACTATCCTCTGCAGATATATATCTCCCTCTCTCTGCTCTCTATCTTCAGTAAAAAGAGTTCGGATACACTGCAGTGTCGAGTTTGCCGGTTTGGCAAATGTGAATTCGGTTTTTCGAGTCGACTTTAATTAAAACCGCGAAATGGAAGTAGATAAATAAACGTGGAAAAGGAAAATATGTTGCGGTTAAAGTCTTCAAGTCACTTTATTTACGGAATTAATTATTGTGAACGTATAGGATACAGAGGCAGAGATATAGGTAGATACCTACTACACTATATATACAGTAATATTATAAAGAGAAAAAAATTGTTTTTTTGTATAATTGTATGTGTGTTTGTTTGTAATGGAACTCAAAAAATAATCACCGATTTAAAAAAAAACTTTCACGTATAGAAAGCTACATTATCAGCGAGTAGCATCGGATGTATCTTACTTTCACGTATAGAAAGCTACATTATCAGCGAGTAGCATGGGATGTATGTTACTTTCACGTATAGAAACCTACATTATCAGCGAGTAGCATGGGATGTATGTTACTTTCACGTATAGAAAGCTACATTATCAGCGAGTAGCATGGGATGTATCTTACTTTCACGTATAGAAAGCTACATTATCAGCGAGTAGCATGGGATGTATGTTACTTTCACGTATAGAAACCTACATTATCAGCGAGTAGCATGGGATGTATCTTACTTTCACGTATAGAAAGCTACATTATCAGCGAGTAGCATGGGATGTATCTTACTTTCACGTATAGAAAGCTACATTATCAGCGAGTAGCATGGGATGTATGTTACTTTCACGTATAGAAACCTACATTATCAGCGAGTAGCATGGGATGTATCTTACTTTCACGTATAGAAAGCTACATTATCAGCGAGTAGCATGGGATGTATCTTATTTTCACGTATAGAAAGCTACATTATCAGCGAGTAGCATGGGATGTATGTTACTTTCACGTATAGAAACCTACATTATCAGCGAGTAGCATCGGATGTATCTTACTTTCACGTATAGAAAGCTACATTATCAGCGAGTAGCATGGGATGTATGTTACTTTCACGTATAGAAACCTACATTATCAGCGAGTAGCATGGGATGTATCTTACTTTCACGTATAGAAAGCTACATTATCAGCGAGTAGCATGGGATGTATCTTACTTTCACGTATAGAAAGCTACATTATCAGCGAGTAGCATGGGATGTATCTTACTTTTATAAAATTAGAAGTCCCTACGGAAATTGCAATATTATAACCCAAGGCATCAAAAATTTTCCTATAGAAGACATTCTTATCATTATATCATTTCTTATCATTACCCGTGAAAAACTCCAAGAGGCTAAATGTCTAAATAGCCGTTTTTTACCCCCGAACAAGTAGACGGGTGTTATAGGTTTAGGGTGTGTATCACTGTGTGTGTGTGTGTGTGTGTGTGTGTGTGTGTGTGTGTGTGTGTGTGTGTGTGTGTGTGTGTGTGCGTGTCAGTTGTGGCATCGTAGCTCCCAAACAAACGGACCGATTTTGATGCAGTTTATTATGTTTGAAAACTGATTTGAACGAGATTTTTCTTAGCTATAATGGGGGTGGGGTGGGGTCGGGGTTATTATTTTTTTGAATTTGTGCTTGTTGTTCAAATTTGTCATTCAAAACATAGGTAGAATCGAATAGAGGGATAGTGGAGACGGAGATAACTACCAAAAATTCTTCTACCTCTGCTAAAACGGGTCAAAAATGAGCTGGTGTCGTTAGCTTTTGGGTCAAAAGGTTTTGTTTTTCATATTGGTCTAAAAATATACATACACTTCTTCTACTTACTCCCTTCCTCTTTAATTTCATACTGGTCAATAATATTCATCATTCATCTTTTCTTTGTCAGTTTTTCGTGATGCTTTCGGAAGCACAATCCCTATAATAGCGGATAAGAGGTTATCTGCTAAAGCAGACTTCTTCGTCGGTTGATCTTAAAACAATTAAATAAACAAAAATAAGCAAACATTCCTAATAAAATGAATCTTTTGTTAAAGCGACTGTTACGGACGGGTTAATGGATTTAGCAAGACTTATGATTACTCTTTGTAACAATGTTAACATTAACGCCGGATCTGGCAGGAAATTCAACTTTTTCATTCCATGAAAATTTCTAACCAAAATAAAAACTTTTTCTCGTCGTTTTAGTGTCATTAATGTATTAAAAAAAAGTCATTGGGTATCTAAAATAATCGTAAAAATAGGTGAATACCTCTTGGAACAGAATCCATCGCAAAAAACACAAACTTCCAGTTAAACTTCCGAGTAAGAAATTAGTAAACGCAAGACCTTAAATTATCGTAAACACATCCGATTTTGAACAAGTTCAACTTTGAACTGAGATAAGAATGACAACCCGTTTCTCAGATACCCCTGATTGCTGTAAACCTTTTCATTGTTTAGTCAGGAAGTAACTAAGGTTAGTTTTGTCGTGTTTCGAGAATATTTACGTTTGTAGTGTCGACCAGCTTTTATGGATTTTTCACCTTCGTGAGCCGTCAAATAGTGTTTTATAGATTGCTCGGCATCTAATCATCGGATTAAGATACCAAGTACCGCAGATTTAAGTCAAACCCTAAAGCTATCAAACAGTGAAAACTGCATCGCAATCGCTCCAGTAGTATTTACGGTTTGTGAAGAAACCTACAGACAAACAGACAGACAGAGATTTTAAATAATGTTATATTCTTGTTCAGTAGCCTATTTTAAGTACCCTAGACCATATTTTTTTTAATATATTTATTGTACATATTTTTTGGTACTTACTGCTTTATTGTATGTATAGATGGAATGCTACTACTTCTGAAACATATCTAACTGCCTGAACTCCTACTACATTCAGTGAATGAGCGGCACTTTTTTCGTGTAGCTATACGACTGTCGGCATTTTGAGGCCCCAGTTAAGACGGGGGCCATGGGCAAGTGCCCGCTGTGACCCAATCAAAGAAAAAAATGCCCTGATCGCAGACCGGTGACACTCCCCTGTACCAGGCCGGTCTCACTCCGGCTGGTCTTCACTTGTTTATGTACGAAGTTGAAATTTCTGGTCACCGGAAATCAGAATGAATTTAAATTAAATTTGGTGTGATTTGAGTTCATACTACAAGGTAGGGACATAGGATACTTTTCATCCCGAAAAATTAAAGGATATGGCATGAAAGATAATTAAAAGAACACGTATCACGCTGAAACTACTGGATGGATTTTATTGCAACTTGGCAGAGTCATAGTTTATACAATGGGAAAAAATTGAGGATACTTTTTATCCCGAAAAATTAAGAGTTCCTGCGGGATAATGTCCCAAATTCTGTAAATTGAAGATATATAGTAATATTTTTTTTGAGGCTGTTCTATATTCAATACTAAAGCCAAAACTGTTTTTTTTTTTTTCATTTTTGTTTTTCTGTCTGTCTGTCCGTCAGTCTGTTTGTATCTTGGCAGCGCATCACTCCGAAAGTACTCAATGAATTCAAATGAAACTTGGTATGATTTGAGTTCATTCTTCGAGGTAGGACATTGGATTGGGTTCCTGCGGGATATGGGTCCAAGTTCTGTACATTAAAGATATTGTGTTTTTTTTTTGTGGTTTCTCTATATTCTATAGTGAAGCCTAAACTGTATATTTTTCATTTTTGTCTGTGTATCTGTCTGTCTGTATCTTGGCCGCGCATCTCGCCGCCTTAACTACTGGAAGAATTCAAATGAAACTTAGTATGATTTGAGTTAATACAACGAGGTAGGGCATAGGATACTTTACATCCCGAAAAACTTATGGGTTCTCGCAGGATAAGGGTTGAAACTTATTTAAAAGAACACGTACCACGCTGAAACTAATGGACGGGTTTTGATGCAACTTGGCACCGTCTTAAGTTATATGATGGGTTTGAGGACACGTTTTATCCCGATGGGCTTCTGCGGGATATGGGTCCAAAGTTATGTTAATGTTGAAGTAATAAATAATATTTTTTGGAGAGTTCTCTATATTCGATACTGAAGCCAAAACTGTTTTATTTTTTATTTTTGTCTGTCTGTCTGTATCTTGAACGCGCAACGCACCGAAAAAACTGAATGAATTCAAATGAAAATTGGTATTGTTTGAGTTCATACTACGAGGTAGGACATTGGATACTTTTTATCCCAAAAAATTAAAGGGTTTCTGCAAGATAGGGGTTAAAAGTTATTAATAAGATCACGTATCACGCTGAAACTACTAGGCGGAGTTTTTGATGCAAATTGACACAGTCATATATCATATACTTATAATAAAGCAATAGGTAAAAAGGCTGTAAGTACAAATAAGATAAATAAAAAAATGCTCTTGGGTGCTTAAAAAGCTATAGAACAAGAATATAAGATTGTTCTATGTTAAAACTTGATTATTGTATCATCAATTTCATTTCTTGTGCAATAAAGAGTTATCTATATATCTATAACAACTTTTTGAATCGTGTCTTTCTGTCTGTTTGTCTGTATGTTTGTTTGTTCACGCATCACGTAAAAACTACTGGACTGATTGCGATGCGGTTTTCATTGTTTGATAGATTAAGGTTTGATTTAAAAACTGGTGTAATTGGTATGTCAATCCGGTGAGTTAGAAGCCGAGCAATTGATAAAAGTATTTTTGACGGCTGAAGAAATCTTGATCAAATGTTGGTATATTGGTCCTGGAATAGCACATTATGGTAATGTGACCCTTAAGAAAAGACAACGCGTGCGAAGCCGCGGGTACAGCTAGTTCTTTGATAAAAAATTAACTAAATTCATAATTTTAACACTCATTTCATTTTTATAGTGTCAGGCTAGAATTTAAATTCGCTACTAATGCTTATTTAACAGCGTTTTTAAACGGTTTTATTTAGCTTGACCTGATTGTTGATGGTGATGTTTTTACCAGACTGGCAAAGCAAAGGCACGCAAAGGCACATACATATATGTATGTATATATGTGTGTCTGTTCCTATATGCTACATAGACCAAACGCATGGACCGATTTTGATGATTCTTACGTCAATCGTTTTGTCATGATCTTGCAAGTGCTACTAAAGAAAAAACATTAATCAAAATTTAATATGGCGACAACCAGACGCCATATTGTAAAATAGGAAAAAATTAAAGTTGACGAATGTTCAATCATTGAATAGGTAATATAAAAATTATCTTTAGGTTTCTCTTATCATTTTTCATTTCGAATGATCATTTAGGATCTATTACGATTTCAAGTTAGTTAGCAACCATTCTCACTAAAAAAATATTTAAATAAAAATAAATTATTATTATTATTATTATCAGCCCATATCGTCCCACGGCTGGGCAAAGGCCTCTCTTCCCTCCTTCCAATTTTTCCGGTCTATTGCTTTAGTTCGCCATTCTTTCTCGTACACGTCAAGTTCGTCTCGCCACCGTCGTCTAGGCCAGCCACGCTGTCGCTTGACGCCTTGCGGGATCCATTCCGTGATGGATTTAGCCCACAGCTCGTCTGACATACGACAGACGTATCCAGCCCAGTCCCATTTAAGCATGGCTGTTTTTTGGGTTACATCTGCGATCTTGGCCTTGGAGCGCAGTATTGTATTTCTGATACGATCTGTCAGTTTTACTCCCAAGATACTGCGCTCCATCGCTCGCTGGCAAACCTCGAGCGTGGACCTTCGTTGAACAGTCAAAGACCAAGTCTGAGCGCCGTATGTGAGGATGGGGAGAATGCACATGTCCATGAGTTTACGTTTTAGGCACATGGGTAAGTTACCCTTCATTAAGTCCTTCATGGCCCAATAGCTCCTCCAGGCGTTTTCGGTGCGTCTAGCAACTTCTTTGTCTTGTCTTGGCTGGAAGGAAATTATTTGGCCAAGATATACGTACTCCTGGACATACTCAATCTCCACATCCAAATAAATCAGCCAAATAAATTGTTATAAAAACAAAAACCCGACTGCGAACAAAACTAAAAAGAAACAAACATGCTTTAGATTTTTGATTTTGAAATATGAGATGCAGTCGGCGGCATCTTATTGTTCAAAATCAATCTTATTTTAATTTGTTATTTATAATATTTTATTTTTATTTGTTTGTTTGAGTCAAAGTAATTTAAATTTTATCCCCTTCCTGTTGACCGATTGATATGAATTTTGGTACACACCATTAGTACTAATGACAATACAATGAAAAATATTAATTACTAGCTTTCTCGCCCGTAACCTCGTCCGCGTGGACTACTGTTTATCCCGAAAAAAAAACATCCTATGTTCTATCCTGATATTAAATATCTATGCAAAAATAGATATAACACCAATGCTCTTGATGTTTTTTGACTTACTTGTTATTTCATTTCCATGGCAACCGTTCCTTATAGCGAGTAATCAACATTTTTCCAGTTTTCCCGTAGAAACTTGCAATTTTCTGGGATAAAAAGTATCCTTAGTTTTATTCCAGGGTATAAGCTATCTCCATTCCAAATTGAATCAAAATCCGTTCTGCCGTTACCGCGTGAAAGCTCCCCAAACAAACAAACAGACAACGGTTCACTATTAAGTATTGGTATGGATCATTGTAAATCCAAGATGGCTGCCGCCACGAAATGACTGATTAAATATATTTTTCAACAACCACAATATGGGTATGAATATTAAATTAAGGCCTTTGCTAGTAGAATACAGGACACCATGAAAAAAATACAAATCCAAGATGGCCACCGCCACAAAATGTCGGCTTACTTATTTTTTTAATATTGAAACTCAATATAAAATACAATTGGTTATATGAAAAATCAACAAAATAAAATCTATTTTTTGGAGGAAAATATTTATGTTTTTGAAGAAATTTATTGTTTTTGTTTATAATAATGATTAATTTTAGGTTATTTTATTTTAAATGTAGGACTCAGTGCATTCTTTGTAATAATATATCGATTACTTTGTTTATATTACTTAAGTTTTTTTTAATTTGTAAATTATTGTTTTTTTAAAGTTCCTATCGAAATACCCTGTAATGTTAGTTTTTATAATTTAAGTCAAAAATACAGATTTTTTGTAACTCAAACTGACCGTAGTGTCGGTCACGAATTATTTTTCTAATAAATATTACAATAATGTGTTTACGTCTTTTATTGATCCATTTTCGGATACTTAGTTTCAAGCACTTATAATTATATTATTTAGAAATGTAACACCTACAGAGAGGAATAATTTCAAAGTTTAAAAACACTCTCGAACATGACTTGCTTTTGCGTGTAGAGTCGATCACGTTTACAATTTCAGATATTTAAGCTTATTTAAGCGGATTTTCTGTGTACACTTCGTTTTAAAAGTATAATTGGAACTTTTACTATAAAACCGTGTATAAAAATAACCAGTAAACTTAGTAGTATTTGTAATATAAGGCGAAAAAGCACGCAATTTTTGTCAAATGTTGTGTCGGTCACATATGGAATTGCCCAGATTATTAGGCATTACTAGAGAGCATAATATAAAAGTCCGTGGGCAAAAAGTTTATTTTAAATAATGGGTATGTATGTGCTTGAGATTCATTCACCGGTAAACGCTCAGATTTGCCAAGTACCACGCGACAAATTAAAGCTCAAAATATTTGTTTCTTCATTACCTAATTGACCTGTATAATTAACCTAGATAATTCGCCCTCCGTAGACGTCCCCGCGATGTCCTGGACGATCCGGACGACGCCATCGCAGTCAAAGTACTGGCAGCGATGGCCTCGTCCAATTCGACCACCTCTGGCAACCCGCCAGGGGGTATCAACACACTTAGACACAGACACCGACCTCGCCGGCGAGGTCGAAGGTCCCATAACACATAGTCAGATATTATTCGCTTTCGAGTTTCTTGCCGATTCTTCTCGAAGGTGTATTCCTAAAAAAAACCTAGATAAAATAATTCTCCATTTTTTTTGTTTGTTATGTAGTCTGTTGTATACACTAAACAAATATAACATATAAAAAAAATACTTGAGTAGGCAATTTGTTGCGGAAAGCTAGCGTACGAACTAGTGAACTCCATGAATCTGTCATGACAATGTGAGGAGCGTTCAACTTGAACGCGCCAGTTCCTCACACAGACTATTATTTAATCTGTGGTTTAAGTAAGACAGTGAAATTTTCACCGGATAAAACTTAACTAGCGAGGGTTCGCTGAACTAAATCATAGGTTTAGCTGTCAAATTCGATTAACAACTTGTCGAATTCTTGTTCAATAGCATAAATAGATCCCCTAGACCATTTTTTTATTATATTCGTTGTACCGACTTTTTGTTACTGCTATAATAAAAGTATAGATAGTAGGTATTTACGAATAAAACAAACAACAAATTGAATTTAACCGCGAATCGAATGACTAACAGCTGTCGAGTTTTAGGCAATTTCTTCGTGGTATGTGCTACCGCGTAGTATTCTTAGAGTAATCTTCTAAAGGGTAGTATCTTCTGCCCGCGGCTTCGCCCGCTGAATTGAGCCTTGATAGTTTTTTTTACTTTTACTTTTTTTTTTTAAGAAATAATTTATTCTCACAAACTGTACACAGCAACACATAAATCAACAGAGAAACTTAACTATATTTACACTTCTTACTGTTATTCTGGAGGGTAATACGATGAACGATAAAATATTAAACCATTACGGGCAATAAATATTTTGGTATATGTATAAACTAACGTGAGCGTAATTTTACAATCGACTGCGCAAGCTCCTGAGGATGGACATCTTTAACGTCCGAACACCGGTCGAATTGTTCGACGAAATAACGTGACAGACGTAAACATATCTATATATAATAATCATATTGAATATTTCTAGAGCTAATGCCAAAATGACCACAAAATATAACGCAAAATAATTTTATTACCACAGTACATACCTATATTATATCCGTAAGAACTATAATGAACTGTGGTATTACAAAAACAAAGAATATGCTCGTTTAACCCCTTTTTCGCCGAATCTTTAAGTTTCTTCGCAAACTACAAAATGCAACAGTCTCATAACGAAATTGTTACCATGCACAGAATAAATAAAAGTATGACATGGTCTTAACGTGTCAAACCAAACGCATTCCTGCTCTTCATTCAGCTGTCATAGTAATATGCAATGTATAAAGCAATTACTTACCTCTGTGAGTGACATAGGCCAAAATGTACGGTACTTACGTGAGCCGGAATTCTCGGAATAACCGCTTTTCGCGGGCGGCGATGAAAGCATGGGCGGGCGGCATAGCAGCTTACAAAGCCAGCGGCATGGCGCCCCGAGTGATACGCGGCTCACCACGGTGCTCACGCTCGGACCTCGGTCGCAGCGTTGCCAGAATGTTACTTTTGTAACATTTGACGTTACTTTTGACCCTTTCATGTTACTTTCATGTTACATGACTATAAATGTTACTTTTACGACTAAAACAAATATATTCATATGTTATCCAGCATTAAATAAATAATCGTGAAACGGAACGCACCAAAGGAAGTTTTCGTTCGTCGTGTTGGCGCCATATAGTAACCTAAACATCAATGGTTGGCACATAAGATTTTGAGCCATCTTCGTCTCGAATTGGATCAATCGCGAATAAGTTGAATTGTTGCTATGAAGCGTAGCTATGAAGACTTTTTGACCGAGTGAGCGCGACGCGCCTCCGTTTCAGCTTGGGCAAAAATGCTTTTGTATGTGTTTCCGTCTGCCCGGCTGTTCTCCTCTACAGGTCGCATTTCTCAACCTATCTAGACGAAACATCGAAACGGATTTTTGATTGGGGGGGGGGGGGTTTATTCCTCCAAAAATGGGTATAAAGGGGGCTGAACAAGGTCTGACATCTGGAATTACGAAAGCATTTTTGCCCAAGCTGAAACGGAGATACTTTGCACTCGTCCGGTCAATAAAGTGCCATATTACAGTAATAGAGTCGTTTCCTACATAAAATAAGATAATGTTTCTTTTCTCTTGAAAATGTTACTTTTAGAGCTGTCTCGTGTTACTTTTGACTATCGGCCACTGGCAACACTGCTCGGTCGCTAGGCAACGAACACAGAATAAATAATAGGCATGGATGCCCGCGGCGGCCGGGCGGCGACGCGCGTGCGCGCCTGCGGGCGCTCGCTGCTATTAGCTCGTTCGACGCACGTTTGCGCATGAAACACGGCGGCAACAAGACGCGCGAACTTTCGAATTCGTTTTGTTATCACTGTGCACTAAACAAAATACATTTTCCGAATTGCCATTACACTTTTCACATACCTAATATACATTTTATGTTATCACTAGACGCGACTCTCAATTGCATCTATGAACGCTATCACTTCGCTCGACTTTTCTCAGTAACGGAGTCACTGCCGGCGGCGCCGCCTCATGACTCTCGTCGGTGCACGATATTGTCGTTGCCACTATTTTCAAAATTAGTCCGCAACTGACAATGACGATTTAACCATGGATTAATAGTCTATGGCAACTCACATAAGTACCTAGAACGGGTTACCTAGTAGGAGTGGGTCATAACGTCTTTTGTCCGTAATCGGTTGTACGCAGTTTCGAGGTGTACGCGTGTCGCGTAATTAGTTTCAAAACTGCTTATTTTTGTAACCAGTTATTTATGTATACCACATGGTTACTTTGAGATACGATGACGATACGATTATTCTTTCTGTACTGTGTTATCAAATTGAACTTTCCTTCATACTATAACGAGGCTTAGAGACCTGGCTGCTAAATTTAATTTTATTAAAATTACTTTTCCTTCAGAATTTTCTGTAAAGACGGAATGGTGTATTTAGAAGGTCATTTGATTTTCTATACAGGGTTTTTCTATATTACAATTTAGCCCTACATTAAAAGTTTTTTAAATAAATCGGTTCAGATCCGGATTCACATTTAAATATGTGTGTTGTGCCACTTGTTTTGTTGATAAACGGGTACAACGCCATTGATTGTAAGGCCGGTTTTACTAAATGTATGAGCATACATTTAGTAAAACCGGCAAGGAACGGAATTACCTAGCTATACTATGTTTTAGTAATTCGTATTTTCGTAGCAAAACCGCTAGGGGTGATTATGGCGGCTTATGCTCTCTTTTTTAACGAATTCTAGTGTTTGATAAGCACGCACACATCGATATCGATGTGGCGGAGTCACGGTGAGACTCGATTCGAGAATCGAGCCTGTAACTACTTTCAATAATCGGTTCAATGAAACGCCACCACGCAAGCCGTCTCGCGTCAGTCAAAACAGCGTACGAAAAATAATCGTTACATTCGAAACTACGTATACGATTATCAGTCTCATAACCAGTTACTGAAACCGATTACGTTAAATAACGCCCACTCCTCTTAGAGTAGGAACCAATCTTTATGGCGGCTGAGAAGTTAGGCGCAAGGCGCTGCGCAATAGCTAATTTTAGGTGTAAGCGGGCTTTGGAGAGGTGAGAGGACGGGGCACACCCTCCCGCTAGCCCACCGCATCCCGCGCGCGCCCGCCGCATTTGTGCTTACGCTACATCCGTACGCTGCACACATGCATGCGATTCTGTACATGAAGTACAGTCTAGTTAGTTATTTTAAAGTTGTCTTTTACCAACCAATACTATCCAACAACACGATATCAGCATATTCCGATATTAATATTATTGTGTTGACGTATGTTAACATAATTTCATGATTGGTTAAAATATAATGAATAGGTTAAAGCGTTAAGTGTCGACGCTAATTTAGCTACTAGAAACATAGCTATCTATAGGTATAACATTATTTTATCATTCCATTATTTGTATGTACTTAACACATATATTTTTTCAATCATAACATTATTTTCATGTGACATGTAATTAAGTATGGTTTATGTACCTTATTAAATACTAGTTTTCCCGCCCGCGACTTTGTACGCGCGGACTACTCTTTATCGCGAAAAAAACATCCTATTTTCTTCCAGGATATTAAAAACCAATGCAAAAGTAGGTATAGCACCCAATGCTCTGATGATGATTTTTGACAGACTTGTTATTTCGTTTCCATGGCAACCACAGACCATTCTGTGATGGCAACCGTTCCTTACAGTGAGTAATCAACATTATCCAGTTTTCCCGCGGAAACTTTCAATTTTCCGGGATGAAAAGTATTCTAGGGTATAAGCTGTTTCCATTCTAAATTTCATCAAAATCCGTCCAGCCGTTATTGCGTGAAAGCCCCCCAAACAAACAAACAAACAAACAAACAAACAAATAGACAACGTTCCACTATTATATATTGGTATGGATGTATGTAGGTATATTCATTTTTATTTTGCATGATTTATTGTATTGTTTTGCACCACCGTCCTTTTTTATTTCGTAGTTTCTGTCCATCCAAAGGTTGTCTGGAAGAGATCGATTTTAGCGCTTATATGTTCCATAATTCTGGTGTAATAAGGTGTTTATTATTTATTTTTAATATGTTCTACAAGTAGGTAGTAAAAAAAGACTAATAATTGTGAACCTAATTGTACCAGTGCGAAGTCGCACTCGCAGCGAGCTTCACAGCCGTCATAAAGATTGGTTCCTACTATACCTAGCCTAGGAACTATATAGGTACTTATTTTTAGCAATAGGCTAGGTAATAAAAAAACAAGACGAACATCTGTTTGCTAATCCACAGTTCCACACTACGTAAAATAACATGCGATCTGCAGACCTGCAGTATAACAGTGTTGCACTTTGACTTTGAGGGAAGGTTATACGGGCCCGCCCAGTGACCAAGTGACGCCAGTAATACCTACTACGGAGTATTTATATACCTACCTACCTATCTATACTCGTAGGTACGCACAAGCAAAGCACACGCGCCGCGAAACTCGCGAAAGTTCTGCACAGCAAACTGTTTCCGATTGGTTCCATACGTTAGGCTGCCGTTGTGACCGGCTACTGGCTAGGTCAGAGTAGGTAGGTGAGTAGGGGGTATCTCGGGCGAGACGATGTAGAAATGAAAAGCACTTGGATTCTCGATAGTCACGCGCGTAGTTATAATTCGTAAACAAAACACGCACGGTAGGTTCACAA
Source organism: Alsophila aescularia (assembly GCA_946251855.1). Classification (NCBI taxonomy): domain Eukaryota; kingdom Metazoa; phylum Arthropoda; class Insecta; order Lepidoptera; family Geometridae; genus Alsophila; species Alsophila aescularia. The sequence continues at coordinate 7,803,763 of OX276380.1, read as the reverse complement.
ATAACTGAATAGTTTATAATAAGTTCAACTTATAGGTCTAACTTGGCTAACGCGGAGTACGCGAGCGAGCATAAGTGTCGAGAGGGGATGATACAGATTATTACAGACAAGACAAACAAAATGACAAAACTCTCTTGCTTGGCGCGAAACGCGCGCGAGCTCCGTGGGGCGAGGTGCGGCGAGCGAGCGGTCTCCCTGTGCTGTGCTGCCTCTATCGGAAGACAAGGGAAAACACACAAGGAGTATAGGGTTGCCGTGTTACAAATTCTAATAAAATTAATCAATAACTTGTATTTAATAATAACTGTGCTACTTATTTGTCAATTTCTTTAAGAGCAAGTTATTTCAATGCAGTGAGCACCAATGATGTTATATATAAACTGAGGTAGATACGTTGTACCCCGCTCTGCGTGGCAAAGTAAACACATGCTAATCAGCCTGTGTCGACTTAGTCCCAAACACAGTGGCAACGACGCAACACGTAAATACAAGCGACTCCCGAAACATGAATAATTAATCAAAAATGCCATCTTGTGTGTTTAGAAAGCGCACTACATACATTGGGACGACTATTAAAGGAAGGAAGGATGTGTCTTTTCATTTTTAAGTACTGTTTACGGTATTGAAATGGAAAATAATAAATTTCATTTTACCCTAAATCAACTGTTGCGATGTTGCCGCTTCGCCACCTACACGAACGAGACAAGTATCGAGTTACGTGTAAGAGCGACAGAGAGAACGCGATAATAGCGCACAGCGTTGTTAGTTCGTATGGTGCTAGGGGATTTTGGGGCTGACCAACGGCTGCCGATCATCAGTCTGCGCTCCGACCCGTAAAGGCCACGGCTGACGATCTTCAGTCGGGGAGTCTAGCGGAGTTGGAACCGTATTTGTATTGGATTAGGATAGAGTATTGTATTTTTGTTACATATATTTGAAAACAGCTTGAAACGAGCGATTTTATTGGATAATAAAATGGTTCAGTCCTAGCGAGTTCATCAACCGCGTAGTGAGTTTTATTTGTTTTGTTTTTAGTGATTTATAGCTTGAATTTTGTGTTATTACGTCTAATAATACTGTAAAGAACATATTAAAATAATTTTCTGTTTAGTGTCCCGCGAGTGACGATTGTCACAAAGTGCTTCAAAGTTTTTTTCGTCACTTTTGGCGGGAAAATGTTAACGTGAGTATATTTTTGATAGTTTAATAGTATCTTTTTCAATTTTCTTTATTGTTTTAGCTATAAAATGGAATAAACTGTAGTTGCTATACCATCGATTTTGGGGAGGGGTGGAGGGGGGAGTGGGAGATAGTTAGGAACTCCCACTATGAAGGAAAAGTTGCGCAGCCCCTCTATTTCCGAGTTTTTTTTTCCATCCTTACTTTCAAATTTACTTCTGATGACATTTAATGTGTGGGGTGGATGGGGGAGGTGGAGGGCTACCCCCTGCTACCCCTCCTTTCCCCGCGGAGTCCCTTAGATTATAAGATATTTCAGTTTTAAGTTTATTAAAAATCGCCCAAAGACTAGGGTAGGTTAGGTTAGAACATGACTACACAAAGTTAATTTACAGGTTACAAAAAAATGTAATTTAAAATTTAAAACTGAAATATCTCATAAACTAAGCATCTCCGTGGTGGGAGAGAGGTACCAGGGGGTAGCCCCCACCTTTAATCTATAGCATTAAAAGTAAGGATGGAAAAAAAAGAAGAAAAATACTTGGAAAAGGGGGGGGGGGGGGGGCTGCGCAACTTTTCCTTCAAGGAGGGGTTCCTACATCCCCCCCCCCCTACTCCCCCCACCCCTCCGCCTCCTCCCCCCTACCCCCGCCCAAAATCGTCGATATAGCAACTATATTCCTGCCATAAAATGGTATATAACATTATGTAATTTATTCCATAAGCAATTCACAAAAAAAAACCTTTACACAAAACGCGCGTGTCACAAGTGTCCGGCGAACAAACGGGTATTCTCCGGGATATATAGAACTATTCTTATGAAAGTATTTGTTTTTCAAAATATTCATTTTGTTTTCATCTTGAATAAACCCTTCTATCTGTTTTGCCCCAGTTTACTCTAGCTGCTATCCGACGCAAATGACATCACACGCCGTCATCGGCAGTGATTGGAAATCGGCCACTCACTGCAACTCACTGTAACTGAGAACATATGGTTATCTCATTCTGACGACGCGGTTCTGTATATCTCTGTGATCTTTTAGCCTCTTCAGTGATGCATATATAGTTACTATAGTACAATTTCGCCGTGTTTTTAGTGTTTTATAATGGTATGACGTCTCTATTGGTAAAATCTCATTGGTGAGCACCATTATCACTCGACGTTATACAGGAAAACATTGGAAAACTTACAATTAATTCGCCACATACGCTAAAAAAAACGCTGTGTAGGAGCGCACGGTTGCTTCGAGCATATATCCAATTGGATAATATAATTGGATATATGCTGGATATATGCTCGAAGCACGGTCGTTTGTTTGTCGTGAAACGTCTACGCCACGTACAAATCGCTAGTTATACCGAATTAAAGATCATAAAAACATAAAAAAATGATTTAGCTCTGTGATTAATGTCCCTGTATTATGACATAAATTAAATATAACACCATCGAGCCGATTATACCTGCTTAAAATCTAAAAAAAATGGGCTATCGCGGGATGCCTGGCAGATTTGTAAACATCGAATATGGCCAAGCTGACATCAAAACATCACCAAAAGAAAAAAAACATCAAATCATCATCATCTCTGGAGCCTATAAGTAAATATAAAAGCGAGACGATATAGACTTTTTCGTAACGATTCACTATTTTACCTTGGTAGGTACCCGTATGCATCGGTGTGATTTGTAAAGACGTTTCACGTCAAATAACGAAAGTAAACAAAAATAAATACAATACTCACTATGGTTATTCACAATGAGTTCGTCTTCCTCAGTTGTACTATCAACCCTTTACCCTCTACCGCCAGGATTGCCAGATATCAGCTAACTCAATTCGCCTAATTTTGGCGACCGAGTAGCCTAAATCGGCTTTTTTTTTGTTAAGTATGTAGCTTAATTCGCCTAACATTTTGAGCTAAGTAGCCTAAATTTAGCCAAAATAAAGAAGAAACATTAAAAAAACAACGTAAAGCAAAAAAATATATACGAGTACAAATATATTTTCAAATATAAGCTTCAGATCACGTTTTTATTTATTTAATAAACTTATTCATTTATTTTCCTTACAAATCCTCGTCTAATAAGAGAATAACTTCCCGAAGAAATTCACCATTGTCATTTTCAGAGGGAGAATCCTTATTTCCACTACAAGTGGTGGCGAAAATAGATGACCCAGCCGCGTCAATTGGTCTTCTTTGGTACAAAATTTACATTAACATACTTTTCTTTTGATGATAACAACTTACGAAAGAAACAAACAATAGAAAAGTTGTGAAGTTGCGTTTCGGTTTCTTGTTTTGATTTTGAACACTGTCATATCAGCGAAATAGAATGAGTTAGAAATATTGTTTTCTCGTTTTCATACGCGTTTGTCTATATCACACCTACAGATATTAGCTGCAATGTAACGAAAGCAGCACAAAATAACTGCAGACATGCATAATACGATACGATACGAAACACTTTATTGTAATTACCAATTAGAAAACATATACATTGTAATTGAATTAAAAGTATGGTAGTACAATGTATTTACATATTACGTTAAGGAATTATCAAGGAATTATTCATTAAATTTGGGGTAATCCTGAGATAGCCTAAATCACCCGTTGTTTTTTCTAGGTCTCTACTGGTAGCTGATTGGAATTGTTGGTCACCATTTGACCCCCTGAGGTAGCCTAAATCGCGATAATTCGCCTAATCTGGCACCCCTGTCTACCGCATACGGTCCCAAATCTGGAATATCTCCTGTAGACTACATACGCCATCTCTGTGTTAGCTTTGGCACTATTGCCTCTGGCTATAGTCTGTGTTATAGTCCACTTCACACAATCAATCAAGTGGCGCCTATTCATTGTTTTTCTAGGAAAGGAACTGGATGAAACCTGTCAATCCCGGGCATTTTCAGTATGCGTGAATTTGCGATTTTACGAGGTGTGATTTTTAATGGTTACATAGTGGAAAAAAACAGAAAACGTATTGTGGTACAAAAAAATAAGTATTCCTTGCATTTTTATGGAAAAAAGTAAGCACATATCATGTGATAATTTTGCCTTTCAAGTTATTTGCTAAATTTGGCAAAACATGCAGTTACCAACATTGTTGATTTGTCAAAAATGGAAATGCATGCAGTTTGGTGATAAAACGTGTAAGTTCAAATTTGCCACTTTAAGCAATGTTATTATTATTACATGGTTATTACCTAATTGTATTTTTTTATTTAGATTCAATGTCTACTCGACCTCGCGGTGCTGCCGTTACCCCTGATAGGTAGGTACTAGTGAATATGAAAATATATGACGATGATTGTGTCAAAATTTTAGGTAAATGTTATTTGTGCATAAACAAGGCTTCACGCGTGAAATACATTGTTCAAAAATAATTATGTAAAAATGATGGAGTAATAAATAATACCTACTACCTTTTATTGCAGTTGCATACTTAGTCTACTTTATCTTCACTCATGTAATATCTATTTTTTAAATAAAACAAAAGTGGTTAACTTAAGTAACTATTAATTTATATTAGTTATTTAAATATGGAGTATTTCACACATAACGAAGAAGGTGTCATACTTCCTAGCACGCGGGGTCAGTCCCGTAACAGCGAAAAGACGTGTAGCAAAACGTCGAGAACGACGTAATGAAACAACTTTATGCGAACCAAAAATACTGAGGATAGAAAAGTATACTAAACAAATAACTAAACAGAATTTTTAGAAATGGGAAAGAGGAAAAAGAAAGAAAAAACATTTATTCAACACACAACATTACAAAAAAACATAGATAAAAACATAAATAAAATGTACTTACGAGTGTGTTCAAAGGGGCTTATGATCAGCACAAATGCCCAGTGCAAAACACGACGCTGGTTTTCATATATACCCTGCGGGTGATGTAAAAATGGCTTGATATCCTTGGAAAAAAAAACACGAACTACCACATAAAAATAACTTGTTACATCGCTGTTCTCGTTATTTTCAGCGACAGCATTTTTTTTAAATTAATTATTTTGCTACCCTATTAAACTAAACAAATAACCGATCTTTTTTTTATTGAGTTTTATATATTGATATATCGATAGAAAAGCACAAAATGTATCTAAAATCGATTCCCGAGCTGCATCACCTCTCCCGCTCACACTGCACCTGGACGAGCAGGACAAATAATTGAGAGCCTACCCCGCATTAACTTGTATTTTAGGTACTGAATGTAGGCAAGCATCACGTTTTCTGAAAATTACTTTATTTTATATTTTCCACTCCAAAGATTCCTTGTAGGTTTTGTCGTATGTTCTCCTCGACTTATTTGGGAGTATCATGGATCATTTTTGTTGCCACGTCGAGGATATTTCGTGGCGTTAAATCTTCATCTGTATCACTACTAACCATTTTTTTAAATCCAAAAACTTTCACAATTAATATAAACACAAATTACACTTGAAAAAATATGTCTAACGGCAGCAAATCTACGTCCATTCTGCGAATGTGCGCGCATGCGAACGCGCCGCTATACATAATAAATGGCCACACAGAATATAAAACCTCCCTGGTCAACAAACTGTACTATTATTGGAAAAAAAATGCCAAAACCCTCGTTGATCGGGGCCATATCGGAGCTTTAATAAAAAAAAAACATTGTTTAGTTCAAAAAACAGTATTATTTATTTTTCTTATTAAATGCGGGCGTTTACACGTGCAATACGTGCTGTGCGTATAGTATGTCATTAGGCCACAATTTTTGAGTTCATAATCCGAATTTTACGACATTAGTGCAGATAAAGTTTTGTTTTATGCTGGGTGTGAGTCATCATAAAACTGCATTTTATTCTGTACTTAGTGCATAATTAATTGTTTTATCTACACTCATATCGGAAAATGCGGATTATTAACTCAAAAATGGTGGCATAATGACATATTTTTATTACTCCTGTGTTTTGAACTAAACAATGTTATAATAAGTATTACTTTTTTCCCATAAAAGCACCGGTTTGGCTCCGTACAATGAGGGTTTTCGCTATTTGTTATCTATGGTGGCGCGGGTTAGACCGTATGCGCGTGATAGATTCTTGGGATCATTATTACTGTATATAAATCAAACCTAAGTTTGGTTATGTTATCCTTAGGTTAGGATAGGTTTGACAAGCCTACGGTTAGGCTAAACCTTGTTTAGCATATTAAATAAAGTTTCAACGCTATGGTGTTGATATTTATTTATCTTTTAACCATATAGCAAGTGAAACTAATTCATAACCTGACAATATACAAGCAAGTCGCTATATCATAAAAGCTTGAAATTTACTCAGAAGTTAAGTACTTATCTAAAATATACTGAATAGAATAGCATAACCTAAAACCTGAATACTCCATTCATAGAAACAAAGAAATATAATTGTTATATATTTATTGATTCTACCACCAGATTCGGAATACACTACATAGAAGAACTGGCAAGAAACTGTTGCAAATATATTTTTCATCATCATTATTTACAATTATAATTAACACATTATTATTATCATACTAACAACCTAAGTATATGAACTACTTGGTCATAGTGATATTTTATTATCATTTTACAATCTCCATAGTTACATCTGGCACAATAATAGCATTTAAACAAAATGATCCTGACCTATCATTTCGAACACAATCACATTGACCATATTGGTTATAATAATAATAACATCACATTGAACCAACAGCACCTATGTAGTATTTGTATACTCTTTGGTACCTATTTGCAAAATAATAAATATGAGACAAGGAAACAGTAGCAGAACACTATAGTAATATACACACTAATAAGTAATATACACTATAGTATATTACTTATTAGTGTGTACATAACCTGCCAGGGTCCTGTTGGTGCGACGGCCACAGTAAAAGTGAACATTGCTAAGCCACCTTTATAAAATAACCGAAAAATATCATACTACCTCACAATATTTTTCCACCAGATCGACCAATCAGGGGCCCGACCACATAACTTAGCTTCAATCGGATTGTCAGTATCGATATCACTAATGCCTTGCGATAGAGTCGAAATTGCTATGAAAAAAGTGATAATCCGATTGTAACCAAGTTCTGTAATCGGGCTGCAGGAATCATCAATGGCGTCTGGCGTGACGGAAATGTTCAATTCACTTCTACTTACATTTGGATATCCATAATAATCGTATTTTAAATATTGTAAGACAATTTTAAATCATTTTAATTTTTATGGAATTATACTCACAGATATTTCAGAGTTATAACAATCTGCCATCATAAATTAGTAAATACACAACTATTCACAAAAGACTTGGTAATTTTACTTAGAATAATGAATAACTCTATTAAGCATTTTAAACAACATTATATAACTCCATAATCATAAATTCGAAGCTTTTGCATAATAAGTTGTTTTATAAATTCAACCACATTCGTTTGAATTTCGTTCAGAAACATATCTTTTTATTACCACAGATTACAAACTCACCATAGATCTAAGAAAAAACAAATTTACAAATAGATTCAATCGGTTGTCACTTTTGGCTTGACAAGCAATATGTTATGATACCGTAAGTGGTAAGGTTATTCAGTGAGAATATTAATTACATTGTTAAATATTATGTTATATACTAACACGCGCGAACTCACTGTGGACTGGATTTTGGTTTGATTTACTTCACATTTAATTAGTACATAACCAATTTAATGTGTTATGTGTTCTAGTTGAAGTCCTGAATGCAAATGTCCGACAGCAGTGTTAGTGAGAAGTATTTGACTCCAACTAACATGACGGAAACGAACGAGCTTTTACCAGCAAAATTAAGTAAATATTAAGACCTTTTTTTATTATGTGTATGTTCCTTGATAAAGTAGTGAACTCGACTACGGCTCGTTTTTTAAACTCACTCTCTTTTTTAAAAAAACCTCGCTAAGCAACCGTTTCATAAACTACTATTACGAGCATGAGAAGTGAAAATATTTTTCCATGTACTTAACTATATCAAAAATACTTTATTTTATATATCATTTTAAGGCGACAAAATGACTTATATTTACTTAAAACGATTTGAAAAAAAAACATGCGGAATTAATAAGTGTCACAACTGGAGGTCTTATATGTAGGTATACGTACAAGTTCATTAGTAAAACTCATTTAGGGCGGTACATAACGAACTCAGTCATCGAATTCTACATTTTATATAAATACTAGCTTTCGCTTACTTCTTTATTCTGTGCTTTCGCCCGTGACTTCGGCTGTGCGGACTACAGTTTATCGCAAAAAAAAATTGTTTAAAAAAACTAAAAAACACGCTTTGTACAGAAAACCAAACTAAAAAATAGAAAATAAATTTTAATAGATAAGAAAAAAATGTTTTATTTCAAAAAAATCGTGGGGTGCTTGGGTCAATAGTATGGATTGCAAGATTCGCTACTGCCTAGATACGAGTATGTTTTCTTCGCCAAGTTGCAAACAGCAACTTGGTATTCTTTGATCGCGTCGGTTCTTCTATCGTTACAAGTTACAATGTAAGAAACGGAGCAGTTTAATTTGATAGCGGTAACATTGTGATACTAAATCTAACTCAGCAGTTTAGGTGTAAAGGTGTTGTTACAATGTCAGTTAGTTTAGATTTATGGAGACAGGCGTTAAATTTTTAGAGAGCCATTCCTGCGTTTTCAACGAAATAGAGCGATAAAGGTCTAGCGGTATTCTAGTGCGCGTTAGAGCCCAATGGTACCGGGTTCGGTCCTCGGCTCCATACCAATGTTTTTTCTATGTTATGTGCCGATTTCCGTCGCTCCATACTTCGAAGGGCACGCCACTTTATCTGACCAGGTTGTAAGTCATGTCAGAAGCCCTGATAAACTCTGTCACCAGAGTCCACTCTGGTGAGTCCAGAGTCCAGCGCTACCTTATAAGACAAGCAAGTAAGCAGCAAAGTACAGGGAGTCAAACGAAAGTTGTAATTAATGGTTTTGTTTATTTTTAACCCCCGAACGCGAACAGACAGGGGTGTTAAAGTATAGGGTGTGTGTATGTCTGTCTGCGGCATCGTAGCTCTCAAAAGAATGGACCTATTTTGATGCGTTATTTTATCTTTGAAAGCTGATGTGATCGAGTTAGCTATATTAGGGTGGGGGGGGGGAGAGAATCTTACCTCCAAATGAATGGACTGATTTTAATGCAGTTTTTATGTTTGAAAGCTGATGTGATCTAGATGGTTCTTAGCTATAATGAGGCGAGGGCGGTCGGGGGTTATAAGTATGCTTACTTACTACTTTTTCAATTTGTGCTTGCCAGAATAAGTAATAAAAAAAACAATTTCACCTATTTGGAAATCCCCCGCGTTTATTTTTTTCTTATCGTCTTCTAAACATTATTTTTCTCATTACCTTTTCAGTTTTTCTGAATTCAATAAAATGTTAATTAAATTCTTCAAAAACCTTTGTAAGTAGCTAGAGAGGTTAATAAATTAACACGAAGGTCAGTCAACAAGAAACCAATAAAATAAATGTGAAAGAGAGATAAAACATGGTAAAGCTCTTTCAAGACCCATTCCGAGCGGAAGTGTTGTACAAACAAAACAATTTAACAACCTTTACCCTTATATATCCCTGTCTAAGATCTCCAAACAGTTCTACATACAATTTCCCATCCCATTTACCCAGACATCCTCTTTACAGACATGATACTTCTGAAACCCACAAAGTGTTACTTAGTTAAAGAAACGACGTAACTTTTATACGTTTAAAATGGGACTTACGTCTCTCTTCCGCTCGTTTATAAAGAAGGTTTTCATAAAAAGTTCCAATAAATCAACTTGTGACAGAAGTATTAACTCATTCGTCGGATAAAAGCGCGGGAAATCTCGAGCAGACTGAGAAATGGCGCGAAAGTTTGTACAATGCATAAATCGAAATCTAACGCTAGACTAGACATAATTCAAGGGATATAGATCCTTGATGACAATTTATTATCTATACTATAATTAAACTGTAACTGGGCTAAATCTGTACAATAAATATTTTTTGAAAATTTGGATTGAGATAAACTTCAAAATCGATATGGAGTGCAAAAAGGTTATTTTTTATTTTTTGTCTGTCTGTCTGTCTCTTTGAACACGCATCACTCTGAAACTACCAGACGGATTTTAATGCAACTTGGCAGAATCATAGCTGATGTACTGGATTAACATTTAGGATACTTTTTATCCCGGAAAAATCAACGGTTCCCGCAGGATAGGGGTAGAAAGTTATTTAAAATAACACGTATCAAGCTAAAACTACTGGACGGATTTTGATGTAACTTGGCACAGTCAATGTTTATATAATGTGTTAAAATGTTGAATACTTTTTATCCCGAAAAATTAAAAGGTTCCTGCAGCCTATGGGTCCAACGTTGTGTTAAATTTAAAGTAATCATACATCCGTTTACATCCGGTACTGAATTTCGTCATTCCGCTACGAGTCTCACTGGCCCAGTTGAGGGGGGTGGGGGGGAGTGAGGATTGTAGCTCCCAAACGAATGGACTGATTTTGATGCAGTTTTTTATGTTTGAAAACTGATGTGATCGAGATGGTACGAAAATCGTATCTTTCAAACGAATGGACCAATTTAACTGCGGGTTTTTATGTTTCAAAGTAGCTGAGGTAAACAAGATAGTTCTTAGCTATAATGGGGGGGGGGGCGAGGTTCGTCTTTGTCTTTTAACCTACCACGACCATGTTGGATCGCCACTGAAGGTTGTTAACACAGGTAGGTAGGTAGGTAGGTAGGTAGGTAGGTAGGTAGGTAGGTAGGTAGGTAGGTAGGTAGGTAGGTAGGTAGGTAGGTACCTGTTTTGGTACTTTTGGTACTGGAATAACTCATAGGATCCTTATATCCCAGAAAAACTATCACGCGAGCAACACTGCGGGCACAGCTATAAGGCAATAAGGAACGTAAATCTATACAAAGAAGATAATTTAAAAAAAATGGTCTATGAATAGAACATTTTTTAAATTCGTGTCTGTCTGTTTATTTGTTTGTATGTATGTTTGTTCACGCATCACGTAAAAACGTATTAGACCGATTGTGATGCAGTTTTCAGTGTTGGGTAGCTTAGGACCTAAAAACTGGGGTACTTGGTATCTTAATCCAATGGTTAGAAACCGAGCAATCGATAAAAAACTTTGTAACGGCGGAAGGAATTTTGATGAAATGTTTATTTTAGATCTTGGAATAGCACATAGAGTACTTACCAACCTAGAGAAATGACCACGCGAGCGAAGCCGCAGGCACAGCTAGTCTACAATACGAATGTGGAGGCCGTATCAATATCAATATCTTATATCTACTAGAGCGTCAGGAGGTTGTTAAGTAGTAAGGCACTCTCAGACCAAGCCAAGTATGCACTTCTTTTGGTGACTGAATAATCAGATACGGGATCGGCAGCTGCGACCGCACCGTAGGCAAATATGGTACTTAGTAACTAAAAAAGTTTAGGACATAGAATGATCATAAATATAAATCAGAATGTAGGTAACTTTTGAACATAGTTGGTGGTAAGTACTTACCTACTTCTCAAGTATGCTCTCTCCCCGTTCGGACATCCAGGTTCTTCAACAATATTTTTATCGAAAACAAGGCTTAATCAAAAGTGCTAAGAAACCCGACTGCGAACAAAACTAAAGAGGGAAAAATTTAAGTGATAATGGTTCCTAAGCAACTTTTAATCTTTATAGATCCTAAATGGTCATTCGAAATGAAAAATTATAAGACGAACCTAAAGATGATTTTTCAAATACATATTCAATGATACCCCACTTAATATGGCGTCTGGACGTCGCCATATTGAATTTTGATATGGCGACGTCCAGACGTGTCGTGACGTTATTGTCGTGTCACAAATCGCTTAACGTAAGAATCATCAAAATCTGCCCATGCGTTTGGTCTCTAGTTCGCCACAAAGGAACAGACATACATACATACATACATACATACATACATACATACATACATAGACTGTTAAAAACATTACCGTCCTTTGCGTTGCGCAGTCTGGTAATAATACTTGGCACTCTTGGCAGTGCCAAGTTAGCACCGATTACGCGCACCTGACGCAGATAATGACCAAAGTATGCCTTTGCTACTGAAACTTTGCGTAACTTCAAATCAAGATTAATATTTTTAAATCGTTGGTAATACGAGACGAACAATTTCACCTTAACACTTTTAGTTATTACAACACTTCAAGTCGTCATACAAAATAATCGGGGAGAAAAGTAAGTTTTTTAACCTAAACTCGCGTGTGAGCAATGCAGATTTCCACACCGTGGAACAAGAAGGTTTAAAAAACGGAGACCACACAGCCAAATCTAAAGTGAAGCACCCAAGATATGCCGATCCACTCGTACGCACAAGCCTCACGCACACACTTACAACATGTTATGCCGATCGGCCGCCACATCGCAGCAAGATCTACACCTTATTTAATTGTGTTAATTCTTTTAAGGTCCCACGAAAAATAAGAAACAAAGCAGATTTTTGTGATGAAAATGTGTATCCAACACAAATTATCCACTAACGCACAACATACACACCATTTGCTATGCCTCACTCGTTTGTCTGGCGGTGTAGTCTACGACTTTTTTTAAATCTTCTTGCTATAGAATGGAACTGACTACTCGAGTGAACCTACTTTTCGCCGAGTGAACCGACTCAGGGAATCTAATGCGGTTACAAGACAGTCTAGAAAACGATTTGTAACCATAGAGATATATCCAATATTAGTAACGGTCTCTTCTCGATCTATCTTCAACTTCAAAAGCCAAATAACTCCATACTGAAAACAGAAATAGGATAAATGCTCTAAGATAACGAGTAAAGCTCATGAGACCAGATAAATATATAACAAAGTAAAACTCATTCGGTCGTGTCCATTCTCCATTGTATTGTCTGACTTTAGCCCAAACTATTGTTCTGAGAGCAATACAATTAGATCGTATTAATACACTAGCAGATTCCGGTCTAGTAGAACCTATCGATTGGGTTGGGAATTGAACCGTAGGGATCTATAAAAGATTTAACCAATAGATTTAAGTGATTAGATGTTTGCTTCTGTTGTGTGTAATTGCACAGAATAAATAATAGTACAAGTAATTATTAGAATACCTTGGTAAATGCATTTAAACGAATCGGGAAAAGTTAAAACATTATAATTGAAAAGAACAAGCAATAAACGTATGTAGGTACATAATTGTTTAAAATTTAAACAGTTTTAATTTACATTTGCATCAGGACTGGAACCCGAAATTCAATTACAGTTTCTATTTAAAATCCACAATACTAATTTATTGAAAAGTAGCTTTGCCCGCGTGGTTATTTCTCTGGGCTATAAGTAATCTATGTGTTATTCCAGGACCAAAGTAAATAAGGTTCAAATACCAAACTTCGTTCAGCCGTTTGATAGTTTTCTATCGAGACTTCTAATCATCGGATTACGATACGAAGTACACCAGTTCTTAAGTCAAGCCATAAGCTTTTTATCAATCCTCATCGCAATCGGTCCATTAGTTTTCACTTGATTCGCGAACAGACAAAATTAAAAAAAAAAAACTTCATTGGTAGCTTGTTTTAAGTACTCTGGACCATTCTTTTTTATTATCTTCATTGTACAGACTTTTTAGTACGTACTGCTTTATTATAAGTATGTATTTATTGATTGAAGATGGATAGATAGATAGATCAGCAGATTACGGCTTCTCAGATTTTACCCCGCATCCTGCAGCGTCTTAATATCATAGATAATGTGGTCATTAAATGTCATGGTGACTGAATTTGTGTGTGAAGTTTCATGGTGTAAGGGATCTAATACGAGCCCCTAGGAACGAAAGCAATTTTTTTGTTGAACAAAACATTGCAATCTAATCTTAAAACGATAAATACGAAAATAATGTGACGAGCTAAAATATTTACACAAACGCAAAATAGAGGTTAAAAATTTCAAAAACTAATGGGAACCCATAAATATTCAAATTGATTAGCTGTCAAAGGAACATGTAACGTAGACCATAATTTAAAATAATATCAAAGAGGACAAAGAAACACAAACACTCAAACGATAATAAATAAATAATTGAATGGCAAAACTTCGAATGATATCTGATTTAGTATAGTTTTAAAAAACACTTGAAACCATTCGTAAAGTTAAGTAAGTTTTTGCGTATCTTTCAAAGCCGTGGGAAAGGAACAACAGATTTAAGACAGGAACGCATTAAGGAGAACAAAGTAAATAGCGAATAAATGTTATTTGTAAAAAAAACATAAAACCAATAATACATTAGATATTTTAAAACATAATTAATAATTACTGATTATAAAATAATCCATAATAGTTACTTTTAAATGAATGATTATATTGTTCAGAATATTAACTTCTATATGTATTATGTACTTTCTAAAATAATATAATCAAAAGTACCATCATCGGAATTATCGCCAACGATAGAATTACTACCAGAAAACCTTAGAGTGAAGAATATAATAGACTAATTATCTTTTGTATAGTATTATATTAACTATCAAACTAACTACCAAAATACTTATAAAACCAAATTAAAATAACAATACATGATATAGTAAACTCTATTTAAAATATCTCTATTATTCATTAAAAATGATGACTTAATGCGACCCTGTATGCCCAACACAAGTCATTATAAAAGGGCAAACCTGGATGACAGAGACCATAATAGGCTAGAACGCGACGCGGTCTCCATATTAAAAAAAGAGACAAATACGAGTGATTTAAATAATTAATAATTCGTGTTTATTTACTATTAAAATAAAGTGTTAAAGTATAGTTTTTTCAACATACGTGTCCAATATGTAAAGCGAATTTAGATGCAGTGTTAAGTGAGAAAGTGGGTGAAGCCGTGCCTACATGCAGAAAAATTACAAAGCTAAGTAGAAAACTTGGTGTTGGTCGTTTTTCTGGATAAACTCTTATATTCTAGAATACATAACTAAGTATATACTTGGTGCTGTCGTGATTCTGAATAAAACTCTCATGTTTTAAATTACAATAACTAAGTATTAAACTGATACTTATTTACTTAGTGCAAAGGTTTTAGATGATTTACCCTTTAAATTCAACATATAATTATAACTAGAAGAAAGATTCAGAGTTGCGATTCCTAAACAGTTTACCTTATTTAAATTATAAATAACAACTGAGTCGATGACCTTTTATATACTCAGCATATTCAGTTCTAAACTTAACTGATTTAACCTAAGTATCTAAGCTAAAGGCTATGTTACTTTGTATATGATGATTTTAAATGAATCGCTAATTAAAATTCAATAACAACTAAGTCTATAATCGATGACTGTTTTATACTCAGGATATACAATTTTCAAGTTGCTTATTTATAAGAAGAACAGATCTAACAAGAGTTGATTTTTTATTGAACGAGTGGATTCCATATGTTTTATAGAGTACGGATAACCTGAACTGATTTCGTATATTATTGAAATATAACAGTTGTGAATACTGGGAGGGGAAGTCTAGTGGAAATTGTTGATGATGTTCATATCTATTTATTGATGTGGATCTTATTATAAAGTAAATGACAAGTTATTTACATACAGTGAACTCTTATGTATTATAAATTGACAAAACCTTATATACTACAAGTTTTGACGAAGTGATTATTTGTGAATTTACGGACGATGACACATATTATATTATATTATACAAAAGTATACAGATAAATTCTTATGTATTATAAATTGTATACATTACATGATTTGACCAAGTGGTTATTGCTGATTACTGACAATTACATATATATTATATTATGTTAAAGTATTACTTTGTTCGTCTTTGTTGTTCAGATATATTAAAGAGGAAGGTTATATACCTACCTTTAATGATAAATAAATTGATTGAAATACTATGTTCGTATGAGAGACATAACGAATGCATAACCCCTTTTGTTTTGGTACAAAGATGTATAAATACACATATTTTATAATTAATTACTATGAAGGTAATTGTTATTATTTCATAATTTAATGAAATAGCTGAGAGAAGGGAGATTGTTTCATCCTGAGACAAAATAGCCCATGCAAGCATTACATCAATACATATTATCGTGGAAAACACGCAACGTGGGATTTACATAAAAGCAACATTTAAAATGCTTGAGAATTCTGAAAGATTTGGTTCTTATTTATGTTAGGAAGAAATTATTTTCCTTATGGACTCTTGGCAGCCTTGTAAATATAAAGAATGATTTAACTTCACTTCTAAAAGGAATATTATACAATATGTTTTCGTGGCAGGGTTTTAATTTCATACAATGATACTGCACACTTAGGGATTTCCCTAACGTGTAGGTAGCCCAATATATACCGTGAAATGGTATCACCGATGGATTCAGATTTTGGTACTTACCCAGGAGTTGAGAATGAAAAATCACCCTAAAACCACCTAAATATATTATTCCAAGACAGACATTACCGACAAAAACTTGTGAATTTCCCGAAACAAACAAAATATGTCATTATACCAAAACAAATCGTCAATAACGCTTTATTTAACCTTCAAATTTGTCTTTCATATGAATGTTAAATGCATAAAATAAAGTACTCATTTACAAAGATTAACATTGACCAAAGAAGTGAATTATAAACACTAATAAATATTATGACAACATGTTTTATACTCAAATACTACAAACCATATATTCATATTTCTTAAACCATCTGAAGAAGATAAATACAAAACTATTACCTTTTATATAAACAACAATCTATTTTATTAGGATAGGGAATTTATTGAGAAACCGCTCAGCAATTTTTCATATTCCAACAGAAGTCGGAGGTCTAATACTTCACCCTGCAAGAGAGAGTTCCAACGCATAGCAACCATCGTTGAAGACAACATCGAAGTTAATCGCTTTTCACATTTCTTACACAATTTCTATATTTTCCTAAATGTTTATTTTACATGTTTTTCTCCTTTAAAACAGCTCAACCAAAAAAAAATATAACGGAACTACCTTTTAACCAAATACGTAAATTTTCAGCAAACTGTTCATTTAACTTAGACGATCACATAAGCCATTTAAATATTAAACTTCTATAAGCAATTATGATTATAAAATTTCAATAAACTTCAATTTTTATGAGTAATCTAGACGATCACATAAAAACTTTACATCTATTCTTTAAATTAGCAATTTTAATAGCAGCGTTTCACGGAACTTTACTTCCGTAGTAAAATAGGAATTACCTAATAGCATTTTTAGGTTACTTAGGCTACTAGAACCTTACAATGGGAATCGGTTCAGTAAATAGATGTACAGAGTTGAAAATCTGTCACAAGATTAGAAGCTATTAACAAATTCATGAAGCAAAGTTAAACCATTTATAAAATATAATGCGAAGGATAACTTAGATCCAATAATCCGTCTATCTGAACTTGGACCACAGATCAAGAAAGCAGATACATACAAGTTCACACAACACGCACGTATTGCTAAAGTTACGGTAACCTACACTTCGACTGCAATAGGGTTGTACGCAAGCCATTTATGGCGTTTTCACGACGCTATGGAGTGTCAAACGCAGCACTATTATTTATTCTGTGACGCAGCGCAGTTCGTATTCATGAGTGCGGTTGGCACGCGCCGCACGTTCCAACCCTGACTTAATTCAGTTGGCGCCAGGGGCGTTACTTAGAAATACTTAGTTTGTGCTCGATCCTGTGTTAGGTACTGGTTTGAAGCAGTTAGAGAGTTGCAAGTTGGAGAAATGCAAGAAGTTAGTTTAGTTCCCAAACTGTTTATTGTCTTTGGGCTTCTTCTAGTTGAGGTTTGTAGGTTGGATAGACCACCAAAGAATCACCAGATAGTAGAAAAACTTTTTAATTATTGTATTTTTATTTGTTTCATGCCTTGGAACTACTGTGCTTCAAAATTTTGAAGGTACCTTCTATTCCATTTCCAATCCAACGATACGTTTCGCCATCTTTATTTTATATCAGTATCCTTCATTTTTATATTCTGCTCTAGAGTAGCACCCCTAGCACGGACTGTGCAAGACAATAATCTACGTGCGACTTCTATCTACAGCCGCCTGATGCACAGATTGCTTTCTGCCTCGGTACTTTGTAACGTTCTACTTCGAGCTTATGAATTTATGATCGTACGAGCCTGAAAAATATACCAAATTGCAAATGTATCTAAGTATAGTCATCCTATTTTATTCACAACGTCTGCTATATGCCTTCTAGGAAGCTGGGATGCTTGGACAAGACATCCTCAAAGCTTCTTGCGTGCGTGGCGTTGACTTCTTGACTGAAGTATTTCGTGATGAATCATGAAATACTTCTCAGACCTATTACTACTATTGAGGTTCACTCACGAAGGAGTTGATAATTTTTTGAGAACTTTGAATTACCTATTTGGAAGCTTAATTTAATTAATAAGTAGTAAATATTTGCGAGATAAGTTACCGACATTTTAACTCTTTAATCCGATACACCGGGGCTTGCGCACCTGTAATAGAATAAGAGTAAAATTAAATTTTAGCGGGCCGGGATTTGAAACGGGTCAGGAAGGACGTGGTCCGTCGCCAGAATTGCCTAATTTTGGATTCCTCGCGTCCCTTCTGCGTTAATTTTATATTCTAATCACGGGTCTAATCGGCCCAATCCTGTATTTTATTGTTGAACCAAACCTGTGCTTATTATTATTCGATTTTGCGTTTTAATTAAAATGGAAACGTGTAGGTTTAGTCGGGGTAAGAGTTTTGGGAAAACAGGTAACCAGGTGCTCTTTGCCAATTGTCATGTCCAAGTTTTGATTTGATAGTTACTGGACGAGTGACTGAGGGACGGTGATGTATAAGTAGGTACCTAGTTTAACGAAATAATCACATCAAATTATTTATATTCGGTGTACTAAAATCTATGCATGTATATGTGTAAGCACATTTTATGATCAGCAATGTCTGTAGAAGATAATAAAACAAATAAAAAAATAAGAGAAGAAGATATCTCGCTGCCACAGTACGTAGTGATTATATTCTCTTTTGCCACAGTTTTTAGGGTTGGGACGTATCTGCACCGTACTTACAGAACAGACAGTCATCAAATTGCTTAGATTATCTATACGTGCAAAATATTTTCACATGCACGTTAATTGGAGGCGAGGGGCAGATTATTGTAAAATATCTATCCCTAAAAAATAAAAGGTAAGCATACGCTTTAATAACAGGTAAGTTACCTGTTATTAAAACGTGTGGGGTCAAATTCCAACAACCATGAATCTAAATCTATCTGACTCTATTATTTTCAGTATAAACTAAGTAACACTTGTCTTTCTATAGTGGGCTCTGAGATAAGCATCAGACCCCCTTCAGAGTTAGTGATTTAATGCCACTATAAATCAGGGCCGAATATGCCAGCAAGTTACAGGGCAGCAGCGTTACCTAAGAAATCATTAAACGGTCCTAATTTTAACCGCTTTCGTAGGCGCCTCGTGTTCGAGTCGAGTGGTTTTGGCTGCCTTTTACTATTATATATTCTGTGGCCTTGAGCTTGGAGTTGCCAACATTTTGTAAACTTAAACTTTTCATTTTATTAAATTAATAGTCACTTTAAAAATAAGTCTTGTACCTAATTAGGCTTTTCAAGGACAACTTATATGTTACATTACCCGAAACTTCCTCCGGTGGAGTATTTTTTATAATAATTAAACAAAACTCCTTGGTTACATACGTATTCCTTGTTTTCTTTTTGTTTCAGATTGCTTTATTTTATTATTGTTTTTTTGTTTACTTCTACTCGTCGCATTGAGATGCAAAGTACCTACAACAGATTTTAAATCGTTTCACCCCATAATAAATAATATGGTTTTACCCACACCGAAGGCACAGAATCCCTAATTAATAATAATATGTACCGAAGGGGAAAGGAAAAAACTTTTCTGCTGCTCTGTGAAAACCGCATTGCAGCCCAGTAACAGTAAGACATATATATCAGTTTTTATACCGTGATACGAAAATCAACAGACAGACACCATTCAAAAGAGTGATGATAATAATAATAAGTTTATACTTAATCACCTACTTAAAGTAAGCTACCAAACAAGTACCTATAGCATAAGCTATTATTGTTTATGGTTTATAATAAGTAGGTATAGATATACAGCCATTACACAGCTTTTACTTATTATTGTTTCTATTTGTCACTGGAATTGATTGAACTGGGAATCAGCAGTGCTCAAGACATGTATCAGCCAACGTCGTGTTACTTAGATGTTCACAAAAAAAAGCATTTATTAGTCTTATTCAACTGCAAACATCATACTGAACTAGAATGTAACAGATGCAATAATGTGTGTGTCATTCCCCTTCTTAGTCTCTATCGTTTTTAAAATAGAGTTTCCAATACAATTTGCTTTAAAATAACAATTCTGTTGAATTTTTACTGATTCAGTTTTCTGACTCCCAAGTTATATCTCGCTAAATATAAATAAAACGGCTAAAAACTCACGAAAAAGAAGAAAAAAATCGGAAATACTCCGACCAGTTTTAGACTATTTTGAAGTCCTTCATCTGGGAGTGTTATGCCGACAAGCCAACACTGTGTGCCAAGCTTGTGTTGTGTTATATCGCGCTCTTTATAAGAAAATTAGCCCGGGCCTTAGTTTATATATAACATCATTGAACCCGGGAAAAAGAGAACACATGGCAGCCCCGAGGTCTGTGGAAAGTGCCATAAATTACACGTTATCAGCCCTAATTTCACATGAAACGGAACGTAGATTCGAGAGAATTCTGGCGGCAATTAGTCCGAAGACGCGCCAATTTTGTGCCGTCGATTTGTCGCGTGCAACGGAATATTTAGTTGGATAGATTAGGCAGCCAGATGGTGATAGATAGGTATATGTTATCAAATTACCTACGTTACACACACACACACATTGTTATTGTGATTGGTGAAACCAGGGGTGAAAAGTATATAGAGCTAGACACGTTGGTATTATGTACTAAGTTTTACCCGTGGCTTCGCCAAAAGTTTCTAGAAAATCTTTACTAATATGAGCTAGGGGTCTCTCTAAATATTTTTTGTACAAAACGTTACATTGACCACACACGCCCGCGGTCTGCCCGAATCAGCATCTGTAGTGCCTCGCCCCGGTTTCGCAAGGGTAGCGCTTACTCCGCGGCATTTTTTTACTTTTAGCATTTATAAACGAAGTAACTTCACAAAAAAAAAAACGCCAGCAAGCGTCATTCAAAATATTTGGCCGCAAATATGAGTGAAAGAATTTTTAAAATCGTTTCTATGTTTTTTGAGTTTATCCATTACAAACAGTCAAGTCTTTCCTCTTTATAATATTAGTGTAGATTACATCACAGAATAAACTAACAGTAGGTGAGAAGAATTGGTTCATCAAAAACATCGTTAATGCTTTCAAACTACTCGTCACAAAAGTATGGTGTAAAAGTATTGATCCTAGTGTAAAACGCAAAATTGATCTATATCAAATGAGAAAGATTACTATGATATTTAATTTGATAAGGATTAATACAGTTTAGCATAAAAAGCTCTAGAAGTCTAGAAAGTTGAGCAAAAATATAAGACTTTTTTTTACTGAAAAACGTTTCTTTTGGGCTTTCTGTAATAGGTACCTACACCTACACAGTATTATTATGGTGTCGCGGACTTTTCACCCGACTACGGTGAAGCAAAAAGGAGGGTTTTGATTTAAACCGGTATGTTTGTATGTATGTATGTATGTATATATGTATGTATGTATGTATGTGGGTATGTAGCTGTTCCCTCGTAACTTCTAAACTACTCATCATAATTTGACAAATGATATATCGTTGGAAGCGTCTTTATCGTCCACTGGTTATAGGCTATGTGACGTCACATTAAATTGTATTTGGCGCCCTCTAGAGGAAATAAAGGAGAGAACTAAATAAATATTTTTTCTGTGTTTCCGTGTTTAGCATCAAATGAAAGGGCTTAATTAGTACATTTTGAAAATATATATGTTATTACCCCAAAATAATTTAAATAAAAATATACTAATGTTTGAATATTCTTGTTTGTGACTTTTTAGTCCACTAAGACTGTAGTCGGGCTTTAGTTTTTGAACTTAATTTTTATTTGTATAACTTTTTGAGACGAAAAATCCTTGAATACACTACTATCATATAGCACTTAAGCGCGTCACAGACGACTAAGATACTATAATATTTTATCTTAAGATAAAATATCCCTCGCTATACAATTTATATGAACCGTCACAAACGGCGAAGATAATATATATATATTTGCATCTTACAGTATCTTAAGATATCGAGCGATATGGAACTTTTGAAAAGATGTCATCTTAAGATACGAAATATATCGTAAAAGATACAAAATATATATTAATATAACTTTTAAACTTTCGCGATTCGAACACATAGTTAAATATTTAAACGGGACTTAGTCGCGGTGAAAACTTCATATTTATTTACCTCGACGTTTCGATCAAGTTGCATTGATCGTGGTCACGAGAAGACTGAAGTAGCGGGTGTCAGCGTCGAGAAGGGCTAAATTCAGAATTTTTATAAAACCTAATGCGGGTAGTTGGAGACAACGCTCGCCCTTCTTGAAAATTCGCCCTACCTTGACTAAATTTATACAAAACATTTATGAATTATACTTTAAAACCTTCTTTTTGAATCAACCTACGCCTAGTAGTGATGATACTAATAGTAACAGTTCGTACAAATAGGTTTTTTGACTAACGTGATATTTGTGGCATAGCTACGCAGCTTTGTTTCGTAACGGCTGAACGGATTTTGATGAACTTGGTATATATACAGGTGAGTTTTTGTTCATATAGCCAATACGGGAAAATCCTAATCTATAGCACATTGGAATGCTGAAAGGAACTTAACCCCTGGAATAACAAAATAGGCAAAAAAAACATTGGACAGTAGGTACGGCAAAGCCGCGGAGCAAAGCTAACATTTCAAAACGTACAATAGCAGCAGAGGACCTTGACAATTAAAACTCCTCAGCCAGCAGTCAGACTCTACCTAACGTTAGGATGTACAAAGCTAAAACAAAAAATTAGGTTTTCCGCAAAGTGCAAAGAGAACTAATTAGCAGTAGGTACTATGAGCTACCTAGGTATATATATCTCTATATTATCTTAAAATAAAACTTCCCATTGTGTCCCGACGTCAGCGCCAACCGGCGTTGTATGAAGAATCGCCGCGAGCTGAATTCTCTAAAAAGATTGTGCGGTATTTTTATTAGCAAAGCCAATATTTTTACAAAAGGTTTTCTGTCTTTTATCTACTTAATCATTATTGTTAGGGGAAATTGACAGATCAAAGTTAATTGTGTTGTTATTCCGAATGCAATAGGTCCGATACCTATCTGTCAATCTGACATTTATCTAACCTACACTTCCTCTAACCTGATTCATAGAATGCAAAGAATTTATATCAGAAATGTAAACAAAGAAATGCCAATGAATGTAATTGTCAAAGTGGCAGGTCACGTGCGCTCAACCTGTTCTAAACAAAATATTATTTCCATTTTAATAGACAACTCCTTGTAAATCCTCTCAACTTTAGACCTTAATTGTGTCTATTGGTACCAATGAGTCTACCTTTTTTAAAGATTTATCAAAAAAGTAGATGTAGGAATTAGGAAGAATGAATAGGCAGTTGTCAAACACACAGTGAATGGAACAAACAGAAAAACAAAATGGCGGCAATTGCTCAAAAAATTACAAATCTCTGCAGTGTTCCCAGTCTAAGAAAAATTACTTACCTTTTATTATAGTTTAGTTTAAAATAACAATTGGTAAATTAATATGTAGATATATGTTTTAATTTTTATTAAGAGACAAGTCAATGATAAAATTCATTCACATCACTTGTAATGAACATTCTACCGAATGCTAAACAAATGAAAAAAAACACATTCAATAAATAGGAGCTTTCTAACGATCATTCAAGCGAGCATTCTAGGAAGTGAATAAAAAAAATTTGCTTCGAGCTTCTTGCCGATTGTTCCGCCGCGCGCCGGCCCTCTCCGCCGAAGTATGTATTTTTTGACGAGAATTTATTTGAGCGTTCGCTGGAATAATCGCCGAAATTTTTGTACCGACAATTTGCACCCGTGGCTCTGACTCGGAGATTACCACATTATACTTGCATATTACTTGCAGAGTAGTTTGTTTCGCACTGCGGAGCTTTATATCAAATTACACAGAGTTGCTTCTCCACTGTACGTGTGCAAACATAGTTAGAGGTGCTAAGTATGTTGGCGTTGACAGTTAACAAAGTAAGCTAGGGCCATTAGGGCTGACAAGTTTGTGCAGTGAACGACTCTAAACTGTTTTTTTTTGTGTTATACATACACGTTCGTATTTCATCGTTTTGTCATCACTAGTTGATATCTACATTTAAAAAAGTTCAACAATACACAAACGATACGGAAAAATGATTGAAAAAAAAAAAAAAACTATATCCGTATCCGAAATCTTTTCACTATAATATCCATCCGTATCTGAAACTCAGTACCCTTAATCCTATATCCTCTCCGGAGTTTAGTAGCCATACAAAATTAAAACTATTGCATTGAAAAGGATATTTTTCACCTAAATCTTCCATTTCACTGGCATGATTATTAAAACATCGTAAGTACCTACTGCGTACCAAATTTATGAACTTGATGCTGTGCTGCTTGGTCCTCGCTAATGGCGCGGACTCGTTTCGTCCATAAATACTAACAAAAACTTGTTTAACGACTAGCAAAAGATTTATTAAATTATTTTGCACAAAAATAGTGTACCAGGGAGGACTTAATGGTAGACAGCTATAGACGATAGATCGCAAGGTCTACACGCTAAGTACTGTAGAGTTCGGGTTCCTGGCTTCGATGTGGACTGTAGTTCAATAAAACACGATGTTGTTTGTTCAAGCTCCAAATGTAGACTGATCGATTTCCAATCTAATAACCGGATAACCGGCCGCTTGGTCTCCAGGGGCGCACTGGATGCGTCGACGCGCCCCCGCACCCTCAGAAGTCCATCTTCGAGTACCGGGTCTAGCTTGTATAGTCGGCTCGCTCTAGGGATGGGACGAGCAGACTCGGTCCTCCTCAGCTCGGCTCTGAAGTCATCTTCTTGGGCGCGTCGTATGAGCGCTTTCTCAGCGCGTTCGATGTGTTCTGCTTCCATGCGCGTCGCTCGGCGCCGGCATATGTCGGTGAATGCCAGCACACGCGCGGCCACCCGCACCAGCGTCTCGTACTTAGAGAAGCGAGTGGGTTCGGGCAGCCATCGGTCGCTATGTTCGTCCCGCTCGCTCGTGTGCGGGATCTCGATACGTTCGTCCTGCTCGCTCGTGTGCAGGACCTTTTGTTGGTCGGCGAAGGCTTGGTGTGTAGGCCATTGTTCCTCAGGTTCGCGGAGGAAGCTGGGCCCCTGGGACCAGCGATCACTGGCGGCTATAGGCGTGCGGCTTAATCTCGTTGCGTCGTCAGCTACGTTATGTTCGGTAGGCTGCCATCTCCACTCACGTCGGTGAGTTAACTCCGCTATCTCGCTTAGCCGGTGTGCTACAAAGGGCGTGTAGCGCTTTGCGTCGTCGTGTACCCAATGGACTACGGTCGCAGAGTCGGTCCAGTAGGTTGTCTTCGCGACTTCGACGCGATGTTCCTTCTTGATCGTGTTCGCTAGTCTCGCGCCGATTACTGCCGCCTGTAGCTCTAAGCGCGGGATGCTTTGCGTACGTCGTGGCGCCACCTTGGCTTTGGCAGCAACCAAGGCGACAGACACGCTGCCGTCGTGGTGGATGGCCCTCCAATAAGCCACCGTAGCGAACGCCTGCTCGCTCGCATCACATACCCTTCTAGCGCGTAGCTACGGCGTAGGCGTAAGCGAGTTATCTCGCTCAGCTGGCGTAGCCATTCGGCGAAATGTTCGGCGTCCTCCGTAGGTATCGGCTCGTCCCATGGCATTTGGAGACGCCACAGGCTCTGCAGGATGATCTTCGCTCGAATTGTGTAATGACTGAGCAGACCAAGCGGGTCATAAATGGACATGACCGCGCTGAGCGCCTCTCTCTTCGTTGGTGCGCGGGTTCGCGCACGCACCTCGGCCGGTACTCTGTGCATCGCGGTGTTAAATCCCAGCTCGTCCTTTTCAGAGTCCCAGCAGAGCCCGAGTATCTTGCTCTCAGGGCGCCCTGCTCCCAATTGAGTGGGCGTAGTCGCTCGTAGCTCTGGCGGTACGTCTCGTAGCACGTTCATGTTGCTAGCACTCCAACTGCGTAGCGTGAAGCCGGCGGCCGCGTGTACCTCGCGTAGCTCTTGTATAGTGCTACGAGCTTCCTCTTCATCGGCGTAGCTGTCTACGAGATCATCCATGTAGTGGCTGTCGGTGATGGCCGCTAGAGCGCGTGGATGAGTCTGCGCATGCGCGTGTGCATTGTGATTGCGCACGCTGTGTGCCATGAAGGGTGAGCTGGCGGCGCTGAAAATCATGCTCGTCATCTTGTAGTGGCGGGGCGGGTTAGTTCGGTCCCGGCCTCGCCATAAGAACTGCTGTGCGGGCTGGTCTTCAGCTCGGATCTTCACTCGTAGAAACATCTCTTGTATGTCGGTGGTGACGGCGATCGGCCGTTCTCTGAATCTGAAGACGATTCCTTGTAGTGATAGTAGAAGGTCCGGGCCCTCCAGCAGCTGGTCGTTCAAGCTCACGCCGTGACATTGGTGAGCTGCGTCAAAAACAAGCCGTTGTTTACCAGGCTTGTTCGGGTTCTGTACTGCGAAGTGCGGGAGGTACCAGCAGATGGGGCTCCGTCGTTCAGTCCCGTCGCATGGCACCGCATAATTCTTAGCCAACAGATTTTCTATTTGCGCGGCGTATTGGTCCGCAAAGTCTGGGCAGGCGTCCATCTTTCGTTCGATGCTTTGTAGACGCCGTAGAGCCGCGCCGTAGTTCGACGGCATGGTGACGTCATCTCGCCGCCAAGGCAAGCCCACTTCGTAGCCGCTGTCTGTTTTCTTTATCGTTTCTTCGAAGATCTTCGTAGCTCGTAGATCTGCGTCGCTCACTCTCGATTGGATAGCGACGCCGAGCGTCGATGCGGAAGTGCACCTCCACAAGCTCGTGTAGGCTCTGGTCGTGCTCGTTCGTACGTTCGTACGCTGGCGCGTATACGTGCAGCACGCTCTCGTTTTCGTAGATCAGGCTGCGGGGCGCGGTTCCATGCATCACCCAGCCAAGTCGGGTTCTCGACGCGGCCGGTTCATTTGGCCAAGACGAAGCTCACGAGATACAATGAGCTCCCAGTAGTCGGCGCCCACTAAGATGAGGGGGCGCGCCAGGTCGTAGCACACCTCAGCTTCCATCAAGTCCCGCAGATGATTGTGTCGAAGAAGCGAGCTTGGGACGGACTGCCGGTGTAGCTTCAGATCGCGCACCGTGCGCGCTTTGATGTCGTGACGTGCCGGCTTCTTAGCTCCCCTTAGAGAGAGAGAGAGACGGTTTGGCTGTCTCCCTCTCGCTGCGACATGTTCACGCCGTTCAGATGTAGGGGCTGCGTAGGGCCTTCTGCGCCGATCTTCTTCGCTAGTTCATGGTCGATGAGCGTGAGCGTGACCTCCCCCCGTGGACCGGTGACGACCGCGGGGCAGATCTTAAGCATCACGGTCTTCTGGCCAGTAGCATTGGTGGGTGCTACCGACAAGACCGCTGCGTTGTGGCTCGGTGAATGTTCGGGTTGCGCAGCAGATGGCTCGTTAGGTCGCGCAGCTAATCGCGTATTATGTCGTGTGTCTTCGTGCAGTGTTGAGTGGTGCGGGCGGCGGCATTGGTTAACACAGTTTCGCCTTGCACTGGTACCGGCGATGTCTCTTCTCGATGCATCGGAAACAAACGCCTTTTGCTTTGACCAATTCCCAGTGCTTGTCGACGTTCAGTGCCCGGTAGGTTAGGCACTGATATAGCGCGTGGGTCTGGTTGCAGCTCAGACATTGTTCGGTTCTTGCTTCTTGTTCATCGCCCTCGTCGGTAGTGTACACGGCGTTCCCTTTCTTCTTAACTGCCGCTGGTCTCGTCTCACGGGCGGCGGAGGTCGCTGCCGGTGCGTATGTGAAACGCAGTGCCATGTCTGCTTCTCGCATGAGGAATCGAGATAGCATGACAATTTCTGGCTCCGAAGGTGACTGGTGTTCGTTGGCGTAGTGGCACCACTGCGTTTTGATGTGCGGGCTTAGCTTCTCCAGCACCTCACGCGCCAGCATCGGGTTATACAGGTACCCCCGCCGGTCGATGTTCTGTAGCACGCAGACGACGTTCTGAAGTTTGATAGCGAACGTGTTGAGGTCGGTCGCTGTCATCCCTAGCTTCGGGAACCTTCTTAGCTCTTCTAATGCTCGGTCGATGATGAGCTCCGATCTCCCAAAGCTCCGTTCCAATGTTTTGATGATGACGTCAGGATCAGTGGCTGTGTGCAGAAATGCAGCCACGGCGTCACGTGCGTCGCCCTTGAGGCAACTTCTCACTTCGCCGCTGTAAGTTCTCAGCGGCTGAGATGTGGTACAGGGCTGTGGAGTCCCGTACTGCTGCATTGAACGGCAGCCACTCGTTTGGTGCCCCAGTGAAACACGATATTGTTTGTTCAAGCTCCAAATGTAGACTGATCGATTTCCAATATTTTTTTTTTTTTTTTTAGAAAGGATATGTGCTGTTGGTCTATAACTGACCTCTACAGCGTCACCGGGGCGACAGGACGGTGGGGCGGGCGCAAAAGCGCTCCGCCGCAATGTGTGACGCAGAAGGCGCACGCCAAAGTTAAGTTTTTGGCCACTTAAACAACTCACAAACTTAAACTATGACAATTAGTACGCTACGTATCCCGCGCATCAAAGTGGGCGGGGCTTCGTGTTCGCGCCTGCGCAGTGGCTAGTTTGATACAGGTAGGCTCGGCGTCCGTAACAACAGCATTATCTACCAGTCATCCAGGTCGTGAAAGAAATAATAGTAGGGCGTGCGTTTCAAAATACTGAACAATAAATAGAAAAGAATCAAAGTAAATAAATAATATACAAAATAATTATGAGTAATATTAAATAAAATTATAAAGATTATAATGATTGTAAGATTGTTGTTTGTCACAATTCGTTACGTAAATCTCACCTCCATACATAGAGAGATCGTGATAAAATGGCTCCTGAAATTCCTGAACCACTTCCACTCCGGACGGAGGAACCGTTTCTTGTTACCTCTAGAGTTCCGTGCTCTATCAGCGATCCACACAATGTGCCAGCACAATGGGTTCAGTTACCGACCGACTATCAATTTACCGTAATCGGTGTCATAACGGGATTACGGGAGCCGCTGCTTTTTGTTGGGAGCAAAATTGTATTCAGGTTTAAGAGTTATAGAATTAAATTAATAATGCTTAATATGTATATATCGGCGACTCCGCAGGATACTCCATAATTTAAACACTTAAGAATAAGACACTCAAAAACAAATATAACCACAATACCGCGCTCATCTCATCTTAGTAGGTACAGAATAGGTTATTCAAAACAAATTGTCATAAAACTTAATAAGTGAATATTACCACAGAAGAAATAATATTCCTTACGTGCAGAAGGCTCACTCCGCAAAGATAATTAAATAAAAAGCGACTCTTGCCGCCACTCAATAAAGTACAATTCAGCTCGCATGACTTTAATGCATATTTAATTTAAATGCGTCTCTCTTTCTAACGCGTAAGTCTATCTCAGTCTATCTCGCGCCACGTATAGAGTAAAGCTAAGGACTATATATGTACTGTGGTTAAAGTGGCCTTTACAGAAATTAGCGCGCGCAAGTACATACATGTACTATTATTTATTCTTTGATCGAGTGAGACAGGCCTGATATTACCTACCATAAAAAAATGCATCACAATCGGTCCATTCGTTTTGGGAGTTACGATGCCACAGACAGACAGACACACACACACACACACACACACACACACACACACACACACACAGTGATACACAACCCAGACTTATAAGACCCGTCTCTTTGTTCGGGGGCTAAATCAAGAACCATCTCGATCACACCAGTCTTCAAACATAAAAACCGCGTCAAAATCGGTCTTTTCGTTTCGAAGCTACGATCCGCACCCATCCGCCCAACTCCCGTTATAGATAGAACCGTCCTGTTTCCCTCAGCTTTCAAAAAAACCGCAGCTAAATCGGTCCATTCATTTGGAAGCTACGATTCTCATAGCTTATAATTTATATGTACAGGCTGGATTTTTGAGACGAGACAGTAAGGGCAGGTACTCCTTAACCTTAACCGTTATATTTAAAGTAAAACGTTCCTAAGAGACCATCCATAACTTTTTGAGATATTCTGAGCTGCATTCACAGATTTTGGAAAAAATGTACAGTCAGCAAGATAATGGTCACTATAAACAAAAACTTTTTTGATGCCGATCGATTCTGTTTCTTCTGTCTACTGGACCGACTGAGGTACTAGAAATTACAGAAATAGCGAAAAAAATTTCCCATACATTTTCTACGATATTACCCTACCATTGTAGCTACAGGTTATGGATGGTCTCCTAGGGACGTTGTCCTGTAACTATAACAGTAAAGGTACATGCCCTTACTGTCCCGTCTCAAAAATACAGCCTGTATATGTACTATAACTTTAAAACATTAATTTAAGATTTCAATGAGAAGATTTGATGTTGGTCTACAAAACTAGGAAGTTTATCTACCTGAAAACTGAGGTACTTTTTTAAGGTCCCGTAGACCAATAATGAATCCTAATAGTTACATCTGTCTGTATATCACAGACCTATCAATAAAGTTTGAAATTTTGCATGTACCTATTACATCTGATATAATATATGGAAATAAGACATAAGTTCAAAAACCAAAACCCGACTAGGGTCTGGTAAAAAATTGCGATAACTCTTGCGATGAAGATGAATCGATTGACACCTCGCTTGTCAAAATCGGGCCAAGTTTTTAGTTTGAACACATAACCCTTCCATTGCTTTTCCTTAGTCGGGTAAAAAAATAGCCTATGATACTTTATTTATGGAGACGAATCGATTGACCTGCTACCTTGCTTCTCAAACAGGGACCAAGTTTTTAGTTTGAAGTTTGAACACATAACCCTTCCTTTGCTTCGCCATAGTCGGGTAAAATAAATTATCCTTTATACCTGAAGACGAATCAATTGATACCTCGCTTGTCAAAATCGGACCAATAGGGGCGACGCTATGGTGGAATATCCACATACAAACATACATACATAGATTGCTAAACTTACCCTTCCCTTGCTTCGCCGTAGTGGGGTAAAAAGATATAAAAAATCATATATAAAAGGGAAGTTACGGACGGATTACTAATACTATTACTGCCTGTTACACAAACAACAGTTCAGTAAGTAGGCTTTCAAGTAGGTAATTAATAGCGTTTTCTCGCTAAATTTCAAGCAAGGGTAACAATTCTTAGCAGTCTCTAAATTAAGCCATTAATTAAGTTAAGACTTAAGACTCATTCAACTTTACATAAGAGCGATCTGCAAAACCGTTTGAATAGGCCTTGTAATCAAAGGTTAATCGGGTAAATATTTCTTGGAAGCCCGCGAGTGGGTAGGTAAGCTGAGGCTCTTATTAGACGTTTAATCTTATTTAATCTTCCTTGTCTTTACGCGAACCATTATAAACTCACGGGTAAGACTCGTCCGTGACTTTAAACAAAAAACTACCATTTTGTATCGACTTCTATGGTAGAAATTATCTATTCGATCAATGTGTTTTTAATGTGAGACTTTGAAAAGGAGGTTTTCAATTTGACGAATAGTGTTATAATGGGTATGTTCAGATATCGGATTACTGAACCGATTCGGATGATTCTTGTTTTGTTAGAAACAAAAAGAATAAGATTGTATCTAAGCAAGCTTTCCTCCTCATTTCAGATTCGGAGCTCGAGGAGTTGGGTGAACAACTGCCCCGGTACCGGCCCGACTCCATAGCGGCGCTCCGGCGAGCCACTCGCTTCACGGAGCCCGAACTCAAGCGCCTTTACCGGGGGTTCAAGGCCGAATGCCCGACGGGGGTCGTCAAGGAAGACACCTTCAAGATTATTTATTCACAGTTCTTTCCACAAGGAGGTAAGCAAGTCATTAAATGTTGACAACAGCGAGGGAGGCCTTGATCAAGCGCCTTTCCCGGGGGTTCAAGGCGGAATGTCCGACGGAGGTCATCAAGGAAGACACCTTCAAGATTATTTATTCACAGTTCTTTCCACAAGGAGGTAAGCAAGTTATTAAATGTTGACAACAGCGAGGGAGGCCTTGATCAAGCGCCTTTCCCGGGGGTACAAGGCGGAATGTCCGACTGAGGTCGTCAAGGAAGACACCTTCAAGATTATTTATTCACAGTTCTTTCCACAAGGAGGTAAGCAAGTCATTAAATATTGACAACAGCGAAGGAGCCCTTGCTCAAGTGCCTTTACCTGGGTTTCAAGGCGGAATGCCCGACGAGGGTCGTCAAGGAAGACACCTTCAAGATTATTTATTCACAGATCTTTCCACAAGGAGGTAAGCAAGTTATTAAATGTTGAAAACAGCGAAGGAGCCTTTGCTCAAGCGCCTTTACCGGGGGTTCAAGGTGGAATGCCTTACGCGGGTCGTCAAGGAAGACACCTTCAAGATTATTTATTCAAAGATCTTTTCACAAGGAGGTAAGCAAATCATTAAATGTTGACAACAGCGATGAAGCCCTTGCTTAAGGTGGATGGTCCATAACATGAGTTTCACTAGATGACGATTACGACAAAATTAGCTACATTTATTTCTTTGGACCTTAAATTGCAGTCAGATTAGATTTACAACTTTATTCGCGGTTAAAACATTATACGATATTAATGTTTTCATTGAAAAACTAATATTTCCGTAATCGTTGTCTAAAAATTTGGGTTCAGGACTTGACTCAAGATCTGAACCTAAATTTTTAAGGAACGAATACGGTTAAAATACTAGATTTACAATTGAAATTCAAGATTAAAATATAATCATTAGGCGCCAATAAAGTTTTAAATCGGATATGATTGCAATTAATAGACAAAAAATATTCGTTATGCACATATTATCATTTAGCGCCACCTAGTCAAACTCATGGACCATCCACCTTAGACGCCTCTACTGGGGTTTCAAGGTGGAATGTCTGACAGGGGTCGTTAAGGTGAACACTTTCAAGCTTTGTATATTCACTGTTCTTTCCACAAGGAGGTAAGAAGACCTGGAAAAAATATTGTATTTATAGTTTGAATGTTGATAGCTTGAGCTCGTGCTCAATCACCAGGGGCTTAGGAGGAATGCCCGACAGGAGTCGTTACCTTCAAGCTCATTTATTAACAGTTCTTTCCACACAAAGGTAAGAACAGCCAATGCCAAGGTCCCACCGACTATACAGTACATTAGGTACACTTAATTTGTTACTGTGAAATGCGAGTGGCGTGAGAGGCAACTTTGCGGTACGTACTACTATTATTTATTCTGTGACAGCGGATAGCTAGAAACACAGGAAGTGCGTGGGGACAACGAAAAGCCCGTGAAAGGTTTGTTTTTTTGTTCTCTTCACAAAAACAACAAAAAAACCTGTCACGGGCTCCGTCCCGTAGATTATTATTATTATTATTAAACACATAACCCTTCCTTTGCTTGGCCGTGACCGGGTAAAAAGGTTTTACATCTCGAAACAGAGTTAATTGTTCCAGCAACGAACGTAAGTTACAAATTAGCTAAGTACCTAATTACCTTTGAAAAGAACATTTTCATGAAAAATTATTGAGAAGTACCTAGCATTTTTATGCAAAGTCACAAAGACTTTTAAATACAATTAGGAGGCGAGTCAATCAGAACCTGATCTGACATGTTGATGATAAAATACACAATTTTTAATAAAAATACTTGCCATGTTTTTTATTCGCCCCTTCCTTTTCCTATTTTACCCCTTTTAGAATGAAGACCATGTCATAAAGAAAGAGGTAAGTGTTTTATTTAGTTTTTTAATGTTACCCTATGATATCTTACCAAACTGTTTTTTTAATAGTTAAAACTTTTCTCTTTTGTTTTTAATTAAAAGCTTTTGTTTAACTTCATGTGTATCTATCTATCTATCCAGGTATGTATTTCTGTCTGTCCTGGAATCTTGCAATTTCGAGTACTTCCCGATTAGCGATTTGGCTGAAACTTTCAGGGTAGCTCACAAATCGATGACATAGCATAAAAATAAGGAAAAAATAATATTAAAAAAAAAACTAAAAAACACGCTTTATATAGAAAACCAAACTAATAAATAGAAAATAAATTTTAATAATGTAAATAAGAAAAAAAGTTTTATTTCAAAAAAATCGTGGAGTGCATGGGTCAATAGTTATAAATATTTCATTGACAGATATGAGAAGCACCCCACGCTTTTTTAATATTTTTTTTCTTATTTACACTATTAAAATTTATTTTGTATTTTTTAGTTTGGTTTTCTAAATAAAGCGTGTTTTTTAGTTTTTTAAACGATTATTTATTTTCTACTTTTTAGTTTCTTCTTTTTTTTTCGAATTATTGCATTGTCATCGGTCTTTGACAGGTGTGCAAAATTTGAATGAAATCCGACCGTTTAAAGTGGGTCAAAATAGCGTCCAAAGGAGTCGGTTACAAACATACAAGTGAAGTTAATATAAAGCGTATAAAAACAGATGTGACAATGCATTAAAAAAAGCTCTTATAAGTTTTTTTTATTGGTCCTTATTTTTCAACACTCATAATCAGCCCCAAGAAGTCCACAGGGGAACATGGCCCTCCCCCATCATAGGGGGGTTTGCGCACGCTTGGCAGTCGGCTTGGAGATTGCAGTAGTTATTGATTGTACACAGGAAAATGGCAGTCCATTTCCTGAACTCCGATTGCTAGTTCTCTCAGCACCTACAAATTTTGATTTATTACCATTTTTGTGTAGATATGTAACTGATTAATATTAAGCTACTTAAAGAAAACATAGAAATGTCTTCACAGTGCCAATAACTTACCTACTAAATCCGTCCCAAAATCATGGAAAATACAATCAGTTTAACGCCCAAGCGTGATCCCGAAATAGAAAGATTACGTACATCAAACGCCACCCTTTCGCAAGGTAAGGGCAAAAGTTTTATCCACACGATGAATGCCGATAAAGTATACGGACCGTACACAAGAATAAAATGGGACATGAAAAACACATCACATAATCATATAATCCCATCAAGCGGAGTGGTCTTGGGCTGCTTTACATTCCCTGGAATTGTCCAGGAGGCCAAAATTCGTGAAATTTACCATCACATCAAAAATCAAATCTCGACTCTGTAGCTTTGAAGGCATGGTCCAATTTTGTGTGGTAAAAGGAGGGGTGAAATAAAAGAATCACTATTTAAGCAAATGATTTGGTTCAATCATAATTTGGGGCTGCTTACCTGGGCTTAGTCAAAGGTTCGTAAGAGATGGGTGGTTTTGACTACGAGGTCTGCACTCGTCAAATATTTCATTAGGTATTTTAGAGCAAAGCGTAGTTAGAAATGCGCAACGTTTCGCTCAGCGCGCCAAATTCAAATTCTCTTGCGTTTTTTGTCAATTACAGCTCTATTACTCATTGTGGGTTATTTTGCGGCAATAATTAGGTTGTATCAAGAAATTACGGTTAAAACATGGTTAATATGATCACCTACCTACAACGGTATAGCCTCATAACACATAATAATAGCTAAAAATGTCGATAAGCTGATTTTCATCTTGGTTTTTGGATTATTGCCAAATGTACTTATACTATACTTAAAAAAACTTAAAAATATTTTTATTATACTTTCACCTTAATTTTTTGGTTGGTGTAATTTCTTACAACCCATTTATTGCCGTAAAATAAGTTTTCATGAACCCACGATGAGTAATAGACAAAAAAAGCAAAAAAAAATTGGCGCTCTGATCGAATCGTTGCACCTTAGCATAAATTCAGAAGACATAGACTAATTTGAAATCAGCAACTCATAAAAAACCGGAAAATGATCTGGAACAATAAAAAATTATTCAACTTCTCAATATTAGTATTATTTTATTATGTGATATTAGGTCATGCACGTTATAGGTACCTTTAACTCGTTTATTAATTATCATCTACTTGGGGCTCCTATCGGAGTTTGCTGGACATTATATGGCTATTCTAAAGATTCTATGTCATGATATATTCAAGTCTAGCTGTGCCCGCGGCTTCGCACGCGTGGTCATTTCTATAAGTTAAAAGTACTCTATTGTGCTATTCCAAGTAAGTTCACCAACATTTGATCAAAATTCCTTCAGCCGTCAAAAAGTTTTTTATCGATTGCTCAGCACATCGGATTGAGATACCAAGTACCCAGTTTTTAAGTCAAGCCCTAGGCTATCCAACAGAGAAAACTGCTCGCAATCGGTCCAGTAGTTTTTACGTGATGCGCGAACGTAAAGACAAACA
This sequence comes from Alsophila aescularia, assembly GCA_946251855.1. Lineage (NCBI taxonomy): Eukaryota > Metazoa > Arthropoda > Insecta > Lepidoptera > Geometridae > Alsophila > Alsophila aescularia. Next base: position 7,767,013 of record OX276380.1, on the reverse strand, counting down.
AACAGACAGACACGATTTAAAAAAATGTTATGTCCTTGTTCAGTAGGTTATTTCATGTACTTTAGAGTCTAAAATAAAATAAATAGACCATTCTTTTTTAAATTACATTCTTTGTTCAGACTTTTTCGTACTTATAGCTTTATTATAAGTATAAGTGTAAGTAGAAGAAGATACGGTGGGGTTGTGTAGGTAAATCCACCTTCTTTGTTGTGTTCTGTGTATGAGCAGTATAAATAATAGTACCTACTACGTGTTATACTATCGGAGTAACTTATTTATTCTGTGCTATCGGTTTGAGCACAGATATAAAAGAAGTAATCGGTTTTTTAAAGAAAATATACCGTAGGTAATCGCGCACTCTATTGTAGAATGCAGCGAATCGCTGCGCATAATGGGCCCCAGATAAATAACGACAATCTTGGAGCACTTTAAATAATATCGGCGGGCCATATTCAGGTGGAGCTTTTGAGAATATGTGGAGCAAACAGCGAGGTATTAGGTACCAACCAACTGTGTTTTTAGGGTAGGAACCTACCCTATATATCTTATGCTTCGTTTGAGTAGATATCGAGTAGGTACTCTGAGATATTAGCTACGAGTACGAACACTCGATTGCAGAATGCAGCGAGCCGCGGATAATAGGCCCCGGATAAATAACGCCGATATCATTGGAGAGCATCCACTTCTGCGCCCTGGCGGAGTACTATTGTTTATTCTGTGGCTATTTTTAGTGAAATGAGAGGATATATAATTTTAATATTGCTAAGTAACAAGAAAAGCTCATTTTTTACCCGGTGGTATATAATTACTTATCGTCGGCCTATTACCTTTTTTGTTCTATGTACCAATTTTTACATAAATCAACTTCAAATGCCGTATTGTTAAGAAATAAATTTCAATCCTGTTGGTTAAGGAAAATTAAAAACATTTTTCTTAGAATAAAAAATACATTTAAATTTTATTGAAAATTTGTGTCGTGTCATAATTTAAATTTATGACACGACACAGTAATTAAATTTTTTGGTTCTTTATAATATGTCCAGTGTTTGTATTATGTTCTACATCGTAAAAGACGTTGAGTGCTTGAGTGTTCTATGTCAACTCAATCGACCAATCACAGCCCGCGACGCCATGTCCGCCATTTTGTTTGATTTGTCACTGTGGCTGGAGACATCAAAAGAATCACATAGTTGCTCCTGCAATAGTTCTAAAATCATCTATATTGTTGTGTTTTGATGCATAAATTGTTTTTGGAGAAATGCCAAATTATGTCTAGAATATAATGTATAAGTAAATATAAGCTTGCACAGCAACAAACTGAGCAGTAAGTACTTTTTAATTTACACTCGATTCCTTTATGAATTTGAAACAGAATGTTGTTTTTTAAAGACTTTGAACAACCTCAAGCTAAGCCCAAGAGTGCGTGCATATAAGTAGCGTAATGTGTCATCCTAGTCGCAGGACAGGATTGATTCCCGCTTTGTTAAGTTTAGAAAATTCCTCTTCTTTATTGTTATTGGAAGACTGTAACAACTTCTAATAACAATAAATTATATACCAAAAAAAAGTTTTTTATGAAAAAAATATGTTATTATTATGTCGACTAATCTCAATTGTTAGTCCGTTCAGTTCAACATCCTAAATGTGACTAATTGATGATAACTATTTCTTATTATTAATTATTACAAGCAAAAAGAATATTTATTGTAATTTACAATAAATATTTTTTTTACATTTCAATTAGTTTATAAAACATGGTCATTGGACAATAATCATTAATATTGCTAACAATAATATTTTGTTTTAATACTAAAAATAATGTATATGAGTTTAATTGATAACACCTATTATTGTTATTTATTACAAGGATATAACAATAATTTTCTTTTTTGTGATAATAATCATTACAATATGGCCATTGGACCATAATGTAATTAGTTACATTTTGGATGGTTTGGTCATACAACTCTGAACGGACTAACAATTGAAATGAGTCTTCATAATAACAAATGTTCTACATGAAAAGATCTTTCAATTGGTACATAATGTATTGTTATTGGAGGAGTGGGGCAACCCCCCATACAGTCTTATCCATTCTCCTTTTATGCTTAATTTTATCGTTTTTAGCCTTACTCCTAAAACTCTGACGGTTCTGTGTGTTACTGTAATATGACACCAGATTTAAATCAAACCCTAAGCTATCTAACAATGAAAACCGCATTGCAATTGGTCCAGTAATTTTTACGTGATGCGTGAACAAAACAAACATACAAAAAAACAGAAAGAAAGACACGATTAACAAAAAATATATTGTTTAATACGTTTTTTAAGCACCCAAGAGCATTTTTTTTCATTTAAAGTCATTTAGTAGTTTGGGTACAATGCGCGGTCAAGATACAGACAAAAAGACAGACAAAATTAAAAAGTAAAATAGTTTGGCTTCAGTATCGAATATAGAGAACCATTCAAAAAATATTTTTTATTACTTAAATATTAACATAACTTTGGACCCATATCCTGCAGAAACCCTTTAATTTTTGGGGATAAAGCGTGTCCTCAATTTTAACCTATCATATAACTTAAGACAGTGCCAAGTTGCATCAAAACCCGTCCATGAGTTTCAGCGTGGTATGAGTTCTTTTAAATAAGTTTCAACTCCTATCCTGCGAGAACCCATAAATTTTTCGAGATGTAAAGTATCCTATGTCCTACCTCGTAGTATGAATTAAAATCATACCAAGTTTCATTTGAATTCATCCAGTAGTTCCGGCGGCGTGATGCGCGGCTAAGATACAGACTGACAGACATACAGACAAAAATGAAATAACATACAGTTTAGGTTTCATTATCGAAAATAGAGTAACTTCCAAGAAAAACACTATATCTTTAATGTACAGAATTTGGACCCATATCCCACAGGAACCCTTTATTTTTTCGGCACAAAATGAATCCATAATTTTCACCCATCTTATAAACTATGTCTGTGCGAAGTTGCATCAACATCCGTCCAATAGTTTCAGCGTACTACGTGTTCTTTTAAATAATTTTCCACCCCTATCCTGCAGGAACACTTTTTTTTTCTTTTTTTTCTTTTTTTTAATTTTAATTTTTCCTTTAAATTTTTAACAATATGAGTTGCGTCTTCTTAGCTAGCCGTAGTTACCTAGTTACTTGTATTACTTACTACGTACCTATTAGAACTATTTCCGTTCTAAAGTTAACTTTACTGGGTTACAAATTCTTTTCTATGGATGAACATCGCTCTATGACAGAAAATGCATATATATGCATATTTCGATTTTATTATGTACATACGAGTAAGTATACAATGCGAACTAAAAAGAAGCATAATTATGAGTGGTCTGGCGATAGAATTAGGTAGGACTTATATATAATAAGTAACCTGCGTTGACGAATTTTGGTACGTGGGTAGCGCAGAACTCAGTTGAATGCTACCCCTAGTTGGCCGTAGTTATTACCTCAGTAATTATTACCACAGTAATTTATTTGTCATATAACTTTATGGACATAATAGCATTTAAAAAAAAACAAAACAGCTATGTGCGAGTCGCACTCGTGCACCGAGGGTTCCATACTTGTAGGTTGGTATGTAAATAGTTCGTCCATCACGGGAATCAAGACTCGAAAATTTTAACAAAAAAATAAAATGTTATATAGCTTCAGTTTTTTTCCTCAACTTGTGCTATAAGACATTGCTCCTTGTCAAATTTAATAACAATAATAATTCTAGGTCAACGGGAAGTGCTCTATATGTTTTTATTCCCTGGCGAGTGTCACATAATATACGGCATAAACGGCCGTATCTTTTGATTGCGTTGGCAAGAAAGTTTTTTTTATTTACAACTTCAAGGGATTGCAGACTTGAGTATTTGATATTAATTTTAACTTGATACCTACACGCAATCCCGAGAATTTGGTCTTGACTGACAGACAGAAAAACAAAGCAAAGCAAAAAAGCAAACAAAAAAAAAAACAGCAAAGTCAGACAACAAAGTGATCCTATAAGGGTTCTTTTTTCCCTTCCTTCCCGTACGAAACCCTAAAAATTGATTTATCTTCAATGACTGGGAAAGCGCGAAGCGCGAGCAAAGCGTCTCCGTTTCAGCATGGGCAAAAATGCTTTCGTATGTCTGTTCTACAGATCGCATTTCTCAACCGATCTAGACGAAACTTGGTATACAGGTTTAACGAATTTTTAAAATGTCTTCTTTAGTCGTCGGGGAGTTTCGATTGGGGCGGTACTTCCCCCAAAAAGAGGGCTACTGAATATCTCCGCCTTATTAGATCCGATTTCGATGGTTCATTATTGTATTTGTAAGGTAGTATACCTAGCGGCACGAAAGTCTAGCGGTGAACGAAACGTGGTGGGGATCTTGGCACAGTCAAAGTTTATATAATCTGTGTTAAAATGGAATACATTTTATCCCGAAATTTGACTGTGCCAAGATCCCCGCCACGTTTCATTCACCGCTAGACTTACGTGCCGCTAGCTATAACTTTACGTTGGTCTCATAAAAATTTGGTGAAGATCTCATGAGTCCAGTATAAAAATGCAGTAAATTGCTCACTTTTAGGTTTCTTCCAGTGGAATCAGCCCTTTACCTACTAGGTAGTGATGGATGGAGCACCTTGGTTATTAATGTTAGGTTTATAATTAGGTTACTGTACACCGCTAGATTGTTTGCAAAAAAATGTTTGGGCTCGCGAGGTCTACAGCTCACATTAGTTTATATTTATAGAGTGTCATAGGCTATTTTTTTACTCGACTACGGCGAAGCAATTTTACATTATGGTAACTAGATGGCGCTACTGTACACCGCTAGATTGTTTGCAAAAGAAAATGTTAGGGCTCGCGAGGTCTACAGCTCACATTAGTTTATATTTATAGAGTGTCATAGGCTATTTTTTTACTCGACTACGGCGAAGCAAGGAAAGGGTTATGTGTTAAAATAAAACTTGTCCTATTTTGACAATCGACGTATAATCGATTCATCGCAAGAGTGCCATAGGCTATTTATTTTTTATTTTTTACCCGACCGTAGTCGGGTTTTAGTTTATGAACTAAATGCTTGTTTCTCTTGTAGCTATGCCACAAAGGTTAGAAGGCCTTACCGATTTTGATTTCGACCTAGTATAGGTAGGACTCCTTTCTCTCCTCCGTGTACAATTCCTACTTCCAATGTAAATTAGAACATTTGCAAAATAGAATTAGAAAAATTGTTAATTGTATGTACCAGGATAAAACTGAACGGGCAAGCCAATTCGAATGGGCGCAAAGAGAACCGATAACGAACCGTGAAAAAAATCGTCTCAAAAAGACTTCTTTATCGTAACTGCCTAATACGTTCTTTCGCAAATATTATGTCTGCGCTGATTGGTTTTCGCATATCTAATGAACTTCTTCTATCCATATATTTTTTGTGCAGTGGAAATATATTGAGTATTGATTATATTAACGAGTGTTTTAAAAAAGGTTGACGTTGAAGGTAAATGTAATCGTATTTTTTAATAATAAGTTATTATATTGTGCACCTATCGTGACAATCTATATAAAAGTTTTATTAATATATTTAATAAAAGTTAGGTAATAAAAAAAATGCTTTGTTTAATCTATGTGATACAATGTTCTACTAAAGCAAATAAATAAGGAACTCAAAGCATTGCTTTCATACATTTAGCTTCTCGTAAAACTGTACAATAATAAAGACGCATGGTCTATTTCCACACCTTTAAAATCTCGAACTCGAAGCCCATAAGAAAATGGCATCTTATGAAAATGTAGCGAAAGCATAGATTTGCGGCAAAATAAGCATTTTCTGTCGGAGCTATTTTGAGCGATGAACAAGTGCGCGCTTACCTCCACTCAAAACAGCAGAATGGCGGGAAAATTGCAACCGCCATTTTAAATGCCCGTGAAGTATCTCTTTAGTTTGTGCCATGAACCGTGGGGGTTATGGCAGGTAGATTATTTCTGCTAATAGGTACAAACTCAGCACATTCGGTTTGGAGAAGTACCAGCTTCTGTTTTAATCTTTAAATACATTTCAGTAGATTGTTTTTTTTTTTTTTTTTTTTATTACTGACTAGGCAAACGTTTGACCACGATCTCAGCTGATGGAAAGCGATGATGTGGTCGAAGGGGTAGCACGCTTGCCTAGTAAATACCTATTATAATAAATGAAGAAGCGTAACGCTTCGTTCTTGTGCGAGGTATTTCTACCATGAAAGGGTGGCGCTTTGCTCTTTCGTCTAGTCGTACGGTGATGGAAAGGTGATGGGGGAATCAGGTTGTTCAACTGATTGACACCCCAGCCACTGTGTACGAGACAGATGCTCGAACCTTGTCACAAACTTCATGGGCAAACTCCATGTCACAGACAGCCGTCATCCACAGCCTCTGTGGTGTGCTGGTTGAGCAGGTCGGCTCATAACACGGAGGATGCGGGTTCGATTCCCGCGACAGGCCAAGTATTTGTGCACAGAAAAAAAAAGTACAAGTACTTGTTCAGTGTCTGAGTATTGTGGGACCATGGCCCTCGTAGTTCCTGGGTCCCTCCCTAGATACAGGGAATCCTAGTTAGGGTCCAGGATGCAGTGCAGTGCTATGTATGTGATCGTTGGGCGTTATTATTATTATTATAATCATGATCGCAGGTAGCAAAATGCTAAAGTAAAAAAAAATATAAGTAAGTTGGTGTTGTTAAATATCAGTAGGTAGGTCCTTAATATAAAACTGGCGTTTTGGCCACTTTGGTCTCAAATATCTGGCGTTTGGCATTGAGTTATGTACAGTAATTGCAGCTTATTTATATGTTTGAGAATTTGGGCTCTGTAAAGATTTCGCAGGATCTATGTGGAAACTTATTTTAATAAGTCGAAAGAAACTTGTCTCGAAATTCATAATTTGATCAAGGAAGATTTAGTGAAACAAAATGCGAACATGCGCGGTAGCATTTGTACAGAACAACGCCTTGCAGTATGCTAAGAACCATCTCGTTTACCTCAGCTTTCAAACATATAAAACCGCAGCTACATCGGTCCATTCGTTCGAAATCTACGATTCACACCACTCCTCAAATTATAGCTATGAATCATCTTGTTTACCCCAGCTTTAAACATAAAAAAACACAGCTAAATAGGTCCATTTGTTTGGAAGCTACGATTTTCACCCCCCTTTTCTTTATCACCTCCCCCCTCCCTCACCCCATATATCTAAGAATCATCTCGATCATATCAGCTTTCGAACAGAAAAAAACCGCACCATTCGTTTGGGAGCTACGATGCCACAGACACACACACACATACACATACACACAGTGATACACACCCTAAACTTATAACACCCGTCTCTTTGTTCAGGGGTTAAAAAAACCGTCACGAATACAAAACAGAGCAACCTGTAGAGCATATTACGATGTATTTTGTATCTTAAGATAGTATATTAATATATATTTTGTATATTTTACGATATATTTCGTATCTTAAGATGACATCTTTTAATAAAATACATATCGCTCGATATCTTAAGATACTGTAAGATGCAAATATATATTATCTTCGCCGTTTGTGATGATTCATATAAATTGTATAGCGAGCGATATTTTATCTTAATTTTATATTATCGTATCTTAGCCGTCTGTGATGCGCTTGAATCTCAATGCGACGAGTAGAACTCGAGTACAACACTTTAATACCTACCGCCCAAACATACCGGAGATCATATTAATTCCTTTCCATCCAAAGGTTGTCTGGAAGAGATCGCTTTTTAGCGATAAGACCGCCCATTGTTCCATATATTTTGTATAAATGTTTTAGTTATTATTGTATTTTTGTTCTATGTGGTGTACAATAAAGAGTTATCTATCTATCTATCTATACCGCCGTACCGAGACGACCAATACCCAAATCTATACGTTCGCTAATTTGCATTGGCGAACGTATGGCGAGCGCAGGGCACTCGCTGACTGACGTGTAGTGTAGAGGGGGCATTAACACACCATACGTTCCGTTCCACGTTACGTGAACCTACACCGCGACAACAACAAACATGGCTCATTAAATTCATTTGAAAATTAAAATGAGACCATCCTTAATTTCAGCAGGAAATTACCGTTTTGGCCAAGAAATATATTAATTAGGTCTTCTCATAACTAACTCAAGCTTTAATAATAGTTATTGTTTTAGCATTATTTACTCGATATTTACTCGGTTTGGGTCTCAGAAATAGCTGAATAACTGTAGCTGTACCTATGTATTTTCCGTATATTTTTAGGCTTAAGGTATCCAGCTAATTCCCTTTTAAAATGGGTTGATTGAAAGCTCGATTCGAAGATATTCCATCCTCTGAGGTAAGGCAGAATAAGGCGCTACCTGTGAGTAGGTCGTAAGAAACTTTATTTATGGAATGAAAAAAAAACCTCGGTTCGAAGACCTCCCTTCATAGAGGATACCGGAGATCAAAAATATGGATCATAATTATAATGGTGGCATCACACAATTGTCCAACTCTCTTTTCTCATTTGTTCTCTTACCATGTTTCTTGTTTGTCTTATACCGACGCCATAAATTATCTAAGACCGACACATTCACGTGCGAATGTGATGCAAATGAATATTGTTATGTCTTAAAAAAATGATCGAAGATGCCTTGTGCAGAGGCGAAACACGTGTCGAATTGATGTCAGACGTTTGGTATTTGGATGGAGGTATATGTTTTTTATTGTGTTTTTATATTATATGTATATGAATATATAAGTGTTACGATACTTGTATTTGGGTAGAGTTTGTTTAGCTTGGGGGTTTTTAATTGTGTATATATATTTATATATATTATTTGTATATAAGTGTTTTTTTCTGGCCTCCAGGCCTTAGCTTTCATTTCATTTATATTTTTCATTAGTTCAATTTTGGGTAGGGTTTTGTTTAGCGTGGGGTTTTACTTGTGTTAATTTTACTAAAACTTTGGAGTCTTTTTTTACTTTACGCGCATGCGTGATCTCGCCAATCGGTGACGATTAGAGCTATTTGCGAAAATCTGTAGAGCCGCGCCCAAGAAAGTTGTATACGGTATACAACTTCCTTGGCCGCGCCGGACAGATCCTACGACAGTAAGAAATGTCTATACGACAGGACATCGGCAGTGCTATTACGCAATATTGATCATATCGGTTTCAATCCATCAAATTCATAGCATGAAATTTAAAATGCCGGACCTCATAGTTACGTGACGTATAAACAACAATTGATCTGATCGAAAGATTTTATCTTTGTAGAGATTTCATAATTTTCACATTTGATGCTACTCTGCTCATCGCGCCTAAGATCAGATCTTCACCAAATTTTTACGAGGCCAACTTAATTAATTATAATTACCTTTAAATAACAAAAATTTTCGAAATCGGATATAATAGGGCGGAGATATTCAATAGCCCGTTTTTGCCCTTTTTTGGGGAAAGTCCAATCAAAAATTCCCCGACGACTAAAAACTTCTAAAAATTAGTTAAACCTATATACTTACAAAGTTTCGCCTAGATTGGTTGAGAAATGCGACCTGTAGAAGAGAACAGCCGGACATTCGGAAATTCGGACATACGAATGAATTTTTGCCCAAGCTGAAACGGATACGCTTCGCGCTCGCTCGGTCAGTTAGCTAACTACTATGTCTACTTGCTGCGACCCATGGCTTCACATGCATCATCATCGTCATATACTCGTAAATCCCCATAAACCATAAGCCCCCATTAACGCCACAAAAAGAGGTTGCTCTCAAGAAATTTCATGTAAACATGGATATCTTACGAATACCTACTAAAACTTGAAAGTATAATTACAGAAAAATATGGTATTATAGTTACTTATATTTTTCAAAACTCTATGGCTTACTAAATCATTGGAAAATATTATTTTTCACTCATTTATATTTACTTGAAGTTAGTTTTTTCTGCTATTCTATTGCATAACCTGTTATGTTGCTCGTATCGTAGTAACATAGATATTAAATTGTAAAAGGCCCTCACGAGACAGCCTGTGACCTAGTGTGAGGACCACCAGTAATTCCTTTTCTATTATGTGTACCTACATTATTATGCATTACGTAGTATTATATTATTATTAATATAAAATAGGCAAAATAATATTGTACGAAAAATGAAAAAAAGTTTGATTATTTTTGACGTGGATAAGTCTATGAATTTGCTTCCATAGGGATGCAATCAAAAAAACTGATGATAACAAAATCGGGGGTTACAGTTTGGTTTTGCAGCTCTATATCTATCATCGATATCCAAAATTTAATTATACCACTTGATAGCTAACGGATCCAAGAATCCATTAGAGTCACCTCCACTTATCACTACTTCCTGGGACAACATGTAAAGGTAACTAAAATAGGCCTATACAGGTGGCCCGTGGTCCTGATCATCGAGCGTATCTATAAAAAAGCACACAAAAGTATATCTCAGTACGTATGTTTTGAAAAGCACTTACTTAATTATAGGGACAGAATCTTATGCAATTCACTTTAAAGTTTTAAAGTAGGCAGTCAATCAGAGTTACTGATTATAATCAACGTCATAGCTTGTCGTAAAACACAAGTTTAATTTGATGTCCTTGTCATTACATAATTTACATACTAAAATGGTTCAGAGACATGTAATGATCTACTTATGAAACTAACACATCGGCACTGAGTGGTTATGAATACTACCGGAATATAGACAAATATGTTAAGACATTATAATTTTCAACCTTTAATCCCAGACAAATAATCAATAAACGCATATGTTTCACAAAAACGTGAAAACATAGTCACTCGCCTGTGAATTGATGATGGAGGGCGTTCTTTCCTACATTTTGAGTCGCAGGCAGCCTCTTATGTCTCACTTCACTATAATTTATTAATTATATTTTATTTAGAAGTTATCGAAGGATACATATTTTCCGAAATATTCGTTATATTCTTTTGTAAATAAACTGAAACGTATCAAAAATGAATCAGTAAATGGTGGCTAGCTGCATCATAATATAATATAATATAATATAATATAATATAATATAATATAATATAATATAATATAATATAATATAATATAATATAATATAATATAATATAATATAATATAATATAATATAATATAATATAATATAATATAATATAATATAATATAATATAATATAATATAATATAATATAATATAATATAATATAATATAATATAATATAATATAATATAATATAATATAATATAATATAATATAATATAATATAATATAATATAATATAATATAATATAATATAATATAATATAATATAATATAATATAATATAATATAAGTCCGTGGGGGCCAGGTGGCCACGAAATTTACAAGGACTTGGCAAAACGTTTAGTGGAAGTGACATGTGATCAGAATGCGGGCTCCTATTTAGGCCAAAAAATTAGTATTGCAATACAGCGTGGCAAAGCAGCCAGCATTCTGGGCACTTTCCCTTCCTCCGAAGGACTTTTAGATTTGTGTTTTGTGTAAATAGTTAAGTTTTTAAAAAACAGTGTCTACTTTTTGTATGGATTTCTGTAATGAATAAAAGTGTGATGACTTAATCACATGTCATAATCAGTGGCTATTTTTTTAAGCTGCTTACTAAATTTTCAATTTAAGATTATTCAAGTTAATGTAAATAGTATAGTCTAATATTCCAATGTCAACTATTAAAGTATCACATATAATATATAATATAATAATATAATATAATATAATATGATATGATATGATATGATATGATATGATATGATATGATATGATATGATATGATATGATATGATATGATATGATATGATATGATATGATATGATATGATATAATATAATATATACGGGACATTTCCACACCAATTATCTAGCCCCAAACTAGGATACCCTGTGCCATGGGCACTAGATAACGGATAAACATACATAGATAAGAATATTACATCCATGACTCGGAAACAAACATTTCTGCTCATCACACAAATGATTGCACCTTGCAGGATTCGAACCCGCGACCGTACGATTTCATACCCAGGATCTCTAGCCACGAGACCAACCGGTCGTCAAACTCATAGCAACAGATAACATATATATGACTTATAAACCTTATAGCCCCTCTAGTTATTCTATGGACAGATCACGCAATGACGTACTAGATTGCAGAAATGTTACTTATAATTCATGTGCGTCAGTGTAAAAAAAAAAAAAGTGGTGGGGGAAGGTAGTCAAAATCACCACATTCCCCCTCTCTCCCACTCTGCTCCTATCCTTCCTTTCAGTCTTCTCCCACTTCGCACCATCTGCTCCACTTCCCGCACCCTTCCCTGATCTCCCTCTCCAACTCTCCATTCGTCCACTTTCCACTACCCTCCTCGCACTTTTCCCCACCTTCCCTCAGTTCTCCAAACCTTCATCCCCCACATTTCCCCAGTTCTCTTTTTAAGCATGGCCACACCGAAAGGCGATCGCGCTGCGATCACGTTGCGGTTTGTTAGCTGAATTGGGGCTGATCTTGGAGGGTTGAATGGGCACTACCTATCTACCACGTAATCTATGGTTGAATGGTAACCGAAAAGAGACATTTTTATGGTCCATTTTTTTTATCCTCTCTGGTACGCTGCCTGTGAGTAGATAGAAGCAACTTTTTGCTTATGAAAAACACGACTACACTCGAACCTCTAAAACATATTTCCTCGATCAAAAAAGTTTAGATTTGCTTGTTTATCGTGAAATATCTTAAAAACTACATAAATATTATGAATACTGACCTGGAATTTGCTTTGTGTTATAGTTTTCAAGTTGAGATTATTGCCCATCGACCCTTTTAAACAAAGGAGGACGGGGCAACCTGCATGTAAACTACACCTGGACTAGATACAACCAAAGAGTATATAAATACTAATACAACTACAGGTTGGATTACGCAATACGATTTGGGTATCGGGTAAGTTCGTCTTAGTCCATAAACATAAAGTAATGTAAAGAACCGACAGAGAATAAATTTTAATGAAATAAAATAATATTAGCTTCTACCGCGGTTTTGATCACTAATGTAATTTTTTTTGTTAAATTTGGTAGTTTTTTGTAGTAGGTAAGAAACAGCGGTGTTAGTGTGTGCTTGAGTAACAATATTTGAACATTTTATCGTCCAATAATACCATTTACGAAAGTTTGTTTTTATGTTACACAATCACGCTCGGACTGCTGATAAGACTATGATGAACATTTGAAAAAAAACTCGATTTCTTGGCCATAAATGAAACTAGTGTCAATCGATAGGGCAAATTATAAGGAACAAAAAGTGTTCTATGAAAAAATCGTGATATACTTTAAGACATATTTGGGTTTATTTTTCGTTCAACTTCATGGCAATATTAATATGTCGTGCAATTATGGGATGGCGCATGTTAGATTAGTTGTTTGTGACATTAATTTCATCAGACTCCCTCATCCCTTCCTGACCAAGACGGAAAATCAATATTGCAACTTTATGTTTCTAATGCATTTAAAAGACGAAAAAATACTTTTGTACCCAAATATGACAGAAAATATATCACTTAGACAGTTTATTAATACACTTTATGATTATATATTTTTTCCTGTCTATTGACACGAACTCATTAATGGCCAAGAAATCGACATATTTTTTCAAATTCGCTGCTGTTTAGGTATGCCAATAAGGTAATATGCTCTTTAATATAGGTAAGTACATATCATCTACCCAAAAATATGGACCTGCGCTTTTTAATATCTACCTATATCCTTTGTGAGTTGTATACATATGTTCTGATTTGAAGTATATTGAATATAATCAACTGTTATTGTTGGGTCGCCAATCTGGCTCTTCCCCATAGACAACTGCATATTACTAGTACTCTAGACAGACTATTGACGAACGTCGCAATTAGCTCATTTGATTATCGCCACTGTGGCGCTGTTGGCGCTGATAGCAGTACTTTGGCAGTCGTGAGCGTCCACGTAACTAATGTATTTACTACGTACGTAAGTAGTTAACGTATTTACTTTTTTTGTACTATTGTACGCTCAGTGGGGCACTTTGAATCGGCACAAACGAAAGTACGTCAGAGCCTATCCATAGAGATCAGTGCTCTTCCCTCTGTCTTCTGACAACTCGTAGCCACTTATGTTTCCGCAGTTCGTCTTTAGGAAACCTAGTAATAACAATTAACATATCAGTGGGTGTAAAGTAGACAAAATAAAGATGTGAAGAAATATCAGGAACATGTTAGAAAGTATCTATTATGTTGACGCTTCTAATATAAACAAATACCTAAAGGTAAGTAGATTAAAATAAAAAAGCAATTTTTTATTGAATAAAATCAATTCTAAAATCTATGTAATTTTTGTCTTCCTGACGGTACAAAGAGATCTGGGCCCTATTTCATAAAGCCACAAATTATAATAAACCTACAAATGTCAGTCGAATACGCAAAACCTGCGTTTCATATAACAAAAATGTAAGACATTTCTATAGTTTGACTGACAATTATTGTCGGTTTGATTGACATTTGTCAGTGTACTATAGTTTTATGAAATAGGGCCTTGATCAAACTTTTATACGCCGTTTGTCTTGTCGCACTCTTACGAATCGTATATTTCTGTCCCTTTCTGCAAATGGCGATTTTCAAACAATATCAATCAGTAGAATTTTAAATAAAATTATGATTTTTGGTTCTTGAGCTATTTGTGCACCTTATAAAAGAACAGGAAGGCATTTTTGCTGCGAATTCCGTATAATATGTGGTAAAGTACACGCACGTGTTACACCAACGCAACTCCGATTACGACTGAGGCCAATTGTGTGCGTTGCACTTAATATACGTGGTCCATGCTGAGTAGTCCTCCTTTGTTTAATAGAGTCGATGTTATTGCCTTTCTATTTTTCGTATATCATAATATCGTTTAATTTGACACCACTTGCATCGAATTCGTAAGAGAATGCGTCTGTCGGTGTACTAACGGCGTTAAGGCTACGTTTGTATTGGCATGAAGGCGTTTTGGGCAGTTAAGAATTTTTATTTACATTATTAGCAAGCCGTTTGGTTTGAATATATTTAAAACTATTGCATTTTTTGCCATCTTTCCCAAGCCGAACGCCAAACGACTCTATTCCCCACGACATAAAGTGGAATTTCTAATTTCACTATTATCTGTCAATGTAATTTTTTATGCAAAACGAATGGTGATTGAAAACACTTCAGAACGCCCCTTAATACCTTTAAATCTGTGCAGAACGCTAATTTCACCAACAAAATATTTAACGTTTTTAACCTTAGTATGCTATTTGATGCAAAACATTTTCCCCATTTATTTCATTTTTAGAGATCCCAGCGTAAAATTATACACCTCAGATAATCGAAAAGTGATTTAAATGAAAGTTTACAGTAGAACCGTACACTTCGTCTGGATTGCATGGCAAAATATTGACACTAGTACAAACAAAATATACGGTAAACAGCAAAATATAAAATAATATACACCCATATAATAATATATATATAACTATATAAACTAACTGACTTAATCGCGCTGAAAACTTAATTAACATCACCATTTACATTATTTTTACTATATTATTTTCCCTTATAATATATTTTTAAGGTAAATGAAGTGCCATCGGAAAGATAGATAGGATAAAAAAAGTGCTGCCACCCTTCAAATGACCCTTTTTTACTTGTGTCAAGATTTTGTAAGAAAATTCAGCGGAAGCGTACGATCCTATGTGTAAACTTCCATTTAAATCGATTCCATCATACCATTTCATTAAATATTGATAGGTGCACAATTTTACGTTGGGATCTTAATCTATTTCAAGCAACTGCACTGGAATTTTTGATCGGTAAATTACTGTGTGGCTCTGCCATGAAACAATGTTGGCCATACAATAAAAACGGAACAACACTAAGATTCCGGCAAAAAAAAAGAGTGAACATCACTAAAGCGGAAAGACGCTACAATTTACGTTTGGTACAGTTGGTACTTCGTAGGAATAATATGGGAAATAATTGCGCAGTTTAATAAATTACAATAATAATAATTCTCTACACTGCAGCGCAGGAGTGCGCGGCAATACAAATAAATTATAATAATTATAGAAAAAAATAACATTTTCAATTATATATTGGATTACAGTGTCCTTTTTAAAAACAAACATTTCATCGATGATTTTGATTAATATTACTAGATCCAAACTTGCTATAGAGATGTTAATATAGTTATTTTGTGCCTAAATCTTCTATGCATAGAGCCAAAACAACTTGACTACATACGTTAGTAGGTTCTATCTACGAAGTCACGTGGAGAGATTTGAGTAGATGTAAAAATATAATTCAATCTAACAATTTTATTACTATCATAGGTAATAATTACGTGTATTCATAGATCTCATTAAAATTTGACTAGATCTTTGCGTGTATTGTATAAAGTATAAGTAAAATAAATACTACCCAAGTAAGTTTAGTTGTTCTCTTTGTTCCATTCAAACTCTAAAAATGTGGTAAAATCGAGTTGGTATTCCGTGGAATGAAACGTTAAAGGTGACTAAGCAGATGCAAGCCCAACTCTAGCTGTTTCCGTACGGTTATCGATACCAAGCGAATAAAGCATCTACATCTAGGCACAACACTATCATAACATTAACTAAATTAAATTTATTGTGACTGTTCATAGACATCCTTATTTTACGAATTAATTTAATGAACAAAATATGACATCTATATTTTATTTAGGAGTCAATTTATACAGGATAACAGACAATTAGACAGATTAATAGTGCGGGGACAAAATGGCATCGATGCGCAAAGCGCGCCATTCGCCGTTATTGCCGCGCAGGTTTTAGGTTGGCAGCATTGTTTCCTCCAAGCCTCGGTCATTCGTTCGAGCCGGACGCCATTACCACGCCACCGGATCGCTAATCTGTCAATTTTGTTGTGCGTGTTTATTGAAACATTACTTAGATTCTCATAATTATCGGTTTTGTTTTGTTATTATCCGAAAATTAACAATTGTCACCATGTCTGATGAGAAAAAGGTACGTTATTCAGTGTAATATCAGTGTGAACAGCGAATCAGTGTTTCACCGACATGGCGTTGCTTGGAAAATGTGGTTATCCGTGATCTCTGGCCGCCCTTTTTGGTAAATACGTGTTATTTCATATGCCGTTTTCTAACTTTTCAGGGAGAAAGCGAACACATCAACTTGAAAGTTCTAGGTCAGGATAATGCCATCGTGCAATTCAAAATAAAGAAACACACACCTCTCAGAAAACTGATGAATGCCTACTGTGATAGAGCGGTAAGTAGACTATTTACTTCAATTTATATCATACACATAAACTCTAGCAAGAACCATGTTCCCAAATACGTAATTTTTGTAAAGTAAGGCCGTTACATTACAACAACTTTGGCCTGATTCACCTCGGTTCCTATCATTCATGGCAAGTATTCAAAACTCAACATAGCCTCTTTTTTTCATCCTGTTTGTAAACTTCACACCTAAATGCATTTAGGCCACAACCATATCAATTTTAAATTTAGATACCTACATATTTATTTTCAAAGCAATTTTGCTAACTTATTTTTAGATTTCAACTAAAAACTTAATACTCAAAGACCTCTCTCTTGTCTGGGGGTGCGGTTTTCTCATGTTGCAGTATTGAATCATACCTATTCAACACTAAAATAAAAAGTTCTTATCTTAAAATAAGCACAACAATAGCACAGTGCTAGTTTAAAAAAGTATTATGATTGCACAATAGGATGCAATACTTTTTAATAACTACTAAAATTATCTGCATATATACAACAAGTATTACCGACTAGATGACATTCACTATGCACATGTCAAAAGACTTTGATTCTATTCAATGTATGGAATCATCGATTGAATAGTTTCAGTCACCAGCTTTTCAGGTGTGGACTGCATAAATTAGGTGCATTTTACAAAATTGGCCTTCTTTGGCCTCAGTCACAATCAAAGTCGAAGTGGTGATCAGTGACTCAGTCACAATACAGTCTGTATGTCTCTATATTTTTCTTGTTGATGCACATTTAGCATGATAGTGGGAATGTAGCTGTGTGGGTGTATTTGCCTGTGGTTGTATCTAGTCCAGTTTTAATTTACATGACATAGCGTGACGTATCTTCCCCCTTTAGCTAGTTCTATGGTTCTATATCTAGTTTGGTAATATATGAACTTTGCTCTCTACTGTATAGTTTACCTTTTGAATATAGTAAAACATAACTAAGTCATCATCAGCCTAAACATGTTCACTGCTAGATGTAGGCCTCTCCTAATGCACTCCACTGAGCTCATTCTTCAGCTCTGCACCTAGTTTCTGCCAGACGCTTTTCATAGATTGTCACTCCACCTAGCCACACTGCATCCTACACTGTTTGCCGATGCACAGAGCAAGACTGTTGTTGTGTGTCTTCAGTCTGTTTGTGGCGCTTTCACGCAATAATGGCTGGACATACTTTAATTAAATTATGTGTGTTGATGCTGTATACCATAGAGACCAACATACTTATTATACTGAAAAAGTATCCAAGTGGGCAAAGTCATGGGACACACTAGTTAAGACTAATTTCCACTCTTTTGCTATATACAATGCTATGACACTTGTTGAGAATCTGCCTTTTGTCTTTTCAGTGACAGGTCAGAGCTTGTGTAATTTCTCTACCTTTATCTTCATTCTCGACATCATACCACATTCATGCTTATAAAAGAAAACAGATTTGGACACAGATTAATATCAAAATATATGAAATTATTATGAATATTTATGTGAGAATTGAATTTATTGAATTTGAGTCTATTCGAAAGTTTAGAAATTTAGATCATCGCCCTTTCTCTAGTTAATAAGCATGGTAATTTAGCAATGTATGTTGATTGTTTCAGGGTTTGTCAATGCAAGTGGTACGATTCAGATTCGACGGGCAGCCAATCAATGAAAACGACACCCCTACCTCACTGGAGATGGAAGAAGGCGACACAATAGAGGTTTACCAGCAACAGACGGGTGGCGCTCTCCTAGTTTAAACTCTTACTTTAAGGACCTGTCCATTTCCATCGGGAGAATAGCTGTGGCGTGCCCATCTCAACTCTAATATTAAGTTAATTTTAAACATTTGTAACCGTTGATAGGGGAAACTTTTGAGATGCGCTATCGCTTAACTGAGCTGCTCGGAACTCGCGAATGGGACATCTCAAAATTTTCGATAATTTAAGGTAAATTGAGGGAAACCAAATGAGTTAGGTAAACTTCAACAATTTATTCCATTGTGATAATGTTTAGTTGACACCTCTGAATCGATAGTATTTTGTTAACATACAGTGCTGTATGGCATCGCGATTTCTGTATGTGTATCTAATTTATTGGACTTACTGTCCATTCGGTTTAATATCAAATAACTGCTGATGTACCTATCTGAAATAAAGTAAATTTAAAAAATGTGTCGTTTCTATTTTTTTCTAGGCAATTCACTTTGACATCTGTCACTTTAAAATGTCTTACAACATTAAAATACATGTTGTTGTTTTTCTTCATAAATGTTGATTATTTTTTTACTACTTTCCATCTCAAGTGCTGTGGGTGGAGTGGTAAATGCGAATTACCCGTGCACCCACTAAAGGGTGAAGCCGGTGGGTGGACAGGTCATTCCCCAATATTTTTATCTCTGTGGAAGCAAACACGGGAATGCTCTCGACTTGCATTGTGTACATAATGGTGCAATAAAGAAAAGTATTTTTGGATTGTTTGCTTCTGGTTTATGGCGGAGCAAGCAAATAATATTGTGGCTGGCAATATACTTTTTAATTTGTGCTAGATAATAATTATCTATATGCACAAAGTACATATAAACTTTTTGTATTATTTAACTATACTATTATTTAACTTTTTGTATTATTAAACTTATTGAATTATTATAAGTAAATCAGTACGTAGAGGTGGTCTTATAAAACTTAGTCTGAAGTTTAGTTCTATACGTAAGATGACGTCATCTACAAATTGCGAAGATAAATTTAGCTGTGTAGGTTGGATAAATGTTATCTTATATAACGTGATGGCACCAATGAACGACAAGCACCCGTAATCGACGCTTTTTTTCTATAACCGTCGAAAATAAGGATAGAGAACTAATTTTTAAATGTAGCAACACTAAGCCATAGACAGTGTACTTCTTACTGTCATCCAGTGCAATGACATGGAGATCTGCCATTTCGATTAAAGATGGCGACCTAAAATTTAAGTGAAGTCAGTGCTTCTGTGAAATAATCGGGATTTATTAAGCGAATCGCTAAGAGAGTGAGTGCAAACTTTTCCGCATTACTTTATTACTATGAAAGCTGTTTATATTTTAGTGTATTTCATGGATTACTATAGATATCTTTCAAATAATTTTACAGTTATACAATTTGAGGTTACATTATTTTTAATGAAAAAGCCGGTGTCGATAACTGGTAACCGTTAAATGACTTTTACTCCAATAATCGACATAATGTCGATTCTAATTATTTTTAAAGTGTTTATATTTTTAAAGGAATCTAGCTGTTTTTTCTTTATTTATTTACTTCATATTTGAAAGAAACTGATTGGTGTGTATTTACCAGTAATCGACAAAGTGTCGATTATTGGATATGAATGTGTCGATATTTGGTTTTCACAGATGGCGCCGAGAAAAATGTATACCCCGGAACAAATGGGTAAGGCCATTGAGGCCGTTAAAAAAGGGGAAAAGATTGCAGTTGCAGCTAAAAATTTTGGGGTCCCTAGAATTACTCTTCATGATAAAGTCACAGGAAAAACTCCAATTGGTTGCACTATGGGACCGAGTACCGTACTGACAAAAACAGAAGAAGATATATTAGTGAGATGGATAATAGCATTATCTGAAAGACATATTCCAATGACAAAAGATAATTTATTGGACAGTGTGCAAAAAATTATAACCGAACAGAAGAGACCAAATCCTTTCACAAATAATAGACCGAGTAAAAAGTGGTTTCAGTCTTTTCTTAAGAGACATCCGGAATTGACCCAAAAAATACCAGATAACTTGACAAGAGCTCGAGATAACGTGACTGAAAATGACATAAGAAACTGGTTTCAAGAAATCGAAAATTATCTGGAGGAAAATAATTTAAAAAGTATTCTAAGCGACGCAAATAGAGTATTCAATACCGACGAAAGCGCTTTTTTCTTGTCGCCAAAACCTGGTCGTGTTCTTGCCAAAAAAGGGGAAAAGCATCTCTACAGCGCCTGTGGCGATGAGAAAGATAATTTGACTGTTCTGGTCACAGCAAATGCTGCCGGTGTACTTGCGCCTCCTATGATCATTTACAATTATGAACGAATTCCTGCATCCATCTCTGCCGGCATTCCCGATGAATGGGCGATAGGAAAGTCAGAAAACGGTTGGATGTGCAGTAGTACGTTCTTTGAATACGTAACAAATATCTTCAATCCCTGGTTAGAACAAAATAATATTCAAAAACCAGTATTATTATTTTTAGATGGCCATAAATCCCATCTCACTTTACATTTATCAAAGTTTTGCTCTGAAAATGGGATTGAATTCATAGCTTTACACCCCAATTCTACTCACATTCTTCAGCCAATGGATTTATCTGTGTTTAGACCACTTAAAGTATACTGGAAAAAAGCTGTAAAAGAATGGAAAATGGAGAACCTTGGACAAAATCTTCGCAAAGAAAATTTTGCACCAGTACTCCAGAAAGCTCTCACAAATATTACTGAAGATTGCATAAAAAATGGATTTCGTGCTGGAGGCCTTTTTCCATTCGGGCCTGATTATATTGACATGTCAAAAATTCGGCAAAAGCATATATCACCTACCGAAAAAGACATTGATTCAGCACGAGCAGAATTTGTGAAATATTTAGAAAGAGAAATTGTAAAAATCT
This sequence comes from Alsophila aescularia, assembly GCA_946251855.1. Lineage (NCBI taxonomy): Eukaryota > Metazoa > Arthropoda > Insecta > Lepidoptera > Geometridae > Alsophila > Alsophila aescularia. Next base: position 7,745,025 of record OX276380.1, on the reverse strand, counting down.
TTTCAGAACAGAAATTACAACTATTCAATGTTTTTTTTACATAGACAGGCATACACTTGAGAGCAGTCTCCCTAATGAAGATATGGCTTTGTATATGGTTTGGGCCAAAAATAGGTCTGACTGTCTTCCCAATTTACCTACAAACAATGAAGATATTTTAAATGAACAACCACCAACTCTATTGCCAGATGAATTTCCTAGTTCGGCTGCAGAAGAAGAAGAAAGTTGTGATAACACCAGGACTGAAAATAAATCTCAAGATGATATCATGCATGATATTGTCTCTAATCCCTCAGCGACAAGGACAGAAGAGCTAAAAAATACTCCATCTTCATCATCAAATGTTAGTAGACAAGAACAAAAAACTACTCCCATCGAACATAGTTCTGATGTTATTCTCAATTTGCCTGCAAAAGAGTCAAACGCTTTACATAAGACACCACCTGACTTATTACCTGAAACAATCATAGACACCTATTTACAATCATCTCAAGAACAACCCATTTCTACTCAAGAACCTAATAACTATACCGGAAGTAATAATACAACACCACATAAACAGTATATAGCAACTGTACTAGGTGTAACAGTCCCAACTCCATTCAAGAAAAGTCTTTTTTGGCCTGAGGACGAAGTAAGTAAGAAAAAAAGACGATCACGAGAAAAAATACCGTCGACAATAACAAGCAAAGCGTGGAAAGAATATTATGAAAAGAAGGAAAAAGAAAAAAAGAAAAACCAGGAGGAAAAAGAAAAGAGAGCTAAGAAGAGGTTAGAAAAAAAGAAAATAAAAGAACAACTTATTGAAGATAAAAGAAATAAGTCGAAATTAAAAGTACAAGGAAACAAAAGAACTCGAGAAGAATCGACGTCTGATGACACTGATTTAGAAATTACATACGCTGAAAGTGATGCTAGTTATAATTTAGAAGATGATGAAAGATCAGAAATAGAAAATGTATCAAAAAAAATATGTTTGGAGAAATCCAGCTACAAACTATCAGATCCAGATACAGATAATTTACCTATAAGCAAACTGATTTCTTTACAAGTCCCGGGATCGAAGGAAAGCAAAAACATACTTACAGGAAATTTCGTAATAGTGATGTACGAGGGTGAATATTTTCCAGGAAAAGTGGAAAATGTGCTAACAGGCGATAAATACGAAGTAAGTACAATGATATTAACCAAAGGAAATACGTTTCGATGGCCTAATACCCCTGATAAAATATTGTACAGCCGTGAAGAAATAATTGAAGTGATAAAGGAGCCCATATGTCTAAACAAAAGAGGTTTTTATATAATATTTGAGATGGACAAATATTTGCCCGATATAATATATCATCCTTAAAATATTTTCGACTTACTAAATATTTTTGTAATGGTTGTACATTATATTAAAATATGTAGTGAGTAAGTACTACTATTTTGAGATTTATTTTCATTTAATTGCACTAATTATTACTATTTTTACCGATAAAGTCATATAATATACTATATTGACTAGGTATAGACTGATTAAGAGTAAACCATACTTTATATTTCATTGATGTTTTTGATTCAGAATTTTAATATAGAATAAGTAAAGAGTAGTAGCTATATATAGTTACTACAATAATATGTGATACGATTTGAGACTAATTTTCTTAGGTAAAACATTGTTAATTTAATAGTTACGAAGGTTACAATGACAATGACTGATAATTAGGAATTAAAAAAGATTGGTTGAGATTTTACATATTAATATTATTTGAAGTTACCTAATACACCTAAGTTTATTGATGTTCCTGATTTAGATGTAAGTAGTTTACCTAGTAGTAGTTTAACTTAATATAATTTTATCACTGCATTTAAAAATATGAGACATGTTTAACATTTGAAAAATTTCACTCATGTCTGTAATAAATTTACGTAAACATATTTAAGTGTTTAATTTATTACACAATAAATTCATATCCCGTCCCGTGAAGTAAATGAAAATGTATTCCGAATGCCTGCATCCCTGCATTCATGTCGATTATTAGGTGTCGTTCACTAGTGAATGTCGATAATTAGATGTCGTTCTCTGGTGAATGTCGATAATTAGATGTCGTTCACTGGTGAATGTCGATAAATGGGTGTCGACTACTGGGTATTCGGTGTCGTTTACTGGAGATTCAAAATATTTTTGGTTATTTCGCTTTTTCTATAAATCTACTTCTTTTCAGTTACTAATAGGCAAATATATCATTTTTTAACGATATTTTTTATCATTCCCACTCCAATTTACTGTTCTAAGTATTTTTTTATTTCTTTTATTTCATATGAAACTTCACGTCCTCCTTAAAGTGTCGATTATTGGTGCCATTACGTTACCTACTTACGATCTGATAAAATATTCCATTTATTATACACAGAATAGGCACGATATATTTGGCAAAAATAATGTAGTGGCAGATGTGTTGTCTCGAATACAATTATTATGTATGTAAGTCTCTGACATGTCTGCAAATCAAGCACACAGCGGAAAAATTACTTGGAGATCACAGTACGGAGGCAGGTCGTCTGCTGCAAATCGCCACATCTCAATTGGTGAAAGAATGTATTATTAGTTTGGAATAGTAATCTTGTATGATGCGGGAAATCATCCATCTGCCTGCGTAGCGGCCTTTATGCCGTCCGCACCGTTAAGCGGGATCCCGCAACGGAGGTGCACACTGTAAAATGGTGATTTCTACAAAAATAGGCACCTACAAGCGTAAGTTGACCAAATTGTCTACGTGTGGCCAGTTTCGCTGATCGGTGTCTATTTTTGTAGAAATCACCAGTTTACAGAGAGCTCCTCCGTCGCGGGACCGGTGCGGAGGGACTAAAAAATGAGGGTATGTACCTACCTACAGACATCCAACTTTAGTAGGTATGTACCTATAATGTAAGCCAATACTACAACAATGCATTTTACATCTTCTTAGATAGATACTCGTTTATATTATTGAGTCCCAAGAGCCCAGCCCCTGTAGGCAAGTTGATTTCGTTAACGCTTGTAGAAATCTTGCAAAATGAATGGGATTGGCTAAGTCGAAAAATCATATGATTAATGTCATACCTTTTGTTAAACACTAAAACTTGGGTTTATAAACCTAATACAAAACAACTTTGCTAAAGGACAGGGATCCAACATCAGGTAAAGTTCATAGTCAAATAGTTTCTCTGTGACTGCAAACCCGTGCTAGAGTAGGTAAGATACAATACCAACCTATGTAATCCTTTTTTACATTTCAGCAAACACGGCTCAATACGCGCACTACGTATTCAACACGTTGGACCAAGACAGAAGTGGCCTGTTGAGTTTTGAGGTGAGGGTTCTTCCATCAGACTTCTATAAACCTACCTATATTTAGAAATATATATCTTATTGACTGCGCCTGCTTTACAAGCCTTAAAATAGGTATACCTACCTACCTACACTACATCTTAAAATAGAGCAGGAAGTACAAAGGAGATAATAAAAAAATATTGGTCTATTTTACTTGAAATCTACTGAACAAGAATAAATCGTGTAGGTCTGTTGGTTCGCGCATCACGTAAAAACTACTGCCCCGATTGATTGATAAAAACGGGTGTAGGTACTTGGTATCCCAATCCGATGAGTCTTTCTCTGTGGATGAGCCTAGCAATCGAAAAAAATATATTTTACGTCTAAACTTACTTTGAAGAAATGTAGTGTAATGTTATAAATGTGTACCTAATTTTGGTCCTAGAATAACACTTATGTTACTTTTAACCCAGAGAAATGACCACGCGGGCCACAGCTAGTATTGAATACTGAGATAATACTGCCCTTCATATCGTAATCCAACTGAATCCTTTTAATTATTGTGTTCTTCCAGCCGCTTGCTTGTCGTGTGAGGTGTGTTCTTGTCAGAGGCCCTCGGGCGGCCTGACAAACTCTGTCAACAGAGGCCCAGGCCGCCCGAGGGCCTCTGACAAGAACACACTAGACTTAATTTTAATAATGCACTAGGTAGATATATGACAAAATATGTTCTTTCTTATTGGATAGTTGATGCCTGAAGTAGTATAAAAACTGTATCACTGGCACTACCAAATAGTAAGTACATACATATTCATAAGGAACTTTCTTATTAGGTACAATTTACGGCCAAAACATTAACAAACAGGAAACCGGCCAAGTGCGTATCGGCACAAACATTTAGAACAGTCTTTGGTTCGGAGCCTAGGACCGAACTAGTACCGTTAGGCTGTCATCGCTCTGCCAGCTCAAAACTTAACTTTCCTCCGCAGGAATTTGTAACAGGTCTCTCGGTCCTATCCCGAGGGACGTTGGAAGAGAAGCTCCGCTGGACGTTCTCCCTCTACGATCTCAACGGCGACGGGTACATCACGAAGGAGGAGATGACGGAGATCGTGGCTGCGATATACGACCTCATGGGCAGAGTCGCCGAGCCGACGGTGGAAGATGAAGCGGTCAGGGAGAAGGTGGAAAGACTGTTTCAGGTTAGTAAAATTCTCCCTTTACGATCTCAACGGCGACGGGTACATCACGAAGGAGGAGATGACGGACATCGTGGCTGCGATATACGACCTCATGGGCGGAGTCGCCGAGCCGACGGTGGAAGATGAAGCGGTCAGGGAGAAGGTGGAAAGACTGTTTCAGGTTAGTAAAATTCTCCCTTTACGATCTCAACGGCGACGGGTACATCACGAAGGAGGAGATGAGGGAGATCGTGGCTGCGATATAAGACCTCATGGGCAGAGTCGCCGAGCCGACGGTGGAAGATGAAGCGGTCAGGGAGAAGGTGGAAAGACTGTTTCAGGTTAGTAAAATTCTCCCTTTACGATCTCAACGGCGACGGGTACATCTAGAAGGAGAAGATGACGGAGATCGTGGCTGCGATATACGACCTCATGGGCAAAGTCGCCGAGCCGACGGTGGAAGATGAAGCGGTCAGGGAGAAGGTGAAAAGACTGTTTCAGGTTAGTAACATTCTCCCTCTACGATCTCAACGGCGACGGGTACAATCTTTTCAATTGTAAATTTAATCATTAAATCATCATGTTCAACCTAACTAACATAATCTAGTTTTTAGGCGCATTTAGACGATTTTTTTAAACAGACTATGCCATTTGTAACATGACTAGTTCTACAAATTGCTTTCGAATAGAAATCGCTGTTTATAAAAAAATAAGACAGAGAACCAAAGTTATCGACATAGCCCATAGGATTAGCAAGCTGAAGTGGCAGTGGGCTATGGTCATATTTGCCGAAGGACAGATAACCGTAGGGGTAGACGTGTACTTGAGGGGAGACCGCGATTCGGCAAACGTAATGTATGTCGCCCTCCGGCTAGGTGGAGCGACGATATAGTTAGGTACCTACTTACGCAAGATGGCTTGCAGCAGTTGGAAAGGAAGAGCCGAAGAACGGGATCAGTGCTTTGGGAGAGGCCTGTGTCCAGTAGTGGACTGATACGGGCTGATAATAATGATGATGATGATATACGAACCACCTATCACGTTTGGGGAATTCAAGCCAATGCCCAATTTTCTTTTGCCTTGGCATTGCTAAGAACTGCAAAATAAACACGAAGCCTGTTACGAAGTTCGCTTTAACGAATCCCGTTAAATTTACCAAAATCTGTTAAATAAAACAGAGTGAGAAGGGTTTCGTTAAAGTTAGCAAAAGTTGTTAGTTGTTTGTAAGTTAATTTTGTCTGGTTTCTCTTGTCGATACATATTCATTAACAGCGTAGCTCTAACGTTTAATAGCTACAAAAGTAAGCACCTAAATTGAGAAGGTTACCACAAAGTAGTGGTTGGTACAAGGAGGTGAAGTTCGGCGGAAATTCAATAGAGGAGGGTCTTTCAATACACACGGCCTACTAGTTAGGTATTAACAATATCATCACAAGCATAATGGAGGTAAATATCGTCGAAATTCATATCATTTTTCTTGTGGGACGAGCATGTCGCTCTCCTGATGGTAAGCGTCACGCCTGCCGATAGCAAATTGCAATGCCACTTTGGTTGCAAAATCTTGTCTGCACTATCACCCAGAGATATTGTTTTTTGCGTCAAATGTCCAGTAATTTCGCTGGAAACATTGCCCTTCAAATCAGAACATGTAATGTTTGCACACTACTGCTTGGCGGCTGAAATATGGAAAAGGTGTGGTGCTTCCCCACACAGGCTCTTGCAGCAGGAAACCTACGAAAAATACTTACCTACTCAATGTTGTTTAAGTAGATATTTCCTAAATTCCCTTGCTGCTTCTCAGCACCAGATCAGAAGGGATGGATATCATACCTTAATTTCGAAATATTATTATTGCTTGCTTGTCGTATGTATTAGGTAGTGCTGGCCTCTGGTGTCAGAGTTTGTCAGGCCGACCGATGGCCTCCTGACACGGCTGCTACTTAGCAATAACCTACGGGACCGACAGCTTGACGTTCCCTCTGGAGCACGGAGCGATTGAAACTAAAAAGTCATCGATGCAGAGTTTTGAGCCGAAGATATTTAATGAATGTTACCTGGAATCTAAAATAACTTATGTTAAAATAATTCGGCATTTTTGTATAATTCCAGAAAATGGACCTCAACCGCGACGGGGTGCTCACGATGGACGAATTCCTGGACTGCTGTCTGCGCGACGAAGGCATCACGCGGTCCATGGGTGTCTTCGACAGCAACTTCTGACGGCCAACGAGCGGCGCGCGCCCCAAACGGCGCGTGTCTTACTACTACTGATCATACGCTGTGCGTGCTAGGACATCTAGGATTTGGAGCTGCAACTGCTGCGTATATTGTAAAAGAGCTCGACTTGTACCTATCTAATATCCCTAACATATGCCACTACAAACTATAAAACCTATTATTATGAAAACTAGCGTGGTTTTTGTACATTTTAAACGATAAAAACGGGAGTTATACTCAACAAGTTGAACCGCATCCGGTAGTCTTTCTCAGGGGGAGTGCGGAGCGCTCGCGAACATATCTCGTCTCGCAATGCGGGCTCTGCATCGCTTGAGCAATCTCGAGGAACACTTAAACACACAGAGCTCACTGTTATTGAGTCCATCCGTGTCCTTCGCATCATAGTGTGAAGGATGTGACGCAATGCGAGGCGAGACACGTTCGCAAACGTTCCTCACTCCCCTTGAGAAAAACCACCGGATGTGGTTGAAACTATAGCTAAAATAATTCAACTGCTATACGCGAGTAACACTCCTTTTTGTCTTTTAAAACTAAAGTTGTAGGGATTGAGGTTTGAACATCTTGTTTACAATGTTAAGTACCAAGGTACCGATAAATTTCGTTTACCAGTTTAACTACTGTCAGCTCTGTCATTTCAGGTTTTTGTTGAATTCTATCACAGCACATTGTAAGTTACTGACCTTCTGTATGAATAAGTCGATATTGTTGAAGAATGTATATGGCAGTACTAAAATTATCATATTACTCACAAAATCAAACATTTTAAAAGCGAGTAATAATAACTACATATTTTAGGAAACAATATTTTGTACGCTGCATCTGAATCAGATCTGATCAGTCTTTAATCAGAGACAATCTTTCAGTGCTAATACATAGATATTGGAGTACCTAGGTCTAGTTCACTGTCTTGGTGGTCTTGGCTATATCATCAGCCTATATCTGTCCACTGCTGGACGTAGTTCTCTCCTAATGCACGCCACTGAGCTCGGTCTTCAGCTCTTCCCAACGGTTATAGGTTCTTCTGGAAATGTGACCAGCCCACTGCCACTTTAGCTTGCTTATCCTAAGAGCTTTGTCGGTCACCTTGGTCTCAGTCTTGGCTATGCCTAAATCAAAATAGACTATAAATTGATTCAACAAGCAATTATTTAAATATACTAAATACCACCATTATCAACATTTACTAGCCTTAGGTACTTAATACCGTCGCTAGTTATAAAAAATACGCATATTTAAATAAGATAAGATACGACGGCGCAGCGATGGACTTGATAAAACGCCAGTGACCATAACAATGGTACCTATATTTATTCTAGACGTATTGACATGTCTTTTTAGATACCTACCTACTGTAGATAAACCCCTTACCAAGGTATATACTTATACTGTTCTAGAGTAATTTGTAAATATATTCCTGATAGTCTTTAACCTTTGGCTTTACCTATTTCTAATCTAGTACATTCCTAATTATTTTATTAACCTAAAATATATATATATAATACATCAATGATTTCAAAATATTATGTTTGGTTTATCTGAGAAAGGTTTAATGTATTAAAGTCCTTTAAGGTGCAACATTTCGCTCAGCGCGCCAAATTATTATTTTTTTTGCTTTTTTTGTCAATTACAGCTCTATTAATCATCGTGGGTTCATGAAAACTTATTTTGCGAAAAAGCTAGTATAAGTACATTTGCCAATAAATCAAAAACCAAGATGGAAATTAGGTTATTGACAATTGTAGCTGAACCAATATTATCTAAGTGATCATTTTAACCGTAATTTCTTGATACAACCCATTTATTGCCGCAAAGTAAGTAATTAAGCTATAATTGACAAAAAACGCAAGAAAATTTGAATTTTCGCGCTGAGCGAAACGTTGCATCTTAAGGGTCCGCTCATTTTCAGTAAATCTAATAATTATTACATTTTTTAAATGTGGTCTTAACGTAGATGTAAGAAGCCTAATCTTCTAATCTTCAAAATTGTAGTTTGATATCCTATTGTAGATACAATAAATACCTACATTTAAACAGCTGTGAAAATAAATCTTGAGTTGGGTATATACTTCATTAAAATCATAGAGAAGAAATTCTGTTGATGTCCAGTAAATTTCATCAGAAAAAGCACGTGCTTTATTCTAGGAAACAAACCAACATGCTTTTTTTTGTCTATCAAATAACACTCGTATCTGCTACTGTATTTTTTAGGGTTAGGTTATATTTTGAAATCTCAAATCTGAGCTTATTACTAAAATAAAAAACACCTATTAATCTCTTCCAACTCATTGACTTCTACTCTAGGTCTACTAAAATGTCTAGGCTTTTTGAACCTCCTTAAAAGGCCTGCTTATTTTCTTCATTTTTAAATCGTTCCGGCCATTTTTAATAGTATTTAGAATAAAATTTATTCTAGGTGTCCGAACGAATGTACCGCCACTGCCGGTGCAAAAACAAATATAGCTTGTGAAAATTTGAGCATAGAAATACTAATTTTAATGATTTTATCAAACATCTAAGGAAAATAACTACCATTCGGTCTTCTATAGCCTAAGTTATTGGAAATTTCATCTATGGCCCAACTGAATCAGTGAGCTTTATAAATCTGAAAATTCACTAAACATGAAATAGTATCGACTGAGATAAAATAATTCACTTCTTTATCATACAAAAGACAATTACCTAAATATTTATAACAAAAGCATAGGATGTGCCCACGAGAAAATATCTAATTAATAAAGATATTACACTGCCATAAAATATTTTATCTGGATTCTTCTAAATACATACCTAAAATTTTAATCTTATAATAATACCTAATATTTAATAAATCAAATCGAATTAACTACGCCCGCCCATATTATGGCTTCATACATTATGTTATTTTCAGAGTACTGTCTCGATGACAATAAATTGTCTATTTACCTATTTTTAAAAGATTACCAATGTTAGTTTTATTGTCCCTATTACTTATTGAATATTTTTCTAAAGTAAATAGTCTATTTATCTACCCAGCCATTAAATTCAAATGGATATTTCAATCACAAATATTTACCCAGTTATTTATCATAGAAATTAAATATATGTGTATATAACTAGGATTTAAATGTGTATATTTTCATAGTAAATGTTAAAAGGAACCAAATAACTAGAATGGATAAAACGGTTATATAAAAACCATTTAAACATCTTGATAATCGGTAGGGAAAATTAACATGATGTGTTATAATGTGATTGAAGTTAACGAAGTAGGCAAGTCTGTGTTTTAAGTTTCATAATCAATAGTTATATAACTATTTTATTAACCCACGGTTTTTTTGTAGCAATAAAAAAGCTAACAGTTCCGTAGCCAAGATATAGGTAGAAAAAAAACGCAATGGAATAAATGCAGAAAGAATTTAAACTTCACCAGGACAAAATATTATTCATAAAGTACATACCTAGTTGTTTATTTTTTAGAGGCAAGTGCCTTTAACAGTTGGGACGACCCATAAATTTAAACCAATACAGGCAACATTTAAATAGTCTAGCTAGCCCGATTGTTTCAATTAGCCCAATTGTGTGCTCTTTGTGATTTAGGACTTCAATATTAAGTTTTTATGTAACCCATCTTTATTGGTCGAGCTTAAATAGTTAAGATTGTGTGTCTTCCCATTAAAAATTCGTTTATTTCTCGGTCAGCTTACCAAAAAAATATGCAGTAAATTAAAATTACCCATAAAACCTTTAGTATTGCCAGTGTAGTTAGGTTAGGATTGAAACAGTCTTATGATGAAATTTAGGTGTTATTTAGATAAAATTGCAAATTCTCATTGTTTTAACAAGTTGGGAGATATGCGTCTGCCTGCTTGTATCATAAAAGGTATGTAAGGATATTTAATTACACAAAAAAAGTTGGCAGCCTTTAGTAGGATACCTACCTACCTTTACCACAGAATAAATAATAGTACAAGCCTTTACTTACGAAACTGTCTTGTATCACTAAGTTAGTGCCAAAACCTTTGTAATTGCAATCACAGTTGCAAATGCGTGTGACTCCAAACTTAACTTTAAGGTTTCATCATTAATCAATCGTTTATAATTAGGCCTACTAGGTAAATTAAGGTCCATGTTCTAGTCTATACAGGTATTCGGTGTTAGCTATAGTGTAGATGCAGGTCCTAAAGGACTTGGGATGTTTAAATTGTATGCTGTGTCATATCTAAGCTTGGCAGAATTTACTTATTTATTAGGAGTAAGCCACGAGATAAATTAAATTACAAATGGTTTTTTTATAGTTAAGAAAAATGAAACTTTAATTTTAAATTCATTCGCTTACATAATAATTGTATTCAAAAAATCAGATTAGGTACCGAAAATAAAAAAGAACTTCATGGTTAATAAACTTGTCGTTTGCGGTAGTGTTGGCCTCTGACATGACCGAGCGATAGAAAACTGCACATAACTTTGAAAAATCATTGGTGCAGAGCCTAGGACCAAACCCGGTATCTTTGGATTCTGAGGACTAGTAAACTTCTAGGCTACCATTGCTCACATATATAGTTTTTTAAAACGCGCGATTTCTTTTATCTCGTGGTACCTTTTACGCCTGAATTACGTTTAAATGTTACATTTTAATTTCTGGCGTGAAATAACATATCAGTCACCTGTCGGGCTCCATCGGTTCATTGCTTTTTTATTTTCTATTTGTGTATTCATTATGTATAATCACTGTTATTGTACCTCTCATACTACCTATGGCGTGGACGTAATGTTAGGTATGAAATCTGTAAATTAGATATGTGAATATTGAATTGTTTATTTACAAATTGTATGTGTATTTTATAGATAAATAAATAAATGGAATTGAATGTATATTTTCATTTATAATTCCCGGGAACAAGCTGTGTTTATGATAATATCATTTTATTAACTCCGTAATCAATACCTTAAAGTTTTAAAAGAAAAGTGGCACGTCAGTAAACATCATAAAACTTTATTGATGCTATAAATCTATTACAATTACATACTATAATTTATAAAATACAATGAAGTGTATAAATACAATGTGTGCATTATTTTACAAAAACTTTGTTGATGGTTGCGAAATGAACCTAGGTACTCCTAAATTTACGTTAGAATTGATCCGATAAGGCGGAACAGTTTATAATTTTATTGTTATAATTAAATGGCATGAACCTATTGTATATAAATAGAGAATCTTTATTTCCTGTGTCGGTGGTCTTATACTATACAGGATGTAACATCAAGATGGGTCAGTATGAGGACCTCCGAAATATAAGAGATAGAAAAATATATTGAGGAACCATGTATTCGACTTTAGAGATAGAAAAACTGCATTCATAGATTTTCAAATAAGACTCATACGCAAAACTGAACTGAAATATACCCGGAAAATTAAAAACATCGTTATTTTATTGCGACATTGATCGTGCAGGTTGTCTCTAATATTAAAAGAAAATGCTGTTTTAATATAATTATGTATTATTGTTTTATTTATTTAAGTAAATGTTCAAAATGAGTCATTTACTTGAATACAAAAATCAACTCGATTAGGTACCGTGAAAACCTCCAACTTTGCTTTTTACACTGTTTACGCCACTGTCTAAAAAATACGGGGTATTGAGCCACATGTGACTTAAGGTTTTATAATTTAATCGTTTTAGAATCGATTAGACTGGTCAAAAATCTAGATTTTTGCGTAGTTTATCTAAAACCAAAAGAAAAAGAGGCGTGTAAAGTTATGCGGATTTGTGCCCAACTTTACCACTCTTCATTTGTGAAGCCATTTTAAGACCTAAGAGGCTGGTTTTAGAATCAAGCATGAAAAAGGAGCAAAGATGAGATCCAGAACATAAAAGTCATTAGTTTGTTCACTAGTAAAGTGGGCAATGTTGGGCTAGCTTTTATTTCAACTTTGATACAAATATGTCAATTATGTCATAGGAGTCAGGGCTGCGCCATCAAATGTACTGAAATAACGTTGGGCAATGTTGGCACTGTTGATTCTGTGCCACACTGCCTAAAATTGCCCAAGACTATAACTTGAAAAAAATAAGACATTTTTTACACTGAAATCATGAAATCTTCCTTATTTCAAAAGGTTTTTCCTATGCTGCCAGCCGTAATCACGTACCTTAAGTAGTTTTGGCGGTCTCGGAAAAGTATCTGGGTAACAAATTTTGCACCACTTTCACACACACTACTTTGACATAACCTGTTGACTAAAAGAAAGGAGTTAGGAGTTAGAGAAAGGAGGAGAAACTTGTAATGTACTAGTGTTAGCCAGTATGAATAACGTTGATTCCTACCAAAGAGTAAACAAGTCAATAGACATAATATTTATTTTGAAAAATCGATTTGATGTGACAGTGATTCGATTTGACAAAAAATATTTTGTCCGTGGGTAAATATTGGAAGGGTGGGTAAAGTTGGAGGATTTCACGGTAAAGATTTTTTATTGCGTACATTTGTCGAAGGTGGTCTACTGAGAGGTGTTAACCAGCTCAATGGGACAACGCTCAGCGAAAGCGAAAAAAAGCAAGGAGGAAATGTCCAACGTGCTGCTCAACCGAAAGGCCAATAAATCATATATATTCTATGAGGTTTTTCGTGTTTTCGTCAGCGACTCTGCTCTTGTTTTATATTCATTCATGTTAGGTAATCATGGTCACGTGTCACATGGCGAAGAGAATACAATGTATTAATCTAGGGGTACGCTCTTCGTTTGTGGAATGTTTGTATGGATCATGGACTTTTTTGACATGACTTTTCTTTCTGAAGAAGTGAAGCATGAAGTCACAGATTAGAGATACTTAAGTAGGTTTATTTTAACTTGCATGGTTTTTCTTATCTCTAAAATCGACGACATAATTCATAAGAAAATCTTTTTCAATCTCGCGAGGTTCCCATACTGACCCATCTCGATGTTAGACCCTAGTTATTCTATGCCTATACATAAGTCCAAGCATGATGAATTTATCATTATGTAGGTACATTTTACAAATAGAGGTTTTGTTTTGAGCAAAGGCAATTTCGTCGTCTTCTATTTTCTAGATGAATAATGGTTTTACAGCATTTTTCAGTTCAACAGTTTTCTATAAATATTGCACTACTTATGCCTTACGGTTATGAAACACATACAGATAAATTTTGACGTGACAACATCTCACTCCGCAGGGGTGCGTTCACTTACTACGTTCGAGGACGCACGGATCACTCGAAATTGTTCATCATCGTCGAGCGTAAGCACGAGTCACCCGAAAAATAGAAGGGGGGGAAGAAATAGTATTAAACTGACACTTGACAGTTCTATGTAGACGACCAAAATCATTCACTAACTCCGGATGATCCAGCGATATTCGAACGGGTGATTCAAGCGTAGTAAGTGAACGCACCCCAGGCCTATCCTGCCCTGTCACTAGTCATCTTTTTCTGACAAACCATACTTTGATTGAGACATATTTTGATATAATTAAATACCTAGCTCATACATTATATTTACCTCGGCAAAATGTACCTAGTAAAGTTAAGGATTTTTTGAAAACTCGGCCGCAGGGGAGGAAACCATTGTCATTCTCAAAACAACCACAGTTGTGTAGACGACAAGCTGTACCGTATATAGCTTGATAATTTGGAATATGGCTATGCTGTCTAGAATATTCGTAAACTGATTTTTCTCAGCTCATATCAGCTGTTAACGTTTTACTCTAAATTGAGCGTTGTTACTCCCCGTCAATATGGCACTGCCCTACATTAGTAACTTCAAAGTTTACAATAAATTTAGTGTTGTTACTGCCCATCAATATGGCCCTGCCCTAGATTAGCAACTTTAAAGTTTACAATAAATTGAGCGTTGTTACTCCCCGTCAATATGGCACTGCCCTACATTAGTAATTTCAAAGTTTACAATAAATTTTGTGTTGTTACTGCCCATCAATATGGTTCTGCCCTACATTAGCAACTTTAAAGTTTACAATAAATTGAGTGTTGTCACTGTCTATCAATATGGCACTGCCCTAGATTAGCAACTTTAAAATTTACATTAAATTGAGTGTTGTTACTGTCTATCAATATGGCACTGCCCTAGATTATCAACTTTAAAGTTTACATTAAATTGAGTGTTGTTACTGTCTATCAATATGGCACTGCCCTAGATTAGCAACTTCAAAGTTTATAATAAATATTGCTTTAAAAGCCAAATACAGGCACACAATTTTTTTTAAACATAGTTTATTGAAACTTCAGTTTCTTTTAAAACACACCTTAACTAATTTTATCATTAAATAATAAATTTAATTGTAAAAATGGGATTTTAAAAAAGATTACTATTTTTCAAATGATCATGATGAAATGTACTTATATTACCTAAACAAACATGAAATAACAACAAATACATTTCTTTAATTAAGCTTTTAAAAGTTTTTTTATTCAGCGTTTCTTTTAAATTTTGTAGCATTAAAATAAAAATAAAATATTATCGAGAAAAAATAGAGAGCTAAAAACACAGTTTAATCCAATGGCAGAATCAATCTCAAAATCTAATATAATTTTACTAAAATAAAATTACCTAAACCTAATATACTTATCCATCAAAAACGTCTAACTCAAAAAAATGTGATGAAATTCTCAATACATAAGTTCTATGTACTTACAAAAAGAAAATAAAATATTTACTTATGTAAAAACATGTAAATACAACCGTAGAACCACAATATTTCATTATGATAACGACTCCATATCATCGTCTTTTTTTAATGAATTTGAGCTAAGTAGGTACAAATTTTAAAATTTACTTTCGTGCCCTACAAATAAGTTGAACATCAATGTGCCTTTGGGTTAAGTTTGAGCGCACCTTACAATAATAAACATACTCGACATAAAACTCTCATAAACACTATAAGTTACAATAAAATCTCAATTACCATACCAACAAAGTACCGTACGACCTTAAATCTTATTGCCGTTTAATACACCATGCTACCCTCTAGCAAATATAGTAATTATTTGGATATTAATTGAAAAAAGCATGAATGCTTTTTATTTATAGTTCCAGATAAAATTATGCAAAAAAACATGATATCCTCTGACTATTAAATAATTATTATTTGGATACTATGAAAAAGGCATCCATGCTTTTTTCAAGCATTATTTACGGTCTTCACAGTATTTTAGGCAAGATAACGTATGGCACCTTCTTACAATACCTTTGCCAGGCCGCTCCGTAGCGCCTGTTGCACCTGGCATTGTCCCTCCAAGCCCTATGCAGCAATACGAAGATTGTGATCAAAGCTGGTGCTGCGGCGATCACTTCACCCGTCAGTATGCCCGGGAGTGATAGAGCAACGTGAATGAGGATATCACCGGTGTAGTTTGGATGACGAAGCAGGCCCCATAGCCCGGAAATGAGCAGTTTGTTCCCGTGGAAAGTCGGCATTACTTCTAAGTCTGTAATAAAAAGTAAATAAAGTTTATACTCAGTTACATCAGAAATTCTACTATTACGACTTTAAGAGCGATCCGCCTGATTAGCAAAACTTTATGAGCGACACGTCTGCTCAGAAAAACTTTAAGAGCGACACGTCTGCTCAGAAAAACTTTAAGGGCGACACGTCTGCTCAGCTAAACTTTAATAACGACACTTCTGCTCAGCAAAACTTTAATAGCGACACGTCTGCTCAGCAAAACTATCACTCTAATATTATATATGCGATAGTAACTTTCTCTCTTTCTGTTTGTTAGCTTGTCACTACAAAATTTCTGAACCGAAATTAATGAAATTTGTCAAGGAAAGTGTGCATCATCAGGAAGGACACAAGCTATTTTTTTACTTTTTTCCGCCGGAAAATGAAGTCGGGCATAGCCGCGGGGCGAAGCTACATTTTTCCGAAAGGAAAAATATTGATTACAAATAGGATACTGTCCCGTAACAAGGTTAATTAGAAACTAAAGGAAGTAGCAAGAACTAGAGACATGGATGGCGCGGATTCAAATCCTGTCCATAACCAAAATGTTACCCATAGAAAAAAATGGTAAAACTCTTAAGTTTCATTGAATAAGTCATGTAAGGGCTGCGTTCACTTACTACGCTCGAATCATCCGTGCGATTATCGCTCGATCATCCGGAGTTAGTGAACGACTTTGGACGTCCACATAGAACTGACAACTGTCAAGTGTCAGTTTCATACTATTCCTCCCCTCTCCCCTACTATTTTTCGGATGACCCAGGCGAATGCCCGACGTCGCCGTGAACGATTTCGAATGATCGCGCGGGTGATCCGTTCGTCCTCGAATGTAGTAAGTGAACGCGCCTACGGATTGAGTTGGTAATCAAAACTGTTTGCCAAACGCCAGAGCAGCATGAGTTAATCCCTGTTATAATAAATTATGTAACACTAAAAGCTTGACACAGCACAGCGCGAAAAGATTCAAATCAGCGTTCATATCGTGAAATTTAAATATAGACAGAACTTGTGCTATAGCGATCAAATTACCAAACTGGCAAATGTCTCTTAAAAATAAATAATTTAATACATTATGGCACATTTGTCGTTGTCTCACACTTGCTACCATCAACAGAACAGACGGTTAAGTCCCTCCGCACCGTTAAGCGGGATCCCGCGACGGAGGAGCTTCACTGTAAACTGGTAATTTCTACAAAAAATGGCACCGACCAGCGCAAGTTGACCTAACGTGCGTGCGGCCAATTTCGCTGATCGGTTCCTATTTTTAACCCCCGAACAATGAGACGGGTGTTATAATTTTAGGGTTTGTATCAGGGTGTGTGTGTGTGTGTGTGTGTGTGTGTGTGTGTGTGTGGCCTGTTAGCTCCCAAACGAACTGACCGATTTTAATGCGTTTTTTTCTGTTTAAAAGCTGATGTGATGGAGATGGTTCTGAGCTATAATGAGGGAAAGGGAGAATCATAGCTCCCAAACGAATGGACCATTTAGCTGCGGTTTTTTATGTTTGAAATGAGAGGTAAACGAGGTGGTTCTTAGCTATAATTGGCGGGAAAGGGGGTGAAAATCGTAGCTCCCAAAAGATTGGACCGATTTTGATGCGGTTTTGTATGTTTGAAAGCTGATGTGATCGAGAAGCTTCTTAGCTATAATGGGGGTGGGGGAGGAGGAGGGATCGGGGTTTTTTTTTTAATTTGTACTTTTTGTAATCACCAGTTTACAGTGAGCTCTGTTTTAACTCTGGCCACACGTTGTCGCCCGCCGAACATGGACACGTTAGGTCAACTTACGCTGATCTGTGCATATTTTTGTAGAAATCACCAGTTTACAGTGAGCTCCTCCGTCGCGGGATCCCTCTTAACGGTGCGGACGGCCTAATACGATTGGTGAACATCAGCTTTCCCCATTAACGCTGCAACGAACGGCTACTAGCTATGACGGCGTAAAAATTGTGTCTGTCAGTTTGTTTGTTCACGCATCACTTACAAACTACTGGACTGAATACGACGCGGTTTTCACTGTTGGATAGATTGACTTAACTAGCTTAAAAGCTAAAATACACGCCTGCCCTGCCAAAAATGAACTTATGCCAATAAATTTTACACTATAGGAATTTGCTTCAATTTGATACCCATATTGTAAAATATCAAGTTTTTTTGCAATTGAATTTGGAAAATTTGAGCCATACTGCCTCCAAAAAAATAGCTTATGTTACTCGGAGGGATGTAAGGATTCTAACGATACTCCATACATCTAAATCTGTTCAGGTATTACAAAGTTGTGGTGGAATAAAGAAACTCACATACAAACATACATGAATGCTAAAAACATAACACTCCTTTTTTTGGGCAGTGGTGTAAAAACTGGTGTACTTTGTATCTCAATCCAATGAGTAGAAGCCGAGCTATCGATAAAAAACATTTTACGAAGTTTGATGATATGATGACTTTTGGTTCTTGAATATCACATAAGATCCTTATATCCCAGAAAAATGACCACGCGGGCAAAGACGAGGACACAGCTAGTGTGTCCTCGTCTGTGCTAGTAGTGATCATAAATGAAAACTACAAGGAAAATTAAAAAAAACGGACAAAGCTGAAAACTGCATGAATATCCCCCAATCGCTCTGATTCTAGAATAGAAGTCATAATAAGTAGCTGGTTTTGATTTAAACTAAAATATTCATCAATTGAAGTAAACAAGCCCATACTCTGTACTATAAGTTAATCTGTGTCCATACTGCTGCTGCCGAAGCAGTTGAAACGAATTGAATTAATAAATAAATAAGTTAATTAATTTCTGTTTTGAGACAAAACCAGATCTACCGACTCGGGCACTGATTCTTGTCATTTCAAATACCAAGTCCTGTTTTGGTCTACTTAAAGTACAATCCATACTAATATTATAAAAATAAAATTATTATAGAAATACAAAAATCCGACGGAGAACAAAATTATTGAATATGAACTATATATAATATGAACGCCCGCAAAAATAATCACGAAATCATTGAAAGTTTGTATGTATGCAAGGGTGTGTATGGAAGGGTGTGTGTGTGTGTGTATATATACTCTACTAGATTAACACAAAGGCTACTTTTTTATCCCGGAAAAATGCACTGTTTGTGATGGATACGGGTGGAACCACGGGGCGTTTGATACCTCACTCAATAGGTTTTGGCCATTTTTTGTTCCGCCGGAAATACAATAAGGCAGCTATAAACCGCCATATTTGTTTTCTTCACACTTCATATATTCTATAGCAGTCTCGTGATTATGTTGAATCCAATGATACCTCATTTATCAAAATCCATCAAGCCATTTAGGATGTAGGACGCACCTAAGAAACATCCATACAACACAACACAAATAAACGGCTGAACCGATATTGATGAAATTTGGTATAGAAATAGTTTGAAGCCTGGGGTCCACTCAAAGTCACGGGCAAATCCTGTAATGGGTATTGGGTTTTGCGTAACTGAAACTAATATTAATATTTTAATGGTTGAGTCTTTAAATATTAAATGTAGGTACACAAATACTTGTTTTATTCTGTGCCAATACCTTATTATTAGTGCATTACCAAAACCAAGAATTGAAAGGAATATTAAGCTAGTCTATGCCGAATAGGAAGGCAATTAGGAATTTGGACAGTTCATTACAAAATATTTAAAAAAAAATGTTGTGTTCAATCAATCTTGAAGTACTTACATAATAAACCATTGTTAATCTGAAATGAAATGCTTTATAATTAAATTAATTAATTTGTCATTAGGATAGCATTAAGATATTTCAAAAATGTGACTTGACTTGACTTCTTGGTTATGGCCTCTGTAGCTTGTTGTCACAATTCTGCCAATGTCCGTTATGATATTTTCATAAACTATGGAGATGGTGATTTCTAATAATATGTGTTTTATCCTAAGTGCCTTTCTATTTGGAACGGACCATAGAAAAGAAACAACTTACTTGCAAAGCTCGGCTGCAGCGGATTTCTTCTGAACTCATATTTAATGCTGTTACTGGCTAGCATTATGATAAAGCCCAGAGCAAAGAGCCCGGAAGAGAGTATTAAAATATTAGTGGACAGCATCAAGTTAGTATCGGCCACATATTTGGACAGTGTTGTGAAGTAAAATGGATACAAGGCACTTGAAACAGTCTGCAGATATCCTACCCCTTCCGACTGCCAATAGAAAGTTGATGTTACTCTGTATTCCTTTGCAATAAAGTTCAATATGTAGATGATTTGGAACAATGAGAAAGTTAAGATGGTCGGTTGCAAAGAGAGATTTTTCCATAACTCTGCATAATTTGTGACATCAAGGGTTTCATTCTCCTTCAGTTGTAGCTTTATTCCTTGTGTAAATATAATCGTAGAGAGAATAAGCTGAAAAAAATATTGACATGAGTATAGTGGCATGTAACTTTTAATATAATAATAATACAATTGTATTAATAAATTATAGTGAGAATATCATATAATTAATTTCTCATGCTCATTCATTTTTAATTTCATTTGGCAGTAGAGGTATAAAATGGTTACAATTTTCCTCAATAGATATTTAGTTAGGTCAATGCCTATGTATAAGTTTTATTATATATTGCTAAATATAATAAAACTTATTGATCACATCTGTTTGGATTTTTCTCACAAGCTAATGAACCAATTTTGTTACTATCTGTCTGGTCTTGCTTGTGGTCGATGCAGTGGATTATTAAAGTGGGTAACTTTCAATAAAGCACTGCATACTGCATGAGACATCAAGATTACCTTTAATGTCTGACCTCATTAGAAGTTGCAATAGACTGGCCTATTATTGAGGTGAATAGGAAAACATAAATAGAATTTGTAGCAAAGATGAATAAATTCCTGCATAGTTTATCAGTAGGTTCTCTCAATTCAATATTGGGTTAATTTATACTTATAATAAAGCAATAGGAAAGTTGAGCTCTGTACAAAGAAGATAATATACAAATATATTAATATATTTTTTCTTGTATACAGCATTATAAGTACTTACCGTATTGATATTGCAGATTCTCAATATACAAATCTTAACATTCAATTTTCTAAAATGGGGATGAATCTCACGTCCCACAAAGAAATCATACAAAACTTTCCCAGAGTTGCCATATGGATTCAAATCATTCTTGTTTAATTTGCGACTTTTCACATACAATGCAATACTCAAAAGTACAGCAAAAATGTATGATCCAGTAGCCAATTTTAAGTAGTCACCGAGCAATGCATTTTTGTTGATAATTTTATAGAAATCCAAGCCATACACCAAGTTTACGGTAACAATTGAAGCAAATAAAGCATTGAAGCAGTACTTTCGTTCAGTGTTATCCATACAGTCAGCCCAGCGTCCGAATATAGGTAGAACAGTAAAGATGGCTTGTACTACAATTTGTACAATTACGATAATTGTTGAAGGAATACTGAACCAGAGGAACAGGGATTTGAAAGTAGAAAAACTGATCAGCGTATTGAATGTACATAGCTTGACACATGATGTTAGAATAAATACAACAATCAAAGGTATCAGAAGGATTAATACAGCAGTGCCAACCCGACCGCCGAACTCATATCTGCTAGCTATCTGATTCATGGTATTGATGCTGTTTCTCAAAGGTGTAGATAACTTTCTAGTAATAGATTTCGACTTTTCTCTCGCATGTTCATCGGCAGAATTATCCTCATCTGAATAGGCATCAATTGACTTGCTTACAGATTTGCTGATGGACTTGCTCTCACTGCGTGACTTGCTCCTGCTATGTCTGTTATCGAGTTCAGGCACTGTGTCAATGAACTCTCGAAATCTACTAGATCTACGTGGTGCCACATCTTCCACAGATTTTCTTGTCCTCAGACCATAGATTTCGGAAATAGGCTCTATCCCATTCAACTTGTTGAGCGCAAACTCGCTCTGGGTCGTTGTGATATCCTTCAAGGAGTACTCTGTGCGTTTTGAACGGGTTCGAAGGGATTCTATTTTGGTAGATAAATCCTCGAGTCTAATGGACACGTCAGATTTCAATACTGGACGCTTGGTCGGTGATTTTGGAACCGTGGTAGCCGCGGGCTCGGTAGCCTCCTTCTTAGTTCTAGCCGGGGACTTGCGAGCTGGGAATTTAGACGGTGTTTTGCGACTGGGAGACAATGTTTTACGCACGGGCGACTTTCGTGCAGGCGACTTACGCGCGGTTTGACGCGCAGGCGGGCTTTTTCGTGCCGGCGAGATTTTCCGTGCCCGAGCTGGCGACCGCGAAGGCCGAGTGCGAGGCGGGCTCGACTCTATTGCGCTTGTTCTTATTAGACCGCTTCTAGTAGACATGTTGTAAAATTATCACAACCAGTTAGAACGTCCACTTTTTTTTCACCTTCTAAAATTATCACTGTAACCACACGCGTTGATATCACATGCCACAACAAGTATACTTCAATTGTACATAAATTAAATATTTGCGCCAATTTTTGTTTGTTTGTTTACTTTCACAACAGCGGTAATCCAATTTTATTTAAAAATCAACACATATGAATCAAAACGTACACAACGAAATCGAATGAATGAAAGCCAACGAAACGAAGCCCAGCCAAACGCCAACGACGACGCTCGAATAAATTCAAAATATATCATCTGATTGGCTAAAAATAGCGGGGCTATGTTGATGTTCTGCGGTCTCTGTCTAGAGTATGTACGAAGAAAAGAGAAAAAAAACTATATTTTTTTTCATGTTGGTAGTATGTTATTGGGACAAACTGCAACTTCCTATATGATTTTGTTGCTCTCGTTTATCAGAAAATCGAAAACCGGTAATTTACTGTTTTTAATTATGAGATTTTAGGGTACGGAGTAATAATGCAGTTGTCTAAAATTTTAAGTGACTTTGTGCAGTTTGTGCCCGGTAGTGACCAGACAAGTCATGCCAGCTGCACATATTTCTACTTGGCCATGCCGCGAAGCTCCGCGTAGAACGCGACGAGATGTAGTAGTTAATACATAACTAAAAGCTATGTTTCCGGCTATTCAAGCCACGTGATCATCACGTGAATACTGGCATGCGAGCGATAATGATGAGAATGAGGATGATTATATTTTTTTCACAATTTTGAGGGTTTTTTTCACAGGTGGTTGTTCATCAACCGTCGATAATAATTACTAATACACAGAGAACAGAATTGTGTACGACTACCTAACCGTAGGTTCAATCTCCTTTAACTATTTCTATGTCTATCTACAACTTGAGTAGTTTCCATTTCATCCTAAGGTCATAAAAATCACAATAAGCTTGCATTCATCATCATCATCATCATCATCAGCCTGTATCCGTCCACTGCTGGACATAGGCCTCTCCCAATGAACGCCACAGAGCCTGGTCTTCGGCTCTTCTCATCCAGTTTTTGCCGGCCGCCTTTTGCAGGTCGTCACTCCACCTGGCCGGTGGGCGTCCCACACTACTTTTGCCAAGCCGTGGTCTCCACTCAAGAACCCGTTTACCCCAGCGGTTGTCCGTTCTTCGACAAATGTGACCAGGCAACTGCCACTTCAGCCTGCTAATCCTCTGAGCTATGTCGGTGACTTTGTTTCTCCATCGGATTTCCTCGTTCCAGATCTTATCCTTCGGAGAAACTCTAAGCATAGCTCCATAGCTCGCTGAGCGACCTTAAGCTTGTGGACCAGCCCACCGTGAGTGTCCACGTCTCGGCTCCGTATGTCAGCACTGGTAGGACGCATGCGTTTCGTCTTCAGGCACTGTGGAATGGACGACGAGAAGACCTGACGAAGTTTCCCGAACGCTGCCCAGCCCAACTGAATCCTTCTGTTGGCTTCCCTTTCGAAGTTGTGTATACCCAACTGCAAAGTTTGCCCGAGATAGACATATTCATTAACAACTTTGAGGGGCTCACCATCGACAGCTACAGTACGCCTAGTACGGGTTTGCACAATAAGAAAACGGAAAAAAGTTTCGTGAGCTCGCTAAACTAACAGTTTTGGGTGTAATCGGTAGGACGAGTTCATGTTTTCAAATGAAGTTCACACGATACAATTTTTCGAAGAGCTCGATTGAACGAACTTCACACTACATATTTCTATCTCTCTTCCCCGCAAGCAAAAAAAGAGACAAAATATACAGTCCACCGTATTGGTGTTTGACGTTTTGTTTTTCATATGTCGTTTTTATCTGTGGTTTTATTGCGAAATAAATGATAATCGATTTACGTTTAATTGATGTGATAAATGGAAAGAACGTATTTTTCTTCCGGTACCTTTGGTCTTTAATTTCGTTCAGTATTAACGAAGTTACGGACCAAAGTAATCCAACACAACCTAGTTATTTTATATTGATTTTATGCCTCAACTACGACATCTAGCTTCGATGTAATACTTGATTTTTGATAATTACTACTTGGGAATCCTGAACTAGGTGTTTGTTTCATCAATTCAATCATATTTGGCGAAATAGAAATGACATCACGACGTGACGTCATCACGATATTGAAATTGTAAAGTAGGTAGATTGGTAGTGTTTCGCACTACAATTCATGTAATTTTTTTGGATGTATTATTGTTGGTTCAAGTATACAATACAAGTTCAAAATAAGATAAAGTATTTTGGTCGGCTAGATATGAGTAGGTACATAAGTACCTAACTATTAACTTATCGTGATCTCTAGAGAGATTCTTTGAGAGTTCCTGAGATTTGTATTTTCCCGCAGAGTATTATGAGATAGACAAAACCATTAGTGAGCCCGTGAGCCGATACCGTTGCATAAAGTTTAGTGTAACAGATGTGACTGGGTGTAATTAATCTCCGTCTACGTCAATTTTCTGTCGCTCCCCTTCACGACGGTCAGCTCCTACAGCCTCCGAGGTTAACCTCTACGCAAGATACCGTCTCGTTATCATAATAAAATAAAAAATCGCAAGATCTCATGAAGCTCTTACGAAAATTTATCTAACTTCGAAAATGATCGAATTCGTCAAAGTTTACTACGACTAACTTGTCAAAGTGGCAAGTCGTACTGCTAAAATGAAAACAATACTCGAAAACTTTATTTCGAATTCGAATACTACCATTTGACAAAACCCGTCCTACCAATTTTAGTTCCTACAAGTTTCCGCAAGAGGCGCTGACAGTAAATGTATGGAACTAGGTGAAACTACATTTCGTTTTCAAAAACTATACAAACTTGTACTAGGGGTACAGGTCTTGGGGTAATAAGATCGTTATACACGATCTTGGTCTTATCTAAGTTCATTCCGAGATCGATCTGTCTAGAAGCATCAGCCAGGCCGTTTGATGCATTTGCTCAAGTTCCTGCACCGATTCCGCCAAAAGGACTATGTCATCGGCAAACCGTAAGTGTGAGATGTACTCGCCGTTTATATTTATGCCCTTCCCTTTTCAGTCCACAGTCTTAAACATATCTTCAAAGGCGTTGGTGAACAGTTCCGGGGATATAACGTCCCCCTGTCTCACTCCCCTGTTTAGACGGCTGGTTCTGTACTTAAACACTCATAGTCGCGGCATCATTAAGACATCTCAGCACCTCGATATACCGCTAGTCCACTTGGCATCGCTGCAGTGACTCCAAAACAGCCCAGGTCTCTACGGAATCAAAGGCCTTTTCATAGTCTACAAAAGCAAGACACAGGGGCTGATTATACTCTTCGGACTTCTGTATAATCTGCCCCACTGTGTGTATGTGGTCTATGGTACCAAATCCTCCGCGAAACCCGGCCTGCTCTGGAGGCTGAAACTCGTCAAGTCTTCTTGCGAGACGATTTGTGATGACCCTCGAAAACAGCTTGTAGACGTGGCTCAGGAGTGAAATGGGGTGGTAGTTTTTCAGAAGGGTTGAATCACCCTTTTTGAAAAATAAGACTACAATACTCCTGTTCCATGCTTTTGGAGTTCTCCCAGTATTCAAAACAGAGTTGAATAACTTCTGAAGCTCCCGAAGTACAGGTTTACCACCTGCTTTCAAGAGCTCCGCAGTGACTCCGTCCTCGCCTGGGGCTTTTCCATTTTTAAGCTGTCCGAGCGGCATCCCAATCTCTTCTTGGCTGACTTCTGGCAGGTCTTCTGTGTAGTGGCGAGTAAGAGTGGCTCTGGCATCCTCCGTAATAGGGGCGGGTTGTGAAGCACGCGATTCGTACAATTGGGCATAAAAGTTTTCTATCTCAGCTAAGATCTCAGGCCTTGAAGTTAAATCAATCGCCTTTTCTATTCTGATTGTGTTGGAGCATCGGACACTCACTCTTGCCAAAGAGTATATAAATATTGCGTAAGAACTCTTGCATTAAGCCTGCTAAAAGAATAATTTAACTTTAAAGATGACAACGTTATTCCACTTTTGCTGAATCCTTTTCGAAAGCAAAAAGAAAACGCAGCTCGTATGCAGTGTAGTCATGTAGTGTTACAACTCTTATTGGCCGCCTCGTATGTACTAGGATAGGAAAGCTCTTGTACAAAAATATCCTCATAGTCCAAGCCACAAAGCCTTTTGAGCAAAAAAAAACAAGAAAATAGTTATTTGTTATGCAAGGCTGCAAAGTGATTTTTTGGCGAGAGTACTTGTATTGAATCCTGAGCGTAGCGAGGGTTTCAAAAGTACGAGACGCCAAATAACTTTGCTGCCGTGCGCAACACAAAACTTTTCACCTCACTACAGCGAGGAAAATGCTAGGTGCAAGAAGAGTAGAAAAGAGTAGAGTAGAATAGAGTAGAAAAGAGTAGAATAGAGTATAATAGAGTAGAATAGTGTAGAATAGAGTAGAATAGAGTAGAATAGAGTAGAATAGAGTAGAATAGAGTAGAATAGAGTAGAATAGAGTAGAATAGAGTAGAATAGAGTAGAATAGAGTAGAATAGAGTAGAATAGAGTAGAATAGAGTAGAATAGAGTAGAATAGAGTAGAATAGAGTAGAATAGAGTAGAATAGAGTAGAATAGAGTAGAATAGAGTAGAATAGAGTAGAATAGAGTAGAATAGAGTAGAATAGAGTAGAATAGAGTAGAATAGAGTAGAATAGAGTAGAATAGAGTAGAATAGAGTAGAATAGAGTAGAATAGAGTAGAATAGAGTAGAATAGAGTAGAATAGAGTAGAATAGAGTAGAATAGAGTAGAATAGAGTAGAATAGAGTAGAATAGAGTAGAATAGAGTAGAATAGAGTAGAATAGAGTAGAATAGAGTAGAATAGAGTAGAATAGAGTAGAATAGAGTAGAATACAGTAGAACAAAGTAGAACAGAGTAGAACATAGTAGAACAGAGTAGAACAGAGTAGAACAGAGTAGAACAGAGTAGACCACAGTAGAATAGAGTAGAATAGAGTAGAATAGAGTAGAATACAGTAGAACAAAGTAGAACAGAGTAGAACATAGTAGAACAGAGTAGAACAGAGTAGAACAGAGTAGAACAGAGTAGACCACAGTAGAATAGAGTAGAATAGAGTAGAATAGAGTAGAATACAGTAGAACAAAGTAGAACAGAGTAGAACATAGTAGAACAGAGTAGAACAGAGTAGAACAGAGTAGAACAGAGTAGAACAGAGTAGACCACAGTAGAATAGAGTAGAACACAGTAGAACAAAGTAGAAAACAGTAGAATAAAGTAGAACACAGTAGAACAGAGTAGAACTGAGTAGAGCAGAGTAGAACAGAGTAGAACACAGTAGAACACAGTAGAACAGAGTAGAACAGAGTAGAACACAGTAGAACACGGTAACACACACTAGAACACAGTAGAACAGAGTAGAATAGAGTAGAAAAGAAATGAAAATTAAAAGAGACGTATAGAGTCGAGTTGAGTCAAATAGAGTAGAGTCGAATCGGATAATAATATAGTATAAATTAGTAATAAAGTATTTTCAGTGAATTGGCGCTAAAGAAATAAATAGAATAGAAAGGTTCTCATATTATTCATATTTTGCACTCAGATTTCGAATGACAAACAGAATGTTTCCGAGCTTGTGAGGTGAAAAAATAATTGTTGTTTTTGGGCGTGAAATAGGCTCTTACAAAGAGAATACAACCGCTACGCTGGCTCATAGGTTCCCAAGTACATTCAAGACGGCCCATTAACAGCCATGAGTGATGAGATTGTGACCAAGGCCGTAGCCAGGAATTCATTTCGGGGGGGTTGAGCTTTGGACCAGAGTTTGTTACCCGAGTATGGCGAAGCAAGGGAACGGTAGTGAGTTTAACAGTTTATGTATATATGTGGGTATATGGATGTCATAGGCTATATTTTTTACTCAACTACGGCGAAACTAAGGAAGGGTTATGTATTCAAACTAAAAACTTGGTCCGATTTTGACAATCGAGGTATAGCTAGCGGCACGTAAGTCTAGCGGTGAACGAAACGTGGCGGGATCTTGGCACAGTCAGTTTTCGGGATAAAAGGATTCGACATTTTAATATAAACTATATATATATATATATATATATATATATATATACTCGTATATATAAACTTTGACTGTGCCAAGATCCCCGCCACTTTTCGTTCACCGCTAGACTTACGTGCCGCTAGGTTTATCAACTATCAATCGATTCGTCTTCATTTATAGACACCAAAAACGTTTTTTTATTATTATAATGAACACTTTATTAAGTGTTTCCAAAGGTCATCTATGATCTTCGGTGTTTATAATAATAATTATTATGTTGTTAGGACCCCTGTGAGTGTTTATATGTAGGTACCGAAGTTTGGAACACTGAAAATCTTGTGCAAATCCCGTGGTACTCTAAATTGTGGCTCTTGTTTCTGTTTTAAAAAAAAAACTCTAAGAGCTCGATTTTCAGGTATCCCTTATCTACACTTTTGTATAGGAATCAAAATTTTCTACAATTTTGAGCTCAACTTGTACTCTGGTCCATTGCTTGTGGAGATACAGCCAGTCAAAGATGATCAAATTTTTTCAAAAAATATGTATACCTATCGGTTTGGTCATATCCAAGTACTGGCAAAACTTTTTTTATAGAAAAGTCATAAGAGAGGAATTTGTAGAGAAATCAATTAGCTTCAATTTCATTCAATTAGTTTTAAAACGCCTCAAAACTAAAAGTAAAGATAATTACCCGAAAACGCTTCCCTAAAGCACCTTTTTTTGAATAAACTGAAACAAGTGCCAGAATTTCAAGCACCACTGCAGTAGGCAGCTCAGTGTTGCCTACTTGGATATAAACTACTTTCGCTCATGGCTCCTAACACTAAAAAAACTACATACATGACATTGATACATTGCGATGTTTGATGGTTTAAATGACTGGTGTTATTCATATAGACATTAGTTTTTATTGAAAACATTATTTGGTAAATACTTAATTTTAATTTCTTAATAAAATTACCAAACACATATAAATATAACAGAATTTTCATGTCATTTCCAGTTAACATTAAAAATTCGTAATTCGTAATTTATCATGATTTTTTACCTATCGTAAAAAATACGTCAGTTTTTTACAGAGTTTTCAGTCTTTCCGTGTATAATACGGTGGGGAATTTCAGGGGGGTTTGAACCCCCAAATCCCCCCCCCCCCGCGCCTACGGCCTTGATTGTGACGGCACACCGCCCATGAGCCGCGAGTTATTTTGCTTCCGAAAAGGATGCAGCAAAAGTTGAACAAATTCGTAATTATTCAAGATATTTAAATAATGCTTTCACCACTGTTATTGTAATTGTTATATTAATACTGCCTATCGAATTTTATTAAAATAATTTGTTTTTGTTTCTAAACTTTTCTATTAGTGCTGGTGCTAGAGTGCGCGCAAGATGCGCCCCACGCACGGAATCTTGATTTAATTTCATTTTTACACCATAAGCTATTGCAAATAACTTATTACATGAATTAAACCTGCTAGTAAACTTCAATGTCAATCATATTGAGTATGAGTAATCAAAGATTATTTTTGATTAAATGAAGGAAAAAACATTGAGTAGGTACGCCATCAGTTGCACGCAGAGTTATCTTGCGCACGCTCTAGTTTTTAGTAGTCTGGAATGGCCAGGAAGTATCTGACAACCACAAAGTTAAAAATGAAGGGCTTAAGAGTATGACATTACTTTACCACTGAATAACTAATGTGACCTATGAACATACACAAATCAAAATATATAAATACATTATTATCGATTTAAATGATTTTGATTAAAACCTGACGTCTCGGAGCGGTAGGTAAATAAAGTAGGCAATCCTTAAATTAAGTAGATAATGTAAATAAAAACAAGTAAACGTATTAAAATGTATAAGTCACAGAAATCGATTTCAGTGGTATAGATATTTTTTTGGGCATAATGTAGTAGTAGTGTGTGTGAATGTGTGTGTGTGTGTGTGTAGTGTTGGTAAGACTAAGATAAAAAAACGCTATAGATTAGCTGTGATTTTTCCTGAAGAAGAGTACTTTATCACAATAATAGTGTGATTAAAAATATTCCCTTGAAAGATAACATTTCGTCCTATTGTATTATGACACGTAATTTTGACAATATGCTAACAAAATTTTACTCTGACCCTACTTAAGCTATCAATTAAAATCGCATTCTTTGTTAATTATTAGATATTATGAAATAACTAACACGTTTTTCATTAAGACCAGGCTCTGCTTTTTAAGGGTCTTTTCCATAAATATGCTGGGTCAATGACAAACCAGATAAATGTGAAACTTAACATATATGTCTTTAAAGACTAAGACAAAAACATGATTAATAAAATTTCATGCGATACATTTTCTTATCGAAAATAACGTTTACATTTTTCTACTCAACGGCTTAAGTTTTATCTCTAAAATAAATTTCACACCAAAAAAATATAGTTTATCATGTAATGTTTAGACAAAATTTACCTAACTAAATTATTAGCCTGCCAATAAAATAAATAACTTTTGAGACATACGTCATTTAGTTCCGAGCTCAATTTTGTGTTCAAACAGCGCTCGCGATATTTAACCTTGTTACGCAGCCACTTCAGTGCTTATTGCGGGTAGCGGGTGGCAGAGTGCGGGGGAGGTGGCAGGGGAGTGTGGAGTGGGAAAATGTAACCTTGGAGCCTGGCCTAAACACCTGCTTGATTATCATGATTAATAGTCAAATCACTTATAGGTATTCAAATTATGGACTGAATATTGATAGCTAATGCCAAACTAAGAAATATGCCTATATTGTCTATCCTATTCTATTATAATCTATTCCATTATGCTTTTATATTTTTAATGCCGCACACTCATAATCGTCAATTAAAGCTAATAAAGTATTAAATAGCTTGCTTTGTATAAACTTTGACAACTTAATTCTTAATTAGCGTTACTTAACAATTATAAAATTAGCTATTATATTATTAGCTTTATTACAAATAGTCAAGAATAATTTAGCTTCGCTATAGTTATTGTTTTAATAACGATATCTATTACTTGACATATATGTTCTTTGTTTGTCATGTAACTGGTAGTTTTAAATGTGAGAGAACTTCCAGTTAGCAACTGCATAGTCCTTTTCTATAAAAAAATATAGATTGAAACATATTACAGAAACTGTAAGTTAAAAAAAATACATGGTACATAATGTGCATTATATATTTTCAAAGATTTAACCTTACATTACAAAAGTATGTACTTAACAACAGTAACATTACAATAAAACACAGTGTATCTGGCAACTCCATCAATGAGATATCTACTTGTTTTTACCTATCTACCTGCTCCTACTGCAGTCATTTGTTACTAAAATAAAGATAACAAAAATATGTACTGGTAAACTCCAGAAACTTTAGACAAATGCAAAAAAATAGATGTGATGGAATAATTGTTGTGAATATGAATTATGCTTCTACCAGTACTTTTCAAGAGATTTGACCAGATCCTGAGGGTCTACGTTTGGTCCATGTCGTTCTACCGGGACACCATCTTTGTTGACGATGAATTTAGTGAAGTTCCATTTGACGAAGCTTCCCATGGTGCCGCCCATCTTGTGCTAAAACGTAAATAAGTATAATATAAAACTTTAATTTAAAATAAAATGCTTATTTATTATAAATAAAACTTAATAGATATATATATATTTATTTTTCATTTTCATGGAGTAGTGTATGTTATATTGTTTTCAGCATTGTATTAGTAATGCTGTTATTTCCATAACTTTAAAGGCTAGTGTTTTTTCTACGCTTCTTCTTGAGTATTACAAGAACTTTCTAACGTCGAATCGGTATTTGCATGAATGTCTGTTTTTTCACGACAACTTTCGAAAATTGCTGATAATTTATAATAATATAATATATTCGGGACAAAACACATCAATACTTAGCCCCAAACTAGGATATCCTGTACTAGACAACGGATTAACATACATAGATACGAATATTACATCCATGACTCTGAAACAAACATGTCTGCCCATCACAAAAATGATTCCACCTAGCGGGATTCGAACCCACGACCGTTGGTTGACTTTGCAATCAGGGTCACCGTTCGGCCAATCCGTCGTCATTGATATTGATCCGATCTTCATGAAATTTGTAACAGCTGGTAAAACTTGGGCTAGAATAGCACAAGGCAAAGAAAATCGGAAAAGATTGAAGGAGACCTTTGCAAAGTTTGCCTTGTGCTGTGAACCAGATTTTGCTTAATACTTACTTTGAAAAATACTTAAATCTTTAATACTTATGTCTTGACGGCTGAGCCAAATTGTAATACAAACAGCAGAAAAAAACGAGCAAGTTCTTTATCTCATATTTTTTTCATTCATTATGAGTTACGTTACGTCCCTGATAATATTGATTTTTCCATTGACTATTGAAAGCCAGTAGGAGAAAATTACTTATTGAATAGGTACAGAATACAGTTAACAAAATACATAGTGTCATAAGCAAAGTGTCCCAAGGTTGACTGCAATCAATAAACACCTGTATAGTTTCCCATGTTGAATAATTTGTATCTATTTCTACGATAGGTAGTTTCTGAACAAATGCAGGACCTTGAATCCATGGCCGTAGCCAGGGTGGAGTGAAATAGAAATCCCCCGAAATCTTTGAATATTGTTT
This sequence comes from Alsophila aescularia, assembly GCA_946251855.1. NCBI lineage: Eukaryota > Metazoa > Arthropoda > Insecta > Lepidoptera > Geometridae > Alsophila > Alsophila aescularia. The sequence continues at coordinate 7,711,806 of OX276380.1, read as the reverse complement.
AAATTTAGATAGGTGATATAAAATTTGGGTTAGGCCGTAGATTTTGGATCATTTGGTATAACCTAACTCTCCGCCACCATTTTTTCGTAAAATATAATACGTTTATATTTATAAATATAATTATAGTTGGCTACTCGTATTTTAAATGTATTCTCGTGTTTCCCAAGAAAATACCCAAATTTTTAAACATTTTTAACAAACGACATGAAGCCATTCCTTTGCGTAATTTTTGTTGCGCCACTATTAACTGCCCTTGTTATGGTGTTAAAACTATGAGGATTTGTTTATTGAGTAGCGCCAAAACTAAAGTAACTGTCTCTATGGTTACATATGGTTCTATGGTTGATACTACGTTTGAGGCCATATTCATGTCAGTCCGTACGACTAGACGATCAACAAAGCGCCACCCTTTCATGGTAGAAATACCTCGCACAAGAACGAAGCGTTACGCTTCTTCATTTAATGACATTAGCCCGAAATCTCGTTTGCGACGCTTTTTTTATGTCTATGGTTTAGCTTATCTGAAAGAAGAAGTTTGCTTTTTGTAATGAAGTCGATTAAAAATCATGTAGAAGCTATTTTCGTAAATGCTAAAAACCCACGAAACAATTGACATCTGTCATTGTTTCGTGGGATGAAAAAGTCAGTTGTCCATTTTGGTCCAGAGTAATTTGCAACTGGTTTGGAGTGCGCGAAAAAGTTACCTGCAGTACTTATACTATGGGTGACAAATTTTTCAAACTTTGATCTCATGTTTTGTAGAATTAAGTAAGTAGATGTTTCTTTATTTTGACGTTTTTTTATATTTTTTAATTTATGTTTCGAGTTATTGAATAAGTAATAAATGCAAGTTCCTAATTGTTGACAAAGTTATAATAAATAATGAATAGGAAAATCAATACTACTCCTAAAATACAATTAAAAAAAAAACTTATATTTCTTTGTTTTTCTTCTATGACTCTCTGGTGTATTTCTCTATACTTTGCAGGCTAATCATTGCTATGATTAGCCTCATTGCTATGATTAGCCTGCAAAGTATAGAGAAATACACCAGAGAGTCATAGAAGAAAAACAAAGAAATATAAGTTTTTTTTTTAATTGTATTTTAGGAGTAGTATTGATTTTGCTATTCATACTTTGAAATTAATAAAATAAACAGAAATAGCCAACAACCAGGACCCACGCCAATCAAAGCCCAACTCAAAATATAAATTTGGCCCAGAGGCATTATGGATTTTTCTCATTTTTTTTCCTATATACTATCAACACGTTATTACATTTTTGAACTGAAGGCTATCTAAAACTACTAAAACATTTATATTTACATTTGTAACGCAGTAACTTAAAGATTAAAAAAATATCCAGATTGAAAAATTCAGCAAAAAATATCCAGATTGACTGTACCTATGTTTTCCTTTGTTTTGGTAGTAATTCAACGTACTGTGCTACGGGCCCGCATGAATCCTAGCTTGTTGATTCCTAGTTTGTTAGTATATTGGTAATTGTTGTTCATGTTTGGTATTTTTTACATATTTAAATAATTTGGTATAAGTAACAATATATAATTTTACACATCCCATGAAATTACTAAAGTGGAGCTTGCGAGATAATGTGGGTTAACGACGTTATTGCCTTGTGGGGATCGCTAACGATAAGAACGCTCACTCTGTGTTCTTTTATAAGTTACATTATGTCTTTCTGTATTTTGACCGACCGAGAGCGAAGCGCGAGCGAAGCGCGAGCGAAGCGCGAGCGAATTGACTCCGTTTCAGCTTGGGTAAAAATGTTTTCATATGTTCGGCGGATGTCCGGATGTCCGGCTGTTCTCCTCGACAGGTCGCATTTCTCAACCAATTCTCGTGAAATTTTGTGATCAGGCTCGTTAATTATATGTTTTTCTTTATTGATTTTTTATCTGTTTTTTTAATTATATGTTTTGACTCAGTTTATTGTTTTTTTTAATGGTTTACATATGGGAGTTGATAACGTAAAAAAAACACAGTCACATTTCTCAACCGATTCTCCTGAAATTTTGTGAGCAGGTTCAACAAATATGTTTTTTTTTGTCGCTGTCTTTTTTATGGTAGTTATTTATTCATTTTTAATGTATCCAAAGACAGACTCACGAGGTCTACAGCTCATAGAGCCACTAGTATATCTTGGTGTCAATAAGGACTAGTATGTAATAGTATCTATCTATGATGAATGGATGATCGATGACGCGAAATATTTACCTTCAAGAATTTCCACAGAGAGCTACCAGACTCGCCATTCACATCGATTTTCTCAAATAGGTCGAATTTCACTTTACGTTCGGACGCGAAACATACGATATCCTCTGAGTTTCCTGGCTCTTGGCCAGCGAACTGGTTGCAAGGGAACGCAAGAATACGCAGGCCTGAAAAAATGACAGAACATATTAGATGTATGTAAATGTACCAATTGTATTTTTGTTTATTTGTGACTATATTAAAAGAAAGGCCCATGTACATCAGAAGACGATGATCTACCATCCCTTATTGGGCCAGCGTAGAGAACAGTGATCCATCTCTCTAAATCATGACGAAACCTTCTAGTTATGGGAACTGACGGATGATTAATTGATACATGGAAATTTGTCAAACATGTGTTCAAAAGAATGAAAATGGAATATGTAGTACCCTTAGGTATCTACTATTATTATTATATTTGTCTCTACTTACAGGGACAAAATTAACTTCACTTTGGCTAGTAAAAGGAACGCACCTAGTTATCTTTATTTAGTAAGAATGATTCACTAATCATTACATTACTCATAAAAAGGCATCGTTATCTTCTGGTCAAAGTCAATGAAACGAATACTTGACAATTAGTACGTACATATTTTTTTTGTAATTGCCTTTCGTACCTACTCTTTGAGGCTCCGAGCTTTGAGGATTAATAGTTATACAATGCTATATGTATAATATCTCACACTTTTTTATTGTTATCAAAATATTGATTTGTCAAATTAATACGTAGGTCAATAGAAGGTAACATTTTGAAAATTTATATTTTGTTCTTAAATTTGACAGTTTTAATCAAAAATAATATTGTTCTTCTGATAAATTATTTACTTTTACATATAATACAGGCAAGAGAAATGGTAAATGGATAGATTGAGCCCCCTTCAAACAATAATTGATGATCTATAATATTTTGTATTCATTTTTAGACAACATGTAATAATTAAAACATAATATAATGTAAGAAAATTAGATTTTAAACGCTCTTCTCAGCTCCCATTTATTTTAAATTTGCTTATAAGCCTATTTCTTCGTTCCTACATTTATTAGATAGATACATGTCCATAGGTAAAATTTACTGTGACGAGTTTGTCCTTACTGTTTCATGAATCTTTAGTTCGTGAAGATAACGATGTCTAGGTACTCATAACCATTTTGTTTTCAATTTCACCTGTTTTTTTGTAATAGGTCATTTGCAGTTCAACGTAGACAAAACTTTTTACACTCTATAGTCTCACCTTTGCTCTCTCCATATTGCTCATACAGCTCATTCAGCTGTTTGTAATTGTTCGCAGTGAGTCCGCACTGAGAAGCAACGTTCACAATGATGCACACGTGACCTTTGTACACGTCCAGCTTTACATCTTCACCCTTTATGTTTTTCACGGTGAACTCGTGAATGGATGACGCGGACTTGTAATCTGGGTTGCTATCAGCCATTTTACTGGAATACGTCAAATTACGATTATTTAATATTCACGCGATTTCGCGAGCCGAGCCGAGCCACGCCGTCCGTATAGGCTTGACTCGGCTAAATCCAGACTTGACCAAGAGCATACATATGCTCACGGTCAAGTCTGGATCAATTCAGACAACATGTAAATTTACATGGTAACATTACACGGCACGTGGAACACAATAAGCTCAGTAAAACGACGTGTTCTAGCGCGAGCCAAGCCGAGCCACGCATGTTAAAGGCGCGCAGTGCGGCACGCTGCCACAAGCCAAGTCCGGATTGGCTCGCGATATACGGTCGTTTATCTGCGATTGCAATGCTTTACGATTTCCTGAATATATGCGCCGAGCGTATTCAAACAACTGCAGTATAGTGTTTACAATAAGTTATTCAAAGCAGTAAATCACCCCTCACGCTGTACTTTCGATACTTACAAAGAAGTGACGTACCTAGTGCCTTAGTGTTATAACACTTAGAATAAAATGGCAAATAATAATGATTTAAGTAAGTAAGCCTTTCCAGAAGATCAATGGGACATAATATTATATCTTATTTCACCGGGTAAACAATCGGTAATTTATTTTCAGTAGACACGTACCTACCTATATATTTCTTCTACAGCAATGATATTGTAAATAATATAAATAAACTAATTATATCGTTAGCTACAATTATTTAGCTATCAAACTAATCACAAACCACAAAGATCGTTTCCGTGACTTACCCGTAGCACAACTGCTTGGAACTACCAGTTGTGCCATGGGGAATTGCTATTCCTTTAGGCACTACCAGTTGTGCCAAAGGGAAATATATTTTACCAATAACAACCAAACGATGCCAGTAGTGCCATGGGAAACTGCTGTTTCTTTAGGCACTAACTGTGACGATGGACTCGTGGTCACACCGTTTTGTAACACTAGTGTGACCACGAGTAATTATTTTTACTCGTGGTCACCCCAGTAAGGGAAACCAAATGACAAATTACTTATTGACATAATTCTATGCAATCATTAATTAATTCGTGTCAAAGTGACATTTGTCATCAAAGTGTCAGTTGTTATCAAAGTGACAGGTGTCAAAGTGACAGCTGTCAAAGGGACAGCTGTCAAACTTAAAAGGGCTAACATTCTAAAACTAACGATCCTAGACTAGTAGTTTCTTTACAGAAGTGATATATCTCAACAATATCTTCGTTTCGAATGACAGCTGTCGAATTTAAAAGGGCTGTAACTCTGAAACTAACGATCCTAGACTAGTAGTTTCTTTACAGAAGTGATAGATTCAACAAGATCTTCGTTACGGATGACAGCTGTCAAACTTAAAAGGGCTATAACTCTGAAACTAACGATCCCAGACTAGTAGTTTCTTTACAGAAGTGATAGATTTCAACAATATCTTCGCTTCGGATGACAGCTGTCAAACTTAAAAGGGCTATAACTCTGAAACTAACGATCCCAGACTAGTAGTTTCTTTACAGAAGTGATAGATCTCATCAATATCTTCGTTTCGAATGACAGCTGTTAAACTTAAAAGGGCTATAACTCTGAAACTAACGATCCCAGACTAGTAGTTTCTTTACAGAAGTGATAGATCTCATCTATATCTTCGTAACATATGACAGCTGTCAAGTTTACAGGTGGGAGCTGTCAAACGTCAAAATATGACGGTTGATGTCAGAAATGACAAGCAATGTAAAAAGAATTATAGCTCTTTAAATTTGGAAATCTGTCATCCAAAACGAAGATATTGATGAGATCTACCACTTCTGTAAAGAAACTACTAGTCTAGGATCATTAGTTACAGAGTTATAGCCCTTGTAAGTTTGACAGCTGTCATCCAAAACGAAGATATCGACGAGATCTACCACTTCTGTAAAAAAACTACCAGTCTAGGATCATTAGTTACAGAGTTATAGCCCTTGTAAGTTTGACAGCTGTCATCCAAAACAAAGATATCGACGAGATCTACCACTTCTGTAAAGAAACTACTAGTCTAGGATCATAGTTTCCAAGTAATAGCTGTTTTATGTTTGACAGCTGTCACTTTGACACCTGTCACATTGACGACACCCTGTCACTTTGATAACACCTGACACTTTGATGACACCTGTCACTTTGACACGAATTAATTAATTATTGCATAGAATTATGTCATTAAGTAATTGGTTATTTGGTTTCCCACACTGGTGTGACCACGAGTCCATCGCCACAGTTAGTGATTAAAGAAACTGCAGTTTCCCATGGCACTACTGGCATCGTTTGGTTGTGTCATTGGTAAAATATATTTCCCTTTGGCACAACTGGTAGTGTCTAAGGGAATAGCAATTCCCCATGACACTACTGGCATTGTTTGGTTGTGTCATTGGTAAAATATATTTCCCTTTGGTACAACTGGTAGTGCCTAAGGGAATAGCAATTCCCCATGGCACAACTGGTAGTGCCAAGCAGTTGTGCCACGGGTAAGTCACGATCGTTTCAAGCACACTTTGAGATTCCAACAACAAAAAAACTGTACAAAAAGTTGTACAATGAAGATAGTAAAATAAACTAGGGTACTTAAAACAAGCTACTAAACAAGAATGAGCCATTTTTTTAAATTGTGTCTCTCTGTTTGTATGTTCACGCATCACGTAAAAACTACTGGACCAATTGGGATGTGGTTTTCACTGTTTGATAGCTTATGGTTTCACTTAAGAACTACTGTAGTTGATATCTCTTATGAGTAGAAGTCGAGCAATCAATAAAAAACATTTGACCATTAAGTCAAATTTGATGATATTGGTAGCTTTGGTTCTGGGTAACTTATAGGATCAAATCAATCAGGCAAAGCCGTGGGCACAGCTAGTTTAATAACATAAACTAAAAAAGTAAAAAAATAAAATAAAATAGAATCTATTATTTGTCGAAAATTTACGGATAAGGTACCAAGAGATTTGTTTGACTTTGTGTAGGTCGTCCCATCCCTACCGGACCGGCAATTTTTTTATACCATAGATTATACTATGTTACATTGTGTACATTAGAATATTTATATTTCTAATTTTAATTTAGATAATTGATAAGTACAATTAGTACAGACAGTGGATCACAGAAGTATGAGCTTAGTAGAAACAGAATGAGTTTGCGTTCACTGGAAAGAGTACAGAGTACCTACTCTCTGTGTATTGGATGGAATCGAAAATAGACGAAAGCGGCAAACTATTGCATAACATTTGATAGAGGAGTTATTTTCTAAAAACAAATTTAATTTACTTACATGGTAGCAAGTTGAACTCGAGACACACAAATAACGTTTGATAAAACAGGAGTTATTAGCCTGGAAATGGTTCGGAATCCGATTGTCATGTTTACTACACGGAGTTCCTATTTATGTTCCGCACGCGTTCGAAAACTGGAACTGGATGGAATGGAACTGAATTCATCAACGACAACGTCAAAATCAAAACTCACATTGTTTATTTTTGTTTGTCGGGAGAAAACGGTAAAATAAAAAATGTAGTTATGAACTTTCTCCGCACTATGGAAAGGCAGTAGGAAAAATCGGATTAATAAATAAAGTCCTTTATTCCCACCAATGGATTAAAATTAAATGATTTGCGTCTGGAGGGAAGGGGAATTAACAAAATTTACTGTAGTATAATGTAGGTAAATTAGGCTAAAGTAAAATCACTAAATATATTTAAGTTCATTTATTATTCACTAGTTTTTGCCCGCGGCTGCGTCTGCGTTTACTAGGTTTATCGCAATAAAAAATATTATATGTCCTTCCCCAGTGTTCAATCGATCTTCAAATCAAATTTCATCAATATTTGACACTTGCCACTTTGACACCTTTTACTTGACATCTGTCACTTTGACATCGAAGTGGCAATTCACATACAAAATAGACAAAAAAAAAAAATTGATGTCCTTTTCTTTTTTTAAATTAATTTTATGATTTCCTACTTATTAGGTAGCTAAATATTTTACCTATAATTCTTCTTTCCTATACTTACTTGTTTATGTCTCGTTTTATTATAGGTACCTAAACCGACATTATACTGTAAAATGATCAAACTCCAAATATATCGTACACTGGTCACACTTTGACATTGGCAGAATATCTTCAATCAACGATAAATGGCCACTCACAAAAAGAAGAAGAAGATATCCTTTTCAGTACCCCTGACAACGTGTATGCAAAGTTTGATGATGAACAGTTGAGTAAGGCGTGAAAGCGTAATAAGCTTTCACATTTATAATATTACTAGTTTTCCCGTCCGCGATTTCGTACGCGCGGACTACTGTTTATCGCGAAAAAAAGCATCCTATTTTTTTCTAGGATATTAAAAACCAGTGCAAAAGTAGGTATAGCACCTCTTGATGTTTTTTGACAGACCTGTTATTTCGTTTCCATGGCAACCACAGACCATTATGTAATGGCAACCGTTCCTTACAGTGAGTAAGCAACATTTTTCAGTTTTCCCGCGGAAACCTACAATTTTCCGGGATAAAAAGTATCCTATGTTTTATTCCAGGGTATAAGACTTCTCCATTCTAAATTTCATCAAAATCCGTCCAATTGTTATCGCGTGAAAGCTCCCCAAACAAACAGACAACGTTTCACTTTTATATATTGGTACGGATAGTAGGACTATATATTTATTTTACTGTTTCATCACACCCATACTGATTATTTCTTTTCTGCCCATTGCATTCCATAGTAGGGTTTACAGACAATATGCTACCCATTGCTGGATATATGCCTCCTTTTGATGTTAACCTCGAAGAACATACCTACATATTTTATCATTCCATTTCTTCCACAAAGCTGGTGGGAGAAAGGGAGTAAGTAATCACTTCGAACATGAACATGAAGCATGACATGAAAGGGTAAATACATATTTAAAAACTGTAGAATTGACTCAATAGGAATTGGTAGAATATGGGTAGAATAGTGTTTTTTTGCACTTTCAACTTTGAAGATATATCTGTGAAACTGTCACTTTGTGCAAGTAATATAGAGAGTTCCTTGTTTGACTACGGAATCCTAAAAAGTTTTGTGTCTTTTCTTTGATGATCGAATTAGAGATTATTCAAATTAGAACTTATTGTATTTTTACCGTGTTCGGGGTTTTTGGTATATATTATTTTTGGCGTGTTTTTGGAACAACTGTTATTTTTGCATATTTTTCCAAAACGAATGGCTTACAGTGCGCCCAGTATACTGTCAGTGTCACTGCACTGTCAGTAGTGTAGTGTCAATTGAGTTCCTGACATTTTCCATTGCACACAAATTCTGTCCGTATTTTTCTCTCAGTCGCTATCTACATATAAAATTAAAAGAATCGTGGTAAATTCGAATTTCTCAGAACAATGGCGTTTGTGATTTCAAATATGCGTCGGTGCATTTGCTTTAAAAGCTTCAGCAGCCCGAATGTCGTCCACACTGTTGGGTATCATGCAAACGTAAGTTTGATATCAAAGAAAACAATTATTGATTTCACCACCAACGACGTAATTTGTTGCAATGAAGGTGCTTATCCTTGATCTTCAATCTAAATCTGAACGATACGAATTTCAAGGTTTACATAGGTACCACCTATAACAACACCTGTTTCAAAATGCATTTGCCTGCAGTGCTATTCATATGATGTAGACCTTGGTACAAAGATAATTGAGAGTAGAGCTAAACTAAAATTATTTTGCATATTACTGTATCTGATGATTGCAACTATTTTATTTATTCTCCACTATGTAAACTAAAGAGAAAGCAACCAGTATTACCAATCTGTTAATTTTTAGGTGATTGATCATTACGAAAACCCTCGTAATGTCGGCTCTCTCGACAAGAAAGACAAGAACGTAGGCACGGGTCTTGTTGGGGCTCCAGCTTGCGGGGATGTAATGAAACTGCAGATCAGAGTGGACGACGATGGCAAGATCATTGAAGCCAAGTTCAAAACTTTTGGATGTGGATCTGCAATTGCCTCTAGCTCTCTTGCTACTGAGTGGGTGAAGGGCAAGACTGTAGATGAAGCCTTGAAGCTGAAGAACACAGATATTGCTAAGGAGTTGTCTCTGCCACCAGTCAAGTTACATTGCTCTAGTAAGTAAACTCAAAACTCACTGGTTTCCTTCTTTTTTTTCATGTAATATGCTAATTTTATACTTAACCTGCTGGCTACTATGAATATATTTTTTGCTTTTAAAAGCAAATAAACTATTAAATTAATATTATATTCTAATGAATAAGATTATTTTATTACATTTGCAGCTTCAACTACATTCTTTAACTACTTAAAAAAACTGTGTGAGGCTGTGTCGGGGCACATAGCTAATATGTTGTGAAACATCTATGACACGATACTTACAATTTGATCTGGTCCTGGAATCCTCTCATTCACTCTTGCTGAAGTTTAGAGTATGTTTGTGAGCTACCGTTAGGTACCATAGGATATCTACCGTTCTTCTTTCCAACATTGTTCCTAGTCTATATTTTAGTACGGACTTCCCAGGCGCTGCAGCGAGAAATATATATAATCAAGAGGCAGGATTTGTGGGAAGGGCTACCCCCTGAGATATTTCAGTTTTAATTTTATTAAAATTCGGTCTGTTTGATCGCACCCAAACAGCTGATTTAGGCTGTTTGTTTGATACAGTTGTAACAGTTTATTAATAATCGGCTGTTTGGTCACAAGTTACGGCGTGTTAACGTGTAGTCATGTTCAAACCTAGCAGTGCAATACATCATGGTTCCACAAATACTCTACAATAACGTCACCAAAGATCTCGGGATGATTTAGGTTAGGTTTAAGTTTGGTTAGGTTAGGAAATGCATAACCTAACCTAACCAAACTTAAACCTAACCTAAGGTTCATCATGAGAGGGATACCGGGGGGCAACCCGCCTCCTACGTACCCAACAGGGGCAAACTACCACCCCACCCCCACCACAAAATATGTTTACCTTGGGAAAATATTGCAATTAGTTAAGAACAACTTTGAGAAGGAACCCAACAGAAGAATTCAGCTAGGTTAGGCAGCATTTGGCAAGCTTTGTTTTTGCAAGTCTTCTTGTTGACCATACCACAGTGCCTCAAGACAAAAGTCTTCAATCAGTGCATCCTACCCGTCATGATCTACAGAGCCGAAACGTGAACACTCACTGTCAAACTAGTCCACATGTTTAAGGTCGCTCAGCGAGGTTTGGAGAGAGCTATGCTTAGAGTTTCTCTGAAGGACAAGATTTGTAATGAAGATATGTGACTAACATAGCTTTAAGGATAAGCAAGATAAAGTGGCAGTGGGCTGGTCACATTTCCAGAAGAAACAATAACCGCTGGGATAGACGAGTTCTCGAGTGGATACCACATTAAGGAAAATGTAGTGTTGGAAGCCCTATGGCCAGACTGTGGAGTGACAAACTGCAAATGAGCTGAAGACCGAGGTCAGTGCGTGCCTTAGGAGAGGCCAATGACCAGCAGTGGACAAATATAGGCTGATGATGATGATGAGGAAAAATAATAGCACTTTTACAAGTCAAAATTAACATCTTATGAACAAGGAGAAATACATAAAATATTATAAATAGATCAAATCAATAAAATTTAGGTAAACTAAGTATTCTTTGAGTTTGAAAAGGAAATTTCCCTTTCATGTTCCAACAGAGTTAAGTCTCACACTGGAAAAGGAAATACCCTTCTGACTATACCTGTGCTTCAGAAATACGCCTGTTAGAGAAGAGAGCACCAAAAAACTTAAGGGTGTAATTTTTTAACATATTTGATAATTCTTTATAATTGGTTCAAATATCAGGAATTATAATAAAACATACTTATTTAAACTACAAAACATAAAAGTGTCAGTAAAATGTCCCATAATGATCAAGAAATGATTAGTTTAATTTTATTTGAGTTTTCAGAGTTTTCAATATTATTTATATCTTTTAATATCTATTTGAACTCATCTTCCGTCTCCTGATATTTTAAAATACTTATTAATTTTATGGTTAAATCATATTATTTTCAGTTTCTAAGTAGTGAATCTCTGGGCAAGATATTTTCTTAGTAAGTAAGCCTTTGTCACCCTTTGGCTAAAGTCACGGGCAACGGCTAGTAATCAATAGTAATATTAAAATAGTATTAGTATTGATTACTAGCCAATATTACTATTGGCTAGTAATCAATACTAATACTATTTTAATAATAGTTATATAATAGTTATTTATAAAATAATTTCAGTCGAATAAAACTATGTAAGCATATAAAATAAACCTTTATAATTAATAAATGAACAAATAAAATTTCTTATGGACCAACAAAATAAAAAACTTCTTAGTAAATTATTATCACACAATATTTCTTTAATTTAACATATTAAATAACTATTAAAAAACCAAACAAACAATAAAGACCTAAAACATTGTCTATGTTTTAAGATTATTCCATATATTTTTTTACATAATAGTTTGTTGTATACTCCATAAGTCTGTTTGGCATAACACAATTCCTTGGGCCTTTCTTTAGATATATGTATAGGCAATTAAGCATATGTATGGTATGTTTATTATGCTTGAATCTAGTAAAATACAGCTCATACTACATCCGCCTTTTTGGTTTCGTAATAATTTCTGAGTACAAATCATACGCCAAAGTGTTTTTTATTAATTTCATAAAATATAATTAACATAAATTACAAAAAAAATTGAGGTTACGTTTTGTACAGGAATTGAATGGCACTGAAAACGAAAAATCTAATTTTTGTTCATACGCCCCTTTGGTATGAAGCCCGCAATATCATTGAGCTGATATAAGCTAAAAACTGACACCAAAATTAGATCTCTGGAGTTTATAGTTACAGAGTTATAAAAGCAAAACAATATAACCTTTTTCATAACAGTCCCTTTTTTAGTCATGGTACCCCATATGTATCGGAGTGATTTTAAAGATGTTTCATGTCAAAACTGCATCAAAATGTTGTATATATGTTGTATTATTTAGTAATATTGTTAGAATATTGGTACCAAGGCTTCAGTTGTTTATTTCACACATATTACTATAGCAGAGCAGTTAACTAACATGCGGAGCATTAATAAAGAATAACAATTATTTCCAAAAAGAAACCTTAAATTTGAATATGCTATAATAATACTAAGCACTGCATTAAAGAACAAAATTAATAATTTAATGAAAACTGTTGTTAATTCTATTGAGATTAAAACACAAATCTTTTGGTTTTAACAGATTTAACAATTTGTATGATGTTAAATCTGTTATTGAGATACCAGCTGTGCCAGGCTTTGCCCGCATGGTTATTTCTTTGGACTAAAAGTATCCTATGTGTTACTCCAGGACCTAAAATAACAATATCTATCTATGCTTATAATAAAGTAGTAAGTTAGAAAAAGAAAACTTACAAAGAAAACAACAAAAAAAAAATTAACAAAAAGTTCTGAACAAAAAATACATAATTTTTTAAAATCTTGTTTTTTGATCAGACATCACGTAAAAACTACTGGACCTATTGAAATGAGGTTTTCATTGTAGACATGGTTTAGATTTAACTTATTTTTGTTCGGTAGCTTAATTGGTAAACTAGTTTTTTTTTTAATTTTTTTTTGTTACTGCTTTATCGTAAGTATAGAATTTTTGTTGTGGTTTTATTATAAGTATAGACAAAAGAGGTATACATTTTGAAGGTTCTCTATCGATTCGCATAAAATATAATGTCATAATTTAGTGTGGCATAATTTTACTTATCATAATAATGTGCAAGCATAATAATAATTACGCATAAATGTTTAGGCGTAACGTAAGCGTGTTTACCATATCTAAAGTTAGCATAACGATAAACAAGCATATTATTAGAAGCTTAAAAATTTAATTATTCACAGTGAGTGAAATAACTTTAAAGTAAATTATTTTACGTAAAACATAAATGTTCGCGGCATACGGGTGGACCAAGGGCCACACCGCCGCACCTTAACCTACTATCATAGTATACTACCTAGATTATATTTTATGCGACTCTAAAATATTTTAGCCCAAACGAACATTATGCCTACCTTATAGGTATGCCAAATACTAAGTAAAATTAATATTATGTCATTAAAAGTTATGCCTAACTTATTATGCCAAAGTAAATTAGTATTAACAAATTATGCGAAACAATGGGGTACCCATTTAGAATGTCTTTTGGCGGAAACTCACTTGCTCCATTAATAATACTTATGTTTATAGTGCAATATCCACTGTTTTAACAGTCATTGATGTTATTATTTAGGCTTACTAATAGAATAACTGATTTTGTTTCAGTGCTCGCTGAAGATGCCATCAAAGCAGCTCTGTCGGACTACAGGATCAAGCAGCAAGACAAGAAAGAATAAATAGCCGCCATTGAAGATATTGGAACAGATCTGTGATTTTGTATAGAATAGGTTATCCATAGCAAACTGAGATACAAAATCAATTTCATAATATTGCATATGGATGACTCAAAAGGAAGATCATCATGAAATTGGGCAACGATCGAGCTACAAAGTAGCGTATTATGTAGTATCTTAACCTTGTTTCTCACGTATAGATTGTAATCAGTCGCAAGTTGATATAGGTAATAGATTAAAATTTAGCTATGTAATGTTATTATTTGAATAAATGTAGGAAGTCAATTTTGTTGTTTTATTTTTTCTATTGAACTTTGGTTCATTACTGAATTATGATTTTGTTATCTTGTCCATAGTCCATTGGACAGGTACCAATGTTTTAAGTAGGTAGTGGTCTTTGTTCTGTTCCAATAGTTTGATTTTGTTAACAGGAAGCACATTCTAACAACAACAGCTAACAGATAGACGCTAATGATGATAATTAACAACAAGTAGGTGCAAAAGGTTCGTAAATCAAAGGCTAAAGGTAGCAATATGTATTTGATGGCTAGGAGGCTCCGCCATTGAATCACATTTTTTTATAAATTATTTAGTGCTGAATTATCAAACGTACCGAGCCCCAGACTTCCAATCTGCATTTCCCATCTCTTGTGGGTTTCTGCTCTCCTGGTAGTTTAAGATAAAATAGCCATTATTGCTGCTTCTTAAATAACATTAATGGACAATAAACATACAATTATTTTGTTGAAACTGCTTGTATCTCGACATAGGCCTTCAGGTAGTTTAAGCCTTTTTTAATTATTATAATAAGCTACCTCTTGCCTTAGTATGTGTTGAAAATGAAGGGTGATTGATCCTTTTGATAGTGGTGTGACCGCGAGTCCGCACCCAAATAAATATAACTGGTCTTTCCACCAGTCTTTCATCCAATTATTATTCGTAGATCCATACTAATGTTATAAAAGCGAATATAACTCTGTTACATATTCACGACTACACGGCTGAACAGATCTTGACTTAATGAAAGGTAAGTATGGAGATAGTTTGAACCCTGGGATAGGAGTACAACATATTTATTATATGCCCTGAGGAAGGACGTCAGTCCGCGAGGACGAAGGCACGGGAAAAAGTTAGTAAATATTATATGCACTATTCAGTTAAAAGTACAACGTTTACATATACTAAGATTCCCCGACTCCCTGAGTCGCGAATGGCATGGACATTGGACAAACTTTGCACACCACCAAACAGCCAAGACCCGATGATAAATATTCCAATGGTCGACACTTAAACGAGCGCCGGCCCTGGCTTCGAACCTTGGAATCCCAGCTCAGCATGGTGGGTTACTACCAACTGCGCCAACTAAGTAGATTAAATGAAGTTCACGTAAATTTAATGTAAGTTGCTATGTTCCTACATATTGTTTAATAGCCTTAAGTTTAGTCCTTCCTCTGCGTACATTAGTTTTGTAGCGATGATTGCTCAGGTGGTTGTGTGATCGGACGTAACGCCGTATGTTGTGGGCAAGAGTATCTAACTATACAAATGTCGTAGGTTCAATCAAACCCAACAAACAATGAAGGAAATCATTCAATAATTTGGTGGTAGTATACTGGCCTGGGCCTGGGGGCCGTAGAGCCAAAAAATATGATTTTGTTCCAACCGCCACCGCAGTAGTAGTGGCCGTCAGAGTGGGGGTCAGAAAACTTGTCGCCATGCTCCTTTCAAAGTGTTCCAGAAGTTGTCCTTGAGAAGCAAACTCATATTCTATTATAAATAAGTATGCCATTTATTTTTATGTGAATAAACAAATAAGATGTACCTATGTACTTTCAATACTTAACAAGGGACTTATCTTTGTTATCAACAGCTCTCGATAACTAGAGGTAATTCGAAAGTCAACCCTTTATGCATTTAATTATATTTACGCATAATTATTCTGACAATAATGCCATTGGCCTGATAATGCCGCTTTCGTCTGGCCCCTGACCTTAAGACTTAGTTCAAAGCTGAAACTAATGCTTATTTAATACTTCGATATGGAGAGTAAGTACATTTCATTACATAAGTTTGTATTATTTTTAAACCATATGGTTTTCTAATCATATATAGGGCTCGCGCCGATTAGATTAACTTATCACACCTACAGTACCAGTGTACACAATACGAAAATTCTATAGATGGGAATTGACAATGAGAGACTGCTCATCGATTGCTCGCGAGCCATCATTAAGCATTTAGTCGCGAGCCAGGCTCGAGATTTGTTCAAGTTTCGTCTACACAGTTAACATGAGCCCGTAGATGCGAGTATGTACCTACCGTGAGCCACACCACACCGAAC
Organism: Alsophila aescularia; assembly: GCA_946251855.1. Lineage (NCBI taxonomy): Eukaryota > Metazoa > Arthropoda > Insecta > Lepidoptera > Geometridae > Alsophila > Alsophila aescularia. The sequence goes on along the minus strand of OX276380.1, from coordinate 7,695,384 downwards.
CTGCGAGGCGTCTGTAATGTCAGTAGGTATACCTACGTTTGACCATAGAGCCAAACACTTTAGTCACCTTGACTGTTTTTTTTGTCGAGTGGAAATTGAATCCTACAAACATCTGTGTTCTTCATATAATCTCACTAAACAGGCTCTGCTTTTTAAGGGGTTTTTCCATAAATATGTTGGGTCAACCACAAACCTGATAAATGTGAAACTTAACATGTTAGATGTTTTTGAGATCTTTATCTCTCTAAGACTAAGACAAAAACATGATTAACAGAATTTCATTCGATACATTTCTTATAAAAAACTACGTTATTTTCAGTAATATTTACATTTTTCTACTCAACGCCTTAGGTTTTATCTCTAAAATAAATCTCACAGAAAGAAAATATTGTTTATCATATAATGTTTAGACAAAATTTACCTAACTAAATTATTAGCCTGACAATTTAAATAACTTTTGAGACATACGTCATTTAGTTCAGAGCTAAATTGTGTGTTCAAACAGCGCTCGCGATATTCAACCTTGTTACGCAGGCACTTCAGTGCTTATAGCGGGTGGCAGAGTGTGGAGTGGGAAAATTTAGGGAAAATGTAACCTTGGAGCCTGGCCTTAAACATGCGTCCCTTGCAACTGAGCGCCCTACTTTACCGACACCGCTCCGGATCACGCGAGGTCATTTGACGGGTGAAATTATCCTGAGGCAGTCTAGTGTGTCGTGTGTCCGTCACTACAGCCGGCCATTTGTTTGTGCGCAGCCCAAAACTTCCCAAACTGTAGTGCTCTCAAGTGCTTTGTAGTGCCCAAATATGGCTATTAGTTCTCGATTACTTTACGAGATATTTCAATTCAAAGGGTGGCCTGCCGGGGTGACGCTGCGTTCAGCGCGTCGATGTCGACGAGCCGAATCCAGCGAACAGATTTAAATGAAACATAGCTCAGCTTTTAGTTCTCGAAATAATAAGCGAAACTGTCAGACAAAATTACAATCGAAGTAGTGGTTTATGAGAAAACCATCTTATAAGGGTGGTCAGCCAGGATGACGCTTGCTTCAGCGCGCTAACTCTATACCTAACAACAAAACGAGTGAATCAATATTCTTCAAATTAAGTGGAGCTGCAGTTCTCCAATTGGTTCCCTTTGTGCCCAAAAATCAGTCGTGTAAGTTCAGTCGTTTTTGCTCGTTCGAGGATCGAAAGGTGGCCTGCTGGGGTGACGCTAGCTCTGGCGCGCTACCCTGAAACTCGACAACGGCTGGGCCTACAGCTTTGAGATGTAAACCTACAAATAGTTCCCGGTGAGATGGTCTTTGTGCCCGAGAATTGGACATCTACTTAACGAACTTTACGAGAAAAAAGCTACCATTACTTTTTATAATGGAAGCTTGGATTTCCATTTTGGTCGGATAATACAATGTGTACAATCACGTTCAAAAGTGATAACTAGTAAAATTTTATTTAAATAAAGTATTGGTATGTATCACTTTATTTGGTATTATATTTTTATGATTTTAGGTTCAACGCCTACTTAGCGAGAACATTACTTGTCATGTAATTATTTTTATAGGAAAAATTTAGATCACGTAAGTAGTTGGTGGTTTGGTTTAATTCAATTGAGCTACCAATAGATGGCGTTACAGTCCTCGTAAGACAAAATTCATACAAAGTATTAAAATATTAAATAAAGTTTTACTTGATATCACTTTATTTGGTATAATTTTACTATATGTTCTATGATAAAGAATGAACACCTCCTTAGCCAAAACATAATAGTATTATTGAATAGGAAATTTTCTAAAGGAAAAATTTGGATCACGTTGGTTGGTGGTATGGTCACGTGTTGGCTTGGTTCAGTTTAACTGAGCTGCCAAAAATGGCGTTACCATCCCCAAGACGAATTTAGAGAGGCCCTTTATTGTACGGCCAATAATTCACGACCAAATAATGCACAGCCAATAATTGGCGTCCAATATTCCGTTGACTGACCTTGAATATCAGGGTATATACAGTACTATCAGTGCCGTAACTGATGCCAGCGGTGCCCAGGCACAGGGCGCAGAATCAATTTTATTGTTAGAACCGGTTATGATTAGAAAATATTTATAGCATCTCGCACATGGCGCATAAAAGGCTAATTACATCTGCGAGTACCATACGGGTCTTATTGTGCATTATCAACACGAGCTAATTTTGTACAGGCGATAATTCGCAGCCAGAAAAAAAGAAGCCATTTGATGTACGTTGTTTATCAGGGTGTGCATTAGTGGTTGTGAAATACGGGTTGGAGACTTTTCGCTCGGGCGATAATGTACAGCAATTAATCCGTGTACATAACAGATTAAACAGAAATGTCATAGTCAAAGCTTCATTTGCACGTTCGGCGCGGTCCGAATCAGGCCATAATCGATATTATCGCGCTCACAAGCGGTCCAACTCAGAATAAGCGCGCCAACGACAGACTGACGATATCGCGTGTGATGTCATAGATGACGTCAATATTGCCGCCATATTGATCTTACGGTGATTATGATCCTGCGTGAAATTACGTAACAAATTTATAGACAACGGTACGCGGTACGTATCCAAAGAACTGGGTAGGTAGGTAGGTATTTACCACGGCACGTATCTCGACTCGAGAAACGAGCAAAAAGAGACCCCTGTATTGTACGACCAATAATTAGCGACCAATATTCCATGAATTGGCCTCGGATTATCACGGTGTACAATACTTGGTTGTACATTATCACCACGAGCATTGAACTCGTGGCTGTACAAAATCATTGTACAGGCGATAATTCGCAGCCAGGAAAAGGAAGCTACATGAATTAGCAAGGTGTGCATTATTGGAAATCTAAGGCGGGCCTGACACTTCTTGCACTGGCGATAATGTACAACCGACAATCCGTGTATACCACTAAATAAAAATGTCTGACTAAATAGAAATGTCTTGGTCAAAGTTTGCACGTTCCAGTATGCTTTAACACAGATTATGAATAGCGGCTGCACCAGCGCTGCGGGATGTGCAGCCCCTCCACCCTTGCGTAACAAAGCACTCGCCTCCGCAGCTTCGGCCGCTCAGGTACCCGCTGGTACCTGCGCTGTATTACAACGGACGGCTCTGCCTGCCCTCCGTGCTTTTGGCTTTATAAAAACACTAGGATTGGGCAGACAAGACGACGTGGAGTCGGGGTTGGCCGATTTGGTTCGGTGATAGTTTGTTCTTGACATTCGCCTACACCACGGAATAGAAAAAACAAGTGGAAGTGGTACACTAACGCCACGTACATTGGGACCGATATCGCCAAAAACAAATGAAATAAAAATCCCGCTCTACTAACAAGCCTTTCTTGTAATTGGGTGTGTATTATTGAGATGATTTAAAGTTATGAATTAAATTTGAAAATAATGTGTTAGCGACTGCTTCAAGGAGTAAATTTTATTTTTACCTACGAAATATTTGTATGCAAGTTATGATTCCCTGTGTATAACTGTGGCACACGTAACCCGCACACGTTGCACTTCCACTTGTTTTTCTATTCCGTGCCTACACAAAAGAGGCATCAAGGAGAGATTCCATCTTTATCTATGGCTGGGCTAAGATTACCGGTCGTACAAAACCGTCACGAGCTCATCTTTCACATCCAATCTTTAGAAGCCTGTAAATAAATTATTGGCAGTGCAATACTGGCCATGCTTTATTGTTAGTAGGTACCTATATAGATAGGCACGCACCTGTGTCCGCACGCCGGTGCTGCGACCATTCAGTCGATTACACCACTATAGTACAAGCGCACGTCTTTTATTCTTCACCCCCTGCACCCTTAGAGAAGCAACAATTATCAACACGGACCGTTTTTGTACGGGCAATAATGTGTAGCTAGGAAAAGCCGGCCAAATATTTCGAATCAATGTACACGAATTATCCGGCCATGCATTATCGACTGTACAATACTGGATATTATTTGGGTCATACATTAATGTCAAGCAAAAGAAGTTGGAATTAGGGTTGCCAGAGGGGTAGGGGATAGGTACTTACCCTAAGAGCATTCTTTATGTACTTTCTGTTGGATTATCGAACAAAAGTCTCCAATTCGCGTACTCTTACGTATCTTGGGTAACTTAGACATTCAAGGTAAATTTCTCAGGTGGAGCGGAATTTTACGGATCTTATCACGTAGTCAAAACCATTTGAAGGAGTTGGACATGACCTCATGCAAGAGATTATACTAAATGCCATCCAACTGAAATTGTTAATGTCATAAATGAAAATAACACGAAGATATGGGGTTGGGCACCTACGAAATAGATGACGATTTGCTGTACATGCAAATGGGGTAGTTAAGCAAAGATTTTGACAAAGTTTTCATGTAGAAAAATAATTTGTGTGTTTAAATTTATATCAATAATAAAACAGCAATCAGTTGTCTAGTTATTAATATGAATCAGTCTCTCCAAACAACTACCCAGATTCAGTGCAATAAAACGCATTCTTTACGTTTCTTTATTCAAATATACCCTCTATGAACTGTTTGTTCATGAGGATTTATAGTGTTGGTAACCGAGAATAAGAAAGATACCCAGTCAATACGAATTAAGCATAAAACGGCTTTTTAAAGTAAATGTAATTGTATATTTTTTATAGCAGTTAACGCCTGCTTAGCGTAAATATTTATAATAATTTTCTATTGAAAAATTTGGGTCACGGACGAGATTCGAACTCGTATACTGTGCCTCAACGCGGCACATGCGTTACCGTCCCCATAAGACGGGTTCAAAGAAGCTAGTGGAAAGATTTGGATGACGACGCATAGATCTCGGTGGCAGAATTGTTAAAGGCATATGCCGCGCTGAGGCACAGTATGCGAGTTCTCTTGAATCTCGCCAGTGACCCAAATTTTTCCATTAGAAAATTATTATATAAATGTAATTGGGTGGCAATGTTACCCGTGTGGGGGTGTAACTTTGACATAATCTAAATCAGCGATTTTGTAAAAATCTAGGTATAAATCGAATAAAAAACTTCATTATAATACATTACTCATGTGACAAGAACACATAATCCCATAGGGTTGTATCTTAAGAATGATATCCAACATTAATTAAAGTCAAAAAAGTGCTCAAAACCCATTGATGTTATATATAAACTGAGGTAAAATCCCTCAAAACCTGTCAAAGTTACGCAAGATATTATCTGTATCCACATTAAAAAATGAGAAAATGTTTTAAACGTTTGGGGTGGAGAACGGGATAACTTTTTTGAAGATTATTAATATCCCCACCAGTGGGAATAACCTGGTGGGGATTCCAATTCTGTACTTGGAAGTTTTTTTTTGGTTTGTTCTCTAAATTCAATACTGAAGCCAAAACTGTTGTATTTTTTCATTTTTGTCTTTCTGTCTGTCTGTGTCTTGGCTGAGCATCACCCTGAAACTACTGAATGAATTCAGTTGAAACTGTACTTGTACTTGTATGATTTAAGTTCATACTACGAGGTAGGACATAGGATACTTATTATCTCGAAAAATTAAAGGGTTCCCGCAGGATAGGGGTTGAAATTTATTTAAAAGAACACGTACCACGTACCGTACTACTGGACATATTTTGATGCAACTTGGCACAGTCATAGTTTATATGATGGGTGAAAATTGAGAACACCTTTCAATGCCGAAAAAATACAGGGTTCCTGCAGGATAGGGCTCCAAATTCTGTACATTGAAAATATTTTGTATTAATTTTTTGGGGGTTGCTATAAATTCAATACTGAAGCCAAAACTGTACATTTTTTATTTTTTATCTTTCTGTCTGTCTGTATCCTGACCACGCATCACGCCGAAAAACTTGGTATGATTTGAGTTCATACTACGAGGTAGAACATCGGATATTGATGCTGATGATATCTATAAGTTCTTATAATAAAGCTTTAAGTATGAAAAATTCTGTACAAAGATAATAAATAAAATAGTCTAGGGCATTTAAAATAAGCTACTGAACATACACAACATTTAAAAATCATGTCTGTCTGTTTCTCCATCTGCTTGTCTGTATGTTTGTTTGTTCGCGTATCACGTAAAAACTACTAGAGCGATTGATATGCCGTTTTGATATTTGGATAGCTTATGGTTTGACTTAAAAACTGGTGGTGTACTTGACATCTTAACCCGATTAAAAGAAGACGAGCAATCGATAAAATCTTTTTGACGGCTGAAAAAATTTTGATCAAATGTTGTTATATTGGGATTTTAGGTCTTGGAATAGTACATAGCGTACTTTTAACCTAGACAAATGACCACGCGTGCGAAGCCACGAATATAGCTAGTTTTAAAATATGGTAATCAGTCTACATGCTATAGCTATATTTAGTTTAAATTTTATACCTTCTATTTTCAATTATTTATTCCGAAACTGTTGTATTTCAATAATGTACCTACTGGTAACATTATAAATTGTACTTAGGTCTAGGTACCTACGCCCGGGGCCCGGCTGCGTGAAGATTGGAAACGCAGCCACATGTTGATATGTGTCACTTTACGTGAAATCCATTTTTACTTGATTGTACATCTAATATTAGCCGGCTAAATGTAATCCGTGCCTAATGCGCTTTCATTCATGCTAATGACAAATACTTCAGGTTAGAAAGGGACAGTTGTAGCTTCGAGAACCTTCTAATGGAGGTACTTACGATTGTGCAAAAAGTAATGATAGCTTTTTCTCGTAAAGTTCGTTAGGTAGATGCCCAATTCTCGGGCACAAAGACCATCTCACCGGGAACTATTTGTAGGTTTACATCTCAAAACTGTAGGCACAGCCGTTGTCGAGTTTCAGGGTAGCGCGCCAGAGCTAGCGTCACCCCAGCCGGCCATCTTTCGAGCCTCGAACGAGCAAAAACTACTGAACTTACACGACTGTTTTTTGGGCACAAAGGGAACCAATTGGAGAACTGCAGCTCCACTTAATTTGAAGAATATTGATTCACTCGTTTTGTTGTTAGGTATAGAGTTAGCGCGCTGAAGCAAGCATCATCCTGGCTGACCACCCTTATAAGATGGTTTTCTCATAAACCACTACTTCGATTGTAATTTTGTCTGACAGTTTCGCTTATTATTTCGAGAACTAAAAGCTATGTTTCATTTAAATCTTTTCGCTGGATTCGGCTCGTCGACATCGACGCGCTGAACGCAGCGTCTCCCCGGCAGGCCACCCTTTGAATTGAAATATCTCGTAAAGTAATCGAGAACTAATGCCCATATTTGGGCACTACAGAGCACTTGAGAGCCTACAGTTTAGGAAGTATTGGGCTGCGTACAAACAAATGGCCGGCTGTAGTGACGGACACAGCGCTCGTCAACGATCACATTGCCTCGCGAGGCGAATGCGTGTCCACATCGCAAGACTTTGCTCGCGAGCAGCCTCGCAATTTCCTTTCCATACCCTTTATGAATCACTGTCGCGCATCACGTAAAAACTACTGACTGATTGCGATGCGATTGGATAGCTTAGGTTTTGACTTAAAAACTGATTGACTTGGTATCTCAATCCGATGAGTTGAAGCCGAGCAATTGATAAAAACTATTTGATGGTTGAACGAAAATTGGTATTTTGTACTTTTAGTCCTGGAATGGAAACAGATGATTTTTAAACCAGAGAAAAGACCACGCGGGCAAAGCCACTGACATAGGTAGTGATTAATAAAACAAAATGTGTTACATTATAATCCACAACATTTAATTAAATAATCATTAAAATGTGTATAATTTAGGCTACACAGGACTGTGTATACAAGTCATATCAAAATTCCTAGTTTTTGTAATGCCAGCTGAGCTGCATCTGCCTTCGCTTGCTTCTTGTTTTGGCTCGCCACTGCTGGCTGGTACTCTATGCCAGCTACTTTCACCTGAGGATTAATAACACATGTTAGTAAAGCCAAATTGTTAACAAATACCTACTAGTGGCTCTGTGAGCTGTAAACTCGCGCGTACAAACTTTTTTGCAAAAAATCTAGCGCTGCACAGTAGCGCCATCTAGTTACCTTTTTGTACAACTAACATTAGTAACAAAGGTGCTCCATCAATCCTACCTAGTATGAAAAGGGCTGATTCCACTGGTAGAAGCTTAAAAGTGAGAAATTTACTGCATTTTGAGGAGCTATTCTGCTCATCACGCCGAAGATCCTCATCAGATCTTCACCAAATTTTTATGAGACCAATTTAAGGTTAATATCTTTCAAATAAAAAAATAACCATCGAAATCGGATCTAATAAGGCGGTAAGGTAAAAAATTCCCGAAGACTAAAAATTTCTAAAAATTCGTTTAACCTGTGTACCAAGTTTCGTCCAGTTTGGTTGAGAATTGCGACCTGTAGAGGAGAACAGATCCGGACAGGCGGACATCCGGACATACGAAAACCATTTTTGCTCAAGCAGAAACGGAGACGATTCGCTCGCGTTCGCGCTCGCTCCATCAATTATCATTCAAAGTGCAGATTCTTTTACCATTTTTATTTATCTTTACAGTTGTTACAACAGAGTAGTGCGGCATTTCGTCTTTACATACAAACTAAAATAGACAATCGAAAGTGATAAAAACCCGACTTCGAACAAAACTAAAAAGAGGAAAATGGTCATTGGGCAAATAAGTATGGAACCTATACCCACAGTCTATAGAAAATAAATAGGGTAGGATGATAAACGTCTCTAGTTTACGAATATATGTCGCATTAACGCAGATAATGGGAAAAAAACAATAAAAGATCAAGTAACACGATTGTGCGCGACGCGAGCGCAACGACGAAACCGGTTTCTACTTTTCTGACGTGCGAGTGAGACGGCATAATTATACATGCCACTGACCGCGCACTCTTAGCGCGCAAACGTTTATTTTGTTTATTTAACAGAATGCTTCGCTGAAATTGTTTAACATTTATTACCTATTTTTATATTCATCTTTAACATTTTATTACAATGGATTAAAAAAAAAACCTACAATTAAGAGTAGATTAACAACAACAAAAAAAAACATACAATTTAAAAATAAATTGGGTTTTGTAGGCAAACTATCTTTAGCTGGGTCAGAAACTGCCCAATGACCTTTAAGTAAGTATGGTTGCTAACTAACTTTAAATTTTTTATTTTTTTTCTTTTTTTAAATGGTCATTCGAAATTAAAAATGAAAAGACAGAGATAAATAATAAAGATAAAGAAGGGATTAGAAAAACTAAGTTTGACCAAGGTTCGAGAGAAAAGACAAAATTTCATAATAAAAAAGGAAAAGACAGAGATAAATAATAAAGATAAAGAAGGGATTAGAAAAACTAAGTTTGACCAAGGTTCGAGAGAAAAGACAAAATTTCATAATAAAAAAGGAAAAGACAGAGATAAATAATAAAGATAAAGAAGGGATTAGAAAAACTAAGTTTGACCAAGGTTCGAGAGAAAAGACAAAATTTCATAATAAAAAAGGAAAAGACAGAGATAAATAATAAAGATAAAGAAGGGATTAGAAAAACTAAGTTTGACCAAGGTTCGAGAGAAAAGACAAAATTTCATAATAAAAAAGGAAAAGACAGAGATAAATAATAAAGATAAAGAAGGGATTAGAAAAACTAAGTTTGACCAAGGTTCGAGAAAAAAGACAAAATTTCATAATAAAAAAGGAAAAGACAGAGATAAATAATAAAGATAAAGAAGGGATTAGAAAAACTAAGTTTGACCAAGGTTCGAGAGAAAAGACAAAATTTCATAATAAAAAAGGAAAAGACAGAGATAAATAATAAAGATAAAGAAGGGATTAGAAAAACTAAGTTTAACCAAGGTTCGAGAGAAAAGACAAAATTTCATAATAAAAAAGGAAAAGACAGAGATAAATAATAAAGATAAAGAAGGGATTAGAAAAACTAAGTTTGACCAAGGTTCGAGAGAAAAGACAAAATTTCATAATAAAAAAGGAAAAGACAGAGATAAATAATAAAGATAAAAGAAGGGATTAGAAAAACTAAGTTTGACCAAGGTTCGAGAGAAAAGACAAAATTTCATAATAAAAAAGGAAAAGACAGAGATACATAATAAAGATAAAGAAGGGATTAGAAAAACTAAGTTTGACCAAGGTTCGAGAGAAAAGACAAAATTTCATAATAAAAAAGGAAAATACAGAGATAAATAATAAAGATAAAGAAGGGATTAGAAAAACTAAGTTTGGCCAAGGTTCGAGAGAAAAGACAAAATTTCATAATAAAAAAGGAAAAGACAGAGATAAATAATAAAGATAAAGAAGGGATTAGAAAAACTAAGTTTGACCAAGGTTCGAGAGAAAAGACAAAATTTCATAATAAAAAAGGAAAAGACAGAGATAAATAATAAAGATAAAGAAGGGATTAGAAAAACTAAGTTTGACCAAGGTTCGAGAGAAAAGACAAAATTTCATAATAAAAAAGGAAAAGACAGAGATACATAATAAAGATAAAGAAGGGATTAGAAAAACTAAGTTTGACCAAGGTTCGAGAGAAAAGACAAAATTTCATAATAAAAAAGGAAAAGACAGAGATAAATAATCTTTATTATTGTTTATTTTGTTGTTTATTATCTGTGTTAGTGAGACGTTTGTATAGTTTATTTTCATAAGAACAGTGTGGGAGTTTTGAAATGAAATGACAATAATATCACTCCGAAACATAGGGGTACCAGGTTTTAAAAGTGTACCATCACGAAAAAGGCTATATCGTCTCGCCTTTATAACTGTGTAACTATATGAGCCCCAGAGATCGAATGTGGGTGTCATTTTTTGGGTTGGCACTGCAACTGTTATGGGCTAGCGTGACGCTCACCATCAGACTTGACCACCATCAGGCAGACGTCACAAAAACAAATTACAAAATAAATTTTTGTTTGCTCTCTGCTTTCAGCTTGATGATGTTATGTTAATATTTGTCAAAAGACAAAAATTAAACATTACGGGGGGAGGCAAAACGCACAGAGCAAAATCAGCGAAATTGTTTGTTTTATGATTTTTAATTCGGAATAACTCGCGATTTAGTAAGCATATTGATTCCGGTGTTTTGGTAAAGATCTCGTTGAGAAAAAAAACCATTCAATATGTAAAAGTTTGCAAAAAGACTAACAAATTTTAAAAAAATGGGGTCTATTTACAAAAGTGGCTGCAGCACCCGGAAAGTCCGTACCAAAATAAAGATTATACACATTTTGAACTCCAGCACAGAGCAAACGAGAGGTTTTCAGGACCGGATCAAATTTTACGTGGCGTTGATGTTTCACAACACACGAACGGCCATGCACCCCAACCCAGCCATCCGGTTTTTCAAAGAAACTTGTACATTTATGAAACGGAAATCTAATTATGTTTCGACGGTCACGCATGCGAATAAGCGCTGTAGAAAAGTTCTATTTTAATCTTCGGAGTGCGACATACATGAATTACTTTACATTTACTTAAACGGTCACGCGCATCTCGATCACATCAGCTTTCAAACAGAAAAACCGCATCAAAATAGGTCCATTCGTTTGCGAGCTAAGATGCCACAGTCAGCCACACGGATACATACACACACACACACACACACACACACACACACACACACACACACACACACGAACACACGAACACACGAACACACGCACACACACACACACACACCCTAAACTTATAACCCCCCCCCCTCTCTCTTTTCAAGTTTGGAGGTAATAAAGATTTTATAATAAAGCAGTGAGTAACAAAAGGTCTGTACAAAGAAGGTAATAATAAAAAATTGTCTAGTGGACTTTAAATAAGGGAATGAACTTTAAATAAACTATACTTAATACTTTTCAAAATCATGTCTGTCTTTTTGCCTGTTCGCGCATCACGTAAAAACTAGGTTTAGAATTAAAAAAGGTTTTGGTGTACTTGGTATTTCAATCCGTTTCACGACAAACAAGCGGCCGTGCGCCCTGACACAGACCACGCTTTTTGGCTATGGTTTTCATTTCTTGCTGAGAGTTTCCGGCACGAGGGTTGTGTGGAGACACCTTTATACGTAAACTGACGTACAACAGAATAGAAAAATCCACTAAACTACACGGAGCAATTAAAATCAATTTAGGTGTGTCAAACTAAAATTTAGTTTAGTGCATTGCCGTTAAGGCTTGTAACAGCACTAAACTTAATTTTCATAGACATAGCTTTATTTTAGTGTAGTTTAATCTAGTTCGTGCCAACCGAATCGGTACCAATATCATTTAAATTACGGAACCGATTTTGATGAACTACTCTCTAAGTTGAATGATACCGAAACTATTACAAAAAGATTTTTTGCAATCGGACCAGTAGTTCCCAAGAAATATGACAAACATACATACATACATTCGCGTAATTTGCTACATTTGTTTATATACCCATATAGACTAACATATATGAATATTACGCATTTTCTTTAATATAACATACACATCAACTTGGTAACCACCTTGACATACATAGATACATTAACGAAATTTGCTACATTTGTTTATATACTCATATAGACTAACATATATGAATATTACGCATTTTCTTTAATATAACATACACATCAACTTGGTAACCACCTTGACATACATAGATACATTAACGAAATTTGCTACATTTGTTTATAAACCCATATAGACTAACATATATGAATATTACGCATTTTCTTTAATATAACATACCCATCAACATGGTAACCACCTTGACATACATTAACGAAATTTGCTACATTTGTTTATATACTCATATAGACTAACATATTTGAATATTACGCATTTTCTTTAATATAACATACACATCAACTTGAGAGCCTCTTTTTTTTGAAGCCGGTTAAAATCCGGCCAAGTGCTAGTCGGACACGTCAGATCACGGACGGAACGGAACTCAAGGAGCGCGAGTCCGAATCGTACTTGGCTGGTTGTTTTTATTATTTTTTCTTTATGTTACACTATTATTTTAAAATGTTATAGATTTTCAGAACTCACCATCTACTTTCACCATCTTATGTAATTTATATTTCTAAAAAAATACCTTGAACAAGAAGTTCTTCTTATGGTCAGGGCCGCACTCGAAACACAGGTTATACTCTGGGGGCCCCAATTTCTGCTTTGAGCAGTATTCTCCGAGTAATGACACGGGGTGCTTGCCCCCGGCGACAAGAGTGACGCCACCGCCAGCGCCACCACCGCCGCCGCCGCCACCTCCACCTCCGCCGCCACCTCCACGGCCCACGCCTCGTCCTCGCTGTGGTTTCATCTGATATAAAAAGAAAAATTAGTAACTTAGTTGATGTGTTTTTTTAGTGAAAAGCGACACGACGAAATTATAAGTGAAATAAATTAACAAGCAGATAATCTATAACAAAAAAAATATACTCAAAAATACATTTACGTGTACTAATATTCAAATTTGTGAATAGAAAATGATTATATCTACAAATGAATGCTGTAAGCAATACGAACAAAAAAACAACGTAACGGAAAATAATAAAAAATAACAACTTACTCCTCTGCTATTTCTGCCACTGACCTCTTCCTTTGCTTGCAGACCTTTTGTATCCAGCTTGACCTCGAGGAGTAAAGGTTGCAAGGCCCCTGTTCCTTCCTTACCGAGGCCCCGTCCTGGAGTCCATCCCATTTTTTGCAGAAGGTGCATGCCCATGCCACCTTCAACGGGGGCCGCCCGGGTCAATTGGTCCTAAATAAGATAACATTTTAGAATATGGTCTAATAAATTATGAATATGGTGGCATAGACAATTGAAATGGACAGAGTAATTTTAAATGAATTAAAAATCAGAAATTTAGGACCAATCAGTTCAATATTATAGTCAATAGTAAAAATAACTTATAATAATCAAGTATATTATTAATTATAATTTTGCAATTTTGAAAAAGGAACGAAGGATTCAACAAGGACATAACAGAAAAATCATGACACTGGCCGGAACCAACTGAAAATCATTTTTACAGTAGGTTCATGCACTTGCAAAAACAAAAGGCAAATTGAACGTATCTTCAGAATCCAATTTGTTTTGTTCTTCCCTCATCATACTTACCTCCGAAGCACGTGAGCATTGCTAGCTTTGCACCTATCATCGTTGAATGGTCGCGCGTATAACAGTCTGCTTCATATCGCTTAAAAACTGCAACAAATATTCATGGATTCCCCGTAAGCCATGTTTTTCTTTAAGCTGTTAGATAAGTTTATTTTTAGCGCTTAAAGAATCACTAGGCTTAAATAAAGTAGGACTGACTCAACAGCAATTGAATTTTAAATAATCTACAATTATTTATATCGCATTATTTCAATGAATGCGCTAACGGAAAAAACTGGGCTTAGAGGGTTCCATACTTCGTAGACACCAATAGATGGTAGAGATGTAGACTTGAAGTGGGGAACCCTAAATATATCAAATTATTACTTATTTATTACTTAGAATATCCTCCACGCCACGATCAAATCATTTATTATCATATAAATTATCTTCCACAATTTTTAAATTTATTCTTTTTTTTTGTGATGATCTGAAAATAGTTTCGAGTTGAATTGAATTGGTTTTAACAATTGAATTAGTACTAACGACTTTATAACGAATGGTTGTGCCATAAAAGTCTGTAGTAATTATGGTTTTTATATCTCAATACTACGAACAATTATATTTTTATTACAAATGTAACTAAACGTAGATATAAGTAAGAACAGACCAAAATATAAATAAAATCCGTCAGTCAAATAAAATGGGGAAAACTGAATATTTGTATGCCATATTCGATAATGGTGATTGACACGCCATACCATAATTATGGCATAACAATCACCACTGATATTTCAACGATTTTTTTTATAAGTGTAATGTGCGAACTAAAAGAGTTCACGCCTTACACTTGTAGAGATTTAACAGTAATGTGATGGTTGCTGCAACATTTATTGTTACTATAACATATTATGTCATTTTAAAGCAGTATCTATTTATTTTAACAAGCTTTGAAAACATAGTAATGCAAATAATACATTTAAGAATAACATGTAAATAATTTGATAAAAATATGTCATATAATATTATAGTTAATTTAGTATTTAACATGTGACCAAAGTTATTATAAAATCAACATAAAAAATATTATAGATACTTAATCAAAGTATAATATGATAAATGTGAAAAGTAGTTTTGATGCTTTAATATAAAAAAATACTTTTATTTATAATAATGTTTTTTTTTGTAATATTATTATTAGAAATACTACTATTATTAGGAATACTAGTAAAGTAATAAACACTGAACGAAAGCAATCAGTAATCATAATATATCATAATATGGATATATTATGATTACTGATTAATATTGATTATGGATATGGATATTCGAAAAAGCAAACTTTATTTTTATTTTTAGAATTGTCTCTGCCTCTTTTCAATGCGCATGTCACTGCAATTCTAGCAATTTCAACCGGTAGTATGTTCTGCGCTGAATGAATTCATTTATGATTATTATCATTATCAATACAAGTAAAAATTGTATATATTTTATTAAAATATGTAAGTGTTTCATACACTTTATAAAACTAAATGATAGTAAGTCTAAGTACATAATAAGAAATAGTCTTTAAAGATATTATGTACCGGAAAAAACGGGTTTCTAGCAACTATTTCGTCCAGACGCACTGTAATCAATTAGAAATATGTATTTTCAACAAACACTTTCGCTATAGATTTTAAAGCATCAAAACCGCAATGTTGTCGCAACCATCACACGTATTGTACAGAAATGGTCAGAAAACTTAATACGCGTGGTATTATGAGTTCTGACCCGGCGCAGCAATGCGAACGTATCCCGAGCGACGTAGCTCCCAGCTGCAAGAAAACATGGCGAGAGCGTTTCAAAGTATTCAAAGTAACCGGCTGTCTATTTGTACTGCATCACCAGCATCGTACTATCTGGGGAAATACCCATATCGAGAAATAACATTTGAAAAATATTATAAAGTATTAACAAATATGGAAAAAATGAAATCCCCGTAGAGTTTCTTGGTACTCTCTTCTCTAACGGGCGTATTTCCGAAGCACCGGTAGAGTCAGAAGGGTATTTCCTTTTTCAGTGTGAGACTTAACTCTGTTGGCACATGCAAGGAAAATTTCCTTTTCAAACTCAAAGCATACAATTTACCAAAATTGTATTGATTTGATCTTTTCATAATATTTTATGTATTTCTCCTTGTTCATGAGATGTTAATTTTGATTAGTAAAAGTGCTATTATTTTGCCTATTTACAATAAATTCTTTGACTTTGACTTTTAACCCATTGTAGGCAGCAGGAGCAATCTTAATCCTGAAAGTTACTGTTACATCATTTTAACAATTATTCTTGGGGCCCCTAATAAACTAGAGAGTTCAGGGGCCCTATTATCTGTGACCCAGGGGACACCGTTGAGATCTGAGTCCGTACCAAAATATACATTTAAGAACTACAACACTTTATACTTTTCTATGTCTCCTTTCTTGTTATGAAATTCGCAAGTCGGAGACCGGGAAGAACGATTCACATAATTTAACATCATACACATTTAATTTGTTTTTTAAGAAAAAATACTAATTTAATTTACATCTTGACATCTACTTGGTTGTTACTTAGTTCAACAGTTGGCACTCCCATTTGCTAATTTCCTGGTTTAGGCTATTTTGTATATTTTTATATTTACATGGTTGATGCTGATACAAAACACCACAGCCCGGTGGTTTCCTTGAATACTTTAATACAGCTTAAAACTTGACCTTTTTAAAGGTAAACAGGTTGTTTTTTGATAATCACAATTGTTGTTCTAACTATAGTAAACTTAGATAGCCCTTGCAAATCTTTCTACAAAAAATTGTAAGGAAAAATATCAATTATGTTATTTAGTTTTTTCCATATAAAGTTTTTTTTTCCACATGAAGTATATTTGCGAATTGGTAAATAAACCATTATAATACTGATTAATATAACAGCAACATAGTATCATAACACTAAGTACAATGCCCTCTTCTCAAACACATTTTTCTAACACATTTGCACACTAAGCTTTTAATACAATTACCACATATTCTTAGTCACCATACAATTTATTGTAAATACCACTAGTTTACAATAAATCTAGAGAATGACAAATATCGGTAGATTGTAAACTGGCAATAAAATTCACGAATTATTAACACTTTGATTTCCGATTGCTTATAATCTAACCATGTCTACCCGTCATTTTGTGAATGGACTTGCTATTAGCTATCTTATGAACCAATCAGTGTAGTTTTATAATCATCGTGACAAACACGGAGACGATTTATAATATAACTGTTGATAATATCTCAAAAATGCCGTAGGATTAAAAAACTGTTTGGTCCATAAGCTAAGCGTATTGACATGGTTCACGTGGTTATATTATGAACTATCGGATCGGAAATAGAAACGTTAAATCGTGAATTTTACTGTCCGTTCACAATCTATTCTCAGTTTATAATCTAACTAGATTTATTATAAACTAACGCCGTTTAAAATAATCCGGTGACGTAAACGGATGCAGGACAGGGCTTCCCCGGGTGGCGTTTTATTTAAATAGTTAAGTGTTACGTACAGCCCATTTTGAAAAGTAGTGTACCTACGACTCGCAATACTCACAGGATGAATTGTTATATGCTTCGAGCGTACAACCAACTCCGTTTGGAATGAGATTCAGTGGAAGCATCGACAACTGCACATTACTCCGTACTCTAGACAGGCTGTTGACGAACGTCGCAATGAGCGCATTTGATTTTCGCCATTTTGGCGCTGATAGCAGTAGTTTGGCAGTAGTGAGCGTCCACGGGACTAACGTATTTGTACATTTAAGTACCAGGACGCTCGGTGGGGTGTTTTGAATCGGCACAAACGAAAGTACGGCAGAGCCTATCCATAGAGATCAGTGAGTGGAAGGCACGACGTATTCACTATAATTATTGTCACGTGACATCTGTACGATCAAAGGTCACATGATTGGCTCCTCTACACGCTCGCCGGCATGGAGTAACTATAAGTTACGTACCGATTAACTTTGATGTATGCCTAGATAGAACAACAAACAATCTTATCCTTACTATTTTTATTTATGCTTTTTACTATTAGGAATCCACAGGCAGTTTTAGCCCGAGGAAACTATAAAAACCAAAATAGTTGTGTATGAAACGGTTGCATAACGAGGGTTATTAAAACACGAGAGTGAGTTTAAATAACAAGCCGTAGGCGAGTTTTTTAATAGTATCACTCGAATGTTTTAATGCCTTGTTTTGTGTCGTTTCATACACTTCTTTATCTACACTCGTGCAATAGGTACTAACAAGTAATGAAAAAAAATATGAAATATTTTCTTGATTTTGCTGGTAAGAACTCGTTCGTCATGTTTGTTTCAATTTCCGTGATGTCAGGTGGAGTCAAATTCTCCTCACTAACACTGCTGTCGGACATTTTTAATCAGGATAAAACTTTTGATCTACAAAAACACATTAAATTGGTTAAGTACTAATGTAAAGGAAATTATGGCGCCAAAATTCAATCTACAGCGAATTCGCGCGTATACGGTCTAACACGCGCTTCCATAGATAATAAATGGCGGAAACCCTCGTCGAACGGAGCCAAACCGGTACTTTTATGGAAAAAAGTTATATTATAACAAAAAACAGTGTTATAATATTTTATTCTTAATTAGAGACCTACCGTGCGTAAAGTATGTCATTATGCCACTATTTTTGAGTTCATAATCTGGATTTTACGATATAATTGTAGGTAAAGACTTTTTATTTTGCATATCAGTACCTAAATCTCAGGGCAGCTCAAATTCCAGTTACTTATAACTTTTAAGCGAGTTTACTTTAATAATACATTTAAATACATATTTAATAAATGAATAGTGTAAATTATGATATCAACGTTATATTTAAATTAAACATTTAAAAATAAACACGGTTGATACTGGGTTAAAGACCGAAAATTCCAATTAAATGTTAATTCGCAAAAATGCCTATAACGAGCCAATAAAAAGCAATTCATTCAAGTTTGAAATATAAGCAAAATAAATGAATGAAATGAATACTTGGAAAACATAAAGTCTAAATTATTTTCATTTAAAAAAATATTTTTTGGACGCGACCACTGCAGCGTTAAATTTTTACCGAGATCATCACCACCCTCACTAATGTGTATTGGCGAGAGTACTGGCGATCGCTCTCGCCAACGTGTAGAGGGTGCTTGTGTTTATTTGATAGTGTTCTTCCCAGTTTTTTAGTTAGTTAAGTTAATTGGACGTTGCTACTCGGAATTGGTTGATTGCTCGAAGGTAAAATGTGCTTTACATAACACGGTTACAGCACAGTTTTCAATACATTATGTTGATTCGAGTTGGTGTTATCTACAATAGATGGCAATCGTTGGGGGCCCTCGGGCACCTGACAAACTCTTATCCCACCTCTGAGGTGGGATTACCACTGTAGACATACAAACAATTGTGATTATCAAAGAACATATCATAACCCAAGTGTAAACACACGAACAAACAGCGTGTAACTGGCAAAACGGTTGAACCCATCAGCATAGGAGGACATTTGCTTAGTAAGCCTAAGATTGAACCAAACGGGTTCAACCCTAAAAAAGAGCCACATTGCCAAAGTGAGCTTATATTGGGCAGCCAGTGTTTTCAAAATGTAGCGGTGAATACCTTTTTGGCCCAAGCTTGGGTACCACTTGCGAGCTCCCTCGGAGTTAAGATCTGTGCGCCGGTTGAACCGGTGAACTGGCCTAGCGATGATGATTCTTTTGACCAGCCAAACTGTAAAAAATAAAAAGGTAAACAAACATTAATAAAAAATAATACTTTGCCTAACTGATCCTTATATCTAATCCCGGGATTTCGGGATTATACTTGGTTATTCCCAGGATTCCGGGATTGAGGGTTACAAATAAACATATCTGAAAAATCTTGCAGAAATCAGCTCTCAAAAAATCAAAATTTAAAAATAAAAATATTTTACGGTATAACGACAGATACATCTAGCTAATCTAATCACTAAACAGATGTAGGGTCAGACTAACTAGAATTAATATCACTGTCTTTAAGTAAAAGTTATTCTTTTTCAAAAATTAGTTGGATATCTTTAAAGTTACTTTAGCTGAGAAAACCTTTATGCAACAAACTACGTGCAAAGATATTGAAAATTTACAACAACAAAAAAACTTCGACTAAATCATATACATATGACTAAATAGATGACTTCCATTCAATATATCTTTCATATCAAAAAGTGTTTAGAAACAAAATCAATCAGTCACATTTCTCTTAAATATAAAGAAAAGAGAGGAGAGCCGAAGATCGGTCTCAGTGGCATTCAATAGGAGAGGCCTAGACTACGTCCAGCAGGGGACGAATACGGGCTGATGATGATGATGATGATGATCAGAATCAGCCTATATCTGTCCACTGCTGGACGTCGACGACGACGATGATGATAATGAAAACTAATCTAAAAGGAAAGTTTTAATTTTATTGGGAAATTAGATTTAAAAAATAACAACCCATCCAGTATATCATCAACAAGCCTGCTTGTATGTTGTGTATGTTGATGAAGCCTGCTTCTCAATTTGTTACACATAAGTATATGCATAAAATCAGCTGGCAAAACAAGATGGCTAATGTCAGAGACTAATTGTCGGATAAAAAGAGATGACTGACATATGTACGGGTAAAACACTCGGAAAGTTTCACTTCACGCAGTCTTATTTGCATATTTTTTTAAATATTGAATGATTGAAAAGAGGTCGGGATCCCGGGATCCCGGTTTTCGGGATCCTGGGATCAAGTCCTCTAGTGAGGATGTTTTGTGTATATTTTTAATTTCTTCTCCCTGAATCGTCTGAATGGATTTTTATGAAATGTGGCACGGAAAAACTTGGTTCTTTCTACATCAATCAACTAAAAGGTTAATTAGATTATTTAGTTCAAAAATATACAAAAAGACGTAAAAATATACCATGTGACTAGCATTAGTAAAAATGCACACAGCTCGTTAGCAAAACACTGCACGCAAATTAGGCGAAATATAAATAAATAATAAATTGAGTAAAGAAACAGAAAAAGCGCGACATTACATAACTTACGCCCCTGGTGGCAGTCAGCTCGTTCTGTTCCTGCTCTTTTCTGATCATTTGCAATTTCTGTGACACGATTTTCGCCAAATCCTGAAAAGATCATAAACGCAATACAATTAATACTGAAAACTGAAGAACGCCTATCTTTTATACCTATAAAACAGTACCGTGACATACTGACAGACAACGTACAGCCTCAACTTAGAGATTAGAAAGGGGATAGAACCTTTGGAGCATATCCACCGGCCGCCATTTTGATATATTTTTGAAGTTTCCGCGCACGTTGAAAGAACTATAGGGTAGGGGACACTTTTACAAACAAAAAATAACAAGTAATATATTAACCTAAAGTATCACGTTCCCAAAATATTTTGAGGTAAAGGTCGAACAATACAATAATTAAAAATGCAGTAATTACGTGCGCATACGCATTCCATTGTATGAATAGTTGCCAGCAGTAGTTGATTTTACTATTTATTCGAAGACAGTATAAATATTTGTTTTTTTTCTGTTTGAAAGCTGATGTGATCGTGATTGTTGTTGTTGTTTCTGTTTCTGTTTTGGTTTTGTTTCTGTTTTGGTTTCGGTTTCTGTTTCTGTTGTTGTGGTCGTTGTTGATGTCTTTGTCGTTGTTGTTTTCGTTGTTGTTGCATTGTTTGAGTAAATTCTTATTTATACTAAGCTGGTTTTATTGAAATTTTTCGCATTGTTTGAGTAAAGCACTATACAAGCCTTGGTCTGCAACGACTGCCCTGCTGGCCACGCTATGATGGCCTCGAGCTTTGCTTAGTTAAGTTCTCGGCCTTCAAGCTTGGCCATCATTGCAGCCCTTGCTGACCGCGCTGTGATGGCCTCGAACTTAACTTAGCTACGCTCTCGACCATCATCATCGCTGCCAGCAACGCAGTCATTACAGACCGCGGCAGTAATGTACTATTACGTTTTTGCTTACTGTTCGTCAGCTTTTCACATAAACGCCATACAAAAAACGTCGAAAAGTAACGAGACGTTGGAAAAACGACTCGTTTAATTTTTATAGGAATGGGGGGTTAGCGGAGTGATATTTTTTTGGGTACTACTAATGTTTATTCTGTGTCAGAGCCACTAGTTAAGGTTTGTTCAGTGGCCACGACAATTAGTTTTTGTTCATAAGTAGCTATGTCACAAAGGTTATAAGGCCTAATCTACTCGACTCGTTACTTGTATGCCACCGACAGCATGCATTGACATACTGCCAATGTACATTGAGTTGTGTACAAAATTTACAAAAAAAATGACCCGAAAAACCTATTTAAATTTAGGTGCGTGTATAGAAATACAAAACGCAAATGTTTTTTGAATCGTATGCCATGGATCTACGGCTTAACTTTACTTGCACCAATTTATCACCACTTCAACTCAACACTATTTTTAAACCCCGCACTCAAAAGAGAGGGGTGTTATAAGTTTAGGGTGTGTATGTATCATAGTGTATATTTGAGGCAACGTATCTCCCAAACTGATTCCCCAATTTTGATGCGCTTTTTTCTGTTTGAAAGCTGATGTGTTTTTAGTTCTTATCTATAATAGAGGGAAGGGAAGGTGAGGATCGTAGCTCTTAAATGAGCGGACCCATTTTGATACGGATTTTTTCTGTTTGAAATCTGAATCTGATGTGATCGAGATAGTTCTTAGCTATAATGGGGGTATGGTGGGGGGTTATATAACTTTATGATTTGAGCTGGTTTTATGCAATATTTTGTACAATGTAAGATTTACTTTCAATGGTATACAATAAAGAGTTATCTATTCATTGTTATACCTACTTCATTACATAATTGTTCACACGTTTATACTGTGCCCCTAGTACGAGTTTTTATAGTTTTCAAAAACGAAATGTAGTTTAGTTTAGTTTCTATACATTTACTGCAGTTCCTGCAAGTTTCCGCTAGAGGCGCTGCCAGTAAATGTATGGAACTAAACGAAACTAATTTCGTTACAAAAACTCGTACTAGATCCCCTGTACAGTATGGCATTGCGGACAGGATTATGAAACAAAAACTGATACATGATTGATCCTCTGTTTACCCGACTACGGCGAAGCAAAAAGGAGGTTATGATTTTAACCGGTATGTAGGTACGAATGTATGTATGTTTGTTCAGCTGTTCCCTCATAACTCTAAACTACTCATCACAATTTGATAAATGAGGTATCGTTGGAAGAGTCTTCATTCTGTTGTCTTCAGTCTGGTTATAGGCTATGTGACGTCACATTAAATCGAATATAATGCCCTCTAGAGGACAAAGAGGTGAACTAAATAAAGGGCTTAGTTATCACTTTTATATTATCATATATTATAACCAGAAAAATAAAATAAATAAATAAGTTTAATAACTATAACCCGACTACGGGGTTAGTAAAAAGTCACAAACAAGAATATTCCAACGTTAATCAAGTAGGCAAAGCGCACTGCCCCGGCCCTCAAGTTATAAATTTCTAAAACCTTTGAATATTTTTGTTTGTGACTTTTTAGTCCACTAATACCGTACCGTAGTCGGGTATTAGTTTTTGAACTTATATTTTGTTCCATTCGGTATAATTAAATGCATGCATCTTATTTACAATTTTCATCTTGTTTCCATCTTTTTAGGCAGTCTGTGCATTGATTTGTGTAATTAACATTATTAATAACTTCTTTTTTAAATTTTCATATTGTTTCCATCTTTTTAAGCAGTCTGTGCATTGATTTGTGTAATTTACATTATTAATAACTTCTTTTTTACAATTTTCATCTTTTTTCCATCTTTTTAAGCAGTCTGTGCATTGATTTGTGTAATTTACATTATTAATAACTTGTTTTTTACAATTTTCATATTGTTTCCATCTTTTTAAGCAGTCTGTGCATTGATTTGTGTAATTTACATTATTAATAACTTCTTTTTTAAATTTTCATATTGTTTCCATCTTTTTAAGCAGTCTGTGCATTGATTTGTGTAATTTACATTATTAATAACTTCTTTTTTACAATTTTCATCTTGTTTCTATCTTTTTAGGCAGTATGTGCATTGATTTTTTAATTTACATTATTAATAACTTCTTTTTTACAATTTTCATATTGTTTCCATCTTTTTAAGCAGTCTGTGCATTGATTTGTGTAATTTACATTTTTAATAACTTCTTTTTTACAATTTTCATCTTGTTTTTAGGCAGTATGTGCATTGATTTTTTAATTTACATTATTAATAACTTCTTTTTTACAATTTTCATATTGTTTCCATCTTTTTAAGCAGTCTGTGCATTGATTTGTGTAATTTACATTATTAATAACTTCTTTTTTTAAATTTTCATATTGTTTCCATCTTTTTAAGCAGTCTGCGCATTGATTTGTGTAATTTACATTATTAATAACTTCTTTTTTACAATTTTCATCTTTTTTCCATCTTTTTAGGCAGTATGTGCATTGATTTTTGTAATTTACATTATTAATAACTTCTTTTTTACAATTTTCATATTGTTTCCATCTTTTTAAGCAGTCTGTGCATTGATTTTTGTAATTTATTAATAAGTTTTTTTTGTAATTGTAATATTGAGCTGAAAATATGACCCCGACAGTACTATTATACAGGTTGTAACACCGACACCGAGAAGGGTCAGTCAGTATGGAGTCCTCAGTATGGAATGTCGGTATAATTCAATGCATGCATCTATTTTACAATTTTCATCTTGTTTCCATCTTTTTAGGCAGTCTGTGCATTGATTTTTGTAATTTACATTATTAATAACTTCTTTATTACAATTTTCATCTTGTTTCCATCTTTTTAGGCAGTATGTGCATTGATTTTTGTAATTTACATTATTAATAATTTCTTTTTTACAATTTTCATATTGATTCCATCTTTTTAAGCAGTCTGTGCATTGATTTTTGTAATTTACATTATTAATAACTTCTTTATTACAATTTTCATCTTGTTTCCATCTTTTTAGGCAGTCTGTGCATTGATTTGTGTAATTTACATTATTAATAACTTCTTTTTTAAATTTTCATATTGTTTCCATCTTTTTAAGCAGTCTGTGCATTGATTTTTGTAATTTACATTATTAATAACTTGTTTTTTACAATTTTCATATTGTTTCCATCTTTTTAAGCAGTCTGTGCATTGATTTGTGTAATTTACATTATTAATAACTTCTTTTTTAAATTTTCATATTGTTTCCATCTTTTTAAGCAGTCTGTGCATTGATTTGTGTAATTTACATTATTAATAACTTCTTTTTTACAATTTTCATCTTGTTTCTATCTTTTTAGGCAGTCTGTGCATTGATTTTTTAATTTACATTATTAATAACTTCTTTTTTACAATTTTCATATTGTTTCCATCTTTTTAAGCAGTCTGTGCATTGATTTGTGTAATTTACATTATTAATAACTTATTTTTTACAATTTTCATCTTGTTTTTAGGCAGTATGTGCATTGATTTTTTAATTTACATTATTAATAACTTCTTTTTTACAATTTTCATATTGTTTCCATCTTTTTAAGCAGTCTGTGCATTGATTTGTGTAATTTACATTATTAATAACTTATTTTTTACAATTTTCATCTTGTTTCTATCTTTTTAGGCAGTATGTGCATTGATTTTTTAATTTACATTATTAATAACTTCTTTTTTACAATTTTCATATTGTTTCCATCTTTTTAAGCAGTCTGTGCATTGATTTTTGTAATTTACATTATTAATAACTTCTTTTTTAAATTTTCATATTGTTTCCATCTTTTTAAGCAGTCTGTGCATTGATTTGTGTAATTTACATTATTAATAACTTCTTTTTTAAATTTTCATATTGTTTCCATCTTTTTAAGCAGTCTGTGCATTGATTTGTGTAATTTACATTATTAATAACTTCTTTTTTACAATTTTCATCTTGTTTCTATCTTTTTAGGCAGTATGTGCATTGATTTTTTAATTTACATTATTAATAACTTCTTTTTTACAATTTTCATATTGTTTCCATCTTTTTAAGCAGTCTGTGCATTGATTTGTGTAATTTACATTATTAATAACTTCTTTTTTACAATTTTCATCTTGTTTTTAGGCAGTATGTGCATTGATTTTTTAATTTACATTATTAATAACTTCTTTTTTACAATTTTCATATTGTTTCCATCTTTTTAAGCAGTCTGTGCATTGATTTGTGTAATTTACATTATTAATAACTTATTTTTTACAATTTTCATCTTGTTTCTATCTTTTTAGGCAGTATGTGCATTGATTTTTTAATTTACATTATTAATAACTTCTTTTTTACAATTTTCATATTGTTTCCATCTTTTTAAGCAGTCTGTGCATTGATTTTTGTAATTTACATTATTAATAACTTCTTTTTTAAATTTTCATATTGTTTCCATCTTTTTAAGCAGTCTGTGCATTGATTTGTGTAATTTACATTATTAATAACTTGTTTTTTACAATTTTCATATTGTTTCCATCTTTTTAAGTAGTCTGTGCATTGATTTGTGTAATTTACTTTATTAATAACTTCTTTTTTAAATTTTCATATTGTTTCCATCTTTTTAAGCAGTCTGTGCATTGATTTGTGTAATTTACATTATTAATAACTTCTTTTTTACAATTTTCATCTTGTTTCTATCTTTTTAGGCAGTATGTGCATTGATTTTTTAATTTACATTATTAATAACTTCTTTTTTACAATTTTCATATTGTTTCCATCTTTTTAGGCAGTATGTGCATTGATTTTTTAATTTACATTATTAATAACTTCTTTTTTACAATTTTCATATTGTTTCCATCTTTTTAAGCAGTCTGTGCATTGATTTTTGTAATTTATTAATAACTTTTTTGTAATTGTAATATTGAGCTGAAAATTTGACCCCGACAGTACTATTATACAGGTTGTAACACCAACACCGAGAAGGGTCAGTCAGTATGGAGACCTCCGAAACTATATATTCTTACAAACCATGTCGTCGATTTTAGAAACTGCATTCATAGATGTTTAAAAAACTCATACGCGACACGGGAATCTAACCAAAAAAAAAAACTACTAAACCAATTTTGATGAAGTTTATATGGAACTAAACTGAAAGTCTATCCTTTTGAATAAAACAATAACTATCCAAATCGGTTTAGAAATCTGAGGCAATATCAACACAAAATCAAATGGATTTACTATTTATTCTCGTAAAACTGCTGAACCAATTTTTATACAATTTATTTGGGACCACCTGTAGAGAATATAACCTTTAAAAAAAAAACAAATAAAACGGTCCGCAATTGACGCAGAAATCGGTGTAAATACTTTTTTTTTTTTAAATTCGAACGTAATTATAAACATCTCCTTTTGTGAAGTCGATTAAATACAAGAAAATGCTGTTAAAAAATTTA
Source organism: Alsophila aescularia (assembly GCA_946251855.1). Lineage (NCBI taxonomy): Eukaryota > Metazoa > Arthropoda > Insecta > Lepidoptera > Geometridae > Alsophila > Alsophila aescularia. The sequence continues at coordinate 7,667,865 of OX276380.1, read as the reverse complement.
CTCCTGACAACCGACACAATAATATAGTGTTCCGTATTCGATTCCCAAATCTCTAAATCGACGACATGATTGATAGGAACATATCTTTCTATCTCTCATAGTTTCGAAGGTCCGCAAACTGAACCATCTCGATGTTACACCCTGTATATTCTGTGCCCTGGTTGGTAGTCGCCATCTTTAGTTTAACCTACACTCTATACCATTGGAAATCCTCATTTAAAAGCCTTATAATTTGGGCCTCCACTCGATACTCTATAGTCTGATTGATAGAAGCAGCTGTACTATTATGAGAAAAATAATTATTTATATTGTGATCCGATTGACTAAGGAGACGAGCAGGAGCTTGATGTTAAGCGTTACGCCTGCCCTAAAAGTCGCAGTGCCACCCAGAACATTGATGCAAAATCTTGCGCGTCACCCTAAAACATTAGTTGTTAAGTCTCATTGCCCAGTAATTTCGCTGGAAATATTGCCCTTCAAACCGAAATACAGAAATGTTTGCACACTACTGCTTGGCGGCTGAATATCTGACAAAGGTGTGGTACTTCCCCAGGCGGACTCTTGCGTAAGAGGCCTATCAGTACACATGTTTATACTTACAATTTTAGGTGGATCAACACCGGGTGGGTAGGCTTGCGGCCCGGGCGCGGGCAACGCCAGGGGAACCGTCGCTAGTTCTGAAAAAATAGACATAAGTTTCTCAAAACTATATAAAACTATTGTGTACTGAATAAATAAATAAATATAAAACATGCTCGGAAATGTTTTTATTGTTATAAATATCGAAGACTAGCTTTCACCCGCGACTTCGTCCGCGCGGACTACAGTTTATCGCGAATAAAGCAATGCAAAAGTATAGCACCAACGCTATTGATGCTTTTTGGTAGACTTGTTATTATTTCGTTTCCATGGAAACCGTTCCTCACAGCGAGTAATCGTAATTTTCCAGTTTTCCCATGGAAAATTACCATTTTCCGGGATAAAAAATATCCTATGTTGGTCTATATTGTATAGTACTATTTACAAAGTTTCATCAAAATCGGATCAGCCGCTTTGGCGTTAAAACTCCCCAAAAAACAGACAACGTTTCACTTTTATATAATGGTGCGGATAATATATATAAAGATGCCAAATCGATAGTGAAGCACCCAAGATAGGCATATCTTGGGTGCATCACTATCAAAAAAGCATACTCACGCATACTCCGCCCGTACGCACAAGCTTCACTCCCTTACACCATGTTATGCCGATCGGTAATTTGTCTGGCGGTGTAGATACCGTCTTTTTTTAAATCTTCTTGCTAAGTGGATTGTGGGCGACTAACCCCCGATTCCCATAAAATGAAACGAGTCATTTTTCTTACATCTTATTACGTTTTTTGTTTGGAGTTTGTGGAAAAGTTGACGGACAGTAAGCAAAACGGTTCGTTTTAAGATATAGGAACGGGCACAGAGGATAAATAGGTATCCAATCAATACTATTCGTACTAATATTTATAATAAACATAGATAAATAATAATAAGTTACCCGATTAAATTCAGACTGCAAATAGTACAACAGTTTTCAAAACGAGATTGAAAAGGTGGCTGGTTCAAAAAGCATATTACTCCTATCAAGAGTTCAGAGACACTAAATTAATATAATCGTGGCATAATATATTATTTTTAACATACATGGATGTATTTTAACATAATAACAATAATCTAATGTCTAATATATATTTTAAGACGATTCACACCAATTACCTAGCCCCAAACTAGGATACCCTGCACTATGGGTACTAGACAACGGATAAACATACATAGATACGAATGACTCGGAAACAAACATTTCTGCTCATCACACAAATGTTTGCACATTCATCATCATTCATCATTTCAGCCTTTAGCAGTCCACTGCAGAACATAGGCCTCCCCCAAAGAGCGCCACGACGAACGGTCTTGTGCCGCCTCCATCCACCGACTCCCAGCGATGGCTACAATGTCGTCCGTCCATCGTGTGGGAGGTCGCCCTACACTTCGCTTGCTTGCTCGTAGTCGCCATATTCCCCAGCGGTTGTCGGCTCTGCGAACTATATGGCCTGCCCATTGCCAACAAATTCTGAGAGCTATGTCGATAGCCTTGGTTCTTCTACGGATTTCCTCGTTACGTAATAGTTAGCAACCACGTCTCAGTGCCATATGTCTACACTGTATCATTGGCAACATTATTAATACAAGTAGTATTATAGGAACGCAAATCGTGTCGCATCGACTAGGAGATCTGTTTATTAAGCAAGCTGTAACTCGACATATCCACTGGAGACTGCAGCCTCATCTCGCCTCGTTCTGCCATAAGTTTGAGTGTATGCTCAGAGAGTTTCTGTGTTCTATTTTTGCGGGGGGTCTTAAAGAATTCCGACCCGATCGCGTGCACAATTTCCACCAGCCCGTTGTTTAGTTCGTCTACTATATCGCATTCGGTAAGGATTTGGAAGCGATTTTGGAGCTACAACTGAAAGCTCTCAGGGTTTTGGATTTGTGCAGGATTTGGGCGAAGAGTAGATCCCATCAAACGAGACCTCTCCAGCTTTACGTTGATATTCAATGAGCCTCTTACCATGAGGTGATCACTGCCGGTCTTAACCCTGTTGATCACAGAGACATAATTGAATATATGCTTATCGGTCGTCAGAATGAAATCTATCTCGTGCTTATGACCGCCAGGGTGCAGCCACGTCCATTTCCTGGACGGGCGCTTCTTGAAAAAGAAGTTCATCATAAAGAGTCCCTCCTTCTCCATGAAGTCAGCCAATCGCTGACCCTTTTGGTTCCGCTGTCCAAATCCAAAGTGCCCCACTCTCAGTTCATCGCCATTCCTCATGCCCAGCCGTGCGTTGATGTCCCCCTTCACCACTGTGAAGTGTGTTTTCGGGGCATGTATGGCATTAGAAATGTCGTCATACATAGCCTCCACTTCATCGTCCAGGCGCTTCGAGTGTGGGGCATACACATGCATGACCTTCAACGAATACCATTCGGTAATTCTGAGTATAAGGTATGCCACCCTGCTCGAAACGCTCTTCACAATGTTGTTGACGAGGGACTTTTGGACGAGAAACTCGACACCATGTTGGGACTGCTGGTCGCCCTCCCGGTAATAGAGTAAGTTGCCGGAATTGAGGGTCATCGTATCTTGTCCCTCTCTTCGGACTTCTGATAACCCTATAATACCCTAGCGCAACTTACTACTTCTTCCAGCTCTATCAACTCGGTCCTCAAGGTGCGTACGTTATAAGTTGCCAGGTCCAGAGATCGTATGTCATACGTATAGCGATATGTGTACGCGATCCTAATTTAAAATTAGCCCGTGTGATATTAAACGCCCGCACACACTAATGAAGCTCTGCCGCGTGTATGCCTCTTTCACGCACACAACGCGCAGGCCGCGGCGCCCCACAAAGACTGACGGCACCGTTCAAAGGCAGGCGGCGCGGCGTCCAACAAAGGCAGGACGCGCGCGGGCATTGCCCCGATGGTCGCCCGAGCCATCAGCTGTTCGTTCAGTCACAGTCAGCGGCACACTCTAGCTGCGATACGCATTCCAGCTCGATGCAAAATGGAGCAATTTTAGAATGTCGAACTTGTGGAGATGGTACGTTTGTACTAGCCGGGCTCCAACACGACGTGATTGCTGGGTGCCACAATTCCAAGTGTTAGGCTCACTGTGAACGTGTTAAAAAAACTACACGAAACATAAAGATGTCGTGCTCAATTGTGCATTGAAAATAAAGGATACTTCTTCTTTTTTTATTACGTTGAATGACGATACGGCCAGGTCGCTCGCCTGATGGTAAGCGTCACGCCTGTCCATGACAGTTGCAGTGTCACCCAGAACTTTGGTTACAAAGTCTTGCGCGTCACTGCACTGCGCTCGTCACTCTGAGACAATGGTTGTTAAGTCTCATTGCCCAGTAATTTCGCTGGAAACATTGCCCTTCAAACCGAAACACAGAAACGTTTACACACTACTGCTTGGCGGTTGAATATCTGACTATGGCGGGTGAATATCTATCTGTGTGATATTCACCCGCCACAGTCTACTCCAGACATTGGATGTTCATCATAATTTAAATAAGCTGATTTCAAAGTTTTTACTACGTCGAAAATACCTAACCTAACTAATGTCAACTTTGATAATAAATTCTCACTTGCATTAAGTTAAGGGTTCGCTATTTATTCTGAGGCGCGGGCGTTGGCGCGCGGCTCGGCACCGTGTGAGCGCGCACACATCCCTACCATACATGTGTTTGTGTCGTGGGGTTAAACTCTAAAATAAAGTGGGACCTACTACGATTTATCAAAAATTCCACTTTCAGATAAATGTAGGAATTAAATAGTATTGTTAAGTGGTTAAGGTATACCTATTACAATCGACTCTGCGAATATGGCGGGGATGGAAAACAACAGCTTGTATACTTATAGACAATACGACGCTTTTACATCACCTATACTTATAAAAAAGCAGTAACAAATGGTCTGTACAAAAAAAAAGATTTAAAAAAAATGGACTAAGGGACTTAAAATAAGTAACTGAACGAGAATATAACTTTTATAAGTGGTGTCTGTCTGTTTGTTCGCGCATCGCGTAAAAACTACTGGACCGATTGCGATGCTGTTATCACTGATGGATAGCTTAGGGTTTTGCTCAAATACTGTTGTACTTGGTATCTCAATCCAATGAGTAGGAACCGAGCAATCGATAAAAAACTATTTGACGTATGAACGAAGTTTTATGATATTGGTTTGGAATAACATATACACATAATCTAATTAGATTTGATTTGCCATACTTTCGTTTGTGCTGATTCAAAGCGCCCTCATCGAGCGTCCATGGAACATAAATAATAGTACAATAACGTTAGCGCTCACTACTGCCAAACTACTGTTATCAGCGCCAAAATAGTGATAATCATACGCTCTCATTGCGACGTTCGTCAAAGGCCAGTCAAAAGTACAAGAGTTGTGTAAGAACACATATGATCCTTTGTATTTTATCCCAGAAAAAAATACAAAGCGGGCCAAGCCGCGTGCACAGGTAGTCTATACAACAGTTATTTAGATCTTAGATCTAATTTAAGGTAAGTTCACATCTAGAATGCTAGTCGAAAATCTAAATATACTCACGAGATCCGGTCGCGAATGACTTCAAGTAAGCTGGCGTGGTCGCCGCCGTGGGCGGCGGCACGGGCGCGGGAGGGGCGGGCGGCGCGGGCAAAGCCAGAGGCGCCGATCTGTACAACGAATAATGAAATTAAAGTGATGCGAGTACCAAAATCACTATTTTTGGGATAACATATGTAATACTTCTCATCAAGTCACATCATAATGTTTATATTTTTAAATGTATTTTAATTCTAGACTTTCACCTAAGGCGAACAGGGTTATAGTAGGCATAGCAAAAGTATGTGTCTCGGAAGTTATCTGCTAGTAGCTGCGCAAACTACTATTTTTCAGGCGCAATCCCAATGTTGAACGTGTAGACAGCATTGTATAACTGCCTCGCTCACTCACTTACATTTTTCGCATATTCCATCTCGCTCTTACTTTATGCTATTTTATCCCCACAGCAGTACCTGCGCAATCGTCACAGAGCCTAACTTCACAAACATATACATTGGTTGCGACTACTGTACACTATATTTTTCGCAGCAAACCCCGACTGCGAACAAAACTAAAATAAGCGGAAAATTTAAGTGAGAATGGTTGCGGACCAACTTTAAATCGTTATAGATCATAAATGGTTATTCGAAATGAAAATTGATAACAAAAGCCTAAAGATGATTTTCAAATACCTATTCAACGGTACCCCACTCTAGGCAATCGTTTGACCACGATCTCACCTGATGGAAAGCGATGATGTGGTCGAAGGTGTAGCACGCTTGCCTAGTAGATACCTATTCACTCTTGACTTGAACACACGGGGTTATAATTTACCGGAAACACTGACGAGAGCAGGCCATTCCACTACTTTGCAGTTCTTATAATAAATGAAGAAGCGTAACGCTTTGTTCTTGTGCGAGGTATTTCAACCATGAAAGGGTGGCGCTTTGCTGATCGTCTAGTCGTACGGTGATGGAAAGGTGATGGGGGAATCAGGTTGTGCAGTTCTTGTGCACACTCTCCATAGTGCAATCTGTAGAATACCGCCAGGCTTGCTACCTCACGTCGATGCGCCAGACTTTGAAGCTTACTCTTTACCAGAGTGTCATCCCCAATGAGCCTGATAGCACGTCTCTCAATTGAATCCAAAGACTCGAGCTTAACATAGTTCGTCGATTTACATTTTTAACTCCCGAACAAAGAGACGGGTGTGTATCACAGTGTGTGTCTGTCTGTGGCATAGTAGCTCCCAAACGAAAGGAATGTTTTTTTCTGTTTGAAAGCTGATGTGAACGAGACGGTTCTTAGCCATAAAGGGTTTTATTTTTAGGTAAGGAATAAGGGTTAAATTTGTGTCTTATTGTTTGTGGTTTATGGTTTCAGAGTTTTTTTCAGGGGTCCTCTGACTTATTGAAAAACAGCCGGGACCGAGCTTCGTGCCTCCGAAGCACGTAGCAACGGAAATCCAACAATAACTTCTTTTTTTTTTTTTTTTAGAATAATTTTATTAAACTTACTTTGTGGGAGGTGTAGTGGTGCTAATACTGCTTTCAATAGCCTTTGGTGTAGTTGTTGTGTGTTTTGCGTTCAATTTCGCCACTTGCTGAAAAAAAAAACAATTTTAAACATACACATATATGCAGCCTACTGGAGTACTGAGGGGGTAAAGTGACCATTTCTTGGTAGTGGTTTATATTTCACCGGAAATCTGTATAAGCAATATGTACGAAAAAGTCTCAACAAAAATGATAATTTAAAAAAAATGGTCTAGTTTGCTGAAAATAAGCTACTAAATAAGAATATAACATTTATAAAAATCGTGTCTGTCTGTTTGTTTGTCTGTATATTTGGTCGCGCATCACGTAAAAACTATTGGACCGAGTGCGATGCGGTTTTTACTGATGGGTAGCTTAGGGTTTGACCTAAAAACTGGGGTACGTATCTCAATCCGTTGAGTAGAAGCCGAGCAAAACTTTTTCAGCTGAAGGAATTTTCATCAAATGTTGGTGTATGTTGGTATTTTAGGTCTTGGAATAGTACATAGAGTACTTTTGACCTAGAGAAGTGACCACGCGTGCGAAGCCGCGGGCACAGCTAGTTCTGAATATTATTATCCATTTCATACTTTACCTAGGTAATGTATACAATTCCCAGGTAATGTATACAATTCCTAGGTAATATATACAATTCCTTGGGATTGTATAAAGTACCTGCTTGTCCACCGACAATGTGTAAATAAATAGATTTAGGCCTGTATTTTTCAATGTTATCTAATCTAATCTCTTCATTTTATACCCCCCTAGGTACTTCAGGTAGTCCGGTCAGGACTAGGCGGAAGCCCTTTTTTTAGCCTTGAAAACCTAACTGTTTGAACACCTTTAACGCTTTTGGTATTATGAAAACCACACATTACACACATTGCCGTCAGCGCATTCGGTATTGTATAGAATGTCCAGGCAGAGTTATAAAATGAATAATATTTTTTATTACCTTAACGTTTTAGGTATTCTATACATTGCCTAGGCATTGTATAAAATACAGAATTATAAGATTGCCGGTAACATACTCGTATACAAACATTAGTCTGCCGCTATAGTAACTATACTCACTAAGCTACCATACCACCATAAATTGAACCTTATCACTTCGCGTTTAGGTACAAATTTTAACAGCTAATAACTGTCGGTAGACAGCCCTATGTTTTACAGCCACTGGGCCAAAAACCAAATTTTCCCTGCTTTTCCCTTGATTTCACGGACGTTCCGTAGCTAGACAACTTTCCTGAGTTTCCAGGAGGTGAACACCCTGATGCACTTTGCAATCAAACAACATCGAGTTCTATCCTCGGACGTGCACCAATGTCTTTTAATAAATTATCTAGGGATTTACCATCGCCCGCAAGTGTCTTGCCACAATAAATACTGTATCTATATGCAAAGATGCTGTGAAATCGCTTATTTTATATCTATTCTATACTTATAATAAAGCAGTTAGTAACAAAAAGTCTGTACAAAGAAGATAATTAAAAAAAATGGTCTAGGGTACTTAAAATAAGCTACTGAACAAGAATAAAACTTTTTAAACATAGACATCATGTTTAAAATGTTTTAAACATAGACTTCATGTTTAAAATGTTTTAAATATAGACATCATGTTTAAAATGTTTTAAACATAGACATCATGTTTAAAATGTTTTAAACATAGACATCATGTTTAAAATGTTATATTATTTTAAGTATCCTAGACTATTTTTTACACGACTGCCCAAAAAAAGGAGTGTTATGTTTTTAGCATTCATGTATGCTTGTAAGTGAGTTTCTTTATTTCACCATAACTTTTAAATATCCGAACAGATTTAGATGTATGGTATCGTTAGAATCCTTACATCGTCACTGCGCAAGCTGCTATTTTTCAAGCGCAATCCCAATGTTGAAGGTGAAGACAGCATTGTATAACTGCCTCGCTCACTCGCTTACGTTTTTCGCATATTCTATCTCGCTTCATGTATGCTGCTTTATCCTCACAACTGTACCTGCGCAATCGTTCACAGCCTTATAGATCCGTTGTGACTACTATAGCTAACATTTAACAGAGACATGACCACGCGTAATTATTGATGTGTGAAACCATACCATGTCTTTTTTGGGTGGGGAGACGGGCCTCCACTCGCACGCTTTCTCTCTGTGCTGCGAGCCTGAAGACACAGGGAACTGTAGCCGCAGCTCCTCCTTGTTCGCCACCGGCAGTATACTCGACTTTATGGGCAGCGGAGCACCTCCCTGGAAAAAAAACACACTATTACTAGACATGCGAACGTTTGTGTGTGTGTGTGTGTTTGTTACTTCTACACGTTGAAATGGCTAAATTGATTTTGATGATAATTATATGGTTTAAAGGTCACCGCTTATGTGCGTAAATTTGTGCAGATTATATTATACATATTACCTGTTTAAGTCCGTTAGAGTACAAAAAATAATTTCAATTCTCACATGTAGTAGGTAATCTGTAGACTAACGACAACGCATACGGTAAAGGTAATAAAACAGGATCTTTGCATGAATAAATTTTCGAATTCATTGGAATTATTTCTTTAATATGTTAAACGTTAGATTAGGTTACATAATCTACTAACTTGCTCGCGCGCGAAAAAGCTACCGCGCGCATACAGCGCGCGCGCACGCGTAACAAGCGACTAGATAAAAAAAAGTTTATTTTATTAATTGAAATCTCTCTTCAAACAACAAGGTCCGCCAATTTTATTTTCTTAACTTTTTAAATAAGGTTAGGTTAGCTTGAGACAAAAGTGTTTCGCTCTCTCTCTCTCTCTCTCTCTCTCTCTCTCTCTCTCTCTCTCTCTCCTGCCGCACTTTACCTAGATAATTTGCATATTAATGCAGATTAACTAGGTAAAGTGCGGATTTTTGCTTCTTTATGTATAATTTCACACTTTAACGAATCGCACCCGGTAATTTGCAGATTATCTTGTTAATGTGCATATTAACGTATTCCGTAATCTAATGGTAACATATAGATACCTTATGGCCGGTTCCTTTTTATAGGAATGTGGGGGGAAATTTAGTAGTCTGTGTGTTTACATTAGATGCAATCAACGATGATGTTCTATTATATTATATTTATTTTTATTATAAAGTTCACAAAATACTTTGTTCGGATGTGTTCACTGATACACGATTAAACAAATTTGTCTCTATAAAAAATAAACGTAGATTTCTAAACGTGTTGACGTTCCCGTCGCGAGTCGCTGGAATGAATCAAATTCATTCAGATATTTTATATTTTTGTACCTCCATCCACCGACTTCCTGCGATGGCTACAATGTCGTCGGTCCATCGTGTGGGGGTCTCCCCACACATCGCTTGTTCGTGGTCGCCATTCGAGAACCTTTATTCCCCAGCGATTGTCGGTTCTGCGAATTATATGGCCTGTCCATTGCCACTTCAACTTGCAAACTCTGAGAGCTATGTCGGTAACCTTCGTACTTCTACGGATTTCCTAATTTCGGATTCAATCACATAGTGAAACACCGAGCATAGCTCTCTCCATTGCACTCTACGCAACTCTGAGCTTGTGTATGAGACCAATAGTTAGCGACCTCGTCTCAGTGCCGTATAACTTTCGTCTGAGGCTCTGCGGTATCTGCGATGAGAAGATATGGCGTAATTTCCCGAACGCTGCCCATCCGAGTTGGATTCGTCGGTTGACCTCTTTCGTGCCGTTATAAAACATTTTTTTATGAAGGGTTGCAGTGCTGCCACAATAAAAACGGAACTTGATTCTGTTCATGGCACTAACGCACCAACGTTGCAGACTGTTTATAACTGGATAAATGATTTTAAACGTGGTCGGTCAAGCACATCTGATGCTCCACGCTCTGGTCGCCCAATCGAAGTCTCTACTGAGGATGTAGTTGAAGAAGACCATAATATTGTACTCGCCGACCGCCGAGTGAAGGTGCGTGAAATAGCTGAGAACACAGGCATCTCCACTGAGCGAGTACATAAAATCCTGCATGAAGATTTAGGTATGACAAAGCTGTCTGCACGATGGGTGCCACGTTTGTTGACAATCAAGACAATGCCCCAGTGCACACGTCAGCTATTGCAATGGCCAAACTCCACGAGTTGGGCTTCGAGCTGGTTCCGCATGCTCCGTATTCGCCGGACCTAGCTCCGTATGATTATTACCTATTTCCAAATCTGAAAAGATGGCTTGGAGGGCAAATTTTTTTGACAAATGAGGACTGCATCGCCTGTGTAAACGGCTATTTTGAAGACCTCGATAAAACGTATTTTATGGAGGGGATAAAAAAAATGGAAACTCGCTGGACCAAGTGTTTGTCCCTCAAAGGAGACTATGTTGAGAAATAAATGTAAAATGTCTCAAAAATATATATATTTTTTTACTTTTTAAAACGACTTATCAAACAGCCCTCGTATATCTAAAGTGCAGAGGTGAACAGTTTCGGAGAAATAACGTCTCCCTGTCTCACCTGTCCACCCGCTTTCAGTAGCTCTGTCGTTATTCCGTCCTCCCCTGTGCCTTTTTGCTCTTAAGCTGTTGGAGAGCGATTCTCATCTCGTGTAGGCTGACGTCCGAGATATCTTCGGTATAATGTAGGGTCAAACGGGTTCTTGCATCGCTAGTCGTGCTAGGAGGACTACGCGATGAGGTGTGTCCATAGAACTTCTCGAGCTCACTCAAAATCTCTGGCTTCGACGAAACGATGCTGCCACTGTCGATTTTCAGCTTCGTCAACAGGCTTTGCCCGATAGGCAGATCTCTTGCTTGACTTTGGAGCACTGATGCTTAATTTTATTTCTCTTAAATGTTCGCTCGGTTATAATCATCATTATCATGTGGCAACTTGTTAACCAAAGTAAGGGCTTCATTAGTTTCACCCTCATTCAGTTTAGAGTTAGTTTCTAGGTGCTCTGCAAACCTCTTGGCTTTTTGCTCGTTGTTAACTTGCCATTTCCCGTTTTCCTTTTTAATCGGTGGATATTTTTTTTAACCTTTTTAAATTCTTAGTAGCCTTCCATAGGGAGTAGTATGTACTGCGGTCACTGGTTAGCTCCTGGAGATACTTATAGATAGAGTGATCGTTAAAGCACTGGATCAGCCTCTGGACTTTTTTAGTTAAATTATTTAGCTTTCTTTTGTCTTCCTTTGCCTTCTTTTCTCTATTATAAGTTGTTGTACCTGAGGTACTTATTTCCTTTATTTATTTTTATTAATGTTTGGCGGATATTCCCAAGTGTTTGTTGGATTAGCCCTATAAAACGTTCTATATGTGAATTCAAACCTTCCGGTGTCTTAAGTGGAACATTGAGGACTATATGACTATCTAAGTACTCTCTCCCTATCAGTAAACTTAAATTATTAACTAGTGTCAGTGCAGCTTCTTTGAACAAGACACTCACTTATTTCTAAGAATATTGCAGTGATCTAAATTTATATCATCGCTATGTTCTACTCTCAAGTAGCTAGATTATAAAAAAGTATATGATATTGTTTTGGTATTTTCCTCGACATTTTCTGGTATTTTTATCGTATATTTCTGCTAATTTTCTGGTATTATCTTGTTTTTTTTTTGTATTTTCCTGATCAACATCATCATCAGCCCGTGTCAGTCCACTGCTGGACATAGGCCTCTCCCAAAGCACGCCACTGAGCCCGATCTTCGGCTCTTCTCTTCCAACTGCTGCCAGCCACTTTGCGTATATCGTGGCTCCACCTAGCTTATTTTTCTGATTGTTTTCTCGTATTTTTATGATAATTTGATGATATATTTTTGATATGTTCGCGTAATTTACTGATTTTTTGAAAGCTGATGTTATCGAGCTGGTTCTTAGCTTATAAGGGAGGAAGGGGGAAGGGGGTCGTGGTTTATATATATTTTTAATTTTGGCTTGTTATATTAATTTTGATAATATTCTAATCTATTGCTCCTTAGTTACTGATACAATTCTTGACATACCCTTATATTCATGATGATCGGTGCCTTCTCCTTAACCAAGAAGGGATGGTGGAACGCGAGCGTGTCTTCGTTCTCGCTCATGTCATCGTCGTGAGATGAGACAGAAGATAGTTCGCCAAGTGCCTCCTTCTTTGACAGGTGCTTGCAAAAGTCTGTGAGTTCGTCCACCGATTTGCCTGTGAATAAAAATAATAATAAAAATAAAAAGTAAATATAATAATAATCATTATTTATATATATATATATCGTTAAGGTGGTAACATTTGCCAATGACCTTCACGATTCGACCTCTAATACTAGTACTGGTGCTCCAGTGCTATCTAACTGCAGATGGCAGTATAACAGTGATTACAGTGATGCCAGTTTAAAATCAAATAAAGAGTAACAAGTATACAGAAGTAATGTAATTTCTCATAATGTTTGGTTTTTTGCGTATACATTTTGGAGGGTATGACTGACCAAAAATAAATCTCAGTAACAGTAGGTACTGGAAATATCTAGCAAGTTCTAATTTTCATTAATTATTTTATTCTACACGGATTATACTAAATGATGAACCATGAAGATTTGACGATGACCAGAAAACTTATAGAATCTCAGGAATGGAAATAGCTAGGATGTTCCAGTTTTCACCAAGTTTTTTATTTTCCACGAGTGCTGGTAAAGATGAATCATAAAAGTACCAAACAATGCTAACTAGGTACCTACTCGATCAACTCAGCCAGAATTTAGTTGGTAGTTTTCATCGAGTTGTCCTAAATCATACCAACGGTTCCATGATGACACTCTTTTGATGATGACCAGAAGTGATTGGATCTTAAAACGGATTTAATTTTATCTGTATCTATGTGCCCCACGCATGATGAAAAAATGTTATTCCAGGGTATAAGCTATCAACATTCCAAATTTCATCAAAATTCGTCCAGCCGTTATCGCGTTAAAACTCCCCAAACAAACAAAAAGACAACGTTTCACTGTCATATATCGGTGTGGATTTTCATATAACCGAGGTAACTTCTAAAAAAAAGGCCTCTGTCCACTTGAATCCACAGCTCGGCTCCACATGTGGATCCATGGACACCTTTATCTTCTCTTAAATCCACAGGTAGATCCGTGGATACTTCTTTTTCCTCTTAAATCCACAGGTGGATGTGTGGATATTTTTATTCCTTTTCAATCTACTTACATAATATGGCTGACATTTTAATTATTGTTCTCTAATAAGTACAACTTGGGAAGCACTTGAGCTAAAAGTTCTCAACCAGAGCACTCGAGAAAGTAACTGGCTGTATATTATATTTTGTTTGTACGTTTTATTAACATTGTTTGTCATATAGTTTGTCACATCACCGTCTGTTTGTCAATGAGTAAAAATTATATTTAGTTAGTTCTAGAATTGCTTTTGGTTGTATATCGATGAGATATTTCACTTCTGTAACTTCTGTAAAGAAACTAGTAGTCTAGGATCCATAGTTTCAGCGTTATAGCTCTTTTAAGTTTGACAGCTGTCATCCAAAAGGAAGTTTAGTTATGAAACAATTTTTAGTTAAAAAAAACTTAGTCTTTTTTCCATAGAGCCCCCAAAAGTAGTAATAGTTCTATAGCCGTCGTGAGGAAAACTTTTTTTTATAAATCCCTTTTGTTTTTAGTCAGTGGCGTTTTTGGGAAAACTATTTTAGCTTTTTCCCAAAATCCCCACTGGTGGGGAAAGTCTGGTGTGGATTTCAGGAATAATCCCCCGAAATGGCCTTGATAGTCAGTGGATTGTGGATTCAAGTGGCATAGAAAATTATTATTATTTTTGAATCCCAACGTTTGTGGATCGAAGTGGCATATAAAATTATGTTTAGGACTGAATCCACTCAATGGTAGATTTAAGAGGAGATAACGGTGTCCACGGATCCACGTGGAGCCGAGCTGATCCAAGTAGACGGAGGGAAAAAAGAAACGCAAGTAAGCGTAATTCGAAATCATTGGCAGCAGTGTTTTTTGACCATCAACAACTGCATTATTACTTATCTACTTGGCAGGCTTGTTATTATTTCGTTTCCATGGTAACGTCATTCCATTCTTTATTTTTGATACATTGGATTACATTATTGCAATTTCAGAAGGGATCACAATTTTTTTGAAAAAGAACTGCCCCTGTTACTCGCTGATAATGTAGCTCTGGCTACCTGCAAGTGTTTTTTTTTAAATCGGTTCAGTATTTTTTGGTTTTATCCATTACAAACAAACAAACTCGCTAACCTCCAGATTGTATAGCCGCCATGACCTGGCTCCGCGTGTGCGGCGGCAGAGCGGCCGCGCCCGCCGGGACTGCGCCGTTCTTCAGCATGTTGATGGCGTTACGTCGAGCCACCTCTAGAAGTCGTTTCTTCTCGCTGTCTGCTAACTTAACGCCGCTTGGCGATCTGGGGAAATAGAATAGAGAATATACTTACAGGAGAACTTTTCTATTACATATTAAAGTTAATAAAGACATGTCACACTCCAATATATAAAACTGAAACGTTGTCTGTTTGTTTGGGGACCTTTCACGCGATAACGGCTGAACGGATTTTGACGAAATTTCGAATGGAGATAGCTTATACCCAGAAATAAAACATAGGATACTTTATATCCCGGAAAATTGTTAATTTCAACGGGAAAACTGGAAAATGTTGATTACTCGCTGTAAGGAATGGTTACTATGGAAACGAAGTAATAACAAGTAGGTGAAAAAGTATCAAGAGCGTTGGTGCTATACTTTTGCATTGGTTTTTAATATCCTAGAACATAGGATGGAAACCAACGGTCATCGGTTCTTCGGGAAACCAGTCCACTGCCACTTTAGCTTGCTTATCCTTAGACCTATGTTGGTTACCTTGGTTCTCTGTCGGATCACTCCATTGCAGATCTTGTCCTTCATAGAATCTCCAAGCCTATCTCTCTCGCTAAGGACGTGGTTTCTACGTATCTTTTTACATTGCCTTGTAGTAATTAGGGCTGCTTGCGCTCACGCCTGCTTTCAATTCAAAGAATATCCCTATTATGAAGCGCAGATCCAGGGAGAGGGGTCGGGGGGTCATTGGGAGGTCATAACTCCCTCTTGGGCCTATGTCAGTAATAAATTTGTTTAGTTCCGTTTGTTAATTTTATAGATAGATAGAGATAGATAGATAATACTTTATTGTACACCAGTTTTCAAAAAAATTACAGCAAATAGAAATCTTATAACTAAAGTACAACGGGCGGACTTATCGCTAAAAGCGATCTCTTCCAGTCAACCTTTGAATGGAAAGAAATAATGGAGTGAGAGAGGATGGCGGTGTAAACAATTAAAACAAATATATATATTATATATGGAAATAATAATAATTATGAAATAATTAATAAAAATAAATAAACATATACATACATGCCATTAAATACAAATACACATATATATAATATAATAAAATTAAACAAATAATAATAATAATAAAATATATATATATATATATATATATAGATTCCAACACATATATGTTTTGTTATTATGTTTATTTTGTACATTGAAGAAGTTACAAATAAAATCCGCGCTCGTTGCGCTCGCGCTTTTGATAGTCTGTTTTCGATGATGATGATGTGCAATTTCAAATGTTTTAGTTTTACACTATAGAAGTGTTTCGGAGGGCACGTTAAGTTGTAGGATGTTATTGATTAATGGCCGTCGTTAAGCCATGTCGGAGGCCCTCTGTCGGTTTGACAAATTCTGACACCAAAGGCCAGCACTACCTGATACGTCAAACAAAAAACTATAGAAATAGCCAAGAACTTTCGCGCTCGCTTCCGTCAGGCTCATAAACTTGCCTTTATGTTAAATATTCTTCTGGAGGAAACCTTACAATTTTAGACCACGCTTAGGACGCGCTTCTTTGAAAAAATAACAAATTTCCGCAAATTTTCGCGCTGTCTTCGCTCGCGCTTCTGTGAATTTTTACCAGGTAGGTACGTAAATCGGTTAATTTCGTGTGATTTAAAATTATTCAATTTTTACACTGAAAGAAATATCGCCAACAGTATGCACGCTGCATTTGTGTGTTTTGTTTTTATCAATGCATACCTTTTTGAATATGATTTTGAGTTAAAATTTAACTGGCAGAAGTATTCAAAATTTTCGCGCTTACTTCGCTTGCTTGTGGGGTTCTATTCCATTATTTTCATGTGATTTGGTATTATGTATTGTCATATAAAATACTTTTCAAAAAAAAAAAAAACGACTACATAATAAAAATGTTATTTTGTAGACAACCACTAAAATGAATAAAATTATTACAATTGAGCCAGAATAGTATCACTTTTTCGAAATTACCAACGTAATAATAATGCATAAATACAACATAAGATAAGAAAGAGATTTTTGAAGGCGGTGCCAAGCCGAGCCATAATTATTAATACGAGTATGGTTGAGCTTATTCAAAAAGATAATGTCCTTAACGGCTTGACGTGCTATATAAAATAATAAGCTTTTAAAGTAATTATCAACAAAAACTTTATCATTTACTAGATTGCTGTATTCGTGTCAATCGGTATGTAAACAAGTCTTTCACACAAGTCAAAATCTGCTCGTGTGAGTCTCTTGTTTTGTCTCTTTTGCGTTTCGTGTTTTGTATAAGGGTGCGTCATAGACAACTGCATATTACGCCCCACACTCGAAACGCCCGGACTATGAAGTGGAGGCTATGTACGACGACATTTCTAATGCCATACATGCCCCGAAAACACACTTCACAGTGGTGATGGGGGACTTCAACGCACGGGTGGGCATGAGGAATGGCGATGAACTGAAAGTGGGGCAGTTTGGATTTGGACAGCGGAACCAAAGGGGTCAGCGATTGGCCGATTTCATGGAGAAGGAGGGACTCTTTATGATGAACTCCCTTTTCAGCTAAACGGAAATAAATTTAATAATAAAATGTACAAATGGCTCTGCGACAGCTGTTTTTCTTCAATAGACGAATATTTTATATGTAATTTAATATTTTAATTTTGTTTATGTACGTAACTTATGATAATACTGTTTTGATTGTTTTATTTTGTCATATTTATCTATTTTAACTTGATAAACAATTCATTAATTTGAATTTTTATGAAATCTTTTCTTTATATAATCTATACTTATAATAAAACTGTACATTGAAGATATTTTGACATTTTCTTTTGGAGGGTACTCTATATTCGATACTGAAGCCAAAACTGTATTTTTTTTCTTTTTTCTCGGTCTGTCTGTCTGTCTGTCTGTATCTTGGCTAGGCATCACGCCGAAACTACTGAATGAATTTAAATGAAACTTGGTATGATTTGAGTTCATACTACGAGGGTTCCCGCAGGATAGGCGTTGGAAAGTTATTTAAAAGAACACGTATCACGTTGAAACTACTAGACGGATTTTGTTACAACTTGGCATAGTCATAGTTTATATAATGGGTAAAAATTGAGGATAAGTTTTATCCAGAAAAAAATAAAGAGTTCCTGCGGGATAATGTTCCAAATTCTGTAAATTGAAGATATTTTGTAATTTTTTTTGGAGACCATTCTGTATTCAATACTTAAGCCAAAACTGTGTTTTTGTATTTTTTGTCTGTCTGTCTGTACCTTGGCAGCGCATGACGCCAAAAATACTCACTGAATTCAAATGAAATTTGGTACGATTTGAGTTCATTCTTCCGAGGTAGGACACTGGATACTCTTTATCCCGAAAAATTAAAGATTTCCTGCAGGATAGGTGTTGAAAGTTATTTAAAAGAACACGTATCACGCTGAAACTACAGGACGGATTTTGTTGCAACTTGGCACAGTCATAGTTTATATAATGGGTAAAAATTGAAGATAATTTTAATCCCGAAAAAATAAAGAGTTCCTGCGGGATAATGTCCCAAATACTGTAAATTGAAGATATTATGTATTTTTTTTGGAGGTCGTTCTATATTCAATACTAAAGCCAAAACTGTATTTTTCAAATTTTTGTCTGTCAGTCTGTCTGTCCGTTTGTCTGTCTGTACCTTGGCAGCTCATCACGCCGAAAATACTCACTGGATTCAATTGATATTTGGTATGATTTGAGTTCATACTTCAGGGTAGGACATTGGATACTTTTCATCCCAAAAAATTAAAGAGTTCCTGCAGGATAGGGGTAGAAAGTTATTTAAAAGAACACGTAGCACGCTGAAACTATTGGACGGATGTTGATGCAACTTGACACAGACATAGTTTATAAGATGGGTGAAAATTATGGATACTTTTTGTCCCGAAAAATAAAGGGTTCCTGCGGGATATGGGTCAAAATTCTGTATATTAAATATATTGTGAATTTTTTTGGAGGTTACTCTGTATTCGATAACAAAGCCTAAACTGTATGTTTTTTCATTTCTGTCTGTATGTCTGTCTGTATCTTGGCCACGCATCACGCCGCCGGAACTACTGGATGAATTCAAATGAAACTTGGTATGATTTGTTAACTAGTGGACGGGTTTTAATGCAACTTAATTTATATGATGGGTTAAAATTGAGGACACGTTTTATCCCGAAAAATTAAAGGGCTTCTGTGGGATATGGGTCCAAAGTTATGTTAATACTAGCTTACCCGCCCGCGACTTCGCCCAGGCGGACTACAGTTTATCGCGAAAAAAGCATCCTACGTTCTTCTAGGATATTAAAAACCAATGTAAAAGTAGACTTAGACTTCTTGGTTATGGCCTCTGTGGCTTGTTTTTGGTATAGCATCAACTACTTACTCTGTGGCACCAAAGCTCTTGATGCTTTTTGACAGACTTGTTATTTCGTTTCCATGGCAACCGTTCCTTACAGTGAGTATTCAACATGTTCCAGTTTTCCCGTGGAAACTCCCACGGAATCCGTGGAATTTTCCGGGATAAAAAGTATCCTATGATTTATTCTAGGGTATAAGCTATCTCCATTCCAAATTTCATCAAAATTCGTCCAGCTCTTATTGCGTGAAAGCTCCCAACAAACAAACAAACAAACAGACAACGTTTCACTTTTATATATTGGTATGGATTTAAGTAATAAATAATATTTTTGGGATGGTTCTCAATATTCGATACTGAAGCCAAACTGTTTTACTTTTTATTTCAGTCTGTCTGTCTGTCTGTTTGCCCGTATTTTGACCGCGCATCGCACATAAACTACTGAATGAATTCAAATGAAACTTGCTATGATTTGAGTTCATACACATAGGACATTGGATACTTTTCATCTCGAAAAATTCAAGGGTTTCCGCAATATAGGGGTTGGAAGTTAATAAAAAGACCACGTACCTCACTGAAACTACTAGACGGATTTTTTGATGCAAATTGACACAGTCATATATCTGTACTTATAATAAAGCAATGGTACGAAAAAGGCTGTAAAAAGAAGATAAATAAAAAAATGCTCTTGGGTGCTTAAAAATTATTGAACAAACATATAATTATTTTTTTAATCGTGTCCCTCTGTCTGTTTGTCTGTAAGTTTGTTTGTTCACGCATCACGTAAAAACTATTGGACCTATTGCAATTCGGGTTTCATTGTTAGATAGCTTAGGGTTTGATTTTAAAACTGGTGTAATTGGTATCTCAATCTGGTGAGTTAGAAGCCGAGCAATTGATAAAAGTATTTTTGACGGCTATAGTTTCGCGCACAGGTCGAGGCGCGGCCGCCATTCCGCGGGCATGCAACGTCGCTATCATGAGATATGATATATATATCATGCGCATGAGCGCATACAATAAATACTACTAATTCCTGATCATATTTTACGAGCAAAATACGTTCGTGAAAAGTTGCGTTTTAGTAGGCGCAAATAGTTTTTACGTTAAAATCCTTATGTTTAATTATATATTTGAAAAAATAGGACCTACAGACAAAACGTACGAACACTATAAGAATAACTAGGCCGAGTTTACGTACTATAAGAATAACTAGGCCGAGTTTGGTACTTAACGAATTTGACACACCGATAAAACATGACTTCTAAGATTTTAGGATCTTGGTACTTCAAAATATTTCTGACTGTTAACTATAACTAATAGCAAGTATCTGAAACCTACAGACATAACTTCAAGATATGTGTAATACGATTTCTTAATTTCAAAATATTTCTGACTGTTAGCTATAACTAATAGCAATTATCTGAAACCTACAGACATAACTTCAAGATATGTGTAATACGATTTCTTAATTTCAAAATATTTCTGACTGTTAACTATAACTAATAGCAATTATCTGAAACCTACAGACATAACTTCAAGATATGTGTAATACGATTTCTTAATTTCAAAATATTTCTGACTGTTAACTATAACTAATAGCAATTATCTGAAACCTACAGACATAACTTCAAGATATGTGTAATACGATTTCTTATTTTCAAAATATTTCTGACTGTTAACTATAACTAATAGCAAGTATCTGAAACCTACAGACATAACTTCAAGATATGTGTAATACGATTTCTTAATTTCAAAATATTTCTGACTGTTAACTATAACTAATAGCAAGTATCTGAAACCTACAGACATAACTTCAAGATATGTGTAATACGATTTCTTAATTTCAAAATATTTCTGACTGTTAACTATAACTAATAGCAATTATCTGAAACCTACAGACATAACTTCAAGATATGTGTAATACGATTTCTTATTTTCAAAATATTTCTGACTGTTAACTATAACTAATAGCAATTATCTGAAACCTACAGACATAACTTCAAGATATGTGTAATACGATTTCTTAGTTTCAAAATATTTCTGACTGTTAACTATAACTAATATCAAGTATCTGAAACCTACAGACATAACTTCAAGATATGTGTAATACGATTTCTTAATTTCAAAATATTTCTGACTGTTAACTATAACTAATAGCAAGTATCTGAAACCTACAGACATAACTTCAAGATATGTGTAATACGATTTCTTAGTTTCAAAATATTTCTGACTGTTAACTATAACTAATAGCAAGTATCTGAAACCTACAGACATAACTTCAAGATATGTGTAATACGATTTCTTAATTTCAAAATATTTCTGACTGTTAACTATAACTAATAGCAATTATCTGAAACCTACAGACATAACTTCAAGATATGTGTAATACGATTTCTTAGTTTCAAAATATTTCTGACTGTTAACTATAACTAATAGCAAGTATCTGAAACCTACAGACATAACTTCAAGATATGTGTAATACGATTTCTTAATTTCAAAGCTCCACATGCTATATTTTCGCCAGGAAATGGCACGAAAAACGCCTCGTTTTTGTGTTTTCTCCTTACCCTTCACCTTAATTTATCAATTTTACTTAGGCAAATTCTAGTTATCTAGAATATTTTAAAAAACCCAAAAAAGTGTAAACAGAATCGAACCTAGGGTAGATGTCCTAATCATTGAGCCGTGGCATAATTGGATAAAAAGTGATATTTTGATTCACTCGCTAGTCGACTTACGCTCCATCACACCCACTCATATGTCACGCTTTACATACCTTTACACACGCTTACAACGAAGTTTTAGTTTCCAATTGTTCGATAGATGGCACTAGGTGTATCACACTTCAGCTAGTATAGTAACGCCATCTAACATATTAAGGCAAACTACTAGGTACCGGCGATAATAAGTTTTACGTGAGCTTTGTACTAAATTAGTACAAAGCTAAGCTACATTAGTAATGTATGACGTTAGCTATCTTTCCTATGTAGCAATAATAATAATAATCATAGGTATATATCATAAAGCAACATTAAAAATCACGTAAAAATAGCAATATCTAACCTAACCTAAATCGCAATCCGATGGGAAATATATTTAATAAATTCTGAGTGGCAACGAATTGCGATATCTGTTGCCACTACTCACTGCGATCCGTTGACACTCCAAACGGATCGCGCGATCCGTTGGTACAAACCCCCGGGTAACTTTTGAAGGCTTCCCCCTCCACAACAAAATAAAATAGTTTTTAGGTTCAGTTTCGTTAGTGAATCTATCCAACCTAATCTTTTTTTTGCGTAAAATGCCTCCCCGCACGTCTTCCCCTTCCTTCTTTCGTCTTTTACACACATTGCCCGCTGCGCATTCGGGAAATACATCCTAATCCTTGACCTCGACCTACGGCGAGACCTCGATGAAGACTGTATGGGTTACAGACCCAGTGTCTTTGAACTGGAGCGGTGGCAATGGTTATTGGTATTGGAGCAATATTTACAGTTAATTTATATATTTGTGCATGATGATGTACCTTGATCTTCTGCCGCGATACCTAGGCGAGTGGTGCCGCGAGTACACCCTTGCCCTTGACCGTGACCTCGACCTACGGCGAGACCGCGACGACGACCTGTGTCTCGACCGACTCCGACGTGTCTTCGAACTGGAGCGGTGGCGGTGCTTCTTGGCATCGGAGCGTGATTTCGATCGGCGTGATCTGCTTGTTGACCTGGGACAAGAATAATGTGTAGGAGTAAGTAGTGTGAGTAGTGAATAACAGAGTAATGGTAAACTGCTTATTTAGAGCATGAAATAACAAAGAGACGGGTGTTATAAGTTTAGGGTGTGTATCACTGTGTGTGTGTGTGTGTGTGTTTGTTGTGGCATCGTAGCTTCCAAACGAATGGTCCGATTTTGATGCGGTTTTTTATATTTGAAAGCTGATGTGATCGAGAAGCTTCTTAATGCATTAGAGGATATGTTTAAAATTCTGTACTGGGAAGGATGTGGCATTAACATTAACAGTGTGTACATCTCACACTTGAGATTCGCGGATGACATCGTCATTGTGGCAGAAACGTTGCAGGACTTGCAACAGATGTTGGACAACCTAGTTGATTCTTCTCAGTGGCAGTGGGCTGGTCATATATGTTGAAGGACTGATAACCGTTGAGGACGTGTTTTTGAGTGGAGACCGCGACACGGTAAACATAGTGTAGGGCGTCCTCCAATTAGGTGAAGCGACGATATACGCAAAGTGTCTGGAAGCAGTTGGAAGAGCAGAGCTGAAGATCAGGCTCAGTGGTGTGCTTTGGGTGAGGGCTATGTCAATATAAATACCTATGCAATGATACCTCACCTAACATAGTTCGTCGTCTTGCGTATTTTTCTATGGCGTCTGGTTGTCGCCATATTAAATTTTGATTACTGTCATGTCTTTAGTAACACTCGCACTCAATTAAGATAAATCAATTGACGTAAGAATCACCTAATTAGGCCCATGTGTTTGGTCTCTAGAGCGCCACAAAGGAACAAACATACATACATACATAAAGCATAAGCGTGGGCCGAATTACGGCCCACGCGTTTGGTCTTTAGAACGCCACAAAGGAACAAACATACACAAATAGGCTGATAAACTAGTATGACAAAACGGTGTGACCACGAGTCCGTCGGCGTCGCCACATACATGAACACATATACGAACTATGTTAAGTAGGGTCACTTAACATAGTTCGTCAACATTTTTTTTCCTTTTTCTCAACATGGCGTCTGGTTGTCGCCATTTTAAATTTTGATTACTGTCATGTATTTAGTAACACTCGCACTCAATTAAGATAAATCAATTGACGTAAGAATCACCTAATTAGGCCTATGTGTTTGGTATCTAGAGCGCCACAAAGGAACAAACATACATATTTTTTTGTTCCTATCTTAAAAACTTTTTAAATTCACTGGCAATGAAATCCCAATACACTTAATAGACCTAAACTTATGGCATCACAGCAAAGTGACTTCTATGGTGGAAATATCAATATTTTCATAGTAGCACTGTACCATAACAGTGGGGTCAATTCGCCGTAAAAAGAGGTCAAACATACATTTTGGATAGGATGCCAATTTATTTTGTACTAGCTGATGCCCGCGGCTTCGCACGCGTGGTCTTTTCTCTAAGTTAAAAGTACTCTTTGTGCTATTCCAGGACCTAAAATACCAATATACCAACATTTGATCAAAATTCCTTCAGCAGTCAAAATTATTTTTATAGATTGCTCGGCTTCTACTCATCGGATTGAGTTATAACGAACAAACATACAGACAGACACGAATTTTTGAAATGTTATATTCTTGTTCAGTAGCTTATTTTAGGGTACATAAAATAAGCTACTGAACCATTTCTTTTTTAATTATCTTCTTAGTACAGACTTTTTCGTTCCTACTGCTTTATTATATTTATTTGTGCATATAAGTTTTTTTTTTTTTTTTTTTTACTGCTTTATTATTTTTGATTTGTGCATATAAGTTTTCAGGATACATTTTAAAGAGATATTTTGCCTTGAACATAAGTTTAAGTTATTCTTTTATTTTCTTATTATTTTTTAAATCTATACTTATAATAAAACTGTAACAGGTCCAATTCTGTACATTGAAGATATTTTGTAAATTTATTTTGGAGGCTGTTCGTTATTCGTATTCGTACTGAAGCCAAAACTGTATTTTTTTTCTGTTGTATGTCTGTCTGTCTGTATCTTGGACGCGCATCACGCCGAAACTACTGAATGAATTGAAATGAAACTTGGCATGATTTGAGCTCATACTACGAGGACATAAGATACTTTTTATCACGAAAAATTAAATGGTTCCCGCAGGATAGGGATGAAAAGTTATTTAAAAAAACACTTATAAACTCTGAAACTACTGGACAGATTTAGATGCACCTTGGCACAGACAGTTTATATGATGGATGAAAATTGAGAATACTTTTCATCCCCATAAAATAAAGGGTTCCTGCAGGATAGGGGTCCAAATTCTGTACATTGAAGATATTTTGTATTTTTTTTGTTGGCTGTTTAATATTCAATACCAAACTGTATTTTTTTTAATTTTTTCTTTCTATATCCTGACAGCGCATCACATCAAAACTACAAAATAAATTCAAATGAAACTGGGCATGTTTTAAGTTCATACTACGAGGTAGGACATGCAATACTTTTCATCCTGATTAATTAAAGGGTTCCCGCAGGATAGGGATTGAAAGTTATTTAAAAGAACACATATCACGCTGAAACTACTGCACGGATTTTGATGCAACTTGGCTTTGTCATAGTTTATATGATGATAGAAATTTGAGGATATTTTTCATCCCTAAAAAATAATCGGTTCCTGCAGGAAAGGGGGACAATTCTGTACATTGAAGATATTTTGAAAATTCTTTGGAGGCTGTTTTATTTTCAATACTGAAACCAAAACTGTATTTTTTTTCTATTTTGTCTTTTGTCTGTCTGTCTATCTATCTGTATCTTGGACGCGCATGACGCTGAATTTACCGTATGAATTCAAATGAAACTTGGCATGATTTGATTTCATACTACGATATAGGACATTGGATACTTTTCATACTGGTAAATTAAAGGGTCCCCCCGCAGAATAGGGGTGTTTTATTTGGAGTTGGTATTTATGTTTTACGGTTTATAGTTAGTTCCGTAGTTCACCTCTAGGTTACTCAAGGAATATTCCTCCAAATTTTAAATACCTAGGTCCACCGGTTTACGCTGGGCATTGTCAGTCAGTCAGTCAGTAGGTATGTCACGGTACTGTTTTATAGGCATGATCAAAATAATGTAATAAAACACATATTTTCATTATTCTGCCCAAAAGTGAAGGGCATCTATACTTATAATAAAGCAGTAACTACTGCTAATAAATCTGCAACAGGAAGATATTTAAAAAAAAACTAGGGTACTAAAAATAAGCTATGTACTGAAAAAAAAAAACATTTTTAAAATTCGTGTCTGTCTGTTAGTCTGTTCACCCATCACGTAAAAACTACTGACCGATTGCAATGCGGTTTTCACTGTTGGATAGCTTAGGGTTTGACTTAAAAACTGGTATACTTATTATTTCAATCCGACGAGAAGAGCAATCGATAAAAACTTTTTGATGGCTGAATGAATTTTGTTTAAATGTTGGTACTCGTATATTGGTATTTTGAGTCTTGGAATAGTAATAGAGATCTTTTAACCTAGAGAAATGGCCACGCGTGCGAATCCGCGGGTACAGCTAGTTTACAATATGATTTTGGTTTCTTATAAATGGGTCACTACTTGACTACCAACATACAAAAAATCAACTGAATACTAGAGTTAGATTGGTCATAATTACTAAGTTTGCATTGAAACCTGGAGTTACGTGATAAAAATGGAATAACTCCATAAATATAAAAATTGCGGAACATACATGGGCGTGATTTGGGTGCCCCTAGGGTGCCTCGGACCTCCACTTATAGCTACATCCTGGGACACCCTGAATTTACATTAGCTGGACCATTTTATCATTTATGTTATGAAGTTCTTAATCCAAGTGATTAATAATAAGTGAATGTACAAATGGGATTCGCTTAGCTGTGAATAATGCAGCTAAAAGTCATTTGATAAAATAGAATAAAAAAAAATGCTTGATCAATCTCATCTACCGATTAAAATGTTATAAAACTTAGATCAACTTGATAAGTCATTACTACATAGTATAAATTGAAGTCGCTTTCCACATCTGTATATCTGTCTGTTTGGCTGCTAACTCCTCCTAAGCCTCCTGCAACGGATTTTGATGCGGTTTTCACTATCAGTTAGATAATTTTTCACCTTTTGTGAAAAAATATGTAACGTACGGTACGACGGCCGGTTGGTCTAGTGGCTAGACCCTACTACGAAATCAAACAGTTGTGGGTTTGAATCCCGCAATAATTTGCAATAATTTGTGTGATAAGCAGAAATTATTGTTTCAGAGTCATGGATGTAATATTCATATCTATGTATGTTTATCCATTTTCTAGTGCCCATAGCACAGGGTATCCTAGTTTGGGGCTAGGTAATTGGTGTGATTTTTTATTATTATTTTATATACCTAATACGAGCATCAAGTTTATAATACAAGATCTGAATGCAGTGAGGGGGAAGAACTACGAGAACTTCACAATTTTCAATTCTTTTCTAAATTACACCCGTGCGAAGCCGGGACGGGTCGCTAGTGTCATATAAACTAGTGATTATAGTAAATTAACCAATTTTTAATAGAAACCTTTTTGATCTACTCCTGTCCGTCCCGGAAGATTTGTGTGATGCTTCAGCTTTTTTACTTTTTTTATGAGATTTCTCTTCTTCAGACCTGAAATCAAACATGGATTACATAAATTTAGGTCTTGTTAGTCCGTACACTTACTGTATTGGTGGAATATTGGTGTCAAAATTATTTGCTTGCCATCTCATACTCCACATTGTGCTTTGTTGAGAAATTTTAGTTGTGCTGTCAAGTTTTTAATTCTAAGTGATGAATCTCTTGAGGCTGGCACTTACACAATATTGCATAATGATATTGTTCTGTACAACTAATCTCGTAAACACTATGCCAGAAGTATTAATGGTTAAGTAAATGTAGACTAGTATAGCTGTAACAAATACTGTAGTCGAACGAGAACGACTGCACAGGTACTGCTGTGGGGATAAAACAACATAAATTTAGAGCAAGTTAGAATATGCGATAAACGTAAGCAAGTGAGCGAGGCAGTTATACAATGCTGTCTTCACCTTCAACATTGGAATTGCACCTGAATAGTAGTAGTTTGTAGAGATGTGCCAAACATAGATTTGTAAACCGAACCAAATAACAAACATTGTTCGGTTTAGCGTTACCGAACCGAATGTTCGGCCAAACTATTCGGTTCCATTTAGGAGCACTTTGCCGCACTAAACACGATTGTACAATACAGGTCTGGGAGGCACCCGGCATTTTAAAACTGATATCTTTTTAAGATGGGCATCATCATTTCTCTACATTTTCGTCAAAAATATGTGTTTTTCGTATGATTAGAGTACCAATCAATCGTTCATAACTAAGCCACAAACTTCGTAATCTGGGATCGAAGTACAACCTCTTGCAACCTTATCAAAAACAAAACGCTACTGGGATGGAGTTAATAAAAACAATTTTAAATAATTAATTACAATTTGATTGGTATTTATTTTCTATTTCATTATGTTATCTGAGATTGAATAAGACATACTCATTAACTATTATTTTAATTGTCACCATAAAAATTGACATCAATGTTAAATAATGTCATGTTTATCTGATATTACTAGTTGGTTTATTTTCCTAATAAAAATGACTAAGTTGAATTATTTCGGCTCGTACTTTAATATGAATTAATTGGTTAATATTTGATATGTATGCTAAATATTTTAAAGTCAATACAAGCTGCAGGCTGGCCTTAAAATTACATAAGATTATTATTCAGTTAATATTCGGCACATCAACTGAATATTCGGCCGAATACCAAACATATAAAACCATGCCGAATACAAATAATTAACAAATATTTGGCGCATCTCTAGTAGTTTGCACAGCGACTTGTAGACAACTTCCGAGACACATACTTGCACTGCAACTACTGGAAGTTAATATGTCTCTTACAATTTATGAGAGCAATAAATAAACTCACAATTTACAATCTTCAGCAGCCTTCTTCAAACCTCCAGGGTCAGAAGTCTTAGGAAAATGTGTATTTGTAACAACTTCTTTTACTGATTCATTTGAAGAATCTGTGTATTCCCCTTCTTCATACTTCTCAGCTCTTTTCCTAGCTTCCTCTTCTGCCTTCTTCACGGTTTCTTCAAAAACAGTGCTGAATTTCAGGTTCTTAATTTGTATTTTACCTTTAGACTTGTCAGACTCCGAATCAGCTTTTTTGCTATCCAATTTTTGCCTCAGATCACCTAACTCGAGTTTTGAGTCTTTAGGAGAGTCCGGCATAGGAATAAGACTGGTGTCCATATTACTATTACAAATAGAATCATCGTTAACAGTTTTGTCTTCTGTTTTGACTGACACACGCCTTTTTGGCTCACTTTTTGGTTCATATTTGATTTCCTCCTTTTTAATTTTTATTTCTTCAGTTTTAACGCTAACCTCGTTTTTAACACGCACTGGTTCAGGTTCACTCTTCTTAATTTTTGGTGACCGCGAGCGGCGTCTCAATGGAGAGCGGCTTTTATGCTTTTTTGACTTACTTTTTTTGCGCTTTTTATGTTTGTGAGAATAATCGGAATCATCAGAACTACTGTTGCTTACACTACGGCTACGTTTTTTCTTTTCTTTCTTGTGCTTTTTCTTGCTTTTCTTTGACTTCTTCGAGGTCATTTCCTCGATTTTAGGCGGATCCGCGTTGAATACACCGAAGAGTTCTGAAAGGATCTCACTCGAAGATTTTGGTGGTTCATCTTTCTTTCGTTCAGGGGTAGTCTTCTCCCGCTTGATTAATAATTCTATTTTATCTATTAAACTCGTCATTTTATTACTTTCTAGTCACAATCAAATTACAAAAAAAACAAACATGGAAAAATAGTTGGTGCTTACTCTGTGGTTAGTTTGTCTGTCTTGTCCAGTGTTGCCAGGACAGATTTGTAAATTTACAGTGTTCTGAATGTAAAAATACAGTAGTTTCGTATAAAAATACAGTAAATCATTCAGTAAATAAAAAAAACAATAAAGTTGAAAATCACATGTACTACTATATATACAAGATGATCTAAACATCCCGATGGGAGGAGGAAATAAAGCAGACAGCAGGTCCAATAATTATGTAGGAGGGTGCCTCTTGACGGACAGTGGAAATTATTAGAGGAGGTCTATTCCATGAGGCAAACCTAAATACGAGATATTTTGTAATTTTTGTTGAAAACTATTGTAAATTCTGTCTATAATAAAAAAAGGCTTTATTATTAACTACCTCAGAATGTATATAATTACGCCACATGATGCTATCTTTGTTGCATTGAAATGTTAGTGTAAAACTCATCATTTCATTTTGTTAATATAAATGGTTATGGTAACAATAAATGTTACAATAACCATTAACTTTATAGTTTTACTTCTTACACAACTCAATCATAAAGAAAAAATCGTCTTAAATTATCATTAACAGCCGGCAATCGCCCATTTTACTGAGTATGGGCACGTAATAGGCATTTATTCTTCTTCTATTATTGATTGCATGGACACCCTATTAGAAAGGGATAAGCTACTATTTTGATGCCTCTCATACGGCTCGTTTATATGAAACACTGCGCAGTCCAGTTATAGTAGAAGTTCGTGCTATTATGTGAAGAAAGCAATAGGACGACAATCCGGCCATACGGGCTTTATGAAGCCGGCCGCTCGCCAGTCCGCCGTGAGTAAGCGATAGCGCACGTCGAATTTTTAAAGTGAAACTTCTAATGCGACTTCCAACAAGGTTGCGTTTAACGTTTAACGCTACCATGGAGGCCTTCCTATTTTCATTTCCACATTACGAACAGTGTGACCATATTTAGCAGGTTCCTGCGATTTTAGCAGGATTAGACTCTCATTTTAGCTCCTAGCAGGATTTTTAGCATTTTATTGAAATCTAGCATTATTTAGCAGCATCCAATAATGTATCCAATAATAGCATCCAATAATAGCAATAATCTGGCAGGATTTATTGAACGCGATTCAAAATGCCCCAAAAGTGCACACAGTACGCTCAAGCCTTTATATTTGAGTTTATTGGTTTCTGGAAGCAGCTCTGATGCCAAACTAACAGATACCGAAAATTTCTGAAGACAAATTGAAACGATGAATTTAATTTAATTTAAATGGTAATGGTAATGGTGGTAAATATAAATAATAATGGTAATGGTAATGGTAAACCCAACATTGTGAATCTTGCGTGGGCTATTATGATTTTACTAATGCCACCCACTTATTGTGAACGAATCATTTCACTGATTAACAATATAAAAATCCGGCTTAGAAATCAGTTCAAAAATAAACGTGACGATTCTAGAATTTTGCATTCCAAAAACGCAAAAAGGAAATATATGAGAAAATGGGTGTGTGAATTTCGAGCCGACAAAAATATGTTAAAATTATCTCTTAACTCATCATCATTATACAAAGGATTTACTAAGGACAGTGATAGTGATGAGTGAATTGTGTTGTAAATAGGAATGAACTGGCCAAGTGCGAGTTGGGCCGCGCACTAAGGGTTCCTTACCACACCACTTTTATTTTTCTTATTATAATTTTACTTTAGAGTGTGTAATCATGCCAAGTTTGCCTCTTACGCTTGTACTTATCACCGCTTAGAGCAAAGACAAAATACGTAATAAGTACTTTTGTTGTATAGGGATCCCCCTTTTTTATTATTATTATTTCTTAATGAATCCGCCATAACATTACAGTCATATTCTATAAACATTTTAATATCTATTACAATTCAAAAGATCATCGTTATCAGTTCCCGCTGCTGGGACACGGGCCTTCTCTCAGAGAGAGAGAGTGAATGGGCCATAATCCGTCAGATTGTATAGCGCAACATGATACCATTCGGATACTATTGCTCTCCAAAGATACAGTATCGGTTCAAAAGATACAGTCGTTAAACGGTAGGACGGACAA
Source organism: Alsophila aescularia (assembly GCA_946251855.1). NCBI lineage: Eukaryota > Metazoa > Arthropoda > Insecta > Lepidoptera > Geometridae > Alsophila > Alsophila aescularia. The sequence goes on along the minus strand of OX276380.1, from coordinate 7,635,805 downwards.
ACAGACAGACAGCGTAGGCTTAAAAATATTATAGTTGACCGTTGACACTCTTTGGGTACGGAACCCTAATAAAAATGACATTCTAATCGTACAAATTGGCATTTTTGTCCATATTTTCTAATGTTTAAGCAATATCTGTGAAAGCAGTAATTTAGCATTATTTGAAGAATGTCTAGCATGTTTTAGCAGTTTTTGTCATTCAGGCTAGCAGAATTTGACATTTGAATCTGGTCACACTGATTACGAAGTTTCACTTCTTCCGCGCGGAGGGTCTCCACGCACTATTTTTGTCGATTGAACAACACTGAAATCATGCCGTTTTGTGTCTTAGAAACAAATCCACCTACAAAAAATAGCTTCTGGGATTTCTTTTCACAAGTAAATAATCGATTTAACGTGTAATTTATACTTAAATAAGAAAATATTTGACCTTTTTTTTTGAAACTCAGAACCTCAACGCCCAAGTATAAGTGTGGCAAGTGAAGTTTTTTTTATTTTTCCCAAAAGATAGGGTATTTTGTAGTTTCGTAGGAAATCGTGTCGTAGTAATGTGTCTTGGTTCCTATCACAAATCATCCACCACCAAGATGAAGAAGGTTAGTAACAAGTGAAGGGAAGGTAGGATACGTTGGGAAAATGTGAGGGGAATCGGGGTGGGTTGGGGGTGTTAATGATGATTTTATGTTTAAATTGAAGTGTTTTTGCAGTAGTTTTCGAATTCAATTTGACTATACTATTTAATAAATATGGCTACCGGAATGTCAGATGAAGGTGGCGCCACCTGGCAATCGTTTTCCTTACCATGATTCTACCGGAAACATAGTCTCACGACGATGGCGCTATTTTTTCTTGCAGGGGAAAAGATTATGAGGAGGTAGTTTATCCAATTCTTGTTGAGCATCGGAACGGAGAAGTCAACTGTAAAGTAGAATATAAGCGACCAGTGGAAAATACAAGCATTTTATACCTGATGGACGAATTTCATTACATCTCAGAAGAGGCGATACACCCAAAAGGTATATCGCCTCTTCTGATATACTTTTTAACGTTTCGTTTTCCTTTTCACTCGGTTATACGCCCACTAATCATGAAATTATCAAGTGTTACGTAAGTTTACATGGCTTGAATTTCTAATCGTAGATAGATTTTTAATTTTGTTTTTTTTTAGCACCATATTGCGCGGTATGTTAAAGTTATCTTGGCTAGGTCTATGCAATAGCAGTGTTACACCTATTTTTATGCGCTTTAGTTGTAGTTAGAGTATGGGTGCTGACGATCAAATGACTTAACTTTGCTTGTTTTTCATGATTATGGATATTCATAACTCTTTTTCAAATAGTTTCTCATTACCGTGATAAATTTGCGTAAATAGTTAGGTAGGGGCAACTCCCTGATAGGGTTATGCGTAAATTATTTGTGTTTATGGAACAGTGTGTACTAAACGCGCGTTCCATACACCTTGGTTGTGCCTATATGGAGCGAGAAAAGAGAAAAATGTTTATTGGCTCAAAAAACATTTAACGAACAAAACAATAATTATATATATCAATAAATATAATTATTATTATATTAATATATTAATATGCGTAATTTACTTGTCTATTACGCACATGTTTTTTTTGATGATTTTATGTATAGTGATTGTGTAGCAGAGCACTGTTAAAGGAAACTGTCACAGATGTAAATTTCAGGTTCGAATTAATAATCCATACCAATATATAAAAGTTAAATGTTGTTTGTTTGTTTTTTGTTGGTTTGTTTGGGGAGCTTTCACGCGATAACGGTTGGACGGATTTTGATGAAAATTTGAATGGAGATAGATAGCTTATACCCTGGAATAAAATATGGAATACTTTTTGTGGAAAATTGAAAGTTTCCTCGGGAAAACTAGGAAATGTATAATAAGGATCTTGAGCATGTTTAGTTTGAAGCTACCCGATGAAATTTAAAGAACAAAACAACAAGAGGTTCTATATAATAATCCTTTTTTCTACACAATGTTAAGTCATAATGTGTGATCAATGAAAATGTTAATAGGATGGTCTTGTCCAATATATCTTTTCCTGGTAATGGTTAACGTTCCTACTTCAACCATAACGTTGGTTGTGCTTAATTAACATGATTTATCTTCTTTTTTTTAATGCAGTTTGTTTTCTTTTGTCATGTTTTTTATGTACCACTATAATAGATGTAGGAATAAAGTATGAATATATTAGAGCAATATTATCTTTACCACTAATACGATCAGAATTTTAGAGACTGTTGAAAATACATCAGTATTATAATTTTGATACTATTACAGAAATAATTTCAAATTGTAAATATTTTATTTCGTTTACTTAAACTAGAATTTTATTATAACACTTTGTTGGTTAGAAGGTTAGGCCAGTTCTTTTTGTGCACTTAATTACTTAATGTATTTTATAACTGAGCAGGCTCAAAATTAATTCTCATGCAGGAAATATTTGAGATATTACCCGTTTTTTTTTAAATATTTGACTAAGCGAAGTAAACTAATTAAACAAGTAAGAGATTCAGATTAGATGTTTGAATTCAGTATTAGGGTAAAGGTTTCACTAGGGAGGTTAAAGAAGTGCACAATTAATATTCACACAAAAATAAATTAGGTTACCCAAAGGGAACACAAAATAGACGCTAGTCGGCTAGATATGCCAGATTTAGTTGGCTAAATGTCGGTTAAAGAAACAAAATTGAATTAGTCAGATTTTATTTTGCTTTAGTTATTGATTTTTGTGAAAGTTATCTGTGAAGGAGAACATGAGCACTCTGTGATGGTTATTATTACTATTTAAATAATTATTTAGTAAAGAAATTAAAATGAAGAATGTTTATTATGTACAGACGTCACTTAAGACCGTTCACATCAGTCTTGATAAATTTTAGATTCAACTTAGTTTCAGCTTAGACTGTAAGGTAAAGCTTCGCAACGCTGAGTTTAAACGTGCCTTATTATGTCATTTTAGTTGAATTTTTATTTGGTATCTGATAATGTATAAATGTTAGCCCTTGGATGATTAAATCGTTAGTTAACAATTACTTTGATATCTGATAATGTTATAAAGTTACCCGGTATTATTATTATCTAACATATGTAATATTACAAAGCTACTTTGGTTAATTGTTATTTAGTTTCATTGATAACTGATAAAATATTTAATTGAATGTTACCCCTCTATAATGAATAATGATAATTGTTAATGATAAATTATAAATATGGTAAATGATTATGATAGATGATAAAGATAAATGATATGTTAAATAATATAGATAAAATAAATTTAAAATGCAAATTATAATGCAAATATACATATAATTATATTGATAAATTAAAAAAGATAAAATAAATAATAATAAAAATGGTAAGGACAAATTAAAATTAATGATTAATTATAATGATAACAGATTATACATGAAAAAAATACAGAAGATTTTAAATGATAAAGTTTAATTAGTAAAGTTAAAATGATAAAGTTTTACTGGTGAAATGATATAATTTAAATGACAAAGGTTAAATGATAGAGATTATAATGATAGAGGATACTATAATGATAAAGCTTAAATGATAAATCTGAAATGATCAAGTTTAAATGATAAAATGATAAAGTTTTACTGATGAAATGATATAATTTAAATTATAAAGGTTAAATGATAGAGATTATAATGATAGAGGATAATATAATGATAAAGCTTATATGATAAATATGAAATGATCAACTTTAAATAATAAAGTTAATATAGTAAAGTTTAAATGATAACGTTTTGTCAAATGATAAATGATAAAGTTCAAATGATAAAATGATAAAGATTTAATAATGAAATATTATAGTTTAAATGATAAAGGTTATATTATGATAGAGTTTATAATAATAGAGTTTACTATATGATAAGGTGTTCAATGATTGAACATGAATATCCATACTCAACTATGAACATTAGCTTATCCGAAGTAAAACACTTCAATTTATTACTCCGTGAATTACATTCATCTGACATAGCTATGCATTGCAGAGTCCGACCGTCAAGCGCCCTAGATAAATATGCTGCGTCGAAGTCAACACTGACAACGCACATGCATAAAATATTATTAGTGTTAATAAACAAAGCGCCCTAGATTAAAGATGCTGCGTTAAGCACTAACACCGACATCACACATATGTCAAATAGTCTTAGTGTTTATACGCAAAACTAGTATATAAGAAGTTAAAGACAACAAATAAAGTCAAGTCGTCGAGTTTCACTCATATCCAAGTCACCACCTACCTACCTAGATGTACCTAGCACCCGCTAGAGGAGCCACCCAGAAAACCCAGCAACCGCTGGTCGAGCAGCCCTAGAAGTGCCTAGCACCCGCTAGAGGAGCCGCCCAGAGGTACCCAGCAACCGCTGGAAGAGCCGCCCAGCATCCGAAACATTTCTTCACAGCTTCTTCTCACTGCGGCCAAGACACCGTTAGCCGTTAGTATGATCGGTCTTGTAAGCCTGCTTGACCGGCAGTGAGAAAATCATTCCCTGTGTACATCGCACGAAGTACACTACCTTACTTCCTACCCCCCTTCCGTCTGTTACCTTAGGTCTCATGGTAACAGACTTATCCGTACTTATCTATATATACATTATATGTTCATATGGTAGGTTAGGACACACACGTTACGGTTACCAGGTAGGGAAGTAGGCGTCACAGTAGGGTAAAAGTAAGGGGACATCTTCTGCTCGTTTGTTCACCCGTGTGTTCACACTGACACACGTCGGGTCGAGCGTCAGCAGTAGGTGTCTGTAAGCTAGGTAGGTAATTCCGCAACCCATCTACTAGTCACACACACGTGCGCCTGCCTAGGTCGCACGTTTGGTCAAGTGATGGCTGGTGGTTTGATATTTGGTCCTTCGAAATATTAAACCGGCAGGTAAAGTTCGTGATCCTCTTGTCCCGTTAGGATATTATTGACTGACTAACTCTTTGGCGTACTTCGGGCTAGCGTACTCAAATAGCACTAGTTTTGGTGTATGTCAAAACGTACTATAAGCACTTAGGTGTCGTTCGTACGGTAGCGGATTAGGTTCCGGCCTCCCACAAGAGGGTCTCACCGGTATTTGAAAAGTCGCATATATCGTAACGAGGTACAGATAACAACTAAGTGTATTTAGGAATTATCCCATAACTAATATCGATAGGAATAGAACTAGGGGCATCAAGAAAAAATTGAGATACAGAAGATAAATTAAACCATAAGAAGCCAAGAAGCGGACTATAACGAGATAAAACAAGTATATACCAACATTAAGAAAGACTCTGCAGTCAGAAAGACTGACAGATATATTGAAGAGAGGAAAACTCGACTGACAGAACTATTTGCTAGAACAACAAACAACCATAGTGTGTTGAAAGAACAAGAAATACTAATCAATCATAAATATATTACTACAAACTACTATGACTCTATTAATGCATTGTATACACAAGCAATAGAGGACCTAGAAAATTGTGAGATCCGAAACCTAGGTCTCAGCCAATTATACCAACCAGAAGACATAGAATCATTAGAAAATGAAACAATCAGCTCACCCAAAATGAATATACAATTATTCCGGATAAGCCAAGTAAAGGAAAAGTTACAAGCAGCCAAACTATGTGCGAAGATAAACTTAACTGGTACTGGGAGTCAACACTAACATCCATACAAAAACAGTGGCAAGAAATAGAAGAAATGCACATACTGATACTAATGGAAGATAACTTGTTAAAGCATACCTATTCTCGGGAGAACATGTTTGAGAACACACAAACTGAAGTCGATAAAGTCATGGAACAGCTCTCTGCAAGACTGAATAAAGAAGCAACATCCAATACAACAAACCATAGAGTGAGACTACCACAAATAATTATTCCAACATTCACTGGTAGTTACGAGTCATGGAGTTCTTTTTACGACTTATTGTTGAAGATAATACACCAAGATGAAACATTATCTGCCACAGAAAAAATGCAGTACCTGAAAACCCATGTAAAAGGAGATGCTGCGAAGTTAATTACACATTTAACAGTTTGTGATGCCAACTATACTACAGCGTGGTCACTGTTAACCAAACGTTACAAGAATGAACGCATAATTGTTAACAAGCACATAGACAACATCTTGAATATACCAAAAATAAAAAAAGGAAACGCTGAGAACCTGAGAACCTTGCATGATACGGTCAATGAAAACGTGGAAGCATTGAAAAGCCAAGATGTTAATGTGTCAACATGGGATCCGATTATGACAAGAATTCTAAGTCGAATTTGGGACCCAGAGACAGATGAAAAATACGAGCAACAAGTAAAAGAACCAGACAAGCCGCAAAGTTTCCCAGAGATGATGCAGTTCCTGGAAAAAAGATTTAAATGTTTGGAAACTACTAGGTCAAACAAAGACGAGCCAGCGTCTTACAAACCACGGGTTGAGTCCTCAAATACACAAAAACTAACAGGTAGATGCTGGTATTGCCATAGTCATGAACACACTGTATACCAATGTGCCAAGTTTAAAGTACTACCAATCCCAGATCGTGTTAAAGCAGTACATGAAAAAAGGATGTGCAGGAATTGCTTAATGCATGAAATGACACAAAGATGTCATAGCACGAAAGAATGCGGATATTGTGGTAAAAAAGGACATCAGTCTTATTTACACCAAGAAAGTCCATATAAATCACAATATACAAAGTCTAAGGTTTAGGCTAAACTAATATAAGCCTAAACGATAACATGTTTACAGGCCCGAGATTACAACAAGACCTAGCAGCAATATTAATACGATGGCGCAAGCATAAGATTGCCTTTATGGCAGATATTGCAAAAATGTATCGTTTTATAAAAGTAAACGAACAAGATTTAAAAACCAACGAATACTATGGAGAGACTCTCCGAAACATCCAATTGACGAATATGAGCTAACGACAGTGACATATGGAACTGCATCGGCACCGTATTTAGCAATTAAAACACTACAGCAGCTTGCAATTGATGAAGGATCAACATACCCGATAGCCAGCCAAGTAGCCCTTCGGGACTTCTATGTAGATGATATCCTATCAGGAGAAAGCACCATTGAGAAATCAAAGAAGCTAAGGGAAGAGGTCACAAATCATACCCAATCCGATGACTTAAATACAATATGACCAATATTGGAACACAATGGCACTTCATTCCTCCATCATTCCCACATTTCGGTGGAATCTGGGAAGCAGGAGTAAGGTCAATGAAGCACCATTTGCGCCGAGTAATAGGAGAACAAACGCTTACCTATGAAAAAATTAATACGTTCCTAAATAAAACCGAAGCTTGCCTAAATTCAAGACCATTATGTGTACAAAGTGAAAATTTGGATGATGACGTAATATTAACACCAAGTCACTTCCTAATCGGACGAGAAGCTGTAGGAGTACCAGATCCAACGGCAAACCTAAACACAGATGCTTTGAACAGATGGAAACAAATTCAAAGAATGAAAAAAGGTTTCTGGGAAAGCTGGACTAAAGACTACTTACACCAACTACAACAGAGATACAAGTGGAAGACAGAAAAAGAAAATTTGACTATAGGAACATTGGTATTTATCAAAGATGAGAACATAACTCCTACTAAATGGGCACTGGCAAAAGTAAAAGAGATTCACCCAAGTGATGACGGATTAATTAGAGTTGTCACTCTTCAAAATTCAACAGGTTCAACTCGGAAACTAAACGTTGCTGAACGTTGTTGCGTGCTGACGTTCGTAGCGCTCGTCGCGGCTTGTCGGCATAACACTCCCAGATGAAGGACTTCAAAATAGTCTGAAACTGGTCGGAGTATTTCCGATCTTCTTTTTCGTGAGTTTTTAGCCGTTTTATTTATATTTAACTATTTTTATGATGGATGTAATGTTTCCATGTTACCACCTGGATTAGTGAACTATGTTTGTTCATAGGTGCTCACAGGATTATTGCGTGAATATGAATTCCAAGGTTATTGCGTGAGCTCATAGGTGTTAAGCTCACAGGATTTTTGCGTGGATTGGTTTCCTCAGGTTGTTGCGTGAGCTAGTAGGTGTTAAGCTCACAGGATTGTTCCGTGGATATGTTTTCCACAGGAAGTTGCATGAGCTCGTGGCTCGAAGGACTATATATATATATATATATATATATATAGTCCTTCCTTTATATATATATATATATATATATATATATATATGATGTTGCGCGAGCTACTAGGTGTTTAGCTCGTAGGATTATTGAGCGGAAATGTTATCCGCAGGGTGTTGCATGAGCTGTTAGGTGTTAAGTTCACAGGTTTATCACATGGATAGACATAATATTCTGTTAGACATTATTTAATGAAGATAAATTACAATGTTAATTTAAAATAAATCTGAGAAAATATTATTATTTTGCATATAATTTTAGGAATAGAGGATAATTTAAAATCCTAGATAAAAAAATGGTTACATTATTGTTAAAATGTTGAGAAAACTATGTTTGCTTACTGGATTGAGTGAGCTTTATTTGCCTACTGCTATTTTATGTTGTTCTTTAAATAGTCATAACTACATAAAAAATTACTATGATTTATACTACTCTCAATCTGCTTAATTATTATTGTAATGTTGAATGATCTCCTAGTAGTCGGTTTGTTGAGTAAATAATGTTTACTAAACGAAAGAAAAGGTTCGTTTTTTGTCCAGGTGCAATGATGTAGCTGCACTTCGGAAGACTCGTCGAGATTTTCCACTACAAGTTGCTTTTCTTAGTTCGGACTGAAGCATTTCTCTTGTAACCAAGTTAGCAGGATTATTACCGGATTCAAGATGATAGCAATGGTTTACTCGGAACATTTCTTTAGGTTACTTTATGTTTTTCGTTCGTGCGTACGGCGTAGCGATGATAGCTGCAGGCATTCATTTGTGTTGACAGTAATTATAAATTAGTAGGTATGTAATTATCCTATTTAGTTATAAATTACGAGATGTGCAAGTGTTAAGCAGAATGGAACCCGATGAAGCATTTATTGATGTAGTTGACATCCGCATCTTTTGGAAGATATACATGTCCAAATGTGCTTGGTAGCAAAGAAATAAAACATCATTTGATTTTTAATCTTAATAGTAGATACTTTGTAGAAACGTAGAATCATATTTAAGTCACAATTTACAAAATAATTGCCATGTGGGCAGCTTCATAATAGGTGCACTCATTCTAACCCCGTTGGTGCTGTGAGTGCATAGGGAATTCAGGAAATGGGCAGCAGCATATTTCTGTAAGTATCAACATGTACTGCGGTCACCGCGCTGCCTCCAAATGTTGTGATTATGGTAAATCGCCCCTATCATCGGGGAGGCCCATGTTCTGCAATGGATTGTAGTTAGGTGCATTGGTGAATTATTGCTAGTTGCTGGATTTGGTCATCTTCAACTAAAACAAGTTTTAAATGTTCAATTATATAGTAGATTTATGTCACTGCAGAAGAGCTGTGGTAGTAAAGTTGTAATATGTGCACTTTGAAATTCAACAACACCGGGTTTCATCCATATTACGTGTGCATTTGCCATCAATGCATGCTTCAGAGGGAATGTTAAGCCGTTGTTGGACCGATCAAGCGCCATTACAGGCCAAAATATTATACAATAACGATGGGCTATAATGTATTTCTACCCTATCTTGCAGTGATGGAGATATTATGACTTCAGAATCAATCCCTCTACTCCGACAAACTGAAATTACCAACTAGTTAAGCAGAATGGAACCCGATGAAGCATTTATTGATGTAGTTGACATCCGATGTTTTGGAAGATATACATGTCCAAATGTGCTTGGTAGCAACGATTAGCTAAGTTAAAGGATTATCTGACTAGATAAATATAATGGTAAAACAATTGTTACAAATTTATATAATTGGTAGGTAGTAAAAATGATAATTACCTCCTCCCCTTTTAATCTTGCTCGCACTTTGTAATTTGTTCCTTGACTTTGTATACATGCTTTCTTGGTGCCCAGAATGGCATTCAGACGGCTGGCAAATTCCTTCGTTGTGAATGTTGCAGTAAACTGTATTTCTTACACTAATTTATTCTGACTGAGATCCAACAATGACTAATGTAGCAATGTCTTTTTGGCCAGAATATGGGCCCCAACCTTTCTTTATGGTATTGTAGCCATCATGTAGCGTTCTTCTCTTTGTTATACTAATTATTCACTTCTCTATCACGTCCGTCGTAATAAAAGTAAAACTAACATAATTTTTCGAAGAAACGAAAACTCGACTTCAATCAAAGAGTATCTTCAATCAGCTAATTTAGACCACAGATTAGACCATTGGCCCAATTCCATTACTTGGCTACAATCGGATTATCACTTTTTTCATAGCAAATTCGACTCTATCGCAAGGCATTAGTGGTTGCGATACTGAGAATTCGATTGAAGCCAAGTTATGGAATCGGGCTGCATATGTAGTTTTAGGATTTCGCAGATACGTTCCGTTTTACGTTTTACTGACAATTCGTATGAAAAATAAAACCCGGTACCTAGTACCGATAAAAATATTTGCTGCGTATTTGTAACATAATCTTATAACGTAATCATACGATTGTCTATTAGCAAATCTGAGCAGTATTTATATGTTGGTAGACAGGGTATGATATTCAAAATTACCACTTTTGAGAAAAGCTGATTTCGTAATCACCGGTGATCATTTTATCCACGGTGATTTCGAAATCACCGGTGACACTCAAAAATCGCACCCCAGCAGCCCGATTACAGAACTTGGCTTCAATCAGATTGACACTTTTTTCATAGCAAAATCGACTCTATCGCAAAGCATTATTGAATTTGATGGCTCGAAACCGTCATGATCAACATTACGTAATCGCACTGCTGGTAGTCTGCTTTCTAGTCTGTGCCCATTTATCAGTCTGTTGTCACTGCAACTGCCTTTGTCCAAAAAGAAAAAAATTATCTACCTTCAAATATTACCCGTTTTTAATAACTTTGTTTCATTTATTAACTACGCAACGCTCTCGTTTAGTTATGTTTCAATAAACTTGAAGGTTATAAGTTTTTTGCGGTTTTTTGTTCTGAAACTATGACAAATTGCAAATGCTCTTTTTCAAAAACATAAAGCTTTCCCTATAAAATAAAAAGTATAAGCGTAGATTGTTTTCTATTCAAGCGATTGAAATTAATAACAAAAAAAAAACACCACGATTGGAAAGAAAATTCACTCAACACTAAAATTCTATCAAAAACTACTACTAAAATTCGTATCGCTCGTATAGGGGATCGGGGAGAGGGTAGGAGAAGCAATACATTTAATCATTTAATAAATACCTACTTTGCAAAGATCTCCTCAAGCTTAACTTTTGTAAGAATTATGTTGGGTTGCGATCTAGAGATCATCCAACCCTAAGCATGGTCCAATCCGCTCCATGGCATAGCCTTCAGTGCTACTTTGAACTCATGGGTATATTTTCGTTATCGGTCAAATCTCTGATCCATAACTGAGTAGAGTAAGACATACACGCGGGATATTTGATCACGTATGAAATGTTACAGCATTCTTAAGACAGCCCATCCTAGCTGGGTTCGTCTAGATATCTCCTTCATTTGGAAGTTTCGGCAAAAGAATAATCATGTCTAAGATATAGGTACAACCTTCTTTAGCGAACATTGGGAGAGGAGGATGATTAGGCGGTAGTTCTGTAGTTTTGAAACCTTTATTAAAAAAAAACGAAGAAGTTCTAAAAAAAAAAAGTTTATGTTGTTTTGGCTGTGGATAGAAATAAAAAATACCATAGTTCGTTTGTTATTTTTATTGTTTTCTCAATACCTTTGCAAGGTAGTAAGGTGATAAACTGATTAACGGTACAGAAGGGACACTACTTTTCCTGTAAGTATAACATACCTACCTATCACTTCACTTCCGAGTTACAACATTCCGAAGTTCCAAGGACGGAATAGTGTCCTTTTTTATAAATGTGAGTAGACAGAGGAATGTGTACAGCAAAATGTTCTTACAATTAGGAATCTGAAGAAACTTGACCTACTTGACAATGTATGTTCCTACTTTTAGTAGGTAAGCTTTAGCATGACTTCATGAGTGATTTCTAGCAGCATGTGCATTATCACAGGAGGTATTTCCACGAACTAGAAACATAATGTTGTAGACCTACTTACTTCATTTTAAAGAGTCCTTAACTTTTGAAAAAGGTATCTCTAAAATAACACCCGTTGAAGAATTATACATACCAATGACGATTTGTAACCTTGCGTGTTATCATAATTTTTGAGAAATTATATCCCTATCGTTTGAAAAATTATACAGACAGATACAATCAAAGTAACTAATTAGTTCTACAAAGTCAATTAATAATATTTGGCGTTTTTTCAAATAAATGGTCTCGGAAGCATTATAATTGAGCAAAATATTGCTGATTCAGCAGTTAAATATATAGTACGAGAGCCCAAGACCAACATTTTTGACCCCTCGTTTTACGGCCAAACCCTGTCGATAGATTCGATTACCCTGAACCGAAAAATACTAATTTCAAATTAAAAATGACAACTAATTTTACCAATAACTGTAGCATTTGTCTGATTTTCGGAAAATAGTTGAATGATAGATTTATGATACCAAGAACAGGGTTTCAGGCGCCAGTAGCGTAGTAAACCCAGGAGACCATTTGAAGAAATATAAATGAGGCAAAAAATACATTACAGCATACCTTCTGAAAATCTTGTTTACAAGTGAGCAAGTGAGTTTGGATCTGTAGTTGCGAATAAAGTAAGGTACTTATACCTTATTGAGGCCGTTTTGAAAATGGTAACATTTATTTTGATAACTGTTGGACGTAGTAAAATAAGTTGCCCAGGGGCCCGACCACAGAACTTGGCTTCAATCAGATTGTCACTTTTTTTCATAGCAATTTCGACTCTATCGCAAGGCACTAATGAATTTGACGGCTTGAAACCGATATGATCAACATTACGTAATCGCAATGCGGATGTAGAAAACATTGATATCAGACAAATTCACCTTGCTCATCAGACAACTTTTCATACACGTTTCAATACGATTCGATACTCGCTATTAGGATTATTATAGGCGACATCGTGGCGACATTGAAATAGTCTGGAAACAGTATTTTGGTAATCCCGGTAGCCATACAAATGGTTAAAAATAAATGAAACCAGATTGATAGTGTACAGTTCGTTTAAATTCCGTTACATTTTTCAAAATCCTAAATAGCCATCCTTTATTCTGAGAGGATGCCAAATCATGCCTTGGTGTGATTTGGTATCCTCTCCGAATACGGTGAAATTGTTGGTTCATATTTTTGCGCATACTCTCGCTGCAATGCTTGTTGCTGCGAAGGTATTGATACTCTTATTTTATTTTATAGATTTCTATTTTCATGTGTTTATATTAGTTATCATTAGACTTTAGGTAACTGCTTGGCTTGTTAACAAAATTGTTTCATGCTGCGTGCACATTTTTAGGGACACTGTCTTGTCCAAAACTATTTTGTACCCACCTATCCATCAGGTTTATATTGAGAGTGTTCTGTATTATCCAGACGGTACTAACAGATGTAATATGATAATACCGTCATATTACATCTGATAATACCGTCTGGCAATATTTATTTTGTCATAGCAGAAATGGAGGCACATTAAAATGATCAAATCGATGTACAATTTCAATATCAGATGTAATATGATTATACCGTCTGGCAATATTTCTTTTGTCATAGCAGAAATGGAGGCACATTAAAATGTCAAAATCGTCAAAATCAGTGGCCCAATTACAGAACTTGGTTACAATCGGATTATCACTTTTTTCATAGCAATTTCGACTCTATTGCAAGGCATTAGTGGTTGCGATATTGAGAATTCGATTGAAGCCAAGTTATATGGTCGGGCCGCAGATATAATATGATTACACCGTCTACGTCTGGCAATATTTCTTTTGTCATAGCAGAAATGGGCCTCCACGCAGCAGCTATACGTTTCTGACGTTACTGGCCCGCTAGTCAGGGATCACTTAATCTAACGATTTTGTACGTCTACCGTAAAACTATGGTACTCAAGTATGTTTTGGTCGTGGGCTCTGATACTATACTTTGAATTAAATTAGAATAAAAAAAACATTGAATAATGCTTGCAACAAGCGTTAACAGAATTTAAATTATGTGTACCTACTATGCATGCATAAAGCTAAATGATATTACTTTTTCAGTGTTTGTTTGTAGGAAGACAAAATGTTTAAAATCAGCCAATATTTAAATAAAAGCAATATAATAGATTATCACACATTAATATCTCTGATATAATCAAGTACCTACTTATACACCTAAATCGACAATAATAATAAAATAAACACTTCTACGAATACAATAGTAGCAAACTTTTTCACTAAGTTTAGTATAAACGTCGATATTTGTTGTAAAATACATTCCTTCCCGTATTAAAATACCTACCTATCTACGTTTTCGTATCAAATTGCCATTTTATACTTCCCAACAATCTATTCTTGACGTATAAAACTGGGCTGGTTTTAAGAAAAGTCTATGTCTAACTATAATCTGAAAACTAGACAGTATCTAGAACCCCTACCTTTTTCTTTGAAGGATTTAAAATCTGAAATAATCATGGGGGTTTTTGCAAAAAAAATATGTAAGTATTCAAGTAATTATGCTACGGCTAGTTTTCAGTGAATAAAATAGCAATTATAACTACAACATAAAAAATAGTTACCATTGAATTTTGTAATAAAATAATTCAACATTTAAAATGATATCTTTTATTTTTGCGTTGTCCAGTGCATGCATCCAAATAGAACTGTGCAATCTGCAGTGGAGTGATGGTAAACTTTCTCTCTCATCAGTTTCTTTATAAATTTTAACAGTTTTAAAGGATTAAACACTTGTTAACAAGGTTCTAACAGTTTTATCACACAAATCATTATAGGGTCCCAAAAATGTAACCAGACCATGAGATAGAATGTTCCTGCTCGATCAACGAAGTTCGAAGCGCTCGCCTAAATGACTCGTTGAATGAATTGGAACCCTGTGGCTTTTCTGTCTGGAGGTAAAGTAACAGAGACTGACAGGGTTCCAAATGGTTACGAATCGCTATAATCATTGAGATCGTAACTAGGCGCTCGAGAGCGCAGCAACGGCTATCGCTCTCGCATCTGATCCAGAAGCGATGAACCCGGCTTCAGCTATGAATCAACAAGTATCAAAACGTATTGAGAAACGTTCAACAAGAAAGCCATTCGTTGTAGACTCGAAATAGACTCTAAAGAGATTTAAAAACAGCAGAAAAATACCGCGGAGCGCTGTCGTTCGCTCAGACCGAGAGCACTAGCCGCTCGAATCTTAAAGCTACTACTAGAATTTTCTAGGCGATCAAAGACCGCAAGCTAATATTTCAAAAGTCTTAAAAAAATAAAATCTGCTAGTGATCAACGTTCGAGTTAGCGGGGGCGGAGAACGGCGCGCACCGTTCGGAAACGTTTCTCGAAGCCGAGTTTGCAGTAGAGGGCGCGGGACGCGTCGTTCTCGGGGCGGATGACGACGAAGGGCTTGTAGCCTCGGGCGGCGACTTCTTTAGTGAGCCTGCGGGCTAGATATATCCCGTAGCCCTTCCTGCGGAACTCGGGGCGCGTCTGCATCGAGAACATAGCACCGTAGTAGGACTGCACCATCCAGGCGGCGAGCTCGCCTTCCACAAAGATGCCGTAAGCGGGCAGCTCTGCGACCAGCTTCTCGAACACTTCGCGGCACTCGATGTCGCTCGCCGGGTACAGATCGTACACGGCCTTCATGTGCTCCGGTTTCAGGCGAACTAGCTCCACGTCCGATGGCAGTCTGTCGACAAATGCGAAATATTCAAACTCAATACTTTCAGTTCAGTGACTTTGGCTGTAAATAAAAATTCAGGAGATAAAATTTTCTGGAAGATGTCGGAAATAGGCTCTTGATAGGTAGCGAGAGAGTTCCTGAACAAAACAAAACTAAGAACCAACAAATGCCCGACTTGTAGAAATGGGATATTTACCATTTATTTTGAGTTCTTGATAATTTTGCACCATTAGAGGTGCCATCACATAAAATTAAAATCCCGTTTTTAATGATAATTCTAAAGTTAGTGGCCTTATCTGGATGAAACCTTATTGACCGAAGTTGCGCGAAGCGCGAGCGAAGCGTCTCCGTTTCAGCTTGGGCAAAAATGCTTTCGTATGCCCGGATCGCTGTTCTCCTCTACAGGTCGCATTTCTCAACTGATCTAGACGAAACTTAGTATACAGGTTTAACGATTTTTTAGAATTTTTAGTCGTTGGGGATTTTTGATAGGGGGTGTATTTCCCCTAAAAAGGGGCAAAAAGGAGGTTACTGAATATCTCCGCCTTATTAGATTCGATTTCGATGGTTATTTTTTTATTTGAAAGGTACATTACGTTGGTCTCATAAAAAATTGGTGAAGATCTAATGAGGATCTTCGGCGTGACAAGCTGAATAGCTCATCAAAATGCAGTTAATTGCTCACTTTTAGGTTTCTTCCAGTTGAATCAGCCCTTTAACTACTAGGTAGGGATTGTAGGAGCACCTTGGTTATTAATGTTAGTTTTACAATAAGGTAAAACTAACATTAATAATTAATAGTAGGTAGATGGCGCTACTGTGCACCACTACATTGTTTGCAAAAAAGTTTGTACTCGCGAGGTCTACAGCTCATATAGAGCCACTAGTATAAAACGGCCTTCTTAGGAGGAACGATAACGTCTTGAAGTGTGCTTCAAATCCCTCTTGAACCGAGTAGTGTGGCGTGAATTTACTATACTGACCCATCAGTATTCGCCTCCGTCGGTGGATCGTCACACACGTAGACATCGCCTGTGATCTTGTCGTGCGCCTCATAGCGCCTCTCGAATCGGCTGACGATGGCCTCATGCGTGAAGTTCAGGTACAATGGCTGCGTCAGGTCGAGGAGCTTGTCCTCGGAGGTCAGCAAGTCGACTAGTTCAGCTCGCTCGGATGGACAAAATACGGTGACGCTTTCGTATATTTGTCTGTTTGGCTGGAAGAATAGAAGTTGCATATCATTAATGAGTGACTGATTCAAAACATAGGATTATTAGTATCTACACTTATTATACTTACGGATTTATGTTCTACTGTGTTATTAGACACCAAGGGATTCTCTTTGGTCAAAATCTCTATCTTTACTAGTGTGTGAGGGCGTGTGGGAGTGTGTGTGCGTGTGTGTGTGTGTGTGTGTGTGTGTGTGTGTGTGTGTGTGTGTATGTGTATGTATGTGTGTGTGTGTGTGTGTGTGTGTGTGTGTGTGTTTGTGTGTGTGTGTATCGTATGAAGTAATGCTGACTGTTCTACTAGGAGTAAAGTGTTCTATGCTGCTCTATCAATTTAAGCTATAATAGAGCAGCTTCTGGAAAATACTAGTGTTGTATATAGTGCCCGTATTGGTACTTGAATTTGGCGCGGTCATTACCTTTCCCTCTGATTAATTTCCAACCAAAAGATCCCCAATAAAACAAACGAAATTCCAACTTGCTGAGAACGTTAAAATGTTAAACCTAGATATGAATCTAACATTTCCTGCAAGCGACGTTCGCCGCTTCTAAGAAACTAATTAGGTACAAAATAAAGGGCGTCATTATGAATAACGGATGAAAAATTACGGTCTATGGAGAACTGCATGTTTTCAAATATGGGAAATTTCCCTCATTTGAGCGATACAATTATTCAAATAGAGAAAATACTTGAGCCCCAAAAACATTGGTGCTACCTACGAATGATAAATGATAAAGTAGAAGTACTTTTAAAGAAACCTCAAAATAAAACCTTATTTTAATATATTTTTCTCAGAACCTACCTTTCTCTTACTTTCTTTATGACACACTAGGCAAGCAGCAGTGGGTTCCAGCTTGCTTAATAAACAGATCTCCAAATCGATGCGACACGATATGCGTTATTATTGTACATATACTTATTGTATTCAGAACGCAATAGAGCGGAACAAGGGCTCCAAAGTGTTTGCAAGAGATCTGTCTATTGGGCAAAGACTGTCGACGAAGCTGTGGATCACCGACAGTGATAGCATCGTTTCGTCGAAGCCAGAGATTTTGAGTGAGTTCGAGAAGCTTTATGGCAGTTATACACCTCATCGCGTAGTCCTCCTAGCATGACTAGCGATGCATGAGCCCTTTTGACCTGACATTATACCGAAGATATCCCGGACGTCAGCCTATACGAGATCAGAATGGCTCTTAAACAGCTTAAGAGCAACAAGGCACCAAGGGAGGACGGAATAACGACAGAGCTACTGAAACCGAGTGGAACACCGGTACTTAAAGTCCTTCAGAAGCTGTTTAACTCCGTCATCTTCGAGGGTAATACACCAGAGGCATGGCACAGGAGTGTAGTGGTGTTGTTCTTTAAGAAAGTCAGATTTCTCTTTCTCAACATGCTCTTGAAGAATTATAGGTCCATTTCGCTTCTGAGTCACGTCTATAAGCAGTTTTCGATAGTATTTACAAACCGCATCGCTCGTAGGTTTGATGACTTTCAGTCTCCCAAACAAGCTGGATTCCAGAAAGACTTTAGCACCATAGACCACATCCATACGCTCCAGCAGATTATACAGAAGACCGAAGAGTATAATCGGCCACTATGTCTAGTGTTTGTGGACTACGAGAAAGCCTTTGATTCAATCGAGACCTGGCCAGTGCTACAGTCATTACAGCGGTGCCAGATTGACTACCGGTACATCAAAGTGTTGAAGTATTTGTACAGCAAGGCCACCATGACTGTCCGTCTCCAAGATCAGAACACGAATTCTATCAATTGCAAAAAGGGGTGAGACAGGAAGACGTTATTTCTCCAAAACTGTTCACCTCTGTACTGGAAGATATATTCAAGCTTCTGAACTGGAACGGATATAGTGTTAACATCAATGGCGAATATCTCACTCACCTCCGATTTGCTGATAATATAGTCATCATGGCAGAAACCCTGGAAGACCTAAGCACAATGATCAGTGACCTCAATATTGTTTCCCAACAGGTGTGTCTTAAAATGAACATGGGAAAGACGAAAATCATGTAAAATGCCCATGTCGCACCCATGCATGTCCGTTTATGTTGAGAACGATATCATTGAACATGTTGGTCACTATGTCTACTTAGGTCAGACGGTCCAACTGGGTTGATCTAACTTCGATAAAGAGGTCTACCGACAAATCCAACTCGGATGGGCAGCGTTCGGGAAATAACGCCATATCTTCTCGTCGCAGATACCGCAGAGCCTCAAGACCAAAGTTTATTATAATAGTGCGCGCTGTCAATTATGGCATACGGTACTGAGACGTGGTCGCTAACTATTGGTCTCATACACGAGCCGCAGCATGCATTGGACAGAGCTACGAGTAAGCTCGGTGTTTCACTACGTGATAGAATCCGAAACTAGGAAATCCGTAGAAGAACCAAGGTACCCGACATAGCTCTCAGAGTTTGCAAGTTGAAGTGGCAATGGGCAGACAATATAGTTTGCAGAACTAACAACCGCTGGGGAATAAAGGTTCTAGAATGGTGACCACGTACAAGCAAGCGAAGTGTAGGGAGACCCCACACGATGGACCGATGACATTGTTGCCATCGCAGGAAGTCGGTGGATGGAGGTGGCACAAGATCGCTTGTCATGGCGTTCTTTGGAGAAGGCCTATGTTCAGCAGTGGACTTCTAAAGGTTGATATGATGGTGATGAGGCAAGCAGCAATTAAAACTATACAGCTCAAGAAATCAGAAACCTATAGGTTCAAAATTTAACAACAACTATTCCTTTGCTTGTTTTCTTGTATTTAAAATAGTTTTTTTTTTTACAAATATACAAAAACCCGACTGCGTACAAATTTATTGACTGCGAGCTAACCGCCCGCAAAAATAATCACACTAATATTATAGAGGCGAAAGTTTGTATGTATGTGTATGTTTGATACTTCTTCACGCTTAAACGGCTGCACGGATTTAGATGAAATTCAGTATGAAGGTAGCTTCTACCCTGGATTTGCACGGTTCTTGAGAGACGCGGGTGAAACCGCGGGGCACAGCTAGTATTTTTATAAATTTAATGTTACTTTTTTACTAACATATTTTACTTTACGTTGATAGTTGCAATTGCAACATTAGACTGTAACATTAACTTGAATAATCTGAATTTTGTAAGAAGCTTAAAAGAAAATTGCTACTGTTTAGTTATAAGAATTATATATTTTAGAAGTATTTTGATACCTCACTCAAGGTTTTGGTAATTTTTGTTCCGTCGGAAATACGATATGGCAGCTGTAAGCCGCCATATTAGTTTTCATGAAACTTCATATATCCTATAGCACTCTCTTGATCAAGACGAATCCAATGCTAACTCATTTATCAAAATCCCGTTATCAAAAAGCCGTTTAGGCTGTAGGAAGCACCTAAGAAACGTACAAACATACATACATACAGCCCAAACACATAACCCTCCTCAGTCAGGTAAAAACAAAGTCGCTTTCCGCCGTCTGTCCCTCTATTTTTAACTACGTAAGGGATTTTAATGCGGTTTTCATTTAAAGATAGAGTGATTCAAGAGGAAGGATTATGCGTTTAGTTTGATATTGTTTTCTGTTAATTTGTTGGAATGTGACGATAAATGTTCAAGATGTCGGATGAAATCAATAAATATTGATAAAACAAAGTCGCTTCCCGCCATCTGTACCCTTAGACGTTTTAAACTACGCAATGGATTTTAATGCGGTTTTCACCATCAGTTAGATTATTTTTCACGGAAGGTTTATGTATAATATAATAAAATTATATTAATTTATAATTATATCATATAATTATATAATAAAATTATATTATTATAATTATATAATATTACATTGTATTATTATTATAAAATGATATAATATAATATTATATTATTATTATATAATATTATAAAGAGGAAAGATTTGATTGTTTGTTTGTTTATAATGGATAAACTCAAAAAAAACAGGCCCGATTCTAAAAATTGTTTCACATAAAGAAAGCTATATTATCAGCGAGTAACACTAGCAGGATTTTATTTATCAAAAAGTTAAGAGTTGCCTTCGAAAATTGCAATAATGAAAACAGAGGTATTAAATTTTGCAAAAAAACTCGATTACTTTGTATCACAATCCAAAGATTATATAAATACTACGTAAGATCACAAACTAAGAAGGAGATACGGGTCTTTGTATATGGAACGTTGCCATGGAAATGAAATCACAGAACATCTAATAATCATTGACGTAGGAAATGTTCTATGCTAATAACGAAACACGAAATAGTAACCGTAATTCAACCTCCTTGCGTTAAACAGAATATACGAAACGGTACGTGAGTATAAAACCTAAAACATAAACATTTCGTGTAAGAAATTGTTGTTGTTCTATTTGTCCAAATAAAATACCTACAATTTTATTTTTATATCTACCCGTGCAAAGCCGGGGCGGGTCGCTAGTGTATAATAATACGAGCATACGAGACCTGAACGTAGCAAGGGGGAGGCGTCCCCCGAAGCGGAGTGAAGGTAGCCTGGGCGGGTCGCTATATAGATAAAAATTAATTAATTTTTAGTTTGCCTTGGCGGCAGAGGCGTACTCGCTATTATTATTATTTACAGTACTTGTAAGACATACTCCAGGAGCTTGTGGCGACGACGAACGGTACAATTTTCTTAATTTCGAATGCGGCTTTCTAACAGCCAAGCTAGAAAGCCGCAGTCAACTACTTTATTATCACGAATTACGAAATTAAGTATTTTACACTTTCCCATTTCTACCGTTATTAGTTTACTTATCTTCTCGCTGTAATTTATACCTATTTTAATAGTAAACTAGCTGTACCCGCGGCTTCGCACGCGTGGTAATTTCTCTAGGTTAAAAGTACTCTATGTAATATTCCAAGACCTAAAATATATCAACATTTGAGCTAAATTTTTCAGTTTCAATATTTTTATTCGTTTACTCGGCGTCTACTCATCAGATTGAAATACAAATTATACCAGTTTTTAAGTTAAACCTTAAGCTATCCACTAGTGAAAACTGCATCGCAATCGCAATAGCATCAAATCGGTCCAGTGGTTTTTACGTGATGCACGAACAAAAACAATATACAGCGAGAAACGATTTAAAAAGAAAACTTGCTCAAAAAAAACAGACGGTTTTTTTTAATTATCTTCGTTTAGATGACTTTTTCGCTCATATTGCTTTATTATAAGCAAAGGTATTTTTTTACTTTAAAACTAACATAACTTTGGATCCCTATATCGCAGGAACCTTGTGTTCTTTCGGGATAAAATTTATGACCAACTTTAACCCACCATATAAAATATGTCTGTGTCAAGTTAAGTTGCATCAAAATCCGTCTAGTAGTTTCTGCGTGATACGTGTTCTTTTAAATAACTTCCAACC
Organism: Alsophila aescularia; assembly: GCA_946251855.1. Classification (NCBI taxonomy): domain Eukaryota; kingdom Metazoa; phylum Arthropoda; class Insecta; order Lepidoptera; family Geometridae; genus Alsophila; species Alsophila aescularia. The sequence continues at coordinate 7,613,281 of OX276380.1, read as the reverse complement.
AATATCCTCCGGGAACCCTTCCATTTTTTGGGATAAAAAGTATCTAATGTCTTACCTCGTAGTATGAACTCAAATCATACCAAGTTTCAGTTGAATTCATTCAGTATTTTCGGCATGATACTCGGGCAAGATACAGACAGACAGACAGACAAAAATGAAAAAATATACAGTTTTGGCTTTAGTATCGAATATGAAAAGTATCCTATGTCCTACCTCGTAGTATGAACTCAAATCATACCAAGTTTCATTTGAATTCATTCAGTAGTTTTGGCGTGATGCGTGGCTAAGATACAAACAGACAGACAGAAAAACAAAAAAAAAACTGATTTGGCTCCAGTATCGAATACCCCGCCAAAATAAATATTCTAAATATCTTCAATGTACAGAATTAGACCTGTTACAGTTTTATTATAAGTAAAGAAGATACGAGTGAGTTAGATAAGTTCGTTACTACAAATATATACGCAATTATTTAATTTTGTTACTTAATAGGATAAATAGGATCATTTTCGTTCATTTTGTGCACGATTAAGTTTCTTCGATCATGTTATTTTCTGCTGTTTTTGCCTCCGCAGTTTTTTTGAATTGTTTTATATTGGTCTGAAACATTGGCTTTATTTCCTTGTACCTAAAACCTTTCTTGAAAAATTAATGAAACTAGATTGTTTTAAACTTACCGTACTGGTACATCCAGGGAAATGCAGACAAATCGGGTCTTCCGGCCAATTCTTCGCTACATAAAAATTGAAGTTCCACACCTTGTTGTTTAGATATGTTTGAATCGTCTGATGAAACTAGAAACAGAAAATATAAATATATATATATATATATATAAATAGATTCGGGACAATTCACATCAAAATTTAGCCCCAAACTAGGATACGCTGTACTATGTTTACTAGACAACGGATAAAGATACATAGATACATTACATCCATGACTCGGAAACAAACATTTCTGCTCATCACACAAATGATTGCACCTTGCGGGATTTGAACCGCGACTGTTGGTTGACCACTTGTACGTAGTACTATTAATTATTCTGTGCCACTTGACTAACCGGTTGTCTAATTGTAGCATGTTAAATCATGACTCCAAGGGAGTTTTGTCATAAATCCCGATTTAATAAATTATATTGGGTACAACGCCATCTGGCGAGGAGGGGCGTCTTCTTCTTCTCTTCTATCGCATATAATGCCGGCGTTAGCAAGACCTATTGGTAGAAGCGCCATCTAATGGATCGAGGTGCGTTTTCTCCTCAAGTGGAAACCAGTCTCGAACTTTAGTAAGCAACGCCGAACGACCGTCCGCTGCGTTTCGTAGTCGGCCAGTCGATAAATGATCAAATGAAAGCGATGTTTACTAAAGATAGAGTGTTAATTTTTCATCATGGTTGAAATGGTAAATCCACGCAGCGACAGCTAGTGTCAAGAGACATGAACTAGAAGAAATGTGTAAACGATGCGGAAACCTCTGTCGAGAAGTAGCGCAACTTTTGGTGATACCCTTATAATAAAGGTTTCAGGATTTCAGCTTCAAACAAAGGGTAAAATATTTGGAAAATCCGGCATAAGCCGTATCTTTGAGTTGGCGAATAAATCAGAAATTCAGAGGGCAGCGATTCATATGTCAAAAACAATTTACACATACAAATCGCTTGCAATGGAATGGAATGAAATTTTTGACAGGTCGAGTAGACCGCAAAAAGATTCTAGTTGATTTTGTTGTTTTTATATGAAGTTGAGATAAAAAACAAGTTAATCACGGCGGAACTTGACTGGATTGCACCGGTGCTTGCTGAAGGACTGTGACCCGTATAGCTAGGCCGACAGGGTCTGAATTGCGATGCAAGCTGCAGTGTTATTTCCAGAGGCTTCTGGAAGCCGGATGTAATGTTTCGGGCTCCAGTTTGCTACTCATCATAAAATACAGTATTCGTATAAATACGAAGAGGAAGGCCTGCTGGGAGCATTTCCAATACGGACAGTGAATTAGTTTGTTTCAAATAGTTTGCACGTGATTGAGATCGGCGCAGGTGAGAAAATTGTTTGTTCCTGGATTTCAGTAGATTCTGTGCGAAATCGACATTGTGTTTATGGGTCTTAATTCGCAGCCAGCAGCGGGCACGCAGTCTATATTTATACATCAAAATGATTAAAAGACGCGAGCAGAGCGATCGCAAAAATGTTGAGCTATTTCTCTTAGTGTGTAAAATGAAATGTAATATTTAGCCGTATTGAAAAACCAAAAGAATTTTAGAAGAAACCAAGCAAAATTTTTGTATCGATGCTGAAATTAATTGATAATAATCATAATCATAACCATACAAAAATCATTGTATGGACAAGCACAAAAGGTGAGGACGAGCGAAGCGAGCGTGAAATATGAATTATTTCTTTAAAGTATTGTTTTGATTTCAAAAAATAACACTGAAATGAGTAATAAAAAGCGCGAACGTAGCGAGGGCGGTTTTTTTTAAATAATTTTGTTTCAACGTACCTACCCACATATCGAAACACAATGGCTGTAAGCATAGAAAAATAATGAAAAAAACTATAACCAATACTGACAGAGATCGCGAAAATGTTGAACTACTAATACTTGCATAGAAATTAAAAAGTGCTTAAAAGACGAGCTTTTTCACTGTAAAAATAATTCATAATTCCCAATTATATAGCTTTTAACAACAAAAACTTGTAAACAATGTGCGGAGCCGTTTTGGCGGGAACATTTTTTCGTTCGTGTGTATATTTTTATATAGTTTTATTACTGTTTAGAATTTTTTCGAGGATCTTTATTGTTTTATACATTATGTCATTTATTGTAATAAACTTTTCATCAAATATAAGTTTTGTTCGGCGATTTCCCGCCAATATCTTTGGGTGCTGAATGCTGATATTAGAATTATTATAATGATTGCATATATTTTTTTACTTATTTTAGAGAGGAAATGTTATAGAGAAACAGAGGATATAAAAACAAAATTGAAAAAATGTGTTTATTTAAAGTAAAGGTTTTTCTTGGAATGGAATGAAATTCAAATTGAAAATAATCGGTCAATTGGCTTCTCTGCATTTGGCTACCTTTTTTTTAATCTCTAGGTGGGGGCAGCTGCCCCCCCTTGGCGACGCCCTTGAGTACATAACTACTTGTCAAGCAAAAAATCTGTCTGTCAAAATTAACTAACGGTACTTGAGTAATTTATGACACTCTTTTTATTAACGTTTAGTCAAATACTGGGGCAGCACTGCGCTATTAACTGTTCTTAGTTATTTCTCGCGCCGGAAAAACTTTGAATAAAATGCAATTCCGTGGTTCGGTAAAAGTCACCAACAGATCCTAAGTAATTTATATCAAGGTAATTGCACGTTTTTCGGTCTTTACGTTCTCCGAAATCTAACTAAAGTTTATAAATTAAAGCAAAACCAACTCAAGTTTTTGTTTTTTGAAAATGCTAGATTTAACTATCTTACTTTTTATTTTATATCTCAGTCACGTCACAAATTATTTTTTTGGCTGCAGTGTAAAAATATCAATATTTTGTTCATAGAAACCATTTTTGTACCCATAAGCGTTGATCAGTTATGCCGATTATAAGATCATAAAAACTTTAAAACGCGATTATCTATAAACTAGCTTTTTGCACTTAATGAGTTCTTGCTCGCCAACAACGACATATTATTCATGTAAAGCGAAAAGCGACCTTTTGTAACCTAGAGCAACGCGCTCCCTTGTCGCCCGCACAAGGTTCATACAGACGCGTAGGGAAATCATCCGCTTATTAGGGCATATTCTTAAGAGATACGAATGGCGTTTATAGATTTTAAAATAGGAGAATTATTTAATTGCGCATTGTGTGCGTCAACTAGGACAATATATCGTTCGAATATGCAATTGGCGACACTAGGTTTCATACAAAATTTGGTTGGTTGCTTTTCGATAATTTCCTACTTCAATGGTTGAGACACGATAATTATTGACGGCGTAAGACTAAGACTAGGTTAATTGTTGATAGACCAGGCTCTGCTTTTTAAGGTCTTTTTCCATAAATATGCCGGGTCAACCACAAACCTGATAAATGTGAAACTTAATATATATGTTTTTAAGATCTTTATCTCTCTAAGACTAAGACAAACACATGATTAACAGAATTTAATTCGATACAATTTCATAACAAAAATTACGTTATTTTCGGTTATTTACATATTTCTACTCAACGGGTTAAGTTTTATCTCTAAAATAAATCTCACAGCAAGAAAATATAGTTTATTATCTAATGCAAAATACAAAATTTACCTAACTAAATTATTAGCCTGCCAATAAAATAAATAATTTTTGAGACATACGTCATTTAGTTCTGAGCTAAATTGTGTGTTCAAACAGCGCTAGCGATATTCAACCTTGTTACGCAGGCACTTCAGTGCTTATTGCGGGTAGCGGGTGGCAGAGTGTAGGGGAGGTGGCAGGGGAATGGGGAGTGGGAAATTGTAAAATTGGAGCCTTATTATTAGTAAAGATAACGCCTTCCAGATAATGAGATGGGTTGGATCGATTAAACCAATCTCACACGGAGGATAGGTAGCGTTAATACAGTAGAAATATAGACTAAAAATTATGGTGGATAATAAAAAAATATACAAATGACCTTTAGAGATTCAGGCATGTACTGCACCAAGATATCGGCCACAGCTGGGAGCTCGTCTTCGGGAACTAATCGAAAGTTTTTCCCCTCTGGCACGATTTCCATTTCTGAAACAAAATAAATTCCAAAATGAGCCGAAAGTATTTATTTTGTTCTAACTGTACCCGCGGCTTAGACAGATAAGATTTTTAAGAAAGATCTTGTTCATTAGCTTAAGGCCCCTAGTAGGACACTTTTTTTAAATATCTTCTTTGTACGGTCTTTTTCGTACTTATTGCTTTATTTTAAGTACTAGCTGTACCCGCGGCTTTGATCGCGTCGTCATTTCATTTAAAAGTAGCCCATACTTGTTATTCCAGGACCAAAAGTACCTGTAAAGTACAATGTACTACATTTCTTAAAAATTCGTTCAGCCGTCAAATATTTTTTAATCGATTGCTTGGCATCTAATAATTGGATTAAAATACCAAATGTACCCCAGTTTTTAAGTCAAACCCTAAGCTATCCAACAATGAAAATCACATCACAATCGGTCCAGTAGTTTTTACGTGATGCGTGGACAAACGTACAGACAAACAAACAGACAGGCACGTTTTTTTATAATTGTTATATTCTTGTTCATTAGCTTATTTTAAGTATCCTACACTATATTATTTTTAATTATCTTCTTTGTACAGACTTTTTCGACCTTATTGCTTTATTTATAGATCTTCGTTTTGAATCTCATGCGTTTTGTAGCATTTCAATGCGGGTGAAGAACGCGTACGTCTCTGAAAGGCGTATTGCAGTATTGATCTATGCCACTATTTGATTATGTAGGCATATCGCAGCATTTATGTAACTTAAATAAATAAGTAACTGTACCATCTGAGGTACACATGTTTAGGGATACTGTCTAGCTCAATACTATGACGTATTTGGTTTGTATTTGGTTACCTAACAATTGTAATGAGTGTTCCGTTTTAGGCGCTCAATAAAAAAATGATATGTATAGCAGAAATAAAAGAGGAAAAAATAGTCAGCGGATTTGTGCATTTAACCAGTATCAACTGTGTCACGGCACAGAATATATACACTAACATGTCAAGGTATAACAATTGTAATGAGTGTTCCGTTTTAGGTGCTCAATAAAAAATGAGTGCGGATAATCTTGGATATGTATAGCAGAAATAAAAGAGGAAAAAATGGTCAGCAGATTTGTGCATTTAGCCAGTATCAACTGTGTCAAGGCACAGAATATATACTCTAACATGTCAAGGTATAACAATTGTAATGAGTGTTCCGTTTTAGGTGCTCAATAAAAAATGAGTGCGGATAATCTTGGATATGTATAGCAGAAATAAAAGAGGAAAAAATGGTCAGCAGATTTGTGCATTTAGCCGGTATCAACCGTGTCAAGGTAAGGAGAGGTATGGTAGAGCTCATTGGATAAAAGGTATATTTTTTGAAAATTATAATTGAGATAAACTTTAAAATTGATATGGAGTGCAAAAAGTTTTTTTTTGTCTTTCTTTCTGTGCATCTGTCTGTCTGTCTCATTGAACACGCATCACGCTGAAACTGACGGGTTTTGATGCAACTTTATTTTAAGGCTTCTGTAATTTCCAGAAGTAAACCGTCAAGTTTTGTTTGAAAACAAGCAGATAAACATATACAGACGATCGCGCGTTTGTTATATCATGGGATATTGATAATTTATAACCCTTCGACGTAACCAAAAGCGTAAATTCCCAAAAACGTAGAATGGTACGATTAATATCAAATTCTCATTATGCCATTATACGCGAAAATCGTGAAATACCAAATGCTCGACGATGCCAATGTTTTAAATCATCACATTGACAATAATTCCACTTCGGGTTATTCAGAAAAAAACTCAAAAATTGAAAACAATTCTGTCAATTTACTTAATAAAATAAAATTTTTGACTTTGTAAATTTGTTAGTTTTACCTAAAGTGCAAGTTTCATTTACAATCTCTCATAAAAAGCGCCCTCTTGCAGCTGTTTGTATTGGTAACCAAACTGCTTTTACATGTTGTACTAACAGAACTGTCACTGCTGTGCGGTCGCCCGCGTAACGACCGGTTCTTCTGTGATTTTCTAAAGTGAGAGCAGACGTCCGTCGTTGCGTATTTCGAAAATATATATTACTTAAACAACGCTTTGGACGTCAGAGACCGTGTTGGCATCGTGAATGTTTTAAAATCCAGAAAGCGAACATGTATTCTTCGAAAGTATACCGTAAAGGTATACATTCGAACATTTATGAAGTCACTGGCCGAGCTGAGTTCGGGTATAGTTAGTTTCTAATTTAAGATTTTGCACGGCGTATTTTGAAAATATACCTCCACATAACGCTATTGCAACACAGAAAGTCTGTATGTAAGTTTGTTCACGCATCAAGTAAAAACTACTAAGTCGATTGCGATGCAATTTTCACTATTGGATAGCTTAGGTTTGGAATTAAAAACTGGGATACTTGGTATCCTAATCCGATGATTAGATGCCGAGCAATCGATAAAAAACTATTTGACGGCTGAACAAATTTGAAAAGATTACAGATTTAGTGGTAGGCCTTTTACTTACTTTTTGTAGTGGTAGTATTATCTTAGGCCTCTGCCTGGGGAAGTAAGCACACCTTTGTCAGATATTCAACCGCCATTCAGGAGTGAGTATGGTGAGCGATGGTAGCCTAACGGTTCTATAGTTGAACACCTGATCCTGGAGTGCCCTGTTTTCAGCAGAGACAGATTTGACTTAGAGCAAACACTAGACATAACATTAATTGTACAAAACTTACCGATGATAATTAAAAGTAGAGATAGGAATATATTCTTGGAATTCTGTAGGAAAATAGTAATAAGAGTTAACAATAAAAATAAAGTAAATTAAGAAAAGTATGATGGCAACATATAGTATAGTATATGAGTGTCATCATACAAACAATGTAATTAGTAAATATATAATTAAGGAAATAGTTTAGGAATTCTAATTGTATACTAAAACCTTGTACACATATCCGCCCAGTTCGCATCACGTTTTTGAACACAAAAGTATTAACCCTGAATGAAAGGACTACGTTATCACAGGCTCCGACCATGTTGGAGGAGGACGAAACCAGGGAGGGGGTTTTAGTTGGTAGGTCACCGCAAGGCGGAGTCCAACATAACCGCGGATACCTCCGCGGTATCCATGAGGATTTCCCCCTGCCTGTATAAAAAAAAAAAAAAAAACGATTCTATAGTGCAACTTAAATACCAAGTTCGATCTTAAGCTCCGCACCAATGCCTTTTCTAAGTTATGTTCGGTTTTCCATCGCTCCGTGCTTCGGAGGGCACGTTAAGCTTCCCGGCTTGTTCTTGATTAATAGAAGTCGTTAATAGAAATAGAAGATAGAAGAAGCCATGTCAGAGGACTTGGTACGGCTTGAACAACTCTGACACCAGAGGCTAGCAGTAGCTCCTACGACAAACAAACAAACAAGTAGTGAGTAAATTTAATGATTCCGGCGAAATTACTGGGCAACGAGACTTAAATACCAATGTCTCAGGGTGACGAGCGCAGTGTAGTGAAGTGCAAGATTTTACAACCAAAGATCTGGGTGGCACTGCAACTGTATGTGTAGGCGTGACGCTTACTATCAGTTGAGTGACCTGCTCGACAGGTCATTCAAAAAAAAAAAAAACAAAGTGTATTTGACAAATAAAAAAGAATCAGAAAAAAGCGATGTAGCCTAACGGTTCAATAGTGCAATTTAGCAATGATACTGGGTTCGGTCCTAAGCTGCTAGGTCTCAATGACTGTTCTAAGTTATTTGCGGTTTTTCATTGCTCCATGCTTCGGAGGGCTCGTCAAAAGCTGTCAGTCCCGGCTGTTATTGATTAATAGCAGTCGTTAAGCCATGTCAGACGCCCTCGGGTGGTCTGACAAACTCTGACACCAAAGAGCACCACTACCTCATACGACAAACTAGAAAAACAATAAAACTTCGTAATTACACGGGGTTGCCCAGGGGTCTACCAGGTGGAGGAGTGGAGAGTGGGCGCCCTACACAACTTTAACTACGTTGTGTAGGGAGCCCATCGGACAAGTGGACTGACGGCCTGCGGAAGCAGCCGGCAGAAAATGGATGAGAAGAGCTGAAAGTTCTGTGGCGATCATTGGGAGAGGACGATGTCCAGCAGACGAACTCAAGCTGATGATTCACTAGGGGACAAAATGTGCTGCGACACGTGTCGCCTAGAGATATCGCCATACATCTTGCTACGCAACCCTTTACGTCCAAACATTTGCGAGGCATGAGGTCTGTCGACGTTGGTCGACATCAACTGACTTTCCCCGACATGTCTAGGGACTTATGTCGTGGGAAATTTGTCCCCTAGTGAATACGAATCTTTACATCCATGTTATTTGAAAGCCCATTGGCGGGTAATCGTTTCTATTTATTACAATAATGAACGAACCATTTCCGGTCTATATAATTCGGCTGCAAAACGGAAGTTCCTATTCGGGCGCAACGAAACCATGCCAAGCATAATATGTTATGGGTTCTGTCACGGAAATGTTGTGGAATCGATCGATCAATCTAGGTTGTCGAGTAGAAATATTTTACAACTTGCGGGACCAAGCTAAGCGAAGACGCATAAAAATGATAGAAAAATAATACATAATAAGCTACTCGTAGTATTATAAATAACAAGCTGCACCCCGCGGTTTCACCCGCGTGGATTATGATGATGATGATGAAAAAAATATTATTAAAAATTAAAATGTGTTATTTTTGATGATAAACTGACCTGACCTTTTATTTTAGAAAAAATCGAAAATCCTGAAACATGTGTAAGTTTATTTTGTCTAATGTAGTGTCTTCAAAATAGAGGTGTTTTGTTAAAACTTTAACCTCCATTTTAAACCCCTTGAAATGGACTTTTTCAAAATTAATCTTTTGGTGTACATTGTTACCTCTTTATAAACATACTCTCCAAATATCAAGTCTCTACATTCAGCGGTTAAGAAAATACGTTGTTCCTGCGTTAGACCATTTATGTTAAAGATATGTATTTATTTATTTATTTATTTCGCTTCTTGGAACTTTTTACTAATCAAAGTTACAGAAGATCAGGGAATGCAACAAATGTTGCAATGCCATAAAGTTAACTGTGAAAGAACTATTTAGAAAAAAAGGTAATTTTGGTCCCTTCAATTCAAGATGGCAACCACTCCTCGAGAACGAAAATTAGTTTTTTCCTAAGTACCTCATAACTAAGCAATACAAATCAAAACATGTTCTACTCCACCATTTGTAGGGCAAAGCTTCTTATTTTACTCCAATGACTGGACTATCCTAAATATGGTAAAATTCACCACCATTAGAACCAAGGTCTTTGGTTTACAAAGTAAATTTGAGTGAATGTGTGGTTTAATTTAACAATTTTTTTAAGATTGTAACATGTAAAAGTGATATACCTTGAGAATGGACAAAAAAAAAATGTTTGAGTTTTCAAATTTTGGTAACTCCAGCTTCATGGAAAGGTTAAAACACAATAATTAGTAAAAATTACACTATTATTTGAACGAGTAGACCTTCAGAATGGAGCCTAGTCATTATACATTTCATTAAAATTGGTTCGGTAGTTTTAAGTAAATCCATTTGTCGTCGATTTTTTGTTCAAAGTAGGTACATATTATTATTTGCATAAATCATGAGGAAAATACCCAAAAGCATGCACGTTGGCAAATAGTACCTATTATATGATCTTAATTAGTTACGTAAATAAGGTCGTAACTTACATGGACTAAGTACTCTGTGCGCTTATAAACTAAAGGTAGGCAAAGAAATTCTAAGGTCGAAGAATATTCCACTTTTCCCAAACACAATAATTCCCGAGGTGTGCCAAATGGAATCGTGTCTGTCGAGCGGAACACGAAAACGCACAAAATATGTAACTTATTACGTAAAGTTCGCATCCTAACGTTTTCTATTTATGTACCTAACGAGCCTGAGGGCCAGGTGTTGCCATACCTACGATGGTTTCGTAATAAATTGGAATTTCCATCGTTGCCATGTTCTTCGAATACAATTTAATAAGCCAACCTAATTGGGTAGTTTAGGAAAGACGTTATTTAGATTAGGTACTATTAAATATGCGATTTTCTTTTTATCCGACTGCAGATGGTTATGTTTTTGGGCTGTATCTATGTGAGTCCCTTTTGCGCATCCTACAGCCTAAGAGGCTTGATGGATTTCAATAAATGAGTACTTCTATTATTATAAGTAACTACTATATTACTAAGGAAACTAACAAGGTTAAATTAAAATAAATTATTATAAAAAATTACAGTCGCAGTCTGTTTTGTATAATAATGTATTTCTATAATTAATAATTTGGCTGTGGCAGTCTCGGCTTAGAATAAGACCCCTCCCAATCCTCCCGTGGATGTCGTAAGAGGCGACTAAGGGATTACACACCGGAAGATGGGCAGCAGCGTCCTCCGAGTACATATTTGTTACACTGCGGTCACCAATCCACCTGCCACGCATGGTGACTATAGCATACATAAACTCAAAGTCGCGCAGCGAGCAATGGAGAGAGCTATGCTCGGAGTTTCACTACGTGATAAGATCCGTAACGAGAATTCGTAGAAGAACCAAGGTTATCGACATCAGCTCTCAGAGTTTGCAAGTTGAAGTGGCAATGGGCCGGCCATATAGTTCGCAGAACCGACAACCGCTGGGGAATAAAGGTTTTCGAATGGCGACCACGAACAAGCAATCGAAGTGTAGGGAGCCGCCCACACGATGGACCGACGACAATGAAGCCATCGCAGGAAGTCGATGGATGAAGGTGGCACAAGATCGCTCGTCATGGTGCTCTTTGGGGAAGGCCTATGTTTAGCAGTAGACTTCTAAAGGCTGATATAATTAATTTGTGCTTTTACACGCATTTTCTGTTGCTTGCTTGTGTATGAGTTAGTGCTAGTCTCTGGTGTCAATGAAAGAGGGTAGACCATTTTTTCTGCTCGTCAAAATCTATCCTCCCGCAAATGCGGGTATATACGGATATATACGGATATCTGAAGTAAATATTTCAGTTTATCCGTAATCACGGCCAACAGTTCCGAAATATCAGATACTCAATAAAAATTGTATCCATTGTAAATATCTCGTTTCTAATGACTATAGTTCTGGTGTCAGAGTTTGTCAGCTACCTAATGGCCTCTGTTACGGCATAACAACTGGTTTTTGTCAGCAACACGTGCCGAAGCACAGACCGTTCAAAATTCGCACGTAACATGGAAAAGTCATTGGTGGGGAACCAAGGACCGAACCTGGTATCGTTGACTTCAAACTCGAACTAGTATACCACTCTGCTACTATCGCATTTTTAATATGTATAGAGAGATAACTGACACTGATAACTTGAGTTCTATATGTATAGAGCTGTGATACTGGTATCTTGAGTTCTATGTGTGTAGAGCTGTGATACTGGTATCTTGAGTTCTATATGTATAGAGCTGTGATACTTGTATCTTGAGTTCTATGTGTGTAGAGCTGTGATACTGGTATCTTGAGTTCTATATGTATAGAGCTGTGATACTGGTATCTTGAGTTCTATATGTATAGAGCTGTGATACTGGTATCTTGAGTTCTATATGTGTAGAGCTGTGATACTGGTATCTTGAGTTCTATATGTGTAGAGCTGTGATACTGGTATCTTGAGTTCTATATGTATAGAGCTGTGATACTGGTATCTTGAGTTCTATATGTGTAGAGCTGTGATACTGGTATCTTGAGTTCTATATGTATAGAGCTGTGATACTGGTATCTTGAGTTCTATGTGTGTAGAGCTGTGATACTGGTATCTTGAGTTCTATGTGTATAGAGCTGTGATACTGGTATCTTGAGTTCTATATGTATAGAGCTGTGATACTGGTATCTTGAGTTCTATATGTGTAGAGCTGTGATACTGGTATCTTGAGTTCTATGTGTGTAGAGCTGTGATACTGGTATCTTGAGTTCTATGTGTATAGAGCTGTGATACTGGTATCTTGAGTTCTATATGTATAGAGCTGTGATACTGGTATCTTGAGTTCTATGTGTGTAGAGCTGTGATACTGGTATCTTGAGTTCTATATGTATAGAGCTGTGATACTGGTATCTTGAGTTCTATATGTGTAGAGCTGTGATACTGGTATCTTGAGTTCTATGTGTGTAGAGCTGTGATACTGGTATCTTGAGTTCTATATGTGTAGAGCTGTGATACTGGTATCTTGAGTTCTATGTGTGTAGAGCTGTGATACTGGTATCTTGAGTTCTATATGTATAGAGCTGTGATACTGGTATCTTGAGTTCTATATGTATAGAGCTGTGATACTGGTATCTTGAGTTCTATATGTATAGAGCTGTGATACTGGTATCTTGAGTTCTATGTGTATAAAGCTATGATACTGGTATCTTGAGTTCTATATGTATAGAGCCGTGATACTGGTATTTTGACTTCTATAAATTAGTCACTAGGAGTCTTTAGCCTACTAGAAGTCAGCGGCTAATAATGTATTACTAAGTAGGTACCTTAATAACAATAGGAATAACTACATCAATTATCAACAATATATTAAAGTATATTTCCCAAACTAAATAATTGTTACGAAAAGTTAATAATCGTAAGTCATGACCGTAACTCATGTTACATAATATTTATTCTAGGACATAAAATATATTTTATGACCGAAAATATCACCTAACATAGTTGTGAAAATATTTTCTCGCTTATTAGAGCTTGGTTTTGCTACGTCTACTACGGTGCGCCTACGAAGTGCTACGAACTTTCAAACCTAGTAACCGTAGCAGTGTAGGTTGACATTTCGACTACAATCTACGATCTAAATTATATTCTAAACTAGCTGTGCCTGTAGATTTTCCCGCATTCCCGCATGTTGGTCATTTCTAAGGGTTAAAGTACCCTAAGTGTTACTTAAGGACAAAAGTACCTATTAGGTACGATCTATATACAAGGAACTATCATCAAAATTTGTACAGACGCGACGTCTTATAGATTTTATCGATAGCTCGGCTTCTACACATCGGATTGAGATACCAAGTACAAGTGATTTTAATTCAAAACCTATTAGCTATCCAATAGTGCAAACCGCATTTCTATTGGTTCAGTTGGCGAACATACAGGCAGACAAACAGACATACTCCATTTAAAAAATGTGATATTCATATTCTTATTTTAAGTCACCTAGACTTTTTTTAATTATATTAATTGTACAGAGTTTTCCTTATTTACTGCTGTATGAGAAGTATACATATACCTACTTAGGTTTTTTCAATTGAGTGACGAGTCGGGCAGGTTGCTCGCCTGATGGTACGCGTCACGCCGCCCATAACAGTTGCAGTGCCACCCAGAACTTTGTATTGGAAAACTTTGCACGGCATTGCAAAAAGTGGCGAGTGCACGCCACTTTTTGCTTTTAAGTCTCATTCCCAGTAATTTCCCTGGAAACATTGCCCTTCAAATCAAACACAGTAAAGATTGGACACAACTGTTTAACTGTTGAATGTGTGGCATAGTAAAAACTACCTAACTATCAGCCTACATCAACCCACAGTTGGGTCTAGACCTCCTCATATGCACGCCACTTTTTCCGGTCTTGCACAAAGCGAATCCACTGCTCTCTTGCCACCTTGATGACGTCGTCTGCCATCGTGCATCGCCTTTCTCTTGTCCACCATTCCGCCACTGCCTTTGTCCATCTGCCATCTTCTCGTCTCGCCAAATGCCCTGCCCATCCCCACTTCAGCTTTGTGATCCGTTTACCTACGTCCACAACTTTTGTCCTACGCCTGATCTCAACATTTGGAATTCAGCCCACAAGCGAAATGCTGAGCATGGCACACTCCATCACCCTTTGAGCTACTTTTATCTTGTGCATGTAATATTTTGTGAGAAGCCATGTCTCTGCACCGTAAGTGAGGATAGGCCAAAAGCCGTGTCTGCACCGTAAGTGAGGATAGGCAAGATGCATTGATTGAAAGCCTTGGTCTTAAGGCATTGGGGAATTTGCTACTTGAAGACTTTATTATATTATAATATAGACTATATTAGTGGATGTGTGAGCTGTAGACCTCGAGTCTGTCTTTGCATAGCTGTATAATTATCGAACCTGCTCAAAAAATTTCACGAGAATCAGTTGAGAATTACGACATGTGTTTAATTTATGTTTTAAACCCCCATATCTTGCCCATTATGAAAAATTTCGAAAACCTGAATCGACAAAGAATAACATATAATTATCGAACCTACTCACAAAATTTCACGAGAACCGGTTGATCGGTTGAGTAATTTCACTCGGTCAGTATGCTTTTACCTGTTTCGTTAACGATTCATTGTATGCGTACTGTAAATAATGTACTTACGGGTTACGGGCTTCATGAAACATAATCAGAAAACATATCAAGATAAGGATAATATTTAAAAAAGGATTTCATCCTTTTCTATAATTTTAAGCAGACTTACTCATAAGTTGACTGTATTTTTTTATTTGGTTGGTCATTCATTTTCTTTTCATTGTGCAGTTCCATCTGGGATATCCGGCCTCATTTTTTATTAAAAAAATAATATTTAAATTCACTTGTATGTATGTATCTATGTATGTATCGATGTAACTATATATCTATATATTTTGTCTGTCCTGGAATCTTGCAATTTAAATTTCGAGCACTTCCCGATTAGCTATCCGGCTGAAACTTTCAGGGTAGCTCACAAACAGATAACAAAGCAATAAAAAATAAAGAGAAAAAAACTTAAAAAGTGAAAATGCAACAAAAAAACGGTAAAAAAAACAAGAAAAAAACATAAAAAGTGTTTTTTTATATTATTCTTTTATAGGTAATAAGATTTATTTCATAATATTTAATTCCCACAACGAGGTTCGGTACCGTAACATGGACGCTGACTAAGGAAATAGTGCAAAAGATACGAGTCGTGATGCCTAGCATGGAGCGCTCCATGTCGAGCGACAGAGTTGGAGATCCGAAGGAGAACCAAGGTGGAAGACATCCGATCCCGTATTATTAAACTCAAGTGGCGATGGGTAAGACACTTGGCAAGATGTGGTGAGATGGCAGGTGGTTTAGGTTAGGTCCCTGACATAATGGTGGCCATGCGTAGTGGAAGACCTTTGGCACGAAGAGTCGATGACATCGAAAAAGTCGTAGGTAAGACCTGGCCAAGATTGGCTCATTACCGGGATGAATGGCGCAAGAGGGAGGAGGTCTACGCCCTGCAGTGAGCGGAATTGATTTGCATATGATAATGATAAATTCAATTTCTTAAATTTATGAAATTACTTTACACTATACGTATTTTTTGGCTTATAAGAGTTTGTTTTGCGACGACTACTACGACGCGCCTACGAAGTGCTACTACGACGCACCTACGGAGTGCTACGAAATTGCAAGTGTGTTTTAAACGAATCAACTTGAACAAGTCATAAGTTGAAAAACTAAAACTCGACTACGGTTGGGTATAAAATAACCTATGACACTCTTGCGATTATGACGAATCGATTAATACCTCGCTTGTCAAAATCGGTCCTAGTTTTTAGCACATTAGTGTTTTGAATACATAACCCTTTCGTTGTAGTCGGATAAAATACCTGTACCTGACACCTATACCTGAAGAGAAATCGACCGATATCTCGCTTTTCAAAATCGGACTTATAGGGGCGACGCTGTAGTGGTACATCCAAATACATACAAAGACTGTTAAACTCATTACCCTTCCCTTGCTTCGACGTACTTGGATTAAAACTATAAATTAACTCCTCTTCTTTGTGTTGTGGGTTACAAAGACCTCAATCGAAGTAAGTGCCATTTCTAAACATACGCCCATCCTATCGCATCGTTTTCAAATAAACTACAACATCGAGTGCCTGCAAGATATATGAAGGCTAACATATAAAAGCGTAGGATATCGTATATCGTTTGTAAAGCTCTCATACACTGGAAATAAATATTGAACTTGAAACACAAATTGAACTTTGCGCATACTTTGCGACAAATTCAGTTCAGAACTGTAATAAGCTTTGGAATTGGGTAAGTAGGTATACTTGAAAGTTATTTTTATAACATACTAGCTTTTCCGACCGCGACATCTTCTGCATGTTTATCGCGAAAAAAGCTTCCTATGTTCTTAGGATATTAAAAACGAATGCAAAACTAGGTATAGCACCAATGCTCTTGATATTTTTTTACATACTTGTTATTTTTTTCTATGGTAACCGTTTCTTACAGCGAATAATCAACATTTTACCAGTTTTCCGGTTTTCCCGTGAAAAGTACAATTTTACGGGATAAAAAGTAGCCTATATTTTATTCCTATATTTTATTTAACTATCTCCATTCCAAATTTCATCAAAGTTCTTTCAGCCGTATGAGGGTGAAGAATGATGATGATGATTGTTATTCCAGGGTATAAGCTGAAAATATGTCCAGTTGTTATCGTGTGATATTTTATTCCAGGGTATAAACTATCTCCATTCCAAATTTCATCAAAGTTCTTTCAGCCGTATGAGCGTGAAGGATGATGATGATGATTGTTATTCCAGGGTATAAGCTGAAAATCTGTCCAGTTGTTATCGTGTGAAAGCTCCCGAAACAAACAAACAGACAACGTGTTACTTTTATGATATTGGTTTGGATTTATTAAACGACTCAATAGATTAAGATCCCTCCTAAAAAAGTGCACTCATCAGATATTATAATCGACATGTGATTTATATGAAAGCTTACTCATGGGGCCGTATATTTCCGCTGGGTTGCCTGGGCCTGCAGTTTGTACCTAACCATAATTCGGTCTTCAATGTGTTTAACCCCTTCCTTAACGTGAACATTGCATTGTTATACTAATTATAAAAGTCGTAGGTACTGGAATTATTTAGTATTATGAGTGGAAAGTTTTGGCTCGGCGTTATAGCATTGCAGCCCAGGGGTGGGGGAACAACGAACGTAGTCCGTTGAATCATGCGCATGGAAAAAACCCCGGGAGCGGGAGCCAGTCAGTGCGGAATCGTTCCAAGGATAGGTCGCGTGCGGAGCGTCTCCGCGAGACACGTACGTAACAGTTAAGCGAGGCCGGGCGTCCGAGGCAGTCGTTGCGAGACCTTGAGAAATTAAGACGTGTCGAGAGGCCAGTCAAGAAGAAACACTATAAGTGAGTGGTTGTGCGTGCGCCGATCGGCTCCGGAGTTCAATAAAATCGTAGTGTACCTAAAGTGATTGGGGCGGCCTGGGCCCGGAGAGTCACCGAGCGGCGCTCTTGGAAGATACTTGGAGTTTCAGCGAAATAGTGCACTAACAGGATGAGAGGCATACTAAAATTATTTCTGATTCGAGAAGGGTTACTTGGGGTTTGTTTTAATGAATTAGGGTAGTGTTTATGTTCGGTGTGCGGCGCCCGCTCCGTCCGGCATGCTGGAGGGACGTAGCCCTCGTAAAGAGAATTTTGTGTTATGTTTTGTCTAGTCGGTGACGATATATCGCCAACATGCCTCATTGCGCACATACTGCGCGTGCGCATGCGGTAAGGTAGTAGCTAACAAGCAGAGAACATACGATAATTGTGGTAGTGAACGTAAAGCATTTAAAGAGATAATCGGCTACGTTCTATCTTGTACTATTATTTATTCTGTGCAGCGATGCGAGGGACGATCGACATAGGAAAAAAAATACGTAAGCAGTGCGCACGGAGATATAATTATTCTATCATATTAATCAATACTTATAATGGAGCCGTGAGTGTCGGGGGGTCTCTGTACAGTGTAGTTTGGGAAGGATTGGTCTGTGGTGCTTGGAATGGCTGTTGAACGGAAATATAACCTTTGGGAATTTTGTCTGTCTGTCTGTATGTTTGTTCGAGCATCGAGTGGAGGATACTGGAACAGGTGCAGGGATCACGTGTGCTTTGGTGGTGGGCGGCACCTAGTCTTAGGTACCTACCAACTTGGTCCACATGAAATCATAGATCGTGAGATTGTAGCGCGGTAACTAGGTATATCGAGTGAGCGAGACAGTACTTCCCGTAATCGGATCTTTCGCTCGCCGCTCGCCGCATGTGCAGTCAGTCGTGGACGGTAGGCAACACGCTAATAGTGGTAATCCTTTTATATGAATATTGCTTCCATTCTTTAGTAAAGTACTTTGTACCTAGTTTGGGTATGGTACGCGATGTACTTCATGACTAGATGTATGATCAAACAACTGAACGGATTTGGTTGAGGTTTGAATTTAGGGTGGCTGGGCCCTGGAATGAAACCCCTTTATTTCCAGCTGCAAATTTCATAGACCATTAACTATACAAACGTTAGATAAATAGAAATCTTCGAGTGATTTCTGAACCTTTAAAATGGATCATTATTTTGAAGTCTAGATAAATATTTTAGGGAACTCTTTTAACTGATGAAATTTGACACACGCGGGTGAAGACGTGGGTGCGGCTAGTAATATCATAAAAACTAACACACCGGTTTAAGTAGGGCCTTTATTTCCAGCTGCAAATTTCATAGACCATTAACTATACAAACGTTAGATAAATAGAAATCTTCGAGTGATTTCTGAACCTTTAAAATGGATCATTATTTTGAAGTCTAGATAAATATTTTAGGGAACTCTTTTAACTGATGAAATTTGACACACGCGGGTGAAGACGTGGGTGCGGCTAGTTATATCATAAAATTACCATAAAAATGAATTCATCGGTTTAAGTAAGTAATTTATTTTCAGCTGCAAATTTCATATACCATTGGCTACGCAAACGCTAGATAAATAGAAATCTTCGATTGATTTCTGAACCTTTAAAATGGAGCATTAATTTGAAGTCTAGATAAATATTTTAGGGAACTCTTTTAACTGATGAAATTTGCCACTCGCGGGTGAAGACGTGGGGGCGGCTAGTTATATCATAAAATAACCATAAAAATAATTCACCGGTTTAAGTAAGACATTTATGTTCAACGGCAAATTTCATGGAAAATTGACTATATAAACACTAGATAAATAGAAATCTTCGAGTGATTTCTAAACCTTAAAATGGGCATTAAGTTGAAGTCTAGATAAATACTTTAGGGAACTCTTTCTTCTTTATCAGATGATGGTCGCCACTAGCGGGTTTTGTGTATTGAAGAATGCTGGTGATTATTGAGTGATTACACTGTTTAACATTGTAAAGGCGGAAGTATGTAGGTATATTTTTTACTCCTTTACGTTCAAACGGCTAACCTGATTTGCTATGAAATTAAGTACTGGGATAGCTATATACTAGATTGGCACATGGAATGATTTTCATCATCATCGTCATCACCATTTTTATTTTACTCCTTTACGCTCAAACAGCTGAACAGATTTGGATGAAATTAGGTATTAGGAAAGCTTATATGCTGGATTAGCACATATAATACTTTTCATCATCCTCGCAGTTCTTACTCCTTTACGCTCAAACGTCTGAACTGATTTGGATGAAATCAGATACTAGGATAGCTTATCTGTTGGATTAGCACATGTAATACTTTTCGTCATCGCAGTTCTTACTCCTTTATGCTCAAACGGCTGAACTGATTTGGATGAAGACAGATACTAGGATAGCTTATATGCTGGATTGGCACATGTAAACTTTTCATCATCATCATCATTCGTAACTCCACACTCAAACGGCTGAACCGATTTGGATGAGGTTTGGTACTAGGATGGCTTATATCCTGAATTACCAGGAGGACTGGATGGAATAAATATTTTAAACAAGTATCTGAACGTACTAGGAACAGGTGCACCTAGTCTCAAATTTGCCGATTATAACTGATCTCTAGTCGGAATTTACCTAAAATACGGACTAAAGGTATCTAGTTTGATGTAATTAGTATGTTTAATCGAAATTAAAGAACAATTTTGAAATCAAGGTTCACTTTTATATATACAGGGTTTTTCTCAGTTAACGATGGTACGAGATTTCCTGATTGTATCATGTATTGGTGGAGAGATATTAGAAAATTATAATGATGTTTATTTACAGCTACCTGACTTTTACTATAATTAGTAATCTTGCATATTATTTTATATCATGTCACTTTCAGTTAATGATGGTACGAGATTTCCTGATTGTATCATGGATTGGAGAAGTGTTATTAGGGATGATAATAATGTTTATTTACAGCTACCTGAATTTCAATGCCAGTTATTAACTTTGCACATCATATCTTATTATCATGTTCCCTTTAGATAACGGCACGAGATTTCCTGATCTTAGAATAAATTGGTGGAGGGTTTTAGAGCTAATAAGGCGGAATCGTTTATTTAATGATCATTCATTTGTTAGGTCTCGGAACGGCTTTCAGTTTCTGATAGAAGCAGGATCCCCCTTTCCCTTGGTTGGCGCAGGTGAATGGCCACTAAATACAACAGCGTTAGAAATAAGTATAACATACCCTTATCCTCATAGAATAGAAAAATAACGAACTTTTGTTTTACATTATATACTAATTGAGTGATAGCTTATTCATTTACATACTGTATGAATTATTACCAAGTGAGTGATATTTTATGGAGATAGATGCGATTTTAAAGCCTCACAACCTTTACTATATACGTGATCTTTCCTATGCATTGCTGACTTGTAAATAATGTCTGCTGCTATCAAAAGGACTTCACAAAGAGGAGATACCCTTACGCACACAATACAATGAGTAAGTGGAGTATTGTTCTGTTCGGCCAACAGATCATTGCTTACTGACTCAACCTTCAAACATAAATATCAAATACAGATAAATTATGGCTTGATTAGTAATCGGTGATAGCGGAGGTTGACTCCGATTGCTTCCTCCTAACTGTCATATTCCTACCCTTCAAACCAATTTCTTTATGTAAGATTAAAGATGAATTACGCCTTAAGGGTGAATTTTAATACTATTTCAGTCTAGCAGAACTTTTATATTTATATAATCAACCACAAACTAATTAATAGGTTTCCTGGTTGAAATATATGGAAGGGATGTTAATTTTCACTTTGTTGTTTTGGCACCCAGCACTGATAGAATATCTTATGTTCCGAAAAAAGATGAAGGCTATAAGCTGAACAAAGGGACCCTTATCGTGTAAATTCTGGCTCTGTCAGGCACTAGTGATGGATTGACATGCTTACTGTTGATCGATTACGAAATCTTTAATTATATTTATATAGTCAATCACGAACTAATTAATAGGTTTCTTGGTTGAAATATATGGAAGGGATGTTAATTTTCACTTTGTTGTTTTGGCACCCAGCACTGATAGAATATCTTATGTTCCGAAAAAAGATGAAGGCTATAAGCTGAACAAAGGGACCCTTATCGTGTAAATTCTGGCTCTGTCAGGCACTAGTGATGGATTGACATGCTTACTGTTGATCGATTACGAAATCTTTAATTAAGGTACAACCTTGAATTAATAGCAATTATTATGGAAATGTACTTACAAAAGTGTAATAATTTCATAATTAATTTACTGAGGATTATTCCTGAATACTAAATAATTCACACTGGCATAGTCCAGATAAAACCCTTAAATATTTTAAGGAAACATATTGAATATCAGAGGCTTTAGTCTCAACTACGAATTACGGCAAGGCCGATAAACTAAAGGGATTTATTCCTAATGACAACTATAACCATTTACTGGTATAATCCAGACTTTATTTAAATAAAACTAACTGACATAGTCAGTAAAAGACAAGTTACGGCATAGACCGATTATGTTCAACTAAGTCAACCTGAACTAACTCCAGTTATGTTAGACTGAATGGTTTGCTATACACATAAAATATACCTACGCTACTCCATCCTCATACCACTCCGTTTAGTAGACGATGAAAGTTCTACTATCATATGAGTGGTTTTACATAGCCAAACTCTAAAATAAAAAGAGAATAAACATGTTATGCCTTAAGGTCTCTGATCATATTGTCGGAGAATATCAGGCAGAACAAACAAACACCTTCTCACAATTAAATAATAAGTAAACAATAAGTCTTCTGATTTCCTGTTTTATATTTTATGATGTGCTGTATGGAGAGATGCAAACGATATGACTTCAGTAATTATTTGAATATTATAATAACACATTTATATTATCAAAGAACATGCTCTTGTTAACACTATGTTAATAACCAAATCTCAGATGCCAAGTTAACATATTTATTGTAATATCTGTATTTGTACTTTCATAATAATTTTCATTCCTTCCCAGTACAGTCACGCACTCTAAAAGTTCCGGGTTACTTATATTCACAACGTAGTATAGACGATCAATTGGCCAAGCGATATATTTTTTTAGAGGGAGAGAGATTAGTTACAATATGGTGTAGCCGTGACCAGGATATTACAGTTATCCTGAAAGTAGGCTTTAATAGCCTACAATTTGGTGTTCGTGAAATGGAAAGAGTTGTCGAGACTAGTTCTGGGAAAAACTATTTATTATAAAATGTTTTGATAAAGTACGTTTTGAGATTGAGAGTATACAGATCACAGTGAGAAGTGTTGAGTCTTAAAATTGTGGGGGTGTTAGTGAAAAAGGTTTAAGATATTACAAGAATTTTGGTCCTGGGGGTGCTTAACCAGTCAATCATTGGGTGTCGATATATTTGGCATTGCGCACATGCGCGTACGCGTCGCTGGCTAGAGTCGTTTGGGCATTTTAGTGAGTTCAGATGTTTGAGTTTTAGAAATATGAGGGTGTTAGGGAGTGAAGTTTGAAATAAATACTTTAGATCTTGGGTTTGCTTTAGTTTAAAAGTTGTGGAACGTGAGTTGGTATGTTTGTTTATAGTTCGGAGAGGGACGCTCAAGTTCTAGAAATATGGGGGTGTTAGTGAGTTAGGTTTGAGATATTAAATGACGTAGGTCTACATGTGTTTATGTTCTAGAATTAAGGAAGTTTTAGTTAGTTATACATAAACATACAATATTGGTGGTGTTGTTCAGTTAGTAATGGATTGTAATGTATGTAATGGATCACTTTTAGAGAAATAACAGAAAAAAAAAAGAGATTTGTTAGTAAAAATAATAATATAGGAAGTTATTATCATAAAGTAAGCTAAAGTTAGGGGTTCTTTTTTGATGTATTGTTTTTGGGTGCTGTAAGCTATATAGGGAACTGATAGAAATAAAACAACAACAACAACAACATGAGTGAAACCGTTGGCCGTAGGTGCGCTGGGCTAGTAAATCTAATAAAGATATAGAATTATGTCTATGTATGTATGTAGGTATGTATGTATGTAGTTATGTACGAAGAGTTAAACTGCCGCTCAGCGCTGGAACAGCTGATGAGATCAGGGTGTGGACGCTTTGGGTCCTGGAAATGGGGTTCTTTTTGCTATCATCATTAACTTATATTATGTTCGCGGGGGTGTGACCGTGGAAGGTTGCTAGTTAGAAAATAAGCAATCATGTTGAACTGAATTATTGAAGGTTTTGGTAAGAACACATAAAAGGAAATTAAAAAATATATATATTGGAACATTAGATAATTTTAGTCGTTAATGTACAAAAAAAAAACATTACTAATTCCATATCAACAACAAGAGACAACTAATTATATTCATCATCTAAAAGTTGTAAATATTAGAAAAAAACTTAAGTTAGTCTGCGGTTACGCTTAAAAGGAAGTGACAAATAAAAATAATTATGCTTAATGGAAAGAATTTGACTTAAAAGAGCTAAAAGTAAGCAAGATATTAGAGCATTGCGTTGTACTTTGTAATATCATGTAGCTATTTTGATATATGGGGGATTTCGTATGTATGTCTATTTTTGTTTCTTGAAAAAAATGTTATTAATTTTGAATTTTAGGGTTTAGTTATTCGAATAACTTTCAGTTTCAATGTTAGTGTTTTTATTCAATGGAATCTTAAAGTTAGTAACAGTCCGGTGAAGTAATTTTTGCTTTTTAGTTTCAAATTGGCAAGTAGATTTGGGATCAAAGCAAATTACAATATATTGCGTATTGTTATATTTCTACTGGGTGCGACATATTGTAGGAGTCAAAATTTTTAGTAGTATCATAATTATCAAATGGCGGAACAGTATGGAATTGCATTCTCTGTGCAAGTAGTTGACAAAGAGTAATGGTAAATACTTATTTTCCATTGTGCACTATAGCGTATTGAGAAACAATAATGCGATGAAATATAAATTGAAAAGTATCTAAGTATTGTGGAAAATGGATTTAAAAATTTTTTTTAGAAAAAATGACAAAAAGAAAAAAAAGTTTTGAATTTAAAACTAATTTCGAATTATGTTTTAGTTTTGCAAAATTCTAACCAGATAAACTTTTTATAATTTTGGGGGGTGAATGTACCTAACCATAATTCGGTCTTCAATGTGTTTAACCCCTTCCTTAACGTGAACATTGCATTGTTATACTAATTATAAAAGTCGTAGGTACTGGAATTATTTAGTATTATGAGTGGAAAGTTTTGGCTCGGCGTTATAGCATTGCAGCCCAGGGGTGGGGGAACAACGAACGTAGTCCGTTGAATCATGCGCATGGAAAAAACCCCGGGAGCGGGAGCCAGTCAGTGCGGAATCGTTCCAAGGATAGGTCGCGTGCGGAGCGTCTCCGCGAGACACGTACGTAACAGTTAAGCGAGGCCGGGCGTCCGAGGCAGTCGTTGCGAGACCTTGAGAAATTAAGACGTGTCGAGAGGCCAGTCAAGAAGAAACACTATAAGTGAGTGGTTGTGCGTGCGCCGATCGGCTCCGGAGTTCAATAAAATCGTAGTGTACCTAAAGTGATTGGGGCGGCCTGGGCCCGGAGAGTCACCGAGCGGCGCTCTTGGAAGATACTTGGAGTTTCAGCGAAATAGTGCACTAACAGGATGAGAGGCATACTAAAATTATTTCTGATTCGAGAAGGGTTACTTGGGGTTTGTTTTAATGAATTTGGGTAGTGTTTATGTTCGGTGTGCGGCGCCCGCTCCGTCCGGCATGCTGGAGGGACGTAGCCCTCGTAAAGAGAATTTTGTGTTATGTTTTGTCTAGTCGGTGACGATATATCGCCAACATGCCTCATTGCGCACATACTGCGCGTGCGCACGCGGTAAGGTAGTAGCTAACAAGCAGAGAACATACGATAATTGTGGTAGTGAACGTAAAGCATTTAAAGAGATAATCGGCTACGTTCTATCTTGTACTATTATTTATTCTGTGCAGCGATGCGAGGGACGATCGACATAGGAAAAAAAATACGTAAGCAGTGCGCACGGAGATATAATTATTCTATCATATTAATCAATACTTATAATGGAGCCGTGAGTGTCGGGGGGTCTCTGTACAGTGTAGTTTGGGAAGGATTGGTCTGTGGTGCTTGGAATGGCTGTTGAACGGAAATATAACCTTTGGGAATTTTGTCTGTCTGTCTGTATGTTTGTTCGAGCATCGAGTGGAGGATACTGGAACAGGTGCAGGGATCACGTGTGCTTTGGTGGTGGGCGGCACCTAGTCTTAGGTACCTACCAACTTGGTCCACATGAAATCATAGATCGTGAGATTGTAGCGCGGTAACTAGGTATATCGAGTGAGCGAGACAGTACTTCCCGTAATCGGATCTTTCGCTCGCCGCTCGCCGCATGTGCAGTCAGTCGTGGACGGTAGGCAACACGCTAATAGTGGTAATCCTTTTATATGAATATTGCTTCCATTCTTTAGTAAAGTACTTTGTACCTAGTTTGGGTATGGTACGCGATGTACTTCATGACTAGATGTATGATCAAACAACTGAACGGATTTGGTTGAGGTTTGAATTTAGGGTGGCTGTGCCCTGGAATGAAACCCCTTTATTTCCAGCTGCAAATTTCATAGACCATTAACTATACAAACGTTAGATAAATAGAAATCTTCGAGTGATTTCTGAACCTTTAAAATGGATCATTATTTTGAAGTCTAGATAAATATTTTAGGGAACTCTTTTAACTGATGAAATTTGACACACGCGGGTGAAGACGTGGGTGCGGCTAGTTATATCATAAAATTACCATAAAAATGAATTCATCGGTTTAAGTAAGTAATTTATTTTCAGCTGCAAATTTCATATACCATTGGCTACGCAAACGCTAGATAAATAGAAATCTTCGATTGATTTCTGAACCTTTAAAATGGAGCATTAATTTGAAGTCTAGATAAATATTTTAGGGAACTCTTTTAACTGATGAAATTTGCCACTCGCGGGTGAAGACGTGGGGGCGGCTAGTTATATCATAAAATAACCATAAAAATAATTCACCGGTTTAAGTAAGACATTTATGTTCAACGGCAAATTTCATGGAAAATTGACTATATAAACACTAGATAAATAGAAATCTTCGAGTGATTTCTAAACCTTAAAATGGGCATTAAGTTGAAGTCTAGATAAATACTTTAGGGAACTCTTTCTTCTTTATCAGATGATGGTCGCCACTAGCGGGTTTTGTGTATTGAAGAATGCTGGTGATTATTGAGTGATTACACTGTTTAACATTGTAAAGGCGGAAGTATGTAGGTATATTTTTTACTCCTTTACGTTCAAACGGCTAACCTGATTTGCTATGAAATTAAGTACTGGGATAGCTATATACTAGATTGGCACATGGAATGATTTTCATCATCATCGTCATCACCATTTTTATTTTACTCCTTTACGCTCAAACAGCTGAACAGATTTGGATGAAATTAGGTATTAGGAAAGCTTATATGCTGGATTAGCACATATAATACTTTTCATCATCCTCGCAGTTCTTACTCCTTTACGCTCAAACGTCTGAACTGATTTGGATGAAATCAGATACTAGGATAGCTTATCTGTTGGATTAGCACATGTAATACTTTTCGTCATCGCAGTTCTTACTCCTTTATGCTCAAACGGCTGAACTGATTTGGATGAAGACAGATACTAGGATAGCTTATATGCTGGATTGGCACATGTAAACTTTTCATCATCATCATCATTCGTAACTCCACACTCAAACGGCTGAACCGATTTGGATGAGGTTTGGTACTAGGATGGCTTATATCCTGAATTACCAGGAGGACTGGATGGAATAAATATTTTAAACAAGTATCTGAACGTACTAGGAACAGGTGCACCTAGTCTCAAATTTGCCGATTATAACTGATCTCTAGTCGGAATTTACCTAAAATACGGACTAAAGGTATCTAGTTTGATGTAATTAGTATGTTTAATCGAAATTAAAGAACAATTTTGAAATCAAGGTTCACTTTTATATATACAGAGTTTTTCTCAGTTAACGATGGTACGAGATTTCCTGATTGTATCATGTATTGGTGGAGAGATATTAGAAAATTATAATGATGTTTATTTACAGCTACCTGACTTTTACTATAATTAGTAATCTTGCATATTATTTTATATCATGTCACTTTCAGTTAATGATGGTACGAGATTTCCTGATTGTATCATGGATTGGAGAAGTGTTATTAGGGATGATAATAATGTTTATTTACAGCTACCTGAATTTCAATGTCAGTTATTAACTTTGCACATTATATCTTATTATTATGTTCCCTTTAGATAACGGCACGAGATTTCCTGATCTTAGAATAAATTGGTGGAGGGTTTTAGATCTAATAAGGCGGAATCGTTTATTTAATGATCATTCATTTGTTAGGTCTCGGAACGGCTTTCAGTTTCTGATAGAAGCAGGATCCCCCTTTCCCTTGGTTGGCGCAGGTGAATGGCCACTAAATACAACAGCGTTAGAAATAAGTATAACATACCCTTATCCTCATAGAATAGAAAAATAACGAACTTTTGTTTTACATTATATACTAATTGAGTGATAGCTTATTCATTTACATACTGTATGAATTATTACCAAGTGAGTGATATTTTATGGAGATAGATGCGATTTTAAAGCCTCACAACCTTTACTATATACGTGATCTTTCCTATGCATTGCTGACTTGTAAATAATGTCTGCTGCTATCAAAAGGACTTCACAAAGAGGAGATACCCTTACGCACACAATACAATGAGTAAGTGGAGTATTGTTCTGTTCGGCCAACAGATCATTGCTTACTGACTCAACCTTCAAACATAAATATCAAATACAGATAAATTATGGCTTGATTAGTAATCGGTGATAGCGGAGGTTGACTCCGATTGCTTCCTCCTAACTGTCATATTCCTACCCTTCAAACCAATTTCTTTATGTAAGATTAAAGATGAATTACGCCTTAAGGGTGAATTTTAATACTATTTCAGTCTAGCAGAACTTTTATATTTATATAATCAACCACAAACTAATTAATAGGTTTCCTGGTTGAAATATATGGAAGGGATGTTAATTTTCACTTTGTTGTTTTGGCACCCAGCACTGATAGAATATCTTATGTTCCGAAAAAAGATGAAGGCTATAAGCTGAACAAAGGGACCCTTATCGTGTAAATTCTGGCTCTGTCAGGCACTAGTGATGGATTGACATGCTTACTGTTGATCGATTACGAAATCTTTAGTTATATTTATATAGTCAATCACGAACTAATTAATAGGTTTCTTGGTTGAAATATATGGAAGGGATGTTAATTTTCACTTTGTTGTTTTGGCACCCAGCACTGATAGAATATCTTATGTTCCGAAAAAAGATGAAGGCTATAAGCTGAACAAAGGGACCCTTATCGTGTAAATTCTGGCTCTGTCAGGCACTAGTGATGGATTGACATGCTTACTGTTGATCGATTACGAAATCTTTAATTAAGGTACAACCTTGAATTAATAGCAATTATTATGGAAATGTACTTACAAAAGTGTAATAATTTCATAATTAATTTACTGAGGATTATTCCTGAATACTAAATAATTCACACTGGCATAGTCCAGATAAAACCCTTAAATATTTTAAGGAAACATATTGAATATCAGAGGCTTTAGTCTCAACTACGAATTACGGCAAGGCCGATAAACTAAAGGGATTTATTCCTAATGACAACTATAACCATTTACTGGTATAATCCAGACTTTATTTAAATAAAACTAACTGACATAGTCAGTAAAAGATAAGTTACGGCATAGACCGATTATGTTCAACTAAGTCAACCTGAACTAACTCCAGTTATGTTAGACTGAATGGTTTGCTATACACATAAAATATACCTACGCTACTCCATCCTCATACCACTCCGTTTAGTAGACGATGAAAGTTCTACTATCATATGAGTGGTTTTACATAGCCAAACTCTAAAATAAAAAGAGAATAAACATGTTATGCCTTAAGGTCTCTGATCATATTGTCGGAGAATATCAGGCAGAACAAACAAACACCTTCTCACAATTAAATAATAAGTAAACAATAAGTCTTCTGATTTCCTGTTTTATATTTTATGATGTGCTGTATGGAGAGATGCAAACGATATGACTTCAGTAATTATTTGAATATTATAATAACACATTTATATTATCAAAGAACATGCTCTTGTTAACACTATGTTAATAACCAAATCTCAGATGCCAAGTTAACATATTTATTGTAATATCTGTATTTGTACTTTCATAATAATTTTCATTCCTTCCCAGTACAGTCACGCACTCTAAAAGTTCCGGGTTACTTATATTCACAACGTAGTATAGACGATCAATTGGCCAAGCGATATATTTTTTTAGAGGGAGAGAGATTAGTTACAAGTTTCAACATCGACAGCGATTGCTTTACAACCGAAATCAGTCGCAAAGTCCGAATCAGTTAATCATGATAAATGTAAACTTTTAACACTAACTGTCAAAGCTAAAGATTGTCATCGGTATGTACCGATTTCGATTGTAAAGCAAGTATCCATACCAATATATAAAAGTGAAACGTTGTCTGTTTGTTTGGGGAGCTTTCACGCGATAACTGCTCGACAGATTTTGATGAAATTTGGAATAGATATAGCTTATACCCTGGAATAAAACATAGAATACTTTTTATCCCGGATAATTGAAAGTTTCCAGGGAAATGGAATTTTTTTGATTACTCGCTGTAAGAAACGGTTGCCATGGAAACGAAATTACAAATATGCCAAAACACATCAAGAGCATTGGTGCTATACCTATTTTTGCTTTGGTTTTTTTAATGTCCTAGAAGCTATACTAGAAGAACATAGGATGCTTTTTTCGCGATAAACTGAAGCGCGGACGAAGTCGCAGCCGGGAAAGCTAGAAAAAAAAAAATTACCCATAAGTTTTGAAGGTAAATTATGTGCCATTAGAAAAATACCAATCTAAAGAGCTGGAAAAAATTAGTTGCCACCCCTCAGCCTGGCACAACCCCTGCAAGGAGCTTATTTTTCATCAATTAATGCACGTGTCAAGAATTCACTTGATTTTTACTCTTCATCGAAGCTATTTTCACAAAAACCTGTCACAATTGGGGGCTGCCAGAATTTGAATGAGGTACGAATGGCACGAAGGAATATGAATAAAATAGGGTTAAAATATGGCTAGGTAGGTATTTCATAAGGAGTTATGAAATATCTACCTAACCATATATTATGGGGGCATACAGTTTCAAAACAACAATGTTCAACTTGAAAAAGCGGACGAGATGAGATCAGTAGAAGCGCACCATCCATATAAAAACAAATATATTAATAAAAAAAGAACCTTGTACGTTTTTTTTAATAACCGTCACTATTGTTTGTTGCTTTGTAACTATTTATCATATTTTAGTATTTTTTGCCTTTTCACTTGTAAGGTTTTTTCTATTTTCATTTTTTTATTGCTTTGTCATCGGTTGGTGAGCTACCCTGAAAGTTTCAGCCAGATAGTTAATCGGGAAGTGCGAAATTTGAATTAGAATTCAGGACAGACTAAATACATAGATACATCGATACATAATAATCCCCGGGCTACCGTAGGCCACCCGAAACAAAAACAACTGACCCTGGCTACGTACAACGGACGAACGATTAGGCTTGACGATCACATGACGCAACTCAAGACGGAGCTTACCAAGATAAGGTGGCACATCCTAGGGTTAAGGGGTGAAGTCCGAAAAGAGGGGGAGGATACAGTTACCCTGGAATCAGGCCACCTATTCTACTTCCGAGAGGGCGATCAGCAGTCTCAGGGTGGCGTGGGGTTCCTCATCAACAAAGTCCTCATTGATAATGTTGTAGAAATATCCAGTGTGTCGACCAGGGTAGCGTACCTGGTTCTTAAGCTGACCGATAGGTATAGTCTTAAGATCGTACAGGTTTACGCACCGACCTCGGCACACTCGGATGATGAGCTAGAAGATATGTTTGAGGATATATCTTCGGCCCTACATAACACCACAAGGGCCCACTACAACGTTATCATGGGAGACTTTAACGCCAAAGTACAGACTTGCAGTGAATCGAAAATAGGTCCACACGGTTATGGAGACAGAAATCACAGGGGACAAATGCTAGTTCACTTTTTGGGAAAAGAGGGGTTCTTATTGATGAACTTTTTCTTCAAAAAGCAACCCCAGAAAAAGTGGACTTGGCAAAGTCCCGATGGTGTGACTAAAAATTAGATTGACTTCATCATGACGGACAATAAGCACATATTCAGGGATGTTTTAGTGATCGCAAGGTTTAATACCGGTAGTGATCACCGACTTGTCCGACGCTCCTTGAATATCAACCACAAGCTTGAAAAATGCCGTCTGGTGAAGTCTACGCTCCAACCTAACCTGCTCTAGGCCGCTGTTGGATCAGAACAGTTTCAACTCAAGTTGGAAAATCGATTGTGATAAATAAACGCCGAATAGAAAAGGCAATTGAGCAAAATCGGGGGTCAAAAGTCTTCGCCCAGTAATTGAGTAGATCCCATCTGACGAAGCTCAAGACCAGTAATGGCACAACCGTCGTCTCTAAGCCGGAGATCCTTTCTGAAATTAAAGACTTCTATGGCCGACTCGCATGCTTCTAGACCCGAACCCAGCACAGAGGATTCCCGCGCAATACTGACCCGCCATTATAGTGATGAACTGCCCGACGTCAGCCTAGACGAATTGAGATGGCGCTCAAACTACTTAAGAATGGAAAGGCCCCGGTAACTTCGGAGCTCTTGAAAGTAGGGAGGAAACCTGTACTTCAGGAGCTTCATGGGTTATTTAGAATCGTCCTTAACAGTGGGAGAACTCCAGAGGCGTGGAGCAGGAGTTTGGTAGTACTCTTCTTTAAAAAGGGGATAAAACCCTTTTAAAAAACTACCGACCTATTTCACTCTTGAGCCACGTCTATAAGTTGTTTTCGAGGGTAATTTCAAATTGTCTCGCAAGAAAACTTGACGAATTCTAGCCTCTTGAGCAGGCCGGGTTTCGCAGAGGATTTAGCACCATAGACCACACAGTGAGTCAGGTTATACAGAAGTCTGAAGAGTATAACCAACCCCTGTGTCTTGCTTTTGTGGACTATGATAAGGCCTTTGTGTCCGTTGAAACCTGGGCGGTTCTGGAGTCTTTGCAGCGCTGTCAAGTGGACTGGCGATATATCGAAGTGCTTAGGTTTCTGTATGACGCCGCGACTATGACTGTCCATGTACAAAACCAGCAGTCTAAACATATTCAACTGCACAGGGGAGTGAGACAGGGGGATGTTATATCCCCGAAACTGTTCACTAATGCCCTGGAATATATGTCTAAGACGCTGGATTGGAAAGGAATGTGCATTAATATCGATGTCGAGAACATCTCACACTTACGATTTGCCGATGCTATCGTCCTAATGGCGGAATCGCTGCAAGACTTGCAAAGTATGCTGACCAACCTAGATGATGCTTCTCGACGGATCGGTCTTGGAATGAACATAGATAAGACCAAGATCATGTTCAACGATCTTATTGACCCGAAACCGATTGCATTTAATGGTGTGCCTCTTGAAGTTGTCCAACAATATGTTTACCATGGGCAAATATTGCAATTGGGTAAGAACAACTTTGAGAAGGAAGCAAACAGAAGAATTCAGTTGGGTTGGGCAGCATTCGGTAAGCTTCGTCAAGCCTTCTTGTCGTCCATACCACAGTGCCTGAAGACAAAAGTCTTCAATCAGTGCGTCCTACCAGACATGACCTACGGTGCCGAAACGTGGACACTCACGGTCAAACTAGTCCACAAATTTAAGGTCGCTCAGCGAGCTATGGAGAGAGTTATGCTTGGAGTTTCTCTGAAGAACAAGATTCGTAATGAAGATATCCGACGGAGAACCAAGGTAACCGACATAGCTCAAAGGATAAGCAAACTGAAGTGGCAGTGGGCTGGTCACATTTCCCAAAGAACCAATAACCGTTGGGGTAGATGAGTTCTCGAGTAGAGACCACGATTAGGCAAACGTAGTGTAGGAATCCCTGTGTCCAGGTGGAGTGACGACCTGCGAAAAGCGGCTGGAAGAAAATGGATGAGGAGAGCTGAAGACCGTGCTCAGTGGCGTGCATTACGAGAGGCTTACGTCCAGCAGTGGACAGAAATAGGCTGATGATGATATAAACATAGATACCTACATAGATACATACAAGTGAAATTAAATAAAAGTTTTTAATAAAAAGATTTCACTCTTTGCACTATTGCCTAAATGCAAGCAAGCTGCGTTTAAGTTAGAAATTCCCAACAGGGTGAAATTACATATTTCACCCTCCGGCTTGTTAAAGGAAGGGTTGCGAATGCACGCGGTTCAAGGACATGAGTGACGTCATATCCGCATAGGTACGTGTGGTTACCGTGCCGCGCAGTTAACTGCATGCATGACGTATACATATTAATTTCCAAGGTTTCCAAATCGACTTTGACGAATCAATAGCTACTGGGGATGGGAGCTCGATTAACAATAATACTTTCATGTTTATATATGTGTTAAACCTGTAGGGAGTTGATTAAAAAAAAATAAGACAATCGATACAGGGGGTAGTCGTTACTTATCTTTTACTTAACTTGAGGCAGTTTTTTTAAAAGTCGTTTCGTATCGAGGTCTCATTGCGGGGCTAACAAATATACTGCGTATTCGTTATATCTGTGTGTACATTCAAACGGTTGATACATAAAGGATCTATAGATCCTCTTCATTAGATCTCTCGTATTAACGTGAATGCCTTAAGGCGAAATGGTATTCAAATTTGACGATTCGTCCTCACGAATATACAGGTTGTAGTTTTCCATCCCCGCCATATTCGCAGAGTCGATTGTAATAGGTATACCTTAATCAACTAACAATACTATTTAATTCCTACATTTAACTGGAGGTGGAATTTTTAATTAAATATTTTATTGATAAATCGTAGTAGGCCCAACTTTGTTTTGGAGTAGAACCCCACGACACACACACATGTATGGTAGGTATGTGTGCGCGCTCCTATAGACGCGCCGCGCGCCGCCGCCGCCCGCGCCACAGAATAAATTATTAGTTGGTATAAATAAACTTAATGCAAGTGAGAATGTATCATCAACGTTGACATTAGTTAGGAATTTCCGGCGTGGTAAAAAAATTGGAATCAGCTTATTTACAGTTCGATTGGAATGAAAAAATTATGAACAAGTTTACAATTTACGTTACCTTGATACTCTTCAGTATCCTCCTTCATTTTCAATGCACAATTGAGCACGATGTCTTAATGTTTTGTGTAATTTTTTTAACACGTTCACACTGAATTAACACCTGGAATTGCTCTGTGTGGCACCTAGAAACACGTCGCGTGGGGAAAAATAAAAAACAAATGAACCATCAAAACAAATGAACCATCTCCCTAAGTTCGACATTAGAAAATTGCTCCATTTTAGCATCGAGCGTATTGCGGCGAGCGTGAGTGATCGAACAGCTGAGTGCTCGGGCATTACTTCTTTATTCTGTGGCTCGGGCAACGACCGGGGCAATGACCCGCGCCAGCCTTGGGGCGCTGCCGCGCTGCACGCCGCGGCCGGCGCGTAGTGTGTGTGAAACAGGCAATACACGCGACAAGGCTTCATTATTGTGTGTGGACGCAAGCTCTCGCCACACTGGGTGATTTCAAATTAGGGTCGCGTACACATATCGCTTATTATAAACTTTTTTACTTATTTTTAATTCATTTTTTTTTTGTACTTCTTTTATTAATGATTCGTGTTCTGTAAGTGGAGTATACCTACCTCTGCAAATATGGCGGGGATGCATAACTACAACCTGTATAAAGTAGACCTTTGAAAACGGTTAAGTGAGATTATTTTTTTGTGGGTAATAAATGTTCACAAAAGACTTAATCCGTCTGTGGTCACCGAAACACGATTAAATAATTTTATCTCTATAGAAAAAAAACCTAAAGTTTCCTAAAAATCATCACGGTCCCGTCGATGCAATGAATCAACTTCATTCAGTTTCTATCGAAGATATTTTTACAAAATCACAATGTGTGTAATCCCAACAAACATTCAAATACTTCTGTGGAATTAGTTTTTTGAAAAATCGTAGGATTATTTAAAAAAAGTTAAATTAAATGAGATGCATCACCTTTCCTGCTTACTCTGCACCATAACGAGCAGGACAAAAATTTGGAGCCCATAGCGCCTTAAGGATTTTTGTTTAAACAAAACCGAAATACTCTTTAAACTGGTCGAACCGAAATGATACAATACTAAGCGCGGCAGTCACCGCAACGAGGCGACATCAAGGCAAGTGATGATACTTACTAAGCAAGATATCCTCAATTATATTCACTCCATTTTTAAAGTACTTTGAAAAGTTTTTCACAAGATTATTTTAATAGGTAAACTGATAAAAGTTGATTTCAAAAGCTGACAGTTCCAGAGTAAAGAAGCATAAAGGTATAAAAAAGGTACAGAATAGTACGCTGGGAACACTCCGTTATCAGAACAAGGAATTAATAAAACGGAGGCTTACAAACAGAAATTACATCTAGGCTAATTCTATCCTCTAAGAACAAGGACTTTTACAAAGGATGAGTTGAGTCTAAGAGTGAAAGCTACTCAGATTTTACGTTCCATTTTGACCTTGAGACTTAAGTCCCTCCTTCAGACGGGCCTAGAAGTTGACAAAGTAATATATGCGCGCGATAAATTTTCACGAACACTTTTTGTCCCATGAATCCCACCAAAAATGGCTGATTCCAGACGCATAAATAACTATGTCCATCTGTATGTGTGTTAGTCTAAACGGGGGTTGAAATACGAGGGTGACTCCCTAGTGGCTTTCCTTTTAATCGGTGTTGAATTAGTAAGACCCGTTGCATAGAAAACTTGACTATTATCAGCTGTTGTGTGTCATTTATTTCATTTATGTTTATGTTGACATTTCTAATTATTATGAAGTTTTAACTGATACCTTGGAATCTGGGATTAAAACCACAGAATACCTTTTCAATTCACACGATTATGTACATGATTGAATAATAATTGTACTAGCCAAGTAATCTAATGTATTAAATAAGGAAGACTAAAACCGCCCTAGAAGTACAAACAAACAAACTTCTGAGGAATAAAATATATACCTACGGAAAAGATCAGAGAACGTAGTTTTGGAAATAATTATAATAATTAACCCTAATAGTCAATGGTTTTATGTTTATCTAGATGACTACCTCGAAATAGATTCTAAATGTAACTATGTATTTTTTAAATTGCACGCCTAAGCAAAATTTATCATAGCTGATGAGGTGTAACAAAAGCTTGGAACCATTAATACAAAGCGCCAGTCATGGCACAAAACATAGAGCTGGCAGACTATAGCGTGTTAATTCGGGTGTTACCAGCCACCCGGCGACCTTGAGGCTGGGACCACTGCAGTCTCATAAGCGATCGATGTGAGACTATCCGGATAAAACTGTGGGAAGTGCGGAACTAGAATTGAATACACTAGGTCGAAAAAGAAGCGGAATAAAAAATGCGATAACTTTTAAAACATTTGAGCAATCCTTTTAAAATAAAAGCTACACTAAAGTTTATTTCATTATAGATATAGAAAAACCGTTTTATTTATTTTTGGTGCATGTATTAAAAACCATAAATAAAAAATAAAGACGATTTTTATAATTTAGCATCGGCTCTGAAATCTGGTGGAACGCATGCCAAACCTTTCTACCAGACTTCACAGCTGTATTAACAGCTCGTGTTGGCAATAAAAGTGTGAGCGGAAGAGGTGATGCAGCTCGGAAGTCGAAATTACATAATTTTTGTGCTTTTATATCCATTTCTCGATATATAAAACACTATAAAACATCTGTTCGGTTATTTGTTTTTTTTGTTTTTTGTAGTATAATTTTTTATCCACATTTATTTTTTGGTTTGCATAAAGTTGTTTCATTGCGCCGTTCTCGACGTTTTGCTATTCGTCTTTTTGCTGATATCGGGACTGACCCCACCTTAAAGTCCTAACTTGGCGCCGTATGGAGCAGAGTTGAAAGTTTGCTGGCCGTGAAGACAGAGCGAGCAAAATGAGTGTTATCTAGTGCCAACGTGGATGTTGTTGGATAACCAACGGCCTTGAGTTCGGAAGTAGGTAGTACTGCATTGTAAGCGATCAATATATCTGACCACTGCAGATATATATCTAGAGAACTATTAGTCCTCGGAACCAGTGGATGTACATACATACATACAATCGCTAATTATTCGACTTGAGGTAGTCGAACAAGCGAAGCTACGTGAAAGGTATTGATTGCAGGTAACCTAAAATGAATTAGCAAAGCTAAATTAGCAGCCTGAGAGCAAACTCTACAGCCTTAGATAAGCACGTACTATTGGCTAACTGAAGTCAAATTTATTACATAGAATAAAATTCAGAGAACTTAATCTAAGTATTACATACACCGTGATAACATGACAATAGCTCTAATAAGAACAGAATGTATTTGGGACAGTATTTGGTGGGGTGTAATATCTTTTGCTACATTTTGGCTTAAGGAAACTTTCGATGGGAGCTCGATTCGTGAATGTATTTATATTAATTGTATATTAATATATATTTAAATTAATAATAAGATTATAACTCTATATTGGAAAAAAACACATATTAAAAAGTTATATGACCCCTGAGGTTCTGAGGATGGGAGGCCCTCCCCCCTCCCATTATAGCTAAGCTAAGCATCATACATCTAACCATCTTCATTACATCAACTTTCAAACAGAAAAAACTTTAACAAAATCAGTCCATTCGTTTGGGAGCTACGATGTCACAGACAGACACCAACACATACTCACCCTAAACCTATAAAACCGCTCTCCTTTTGCGTTCGGGGGTTAAAAATTGTACAGTGACCAAAATAAGCTTCCATCGAAAATAATAAACCGAATGAACCTAATCCGCCCTAATTAATCGAACCGGTCGTTCCGAATTGTACCCTAAACATTTTTATTTCATAATTTTCTGCTTATAACTCGAAATAACATCTTACTGCTCCAAGCCAACCTCACCTGCACGTGGACATCCTAACTGGATAACGATCGAGGCTCTGGCGACCGACAGATGGCCGTATAACCATTTCAAAACAAGCGTAGCCAAATGACACAGGCCGATGACGGGGAGCAGCATCATCGGTGCGAGAAGCTACGCCCTGCGATCGCCAACCCGCTTGCCCAGCGTGGTGATTATGGCAAACCCTCCTACATGAACGGCACAAATAAAAAATGGCCTCCAGTTCCCGGTCGCCCTGCTATTCCTGACCATGGTGACAGTGAAAGAAATGGCAGAGCAGCGGGTGCAAAGAATCCCCGGGCTAAGGAGAGATGAAGACCGAGTTCTGTGACGTGCATTAGGATCCTAATGGCCTACGTCCAGCAGTGGACATCAAGCTAGCTAACAAATTTCATAAAGATTGGATTAACAGTTTATTAAGTTAAAACCATTCACATGCTTTTTGTTAGCATATATACCTACAAACTCTAACTCGCCCAAATCGATTTGGAAACCTCGATTCACACTAAAAGAATACTCGTAGTAGAGCTGCCTAAACATGTACGTAACGTAAATCCATAAAACGGGAATCTGTCTGGTTGTCCTTCAATCTTCGTAATACTGCAGAGCACACGTGACTTAACTATGGATTACTTGCTGCTCCCCGCGGATTCACCCGCGTGATGATGATGATAAAACAGCGCTTTAACAAACATACTAAAATACACAATTAATTTACTCATATGGCATATAAAAGAAATTTCAAAAAATCCCTCCTTGTTGCGCCCCTAGGGTTGACACCTGTCACTTTGACATCGAAGTGATAAATCCCATACAAAAATATGTATTTTTTTCCTAAATCGGGATCAAAAGTAGCCTATATCTGAACCCAGGGTATAAGCTATCCTGGTACAAAATTTAATTCCAAAGCATTCAGCCGTGAAGGAGTAACAAACGTACACAGACACGAATACATACACACATGTGATATCTGAATTTTACACAACGTATTCACGCGAGGTCTCAGCTTTATGCGAGAGGCGTAAAAACTAGAATAAAATTCGAACACCCATCCGATTAGGTACATGAATTACATATTCCAGCATCTATCCTTGCTATTTCAGCATCTGACCGACCAAATACTCACTGAAAGGAAAAAAAATATGTATTGTATTGTAGCAACAACACAAACTATCTAGACTTCTTCTATCTATACATGTAACAAAGCAATATGAACGAAAAAGTCTGTACAAAGAAGATAATTTCAAAATAAAATGGTCTAGGGTATTTAAAATAAGGTACTGAACTAGAATATATCATTTTATTAAATCGTGTCTTTCTGTTTGTTTGTCTGCATGTTTGATCAGGCATCACGTGAAAACCGAAAGCGATGCGGTTTGAATTAAAAACTGGTACTGGGGCATATTTGGTATCTCAATCCGATGATTAGATGCCGAGCAATCGATAAAAACTATTTGACGGCAATTTCGATCAAATGTTGGTATATTGGTAGTTTAGGTCCTGGAATAGCAAACTTTTAATTTAGAGAAACGTCCACGCGGGCATAGCCGCGGGCATAGCTAGTTTAGTAATAATTGACCGGGGATCAGATAGTGCGCCAATCTCCGTTTCCTTCCAGACAGTTAAAGGAACTGAAAGAAGAATTTAGAGTTTGTAGAAGTGACTATGGTAGCTCAATTGGTAGAGCGTGTAAGAAACCCTTCCGCAGTCCAAGTAGAAGGCACTTAATTTGTAGCTAGTTGCACCACGCGGCAATGCCCGCGTATGTACTCATTTTTCCTGGGTAAAAGGTAATAAAGATAGCCTGTACTTTTTGTGAAAGTCGAATAAAAATTATGGCAAACAAGCACCACCAAGGCCTCGTGGTAAGTGT
Source organism: Alsophila aescularia (assembly GCA_946251855.1). Taxonomy (NCBI): domain Eukaryota; kingdom Metazoa; phylum Arthropoda; class Insecta; order Lepidoptera; family Geometridae; genus Alsophila; species Alsophila aescularia. The sequence continues at coordinate 7,572,346 of OX276380.1, read as the reverse complement.
TCATACTGATCACCATGGGCATCACACCATTCTGCTACGCCAGCGTCGTGTATTGTCGGATAAATTGGTAAGAATATTTAGCCTAGAAATTTAGCAGCATTCTTGATACTTTTATATAAACATCCATGTCAAAGTCCTTACAAACAGTCAGTAAATAAACAACACTTTTCAACACTTTTTCCGTCACAAAAGTTATTTCTAAGAGATCCCAATCTCACTTGAAATGATGTCAAATTCATAGTTCACTCTCGCACAAGGTGAAGTGGCAAATTCATTTTCTTTTAATTTATAACACGAACGTTCGCGTGATCCTCTTGGCGTGTTCTCATGAATATAATTTCCGTGATCACGCGGTTGCCGGGCGGGAAGTGGTTGTTTGAAAAAGTTACCTTTGTAGTTAACGATCCTCAAAAACATATAACTGATTTAGAACTGTAATATGTTGTGACTTAGGGTGGAAAACAGTGAGAGCGAAGGCACTACCTTCTCACCAATACAGATATGTCGTAGCCATATCCTAGAATTGTTTACTTCATGATGAGGTCGATAATTTCAGGAAATCCATTTCATAAAATAGCCAGCTAAAACTGACCATATTGTTGGAACATCAACTTTTAATGATATTTCAAGCCACGTTTGGCTATATCATTAAATATCTTTAATGTAGCGTTTTCAAGATAAAGGTTGAACACCTTACAGATAGGTTTACAAGGCTAAAAAGCGATGACGAAGGCGGCTCGATAACGCTTCGCTCCCTCCTTCACCTTCTACCAAAGGTTGAACACCATACAGATAGGTTTACAAGGCTAAAAAGCGATAACGAAGGCGGCTCGATAACGTTTCGCTCCCTCCTTCGCCTTCTACCAAAGGTTGAACACCTTACAGATAGGTTTACAAGGCTAAAAAGCGATGAAGAAGGCGGCTCGATAACGCTTCGCTCCCGCCTTCGCCTTCTAACCTATCACGTCCATGTTGGGCTTCCGCCCACGCCTTCTATTTTACGATATGATCACTAATGTTTGAACATACCATGAAGTAGCAGTGCGTTTAGTTGTTCATATCGTCAAACACTAATTATTCATTCATCTGGCCAAACCATTTCATGATGACACCGATAATTTCATGATATATAACTTTTTCATGATCCGGCCAACCATTTCATGAAATGATCAATTCTATGATATCGCCACGACAGATACCCTAACTAGTTATTGTTTGTATTGTATTCCAACTGACAATAGTAACAGAATGGTCTGGAGTCCTACGAGTAATTGTTGTTGGGTTTTCGGAATGGATTTGCAGAGAAATTAATTTACTAGAAATTAAGATACCCGCAGTTTTACCGCCTACATTTATATTACTTATAATAAAGCAAGAACGAAAAAGTCTGTACAATGAAGATAATATAAAAAATGGTCTAGGGTTTTTTTATTCTGTTTTAATTTGGGGCTTTTACCATTATTGGCATGTCTAGGGTTCTTAAAATAAGCTACTGAACAAGGATATAACATTTTTAAATTTCATGTCTGTCTGTGTGTCTGTTTGTCTGTATGTTTGTTCACGCATCACGAAAAAACTACTGGACCGATTGCGATGCGATTTTCACCTTTTCAACTTTTTGACGGCTGAAGGAATTTTGATAAAAATATGCTGGTATATTGGTATTTTAGGTTTTGGAATTGTACTTAAAGTACTTTTAACACACAGAAATGACCACGCGTGCGAAGTACAGTTGGTATAAAATATAACTAAAATATTCATCCGTTGTTTTTTTATTCCGAAGCTCGATGCCTATCTATTGTACCAGTCAGATCTGACTAGTGATAGGGACATGTTGTTCAGTTTTAATAACATGTTTTAATATTATTATTAATGTTTCACCTGATAGTGCTATTTAGTATTTGTGGTGCTCTTATACCTTATTCGTAGCCTATAAAAGTATTTTCGAAACGGCAACGGACATTTTTCTCGGGATGAATAGGAATAGGTAAAGGTAGCTTTTAAAATATAAATATTAAATAACTATTGTATATCAATATATACAATAGTTATTTAATATTAATATTTATATATGAGAATATAATGCAGTCTTTCAGGTACGCTTACCCAAATATATATATTTTTAATAATATAAATTATTTAGGTAATCTAATACCAACATGATATAAGAAATATTCCTGCGCTCAAGTCTGAAATTAATTTGGAAGATTCCTTTGAAGGTTAATAACATTTATTAAATTACAATATTTACATTATTTGGTCTTCCTGGGAAAAATCTGCTTGTAAACAACTTTGAAATAGATAGTCGCCGTCGTCATCGCTTTTTAGCCTTGTAAACTTATCTGTAAGGTGTTCAACCTTTGGTATCATGGAAACGCTACATTAAAAATATTTAATGATATAGCCAAACGTGGATTGAAATATCATTAAAAGTTGATGTTCCAACAATATGGTCAGTTTTAGCTGGCTATTTTATGAAATAGAACCATTTCCTGAAATTATCGACCGCATCATGAAGTAAAAAAGTACTTAAAATTAATTTATCTTTTTTTTAATATCAAACTAATAAACGAATTTTGTTGAAATGTATGCTATAGGCAACACAGCAAATAATTGGAAGATCTCCGTCGAAACCTTAAAATAGAGTTCATTGTTAAAGTACTCGAGAAATGTGCTCATGAAAATAGACTTCATCATCATGTGAATGTCGATGCAATCCGGCTCCTCGACCACACGGACATATTGAGAATACTCAAAAGAAACCGTTCGAGAAGTAGTGCGTAGTGCAGCGTCGGACAGTGCATTAGTGTATGTGGTGCAAGTGCTACGTACAAAGAACACATGAACAAAGGTCTTCGCCTTAATAGAGACTGTAAGAAAAGTGTTATTGGACACATTCTTAGTTATTGTCAATGCATAAAAGTTAAATTAAAATTTATTATTGGCCTAATTGATGGCTAGAAATGTACTCTAGCCAAAGGTAAAATATATATGCAAAACGATTCAAAACTTTTGGAGATATTAATAGTACCTATAAACAAAAAATAAATACAAAAATATATAAAATAATACAATATATATTTATTATATCAAACATATTTGGAAGATTATCTACTTAAAACTAATTTACTTACCGCATACTTTCCGTCAATTTTTGAGATAAAGTCAAGGTTATAGCAGTCATAAAAGCCGATTTAGAGACATCTTCTTTAGGTTTACGAAAGAGTCTTCTCAATTACCTACTTCCAAAATCTAGTGATGTTTTTCCAAGGTAACACGATGTTAAGGCAGCCATGATTGCTGAGACACCGAGACCTGACAGACGCCCATTAAAAAGGGATTACTACTACCTTCGTCCTGATTTATCGGGAGCTTAGCTTACCTGGAATAAATAGCACAGGTTTTCTTATAATGGACCTGAACATGTTTTTAAAGTAAGTAGGTACAGGCCTTCATTGGTTTGTTTCAAATCTATTAAAAATGACAAATATATTTATAACAAGGCTACAGCTGAATATCTTGTCTTTTTAACCCCCGAACGCGAAAAGAGACGGGTGTTATAAGTTTAGGGTGTGTATGTCTGTCTGTGACATCGTAGCTCCCAAACGAATGCGAACCTATTTTGATGCGTTTTTATACGCTTTACATTAGCTTCACTTGTATGTTGGTATGTTTGTAACCGACTCCTTTGGACGCTATTTTGTCCCACTTTAAACGGACAGATTTCATTTAAATTTTTCACACCTGTCAAAGAACGATGACAAAGCAATAATATGAAAAAAAAAAAACGCTCTTATAAATAAACCAAACTAAAAAGTAGAAAATAAATAATAGTTTAAAAAAACTAAAAATAGTATTGTAATATAAATAACAAAAAAATGTTTTAAAAGCGTGGGGCGTGCTTTTTAAGAAATTATCAAAAATGATAATCCTTCTTCTCATATCTGTCAATGAAATATTTATAACTATTGACCCATGCACCGCACGATTTTTTTGAAATAAATCATTTTTTTCTTATTTACACTATTAAAATTTATTTTATATTTTTTAGTTTGGTTTTCTATATAAAGCGTGTTTTTTTTTTGTTTTTTTTTTAAACTATTATTTATTTCTATTTGAAAACTGATGTGATCGAGATGGTTCTAAGCTATAATGGGGGAGGGGTCAGGGTATTTTTATACGCTTTATATTAGCTTCACTTGTATGTTTGTATGTTTGTAACAGACTCCTTTGGACGCTATTTTGACCCTCTTTAAACGGTCAGATTTCATAAATTTTGCACACCTGTCAAAGACAATGCAATAATTAAAAAAAAATATATAGTTTAAAAAACACGCTTTATTAAAAAATAGAAAATGAATTTTAATAGTGTAAATAAGAAAAAAATGTTTTATTTCAAAAAAATCGTGGGGTGCATGGGTCAATAGTTATAAATATTTAATTGACAGATATGAGAAGCACCCCACGCTTTTTTTTATATAAAACATTTTTTTCTTATTTACACTATTAAAATTCATTTTCTATTTTTAGTTTGCTTTTCTATATAAAGCGTGTTTTTTTAGTTTTTTTAAACTATTATTTATTTTATTTGTGCTTGTGACTTCATCTTCTTTATCCATCACGGGAGCGAAAGCTAGGCAGATTTCAGTTTGATTTCTATCGCTATTCGAAAACCATCACCACAGAACAAGGTAATAAAAGAGAATCTGGTCTCTCTGTACCCTAAAGTTGTGCCCAATAGTTCCCAAAGTTCTGCTTTGTGTTTTGTGACGGAAGTGCTACGATCGAGAGGCAATCAAAGTACCTAGGCACGAAAGAACGCGCGCACGCGATCTTTCATCTATAAACTTTGAAATAACGGGAGTTGTTAATGACTTTTGTTTCTGTGGCAGCGCCCGCGGTTTTTCCCGTGGGGTCATTCTTCTGGCAAAAGTATGATATATTCTTAGTATTTATTTTTCTATGACCAAAAGTACTTTTAAAGTACATATTTGATCAAAATTCGTCCAACCATCAAATAGTTTTCACTTATTTATTTATTTGTTCAATTTAGTTAGTTTTTGTTTTTTACGCATACCATTTAGGTATAAGGGCCGGCCACCCATTGGCCCCTATCATCTCTTCTGATATATAAAGTTTTTTTCATTTTTGGGTAAAAACCTACAGATTGTATGAAAATTTCAAGTATATATTATTTTATCTAGTTTAGCAGCCCGTGACAGACGAACAGACGGACATGCAAATAGCGTTGCGACAGTAATAAAGAGTTCCGAAACAACACAAAACACATTAATGAATGTCATTTATATGTATTTTTTTATTGCATTGTCAATTTTTACGTTCAAAAGTTTTTTATTTTATTTTGTTATTTATTTCTCTCTATACGTTTTTAAGAATGTTTTTTGCATAGTCTCGATTTGTGAGCTACCCTGAAAGTTTCAGCAGGTTAGCTAATCGGGAAGGGCTCGAAATTTGAATTCCAGGACAGACAGAAATACATACATACATAGCTAAATACATACATACACAAGTTAAAAATCTTTTAAAAAAAATATAGGGAGGTAGTACAATATCAAACCTAGCTCTACGCAGTGATAACTGGCTTCAGAATTGCAGATCAATATTAGAAGGAGAGCCACCAAATGTACGAACAGCTGACCGCAGTCCAGTTTTTGCCGCTTAGCGAAATTGTCCGCGCAAGGACAAACCATCTAGTTAGCATCAGGTAATAACTAAATTATACGCATTGTTTTGTTTTCTCTAGAGAGCTAGATAGCGCGGCCAAGGACAAACAGTCTTTTCCGTTTTTAATTCCTAACATTTAAACATTCTACATTTTCATAACACAAAGATGTATTTTTCAAAAATTTGTTAGCTTCCTGTAATGTAATATCATCATCATTATGTCAGCCTTTAGAAGTCCACTGCTGAACATAGGCCTCAAAAAGCGCCGCCATGATGAGCGAACTTGTGCTACCTCCATCCATCGACTTCCTGCGATGGCTACAATGTCGTCGGTCCATCGTGAGGGGGGTCTCCCTACACTTCGCTTGCTTGTTCGTGGTCGCCATTCGAGAACCTTTATTCCCCAGTGGTTGTCGGTTCTGCGAATTATTTGGCTGGCCATTGCCACTTCAACTTGCAAACTCTGAGAGCTAAGTCGGTAACCTTGGTTCTTCTACGGATTTCCTCATTTCGGATTCTGTTACGTAGTGAATCAAAACGTAATGTAATATATAGTAAACCAATCCAAATAATATTCTTCTATTTAGTATTCCGATATATAATATGTTTATGTTTTACATTTGGTCTCCTCACAGAAAAGGACAGGAGCCATGCAAGCCGGACATCAAAATGTTACATTTGACGCGATTTCAAAGATCGGACGTTGTATTTTGTATTATTACACCGAAACTAAGTAGATAAATAGACTACTTAGTAGATTAGTAGAAATTGATGCCAAAAGTAGGTAGTGGTTAATCTATGACCATATATATGTCTATGTCTATGACGCTAAAAAACCCTCTATATTCTCCCCCACTCGCTACCTCTCAGCCTACTTTTTGAAGCGAGTTTGAAAACCATAGGAATACATCCATACCAATATATAAAAGTGAAACGTTGTCTGTTTGTTTGTTTGTTTGTTTGAGGAGCTTTCATGCGATAACGAACAGTCTCCTAAACTCCTGAACTGATCTTATCCAATATTGCGTTCTGTTATCAACCTGTTTAGACCCCCATCCGACGACTCGCTAAACTCCTTTTTTTATTGTAAACATTTTCTAAGGCAACATATAGCACTTTCACAAGTCAAAATCTTAAATGCCTCCTAAACAAGAAGAGAAATATATATTATAATTAGACCAAATCAATAAATTAGGTAAACTGTACTTTGAGTTTGAACAGGAAATTTACCTTTCAGGTGCCGACTCCGAGTCGAATCACACAGGAAAATGAAATAACCTTCTGACTCTACCGGTGCTTCGGGAATACGCCCGATAGAGAAGAGAGCACCAAGAAACGCAAAGCGGATATCATTTTTGTCAAAAAAAACTTGTTAAATGTATGTTGACACGAATTTTAATAACAATTCCTACACATTTACATGTTAAATTTATAAGTGCCAATGATATGTCTCAAAATCATAAAAACTGAGATAAATATATAATCTTCTATCTATAAAAAAACAGTAAGTATCAAAAAAATCTTTACAATGAAGATATTTAAAAAAGAAGATCTAGGTTACTTAAAATAAGTACTGAACAAGAATATAACATTTAAAAAAGTGTGTGTTTCTGTTTGTCTGTATGTTTGTTCGCTCATCACGTAAAAACTGGACCGATTGCGAAGCGGTTTTCATTGTTGGGGTAGCTTAAGATTTGAATTAAAAACTGGTGTACTTGGTATCTCAATCTGATGAGTAGAATTCGAGCAAACGATAAAAACCATTTGACGTCTCAAACGAAGTTTGATAATTTTCGTTCTGGAATATGACAGGATCCTCATATCCCAGGAAAATAACCACGCGGTCAAAGCCGCAGGCACAGCTAGTGACTAATAAGAAGCCAGGCTGGACCAGTCCCCACAAGCATCACCCATTCACGAGTATGGCTTGTGTATCAGCCATCACCGTCTCAACAATTTTAGAGAGAAGGGAGTGACCCGGTACACAGAGGCGCAGCAAGTCATAGCAGTGAGCTACGTTGCTCGTTATTTCCTTTGCACTTTGCAATGATGCAAAATACATTTGTATCGATCAAAAACAAATTTAATTAAAAATATTTTTTACAAGTTTTTAAAAAGCCGCCAAAGTAGTCGTACAGCTAACCAAAATGAGCCCAAACACGAATACTAACACTTTAAATGACGAGGAGTTCACATGTGTACTTACTGTTTGCTTCTGACGGAGTAATCAGGTCATAAAATATTGCGTTTTCATAGAGTTTCAATTCAATGTGTACAAAATTTCTCCTTGATATGCATAGGTACCTATGTAGGACAAGAGGAAGTCGTCCATTGTTACCTTGCAAGACTTTGACTAAACATACGTACACGTGTATTTAAATAAAAACTTGTAATGTAATACACCCTAGCAGGGTCTTTGTACTTACAAATAGTTTGTGTCTTATTCATAAGTATAGCTACGAATGTTTGTACAATTTTAAAAAAATATGAAAATGAAATATGAATGTTTCAATTTAAATAAATAAATAATTACATATAATAAAGCAAAAAATCTGTACAATTAAGATAATTTTAAAATAATGGTCCAAGTATGGTCATTGTTGGGTAGCTTAGGATTTGATTGAAAAACATAGGGTACTTAACTGGTATCTTAATCCGATGATTAGAAGCCGAGCAATCGATAAAAAACTATTTGACGGCTGAACGAATTTTGAAGAAATATAGTATATTGTACTTTTGGTCCTGGAATAACACGCATGGGCTACTTTTAAATGTAATGAACACGCGGGCAAAGCCGCAGGCACAGCTAGTAAGAACATAAGCGGGTTGACTAACTGACGCAAAACTGTCAAATAGCAAGTGCAAGTAGGCTGGTAACATTTCCCGAAGAACCGATAACCGTTGGGGTAGACGAGTTCTCGAGCGGAGACCACGATTAGGATATGACGCCCTGTGGCCAGGTGGAGTGACGACCTGCGAAAAGCGGCTGGAAGAGAACGGATGAGGGGAGCTGAAGACCGAGCTCAGTGGCGTGTATTAGGAGAGTCCTACGTCCAGCAGTGGACATATATAGGCTGATGATAAAGATGATGGCCTAATAGGTTGTTTTGGTAGTATAGTCGACCAAAACAAAGACTGAGGATACAGTTGCCATGCGAACTTTGGAGGAAATCTCCAGTCGGTAAAATAAATTACGGGTTTTGCTTGCAAATCGTTGTATGACAACACTTCAGTTAAATGAATGATTACACTATGAGGGCGTTAGTATAACCTAAGTACTATTATTTATTCTGTGGCATATTCAAGTTTTGTTTATGTTGAAATCTTACATTAGATTACTGATATACTACAGTAGATTGAGCGGCTAATAACAGTGAAAAAACCCTGCAAAGATTATCATTGTTTTGGTGTAGGTAAGTATCCTCGAGAATCTACACATATAATAAAGCAGTAGGTAACAAAAAGTCTGTACAACGAGGATAATAATATAAATATAGTCTCAAGAACCTACATTGAGCGACAGAACAAGAATATTACGTTGTTAAAAATTGTGTCTGTCTGTCTATCTGTCTGTCCTGTCTGGGTGTTTGTTCGCGCATCGCTTAAAAACATCTGGACCGATGGAAATGATAGCTTAGTACTACAATCTCAATCCGATGAGTAGAATACGAGCAATCGTTAAAAATATTTTAGTCAGCTGATGGGACTGTGACCTAATTTGGTATACTTCCATTTTAGGTCCCACATAAGGTACCATAACCCGGAGAATTGTCCACGCGGGCATAGCCGCGGACTTGTATTCTATACGCACCTACCTAAGTGTGTCAGTAGTTTCATTGGGTTACTAGGTATATAAAAGGAGTCGTTAACAGTTTCCCTTTAATCTACTGCTAATGGGTAAGATTGTCCGATTACGTATTACCGCGTGCGACCCGGTGAAGTATTCCATAGCTACAGCACTCGGAACTGTAGGTCTTTGATAAGTCACATGTTTCGAACAGATGCTACACAATGCAATGGAAGCCGTAATGAAGAGAAGGTCACACACAATACCTTACCTACTTATCAATTAGGGGATTAACGGCAGAACGCACGGCGCGTCGCCGACAAAAGAACGAGGATGTGGATCACCCCTTCTTTTGTCATAATGCAGCAACAACTTCAAAAACGTGTATTCCACAGGCCGAACCATTAAAACGTGGTATTGTGCGGCAAATGAATAGCGATTCAGGGCGGACATGTCATTCGTAGCTAACGAAAGGTACCTTTTTGTCCGGAGGGCGGCTGTGTGCGAACGCCGGCTTCCGTGGCGCTGGCCCGGTGGTGCCGAGGAGAGTGTGGGGTGATGGAAGCGCCAAGGAGGGCTCCTGGCCGCTAGGGGCCGGCGTTGCTGCGCTGGGCGAGCGATGGCGCGTCTGCTTCAGGTGCGGTTTGCCGGCGGAGTGGCCGATGGGGCTGACAGCCGGCAGGGCTGCGCGCGCCTGCACCACCGCGCAAGCGCTCCACCCATACCGCAAGCACACAGTACAGTAGGTAGTACTAAGTGTCTACGACACGCCAGCGCTACGTCCGATTCGCGCATTTGCATACTATATAAAGGTGAGCCATGTTTTTACGATCTGCTTTACTGACATAGTTTCGAGAAGTAGTTTCAGTCGATATTTAATGATGGGACGGCTGCATGCTATTTTATATTCAACAGAAATTCTGTTGTGTTGTTGGTTTCGAAGTTCCACATTTCGAAATACCTTGTTTATCACCTCCAGATGTACTCAGGACAAAATATTGGAAAAGGATCATTAATTAGGACAAAAACTTATAAATATGGACCAAGTCACTGCAATGTTATGTGATACTGTCGTCGATTCAATATGTTGTGTGAAGTGGTGAAAGATTTAACAACTGCAGTATAAATACTTAACTGAAAGTCGTTTATCAAAAGAAAGTTGGCTCCTGATTCAACCACGTCCATTCAATTTCTGGACACACTAACTATGTATTAGTGCCAATACTTACCTAAGTGATGCAAGACAACCTACCTGTTCTGAATGATACTGAAAATTCTATTTTATATTCTTATATCAGGAATATTTGAAAGATTTATAGCATAGCCAACTGAACAAGAGCTGATTTTATAAAGCTGCTTATTAAAATCATCGCCTATCAAGCATTTCCCGATATGAAGCAAAATCAGCTGTTGTAGAGGTTATCTCTGAGTGGTATTGATTCGCGCCACTTTCCCCGGCGGGATCCAGGGCTGGCAAACGTCCAGCAATGGCGTCCTAGTTGCTAAGCGCGCCATGTCTTAATCAAGTGATTTAAAAGACTGGACTGGGAACTATTCATTTGAAACGCATTAATACTGTCTATTACATTTTATTAGTAAGGTAACATTAATATGTTAGACGAAGCCAGCATGAGTGCCGATTTGAATAGCAATGTGTCAAGTGAAACTTCTGGGCACAACGTCCAGCCACGGATTTAGGAGTTTCCGAGGAGGGGCAAAAACTCAGCGCGAAAATTTGAAGCTATTTTCAACAGCGCAGAACATAATATATAATATTCATCATCCATACCAATGTATAAAAGTGAAAGGTGGTGTCTGTTTGTTTGTTTGGGGAGCTTTCACGCGATAATGGGTGGACGGATTTTGATGAAATATGCAATGGAGATAGCTTATACCCTAGAATAAAACATAGGATACTTTTTACTTTGGAAAATTGTAATTTTCCAAGGGAAAACTGGAAAATGTTGATTACTCGCTGTGAGAAACGGTTGCCATGGAAACGAAATAACTAGTCTGTCAAAAAACTTCAAGAGCATTGGTGCTACACCTACCTACTTTTGAATTGGTTTTTAATATGCTAGAAGAACATAGGATGCTTTTTTTCGCAATAAACAGTAGTCCGCGCGGACGAAGTCGCTGGCGGGACGACATATATAATTGTTATTAAAGACCATAATTAATTTTTAAAAGTAACCTTGAAAATGAAGTTTTACGACCTAGAATTGAAGAGGTGCCTTTCTTTTTCTAGGGTGGCAAAACTCTCCGGGGGCTAGTCAAACCACGTAGGTATCTGTATTGTTAGTGAAGAATAGGACGAAGAAAAGAATTAATAGGTTTGGGTTGGCACAGAGGGGAATTTATTAGCTGTAAAAATTTAAAACGGTAACTCATAATTTTTGCACGTCACATAATTGTGTTAAGTACCTTTTGTGTTTATTTTATCACAATTACATATTGGGCAGCGGCAGCCTTGATTAAATTATTCTCGCGGGCATCAGCTCCATAAACTTTTGGGTGATAACCTAATTATCCTACCTGATAATCGAGTAAAACATTGTGCCAAAAATGCTAAGTCCCAGCCCAGCTCAAAAGCCATTTACTTCAAGGCCAGGCGGAGTAAGTGTACCTACCAGGGTTGTATCGGAGGCCATTCGGATGCGGATCTTCCGTCCTTGAGTGAGAGAAAATATATATTTTTGAGGTCCTTGACGTTCGGAGTGAGGCAAAAGTGGAGGTAGAAAAATAAATTAAAATATTGTCATAGGATAATCAATGTAAATTTAAAGTCAATGTAAATGACTTCTCTTAACGAATCTTTAGGAGAGATACAAATATGGAAACACAATCTTCTTTCACAACATATAATTTTTCATCCCATCTATTCGAAAAACGCTGATTGGTTCATCGAAAAGTGGGAGCAAAGTAGGTATTTTCTGCTCAAGACTTTCACAGGGGGCAGTAATGAATTGCCGTGGCTCTTTCCGCCTTAGCTCGACCATATTCAAGTTATAAGTCATCACTTTTCTTTTTAATGTGCAATATGTAAACACTCCTTTGTTGGGATTTGGACTCCAGTACTAAAGATCCGATGTCGAACTATGTCCCGTCGATGCTATCCAGACTTATGCTATAAGGCCGAAAAGTTAGTATATATAACGAAATAAATGAAGGGTTGCTGATTCACAGTTGACCAATGAAAGCGCGCGGTGCAAAATGGGTAGCGTAGCACGCTTTCTGTATTGAAAAAAAGAATGGAATGGGAAAAATGGAAAGCGCGCCAATTACGATATCATCGTCACAGAGACAAGGAATATTGAAAGTGCAACTAGCTTAAAAGCTAAAAAAACACGCCTGCCCTGCCAAAAAATAACTTATGCCAATAAATATGGTATCTACTAGGCAAGCGTGTTACACCTTCGACCACATCATCGCTTTCCATCAGGTGAGATCGTGGTCAAACGATTGCCTAGTCGTAATAAAAAAAAAAAAAAAAAAAAAAATGGAAATTGCTTATCAAGGTCTTCAATTTGATTTTCGATTTTGTAAATGGTACCATAATGCCGCCAAATCGTTTTTTTTTTTTTTTCAAAAAATAATTTTGCCTATCTTACTCGGGAGGATGTAAGGATTCTAACGATATCCCATAAGTCTAAATCTGTTAAGACATTTAAAAGTTATGGTGGAATAAAAAAACTCACATACATACAAACATACATAAATGCTAAAAACATAACACTCCTTTTTTTGGGCAGTCGTGTAAAATATAATAATTTCACGAAAATGAGGTCATCAAGTTCAAGTAGCAAAGGTGTTATATTACTTACAACTGAAAATATAAGCAACTACGCAATACATACGCAAAGAAGATAATTACCAACTATATCCCGGTGAAAATATTTGAAAGCTTATAACAATTTTAACGAGTGGGAAAATGCAAAAAAAGCGAAGTCTCTTTCAGAAATTGTACCCATTTTACAAAAAAAATATTTTTTTTTTTTTTTTTTTTGTACCCAAATGTAAGAAACCTTCGAAATCCGACAGAGAATGAAAGTTATCGACATAGCCCAAAGGAATTGTAACTTTTAAACTTTCGCGATGCGAACACATAGTTAAATATAATAATTAATTTTAATATTATTTTTCATAGTTTTTTTTTTTTTTTACAAAACCAAATGCAGGTAGTTGGAGACAACGCTCGCCCTCCTCGACGCTGACACCCGCTACTTCAGTCTTCTCGTGACCACGATCAATGCAACTTGATCGAAACGTCGAGGTAAATAAATATTAAGTTTTCAGCGCGATTAAGTCCCGTTTAAATATTTAACTATAGCCCAAAGGATTAGCAGGCTGAAGCGGCAGTGAGTTGGTCATATTTGCCGAAAGACCGATAACCGTTGGGGTAGACGTGTTCTTGAGTGGAGATCGCGATTCGGCAAACGTAATTTAGGATGCCCTCCAGCTAGGTTGAGCGACTACATATGCAAGATGGCTGGTGGCGGTTGCAAAAGAAGAGCCAAAGATCGGGCTCAGTGGCGTGCTTTGAGAGAGGCCTATATCCAGCAGTGGACTGATGCGGGCTGATAATAATGATGATGATGATGATGAAAAAAACTTCACGCTTTGGAGGTCAGTACCAATAATGACATTCAAATCGAGATCTGCACAAGATTTAGAACACAATATCCGAAGAGATTGTCTGAAGGCTATCTGAAGGAGATAAATCAAAGAAGTCCAAACTTTTTTTTTAAGCATTATGTTTATTTTAAGTTGTTTATTTTTATTCTATTTAATACCCTTTTGAATAAATATATGAGTTGTAAAGTATCTAAAAGCGCGTTTTATTTATATTTCAAACAAAATTCACAGCGGACTCAAAATTATTTTTCCTCGGGCGACGTATATCTACCCTCGCTACGCTCGGGGTTCTACTCTAGAATCCTTCACTCCGCTCTGGATTCAAAATAGCGCCCTCGCCAGCAATATATTATTTTGTTCCCTAGTAATACAATCTAATTAAGAATTAGAAATGTTTTTATATTGCGTTGAATCATTTAAAAATTACCATTATACCTACACTTAAAATCTGGTAAAGGTGGTCGCGGGTGCGGATTGCGGAGGTACCTACACGATTACCTAATATTACCTATCGTGCGAAAGATCCGCACTTGCAGATTTTAGATTTGAAAACTGAGCTCCGAATAACTCTAAAGCATACAACTTAAGTAACCAGTAAAATTTCGACGAAATAACCCTTGACCCCGAGAGTGAAAGTCGTATATAACCTAAGCATCTAAAGGTTTGGAACTGACCAACACGATTAATTTGCCAATCAGAGCCGGAACTAAAAATATTCAAACAAGATTAAACATTTTCCAAAAAAGTCCACAAAAGGAGTGTAATATTTTTAGGATTCATTAATGTGTGTATGTGAGTTTCTTTATTCCACCATAACCTTTAAATGCTTGAAGAGATTTTGAGTATGGGATATCGTTAGAATCCTTACGACATCTTGAGTAACATGGGCTATTATTATTATTTTTTAAAGAAAAAAAAAACTTGTCGGCCATTATTTATAATATTGGTATCAAATTGAAGGGCTTGGTGAGCACATTCCAAAACTATATAATTTATTGCCATAACTCAAAACTTGTCACTAAGGAGTATAAAATAAAAATAAACTAGCTCTGTGAGCTGTAGACCTCGCGAGTTACCTATATTTTTGAGGTTCCCAAGTTACAGGTTAACCTAGTTTGGGGACCAATGATTGTAATGTTTTGTAACCGGAGCTTATTTCAATAAATCTTATTATTATTATTATTATATTTCGAAAGCTAATGAAATTCCCCTGCAATTTGATGTGACACAAGAAATTTTAGTTTTTTTTTTCAATATTATCACCTCCTCACACCCCCGACGCCTTGATGTTTATACGTCTATAAGGGCTACAAAAAGAATAGTGATATTTTAAAAAAATAAATTAAAAAAAACTGTTTAAAAAAAAAACTGACTATAAAAAAAAACATATACTTATGTATATCGAACCTGCTCACAAAAATTCACGAGAATTTGTTGAGAAATGCGTAGAGAAAAACAGCCGTACAGCCTGACATGCGCTGGACAAACGAAAGCTTTTGCCAACGGAGACGCTTAGGTCGGGCTTCGCGCTCATCATCAAAATCATCATCCTATACTAGTCCACTGGTGGACGTGGGTCTCTCCCACTGAGCCCGATCTTCGGCTTTTCTCATCCAGTCGCTGCCAGCTGTCTTTCGCAAGTGAATCGATGATTTATAAAACAACATAACCAACATGTTTTTCAAAACAAGTTTTTTTTTTCGTACTTTGTCTATGACCATTATTAGGTTGAGCATTAGAATAACATAACTGCGTTGCATTTTCAAACAAAAATAGAATGTTTTTTTTTATTGTTGCAGTCGGGGGACCTCTTAAATTAAGTTTTCCACAGAAAGGTCCCCCGACTGCAATGTCAATTAAAAGTTTTCCACAGAACGGTCCCCCGACTGCAATGTCAATTAAAAGTTTTCCACAGAACGGTCCCCCAACTGCAATGTCAATTAAAAGTTTTCCACAGAACGTTCCTCCGACTGCAATGTCAATTAAAAGTTTTCCACAGAACGGTCCTCCGACTGCAATGTCAATTAAAAGTTTTCCACAGAACGGTCCTCCGACTGCAATGTCAATTAAAAGTTTTCCACAGAACGGTCCTCCGACTGCAATGTCAATTTTATATCTTGTTTTATACTTTTTATTACTTTTTTTATTAGTTCGTTTTGACAGGGAAGTTATGTTTTTAAAAGCTTTTACTAAGCGAATTCAGAAATGGAGACGGTTATGTGTTCGACTGTATGTATGTTTTTTTTTCATTTTTATGTATGTCGGTCGATATCTCCGTCAATTGCGGACCGATTTTGAAAATTTTTTTTTGTTTGAAAATAAATATATTCTCTCCAGTTGGTCCCAAATAAATTGTACCAAAATTGGTTCAGCAGTTTTTTGAGAATAAATAGTTTTTTTGAGTAAATCCATTCGATTTTGTGTTTATATTGCTTTGATTTTGTGTTTATCTCTAAGATTTCTAAACCGATGTAGATGGATGTTTTTTTATTCAAAAGGGTAAACTTTCTGTGTAGTCCCATATGAACTTCATCAAAATTGGTTCAGTAGTTTTAAATGAGTCTTGATGAGATCATGTCTGGTTTTATGTTGGTATCAAGGATCTGATGATGGAGCCGAAAGGTAGTCACAGGAACTCAACAACAAAATGATGGAACCCCTTCGAGTTTGGGCTCATTTGGTTTGTCTTGATGAATTCTCTGGTGCTATGTGGTATCCAGGGTCTGATGATGAAGCCGGAAGTTAGTCATATAATCTCAACAATCAAATAATGGAACCCCTTCGAGTTTGGTTTCATTGAGTTTGTTTTCATGTGGTGTAATGAGATATCGTGGGTCTGATGATGGAGATGGAGTCATAGAAACCCATTAGCCAACCATCAAATGATGAAACCCCTTCGAGTTTAGGCTTAATTGATTGGTCTCTATGAGTTCTCAGGTCTTATGTGGTACTAGTGGTGTCTCGTAAAAGATTGCTTTATAGTAGGACACATACATAATTAATTTACAACTTATAAACCCATTTGTTTTGGGTTTATGTTTCCTCATATCTTCGAGATGTGTAACCATTTTTTTAAAGTGTTCCATTTCATTCCAGTGAAATCATAGATAATTTTCGTCAAAACTTTTTTGAATAAGCTCAACCATATTAATTACCTATGGTTGTACTATTATTTATTCTGTGCTTATGGCTCGGTTTGGCACCGCCTTCAAAAAACTCTTTCTTATCTTATGTTGTATTTTTGCATTATTATTACGTTGGTAATTTCGAAAAAGTGATACTGTTCTGGGTCAAGTTTAATTATTTTATTATTTTTAGTGGTTGTTTATAAAATAAAAAATATATAATAAAGTCGTTTTTTTTTGGAAATATATTTAATTTACTTGCAATGTTTGTATGTACGTATGAATATATGTATGTTTGTTAAAGTTTAGGTCACGATATTTCGTGTACACATTCTATTATGATAGCCGGTTTTAAGTTATACCATGACATGGCTGCAGCACCCCGGGTCGCAGCACTTTCGATGGTTAACAGCACAGAAACGTTTTTTTTTGTACGCATTATATTATTATAGCCGGTTTGAAGTTTTATCATGACATGCAAGGGCGTCGCCAAGAGATCAAGAAGAGCAAGAAGCCAATGTATGTTAAGCTAGTTGTTTGACCGATTATTTTCCATTTGGCTTTCATTCCATCCCAGTGTCATCCGCGCTGGTACAGTCTATTGTTAAACCCTTGCATGTCACAGCCTATGCGCGCTTAAAACGTGTGAGGTCCTTTGTTTAGCGGTAACCTGCAGCATAGACTTGCAGTTAGCCGGGTTGAACCGAATATCACAGAAATTATCATTTTATTCGAAAAAAACCCTTGAAAAATGTATTATTTTTGGAAATAAATGACCTCTACTTTAATTAAACACATGTTTTTCAATTTTATTTTTATATCCTCGGTTTTTGTATAACATTTCCTCTCTAAAATAATAAAAAAATGCTATAATTATAATAATTCTAATATCAGCACCCAAAGATATTGGTGGGAAATCGCCGAACAAAATTTATTTTTGGTGAATAGCTTATTACAAAAATAGCTTAATAAATCACTTAAGACATAGTAATACAAGGGATTTTAGCTTATTCCAGATTAAGTTAATAACAGAAACGTTGTTGTTGATAAGGCTGTTGGTGATGATGATGATTAGCACTAAATTCGTTATAAACCAGGTCAGCAATTGCTATCGATTGCAATGAGATTTTAATTATATATTTTCTTTAAATTATACACTTACACTTTAAATTTAAGTTATTAACTATCGATTGAAAAGGCATGAAGTTGCGTAATCCCAATGCAAAAAAAGTAATCCCTATAAACTAATTAATTTGAATTGAAATTTTAGGTGAAAAGTTACGTGATACGGGCACAGTTAAAGTTAGAATCAGCCTGTGTTGCAAGGACAGCTTTTACTCGTCCCGATTGGTCGAACCATTAATGGGTCCATGGGTAATTATTATACTTACCTGGAGACCAGTGACACTAGAAATAGAGATTATGCGTCATGATCGCAGTCAAGTCCCGAAATATAGGAAACCAAAACAAAATAATTAAAAGGTAACCTACTCCAGTTTCTAATTTTTACATTAGTAAGTATTATATTGACCATGAAATTAGCCTCGTAGATAGAGGGGTCAAAGAGGTCTTGAAATAGTTTTTGTAAATAAGTACGTATTGATAAAATGGCAAGCATTTTGAAATATTTTTGAAAACTCCTGACTAGTCGGATTTCGAAGAACAAAATTAATCGTAACGGTTGTCGAAGCTGCGATAGAAATCCCAGTTAAAACCCATACAGTGTGGGTATTATCGTTACCAAAGTACGTACCGTAGTTATCATTGTTTTCGATGTGAAAACGCCAATTAGATGTCCCTTTCTACGTCCCTAGGTTCCCACGGGAAAATAAGAGACACATAACTTACCTCTGCGCGGACATAGAGCCAGATGCATAGTTTGTTCCTGAAAATATATTTCCGCTGTTTTGTCTATCAGCTCACAGCTGCACCCATTCTGGTCCAAATGAGGCATGCGACACTCAAAGTAAACGGCCATTTCTGGCTATTAAAATCTTCGATTTAATTTATCCTAAACAAACGCCTATGCGTCTTACCACAACGACACTCTACGCAAGACTGAACTAGATAGAAGCGTGTATGGCTATGAACTTTACAAAATGTGCAGGAGTGCAAAGTATTTACTTATCGTGAGCAACGGCTCATTCATGAGCGGCGGAAAGAATAGAGCTTGAACTAGATTAAGACTTTTGGGTTGATTTGACAAGTTTTTTCTGGTGATTTTATGGTAGTTACACCGTAGATGATGAATATAAACATGAAAATCAATAAAATTAGTCCTAATCATTAATGAACATATGTTAATCAGCTAACGGTTCTATAGTGCAACTTAGAATCCAACGATACTGGGTTCGATATCGTTATTCAAGCCTAGGGGCTCCGCACCAATGTTTTTTTTATATTATGTGCGGTTTTCCATCGTTCCGTGCTTCGGAGGGCACGTTAAGCTGTCGGTCCCGGCTGTTATTGATTAGCAGACGTTAAGCCATGTTAGAGGCCCTCGGGCGGCCTGACAAACTCTGACAACAGAGGCCCGCACTACCCCACACGACCAAAATAACCGCAATGAGCAATTAGTTTTAAAATAAATAAATTTGTCGTAATCATGGACTCATGTCGTATTGTTAAATATGTTAGTAAATTATGAATAAATAGTTTTAAAATAAATAAAATTTGAATCATTTTTTAAATAAAATTGAAATATTTATAAACTCAAAAATATATTGTATCAAGGACTTGGTTGATAAAAAAAACACGTGTATGCTGGGTATAGGTAATAACCCAAAAAAACTGTCTAATTACTTACTTGCTTTGTAGAAAGTTCGGAAAGTTACGTAGGTAGGTCCTACCAACGTCATTTACAAAGTCAAAGGTATTTTATTATAAAAGAGCCTGCAGCTTTACCCACGTGGTCATTTCTCTTGGTTAAAAGTAACCTATGTGTTATTCCAGGACCAAAAGTATCTATAAACTACAGGACACCAAATTTCGTTTAGCCGTCGGATAGTTTTTTGCACGACTTGTCGTGGTAATTAACTTGTTAAGTGCAATCTGTGTGCTATGTGTCCGTCGGGTGGCAGCCGGGTGAACCGGGAGCGGCAGAATCACGACGAGGGTCGCCGCCCGCAGCGTCGCAGCAGGTGGTAGAAGTTCGGTTGGCCACCGACGGACGACACGATTTGCTGTAGGGAAGGGTAGCCTGGATAGTGTACCAGTTGGAGAGCAATTTGGACCTTATGACCAGGCCGTACTGCTCGATGGGCCTCAGAGGCCCACCCCCGTTGGGACGGGGCCTACCTGCGCCTACAGCCAAGAAGAGTGAGGGGATATTGTAAAAAAAAACGGTATTATAAAGAGTACTTACAGATAATTTAATCAGTGTTTCTATAGCAGTGTTTTTATATACAAGGCTTAAAAACTAACACGTGGTTACGATGGTTAAGTCAAATAGTCTATGAAGAAGAGGGGGGCACGAAAAGGGGGCTTAAGGTTACGCGCGCGATTTGTTAATCGTCTATTTTACGCGCACTGGGAATAATCGTTTATAGGTACCTCAACGCCGGCCGGCTTACGTCACTAGACGGGAAGATTTTGGCAGCGCGAACGCTTGCCCACGTGCTTGGTGATCCTCGGGTCCGGGAACGCCCTGCTCCCTCGCGTCGGGTCGGCTTGTGGGCTGGTTGCACTGCTCCCCTGGCCTTCTGGCTTCCCGCCAGCTCCGGCTCCTTTTCGCGGCAGACTCCCTTCGTCAAGATGGCCGCCCACGCGGCTGCTGTGCTACTCATCCCTTTGGGACGGGCCACACGCCCGCCCCAAAGACGTGGCTTGTCTGGTCTGTCCCTCTCCACGGGCGCGGAATCCTTATATATCGTCCTCCGTGGGGGTGAGGCGCGGGGTGAGGCGCGGGGTGAGGCGCGGGGTGAGGCGCGGGGTGAGGCGCGGGGTGAGGCGCGTGGCCTTGTCCATCTTCCCCCCCCCCCCCCCGCCCGTCCTTCAGCTCCAAGTATATTCAAGTTCGTATTACTATAAGTTTTACAACTAAATAGGGTTTCACTTATACTACTAATAAAAATATTAATACATTTACATAAAATCCAACTATAACTACTCCATGCATTGCCTTGCTGTGCGAAAGATGTCAGATGTTATGTTTTCATTACTGGTTCATCTAAAAATACCAGTTTTGTCCATATAGTGGGGTCTTTATGACCACTGCTGGGATTGGCTTCCAGTCTGTCTTAGATGAAACCACAAGTTATTGACATCTATCACGAAGCGAGGGTCAGCGAAGGGTCATAGAAATAGAGTTTCACGACAGACTGCCCATAAAAAGAGTATGTTTTCAGGGTTCATGTATGTATGTTTGTATGTATTCATGTGAGTTTCACTATTCAACCATAGCTTTTAAATACATCCAAATTGTTGTTCAAAGATTTGGATGTATGGGATATCGTTAGAATCCTTACACCCCCTCGAGTTACATAGGACATATTGAAAAAATTCACTATTGCGGCAGTATGGCTCCATTTACAAATGCGAAAGAATAGTAGATTGTATTACTAAGGGAGCAAAATAATATTTTGCCGGCGAGGGCGCTATTTTAAATCCAGAACGGGAGTAGAATCCCGAGTGGAGCGAGGGAACTTCCAAGCGTTAAGAAGAATCCTGAACGCAGCGAGGGCTTCAATATACGTCGCACGAGGGAAAATAGTTTTGCGCCCGAGTGATACACTCTACTTTTCATCCCCATCTATGACAAAAAGAAATAAACGGCGCTTGTAGTTACTTTACAGCTCATATATTTATTTACAAGCACAAATTAAAAATGTACATAACGTCCCTACCACCCCCACCCCCTCCCTCACCCCCCACCACCCATTATACCTAAGAACCATCTCGTAAACCTCAGCTTTCAAACATAAAAAACCGCATCTAAATCGGTACATTCGTTTGGAAGGTACGATTCGCACCCCCTCCCCCGTCCCCCTTTCCCTCACTAAGAAACATCTCGTTTACCTCAGCTTTCAAACCAGAGGTAAGTCGGTCCAGTCGTTTGGAAAAGTGCGCGGCAAAGATAATTGCAGCGCACTTATAAAGAGGATTAAAATCTCATTACTGCCCGCTATAAGTTTCTTATAGCGGGCAGTATATTATAAAACACCACCTTTGGGTGCACTTAAAGGCGAACCAAGTCGTCCTTTTCGAATAGATGGGGATGGGATGAAAAATGTACATAACGCCCCAACCACAACACAATCGAAGCATACGGGACAAAGGGAATAGACGATAAATTCTAGGTTTTATGAAAATACCTACCATTTTCATAAAAACTAGAATTTATCGTCTACCAAAAAGTCTGTACAGTGTCTAGGGCTTCTATTTCCGATCGAAGGTCTGGTCAGGTCGCTACCAGGGTCCAGTCGCTTGCTTTTGCCGATTTATCTACCATTGCCACTACCGCGCGCATACTGCGCGTGCGCACGCGCTGTAAGCAACAGGCTATTAAGCTACTGAACAAGAATATAACATTTTCTTAAATCATGTCTTTATGTTTGTCTGTTCGCGTTTCACGTAAAAATTTCTGGACCGATTGCGATGATGTTTTCATGAAAATACCAACCAAAATAAATAGAAGATGGAAACTTAAATTTAATTATATTGTGGTAAGTACTAAGTGTTTTTTTTAGCAATATCCAAAGTTCGGTATCCAGAGAACCGAGAAAGTAACCGAAGTAGGGGAGAGCGGGGTGGGTTCTGACAAATTTTGTATATCGGTTTAGATTTCCAAACACAATAAACTTTTCTACATTGTGTTTTATTCATATCATACCTTAGTTATTCAGCTATTTTTATATCTACAAAAAACATCAATAGCTACGAAACTTTAAGAAATAGAAGCACTTTAAAAAAACAATTGTCAATACATACCCCGTATCTGGGGTAAGTATTAACAGGGCTGAGGTAAGTATTAAGGTATTGGGCAATTATTAACATGACACTTTTTCATTTAAATAATTTCAAGAAAAGATATATTTTTTTCTATCAAAATGTTATATTCAAATTAGGTTCAATCTAAATAAAATTTTTGACAATTATAAAACCAAAGTATTTTACAGATATAACATAATTAAAAAAATAGTTTTCATCTCGTCAAGTCTAGAAACACTCAAACGTTTAACATTTTAAATACTTATATGTAACAAGTCTCATTAGTTACTTAAATCTATAGGAACTTAGATTAATTAATCATGCTGTGAAGCTAATTTGTACTTAAGATAGAATATATAATAATAATGGTTTATTTAACGAGTTCGCAATAGCTGTTGATGATTCCTATTCCTCGTAATCATCGTCTGAGAAATAATGCACGCGCACGTAACTTTTAGAGCCACCTATTACAAAGTGATGTGAGCCCATTTGTTAGAACCAGCCCCGCTCTTCCCTACCGAAGTAACCGACAAAGCTCAAAGAATTAGCAAGCTGAAGTAGCAATGGGCGGTCACATCTCTCGAAGAACCGACAACCGTTGGGGTAAACGAGTTGTAGAGTAGAGACCGCGTGTAGGCAAACGTAGTGTAGGGCGCCCGCCGGCCAGGTGGAGTGACGACTTACGAAACACGGCTGGCAGGAAATGGATGAGAAGAGCCAAAAATCGGGCTCAGTGGCGTTCACTGGGAGAGGCCTACGTTCAGCAGTGGACGTATATAGGCTGATAATGAAGTCAGTGAATACCTATTTAAAAGGATCAGTTCCCACCAGTGCCAGTATATTCACTTTTAACACCCGATTTTTATCAATGAGCATTGTATTGTTAAATTTCTATAAGCATTCATTTTTTGAAAGCGTAGGTACTCTCCTTCGGCGAAATGGAGCGGAATTGATCGCACAATAAGCTTTTGAATCGCTTTTAAATGCTTCGTTGGTGCTTTTACTTGATTATTTAACTTTCACGCGAATTAGATTTGAACTTTGTTACTTTTACTTGATTATTTGACTGTCACGCGAATTAGATTTAAACTTTGTTACTTTTACTTGATTATTTAACTGTCACGCGAATTAGATTTGAACTTTGTTACTTTTACTTGATTATTTGACTGTCACGCGAATAAGATTTGAAATTTGTTACTTTTACTTGATTATTTAACTGTCGCGCGAATTAGATTTGAACTTTGTTACTTTTACTTGATTATTTAACTGTCACGCGAATTAGATTTGAACTTTGTTACTTTTACTTGATTATTTAACTGTCACGCGAATTAGATTTGAACTTTGTTACTTTTACTTGATTATTTAACTGTCACGCGAATTAGATTTGAACTTTGTTACTATTACTTGATTATTTAACTGTCACGCGAATTAGATTTGAACTTTGTTACTGTTTACTGACTATCGGTAACGATTTGGCTGTACTTTATTATGTACTAGTTGTACCCGCGGCTTCGCACGCGTGGTTATTTTTCTAGGTTAAAAGAACTCTATTACTATTCCAAGACCTAAAATACCAATATACCAAAATTTAAACAAAATTCCATCAGCCGTAAAAAAGTTTTTGTCGATTGCTCGGCATCTACTCATCGGATTGAGGTAATAATTACAACAGTTTTTAAGTCAAACCCTAGGCTATCTTACAGTACAAACCTTATTGCAATTGGTCCTGTAGTTTTTACGTAATGTGTGAACAGACTAACAGACAAAAAGACAGACACGAAATTAAAAAATGTTTTATTCATTTTTTTATCTTATTTTTAGTATCCTAGACCTTTTTATTTAAATATCTTCCTTTTACAGTTTTTTTGGTACTTACTGCTTTATTATAAGTTTAGATGCCCTTCACCTTTGGGCAGTATAATAAAAATATATGTTTTATTAAATTATTGTAATCATGCATAAAAACAGTACCGTGACATACCTACTGACTGACTGACTGACAGACTAACAGACAACGCCCAGCCTAAACCGGTGGACCTAGGTATTTGAAATTTGGAGGAATATTCTTTAAATATCCTAGAGGTGAAGTAACTATAAACCGTAAAACATGAAACCAACTCCAAATAAAATATCCCTATCCTGCGGGCTCTTTAATTTACCGGTATGAAAAGTACCCAACGTCCTAAAGTTCTTTTTTGGAAGGGCAGGCGGGTTTTTTTTTGCTTTTAAGCTAGGTATATGTCGTTGAATAGGTATAATTTTATATGAAGTAAAGCTTTCTAAATTTTTTATTGACCTTAGTTACCGATTGCTAAGATATAACCTACCAAAGCCTGAAACAATGTGTACCCTATAATTACTAAACTACTAATTTCACCTAGAATCTACAATGAAAATTATGGGTTCCATATCAGATCCTAAATGGTCATACGAAATGAAAAGTGATTTTTAAAATACCTGTTCAATAATACCCCACATATCATAGTTTGTTGTTTTTTTTCGCAGTGTGGCGTGTTGTTGTCGCCATATTGAATTATGATTACTGTTACGTCTTAGCACTCACAATATTAAGAAAAATCGATTGACGTAAGAATCGTCAAACGATTTTGATCTTTGATTTTTTGGTTCACGCGTTTGGGCTATATAGTGCCATAAAGGAACAAACATATATACTTACCTAGGCTGATAAACAAAATACCCTCCGCGTGGTCGGGTAAAAAGATTTCGAATTAATTATGGGGCATACCCCGTGTACCCACTGGCTTCACCCACTGCACTAGAGTTGGAAACTAATGAAGAAATAATCGACATATATGAAGAAAAAATATTACATGTATTATAATTATGTAGTAAGACATTTTAAAGAGACAGATGTCAAAGTGAAATGTCAAACTTTAAAGTTAAACTACTAGTCTAGGATCGTTAGTTTTTAAGTTATAGCCATTTTAAGTTTGACAGCTGTCATCCAAAATGAAGATTTCAATGAGATCTATCACTTTTGTAAAGAAACTATTAGTCTAGGATCACTAGTTCCAGAGTTATAGGTCTTTTAAGTTTGACTGCTGTCATCCAAAACGAAGATTTCAATGAGATCTATCACTTCTGTAAAGAAACTACTAGTCTAGGATCACTAGTTTCAGAGTTATAGCCCTTTTAAATTTGACAGCTGTCATCCAAAACGAAGATATCGATTAAATCTTGTCAGGTGTTGACGTATGACTTTGAAGTTTGACATGTCACTTTAAAATGTCTTACTACCTATATAATAATACATGTTGTTTTTTTCCTTCATAAATGTCGATTATTTTGACATCTAACACTTTGACATCTGTCACTTTAAAATGTCTTACTACCTAATTATAATACATGTAATATTTTTTTCTTCATATATGTCGATTATTTCTTCATTAGTTTCCAACTCTAGTGCAGTGGGTGGAGGGGTAAATGCGAATTACCCGTGCACCCACCAGTGGGTGAAGCCAGTCGGTGCACGGGGCATGCCCCTTAATTATAAACACCACGGGACCCTGAACACCCTATACCTACACTACACTGTGCTTGGTCCGGCACACACTTGGCCAGGTTAGGTATGTTTATTTACAGGCTTTCCGCTTTCTAATCTTTAACTAATGCTTGTGGGGACTGGTCCAGCCTGTTATTAGCCATTGGTATTTCAATTATTTTTATCCCAGTTTGATGGTTGTAGGACATCTCACTGGCACTTTTAGATTTTGTATTTGACATTTACTTGTGTATTAATTACTGATATTTTAAAAAAATAGCATAAATAATCGGACATCCCCGTAGAGTTTCTTGGTGCTCTTAAGACCAGGCTCAGATAAGTCTCAGGGCGTATTTCTGAAGCACCGGTTAGTCAGAAGGGTATTTCACGTTCCTGTGCGAGATTCAATTCGTCGGCACATGAAAGGGAAATTTCTTTGCAATCTCAAAGCATACCACTATAAAAACTACCAAGGTGGATCCGACCGGAATGGAAATAGTTCGGTGGATCTGGAATTTTATTTTAATAATATAATAATATAGTGGTGGATCATTTTGGGGTATCAGACCGGAATAGACCAGTTTATCTAATTTTTCACCTCAAAGCTTGAAAAGATTTTGTTTGTCATTCGAAATCTGAGTGCAAAAATGCATTTTACCCGCTAGAGTGGAAACAGTTTTTAAAATTCGAACCTTTCTATTCAATAATTTTCTGTACCGCCAGTCCACTGGAAATATATTACTACTTATTTATGTTATATTATTATTCTAATCGACTCTACTCGACTCTATTCGACTCTACTTGTCTCTATTTATCTCTATTTGACTCTACTTGATTCTACTCAACTCTATTCGACTATTCCACTCTATTCGACTCTATTAAACTTTAGTCTACTCTACTCGTCTCTATTCGACTCTACTCATCTCTATTCGACTCTACTCGACTCTATTCGACTCTACTGACTCTATTCGTCTCTTTTTGACTCCATTCGACCCTATTCGATTCTATTCGATTCCATTCGATTCTATTCTATTCTATTCAACTCTATTAAACACATCTGCCAGGTGTTCGCGACGGCTAATTTTAAATTATTATTATAAACACTAATTTAATATATTATTTAAGCTGTCTTTCTTACGCCTAGCATTTTCCTCGCTGTAGTGAGGTGAAAAGTTGTGTGTTTCGCACGGCTGCAAAGTTTTTCTACATCTCGTACTTTTCAATAGTAAGTACTCTCGCCAAAAAAACATTTTGCAGCCTTGCATAACAAATAACTATTATTGGTTTGTTCTATTTGAAGATAAAAAAAAAGGTTTTTATTAAGTCACTTTTTCTGTTTGTCTGTCAGTCTGTACGTCTGTCTGTCGTTCCAGGTGTAAATTAGCTATCCGGCTGAAACTTTCAGGGTAGCACACAACTCGAAGACAATGCATTAAAAAAAACGTGTTAGAATAGTTTTTCATCCACATTTGCTGCTTATTTCTCCTTGTTCATGAGATGTTAAAGTTTGACTTGTAATCTTGCTATTATGTTGTAATCTTGCTATTATTTTGTAATCTTGCTATTATTTTGTAATCTTGCTATTATTTTGTAATCATGCTATTATTTTGTAATCTTGCTATTATTTTGTAATCTTGCTATTATTTTGTAATCTTGCTATTATTTTGTAATCTTGCTATTATTTTGTAATCTTGCTATTATTTTGTAATCTTGCTATTATTTTGCCTATTTCCAATAAAACACTGACTTTGGAGAGCTAACATAACAGACTCACTTCAGTGGCATAATAACTCAGTTATTGTTGTGAGAAGTGCACCTACTTATTGCAAAATGTACCTACATTTTGCTTCAAGTGCACATTTTGTGAAATGCATCTTTTTCGCCTAACTCACAAGGCTACGTCCGTATTTATATTACGTATAAATACGTATATTACGTATTTGTATTACGTCATATTTAGCCGTCTATATTTTTCTAATATACTACGATATCGTTATTGTTTTTAATTAACCAGCAGTGTCTTATATTGTTTTCGAGATGTTCTAATACTTCTAATAGCTAATTTTGTATCCAGTAGGTAGATTCTTTAAAAGTCGCCGAGTGAACGTGGCTGTGGCCGATGTGATGTAGGTAAATTAAATATTTTAGACCTAAAAGTTGAGATACAAGTAAAGCCAAAGAGAACAAGCACAAATTGAACATTTATATAACACTCGATCCTCCCCTCCCCTACCATTATAGCTTTCAAACATTAAAAAACCGCATCAAAATCGGTCCATTCATCTGGAAGCTACGATCCCTCCCCTCCCCTATTATGGCTCCGAACCATCTCGATCACATCAGGTTTCAAATAGAAAAACGCATCAAAATCGGTCCTTTCGTTTGGGAGATACGATACCACAGACAGACACACGGATACATACATACATACATACACTCTAAACTTATAACACCCTTCGCTTTTCGAGTTCGGGGGTTAAATAAATAATAGTTTAAAAAAACTAAAAAACACGCTTTATAAAGAAAACCAAACTAAAAAATAGAAAAAAAAAATTTATTGTGTAAATAAGCAAAAAAAAAAAATTCAAAAAAATCGTGGGGTGCATGAGTCAATAGTTATAAATATTTCATTGACAGATATGAGAAGCACCCCACGCTTTTTTTAAATATTTTTTTCTTATTTACACTATTAAAATTTATTTTCTATTTTTTAATTTGGTTTTCTTTATAAAGCGTGTTTTTTAGTTTTTTTAAACTATTATTTACTTTCTACTTTTTTTTCGAATTATTGCATTGTCATCGGTCTTTGACAGGTGTGCAAAATTTGAATGAAATCTGACCGTTAAAAGTGGGTCAAAATAGCGTCCAAAGAAGTCGGTTACAAACATACAAACATACAAGTGAAGCTAATATAAAGCGTATAAAAATATAGTGTAGTGACCTAGAGATTGCGCCAAAACAAGCTGAATAATGGACGTCCTTTGGCTCCATGTGTTCACCTCGGATCGCCCGCATTGAGCCAAGGACGTGGCAATCCATACCCGTAGTTTAGTTCAGGTACCGTTTTATCTAGCTATCTACTACCTACCTACTAGGTAGGTACCTATACGTAACAAACCTAAGTTCAAAAACAAAACCCCTATACGTTCGTGTAAAAAA
Source organism: Alsophila aescularia (assembly GCA_946251855.1). Lineage (NCBI taxonomy): Eukaryota > Metazoa > Arthropoda > Insecta > Lepidoptera > Geometridae > Alsophila > Alsophila aescularia. The sequence goes on along the minus strand of OX276380.1, from coordinate 7,542,525 downwards.
TAGCTTAAGACACTCTTGCTATGAAGACGAATCGATTGATACCTCGCTTGTCAAAATCGGAGCAAGCTTTTTGTTTGAACACATAACCCTTGCTTTGCTTCACCTCACTAGGGTAAAATAATAATGAAGACGAATCGATTGATACCTGGCTTGTCAATGCCTTCCTGGACGCAAATACTGACTGATGTTTTTACAAGAGGAATTAAGAGATCTTAAAATTAAACAACCTCAAGAAGTACCTCCATTTTCTTTATTCTGTGGCGCAAGTATATATAAAAAAACTGTAACTTCTTTTTGGATGAACCGATTTTGATAAAACAAAGATAAAAACCTCAGCAGTACTCCAAGGAATACATTTCAGCAAACATCATCAAAATCCATCCAGTGGTTTTTACGTGATGAAGTCACAGACAGACAGAGAGACAAAATTATAAACGATATTTTAGGATTTTCGTACTTTCCTTCAAATAACATTATTTTTTCTATTTTTTTTCCATGTACAGATTTCACTTTGTTTATAGTTTTATTATATGTATAGATATATGTATAGATAGATAGATATTATTAGATATTGATAATGTACCTATGTACTAGAAAAGTCACAATTAGAATATAGAACTTAGGTGAGCAACATAATTATATGATCGTTATTTTTCAAGAACGTTCGTTAACGTACGTTAGCGTTTTTTCCTACACTACTCCAACTCTATAAATATCATTCTGGCAGCTGTCTTGGCGATCAAGTTATGTTGTACAAACTATAATAATTACTTTCCAGTTTTCCCGTGGAAACTTACCATTTTCCGGGATAAAAAGTATCCTAAGTTTTATTTCAGGGTATAAGCTACCTATCTCCAACTTCCAAATTTCATAAAAATCCGTCTAGCTGTTATAGTGTGAAAGTTCCCCAAACAAAGAGACAACGTTTCACTTTTATATATTGGTGTGGATAGCAGTGTTGCCAGAGCCAAATCTCTAATGGCCTGTTCTGTGACCGACATTGCCGTGTGTGTATGGGATATAGACCTCACGATTACTGTAGCAAAAATATATATATGGTCAAGTGCGTGTAGAACTCCCGCCCTGAGGGTTCCGTACAAACCAGAAAGTACCCAAGGTCTTAGTGATGACATACGTGGTGACCATAAACCTCAGTACCGATATTAATTTAAACTTGTTACCTTTACCCGATCCTGAAAAACGGGCGGACAGACATACAGATAACAAAGTGATCCTGAAGAGTTTTCCCCTTTTGATGTATGAAATCCTAATAAATGAGACAAAAAAAATAAAAAATAAATGTAAATAAATAAAATAGCAAAATTGTGCTACCACTTTTTGAACGGAGCAAAAGAGATGTTTGTAAAATGTATGAAAGCTGGTACCTACTAAAATAATTTAAAATTCTAAACTAGATATTAGATATTTGTGAAGAAAGGGAATATTATTCTGGTAATGACTAGCAAATGAAAACAAAAAAAAACATGATTTTACTTTTATTATTCGTTTAGTAAAAATAAAAAACTTGCCACACTAGGTACCTTACCTCTGGCAACTCTGATTTGACACTATTGATGACAGTGACATTCAACACGGCACAATGTTATTTTATTATTATTTATATTCACATGGTATTATTATAATAATTGCAATAGCAAAGCATATAAAATATAGAAATCTGTTTCATTTTATTCCCAGTGCACGAAAAACGCACTTACTCAATAGAAGGGAAAATATTAAAAGTTTTGTTCAACGTTACATCTAGGAAAATATTTTATCTTTTGTTAAGGAATGGAGGCTCAGTAATATATAAATTACATATATTTATGTAGCCCAGTAAATAAGCTTTTAAATGAGGTATATATCATAGCTGCTGGAATTTTCTCGGAATATAGTACCACTTCTGAACATCTCCTTTAAATTGGTTATTTCATCTCGAATGAAAACTGCCGTAGATTGTGCTACGGCAATGGAGATGCTGCCGTAGGCCGTAGATTTTTATTTTTTTAATATTTGTACAATTGCCGTAGAACACGGCCAATAGCAACGCTGGTGCATAGGCACTTCTTGTTGGCCTGCCTTCATTATGTACTGCTAGACATCGGTAACTAAACTAATTTCAAATCTTCAATGGGCTCGGCTCGGAGAATCTTGTCTACGCGGTTCAGAAAACACGACTCGTGTATCACCGCCATCTAGATTTATTTTCTGAACTAATCTTTCAACAATACGTGAGAAGGAAGAAGAAGAAACGTCAAGTTTAATCCGTCAATACCATAGAGTAAGGAATTTTCCCTTTAAGAGGAGACGGTGTAAGATTTTTATGCCTTAAGATCTTGTCTATGCTGTGACGCCGACCAACTGACTACCACTCAATTGTCGTCTAGACATTTCTTACTGTCGTTGACATTGATTCTAGAATTTAGGTAGTACCTACCATATTCTAGATCTTTGGTCGTTGAGTCTATTAGACATTTCCTTTGCCATTGTTATAAACATTAAAAAAAAGTTATCCCGCGGTAACTTACCATATTCCGGGTTAAATAGTATCCTTAGTTGGTATCTATATTGTACAGTAATTATTTACAAAGTTTCATCGAAATCAGTTCTGCCGTTTTGACGTCAAAGCTCCCCAAACAAACAAACAAACAGACCACGTTTCACTTTTATATATTTGTGTGGATTTTCCAGGTGATCATCTGACGAATCCGTCTGGCTTGGCTGTTCATGGTGCTAAATGACACGGACTTTTCAACATATAAAAGGTTTGATAATATGCTAATAGCATAGAATAAGTATTCAAAATCATTGTCTAATAACAAATAGAAATGATGACTATGCTACAAATTTTATGGTTTTGTATTTCCTGTCCGGGCGTTCCTAAATACAGCGCAGAAACACGGCGCAAGCTCCATTACGTTACAAGGGGTGCGTTTACATTTTATTCTGCGAATAGCTGTACCCGCGGCTTCGCTCGCGTGGTCATTTCTCTAGGTTAAAAGTAATTTATGTACTATTCCAAGACCTAAAATACCATAACAACATTTAATCAAATTTCCTTCTGCCGTCAAAAAGTTTTACGTTTCCTCAAAATACTCTCTACTCTACTCTCCAAAAAATATTATACATTACTTCAAAATCAACCTAACTTTGGACCCATTTGAGAATCCTTTATTTTTTGGGGATAAAAAGTATCCCAAATTTTAACCCATCATATAAACTATGACTATGTCAAGTTGCATCAAAATCAGGCCGGCGTGATACGTTTCTTTGAAATATCTTTCATCCAATATCCCATAAACCATTTAATTTTTCGGGATGAAAAGTATCCTATGTCCTATTTCTTAGATGTTTTGTAGCATAGATAAATCCTTCTATGATTTATCTATGCTCGTAGTATGAACTTAAATCATACTAAGTTTCATTGAATTCATTCAGTAGTTTCGGCGTGATGCGCAGTCAAGATACATACAGACAGAAAGACAGACATATAGACAAAACGAAAAAAATACAGTTTTGGTTTCAGTATTGAATATAGAGTACCCTCCAAGAAATATTATTTATTACTTCAAAATTAACATAACTTTGGACCCCTATCCCGCAGGAACCTTTTTTGAGATAAATTGTAGCCTTATTTTTAACCCAACATATAAACTATGACTAAGCCAAGTTGCATCAAAACCCGTCTAGTAGTTTCAGCGTGGTACGTGTTCTTTTAAATAACTTTCTACTCCTATCCTGCGGGGACTCTTTAATTTATCGGGATGAAAAATATCCTATGTCCTACCTCGAAGTATGAGCTCAAGCTCAAATCATACCAAGTTTCATCTGAATTCATTCAGCAGTTTCGGCGTGATGCCCGGCCAAGATACAGACAGACAGACAAAAAAGAAAAAAAAAACAGTTTTGGCTTCAGTATCAAATTAAAGTATTTCTGAGCTTTTCCGGCTTTTCCCATGTACATTTTGAGTAGGTAGGTACATACGTGAGTAGTAATCATAGAGTAAGGAAACAAAAACACAACCTAAGTACAGTAGTCGCAGCCTATCTATATGTTTGTGAAGTTAGGCTGGCTCTGTGACGATTGCGCAGGTACTGCTGTGGGGATAAAATACCTTAAAGTATAAGCAAGATAGAATATGCGTAAAACGTAAGCGAGTGAGCGAGGCAGTTATACAATGCTGTCTTCACCATAGACATTCGGATTGCGCCTGAAAAATAGCAGTTTGCGCAGCGACTAGCAGACAACTTACGAGAAACATACTTTCGCTGCGCCTACTATACAATGCGTAGAAAGAGGATACTAATATCCTCGCGTCTACGGTACAATGGTAATAATGCAGTTCTCTTGTCTATGATTTTACATTACCTACATCACTAAATCGGAAACGGAAACAGGGAAAAAACTAATTGAATAGACTGCCATCTATCGACCACTTATAATATGTTACAACTGTCAACTGTCACTGTTCTGTCAGATAATTGACAATGACAATCCTCATGAGCATGAGTGATGACATCTTGAGCTGGGATGCGTTCACTTACTATGTTCGAGGACACACGGATCATCCGCGCGATCACCCGAAATCGTTCACGGCGCACAGTGGTTCCATTTTGAAAATTTGCAGACTTAGGGTCGAAAGTCGGAAATTCGATCTGTTTTTTTTATATGTGTTGGAGAATTACTTGCTTAACAATAGTTGTGGGGAGGACTTTTCTGACAAACGGATATTTTACAAGAAAAAAAATTTTTTTTTTTGTATGGAAGAAATCACATTATATTTTTTTTCTTTTTTTGTTTAAATTTGTTTAGGTTGTGACTTTATAATATCAATAGTTCAAGTCATTGACAACCCAGAAAAAATATAACCTGTTGCAGTCACTTGCCGCCGCGCGAGTTTTAAGGCGCTAAACATAGCAACTTTTTTTCATATATTTTGCTAAGAATGCACCATCTTGCTTGCTTATTTATTATATTTGTATGATTCTATCTCAATAAAAAACCAAAAGATAACATGATTTCCCCAAAAAAAGTTCATTCAAATGTAATTCTTATTAATTGGTAGGCAAGCGACCTTGCATAACAGTAACGATATAACGATATCTCTTTGTTCAAGACAAATTATTTGTAAGAATTCATTAGGTTAACACCTCAAAAAGTACCTATTTAAAAGTAAAAGTACCCTATCTACCTTTTTCAAGAAACCTACTTACCGACCTATTTTATTTCCATGTTTCTAGGAAACGCTAATGATATTAGTGCGCAAACAAATGAGTCATCTATGATACTAAGCTCCCGTTGTTCACTGTGCTCTGATTGGTCGTCACATCTGCCATCGCAAACTTGCTACCGACGACCAATCATAGCGCAGTATCGCATATAGTACTTATTTTATGCGATATTGAGCTTTGATTGGTTGATGACAACTAATTAGGTTTTACCATTTTAAAATAATGTCGGATATTACTACATTCTGCTCCTGACGCTTGAGTCGTTTGACTGCAAAAGGACTAGATATTATTATATTATTTAAAGAGTGTAAAGTAAGTGTGTGAAGGAAGTGCTATGGCTGGATTTTATACATATCTCGACCTATACCAGAAACTTCGCAGTAGTGGTGGTGACCTGAACGATTTCCAATATTTATACAATGTTATAGTTTCTGAAATACCATTCGAGATATCCCAAAAAGACCAAGCTAAAATCATGGAATTTACTCGACTTTTCACGACACGTCTACTAAAAAAATGGAACAATGCAAACAGATGTCAGAAAACTTTTCTAAACCGAGAAGTGAACCGTACGTGGTTGGAGACAAGCATCACGTGGCCAACTTGCGATTCAGTGGATTTGAAGATGATAATGGAAACTTCAATGGAACCAATGGAACTTCCAAATCCAACACAGGCAGAAAATATAATCCCATCCGTCTGCACTGCGGAAGCAGGAACATCTACTGAAGCACAAACACGAGTGGATTTTAAAGAATTGGGTGAGAAACAGAAAAAAAGACGTTCTGACCCGACTGTGACAGCAACAGATGAAGAAGAGCTACAATATATGTACACGTCAAAGTTAAAAAAAATGGCAAACTTGCCTTAGCTAAGATTGTGGACCATCTTAGTAAGAATGCTGATGCTATAGAAGCTGTGACGCAGCTTCTATTCGATAAGAATAAACCTGCAGTAGTCAAGATTTCAGAAGATAAAACTTTAGCGCTCTGCACAACACATGCGCTTTCTAAATGGCGATACTCGACACTTAGGACATTTTTACTGGAAGAGACTTGCGCTGCTCTCCCGTCTTATCAGAAGCTTTTAGATGCCAAAAGAAGATGTTACCCATTAACCGGTAGCATACAAGTAACAGAAAAAGGAGCAAGTGTCAGGTAAAATCTAATAAAACGAAAAAAAGTGTGATGCTCACTGCAATAAACTTAAAACTAATATCTTTAAAATTGTTTCAGACTCCAAGATCTTTTGGACCACACAGTACAGAGGATTCTCCTGGACTTAGGACCCATCACAAGTTCTAGCAATGAAGGTCTGAAGTTAATGTGGAAATGGGGCCTTGATGGATCTTCATCACAGAGCAATTACAAACAGAGATTCTCAGATCCGGAGTTTGATGATTCCTCTGTGGTGATGACCAGTATCGTCCCTCTTCGTCTGGTTGACGGCAAAGAGTTGATTATTTGGGAAAACCCAAATCCTGGTTCAACTCTTTATTGTCGGCTGGTGAAGTTCACATTTACTTCAGAAACCTCAGACTTCATAAAGTCGGAAGAATCTGATATGCAGCGAGAAATTAGAATTGGTGTCTACGCAGTGTGCAGATTCTGAAATAAGTCATGAATTGCATATGACCATGATCGATGGTAAAGTAGCCAACATTGTCACTGATGTACGTTCATCGGCAACGTGCTCCATTTGCCTTGCGAAACCAAGTGAAATGAACAATTTAGAGCTGCTGGCTACAAAACCACTGCGAGAAGATATCTACAAGTATGGAATTTCATCGCTGCACATGAAGATTCGCTGTATGGAGTGTTTGCTCCATATTTACCTATTTTATTTCCATGTTTCTAGGAAACGCTAATGATATTAGTGCGCAAACAAATGAGTCATCTATGATACTAAGCTCCCGTTGTTCACTGTGCTCTGATTGGTCGTCACAGCTGTGCCAACGTCTATCATAGTTTAAAGATAAAGATACCGACACAAGCCATAACCTATTGCTGCTCGGATTAGACAAAATAAATGGGTGTGGTGCAATCAGACGGTCACTCATTCCTCAACCGATGATTGACTTCCAATATAGAAGTTAATTCATCGCGGAGATAAATCAGCATTGAAAGTATTTTATACGAAAAATATGACGGTTTTGGTTTTGATGTCGTCATATAGAAACATTGATAAAATTGTAGCCCTGAAAAGGACTGTTTTATTTAGTCCTGAAAAGGACTAGGATAAGTGTGGCTATGCACAAATCCAGATTATAGCAATGGGACAGAAATATCTTCAGCCTCCATCACTACAATCTCTTCTTCTTCAAAATCATTGCCAATCGAGTCAACTTGAAGTAATTGAATTGCTTCAGGAAATAACTCACTGCATTCAGATTTCGACAATTTGGGTCTTATTCTGGAAATATGGGGGTCCGAGCTTATTAAGAGTCCATGAAGAATGTCTTCATTTGTTTGTACTCTACCAACTTTCCTTCATGAATCTAATATTAACGGAACAAACATAAATCATGTTTGTTCTGTTATATATAGATGGCTTACCGATGGGGAGAACTGAAGAATGACTGCAGATTTCAGCTCCATGCATCAAAAGTTTGTGAACGCTGACTGGCATATGGTACCATGGGTACAAATGCACAAACATTTCAGCCGTTTCTTTGCAGTAACCTCGGAAGTTATTAATTATCAACTTCTTCCCTGAGGATATAGCTTGCAAGATAACGGCATAGCGTAAAATCAGGTCTTCGTTAATTCCAGTGATCTTCGATGTTCTTTTGTAATCATGAAAGAAACGCCTCACGGTATTTCCATCATTGGTTGTCCCAAACCCCTGCAATCAAAATAAATGTTATTAAATGTAAAGGATAAGTAGGTACAAAAAAAGAGTTAGGGATGTCATATAATAGGTAGAATATATACCTGCTTAACAATATCTATGAGTGCTCCAGTTTGTTCCCGAAATTCTTGTTGTGTAGCATGTTTCTTCGCCTTTTGTAAAATCGTATTTTCACCTCTGGCACTCCATCGTTCAAACTCCATATTGTAAGAAATATGGAGTAAACACTCCATACAGCGAATCTTCATGTGCAGCGATGAAATTCCATACTTGTAGATATCTTCTCGCAGTGGTTTTGTAGCCAGCAGCTCTAAATTGTTCATTTCACTTGGTTTCGCAAGGCAAATGGAGCACGTTGCCGATGAACGTACATCAGTGACAATGTTGGCTACTTTACCATCGATCATGGTCATATGCAATTCATGACTTATTTCAGAATCTGCACACTGCGTAGACACCAATTCTAATTTCTCGCTGCATATCAGATTCTTCCGACTTTATGAAGTCTGAGGTTTCTGAAGTAAATGTGAACTTCACCGGCCGACAATAAAGAGTTGAACCAGGATTTGGGTTTTCCCAAATAATCAACTCTTTGCCGTCAACCAGACGAAGAGGGACGATACTGGTCATCACCACAGAGGAATCATCAAACTCCGGATCTGAGAATCTCTGTTTGTAATTGCTCTGTTATGAAACGCCTCACGGTATTTCCATCGTTGGTTGTCCCAAACCCCTCCAATCAAAATAAATGTTATTAAATGTAAAGGATAAGTAGGTACAAAAAAAGAGTTAGGGATGTCATATAATAGGTAGAATATATACCTGCTTAACAATATCTATGAGTGCTCCAGTTTGTTCCCGAAATTCTTGTTGTGTAGCATGTTTCTTCGCCTTTTGTAAAATCGTATTTTCACCTCTGGCACTCCATCGTTCAAACTCCATATTGTAAGAAATATGGAGCAAACACTCCATACAGCGAATCTTCATGTGCAGCGATGAAATTCCATACTTGTAGATATCTTCTCGCAGTGGTTTTGTAGCCAGCAGCTCTAAATTGTTCATTTCACTTGGTTTCGCAAGGCAAATGGAGCACGTTGCCGATGAACGTACATCAGTGACAATGTTGGCTACTTTACCATCGATCATGGTCATATGCAATTCATGACTTATTTCAGAATCTGCACACTGCGTAGACACCAATTCTAATTTCTCGCTGCATATCAGATTCTTCCGACTTTATGAAGTCTGAGGTTTCTGAAGTAAATGTGAACTTCACCAGCCGACAATAAAGAGTTGAACCAGGATTTGGGTTTTCCCAAATAATCAACTCTTTGCCGTCAACCAGACGAAGAGGGACGATACTGGTCATCACCACAGAGGAATCATCAAACTCCGGATCTGAGAATCTCTGTTTGTAATTGCTCTGTGATGAAGATCCATCAAGGCCCCATTTCCACATTAACTTCAGACCTTCATTGCTAGAACTTGTGATGGGTCCTAAGTCCAGGAGAATCCTCTGTACTGTGTGGTCCAAAAGATCTTGGAGTCTGAAACAATTTTAAAGATATTAGTTTTAAGTTTATTGCAGTGAGCATCACACTTTTTTTCGTTTTATTAGATTTTACCTGACACTTGCTCCTTTTTCTGTTACTTGTATGCTACCGGTTAATGGGTAACATCTTCTTTTGGCATCTAAAAGCTTCTGATAAGACGGGAGAGCAGCGCAAGTCTCTTCCAGTAAAAATGTCCTAAGTGTCGAGTATCGCCATTTAGAAAGCGCATGTGTTGTGCAGAGCGCTAAAGTTTTATCTTCTGAAATCTTGACTACTGCAGGTTTATTCTTATCGAATAGAAGCTGCGTCACAGCTTCTATAGCATCAGCATTCTTACTAAGATGGTCCACAATCTTAGCTAAGGCAAGTTTGCCATTTTTTTTAACTTTGACGTGTACATATATTGTAGCTCTTCTTCATCTGTTGCTGTCACAGTCGGGTCAGAACGTCTTTTTTTCTGTTTCTCACCCAATTCTTTAAAATCCACTCGTGTTTGTGCTTCAGTAGATGTTCCTGCTTCCGCAGTGCAGACGGATGGGATTATATTTTCTGCCTGTGTTGGATTTGGAAGTTCCATTGGTTCCATTGAAGTTTCCATTATCATCTTCAAATCCACTGAATCGCAAGTTGGCCACGTGATGCTTGTCTCCAACCACGTACGGTTCACTTCTCGGTTTAGAAAAGTTTTCTGACATCTGTTTGCATTGTTCCATTTTTTTAGTAGACGTGTCGTGAAAAGTCGAGTAAATTCCATGATTTTAGCTTGGTCTTTTTGGGATATCTCGAATGGTATTTCAGAAACTATAACATTGTATAAATATTGGAAATCGTTCAGGTCACCACCACTACTGCGAAGTTTCTGGTATAGGTCGAGATATGTATAAAATCCAGCCATAGCACTTCCTTCACACACTTACTTTACACTCTTTAAATAATATAATAATATCTAGTCCTTTTGCAGTCAAACGACTCAAGCGTCAGGAGCAGAATGTAGTAATATCCGACATTATTTTAAAATGGTAAAACCTAATTAGTTGTCATCAACCAATCAAAGCTCAATATCGCATAAAATAAGTACTATATGCGATACTGCGCTATGATTGGTCGTCGGTAGCAAGTTTGCGATGGCAGATGTGACGACCAATCAGAGCACAGTGAACAACGGGAGCTTAGTATCATAGATGACTCATTTGTTTGCGCACTAATATCATTAGCGTTTCCTAGAAACATGGAAATAAAATAGGTCGGTAAGTAGGTACTTGAAAAAGGTAGATAGGGTACTTATAAATAGGTACTTTTTGAGGCGTTAACCTTATGAATTCTTACAAATAATTTGTCTTGAACAAAGAGATATCGTTATATCGTTACTGTTATACAAGGTCGCTTGCCTACCAATTAATAAGAATTACATTTGAATGAACTTTTTTTGGGGAAATCATGTTATCTTTTGGTTTTTTATTGAGATAGAATCATACAAATATAATAAATAAGCAAGCAAGATGGTGCATTCTTAGCAAAATATATGAAAAAAAGTTGCTATGTTTAGCGCCTTAAAACTCGCGCGGCGGCAAGTGACTGCAACAGGTTATATTTTTTCTGGGTTGTCAATGACTTGAACTATTGATATTATAAAGTCACAACCTAAACAAATTTAAACAAAAAAAGAAAAAAAATATAATGTGATTTCTTCCATACAAAAAAAAAAAATTTTTTTCTTGTAAAATATCCGTTTGTCCGAAAAGTCCTCCCCACAACTATTGTTAAGCAAGTAATTCTCCAACACATATAAAAAAAACAGATCGAATTTCCGACTTTCGACCCTAAGTCTGCAAATTTTCAAAATGGAACCACTGTGCGGCTTCGTCGGGCATTCGCCTGGGTCATCCGGAAAATAGTAGGGGAGGGGAAGAATAGTATGAAACTGACACTTGACAGTTGTCAGTTATATGTGGACGTTCAAAGTCGTTCACTAACTCCGGATGATCGAGCGATAAATCGCGCGGATGATCCGTGCATCCTCGAAGTAAGTGAACGCGCCCCCGGAGTTAGTGAACGACTTTGGACGTCCACATAGAACTGACAACTGTCAAGTGTCAGTTTTATACTATTCCTTCCGTAGAGAGTATCAATATAGAGGAGCTCCATGCGTATACTGAAAAAAGACAGGTATAAAGTACCAAAAATTTTAGGGTTACCCGCTTTGCAAAATAAATACCCTGGCGAGCAAGAATATTTAACTGAAAATTTACATTCAGCCCAATTTATAAAGTTAGTGTAGGTAAAATGATAGTCGATTTTTGAGGTTTAGATTGATAGGACTAAATAATTTTCCTGTTAAAAAAAGGATTTTAATAAAATAAAATATATAATATATTCGGTACATTTCCGCACCAATTATGCCCCAAACTAGGATACCCTGTACTATGGGCACTAGATAACGGATAAACATATATACGAGTAGATACCAATATTAACACCCATAACTCGGAAACAAAACATTTCTGCTCATCACATAAATGATTGCATATTGCAGGGTTCGAACCCGCAACCGTTTGATTTCGTATCTAGACACTAGTTCTTTAGCCACTAGACCAAAAAGTGAATGGTACAAAGTATACGAAAAATATAGATCACACTAATATTATATATGTGAAAGTTTGTCGGTCGATGTGTGTGTGTGTGTGTGTGTGTGTGTGTGTGTGAGAGAGAGAGAGAGAGAGAGAGGCGAGAGAGAGAGAGAGAGTTATAGTATGCTTGATACTCCTTCACACTGTAAGGATTTAGATGAAATTATTTAATTAATGGTATGAAGGTAGCTCATACCCAGGATAAACACATAGGCTACTTATTATCCCAACAAAAAAAAACAGTTCATGTAAGAAATCGGGAAACCACGGGGTGCTGCTAGTGTAATCATGAAGGGCTAACTTACTCAATTGTAGGTACAGAACTGATTCGTAATAACATCTTCTTTTCTGTTTTTCTGAAATATTTTGATTCAAAAATGTTTTGTGCATATATTAGGAAATTGTTGGAAGCCAGTTAGTGCGACCTGTTACACTGTCCCATAACTTTCTTATAGTTAGAATTTTAGGAAATCTGGAAAAACTAAAGGGATTGAATTAGAAAATTGATAAAAATAATTAATTTTATACAATTTAATGTAAAATTTTATATTTTGGTTGATTTTTTATACACAGCCACAGAATAAATGATACAGCGCCATTTAACCCCAGACTAAGCAATGCCTTTTCTATGGGAACTAGATAACCGCTATCAGTGATCTATTCTTTTTATTTTGTAAACACATACTTATTATACATCAAAATACCCACACACAGAACAACCAACAATAATTATTTTACGGTAGATACTTAAAATTACCCAGTATTTGAGAATAAAAAAATTTAAAAAAATATGGTATCCCTCAAATCAGATTAACCCTACGAAATGTATTAGATCTGTCGTTTATGCCCTAACTCGTTGCAGCTCACTCAAACCACATCAATATAGAGCGAGACGGACACAAATGTCAAAATAAAACAAGCCACGCAATTTGTGAGATTAATACTACGAAAAGATAACCCTTATAAATAGAAAAATATTAAAAATATCGTGTAAAATCAATTAAATCTTACTATACCGAAAGCGAAGGAGAATCTAATAGCAATTATTATTTCAAGACCGTTCAATAATGTACTCGAAAATCAAAACTTACGTGTGAAAAGAAATATATTTTCATATTTTCGTTCCGTACGGCTTTTACAGCCTACACTGCAACAACTCACCATTATTGTAGGTTACATTTAAGTGATTCACAAAAATCAGCACTCAGAAACGTTCAAATGTAGTCAAAAAAACACAAATCACTAAAATATCGTTGACCAAAATGTCTTGAACGGTTCGTTTGGCTGGAATGAGCTCATGGGCAAACAACCAATACAGCATACACAGTAAGGGACAAAAAATATTATCGTCTTCTCTTTTACTATCAGGTAACGGTGTATAAGTTTATCTCGCTTGTACAAATATTATTATTCTTTGAGCATCTCTATTGATAGTCCCTCTACGATTCCTCCCCTCCCCTACTATTTTTCGGATTTCCGAGGTTCACCTGGGAAATCTCAACGACGCCGTGAACGATTTCGAGTGATCGCGCGGATGATCCGTGCGTCCTCGAACGTAGTAAGTGAACGTAGTAAGCGCTTTTTTTTTTGACGTGTGAGATTTCTGTCGTGCGTGGTGAAACTGAATTCCAGTTTCTAAAAATTTGTATAAATTCTTTCATCAATTCAATCAACTGCCCACGTTGATTAAAAACCTCGTCGACCTTCGAGGGTGGGCGGAGCGTCATTGTTGACAATAGGTGAAAAATTGTAACAATTTTGGTTTTTGATATTAATCGCGTAAATATCTAGACCTGTTTAATATTTTCTGTAGTTTTTCACCCAAGGAATTATTGGTTAGTGTATTTTATCTATTAAGTAGCTTTCTTTTCCAAGGAAAATATGAATGAGCCTCCTGACCCTGGGGGCGGTATGGATGTAACTAGGCCACCGTCTCCGGCTGCCTATACAATGGTGATGACTACTGAGCAGGTTGAGTCCTCATGTGCTCGAAAGCGCAGAGCGTTAAATAGAGAATGTATTAATCGTTCTCGTTCGGTATCACAATCTACGCTGACAGGTGATGAAGTTGATCTCCAAGCAGGGCAGCGTACTCCTCCAACCTCCTTCTCTGATGCCTCAACGAATATAACAGCTGCTTCTCCTCCCCTGCTTCACCAAGTCCCGGCTTCCTTGTCCTCTACACCTGCAATAAAATCGCAAGATCTAGGTCAAGCTTTTACACCTGTAGGTCGCCACTTGTATATTCATACAGATCGCGGGCCTTTTACGGTTCATGTCCAAAGATCTCAAAGTTCTGCATCAGACGGTACAACATTACACCCAGTCACCTTCGGCCGTTTTTTGTTTAGCCGATATAGAGAGTTAACAATAGTTAGTTTGTTAGTTAGTTTCTATCAAGGGATTATTGATGGTTCAATAAAAAGTATCGGGCGAAACAGAATATCCTTAGATTTTCATTCCGGAATCGACGCCAACAAATTCATAGAATCTCCGACTCTGTCTGCAAATAACTATAATGCCCTAATTCCTTCATACAATGTAACACGAATGGGATTAATACGAGGTATCCCAGCTGACATGTCCCCAGAGATGATAAAAGAAGAGATGAAGGTCCCTCCGAATTGTGGCTCGATTATAAAAGTCCGTCGACTACATTATAAAGTTATAATCGATGGATCCGTGGCTTGGAAGCCGTCCCAAACGGTGGTTCTAACATTTGATGGCCAAATACTTCCAAATAGAGTGTTTCTTTGTTATAATTCGTTCCCAGTGGCATTGTATAACTTCCCAACTATTCAATGTTTCCAGTGCTGTCGGTATGGTCACACGAAAACTCAATGCCGTTCTAATCCAACATGCTATAAATGTGCGTCCACTCACCTTGGCGAGTCTTGCCGAGTAGAGGAGGACAATGCAATATGTATTTCATGTAAGGGTAACCATTTTGCCACGAATAACTCTTGCCCGGAGATGCAACGTCAAAAAAATATAAAAGTAGCTATGGCGCAAAAAGCAATTTCTTACTCGGAAGCTTCTAAATTGTTTTCTGTGTCAAAAGTGTCCTACGCCAACGTCGCTTCTTCTACGTCTCCTTCTCCCCCTTTTCCCTCCTTTCATATGATCAAAAATAATACTGTGGAACCTCAAAGAGTCGTATACAAAAAGAAGGTAATTCAGAAGCATCATGCCCCTACTTCGGCCGTCGCTAACGGTAACGGTTACGACAGAGTCGCTCATAATAATATAATTAGAGACGATTTATCAGAAGCAGCTCCTAATGGCTGCGCTCTTCAAGCTCAGGACAGAGTAAATATAGATAATCCCCCTCTTCAGTCATTCGTTGTTGATCTTCTTATGAAACTTATAAACTCTCTTCTTCCTTTATTAAACAGTGCTCCGTCTCTCTCTAACTTACCGTCCAACGTTGCCCCCACCTTAAGTTGCCTCTTATCTTTCTTACAAAATGGATCAAGTTTACAGGATTCTCCAATGGAACCCTAGAAGTATTATTAACAAAAAGTCCGATCTTATTTATCTAGTTAACCATCACAGTCCGGATATCTTGTCGGTCTCAGAAACGTGGCTTAGACCCGATTCCAAATTTAGGTTATCGGGTTTTGTTGATGTTAGAAGAGACCGTCAAGATGGTTTTGGTGGTGTTGCCCTTTTTATTAAAAATAATATTACCTACTCAATTATTTCTTTGCCTTATTATGGTGAAGGTTTCGAGGTGGTTGCTGTTCAGCTTAAGAATTCAACAGTTATCTCTCTATACATTCCTTTGCCTTCCAAATCTATAATTCGTAAACTTATTAATGTTTTAAATTCTCTTCCTAAGCCTCTTCTAGTTTTGGGTGATCTGAATTGTCATCACTCTGTATGGGGTTGTGGTTTGTCGGATTCACCTGGGATCTTTTTATTGGACTCCTTAGATCATCTTAACCTCTGTATTTTAAATGACGGTTCCCCAACTAGAAGATCTCGGCCAGATGAACACCCTAGTGCAGTGGACCTGTCCTTATGTTCTCCAGAACTTGCTTCACTTATGTCTTGGTGTGTCCTTCCTTCTACTTATGGCAGTGACCATTTTCCTATTCTTATAAATATTTCACAAAAATGTCCGCGTACTGCTTCTAGAAATCCTCCTCTTCTGAAATATGCCATAGACAATAATAGTTCAGGGTGGGCCAAATTTAATGAACTCACTGATATAAATTCTCCTAAATTACCTGTCATAAATTCTTACAATATAAGATCTTGTTCTGATGCGCTTGTGCACAGTTTGTTAGAGTGTGCTAATGGGTCTTTCCCTATTAAAAAACCTCATTCGAATAAAATTCCATCTCCTCCGTGGTGGGATAAAGACTGTACTGAAGCAATTAAATCTCGTAAGGTTGCTGAAGTCACCTTTTGTATGGCTATGACTAGTGAAAATTTCTCTGAATTAAATAAAGTAATCGCAAAATCTAAACGCCTCTTTCATAATAAGAAACGTGATAGCTGGAAAGTTTTTTGCACTAGTATTGGCCCCGACACTCCTACCTCTTTGATATGGAAGAAGATCCATAGGTATCGTCGTTCGTGGTGTCCTCCTTATCGAAGTTGTTGCCCATCCCAGGCTTGGGCTGACTCCTTCATGGACAAATTAGCCCCTCAATATTGCCCTCTTCCCTCAGAACTACCATCTCTTTCTAATCCTTCATCTATTGAAACTTTAGACCAACCGTTTTCTTTAAAAGAATTAGAAATAGTTTTGAAATCAGTCAGAGACTCAGCCCCCGGTATGGATGGCATTCCGTATTCTTTTCTTTCGAAAGCTAACGTCCGCCTTCATATCTATTATTTATCTCTTGTTAATATTATTTTTGATTCTGGATATGTTCCAGTTACTTGGAAATCTCAATTCATAATCCCTATTCTTAAACCTGATAAAGATCCGGTAGATCCTAATTCTTACCGCCCTATTGCTCTCTCTTCAGTTTTGGCTAAACTTGCTGAACACTTAATAAAGAACCGCCTTGAGTGGTTCCTGGAAAGTCATGAGCTTCTTGCAAAGTCTCAGTATGGCTTTAGAAAGGGCAAAAGCACTATGGATAGCCTGGGTATATTTACTACCGATATAAGACTTGCCTTTACTCGCAATGAATCTGTTGTTGGTGCTTTCCTAGATATTTCTGCAGCCTATGATAATGTTCAGCTTCCCCTTCTCAAGAATAAGCTTAGTCGGTTGAAAATTCCAGTAAAAATAAGTAATTTTGTAATGAACCTTCTTTCAGAGAGATACATATTCCTCCACTGTAGTGACCCCTCGATTTCTTCAACTAGAACCATATGGCGGGGATTACCTCAAGGCTCTGTCCTCAGTCCTCTCCTTTATAACGTCTATACATATGATCTAGAATCCTCAATTGGTCTCTGCCGCATTCTTCAATATGCGGATGACATTCTTTTATATAGTACTCATCATAAAATTAATGATGCTAGTAACTGTATTTCCCTTTCCCTTAATTATTTAAATGTTTGGCTTCATAAAAATGGCTTGGATCTCTCGCCTTCTAAGAGTAATATCGTTATCTTTTCTCGTAAAAGAAATCTTCCTGATATAAACATTACTGTTAATGAGAGCAGAATTCCAGTTAAAGAGTCCGTAAAATTCCTCGGTCTCTTGTTGGACAATAAGTTGTCTGGACGTTTGCATTGTGAATATATTGCAAATAAGTGTGAGAGGAATCTAAACATTTTAAGGTGTCTGTCGGGAGTATGGTGGGGTGCTCATCCTTTTAATCTTAAACTTTTATATAACGCTATAATTCGTAGCGTTTTAGATTATGGTACTTTTCTGCTTGATCCTGCTTGCAGGGTTGGCTTAAGAAAACTTGATTTAATTCAGTCAAAGTCACTTCGGATTATCGCAGGTGCGATGAAGTCCTCTCCAATCAATGCACTCCAGGTGGAGTGTGTTGATCCTCCTCTCCATCTTCGCCGACAATTTCTTTCCAACAGATTCTTCTTTCGTTTTATTCAATTTTCTAATCATCCTCTTATACCCAAGCTTCAACTTTTCTATCAATACGTTTATACCTCCCGTTATTGGAGATGTAAACATCATCCTCTGTTGCTCAAAAGTTTCATAGTTTATAAATCCCTTAAAGACCCTACATACCGGTCTCCAAAACTCCCAATTTTTAATTTTGATTACGACATTGTTACCTTTCATCCGCAAATAATTTTAGAGTTTGATATCTGCAAAGGTGACCTTTATGCTGATGAGCATTTTCGAGAGATCTTGCACAGGGATTGGCTTGGTTGGCATACAATATTCACAGATGCCTCAAAATTATCGCCAGTTGGATGTGTTGGTTGTGGTGTTTTCCATTCTCAATTCGACATTGTCCAAAAAGTTAAGTGTCCTCCTGAGTCGTCAGTGTTCACCGGTGAATGTTTGGCTATACTTGAAGCGGTTAAATATGTCCTTCTCTTTAAACTTCGTCGTACTATTATCTTCTCAGATTCACGTAGTTCCCTCCAATCTTTGCTTTCTAATCCATTTTATTCTAAATTTCATCCAATCTTACTTCATATCAAAAAGTCTATTTCTGAATGTCTCCTTAAAGGCTTAGACGTAGTTCTTGCCTGGGTGCCTGGGCATGTTGGCCTCTCTGGTAATGAGCGTGTCGATAGAGTGGCCAAGGAAGCAGTTTCTTGTGGCGATAAGATTCCTTTTATAAATTATAGCCAGGACCTTATTTGCCTACCAAAAAAATATTTATTAAATTCTTGGTGTATAAACTGGAGATCTTCTAGCAAATACAAAGGTTCTGGTTTTGCTAGAATTCAGCCTGACATCCCTAGTAAACCATGGTTTGCACGGTGGCACTTCAGCAAGCTTTTTACATCTTCAATAATTCGTATGAGGCTGGGTCACTGTTGTATCCCTACTCATTTGCAAAAGATTCATGTTAAAGATTCTTCAATATGTGAATGTGGTCTTGATGATGGAGATCTCAATCATATTTTCTTTTCATGTCCACTACTGAATCATTTCTCATTCTTTTAGTCTCTTATTTCACTAGAAGTTTCATTGCCAACTCATATAACAGAACTTTTATCATCCAATAGTCGTAATATTTATATGTCTTTAGTTCAATTCCTTTCATTAAATAATCTGAAACTTTAAGTATTTGTGTATATTGTAGTTTTATAAATTATAGTTCATATGTATATATATATATATATATATATATATATATATTTAATTCATTTATGTATGTAGTTCTCCTATGTTTGTAAAATTCATTATATTAATCTGGTCTTGTTAACGTTTCTAAATTTCCTGTACTAGTAAATTATTTATAAACTTTTTGACGCGAAGCTACATGACTCTGGCAGAAATGTCAAAAAGACAATTGCCACAAATAAAAAAAAAAATAAAAAAAAAAAAACGTAGTAAGCGCCCCCGGATAATCGAGCGATATTCGCACGGGTGATTCGAGCGTAGTAATAGTAAGTGAACGCACCCCTGAGCTTGACAGCAGTAAAAAAAATATTTTCGAGAAATCTTTGAATTACAGCAAATCCGGTACGGCAGAATTGTTAATTTTGAATTGAATACAGTTGTAAACAGTATAAAGATACAACGAAACAACGTAAATAAGTCTACGATTTAATAATTATTTCTGAGAGTGAAGTGCTAGTTTTGAACGTGGATTTAAGTACGTATTACAACTGTTTTATAGGGCTCTTGCTTGGACGATATCAAAGAGAACAATTATATACTGTATATGATATTTAACGTGATTATTTGGCTTGTTTACAGATAAAATAAAAGCTATAGACATGTCCAGGTTCAGATTTGGGCGGCAACACGACGGGTACCGCCTAGTTTCACACGATGACAGCGGTTTCTCAGATGCACAATTCGAAGAACCTCCTCCCAAAGTCCCGTGGAAAGCGATCACATTGGCGGCATTTCTATTCGTAGTCGGCACAATCCTACTTATAGTAGGCAGCCTTATAGTTACTGGACACATAGATACTAAGTACTCGGACCGCCTGTGGCCTATGATAGTTTTGGGCGGTATTATGTTCCTGCCTGGAGCATATCATATAAGGATAGCTTACTATGCTTATAAGGAGTATCCTGGTTTTAGTTTTAATGATATACCTGAACTAGATTAATTTACAACTTAGTTATTCCATTTTAACCCTAGATAGATAACCATATTTCACTGTACCCTAAAGATAACCATACATTGATTCAACGTGTGCATTTTTGAGTAGGCATATTTTGGATTATGATTAAACCCGGTTTATGAATTTGGCAATATGTCTTAATATATGTAACTGTGTTGTGCATAAATGAAAACAGTATGGTTGATTTATATTTTTACTAGAAAAATATATTAAAAGAACAAAACATGTTATTTTTCACTCCACAAAACTTACGTCTAAATCTTTCCATTAGGCTTTTAATTTACTACATATACATTAAAAAACTACTTTTTGTAATCTATAATATGAATAATATAGTAATTATCACTATTTATGCATTTTGGCCTCAAAGGCAATTGGGACAGCGCTGGGCCCCGATTCTGTAAGCTATTGAACCTTTTAAGTGGTAAATAAGAAAATGTCTCAAACAATTTCAAGCGATCGACTTGCGTTATTGCGGTTCAATAGCTTACATAATCGGGGCCGTGGTCTTGTGCTCTCCACATAGGCTGTTTTCAAGGGTTTCATGATAATTTTCAGACACATTTTTAGTGGCTGATGGGTTTACCACTGGCGTGGTACCCACCTCATATTCTTCGGCATCACTCTACTTCATCTTCTAATAAATTGTCTTCAGTTTCATTGTCCAACCACTGAAACTCTTCATTAGTAATTTCATGCAATAATGGACTGATTTCTGCATCATCTACACGAATTTGTGACGTCATTGAGTTGTTTTATTGTAGCCTATGAAAAAAAAAAACAAACAAACAAAACAAAATTACTATTATTATTTATTTAAAATAATAATAGTTTTTTTTTTTTTTAAATTATTATTTATTTTATTTTGTTTTGTACAAATAAAACAAACTTATAGTCACAAAAACGCATTTACACTAAAGTTGAAAAACTGACATTAAAGATAACCATACTGTATGTCACTTCAACGTAAGGTAGGTAAATATTAACGAAAGTATTGCACTAACCTGAATGATAAGAGTGAGTCCTAACGGCCAGCTTAGTAACACGAAAACCAAACGAGTAATATTGATTTTTTCTAAATCGATTGTCATTGTGAACATAGGTTATCTATCTAGGGTTAAATGTAACATCCCCAAGTTTATTGTATATAAATATTACGACAAAGACATTCTGTATAAATACATAATTTAAGTTTGTAATATTCATAGCTTTATATTCATGCTTGGAGTTATATTAAAGTTGCAAGATTTGATATTGATGAAATTATACAGTTTTAGCATATTTAACTACAATCAATCTCTAGATGATACTTTTATTACAAACTTAGTCATTTCTTCATAGCTTACCTGAGTGTATTTTGTATGCTCCAGTTGTCAACCATGTCAGTGAGTTAGTTTGAAATTCAAACTAAGCTTAGATAATTTTAATAAAAATTTGATCAATTATAGAAAAGCACCCATAATGAATATACATGTTACAAGAGGTTAGTGTCAAAATTCCCGTTAGATTTCCCCCTGACATGAGAACATTGAGACTTAGTCTCACAATTCCCGTTAGTGCTGCAAATTCATGCTGACCGGGAATTTTGAAACTTAGAAGAGGCATGAATTATCCTAGCAGAGTGCTTATTTTGTAGATGTGTGAAATTAGATACACCCTGCCAATAATGAGTAGGTTGGCAATCCACAAGAATATCCACATTATCTCCTTAATTGAAAAAAGAGGAGCTGAAGATCTGAATAATGTATCTCACTTTTTAGACAATGAAGAAATGTAACCCTTCTATGATTACTCTCATGTCTATTAATCCAGTCACAAGGGGGAATAAAATAGTTTTGCCATTTGGAACAGAAAAGTTTTTAATTTGTATTGTTTAGGCATGGGAGAAATAAACAAGTTTTCGACTTCGAGGGTTGGGAGCGTCAGCCACCATCTTTAAATTAAGGTTATTTTTAAATAATGCTTCATCAGTTGATTTTATGACAAAACTCTATGAGAAGTATTTATGAAGACAAAATTGCTAACATTTTTGTATTCATATTTATTCTATAAATCTTACAGGTAAAAAGTTACAACCACATTTGTTGGGTTAAAAAGGTTGGTCTTTATTGCTACTTCGGATCTCCAATGTTTACTGGGTCAGTATAAGATACATTTCCGATATTTAAAAAACGTATTGGAAGCCTTACTTCCCAGCGCGTGATATTCATGTTAGCCATTTCGCTCTTGACATAGCGGTTGTGGTCCTCATGAAGTATTATTGTCTGGGACCGATGTAGCTCGCCCCATATTGTCTCACCACCTCTCTAATTGTGGTCATCCTAGTTCAGTCTTGCAAGGGGCTACCCAAGGCTGAATTTGAGCTAGTCAGTCCTTTGCATGGGTAACCTTACACAAGATCTGGTACCTTCTACATTGCCATACAAAAAATGATAGTATTTTTGTCTTTTGTATACATCTCAGACACTTATCATAAAGCCAACTGTTGAGGCATTATTAAATGTTAAACAAATATAGACGCATTAAACAGAATATGGCGAGATCGAAAAATTTGATTATTCATAAAGACCCCATATCTAAGCGAAGCAAATGAAAATATTTTCTACTCCACCTCTTGTAGAGCAAAAATACCTACTGATTGGCCTACACATATCAGTTGGACATTCTCAAAATTTTGGTTGTAATTTGAGTTAATTGTTAAATTTTGTTAGTTAAGTGATTATGTGATATGATTTGGAGCAATTAAATGAATATCGACAGTTTGAAATATACCTGCATATTTTATTTCAGACAAAAAAATAAAACATTTCATTGAGGCATAGTTTAATGACACCAATTGATAAGTTTCAATAAATAGATTGATAAAGTCACTTTACAACTTGTAGAGAGATTTTCCAAGTAGATCACAATGATATCAATAATTAATAAATACATTCCATCCTATCTAATTCATTGCACATTTTACCTATTGGCCCTTTTTCCTTTCTTTGATTGTGTAAAGCTATGTTGTGCAGTCTGTGGCAATGGAATAGAGTGGCCTGTCTTTTTAAGATGTTCAAATAGTTTATTTTTTGACTGGAAATCTGTTTCACATACTGCACACCGCAAATTCAAAGCTGTGCTAGAGTCTTCGGTTTCACTAGTCTTGGTTCTTGCTGGCTTTCTTTCTACAGGCTTTTTTGGTTTGACGTTTGGTTTAACATTGCGCTGTGACTTTGGTAAAGCGGGCTTGTCTCGAGGTAGAGCTGCCTCGCCGTCTGTGGGCGTTGTACTTGATACTTCATATAAATTTTCTGTAGACGTCTGCGACTGGGAACCTTTCTTGAGATCTAGTTCCTTCTTAGCCTGAATCTGGCTTTTGAGCATGTTGAATTTCTTTGCTTTCCTGCTGCGAGCGGGGCCTTCTATTTCGTTGAAGCTCATCTCATCGTGGCTGTCGTTGCCTTCACTTTCTGGCATTGGTATGAATGACTTCTTTTTGTTTTTCTTTTTCTTCTGACTTTTGGGTAAAGCCTGTGGAAATAAAAAGATTACATTTTACTAAAATAAACATTAGAAATGGGATATTTACCATTTTTTGAGCTTTGATATTTCAGCACTGTTCCATGCACCATGATCGTACATTACTGTTTCACAGTACTCCTCTGCTTATAAATATAGATTGTCATAAATGTAGAAAAGTATTGTAGGTAAACCTACAATACTTTTCTACAGTATTACTGTTTCGAAAATCTCTTGTAACATGTAATTGACCAACATTACTATGTCACAGTTTTTCTGCTGCAAAAATCCCTTGTAGGTATCATGTTATTCACTTTAGAAAATCCTTCGCAAGTGTAACATTTAATTTACCTACATAACTAATAAAAAAATACTAACTCAATAAATCCATATTTTCCCTGTAATTTAACCTTACGCATAAACACACCCTCATAATTTAACCTTACGCATAAACACACCCTCATAATTTAACCTTACGCATAAACACACCCTCATAAATTAACCTTACACTTAAACACACCCTCATAATTTAACCTTACACATAAACACACTCTCATAATTTAACCTTACACAAACAAACCCTCATAATTTAACCTTTCAAATAAACACACCCGCATAATTTAACTTTACACATAAACACACCCTCATAATTATAGTTTAAAGTCATTTTATAATAAAACTAGCCTTGCCCTCGTAGTGATTTTTCTGGGATATAAGGATCTTGTGAAAAAAGTATTTGTACCTACCAAAATCGTCAAACTTCGTTCAGACATGAAATGGGTTTTTATCGATTGCTCTACTTCTTGACCATTAGTTTGAGATACTAAGTACACCAATTTTTAAGTCAAACCCTAAGCTAACCAACAGCGCAACAGTGAAAACCACATAGCAATCGGTCCAGTAGTTTTTACGACATGCGCGAACAAACAGACAGATAAGTTTAAAAAAAAGTTATATTCTTGTTTAGTAGCTTATTTTAGCCCTAGACATTTTTTTATTATATTCATTGTACAGACTTTTTGTTACTCACTGCTTTATTATATGGATTTTATTGACTGTTCGTTTTTTTATTAGTTATGTAGATAAATTAAATGTTACAAGGGATTTTCGAAAGAGGAATACTGTATTATAGATGAATTACATATAACAAGGGATTATGTGTAATATAAGGCAAATTTTGTTCTCCAACGAAAGAGGCATCTGGTTCCTTTTTATCTCACGGGTCTCAAACCTGTTTTAAAAACCAGGTATTTTTGTAACTGTTTCACAGTGTTCAGTATTACTACCAAAATCTCGGATCAATAATAATAATTAATAATTATTAATAGCACTTCGTCCAATACGCATTTCGTCAAATACGCAGAAAGTCCAAGTACATGCGAGAACTGTCTACATAATGATATATTTTATTTATTTTTCTAATTAAAACAAGATTTACCTTTCATCTTATTTTCCTCCTAAAATTATTTTTGCGTGTGACTGCTCATTATCCATTAATATTGGACTATCTGCGTTTGTTTGTTTGTCGTATGAGTGCTGGCCTCTGATGTCATAGTTAGTCATGCTGTCCGAGGGCCTCTGACAGGGCTTAACAACAGCTGGGACCGGTTTTGACCCCGGTATTGTTGGATTCTAAATTGCACTATAGAACCATTAGGCCACTGACTATAGACTATCTGCGTATTTGACGAAATGCGTGTGGACCAAGTGCTATTAGATAAAATATTGTATACTAACCTGTACTTTATCCGAATCATCACTTAACGTTTCTCTGAGATCATTGTCTTCTATATCGGATGTGGAATTTCCTCTTTGTTCCTCTTCTTCTGTCGTACCATTCACTTTTGATTCTTCTACCTTGGCATCTACTACAATTACATCATCCTTGACCACATCATCATCGTGGACTTCATCAACCTCATCGTCAATTACATCATCAACCTCATCATTAATTTCATTATCGGATATGGCGATGTCATCTTCTAGAGGCATGTTAGCGACATTCTCCTTATGTTTTTTGCTGTTCTCGTGGTTTTCAAATGATTTGACATTTTTGAACAGTTTATTGCAAGCGGAACAGTACAGGTTCCGCATCTGCTGTTTGGATTTTGATGACTTTGCTGTCGCTTTTGATGCTTCGCTGACCTGAAATGAAAATTGGTATTTTTACTGACTGTTAAGGTAGTTTGGTCCTGTGTAGGATTGCTAGACTGATAAAAAAATAAATGTATTTTTTACACAGTATCTTTTTATTCCACCATAACTTTTAAATACCTGAACAGATTTAGACGTTTTCGGAATCTTTACATCCCCGAGTAACAAAGGTTAGATTTCTTTTAGAAAAAAAAAACTGTCTTCTTCAGTATGGCACCATTTACAAAAGCGTTTTGTTTTTAAATTTTACTATATGGGTATCAAATTGAAGGCCTTGATAAGCACATTCCAACAGTATATAATATATTGGCATAAGTTCTTTTTTGTCACGGCAGGCGCGTTTTTTTTTTAGCTTTTAAGCTAGTCTTTACCTCTTCGGTCTTGGAGCTCTCCTCATTACTGCTTTCCATCCCGCCCTCACTGATCGTGTCGTCATCCGACGACAAGCCGAACTCCTCCGCCAACAGCGATTCTATTTCACTGAGCTTCTTCTGGTAATCCTCACTTTGTAGAAATGAGGATTCACCTTCCTGTTTCTTTGCTTCTTCTATCTCCTTCTGGCGCTGCAGTATCCTGTCCCGGCGTACTAGTTCTGCCTGGAATTGAGAAATTAATATTATTTAGTGACAATGTTAGAGAGGATATATTTTGAGGACTAGCCTAGGTGAGATGATACAAGGTAGAATACGTATTTGACCGAGTGGCAACCAAATACTGGAAAGATATTTTATGAAACGTAGTGAAATCATAACCAAGCGCAAAAAATTACAAACCTGCTATACTAATCTCCTTGTCAGAAATAAATTACAAACCTGCTATACTAATCTCCTTGTCATAAATAAATTTATAAGAAAAATGTATTACGTATATTTCAATTTATAATAAAATTCCCAATGATTAGGCAACATGTCATTAGGAATCCGAAACGAGGAAATCCGTAGAAGAACCAAGGTTACCGACATAGCTCTCAGAGTTTGCAAGTTGAAGTGGCAATGGGCAGGCCATATAGTTCGCAGAACCGATAACCACTGGGGAATAAAGGTTCTCGAATGGCGACCACGAACAAGCAAGCGAAGTGTGGGGAGACTTCCCACACGATGGACCGACGACATTGTAGCCATCAAAGGAAGTCAGTCGATGGAGGTGGCACAAGATCGCTCGTCATGGCGCTCTTTGGGGGAGGCCTATGTTCAGCAGTGGTCTTCTAAAGGTTGAAATGATGATGAGGCAACAGGTTTAAGAAACTATTAAGTGACTGGCTCTTAAGAGGATAGTCGCTAGATACGATCTTCGCAAATGGTTACAAGGGTTTAGGTTTTTTTTTCATTTGGATGTACGGAGCACTCAAATGACTGATGATTACAATACATAATTGGAATCTCTACATTGTATGCTTTTTTGTTAAATAAATAACATCAACGATGGATTTTTATTTTTATTATTTTATTACTATTGAAATTACGTTAAAAAAATAATAGATCGTTTTTTTATTAGTCTGTTTTATATAAAAAATACCTATACTACAGCAATCATTTATTATTTTATTTAACAAAATGTTTGTAATGGCGAATTGGACATTAGAGAAAAGGACGTTTTAAGAAAGATCATTTTGAGAAAAGGATATCTTGAGAAAGGACCTTTTGAGAATATTACATACTAGTTTTCCCGCTCGCGACTTCGTCCGCGCTGACTACTGCTTATAGCGAATCCTATTTTCTTCTAGGATATTAAAAACCAATGCACAATAGTAGGTATAGCACCACTCTTGATGTTTTTTGGCATACTTGTTATTTCGTTTCCATGGCAACAGTTTCTTACAGCGAGTAATTAATCAACATTTTCCAATTTTTCCGTGGAAACTTACATTTTAAGGGATAAAAAGTATCCTATGTTTTATTCTATGGTATAAGCTATCTCCATTCCAAGTTTCATCAAAATCCGTCCAGCTGTTATCGCGTGAAAGCTCCCCAAACAAACCAACAGACAACGTTTCACTTTTATATATTGGTAAGGATTTGGATAGGTATTCGAGAAAAGCTCATCATGAGCTAAGACTTTATTAATTTCTAGGCAATCATTTGACCAGGATCTCACTAGATGGAAAGCGGTCGACGGTGTAGCACGCTTGCCTAGTAGATATCTATTCACTCTAAAATCGAACACATCTGGGTTATATATTACCGGAAACAATGACGAGGGCAGGGCATTCCACTCCTTATAATAAAAATCTTATAATAAATGAAGAAGCGTAACGCTTCGCTCTTGTATGAGATATTGTAGATTCAACCATAAAAGGGTGGCGCTTTGCTGAACGTCTGCTCATACGTTGATGGAAAGGTGATGCGGAAATCAGATTGTGCAGTTCTTGTGCACACTTTCCATAAAGAGGAATCTATAAAAAAACGACAGGTTTGAGACCTCACGTCGATGCGGCATACTTTGAAGCATACCCCTTACCCCTTTTACCAGAGTGTCATCCCCAATGAGCCTCATAGCAAGTCCCTCAATTGAGTCAAAAGCCTCAAGCTGATACTTCGCAGAACAGTCCCGAGGTGGCAGCAGTACTCCATAAAACCTGTGCTTGATAAAGATTCAAAAGCTGTCCCGGTGTGAAGTACTGCCTAACCTTATAGTCCAAAAGCCCGCGACGATCAGAGCTTCGTTATTTTATAAAACCTGTAAGTTTATCTGTGCATGTCCCTAGTACAGGTAAAAAAGATCCCCGACTATGAAGTCTGGATCACGTGCCACAGGTAGCCACCGTGATCCAGACTTCATAGTCGGGGATCGTTTATAATAAATAAACTTTCAGGTTTAATAAAATAACGAAGGTCTGACCTTCACAGGCTCTTGTTCTATTAGACAAAATACCAAGTTTCTTTGGCTTTGGATTCAATGTAAACCCGAAATTCAGGTTCGATATGAGTTCGACACCCAAAAGCTGTCGAACTCATATGGTCGCCTATTGGTATTGTCATGTTACACTACTGATAAGTACCTTCCGTTTATTCTCCTCGGCTTTCTCCTGCAACAGCTTGGTGTGTTCCATGACCCGCTTGTCCTTCCTGCGGACGAAGCTGACGAGCCGCCTGATCTCCTCGTTCCTCTCCTTGCGCGCCTTCTGGCGGATCTTGTTATTCTCCTTCTCCATCAGCTTGATGACGCGCCGGTTGTCGCCTTGGGAGATCTCGTACTGGTCCAGCCATACGTAGCCTGCAATGTCGATGGCGTTTTTATAGAAAGGATTCTAATGCTTCTGCCATATATATATATGGCGGTCTTATCGCTAAGTAACGGTCTTGTCGCTTAAGCTTAATGAAAAAATTACAACAAAAAATATTTTATTTATCTCTTGTTTTTGAACTAAAAAGTCATAAACAAGAGATAAATAAAATTGTCATTGCAGTCGGGGTACCGTTCTGTGGAACACTTAATCTAAGAGGTGCACACATCCAACTGCAATGACAATTTTATTTAAGTCTTGTTTTGACTTTTTTCGTTTTTGGCAGGGTAGTCGTGTTTTTATTTTATTTTTATTTTATACTTTTTAGTGACAAGGCAATAAATGACATAGTTTTGGAATGTGCTCATCAAGCCTTTCAATTTGATACCCATATTGTAAAATTAGAAGCTTTTCTTCGCTTTTGAAAATGGAGCCATACTGGCGCCATATTGAATTTAAAATAAAATAGCCTGTATTGCTCGGGATGATGTAGGGATTCTAACGATAATACCCCATACATCAAAATTTGTTCAAGCATTTAAAATTTATGGTGGAATCAAGAAACTCACATACATACATGCCTGCATACAAATATACATACGAGTAAACATACATTAATTCTAAAAACATTACTCTTTTTTTGGGCAGTTGTGTAAAGATGAGAAGATAAGGTACCAACTCGTCGGGCTAAATTAGGTGCGATGCACATAATTGGCATTCATTGGACTTAGTAACAATCAGACTCGCGTTTGTGTAGCACAGAGGTCGGCAACCTTTTGCTATAGCAGGGCCACATATGTTGCCAAAGTATCAGTGCCGCAGTGCAGTACCGCACTTATTTTTATATGTTCGGACATATACTTTTAATATTTGAAATAAAACGCATATATATTCATACAATCATGTCTATTTCAATTGAATTACTATACTAACATAAAAGTAAGAACTAGTGAGATTTTTGCAGCTTCATTTGACTTGCAAGTTTTTCAACGTCTGCTTTCATTTTAGTCGTAGACACGCGCAGTATCGCGTCTAAATGTTCATTCGTTAACCGCGAACAATTCTTATTTTTGCGGTAGTTGAGAATTGAAAAAGTCTGCTCACACAAATATGTACTACCAAACATAGTGATTATCTGCTGAGCAAACTTTTTCAATTCTTTGAAGTTTTCTGAACTCAAATCTCCGTAGAACTGTACCAAGTCTGTGCTTTCCTTAAATGCCGTTTTAAGTGTGCAAATCTACTATGTTCATTTGCAAATTGCTTGGTACATCATTAATATATATTGCCAAAGGGTTTTGGAATATTTCCATGTTAAAGGAGATCTTTTTAAAGTCGGGGAATCGATTTACAAACTCAGTTTGTATTTGTGTTAACACGTTTCCCATTGTAATATTTTGCCACTCAAAATTATCTCCAGCTTCTTCCACGGCTTTCTTGCAATTAGTAAAATGGTCAAGCTTTTTTTCATCAATATGCTTCATAAACAGTTTCATCTCAAATGACTTTACATCTGAATACATATCGCAAATCAATTTATTTTTTCCCTGTAAGCGTTTGTTGAGCTGATTCAGTTCCATAGTCAAATCAGTCAAAAAACCAAGATCGATAATCCACTGTTTGTTAGTAAGCTGTTCCACTGGCTTTCCTTTCATCTCCATGAAGTTGCCAATTTATTTCCTCAAATCAAAAAACCGTTCCAAAGGCCCATTTCTTCTTATAAAATTAACAGTGGATGTTACAGTATCCATTATTTCTTTCCAGGACCTTGGAGCACAATGCCTCTTGATGGACAATACAGTGAAAAATCAATGGCACAGTAGATCCAGAATCTTTCACTTTGCTGATGATTCTCCCAACAACACCTTTGTTTTGACCGCTCATGTTCTTGCCTCCATCGGTAGTGACACTTGTTAACTTTTCCCAGCTTAATTGCAATGAATCCAGAGCTTGATCCAAATGGTGAAATAAATCTTCTCCCGTAGTTGTACCTTTCAAACTGCACATTTTCACAAGCTCTTCGTAAACAGTAAAGTTTTCGTCAATGCCGAGTACAAATATGAGTAGCTGTGCTGTATCTGACACGTCTGTACTTTCATCCATCGCTAAAGAGAAGCAGTCAAATGCTAATTTGTGTCAACAAGTCAGGGATAAGGCTCACCTTATCCCTGACTTGTTCACACAAATTAGCATCCAAGTCTTCGGTACGTCGGGTGCAAGTTCTGGCAGAGTGACTAAGACTTTCAAACATTTTTTTCTGCTCTGGGCATATTTCTTCTGCGATAGCTAAGACACACTCTTTTACTAATTCACTATCGGTAAACGGACGTCCACTTTTTGCTAGAATCTCTGCTACTCTGTAACTGGCACGAACAATCGATTCGCTGTTGTCTGCCACAACCTTAAATATGTTTTGTTGATTTTTTAATGACGATTTCAAAGTGGAAATTTTTCTTTTTCGTATTTCTCCTTCAAGACAGTCAAATTTAGCTTTGTGCTCAGTGTCGTAATGTCGCTTTAGGTACTTTACTACAGAAATACTCTTTTGACAAACGGTTTTCCTTTAAACTCGATAAAATAGTATAATTCTGTCCATAATTCGTTAAAAACTCTTTTTATCTTCCTTTTTCTTGAAGCCATGTTTCTATAATTATTCTGTAACAATAATGAAGAAATTTAAATTCGGTGTAAAATAAAAAATAAATATGTCTAATTTCGCACCTACAAATTCAACTCTCCATTCAAAAAATAATGAAAACATGACATAACCATCTTCATGTCATGTCTAGTACTATCCCCGTTCTTATAATATTTACCCATCAAATTCAACTCTCCATTCAAAAAATAATGAAAACATGACATAACCATCTTCATGTCATGTCTAGTACTATCCCCGTTCTTATAATATTTACCCATCAAATTCAACTCTCCATTCAAAAAATAATGAAAACATGACATAACCATCTTCATGTCATGTCTAGTACTATCCCCGTCCTTATAATATTTACCCATCAATCTGAAGGTTCACATAAACGAGCAGTAAACAAAATATAATAAATTGCTCGCGAGTGCATACAACGTACTTACCTTATACGTCGTGAGGAGCTATCAGCGAAGGGAAGAAAGGTGAAACGAAATGCGTAGCTGGCAACCAGATGAGATGTGATTTTGCGGCGAATTTCCACAACGGAATGAGGTGAGAGCTGCGCGCGGCTGTGATTTTAACTAAAGCCGGTCGCTTTGAATTTTTTCGCCGCCGCTCACCTGCTTCTAATCAAAGAGTGCCACCGCCTATTGTCTCAAAGGAGCCGCCACCGACGGCCACGTGTGGCGGATAAGCGCAATAGAAATATTCAAAAATTGAATACAGCAAATCTATATTTTCGGTAGAAACAATACATAACATCAGTCTTGATTAGAGTTGCAAAACTCCGGATTAATTCCATGAACACTTCCAATACTCCAGCATTTTTCAAAAGATTTTAAAAAGCAAAGGATTTCTGTAGGTGCGTAATTCCAAACCTACAAGGTACCTATCTAATCTACCTAAACTAGTGGCTGCCCACGACTTTTCTCGCTTTTTACCAGGATTAAAAGTAGCCTATAGCTCGATCCAGTTCGTACGTCCTATATTTATGTAGGTGTGTAGATATACCAAATTTCATCAAAATTGGTTGGCGCAATGGCAGCGATGAGCTCACCACTTGTCACGTCTATATTCCACGGCCCACGATAATACTGATTCAAATACAATAATTTGTATCATCGCTGATCCAGTACGTACCTACCTCCCTGCTGCATACGGCTCTAAGTACTAGGTAGGTAATAGGTACTTAGATAAGTATCAAGGGAACTCTTTTACTTGGATAAAAGCAAACAAATAGACTATATATATATATATATATATATATATATATATATATATAAAATTTTGAATTATTTCCGGTTTTCATAAGGATTTTCTGGTCACTTTTTTTACTAAACTGTGTTGATATTTTAATGTTATTAGATAGATAAATTCATATAATAACAGGGTGTCATCGATCTTATTTCCGAGATACAATTTTTTTTCCAAAAATACTTCCCATTTTTGCCTTCATCATTTTCCCGCGGTTCCCTCTACTTACATAATAATTTCATAACTCTTTGGTTCGGTTTGTCAGTGGCTACATATATTCAGTCAATCACAGGCCGAGTTTTGTACAGATCCGCCAAGCCGTTCAGGAAGGAACGGAAAATAAGTCACGCGACCACAGCGGCAATAATATTTCGCGCCATTTTGCCCGTAGTAACTATGACTTATTCCATATGCCGATGCATCCATAGACATTTGACATAAGATTCGAAATGCTTTAACCGGTTATTACGAAGTATTCCCAAGGAATATTTCCAAAGTTTTCCCGCGAGCAACTGTAGTTTTGATAAACAGTTCTTAAGAGATGAAATAGGTACATTTTTTATCACCCCGCGTGGGAGCGTGCTTTCAAGTGAGAGTTTATGGCCCAGCAGCATGGCTGTATAAATTCTAGTGAATTTATATGGCCTTTTGCTTTGGTATTTTTTTCTTACGGACCTCAGGCTTGCGGGCCGCACCAAGATAGTCCACGGGCCGCATGCGGCCCGCGGGCCGCCGGTAGCCGACCCCTACTGTAGCACATGTAAGCAGTGACTCTCATTCGCACAACAGTCTGTGTATGTCTCTTTCATTCTTCTCATCTTTGTTGTTGATGCACGTGAAGCACGACGATGGTAATGTAGCTGTGTGGATATGTTTGCTGTAGTTATATCTAGTCCAGTTGTTATTTACGGTTGTTATATTAGAGCGTGTCACATCTTCCCCAATTTAACTAGACCTGTGGCTTCTGCTTGCTGCGCGAGTTTATTTATTTATTCAATAGCTGTGCCCGCGGCTTTGGCCTCTAGGTAATTTATCGTAAAAAGTAACCGGTGTTATTCCAGGAGTAGAAGTACCTATAAAGTACAATACACAACATTTCTTTTTTTGTAGAATAGTTTTTTATTGATTGCTCGGCTTTTACTTATCATACTGAGTTACCAAGTACACCAGTTTTTATTGATTGCTCGGCTTTTACTTATCATACTGAGTTACCAAGTACACCAGTTTTTATTGATTGCTCGGCTTTTACTTATCATACTGAGTTACCAAGTACACCAGTTTTTATTGATTGCTCGGCTTTTACTTATCATACTGAGTTGCCAAGTACACCAGTTTTTATTGATTGCTCGGCTTTTACTTATCATACTGAGTTGCCAAGTACACCAGTTTTTATTGATTGCTCGGCTTTTACTTATCATACTGAGTTACCAAGTACACCAGTTTTTATTGATTGCTCGGCTTTTACTTATCATACTGAGTTGCCAAGTACACCAGTTTTTATTGATTGCTCGGCTTTTACTTATCATACTGAGTTACCAAGTACACCAGTTTTTATTGATTGCTCGGCTTTTACTTATCATACTGAGTTACCAAGTACACCAGTTTTTATTGATTGCTCGGCTTTTACTTATCATACTGAGTTACCAAGTACACCAGTTTTTATTGATTGCTCGGCTTTTACTTATCATACTGAGTTACCAAGTACACCAGTTTTTATTGATTGCTCGGCTTTTACTTATCATACTGAGTTACCAAGTACACCAGTTTTTATTGATTGCTCGGCTTTTACTTATCATACTGAGTTACCAAGTACACCAGTTTTTATTGATTGCTCGGCTTTTACTTATCATACTGAGTTACCAAGTACACCAGTTTTTATTGATTGCTCGGCTTTTACTTATCATACTGAGATACCAAGTACACCAGTTTTTATTGATTGCTCGGCTTTTACTTATCATACTGAGTTGCCAAGTACACCAGTTTTTATTGATTGCTCGGCTTTTACTTATCATACTGAGTTGCCAAGTACACCAGTTTTTATTGATTGCTCGGCTTTTACTTATCATACTGAGTTACCAAGTACACCAGTTTTTATTGATTGCTCGGCTTTTACTTATCATACTGAGTTACCAAGTACACCAGTTTTTATTGATTGCTCGGCTTTTACTTATCATACTGAGTTACCAAGTACACCAGTTTTTATTGATTGCTCGGCTTTTACTTATCATACTGAGTTACCAAGTACACCAGTTTTTATTGATTGCTCGGCTTTTACTTATCATACTGAGTTACCAAGTACACCAGTTTTTATTGATTGCTCGGCTTTTACTTATCATACTGAGTTACCAAGTACACCAGTTTTTATTGATTGCTCGGCTTTTACTTATCATACTGAGTTACCAAGTACACCAGTTTTTATTGATTGCTCGGCTTTTACTTATCATACTGAGTTACCAAGTACACCAGTTTTTATTGATTGCTCGGCTTTTACTTATCATACTGAGTTACCAAGTACACCAGTTTTTATTGATTGCTCGGCTTTTACTTATCATACTGAGTTACCAAGTACACCAGTTTTTATTGATTGCTCGGCTTTTACTTATCATACTGAGTTACCAAGTACACCAGTTTTTATTGATTGCTCGGCTTTTACTTATCATACTGAGATACCAAGTACACCAGTTTTTAAGTCATAACCTAAGCTATATCAGTGAAAACCGCATTCCCATGGGCTCAATCGTTTTTACATGATGCGCGAACAGACAGATAGACAGACACCACTTATAAAAATGTTATATTGTTCTTCAGTTACGAACAATTACGAACTATTTTATCATTGTTACAAAAGTGAACATTAATGTGAAGTAACTTTCAACACTGTGTGCTGCTCGTCTATAAACAAATAAAGCATTAGTTCAAAAACTCTACAGTCGGGTAAATAAATAGCCTATGACACTTTTGCGATGAAGACGAAGCGATTGATACCTCGCTTGTCAAAATCGGACCAAGTTTTTAGTTTGAACACTTAACCCAACATTTTCTTCGACTTAGTCGGATAAAAAAAACGTATGATACTCTATACCTGAAGACGAATCGATTGACACCTCGCTTGTCAAAATCGGTCCAATAGGGGCGACAGTATGGTGGAACATGCATATGGCCAATGCATATAATAATGTATACATACAAAGGCTGTTAAACTCATTACCCTTCCCTTGCTGTGAACGGAAACAAAAAAAAAACAAAGCATTTAAGTATCCTATGTTAAAAAGAGATGTTTAAGGGTTCTCTGCTAAAAAGAGTCCTCTTAACCGATCTCCATCTTTCCGTAGTGTAACAAAACCATTAGGCGACCATCTAGAGCTTTTGGGTGTCAAACTCACATCGAATCTGAATTTTGGGTCTTACATTGAATCCAAAGCCAAGGTAGCTGCAAAGAAACTTGGTATTTTGTCTAAGGGTAGACTTCACGCCGGGACAGCTTTTGAATCTTTATCAAGTACAGATCCGATCTTGTATGGAGTACTGCTGCCCCCTCTGGGACGTTTTTGCCAAGTAACAGCTCGAGCCTTTGGATTCAATGAGAGACGTGCTATGAGGCTCATTGGAGATGACACTCTGGTAAACAGTAAGCTTCAAAGTCTGGCGGATCGACGTGAGGTAGCAAGCCTGTCGGTATTCGACAGATTGCACTATGGAGAGTGTGCACAAGAACTGCACAATCTGATTCCCCCATCACCTACTCACATCTCTCATCATTACTGTACGACTAGACGATCGGCAAAGCGCCATCCTTTTATGATTGAAGTACCTCGCACAAGAACGAAGGGTTACGCTTATTCATTTATTATAAGAACTTCTAAGGAGTGGAATGCCCTGCCCTCGTCAGTGTTTCCGGTAAATATAACCCAGGTGTGTTCAAGTCAAGAGTGAATAGGTATCTACTAGGCAAGCATGCTACACCTTCGACCACATCATCGCTTTCCATCAGGTGAGATCGTGGTCAAACGAATGACCAAAAACGACAAACAAAAACAAATAATTGTACAGTACATATGTACAAAGTTTCATCAAAATCGGATCAGCTGTTTTGGCGTTAAAACTCCTCAAACAAACAGACGTTTCACTTTTATATATTGGTGTGGATAGACAATAAAATTAGGTAAACTAAGTGTGCTTTGAGTTTGAAATGGAAATTTAATTTTTATTTAATGTGCCCACTCAGAATAATAATTGATTCTCGTACCGGAATAGGAAATACTCTTTTTACTACCAGTGTCTCAGAAATATGGGCAAAGCCAGCACCAAGAAACTCTATGGGGATATCATTTTTATCACTTTTTTCAAAATGTTTGTATAAACTTACTCTTATTGGTGGAGAAAGCCATCCAATACGCGTAGAACTCATGGACATCTTCATAGGGAGAAGAAGAGTTGCCGAACTGCGGAATCTTCTTCACATCATCAGGGTCATCAAGAAAGTCCGTCTCCTCTGTAGTGAGCTTGGAGAAAACCTGAAAGGGATGCATTTACATTTTTTATTTCAGTAGAACTTAGTACGAGGCATGCCTTTTAAGTTTTGTCATTTGAAGAAAAAAACACAACTAGAACATTATAGTACTTTTTATTGTTTTTCAAAGTATTCACCACTTAAGTAGCTTAATACACTTTTCCATTCGCTCAAACCAGTTATTATAACATTTATTCCACTCTAAAGTGGGGGTGTTCAAAATGGATGACTTGAAAGCGTCGACTGCTTCTTCACTGGACTGGAACCTTTGACCACGAAGACTTTTCTTAACTTTAGGAAATGTAAAGAAATCGTTAGGGCTTAGGTCAGGACTGTATGGAGGATAGTCAAGAATTTCTACTTGTTCCTGCTTCAAATACTCAATCGTTTGACGAGTGCTGTGTGAGCTTGCTTGTCATGGTGCAGGATGATGCGTCGCTTTGAGTTAGATTTTCGAAGTTCAGCGATGACTTGTGGTAAACAAACTGTGATATACCACTCTGCGTTAACCGTTCTACGATCTTCAAGTGCAATAGTCGCAACATGGCCGGTTTTTCCAATGAAGGTGGACAACATCTCTTTGAATTGCTTCGAGAACAAACAACTTTAGTCGGCTTTGGCTCGTCTTGAAAGACCCAGATTGTAGATTGTTGTTTGGAATCAGGATCGTAGGCATAGATCCAAGATTCGTCAACACTGATGATGTCGTAGACGTGATTTGACTCTCCGCGGTTGAACCTGTGCAGAGTTTTACACCATCTGACACCTTGTGATTGTCGGAAAGGAGATGCAGTATCCAACGGCAAACTAGCTTTCTCACACCAAGCGCATCATGCAAGATCTTCTGAATGGTTATCCCTGAGATGCCTAATAGAGCCTCTATCTCTCGATACGTCACATGACGATCTTCGAGAATTAGTTGTCTCACAGCAATGATGTTATCTTTAGTGAAGGCGGATTTTGGGCGTCCTTCGCGAGATTTGTCACTAAC
Organism: Alsophila aescularia; assembly: GCA_946251855.1. Taxonomy (NCBI): domain Eukaryota; kingdom Metazoa; phylum Arthropoda; class Insecta; order Lepidoptera; family Geometridae; genus Alsophila; species Alsophila aescularia. Next base: position 7,503,790 of record OX276380.1, on the reverse strand, counting down.
ACTAGTATGTCCACGCTGGAATTCTAAATACCAGTGTTCGGCAGTCCGCAGACACGGGGCTTCATCACTGAACACAGATGTTAGCTCTTCAATACACTGAAGCCGTGTCAGGCCTCTTCTAAAGTTGTAGAAAATTATTGCACAAACATTTTCCTTAGAAAGATTCATTTTCGTACGTAACCTGACAGGTTCCAATTGACGCTGTGACTAAACAATAGCATTAATCCTAATACTTTCAACTGTTTTGAGATTCAACATTTAAACACATTCGAATATATGTAGAACAGTTCCGAATTCAAAATTGCCCTGACTTAAAAGGCATGCCTCGTATCAAAACAGTTAATTAGAATATAAATAGAATAGTAGATTATGCACAACAGGGATAAAGTAATGTCTTATGTCACAGGCGGCATATTAGACCCTGAGCGTAACGAGGGACTCACAGTTAACTTTCGAGCGTAGAGGAGGGGGCTTAACATTAACTCCCGAGGGAAGCAAGTGACTTATTTGGAGTCCCGAGTGAAGCGAGGGGTCCAATATACCGCCTGTGACAAAAGACAGGCTTTATCCCCAAGGTGAATACTCATTGTTTTTTTGCCACCTATCTCTTCTGGTAGGGATAAATGGAAATTCATTTCCACTTATCCCTACCGATTAGTTTTTGTCAATAATAGGTACAGTCTATAAGAAAAGTTTTTTATTAGGTGCCCTTTATTACATATTGTTCTCATGTTTATTAGCATACTTTTTCTAAGCATAGTCAAATGTTGCGCCTGTTATTAACTGGATTTGACAGTTTTGTACTCATTGTCTCTTAATTTATATATTTTTTCTCTTTTTTTTAAAACCTTTTGTTATTAATTTTTATATTAATTTCTGATTATCTCATACTAGTATTTGTTTACTTTAGTGAGCAGTTGTAGCAAATAAGAAACATCATATATGTCATATGACAAATTGTGACGATAAACCATAATTATTACCACAATTATGATTATGACTAAAGAAGTTCATAATTTACCTGACAAAGAGGTTTAGGTACTTAGGTACAGATATGTTGTTGTTTACAAAACTATTTGGTATGGATAAGTGAAAGTGAATTTCCCATATTTTTAAGTGTTTTTTTTTCTTTTCCATTTATTCCTACTAGTAGAGAAAGGTGGAAAAAAACAGTCTTCTCCCCCCTGGGATACATTGTTAGCTTGTCCCTAACTAACCTGGAATAGCCCAATCATACAAACACATTAGTGTGGGGGGTGCATTTATACCCCAGCGACGTGACCTTGAGGAGATACAGAATACAGATACAGAGCTTTATGGACAAGTGTGATTGCACTCCTTTGTGCTAATTTTACGTCATGCTCACTATCGAAATAATAAAATCATACATTTTCATAACCATTATCGTAACAAGACACATTCAATGATTTTCGTAACCGTAGATATGGAACTCACAAAAAATATTTCTCCAGACAATTTTGAAACAGTAAAAAAAACCTTCAGTTATGAAAGAGGCAAATCGGCCATCACGAAAATGGCAATATTATTCTTATTTGATAACCAAAACGTTATTTTTCATAGCTAGTTACGAAAATTAGATAATAAAACTGCACAACAATCGTATTAAACATCTACAATATTCTGAAATAAGGGCAAAATCCACCAAGCAGACGACAAGTAGTAGTGAAGCCGACCAAACCGTGGTTACATAAGTCCTGCAAAATGAAAACCATGAGGCAATGCCTAAATAGTAAATTAGAAAAAGTTTTGGGTAAACCGCCTATTAATGACAGCCCAGGCCCAAGTGGTTCCCAAGAAAAGTTTTTGGCTTCTTGTAATTATAAAAAACTTCAAATGATGAGGTTTCAATGCTCACGTTGTAAAAAGTTCATGTGCATGGATCACCATTGTCTATCTTGTACAATTATTTATTGAAGACTCAATACGCACAGTACCCATTACTCGTAAATAGATAAATAAATCAGCTAAGCTATAATAATTTATTATTTTCCTTTGTACAACTACCTACATCTCAATGATGTTTGTATGTGAGACAAATATTTATGAATAGTGTACCTTCCACATATGTTTAAGAATCTAGAGTTATGAATTAAATAAAAATGCAAAATTTAAAAAAACTATTCTTGCATAAGTACTGTGATTTAAGAAAAGGAATGGCAGTAACCTCAGCATAAACAGAGTAGAAACTCTGAGCATCGTCTCCAAAGCCCTTGTAGCATGAGGGGCTGAAGTACGGGAACACGTCAAGGCTGTCATCATTGTATGATTTGCCGGCTCCACGCAATAGCTGCTCTCTGTGATTATCATACCTGGAATATATATTTTATAGTTATTATAATATACCTACCTACATTTTTATGCTGCTAACAAGACATAGTTCCAAAATTAAAACCTGAATTCAGTTGGGTAATAAAATAGCCTATGATGAAGACAAATCGATTTATACTTCGCTTGTCAAAATCAGACCAAGTTTTTAGTTTGAACTCGTAACCCTTCCTTTGCTTCACTGTAGTAGGGTAAAAAAATAGCCTATGACACTATACATGATGATGAATCGATTGATACCTTACTTGATAAAATCAGACCATGTTTTTAGTTTGAACTAATAACACTTGCTTGAATTCACCATAGGTAACAGAAAAATAAATAGCTTATTACAAATCCTGAAGACAAATCAATTGATACCTCGTTTGTAAAAATCGGACCAATAGGAGTGACGCTTTGGTGGAACATCCACATACCCAAAAACTTACATAGACTATTTAATTCATTACCCTTCCCTTGCTTCGCCATACTCTGGAAAAATAGATGATAATGAAAATTTAATCTACATAATTTATAGTGATTTTAGCTCTCTTTTGACCTATCTTTTCTTATTTTTTTCTATATTCTGTACTACTTTTTGTACTGTGAAACAAAAGGGTTTTTTCAATGCAAATTTCTATTTTTGTATTAAAATTTCTAGTTTTGAATTAAAATTTTATGTTTTATATATTAAAATATGAAATATTATGGATCCGCACGATTTCCTAACCTAATTTCTAGCTCCTGGCGCATTTTTAACCAACATATTGTGTAAAAAATTTGACACAATTTAATAATATAATTAAACTCTTTCATTGTAGACTTACCAAGCCCTCTCTTGGAGATCAGAGAGTACTTCGTACGCGGTCTGGACCAGCTGGAATTGTTCCTTTGCCTCCTGCGAGTTGTCGAGGTTTTTGTCCGGGTGCCATTGCAACGCTAGCTTTCGATATGCCTTTTTAATTTCTGAAGCGCTCGCTTCCTTCTCTATGCATAAAACTTCGTAGTGGCACTTCATTCTAACACTTTTTGTACTTAATATCCTTCATGGACTTTCACAATATTTCACAGCCTGTTGTAAATATATAACCTTAATTGTTAAATGATTAAATTATGGCGAAAAATAGGAATAGGTAACATGCTACAAAACGGTGCACCTGTTTTTCAACGAAATTTATATTTTATTTCAAAACTTTTATTATTTGTCGCATTAACGAGTTTTACATTTTTCAGGAATCACCATTCGATCGCCAATAGGAGTTTGGAAATGTCAGATCAGACAGAATGTCAAAATAAATTGGACAGATTTGTGCTGTGGTTTAAATTACACCAATATTCGCTATGTGTACTGTCAGGTCAGCGCGCACAAAGTCGGATTAAGATGCGCATTTATTCTCCACATTGGACACATGACATCAGGAATGACGTCATTTCGGTGTGCAAACAACTCTCACAAAAAAGAGGTCGAGCAGCGTATGCGGTAGGTAACGTCAAATTCAATTGACATAATTGAATTTGTCGTTTTTCATTCTGCGTTGATATGTTGTTGGAATTCCTGCCAGACCTCCATTACATATAATGAGTATGTTTATTTAGCAGAAGCGTACGAATTCAACAGAACTAAGAGAGAAATGAGAAAACTAGCAACAAAACAAAACAACAGTATTTAGATTCACAGAACAGCTGACTAAAATGACTTAAGCATGCAATCGTCGATTTAATTTGTTAGCGTGCATATGCTGACCTACAATTTAAACTGACTGTTATAGTACGAACCAAACTTAATGGCGGCTGTGAAGTGCGCTTTTAGCGCGGCATCGCGCATGCCCTCACCCCTCCAACGCCCGCGCATACCTAATATTTGCTATTGCGCAGCACTCCGCGCCAACTTCACAGCCGCCATTAAGTTTGGTTCGAACTATAGCAGTGTCTGCAGCCCAAGGAATATACTAATATCTGCATCCTCAGCACTGTAAGTGCAATTTAAACCACACTATTGGGATTCGTATATTATTATCCCTGCGTTCGAGATGATGAGATGGCACTGATGACATGATTGTTTCGACGTGTAAATTTTTAAATAGCCGTTCGCTTTGAACATTTTCAACACTTGCCATTTTTGCAACTTTTGACATTACCAAACTTTTCCAAACCGAATAAAAAACGACCCTATGTTTAAAAAATAAAGTCAATTTTCAATCGTACAAAACTCGGCCTGTGATTGGTTAAATATATTTGGCCACTGACAAACCGAACCAAAGAGTTATGAAATTATTATGTAAATAGAGGGAAACCGCGGGAAAATGATGAAGGCAAAAACAGGGAGTATTTTTGGGGAAAAAAATGTAACTCGGAAATAAGATCGATGACACCCTGTGATTATGTTCTATTTAAATATAACATGAATTTATCTATCTAATAACATTAAAATATCAACACAGTTTAGTAGAAAAAGTGACCAGAATATCCTTATGAAAACCGGAAATAATTATTTTTTTTTGTCCAAATTATAGGTCTGTTTTTTTTTTATTTATCCTACTAGGGTAATTTGTACCTAGTAGGTGTTTTACCATATAGGAAAAATATTCCTTGAACGAATAAAATACTGCGAATGGATAAAAAAACGCGAAATCACTTTTAAATCAAAAACTGGCTGCCGCAGTAACCAGATGCGGCGCGTTTTCAAAAATGACACATTTGTGACAAAATGTATCGAAGGTCCGAGGATTTTGGCTCATATGTGACAAAATGTATGTAGGGGGCTAAATAAACTTTTCCTAACGCTAAATACATGCGGTGGCTGTGGACAACTTTTTTGAAAATGCTGTTTTTAAAGATTCTTTGTTTTGTCAAATGATAACTTACGCCCGCGATTTCGTCCGCGCGGAAAAAGTATAGCACCGACGCGACTTTCTTGATGCTTTTTGATAGACTTGTTATTATTTCATTTCCATGGCAACCGTTCCTTACGGCGAGTAATCGTCATTTCCAGTTTTCCCGTGGAAACTTACAATTTTCTGGGATAAAAAGTATCCTATGTTGGTCCCTATATTGTACAGTATCTATTTACAAAGTTTCATCAAAATCGGATCAGCCGTTTGGACGTTAAAATTCCCAAAACAAACAAACAGACGTTTCACTTTTATATATTAGTGTGGAATGTTATTATTTGTAGCCTTTTTGTTGTATTGTACTAATAAAAGGATAGTCTGGCAACCCTGTGAATGTCATTTGATAACCATTCAAAGATTAGTTATGGTCAAAATTACGTGTTATTATAGTATGTTATCGTCATGATTCTGTAATGCTGTATCGTATGCTTTCCTATAACTCTGATTCTTATATGCCAAAAATGTAACAAAGGGGGTGAAAGAACGAAAAAATTGATAGAAAACTGTGCAATCCATTATTTATTGATAAACATTATTATTCATTGTTTTAAAATTATAACATGACAAACGTGAATTATTTAAAAAAAATGTATGGTTCGTTTGTGAAAATTGTTATTTAAAAAAAACACAGAAGGAAGTTTTTTCGTGCAGTTATTTTTCTTAGGCTGGGAACAGCAGAGATTTGAAATATTTTGTGCAATCACCGATATTTTATTTTTCTGTCTGTTCCAATTAATCGCGCCTAAATATATTTATAAGTCTTCGACAAACAATGGTAAAATGGTAAATAATGCAATGGTAAGTGCAATCAAAAAGAAGAAAGGAAGGGAAAGACAGGACATGCAGCACATACCTGGAGCAGGGGCGAAGACCGGGCACAGTCACAGGAGTCCAGATGAACAGCTGCAGCACCGCACATACCCACCACGCACGAGGGGCACAATCCCGGTTCTCCGGCGACGGACTCGTGGTCACACCGTGTGACCACACAAAAAATATCTAATTGTCTTCAATGTACAGAATTGGACCAGTTACCGATTTATCATAAGTATATATATCTCCAGAGATTATAATATACCGTATCATATTAATTTTGTAAAAAAAAGAATCTTCTTATGCTCTCTTTTAATATGTTAAGGCGCTATGAGCTCCAAATTTTTGGATGTATTAAAGATGCCTATTCATACGTGCTCATGGATAAGGTACTGGACTGTTGTAAAAATAAAACAAATTAAGAAACCGAAAACGATACACATTTATTTATGTAGTAAAACGATTGATGAATGTACATATTGTAGGGGAGAAGGAGGCACCTTTGTACATTTTTTACATTCTTGACTGTAATATGTAAAATTGTTATTATTATTTAGTTATTTTTGCTGTTGTACTTAGATCTATTATTTGGCTACGTAAATCTATTAAAATTATAATCATTATAATAATGATTTAGTCAGAAATGCCATTTTACTAAAGTAGCTCAAATGTTCAAAGCTGTCCCTTACCCGGGGCAGCTTTGAACCTACCTGGGACACTTTTGAATTGATGAATTTAAATAAAAACTACTAAAATATTTAAATATTATTATTAATCAAGTATTCTATGATGTTAACAACACATTATGTGAAACTAGGAACAGTGACAAAGGAACCATGGTAGTTAATAAAGCGTTAAACAGTTATCATAAACTTTAAAACCAAACCAATATTTTATTAGAAGATATTACCTACTAACATTTTTAGGAACAGTTAGAACACAGTTTTACTTTATAATTATTAAATCTAAAGGCATATTATGTTACGTTCAGTCAGAATTAGGTACATAAAAATAGTTTAATAAATCTGCTTAGTAAAAATCTTAGTTCAAATGTGCCCCCTTTATTTTGTTCAAATCTGCCCCAATGGGTATTATGAAGAATAATGGTTATTTTATTTACGTAAACACACTCAATGACAGAGAACTTTAGGTTTAATATTTAAACAATAAAATAATCCATACCGTAAGCAAAGTTCCACTTACCAATATTTCCAAATCTTCCATCAATATCCTTACATATTTTTTTGTGGTGTTTACTTTTTGACACCAAAAACAAACATAACCTCTCACTCAATATTCCGTGCTCGGATACAGATACTACTAATGATAGATGTGGGGGTCGGTAATGACGTGTTAAAAACATAAGTTTTGGTACATTTACATTAAAACTGACCTCGTGAACTCGTTTATTCTGAGGTGCCCCTGTACAAAGGTACAGGTTAGGGAGTTTCATCACCTTTGTTGCGTATTTTCACTGGAAATGCGTCACAAGTAACAGGCGGCGATGACGTAATCGTAAATGTGGTGCAATAGTGGCGCGACCTTGTGAAATCGTAGTGATCATTCCGGCTCAGACTGGTTCGCGTCCATGCAGTAGTGCAGATGCACTGGCTCAGGCGCGTTGCCTATATAAGGGAATTTTTCACCATTCCTTAGTCACTCTCAGTCCAGCACTCGACGAGTCAACATCACCCGAAGATGCCTCGTGCAGAGGCGAAACACGTGTCGTATTGATGTCAGACGTTTGGTCTTTGGATTGAGGTATATGTTTTTTATTGTGTATTTATAATCTATGTATATAAATATACAAGTGTTACGATACTTGTAATTGAGTAGGGTGTGTTTAGCGTGGGGTTTTACTTTTGTTAATTTTACCATTTATCATTTGTCTGACTTACAATTTTGGCGGAAGTAAGCTACATATTTTTTATTTTGTTCATTTTAAATATGAATTTCCGCAAAGTAACGCCTGAATCTATCAACTATATGTTTTTTTCATTATTTTTGTTTTTGAGTAAGGTAACATAGACAATACATAGAGCTGATCCCTGTACTTAGTTACTTACTAAACATTCACATATTAAATATACTTATTTGTTAAATTTTTCTTACATTTTTAAACATAAAACATGTTTTTTTACATTATTTTTGTTTTTGAGTAAGGTAACTTAGACAATATATAGAGCTGATCCCTGTACTTAGTTACTTACTCAACATTCACATATTATATATACATATTTGTTAAATTTTTCTTACATTTTTAAACATAAAACATGTTTTTTTTCATTATTTTTGTTTTGAGTAAGGTAACATAGACAATACATAGAGCTGATCCCTGTACTTAGTTACTTACTCAACATTAACATATTATATTATACTTATTTGTTAAATTTTTCTTACATTTTTAAACATAATACATGTTTTTTTATATTATTTTTATTTTTGAGTAAGGTAACATAGACAATACATAGAGCTGGAGCCCAATTCTCGCGCAAATAGACATATGTCGAATTCGAGATATGTCGAAAAAAAATGGCGTATGTCGATACAAAACAAATTTCCGTATTCTCGGAAAGTCACAATAGAGATATGTCTACGCCCAGCGCTCGACATGCAACGAGTGGTCCGGAGCAGGAGCCAAATTCTCGCGCAAATAGACATATGTCGAATTCGAGATATGTCGAAAAAAAAGGCGTATGTTGATACAAAACAAATTTCCGTATTCTCGGAAAGTCACAATAGAGATATGTCTACGCCCAGTGCTCGACATGCAACGAGTGGTCCGGAGCAGTAGACTTTTGTAAGTCGAATGAGAAGTTAAACCGTTTCTTATGTGTAATCGAACTATACTTGAACTCTCTTCTTGTAAAATAATAAAATACTTATATCCGAAATCTTAAAAATTTTAGATGGTTTTAGTGAGGACGATTTTTTGACGATTTTACCACGTTATTTGTGAAATTACTGAGGATTTCACAAATAACGTGCTTGAGGCAAAATTATTTTTAATTTGTTTTCTTTGTCTACGCTAAGTACTATAAAATAATAAAACTTAAGTACTATAAAATATTATTTTTATTTATGACTTAGTTTTTGATCTTTGTTTTATATACATTTCTAAGTAGGTAATACTAATAATTTTAGCGTAACGGTAAAAGTAGTAAAAACACGTACGAACAATAATATGTGACCGCTCATTAACCAGCGGGTCAATTTTCTATCTTGTTGCAATCAGATTTTCATTATCACATGCGCTTAATGCGGCGAGTTAGACAATCATATTAGTATTGCATTGAAAATCAGATTGCAACAAATCGCATTGGTTTAGGTAACTCCATATAATCAGATAGCTAATTGGGAAGTGCTTAAAATTTGAGTTGCAAGATTTCACCTGAAACGACAGACAGACAGACAAACAAAAACGTGACTTAATAAAAACGTTAGCTTCTGCGCCGAAGAAGGATAACTTTTCCTTATTTTTTCCACGTCTAAAACAATAAATATCTCACAACAAACAAACAAGCAAGATCCCATGCCATGTATTAAAAATATTTAAATTCGACATTGTAGAAAACACATTTTGTTTCACGCGAGTACTATTAGTCTTTTCCGAGTTTAAGGATAGAATTTGAAAAATAAATTCTCGGTTTGAAAACTGTCTACTTTGCACAAATTGATGCAATTATGTATAATATGTATCATTAATATTATCATCGGATATTATTTTTTCCGCAATGTTGATATTTCTCGATTTTAGGTCAACACAGTCGAGAAAACGGAACGTATTTACAGATGTCTACCAATAAGTCTATGACAAAAATCTCTATAATCACTGAGAATGCGAGTTTTTGATCCTGACGACATTTTGGTGACATTTTGCGTAGAGATTTAAGATTAGAGATAATCTCGACTCCGACATATGTCTATTTGCGCGAGAATTGGGCTCCTGATCCCTGTAATTATTTGTTAATTTTTTCTTACATTTTTAAACATAAAACATGTTTTTAATATTATTTTTGTTTTTGAGTAAGGTAACTAGACAATACATAGAGCTGATCCCTGTACTTGCTCAACATTCACATATTATATCTACTTATTTGTTAAATTTTTCTTACATTTTTAAACATAAAACATGTTTTTAACATTATTTTTGTTTTTGAGTAAGGTAACATAGACAATACATAGTGCTGATCCCTGTACTTACTTAACATTTACATATGATATCTACTTATTTGTTAAATGTTTCTTAAATTTATAAACATAATACTTGTTTTTTACATTATAATTGTATTTTTGAGTTTATCTATTTCAAACATACAAAAAATATACTTAGACGTCGCTGATTTTTTCGTGAGTAATGATGAGTACTAAAAACATGGAGTACATAATTTTATGTATTATCAATAGTTCTCCGCAAAATAATGACTTAAATAGGCAAATTTTTGATACCTTGGGTTACATTATATCCATTTTTGTAGGATGTTACTCGCTGATAATGTAGCTTTCTATAAGTGAAAGTTTTTTTTATCGGTTCAGTATTGTTTGAGTTTATCCATTACAAAAATCTAATATTTACTCATTTTTTAACATAATTATATATATATATATATATATATATATATATATATATATATATATATATATATATACCACATTTGTGTATACATAACTTGACATTGACATTTGAAAATTATGTATTATAATTTTATTACCAACATAATATTTAAAAAAAATGGATATGAGATGTTATGATGTTAATACAAACTTTTATTATTGTAGATAGGCAAAATAATAATATACTTTTATAAGTAAAAATTTTAAATGTCTCCTGAGAAAGAACAAGGAGAAACATAATATACATTCTAACTAGAACAAAACAATAAATTTGGTAATTCAGGTACTTCGAGTTTGAAAAGGAAATTTCCCTTTCATGTGCCGACTCAGAGTTGAATTACGCAGAGGAAAAGGAAACATCCTTCTGACACTACCGGTGCTTTGGAATTACGCCGGTTGGAGAAGAAGAAGAAGTAGACAGAGAACACTCAATATTGAACCATAGGATGATTCACGATGACAAACGTAGCAAGTATAACAAATAATTGCAAATGTGGTTGCAATAATCTCAAATTTAGGTAGAAATTGGACTTCGGTATTTTGCTAGGACAGTCTCCCATTTTAGAAGAAATACCGAAAAATCGGTAGAGATAGAGTTTATTAATCGAGATTACTGAAATCACAACGTCAATGCATTCCTGCAACTGGAAAAATATGGCCATTACAAATACAAAGAAGACAAAAATGGAAAAGAATAACATTCACTGCTGGACATAGGCCTCTCCTACGGCGCACAAGACTAACAATATTGGTATTCGTCCACGGGTGGACATAAGCCTCTCCTACGGCGCACATGACTAGCACACCGAGGTGTGGTATTTCTCGAAACATGTTTCTAAACATAACGAGACATTGCATTGTTTGCAAATGTATTTTGTGCGACTTTTTTGCGCCACCTACATGTTAAATACTTCACAGTGCCATTTCCAATAAAATGATTGTTCTGTAGAATGGGGCGCGTGTTTTTGCCTTGGTTAATAATCATGCTCGTTGTTACAATAGGGTTAGGTACAAGGTGGCTGAACATAAAGCCCCTTAAACTTTGCAATCATTTCATTTCATTTCGGAAGTCTCGTTGGGTTCTTTGTTTTATATATTATGTAGGCAGACCGTGGAGATCATTGCTACCACATTTGCGTCACGCCACAATGTGACGGTCATGTCGCGACAGTAGCTGACAACGACCTCACCCTGCCGCAGCATCGACTTAGACGTGGATTTGATTGCAATCAAACCTGTTAAGCTTGAGGTAACGCGTTAATAACGGAGAATTATAAAAATTGACCATTATTAACGTGTGACCTTGGTTCAGCAGCAGCCGGACGGTGGGCACGTAAACACCATCTCCCTGTCTGTCCGTTTGTTCGTTGTTTGTATGTACGTCTGTCTGTTGTATTTCTGACTGTTGTGTGTCTGTGGTAAGTTTGTTTCCTCTGTCTGTATGTTTGTCTGTCCGTCAGTTTGTGCCTGGGTGACCAGGCACAACTTTCCGGTATAAAAAAATAAGTTCCAGCAGTACCCAGTGCTCGAGTCACATAATTCGAACGATTTATTCCCACTTTCGCAGCTTTGGTGGCAATCTTCTGTATGAAGCTCAACCGTCCTTGCCACTTCAGTAGGGATTCGTCAATCGCAATGTCACGCGACGGAAGGAAGAGACTTTTAAATTTATTGTTAAGTCAATTTAAAAGGGGCCCTAGCTTCCGAAGCTTTGTGTTAGTCACTCTCGAGTCGCTGTCTGAAAAATGCAGTAACTTCTTCAGCAGAATAAACCGGTAGTAAGAAATTATTTTGCGAAAGTTTTGCAGTACCAGATAGCCGTTAGATTCCGTGAAATAATCTCTTTCTACAGGGAGCAGAAGGACACCCTGTAAAATGAGTATCCCCAGGAAAATCAGCATCTCGTCATCCCAAACGAAGATATCGATGAGATCTGTCACTTCTGTAAAGAACTACTAGTCTAGGTTCAATAGTTTCCGAGTTATAGCCCTTTTAAGTTTGAGAGCGGTAATCGAAAACGGAGATATCGATAGATCTATCATTTCTTTAAATAAACTACTAGTCTAGGATCGTTGGTTTGAGTGTCATAGCCCTTTAAAGTTTGACAGCTGTAAGCCAAACGGAGGTATCGATAAGATCTATCAATTATGTATAGAAACTACTAGTCTAGGATCAATAGTTTACAAGTTTTAGCTATTTTAAGTTTGACACCTGTCATCCGAAATGAAGATCTCGATGAGATCTATCACTTCTGTAGAGAAACTACTAGTCTAGAATCAATAGTTTCCGAGTAATAGCCAATTTTAGTTTGACAGCTGTCATCCAAAACGAAGATATCGATGAGATCTATCACTTATGTAAAGAAACTACTTGTGTAGGGTCAATAGTTTCCGAGATAACGCCCATTTAAGTTTGACAGCTGTCATACAAAACGAAGATATTGATGAGATCTATCACTTCTGTAGAGAAACTACTAGTCTAGAATCAATAGTTTCCGAGATAAAGCTCTTTTACGTAAGTTAATAAGTTTGCATCATTAAATTAGTAAATAGGTCCTCACTTAGAAATAAAATTAATAAATTTATAGTAATATTTGACTACTCGACAATACTCGTAAACAAAGAATGAGCTAATTATGTGTTATCCCACTGTGATGAAATAGTTAGGACACGAGGAAAAATAATTCCTCGTGGCCGAATCAGTTAGGTTGCCTAGTTAGTCCACGAGGAAACGCCCCTATAACCTTGTTAACAGATTGCGCGGAAGGTAATGTATTTATCAGCCTATGTATGTATGTATGCATGTATGTTTGTTCCTGTTTGACGACCGGTTGGTCTAGTGGCTAAAGACCTAGGTACGAAATCAAACGGTCGCGGGTTTGAATCCTGCAAGGTGCAATCATTTGTGTGACGAGCAGAAATGTCTGAAATGTGATAATATTCTTGGGCGTTTGACTGTACTCATTGTACGTAGGAAATGTCTATTATTGATACAGATAAAGATTTGACACCACCAAATATCTTCGAATTTGGTGGTGTCAAATCTTTTTTTGTTGCCACGTCACGACGTGGCAACTGTATTGAATTGAACGGTTTGAAACCGAATCCACAAAATAAATAATACCGAATCGATCGACAACTGAGTTATCGAAAGGTTCTGAATCTGGGGGCTGGTGCGCTATATAATTACGGAGGCTGAAGCCCTAACGTAGTATTTAAGAACTATATATGTACTGTGGTATTTATATACTCTTTGGCTGCAGCAGGAGGATGCAAAGAAACCCAAATGTGCTATAACCTATAACTAGGTTTAACTACATTTTACATTCTAACCTAAAGTAATGTGTGCTACCGGCCTAATGCTAGGTACCGAAGTGCTAGAATTGGGAGATGCGTCGCGGAGCAGCGCAGCGCCTCGCCACCTGCATTGAGATCAATGGATCAGCGGAAGAGTAATGCAGGGCAGCACTTTACGTGGAGCTGGCCTACATAACACCTCCCTCCGTAGAACAGCGAGTGAAGGAGTTCTTCGTGAACGAAGCTGGCGGTAGATTTATTTCAACCCTTTTTGCAGGAGGATCGGGAACAGCATACATCTTCAGCAAGTGTTCTTCAGAGATCAGGTTTTTCATAGGCTGTGGACAGTGCCGTAACCCGATAGCTCTTATATCCATGTACTGAATATAATGTTGAAGGTTTCTTTAATTGTATTGTAACTTTAATGGTGAACTTGATGAGTTTTAAAACGTTCTTCATGAAGTTTGGCTGCGGGCTTGATAAAGTTTGACGGTGGGCTTGATTAAGTTTGACGGCGGGCTTCATGAGGTTTGAACGCTGGCTTGACGAAGTTTATTTGAGTGATTCATAGTATAGAATACCTGCTTTCAATTTGTATAAATTGTATATCAAGAGCAAGAAGGAAATCGTCAATTTGATGATTATACTCGCTGAATAAATTACGAGTAGGTACTATAATAGTAGGAACTGACTAAACTATCTTTATATATATATATATGAGATTATCACTGAGTACAACAAAACTATTGGAGTAATGTAATTTGAGGTCTTGAGTAAGTTATATGGCATTAAAATATTTTAGCAAAAATCGAATTTGAATTTAAAAAGTCTGGTTTAGTACCTATTTTTTAAGAGATTGATTAATGAGGTATTAAAGTATTTCTTTTTTTGATTCAATTTTCTAATATTGTATGTCTCTCTGTTAACCGAAGCTATTTCTTTCATGATTCAATTTTCTAATATTGTATCTATCTCTGTTAACCGAAGCTATTTCATTTTTTTGATTCAATTTTCTAATTTTGTATTTCTCTCTGTGTAACCGAAACTTAACTTTGTACTGTTTGAGCTAGGACTAATATTAACAAAGGGATAAGGTTGTACGCGAAACTCGTTCAACCTCGCCTCGTTTTTTAATTGTTATGATACTGCCTTTAAATTGTCGTCTATTCTATTTTAATTCGATTTTCAAAATTAGGACTTTCAGAGATGTTTGGAGAAAAACATCAGTTACCTTTTGATTGTTTTCAAGTTATCTTCGATCTTTCAAAATTGTCTTAAGGCCTCTAATAGACTATTCTTTTGGCCTCTATTAATAAAATGTTTTAAAGCCTTCAAATATGAGAAAATAAAGTGTGAGAAACAGTGTAAAAATAAGATCAGTTAGTTATCAGATAGCTAGCATGTAACGAACAAGTAGTCTTAAGAGATTTTTGATATTTCAAAATTTATGTAAAACAATGATAAAATAATGCAAAAAGTGAATTAAAAATTATAAGTGTTTTTAGTCCAATAAATGGTAAAGTGATCACACTCTGGAATTTGTTAAACTATCTCTAAAATAATCCCACTTAACTCATAGATCACCGAAGAAGATTTTTAAGGCTACGTTACACCAACTCGTCTTTCTCTAGTCTTGTCTAGTTCTCACTAGTCAAGGATCAATAATTTTCAAGCTATAGCCATTTTTAGTTTACATCTGTCATCCCAAACGAGGATATTGATGAGATCTGTCACTTCTGTAAATAAACTACTAATCTAGGTTCAATAGTATCCGAGATGAAAATCAAAAATAATGAATTATGTAGTTATGTTATGTCTAGAATCAATAGTTTACGAGTTATAGCTATTTTAAGTTTGACATCTGTCATCCGAAATGAAGATCTCAATGAGATCTATCACTTCTGTAAAGTCTAGAATCAATAATTTAAGAGTTATAGCCCTTATAAGTTTGACAGCTGTCATCCAAAACGAAGATGTTGATGAGATCTATCACTTCTGGAAAAAAACTAAAGGGATCCCGAAGGATATGGGTTGAAAGTTATTTAAAAGAACACGTATCACGCTGAAACTACTTGACGGATTTTGATGCAACTTGACCATTGATTATATACCAGTAGTTTCTTTACCTACGGGATAGACCTCATCAAGATCTTCATTTCATTTAACAGCTATCAAATTGACAGGTGACAGCTGTTAAATGTCAAAGCTTCCAGTATTGACAGCTTATGTCAAAAATGATAAGCAATATCAAAGTTTGACAGCTGTCATACCTATCAAAGATATCGATGAGGTCTATAACTTCTGTAAAGAAACTCCTAGGTTAGGTAGGATCATTAATTTTAGAGTTATAGCCCTTTTAAGTTTGACAGCTGTCATCCAAAAACAAAGATATCAATGAGATCTATAATTTTTATAAAGAAACTACTAGTCTAGAATCGTTAGTTTAAGTGTCATAGCCCTTTAAAGTTTGACAGCTGTAATCCAAACGGAGATATCGATGAGATCTATCACTTCTGTATAGAAACTACTAATCTAGGATCAATAGTTTACGAGTTTTAGCTATTTTAAGTTTGACACCTGTCATCCGAAATGAAGATCTCGATGAGATCTATCACTTCTGTAGAGAAACTACTAGTCTAGAATCAATAGTTTCCGAGTAATAGCCAATTTTAGTTTGACAGCTGTCATCCAAAACGAAGATATCGATGAGATCTATCACTTCTGTAAAGAAACTACTTGTGTAGGGTCAATAGTTTCCGAGATAAAGCCCATTTAAGTTTGACGGCTGTCATACAAAACGATGATATTGATGAGGTCTATCACTTCTGTAAAGAAACTTCTAGTCTAGGATCAATAGTTTCCGAGATAAAGCCCTTTTAAGTAAGTTAATAAGTTTTCATCATTAAATTAGTATATAGGTCACATAGAAATTATATATTAATAAATTTATAATAATATTTGACTACTCGACAATACTCGTAAACAAATGATGAGCTAATTATGTGTTATCCCACTGTGACGCAATAGTTAGGACACGAGGAAAAATAATTCTTCGTGGCCGAATCAGTTACGCTGCCTAGTTAGGCCACGAAGAAACGTCTGGTTATAGGCCTTGTACCTAGGTTACTTTATTCTGCGACTATGTGCTAAGCAGTGCTAAGTTGCCATCTTTGATTTAAAAAGCACGTTTTTTAGACCTGCTATATAACTAATTATATTTAAGCTGTTATCGTATTCTTGCCGTAATTTAAAATAATTTAGGAACCGTAATGATTGTACCTAAGTAGCGCAGCGGTCCAACTCAATTTACTTAATACTCGTGATTGTGCATCGTGACGATTCGTCACAGGCGCCATTATTTTTGCGAAAGATAATTACGGGAAAACAGCTCAGGGCTACGCCGCGCCCCGCCCGGAGACATCCGCCCGCTGCTTAGGAGAAACATTATAATTCCAATTTGCATTCCGTGCTCCAGGCACTTAATTTGTTTATACTTACTTAATTGGAAAAAAGGACGTTGCCATACTTACTGAGCATTAAAATTTTCGGGCGGGAAATGTGTATTGTTGTCAGGGATAGGTATGTCATGATCAAAAAGTCTTTGATGATGGAATGAAAAGGTTTCGGCCAACAGGATCCCCTAGCATGATCCCCCAGGGGATTCCTGTGAACTTATCAGTTCATCCGAGACCCCTACATTTAAAAGTAAATAAATAAAGTCGCTAACACATTAAAATTTAATAACAATAAAAAGTGATCATTATTACTAAATTAAATTATCAATATATTATTTAAAAATTCCAATATGCATTTTACAAATGTTTTATAACTTATACTTAACAAATCAAGTACAAAAACTACAAAAAAACATATTACATATATATGTGGTCACTCAGTCCAGACACATAATAGTAATTACTCCTAGTTTCAACTAATTTCATATGCTCACTTTATTACCTACTAGCTGTGCCCGCGGCGTTGCTCGCGTAGTAGTTTTTCTAGGATATAAGGATCCTATGAGTGATTCCAGTACCAAAAACACCAATATAGGTACCTACCTACCTGTGTTAACAACCTTCTTGGTTGGTGTTAACAAACAAGGTTGTTGACAGAAATCTGTATTACGGTAGCGTTGTGTGGAGGTATATTTTCGAAATACGCTACGCGAAATTCTAAATTAGAAAGTATACCAGATGTCAGCTCACCCATAAACGTTGGGTTTTCGCTTTTTTTAAACATGCCCGACGCCAACACGGTCTCTATGTTATAATATATTTTCAATACTCCAAGATATTATAAACGCGCAGTCGTCTGTATATGTTTATCGGCTTGTTTTAAAATAAAATTTGAAGGTTCACTTCAAAAAATTACAGCAGTCCTAAAAATATCAAGGAAAAGCACAAATTAAAAAATTATAAACCCCCTCCCACCCCCCATTATAGCTAGGAAGCATTTCGATCACATCAGTTTTCAAACATAAAAACCGCATCAAAATCGGTCCATTCATTTAGAAGCTACTATCCTCACCCCCATTCCCCCCACGTATTATAGCTAAGAATCATCTCGTTTACTTCAGCTTTGAAACATTAAAAACCTCAGCTAAATCAGTCCATTCGTTTTTACACCCGCTTTTCTCAACTCCCCCTTCCCCCCATATAGCTAAGAACCATTTTAGTCACAACAGTTTTCAAACATAAAAAAAAACACATAGAAATTGGTGCATTCATTTGGAAGCTACGAATCTCACACCCCTTTCAATAAGGGGGAGCCCCTTCCCTCGCTTCTCCTATTATAGCTAAGAACTTTCTCATTTACCCACAGCTTTCAAACATAAAACCACAGCTAACACATCAAAATTGGTCCATTCGTTTGGAAGCTACGATTCTCACCCCCCCCATCCTTCCCCCCATTATAGCTAAGAACTATCACGTTTACCCAAGCTTTCAAACATAAAACCGCAGCTAAATCGGCCCACTCGTTTGGGAGCTACAATTCTCAACCCCCTTTACTCACCTCCCCCCCCTCATACTCTATATATCTAAGAACCATCTCGAGCACATCAGCTCCCAAACAGAAAAAACACATCAAAATCGGTCCATTCGTTTGGGAGCTACTATTTTCACCACCTCTCCCCCCCCTTCCCTCCTTCCCCCCATTATAGCTAAGAACTATCTCGTTTACTATAGCTTTCAAACATAAAAACCGCAGCTAAATCGGTGCTTTCGTTTGGAAGCTACGATTCTCACCCCCTTGTGCGTGATACGTGTTCTTTTAAATAACTTTCAACCCTTATCCTTCGGGAACACTTTATTTATTCGGGATAAAAAGTATTCTAAATGTTAATCAATAACATCAGCTGTGACTGTGCCCAGTTACATCAAAATCCATCCAGTAGTTTCAGCGTGATACGTGTTCTTTTAAATAATTTTCAACTCTTATCCTGCGGGAACCCTTTATTTTTTCGGGATAAAAAGTATTCTAAATGTGAATCCATAACATCAGCTGTGATTTTGCCAAGTTGAATCAAAACCCGTCTGGTAGTTTCAGCGTGATGCGTGTTCAAAGAGACAGACAGGCAAAAAATATAAATATAAAACATTTTGCACTCCATATCGACTTTGAAGTTTATCTCAAATATAATTTCCAAAAAATATTTAATGTACAGATTTAGCCCAGTTACAGTTTTATTATAGTTTATAGATATAGACATAGATAGAAGATAGATATAGATATAATTGACGGTATAAGTATAGTTATGTTGTTATATTTTGTATTTTAGCATAGGGCGAATGAGCCTTAACATTGGATATCCGGGTTTGGGGGATTCTGAGGAACCTATGAGTACACAGGGATCCCCTGGGTGATCATGCGAGGGTATCCTGGTACCGGGTACCCATGAAGATGAGATTACCAAGCTTATAAAATATCTACTGTATATTATTTTTGTAAGAAATAGTAGTTGATATTTCTACCGGCCTTTATAAAAAACACCACATAATACGCACACAAAAAGTCTATAAATTTAAATTTGTAATACTATAAATTTGTAACAGAATTTCTTTCAACGAGTTTAATATTCATTTGGGCAAAATTTTACAAATTGCAATTTTGGTACGGCAAAAACAACTCCACGTTGGTTGTTTGGTTAGTTAGACCGGTTGATACATGACTCTAGCAGGACCCTGTTTCGTATTTAATCTTGATTTTGTCTTTTGTCTCTCTTTTCTCAACCTTACTTAAGGGTTAGTTACCGGTTCATATAGAATCCAGAGCAGTACATAGGTAAAGTGATTTTCAAAAATCGAACTCAAACGCAGCCAGCATTATGTAGGTATTAAATATATTACTTATTTCTTGAAAAGATCCTAATTGTTTTTTGTTATTAAAGAAATCACCTCTAATGGCGACGACCTGGTAGATAATTCAGTAATAGTCCCATGAAGGTTAGTCGGTCGCGCACGAAAGTGGGCTGGAGAAAAACGGTCATAAACATTTCATGAATAAGCCCGAAACCCCCACTGAGTTTATGGTACGGCCAATTGTATAGTATTGCTTTTCTTTTAAATAGTAATTTATTCTGTGAAAATCCCCTTACCTGGTTAAGGTCCGGTGGATATGTCGGTAATCATCATAATCAGACTAAATTCGCCACTGCTGGACGTAGGCCTCTCCTAGTGAACGCCAATGAGCCCGATCTTCGGCTCTCCTCATCCAGTTCCTGCCAGACGTTTTCGCAACTCTTAACTCCACCTGGCCGGCGGACGTCCTACACTAAATTTGCCTACACGCGGTCTCAGAATAAATGATAGTACATACGCGGTCTCTACTCTTTTACCCCAACTGTTGCAGGTTGTTCGAGAAAGGTGTCCGGGCTGGTCACTTCAGCTTGTTAATGCTTTGAGCTATCTCGGTAACTTCTAGGTATCTGTCAGATCACCTCTCATACTGGTAGTGCCACACATTTGTGCCACGGGTAAGGCATTTCGGATCTTGTCCTTCGAGAAACACTGAGCACAGCTCTCTGAGCGATCTTAAACTTATGAACCAATTTTACCATGAGTGTCCACATTTTTGGCTCCATAGGTCATGACTGGAGGATGCAAGGCTTTCTCGTCTTTAGACTTACTGTGGTATGGGCGACAAGAAGATATGACGAAATTTACCAAATGCTGCCATCCCAGCCAGAGGCATACTAGTAGTCTTTGCCGCACCAGGCCGTGTAGCACCAGCCACCCCTTCTCACCTCCAATATATGAATAAAAAATATATATATATGAATTTACAATCTGGTGCCCGTAACTATGTCCGAATGCTTTATCGGGAAGATAAATTGTCATATACGTAGTAACATTAAGTAATTTGTGTCAGGACTTCATTTCTATTGCCAAGTTTAGCGAGCAAAATGAAAGAAACGTACGCCAACTCATCTACAA
The DNA here is from genome assembly GCA_946251855.1 of Alsophila aescularia. Classification (NCBI taxonomy): domain Eukaryota; kingdom Metazoa; phylum Arthropoda; class Insecta; order Lepidoptera; family Geometridae; genus Alsophila; species Alsophila aescularia. The sequence continues at coordinate 7,482,418 of OX276380.1, read as the reverse complement.
TGTCTGAACTATATCAGTATCTGAACAAGCACACACTGAAGCACGAAAAAAAATATTTTTCGACGGATGGCTGCCCCTAAATCTAGCCGCCCTCCCCTAGGCCTGGGCCAAAGTTTTTCATATACTTTTTTGAAAAAAATAAACTATGATTCTTCTGTTCCACGTCTTTGTCTGTGAATGTCGGTAATAATTCCATCTAATTACATGTAATATTTCTCTTATGCTGACAAATGTAATGTCGTTATGGGTAACATTATGTTAATCAAGGTTGTCGATGTAGACAACTTGACGGCCCACGGCAGCTGTGCAATTTGGATATCGGCTGCTTTTGGAGGTTTCATGGACGACTATACAAATGCACAGCACGCTATGGCGTGCTGTATGTATGTGTGTATGATATGTCAGTGTAGGTTATCGTCAACGGTCAAATCGAAACAAAAACTGAATATCCCACAGGAACTCTATTCATCAACATTTAATTTAACTGTTGTTAAGCCACTGTTATCCTGCCAAATTTAAAAATGGTGGTAGGTAACATGACACCTAACCTATTTTACCTACCTATCAAAGTATTTAATTAGAAAAGTAGTTTTATAAACGTTTAGAAAAGAAAAAGAAAAACCATAATGGAATCCATTTTATTAAGCGAGCGTTTTTATATTGAGTAAATATTTTAAATACAATTAAATAATCAACATAAGTACAATTAAAAGAAAAAAAAACTTTTCCATTTGCGCATTTGCGCATTTTTCCATTGCTACATACCTCCTGCAAATCTCCTCGTGGGGTTTTCGGTAATAATCCGCCTGAATAGTGGCTAGTAAAGGTTAGAAATAACGTCTGATCAGCGACAGCTCAGCAAGTGATCCAAAAGTGTAAAAGTGTAAGTTAAATACACTTAATCTTGCCATCTGAAGCGTTGAGATGATATTTGAAACTTAATCGCAACAGAGTTTGACCTGTATGAATAAAATAAAAAAAAGCAATTATATATTTTGGTACTTAATCAAGGAAAGATGATACTTGTGTCAAAAATTGTTAAAAATGTAGATCATCGTTTTCATCAGCCGGTACACTGCTGAACATCGGCCTCCCCTATACAAGTAAAGCGACAATGCGGCGCGTAGAAAAGAAGATGGAAGGAACAGTAAAATTTCGCTGTTGCCGGAAAGACCTCGTCGCGCGTCGTCATGGAAAACCTGGCTGAGAAAGTTCTTGGTTGCTGTACAGGTGTTAAGTGCATGCGTGGCGCTTACCATCAAGTTACCTGACCCTCTTTTCACTCATTTCAATAACAAAATGTATTAGTACCTATGCCGGCTCTACAATTAATTTGCGAAGCTCTACGAATAGAGGCGAATGTGAATGCGGACGGTTTTCGCAGAAGTTCGCGAACTTCACGTCTGTTCTTCAACCGACCCGATCGGCAGCCCGATTTCATAACTTAGCTTCAATCGAATTCTCAGTATCGCAGCCACTAATGCCTTGCGATAGAGTCGAATTTGCTATGAAAAAAGTGATAATCCGATTGTAGCCAAGTTATGGAATCGGGCTGCGGGTAACACGAACGAAGCTCAAAAAGCATACTTTGCAAGCCGGCTTCACATTAAGTGCGAGTCGTACAATCCACAGAGAACATAAGCATTCACGTTTATTCGCGGAGCTTCTCGACATTTAGGTACCTAGGTGGAGCCGACGGATCTTTCAGTTCACGGCCTTGCCTTCAACCGTGAATTCGTAGCGCCTAAAGGCTGAAACTCATTACAGTGATGCGACGCGATGTGATTATGAACTGTTTAAAAGGATTGTAGGTACATTATACTTAAAAGATGAATTAGCTTTACTTTGATCTGTTTCAAGTAGATTGTCAGCATCAAACTAATACGTTCCCGCATAACTCAGGCAATGTGAATTTAATTATAGTCAAAATTATCATTGCTCATGTTTTTAAAAGGATTGTGTGTGAAATTTCTATCCATGGCAGATCAATAACCAGGCACCTGCATACCTACCTTATTGAAATAAGTACCTATAATAAAAAAAAGAAGCTTTTACGTTTTGAATCAAACCTCTAATTAAAGTTAGTTTTATTTAATACATTTATTTAAAAAAAAAACCATCGAATTTCACAATATGGTATAAAATTGAAGGCCTCCAAGCACATTCCAACAATATATAATTTACTGGTGACGTTCTTTTTTGAAATACGTTGTCGTTTATTAGTATTTTTATACTGTTTAGTTTATTGTTTTATTTACCTTAGTTTTCGCTACAGAAGTTGTTACGACACGACACAGTATGGAATGAAATTGAGATACGCGGTATTTCCTGTGGCTTTCTGTACGACACTGACATACGCGGCGTTTTTTAATTTTTATATAACTTTTTACCACTGCATTGGTTCGAATCCTCGTGTTTGATTGGTCAAACGATGCGTCATTGATTCCCTCTCGATCCCTTCCATAATTTGGTAGTAGTCGGTAAAATTATTCAATTTGGGAGTTCTGGTACACGGACAAAGATTTTGGGGTACACTCGGACGCTTTTCAATGATTTAGTTTTCAAAGTCAAATATTAATTTCGTTTGGCTTACTTATTTTACAAAGGTATTATTCACGCACATTTTATACTACATATCAGTGCAAAATAAATAAAAATGCGTACATATATAAACAAAGTTAATTTGAAATGATTGTTGTTGTGTTCATAGCTATCTTTACCTCTAATGATTTCAGTAACGTGACACTTTAAAACATGTTCCAGAATATTTTTATCTATATATATCAATCCAGATAAATATAGGTTAAATTGTGCGGCGCTAACAAGAAAAAAAAAAACAAAATGGCGGACTCACCACTATGCCAAAACCTTCAAAGCCATTTGAAGAAAACAAAACCCTTTCATAGAACGTAGTTCACCTCAGTTACGATCAAGAGTTAGAATGCATATGTTGTGGTGAAGTGAGAAAAATTCGATGGAACCAAGCATATCCATATCCAGTGCAAACTAAACAGCCAAACTAAAAAGCGACTTAAGCATCGATAGTCTTCATTAAAAGTAGTCCGGAGCTACCCGACATATTTGTCAAGTATCGGAAGTTAGAGGTCTCCAATTATATTTTTATTTTCGTCAATGATGGAGATACTTACCAAATTTGTAGTTTTCAAGATTAATTATAATCCTTATTATGATTTAAGCATACAAATGATTAATAAAAATGATTTTTACACCTTGAAAATACATTTGATTTTAGTGTCCGGGGCTACCCAACCACCCCCTAAATATTAAACGTATACATTAAAAAAAAAGAAAGCTTTTTTATTAGTCTGCGCTGGGTTCATGTCTAATATCACGTCACAGGATCATTTTCAATCAAAATTATCCTGTGACTGAGCTCTGAAGTGGTCTCTAAAACTAAACTCAAGACTGAACTTGAGAGCCGATAAAATTATCATCCAAACAATATGTGAAGCCTGAGCATTGTTGGTCGATATAATTATAGGGCTTATTTGTTTTAATTAGTTTTCTAGCCTTCATTCAACTTATCCTGAGCTCGAACTTTAGCGGCGGCGCTGTGAGAGGATTCAGTATCTTTAAATCTAATACGAGCGGCACTAGACCTTGAAGCCATGTTCGACGTTCTCGACCTCCAGTTCCATTGGTAGAACACGCTACTCGAATCGTCCTGCAAAAAACCACAATTTTTCACCTATTAATTGAAGAGGACGTCAAAACATAGTGGAAATAATAACCTATACTATAACCTATTGCTATCGAAAATGCATTTGAAAACCGATGTCGATTGAAAAATTTAATAAACAGATAGTAAAACAATGTAAACTTTGTAATTAATCTGTTATTTTTCTCCATAATAAACACCAGCTAGAGCACAGCTACAATAATACGCCTACAAAATAATACGTAGAATTATTGTTATTGCCTAAATCACAACAACTAAAATAATATTTAATTAACATTTTATTTCGAAAACAACATTTAACACATTCACTGTGAAGCTATTTGAATGTTCAATTCAATTTAATTCAAAGCTTTAGTTTTCCTACAAATATATAAAAACCTTAAATTTAAAGGGCGTCACAGACGATTAAGATACTATAATATTTCATGTTAAGATATCTGCATATAAAATATTATAACACCTTAGGGTGTGATACACGGTCAAGATACGATAATATATTGAAATTAATCATTCGCTCGCAGGCCGTCCTAGGTGCCACACGTATTTCTTCACCGCTTTCTATAATATACAGAATGATAAAATATGAGTAATACGGTTTCACTATTAGATTTATTAGATAGCTCATCAGACGTTGATTCTGATTTCGAAACATAAAAATATTTTCACTCCCCTTTTTTCATCTTCCACCTCCCCCTCCCTCTCCCCATGTGTTTAAGAATCATTAAAAAAAACGCATCAAATAGGTCCATTCGTTTGGGAGCTACGATGACACACACACACACACACACACACACACACACACACACACACACACACACACACACACACACACTACACACACACTCTACACACACCCTTGTTCGCGGCTTTAATAATACGCGGACCATTACAAAAATCCAGGTTATGCGGGCCTACGTTTCCCGTTGCTTTAGCGAAGTGTTAATACCGTACGAAAAGTAACCTATCTCTGTCCAACACAATTCTCTGGTCAGAATTTCTATACACTCGAAAAGGACAGAGATATTAAATGGTGAACTTTCATACTAAAACCACGATTATGCGGTCCGACCGCATAATAAGAAGGCATGAACGTTCTTCACACAAGTCCGCATAATATTCTAGTCATAATCTTTTACACAAGGCCCGCATAATATGCATAAGCCATACTCATTTACACACAGACCGCATAATAATCAAAAGTACCCTTTTACACAATGCCCGCATAATATTCATAAGTCATACTCATTTACACACTGACCGCATAATAATCAAAAGTACCCTTTTACACAATGCCCGCATAATAATCATAAGTCATACTCATTTACACACTGACCGCATAATAATCAAAACTCATACTCTTTTATACTTTTTTATACATAATATTCTGCCATGTTCTATTACACAGCAAAACCTTAAATCCCGATTATGCGGACCTACCGTATAAGAAAAAGCCACAAACGCTCTGAACACACTGTTTGCATAATATTGTAAAATGAGACCCTTTATAACACTTTCTGAATAATTATAGTAATATAGATGAATTTGCTTACACAAAATCGTCCTTAACGACAATAATATTTTTCAAAATCATACGTTGCGCGTTGTTTTGGTCACGCACTGACAAAACGCAAGATTCAAATCGCCCGCTAGTTTTCCGACCCGTTGTAAGGGATCTAATACGAGCCCCTAGGAAACGAAATCTATTTTCACTCTAAAACTTAACTTAACTTTCTTTAGACGATCACTTTAAAACTTTACATCTAATCTTTAGATCAGAAATTTTAATAGCAGCGTTTCACGGTACTTTACTTCCGTAGTAAAATAGGAATTATCTAATAGCATTTTTAGGTAGGTTAGGCGACTGGAACTTTACACCGTCCCGTACCGCAACTGACTATTGTCAGCTTTTAAATTTGTAATCGACTTCACAAAAGGAGATGGTTATAAGTTATAATGATGTTCGATTGTATGTTTTTTTTTTGTGTATGTTCTCCGATTTCTCCGTCAATTACGTTCCAATTATAAAAAGATTTTTTGTTTGAAAGTGTATACTCTCGGGGTGGTCTCATATAAATTGCATCAAAATTGGTTAAGTAGTTTTTTGAAATTAAATAGATTATTCTTGAATTGTGTTTATATTACCTTCAATCTCCAAGATTTTATTTATTAGGGTAGAATTTCAGTGTAGTCTCATATAAACTTCATCAAAAAAATATTAGAAAATCTATTTGTTTTAATTTATTATGTTTTCTCATATCTTCGGAATTTCTGTACTAGATGATTATTTTTACTTGAAAAAAGAGGACATACTGTATAAATTAGTTAAGTAATTCACGTTTGGAAATAATATCACAAATGTATAATAAGAAAAACAAACCCTTCTGCCATGTCTAAGTTAACGATTAAATAAAAAAGTTCTTGCATGTTCTTGCATTTTAAATCTGAATAAAGGATGCACATTTTTTTAAATAGTTTGCAAACATATAGTACAACATAATAGGCAATGTAGTTTATTAATAAAATTTCAATATTTAATGATTAAAATTAGATTGACATCCATTTTATGATTACAACACCGTAATAATCAATTAAAAATATTTTACTTAGCACATTATAATGTGCAACTAATTGGGATTACTACACTGAAAACAGAATTCATAAAAAAAACTTATTTTTTAGTAATGTCACCCAAGTTAGTGATCAAGGGGGGTTTACTAATTATTCGAATAAAATAAAAGTTGCCATATCTAAAAACTAGTTAACTTTTAAATGTGTAAAGTTGTGATCATCTGAACGGAACTGAACTGGTGCATAAACCAGGTGGTGGTCTTTTAACGTTTGGATGTTGACTTTCGTTTTTGGGATAACTTATCTACTTACTTTTTCATTGTCCCTAAAAGTGTTCCCCATTTACAAAATTCTTCTATTTAAGCTAAACATCCGTGTTTTATCATCATCAGCCTATATTAGTCCACTGCTAGACGTAGGCCTCTCCTACTGCACTTCACTGATCTCACTGAGTCTTCGGCTCTCCTCATCCATTTTCTTTCAGACACTTTTCGTAGGTCATCACTCCATCTGGCCACAAGGCGTCCTACATTATGTTTGCCTAAACGTGGTCTCCGCTCGAGAACTCGTCTACCCCAATGGTTATCGGTTCTTCGGGAAATGTGACCACCACCACTTTAGCTTGCTTATCCTTAGAGCTATGTAATTAACCTTGGTTCTCCGTCAGATATCTTCATTACCAATCTTGTCTTTCAGAAAAACTCCAAGCATAGCTCTCGCTGAGAGACCTAACATTTATGGACTAGTTCGACCGTGATTGTCCACGTTTCGGCTCCGTAGGTCATAACTGGTAGGACGCACTGATTGAAGACTTTTGTTTTCTTCTCAAAGTTGTTCTTACCTGATTTTCAATATTTGCGCAAGGTAAACATATAGCTGGACAACTTTAAGAGGTACACCATTGACTGCAATCAGTTCCGGGTCAATAAAATCGTTAAACACGATCTTGGTCTTATCTTGGTTCACTTCGAGACCGATACGTTCAGAAGCATCAACTAGGTTGGACAGCATACTTTGTAAGTCTTGCAGCGACTCCGCTATTAGGACGATATCATCGGCAAATCGTATTTGTGAGATGTTCTCGCCATTGATATAAATGCCCGTGCCCGTATAAACGTCCGTGTTTGGATCACATAAATTCATATGTGTACCAAATTTCAACTTAATCAGTCCAGTAGATTCGGAGCACATTTATTGTAAAAAATGACAGGATATTTGTATTTAGAATGAATAATGATCAACTATCAAAATGGAAAGAAATGGATTATGAAAGAATTAAGAGATCAAAAGAGTATTATTATGAAAGAGGTTTTGACCTCGTCACACACTCACGGGCGCGGGTCAGTGTGAATTTGTGTAGGTACATTAGATTCTGGATCTGGAGTTGCATTCGATGGCTATGTGATGTATCCCGCACCGTATAACCATGAGCGAGTTTTACTTATATGCCATCAATCAATAAAAAAAAAACTGCTATTAAAAATAAAATGTGTCAAAAATTTCAGTGAGAATGTTCCTAACCAACTTTAAATCGTCATTCGAAATGAAAAATGATAAGAGAACCCTAAAAATGATTTTTCAAATACCTATTTAATGATATCCCACTTCGACTTTCCGGTTTTTCTTTTTCACAATATGGTTGTCGCCACATAGCACTCGCAAGATTAAGACAAATCGATTGACGATGTGTCTTACACTTCAAAATCGGTCTAAGCGTTTTGTCTATATATAGTGCCACAAAGGAACATACATACTACATACAGTAGTCCGCAGCCACGTCGCAGCGAAAGTATGTGTCTCGGAAGTTGTCTGCTAGTCGCTGCTAAAACTCGTATTTTTCAGGCACAATCCCATTGTTGAAGGTGAAGACAGCATTGTATAAGTGCCTCGCTCACTCGCTTACGTTTTTCGCATATTCTATCTCGCTCTTACTTTATGCAGTTTTATCTCCACAGCAGTACCTGCGCAATCGTTCACAGAGCCTAACTTCACAACCATATAGATTGGCTGCGACTACTGTACAAACATAGGCTGATAAACACAATACCCTCCGCTCAGGTAAAAGGAGACAAACGAGCTTTAGATTCTTGATGATGAAATATAAGAGGCAGTTGAAGTCATGATGCATTTCATTTCTCCGTTGAAGGAATCGTTTTTTAAGGCCTTCATTTTGATACCTCACACTATGGGTATTGGTAATTTTTTGTTCTGTTGGAAAGACAATATGGCAGCTATAAGCCGCCATATTATTTGTCTTCATACTTCCTATGTCACTCTCGTGACTTACTCAAGAAATTACACTCATTTATCAAAATCCATCAAGCCGCATAGGCTATAGGACGCGACAAAGAAACATACATACAGCCCAAAACATAACCCTCCGCAGTCAGGTAAAAAAGGCCCTTTTTGGATGCACCCTCATCGTTGTTGAGGGCTAGTCCCATGGCAGAATGAGAGTGGTTAGTATCATCGATATTGAGACAGTGGTAGTAAGACAGTGTTCAAACTCTAGCCGATTACAACGTAAACGCTTAAATAACAACAACAGCTAAGCTGAGCAGTAGGGTCGGGAGGGCGGGAGTAAACTCGGCCCGCAAGATATGAAAATTGTAATGAAAATGATATATCATTATATTGCCATATATAAATTTCCTCTCCATCCAAAGGTTATTGTGGAGGAGATCGCTTTTTAGCGATAAGATCGTCCAATGTGGGTACAATATGTTTTATAAGTTTAGTTATATTCTATTTGTTTATGTATTTTTTGTGTACAATAGAGTTATCTACCTATCTATCTATCTATCTATTGTACGCAGGCCGTTTTTTTTTTTGGCATGGGCACAGAATAAGTAATAGTACAAGGCATGGGGTATAATCAGCCCGCGGGCTGAGTAGCTATGTGGGGTGAGTTTACTCCCAACCCGAGAAGTTACAAACGACAAAAGACTTACAAATTCTCGGTATGACTCATAGGAGTCGTTAGACTTCCGGTATCCACGTGCGCAGGTCGCAGCGGCCGGCGGCGGTGCCAGCTCTGGGTCCACTTGGGGCTCCGACCACTTCTCGTAGAGGTGCTGCTGTGGACCCACGGGGTCGTCGGGACTGCGGCGGCAGTTGTCTACTATCCATTTTTGTTCCAGGGTTGACGGGGACCTGATATGTGAAAAACGGTATTTTAACGTGGTGTGGACCGAATTAGAGAGGTGCTAAGAAATATGACGGTTTTACTAAAATTATGAACCTTCTGAATAAAGGACAAGTTAGTGTATAGACTCCATATTTAAAATGGACGAAGAAAATACACTTCCGCCAAACTGTAAGTCATATCAATAGTAAATGGAAAATAAAATAAAATATATAATGAACCCGCGCTAACTTTAACCAAATTAAACTAACATCATCATCATCAGCCGATATCTGTCCACTGGACGTAGGCCTCTCGTAATGCACGCCACTGAGCTCGGTCTTCAGCTCCCCTCATCAATTTTCTTCCAGCCGGCTTTTCGCAGGGCGTCACTCCACCTGGACACAGGGCGTCCAAAACTCGATTGCCTAAACGTGGTCTCCACTCGAGAACTCGTCTACCCCAACGGCTATCGGTTCTTCGGGAAATGTGATCAGCCCACTGCCACTTTAGCTTGCTTATCCTTAGAGCTATGTGAGTTATTTTGGTTGTCCGTCTTATCTTTACAGCACTCTGCATGGCTCGCTGGGCCGGTTCCTATATACTTTTTCGCTTACTGTCCGTCAGCTTTTGACATAAACGCCATACAAAAAACGTCAAAAAGTAACGAGACGTTGGAAAAACGACTCGGTTTATTTTTATATGTATGGGGGTAAGTGACCTTAAATTGAACTAACGTAACATTATTATTGGCTTAATAAGCTCGACGTACGACAACTAAGCTTACTTAAAAACAACGATAATAGATAAGAGAAGACGTTAATATAACATATATCACATCCAACTTAGTAGAAACAATTGCACATAACGTTAAAATGAGACTTACGGTGGATTGACCACACCGATTTGAATATTTTAGGCTATTTGACTGCAGAGAAAATATATCCCGGAATGCTGTCAACCTAAAAGTATGTCTAATTAAATATCAGTTTATTGTTACTCTGAGCAAAAATATTTATTAATTTTAATAAAAAGTTACTTTAAACATCTTTAATTTTGATTACACGGTCACGTGATCGCAAACGCTCTATGAATAACAGCAGGCCTCGTGGCGTAATATTTGCGTCACTTCCTGAAAACAGAATCTATTTTACTATAGTAACCCATAGCAAACCCTTTGTTGTTGACTTGCATGTGACGTCACGATCGCCGCCATGACAGAACGAGTATTTTAGCGGAAGTAATTGTTTAATCAATCTTTATGAAATACCTATTTCTACCGAAAATATGTCAGTTTACGAGAAAATTAAAACATAAGGTCTGTGTTAGGTACTTGTAATAATTAAGCAATTCATTTTCTAGAATAAGTCAAATAGCCTAATAACGACTCTGGCTACTATTTGAACGCCACGACACTTTGTGAGACTGGTCATTAGATTGCTGGGGACAATCCCGCGTAAAGTCTTGTATGGCACAAGTAGTTCTGCCGCAACAGTTGTGGATCATTTACCTCATGGGATCATTATGTACACATGTCCCCTAACAATTTTTAGATTGCAAACTATCGATTGAAAAATAATGAAAGTGAGTGAATTTTTTATTAAATTATTAATGAATAACACTAATAATTCAAATAATGCGGTTTTAAAATAAAATATCATTCCAAACAATGTAAAAATATGCTCTGATATGATTTTAACTTTTTAGAGTAGAGATTGTTATAATATTCAGCTATATCTAACAATGTAGTAAACGAAAACAAAAACAAATCATACGAACATTTATGAAAAAGCTAAAATACGAGCGAACGAAGCAAGCACAGAAATTTTGAGCTATTTCGCTCAGTATAGAAGTAAAATAACATTTCCAAATCATAAAAACAAACACTGTTATAAACAAAAAGCGCCAGAGAAGCGATTGTTAGATCAAAACATAATATCAAACAAATCACATGAAAATAATGAAAAAGAACCCCAAAAGCGAGCCAAGTAAGAGCAAATGAACACTTCTGCCTGTTAAATAGTGCTATAAACATAACTCCAAATAACATTTAAATATGCAATGATAAGAACAACCCACGCAAACGCAGAATGCATACTATTGCGCTATTTCTTTCAGTATAGAAATGTAATAATTGTAAGTCATACGAAATTAACTAATTTACATACCTGGTAATAGATTCAAAGAAGCGCGAGCGAAGCGAGCGCGAAAATTTTAAGCTTTTTTCCAAATAATATGAAAATATCGAATACGTTATGATTACGATAACGTTACGTTATAGCTGCAAATTTTTCAAATAAGCGAGACCGATGCGAGGGCTAAAATTGTAAGGTTTAGAAGTAACTTTAAAACAGTTAAAGGTAACCCCTGGGCAAAGATGATCCTTTCTGATCATCTTTGCCCTGGGCAAGCTTATGAGTGCGACGGAAGCGAGCGCGAAAGTTCTTGGTTATTTCTTTAGTTTTTTTGTTTGTCGTATGAGGCTGAGTGCTGGCATCCAGAGGCCAAACTGAAAAACTCTGACACCATTGTCAGAGTTTGTCAGGCCGACCGAGGGACGATATGCCATCATGCCCTGCAGTTTTTTTTATTTTTTAATGATTTTACAATGTTTATTATTTCCTGGGAGGATACTGGATTGATGAATATAGTTTTTGAGTTTGTTTTGATAGCTTTTCGTTGAGTAGGATTTTGAGTTTGGACGTGATTATTAAGACTAGTTGCATAATTAATAAAGTAATATTTGTGCCGATTTTGATGAGTTAGGTAGGTACTTATTATAACATGTATTATTTAATGTATATATTGCTGCTACCGGCTCACCTCAAATCATTTTAATGCGCGGTTAGGGGACAGCCCTTACGTTGCAGATGCACACGCCACCCTATTGAATTTATTTATTTTAATCTTGAATGCAATCAGTTTGTTTTGAATTAGCGCCTACTATTTTGAAAAGAACGTTCACTCAACGCTTATTGTACGCGTTTTGCTAGCCAGCTCATCAGTCATCGGCTGGATTGCAACAAATATCTGATCCAGTAGACCACTCACACGGCGATGAACTGCACAGAGTTAGCCTGTTAACCTCAAATTTGCAGCTCAGGGGTCTTATTCCCTACGCCACACGAAATTCCTCGCAGAAAATGTGTGACGTCTTTACGATAATTGCCGAACGATTCCACGAAGATATCGTAACGCGACGCGTTACATGTCTGCATGCATGGTCATTGCGAATAAGTAAGGTCCGACCGAATAAGCTTTTTTTTTCTCGGCCGAGACCGAACCGAGAACGAGAATAAAATCCATTCTCGGCCGGTACCGAGAAAGACGGTACGGAGACCGAGAATTGGTAAAAATAAATGAAAAGTTGAATAAAAGTGATCCAAACATCAATAACAGTCAAAATTATAAGGATTTTCAATTAAAAAGATACACTGTAAACTTAAACATTAAACCTTCTAAATAAATCGTAACTTACTGCTACTAGTCAGTAGCTTAGCTAAAAAAACACAAATAAATATTTTTTGTTAGTTTTTTTTGCTTATTACTGTGATTTTCACTGACTTAGATGACAAAGTATCGAACTACATGATATACAATTATTTTATTTACTAATTTCGTAATAATTGATAGCACGACTGATCGATAAACTTCGATCAGTCGTGCGATCTTAAACTACGAATCGATAGTCTACAACTAAACCTGAATGTTCGTACCTAAGAGGATACATGTTTGAACTATTTAATTAGAGGCAGCGGCCTTACTCTGCCTCAGCAACAAAAACAAAATATTACTATCATTAGTTAGTAGTGAATAGTGAAGTACACATACATATCTTCTATTTATTTGGATTGTTTTTTTGGATGATACACTTAGATGAATATTCTGCTTATTTTGTTCTATAAGAATGTTGTAAAGAATATATTATAAAACGCAGGTTTTTTATTTTCTTATTAATACACCTAACACTCCAACAAAGTTTTCGCAAAGCTGAGAAATACGAGCCCGATACGAATAAAGATATAAAAAAGATATATAAAGATACGATACGTATAAAGTATTCCTATGAACTACTATCTAACGCATAAAGTTCAATACATTATTACTACTGAACACATAAAACCAATATACATAAAAAGCAATTTGTTATGATTTTGATGCTAACGAGTTTTTATTTTCTACGTTAGATCATAAGTACAAATTTTAAAACACAGGGCACGTACAAATGTCATTGGGACTTAACCATAAAAGCAAAGCAGCAAAGTCAATTGATTACGTTAAATTAGCAGATTGAAAAAGAAACAGTCATCAATAGGTCGAAACTTGTAGAGACTTATAAATTAAAAGACTAACTAATATATTAACTCTGACACCAGAGGCCAGCACTACCTCATACGACAAACAAACAAACGACTGAGCGTGTTCGAGCGACAGCAATCTGTACGCGCTCGTGGTAATACCGCTGAAAACGAAGCCACCCATTGTCTCGGTATGGCCGAGATTCTCGTTGCTTTTTGACCGAGAATGAGACCAGAATCTCGGCCGCCTAGACCGAGACCGAGATATTGGTTGGTCCTTACGAATAACGGCCCAGACCGCAGTACTATTATTTATTCTGTGCCCAGAGTCAGACGCAAACTGTTTGCTGTTTGCCTCGCATGTGCGCAGAATAATTACTTAGTAACAAAAAGACAACTTCAAAACTAGCTAGTGACTTATTTCCGTTTTATTCGTCACTTTCCCCCTCATTAAAGACGGCACTTTAGCCACCATTTGCATGTTGCACCGACAGTGATTGCTTTAAAAAAAGTTACTTCAGTACTTCAATCTACAGCCACTCACATCAAGGGAGACATAAACGCGCCTAGTTGTTATAAAATGTCGTTGACAACACCTTCGTAGATTACTTTTTGTGCCTCTTAACAAAATAGCACCCCGGGCGGTACGGCTGAGTGAAAATTACCGGTAGAATGGATGCCCTGGGTAATCTCATTTTATAAAAAGGAAAAAAAAAACTTAAAAAAATAATATCTAAAATACTTCCAGACGCTTGCTACGCGTGCGCACGCGCAGTATGCTTTTTCACGCGCAAGCAATGTAGTAGTTAGAACATGTTGGCTGGTAATTAACAAATGTACCAAATCAAAAAAAAAATACTCCTCAAAAATGTAGTAAATTGCTTTTAGGTTTCTACCAGTGAAATCAGCCTTTTTTACCTACACTAGGTAATTGATGGAGCACCTTGGTTATTATTGTTAGTTTTACAATAAGGTAACTAGATGGTGCTACTGTGCTCCGCTACATTGTTTGCAAAAAAGTTTGTGCTCGCGAGGTCTACAGCTCGCAGAGCCACTAGTATTGGTTGGCGTCACGCATGAATTTGGACAAGAAAGCCAAAAAATATATGCTTATTGGTTATAACGATGATGAGGGCTAAAAATACTCTGAAAAAAAAAACAAATCAAGAGATTTTGCCGAGTCTGATGTCGAGGACATTTCTCAAGCGAAGATATTTTACGGCATATTGAGACAGACCTACAAGAGGAATTAAGAGATCTTAAAATTGAACAACCTTAAGAAGTACCTCCATATTCTTTATTCTGTGGCGCAAGTACCCATATATAAAAATTTCTGAAACTCTTTTTTGGATGAAACGATTTTGATATAATAAAGATAAATCCGCAGGACTCCAAGGAATACAGTTCATCAAAATCCATCCAGTGGTTTCTGCGTGATGAAGTCACAGACACAGAAAAAAAACTAAACGATATTTTTGGATTCTCCTACTTGCACGAAATAAAAATTTCATGAAATAAAAATGTTTTTTTCTTTATCATTTTCCATGTACAGATATATATAGATCACAGATTTGCCTTTGTTCTCAAATCTGTGATATAGTTAATGTATGTACTAGAAAAGTCACAATTATAATATAGAACATAAGTGAGCAACATAATTATCTGATTGTATTTTTTTCAACATCGTTCTATAATCGTTTTTTCCTACACTACTCCAAACCTAGAAATATCACTCTGGCAGCTGTCTTGGCGATCAAGCTATGTTGTAAAAACTATAGTTACTCAGCAGTTCCGTTGACGGAACTAGTGAGAAAAAAGTCTTAATAGTTAGTTCCGTTACGGAACTTCTTTCACGGAACTACTGGGAACAAACGCTTGGTACGGAGCCTAGGACCGAACCCGGTATCGTTGGATTCCAAGTAGCATAGATACATACATACATATACAGATACGTCGTTATATAAACGGGAATAAGATTTTGTTTTTTTTTTTACAAAACCAAATGGGTGACAACGCTTGCCCTTCTCGACGCTGACACCCCGCTACTTCAGTCTTCTCGTGACAACGATCAATACAACTTGATCGAAACGTCGAGGTAAATAAATACATATTAAGTTTTCAGTGCGATTAAGTCCTTGCAATTTATGTTTCTTGTATGTAAGTAAGTTTCTTTAGGTCTGGCTCTTTAGGTTGTGTAAGCTGAATTGGAATTACTTCCTCTTATCCTACGGAGTTGAATTTTTGCACGTTGGTTCAGTTCCGGTGATTGACAATGCATTTTTATAGTAAGCATGACCTGAATCGACATCCAGGAACGGACCCAAATAAAGAAACTCTTTAACGCTCTTTACAGATTATTTCTTTTACACATTCTATTACTAGTGGATCTGTGAGCTGTAGACCTTGCGTGCAAACTTTTTGCAAACAATCTATCGGTGCACAGTAGCGACATCTTGTTACCTTATTGTAAAACTTACATTAATAAACAAGGTGTTCCATCAATCCCTACCTAGGTAGTGGGTAAAGGGATGATTCCACTGGTAAAAACCTAATAGTGAGAAATTTACTGCATTTTGAGGAGTTATTCTGCTCATCACGCCGAAGATCCTCATCAGATCTTCACCAAATTTTTATAAGACGAATTTGAAGTTACTAACTTTCAAATAAAAAAAGAACCATCGAAATCGGATCTAATAAGGCGGAGATATTCAGTAGCCCCCTTTTTGCCCCTTTTTGGAGGAATCAAAAATCGCCAAAGACAAAAAAAAAAATAAAAAAAAATTAACCTTTATACTAAGTTTCGTCTACATCGGTTGAGAAATGCGACCTGTAGTGGAGAACAGAGATCCGGACATTATGAAGGAAGGACTTAGGAAAGCATTTTTGGCCAAGCTGAAACGGAGACGCTTCGCTCGCACTTCACGTTCGCTCGGTCTATGACAACCGCTAGCCGGTTTGAAGTGTCAACATGATAATTATGGCTGCAGCGCTCCGGTTGGTTCCTGATTTGGGAATTCCGCAACAGTTAACAGCACATACATGAAATTTTGTGTACGCATTCTTCTTATTATGCTAGCCGGTTTGAAGTTTTACCATGGCATGGCTGCTGCTCACTAGGTTGGCTCCTGATTAGAGAACTCCTCAACGGTTAACAGCATAGACATGAAATGTTATACACGCATTTATTGTGATAGCCTATTTTAATTTTCATCATGACCCGGCTACTGCATAAAAGCTTATTTTTTTAATTATTTCAAATTATCTTGTTACTTTTATTTAGATCAATGAATATTTCTACAATAATATTAGAAAGAGGAAAGATTTAATTGTTTGTATGTTTGTTATGTATAAACTACATTATCAGCGAGTAACATGGGCAGTATGTATTTAATTGTTTGAATGTTTGTTATGTATAAACTACATTATCAGCGAGTAACATGGGCAGTATGTATTTAATTGTTTGTATGTTTGTTATGTATAAACTACATTATCAGCAAGTAACATGGGCAGTATGTATTTAATTGTTTGTATGTTTGTTATGTATAAACTACATTATCAGCGAGTAACATGGGCAGTATGTATTTAATTGTTTGTATGTTTGTTATGTATAAACTACATTATCAGCGAGTAACATGGGCAGTATGTATTTAATTGTTTGTATGTTTGTTATGTATAAACTACATTATCAGCGAGTAACATGGGCAGTATGTATTTAATTGTTTGTATGTTTGTTATGTATAAACTACATTATCAGCGAGTAACATGGGCAGTATGTATTTAATTGTTTGTATGTTTGTTATGTATAAACTACATTATCAGCGAGTAACATGGGCAGTATGTATTTAATTGTTTGTATGTTTGTTATGTATAAACTACATTATCAGCGAGTAACATGGGCAGTATGTATTTTATTTTTCAACAAGCACAATAAAAATATATATATAACCCCCGACTTCCCACCCCCCATTATAGCTAGGAAGCATCTCGATCACATCAGTTTTCAAACATAAAAATCGTTCCATCCGTTTGAGAGCTACG
The DNA here is from genome assembly GCA_946251855.1 of Alsophila aescularia. NCBI lineage: Eukaryota > Metazoa > Arthropoda > Insecta > Lepidoptera > Geometridae > Alsophila > Alsophila aescularia. The sequence continues at coordinate 7,464,690 of OX276380.1, read as the reverse complement.
GTCGTCCCGCCTTCCCCATTATAGCTAAGAACCATCTCGTTTACCGCAGCTTTGAAACATGAAAAACCGCAGCTAAATCGGTCCATTCATAGGGCAGCTACAGTCCTCACCCCCATCCCCCCCTCTACCCCCTCCCCCATTATAGCTAAGAACCATCTCGTTTACCACAGCTTTAATATAGCAAATATAAAAAACCGCAGCTAAATCGATTCATTCGTTCCATAGCTACGATTCGAATCCTCCCTACACCCCCCCTTCACCCCCCTTTTATAGCTATGAACCATCTCGTTTACCCTAGCTGTCAAACAAAAAAAACACAGCTATTTCGGTCCATTTGTTTGGAAGCTACGATTTTCACTCCCTTTTTCTCATCTCCCCCTTCCCCCCTCCTCCCCATATATATAAAAACCGCATCAAAATTGGTCTTTTCGTTTGGGATCTTCGGTCATCACCCCCCCCCCCCCCTTCACTCTCCCCCATTGTAGCTAAGAACCATCTCGTTTACCTCAGCTTTCAAATATAAAAACCGCAGCTAAATCGGTCCATGTGTTCGAAAGCTGCTATTTTCACCCCCCCCCCCACTTTTTCTCACTTCCCCCCTCCGCCTCCTCATATGTCTAAAAACCATTTCGATCACATCAGCTTTCGAACACAAAAAACCGCATCCAAATCGGTCCATTCGTTTGGGAGAAATTATGCCACAGACACACACACATGCACACACACATACATACACACACACACCCTAAAACACTCACACACAGTGATACACATAAAAAAAATGAACAAAATAAAAATATGTGGCTTACTTCCGCCAAAACTGTAAGTCAGACAAATGATAAATGGTAAAATTAACGCCAGTAAAACCCCACGATAAACAAAACCCTACCCAAAATTGAACTAATGAAAAATATAAATTAAATGAAAGATAAGGCCTGGAGGCCAGAAAAAACACTTATATACAAATAAATATACAGGTTGCCATGGAGACGAGATAAGAACAAGTCTGTCAAGTACGTGAGTAATGCAGTTGTCGATGTCTAGACACATCACGGTCGTAGCCGCCAAATATTTTGAATTACGCTTACTGTAGTATAAAGATGCTTAAAGTAAGAAAAGTGTAAAGTGTTAGCACTACCCGTGCGAAGCCGGGGCGAGTCAAAGGTATTCTAAAAAATACATGTGTAGTATGTTTGTAGTTTGTAACTGTTGCAAAAAATTGAAATAAAAGTAGGACAGATACAAAAAGGGTAGCAGGTACAAACTGAACCGACTAAAGAGTGCAGCCAATCAACAAGTCAATTAGCACGGCAATTACCGGCCCTTGGAATTGGGAGTGACACTAATTAAACTCGCAAACACATTCGATATTTGTTTTGGCTTTTTACTCGACGTCCAAAAGTACTCTCAATTCGACTGAGTTTTTGCGTGTATGTTCGCACCACACCACTGAACACGGCTTTTTACTTCCATTTTCCTTTTTCACAATAACGGTTCTTTTATTTCAATCGCATCTAGCAGCGCTATATTGTTTTTATTATCTATACTTATAATAACTCGCTAACTATTGGTCTCATACACAAGCTCAGAGTTGCGCAGCGTGCAATGGAGAGGGATATGCTCGGGGTTTCACTACGTGATAGAATCCGAAATGAGGAAATCCATAGAAGAACGAATATTACATAAAAATACATTAAAAAAACACAGCTATAATAAAAATAAAATAAAAATAAATAAATATATAATACATATATATTATATTGAATATTACGAATATTATAATATCTTTTTAGGTGCAATAAAGTATTATCTATCTATCTATTACCAACTTGAGTTGCAAGTTGAAGTGGCAATGGGCAGGCCATATAGTTCGCAGAACCGACAACCGCTGGGGAATAAAGGTTCTCGAATGGCGACCACGAACAAGCAAGCGAAGTATAGGGAGACCCCCTACACGATAAACGACATTGTAGCCATCGCAGGAAGTCGGTGGATGGAGGTGGCACAAGATCGCTCGTCGTCGTCATGGCGCTCTTAGGGGGAGGCCTATGTTCAGCAGTGGACTTCTAAACGCTGACATGATGATGATGATGATGATGATGATGATGATGATGATGATGATGATGATGTTTGTTTATCGTATGAGGTAGTTCTGGCCTCTGATGTCAGAGTTTGTCAGGCCGCCCGAGGGCCTCTGATATGGCTTAACGACTGCTATTAATCAATAACAGCCGGGACCGACAGCTTAACGTGCCCTCCGAAGCACGGAGCGATGGAAAACCGCACATAACTTCGAAAAGTCATTGGTGCGGGAGCCTAGGTTTTGAACCCGGTATCGTTGGATTCTAAATTGCACTATAGAACCATTAGGTCACCATCGCTGATGATGATGATGATGACTTATAATAAAGGAATATGAACGAAAAAGATTTTACAAAGAAGATAATAAAAATAAAAATGGTCTAGGATACATAAAATAAGCTACTAGACAAGAACATTTTTTTTTTAAATCCTTTCTGTCTGTTTGTTTGTTTGTTTGTTTGTCTGTATATTTGTTCGCGCACTACTTCAAAACTATTGGACCGATTGCGATACGACTTTCACTGTTGGATAGCTTTGGGTTACTAAAAAACTTGGGTACTTGGTATAATAAATAATCCGATGATTAGATGCCGAGCAATCGATAAAAAACTATTTGAAGTCTGAACGAATTTTAAAGATATTAAGTATTTTGCTTCAAAGGTACTTTAGATCCTAAAAAAATAAGTGTGGGCTACTTTTATAATTAATGACCACGCTGGCAAAGCTAGTACCGACTTATATACTCGTACTTTACTAGCGACTCGTCCCAGCTTCGCAGGGTAGCGCTCACACCGCGGATTTTTTCTTAATTTTAGCATTTTTATAGGGTTGTTCCCAAAGTACTCCATTCTTTTGTTCCACAAAAGTATGGATCCCATACATTCATTCTCAAACTACTCCAAAGAATTATTATTATAAAGTTTTAATTTAAAAACACTGTATTTATCTTGCATCTTACTCCACGGGTAGCTGGTTCTTTTCTCAAAGTACTCCAGCGACTATTCATCATCAAAATCCAAACTGCTCCATGGAAATAATATAAAATCAAAAATGTTTCATTGTACTCCATGAAATGTTCAACGGGTACAGTCAGTCACAGTATTTAGTATTTACACTGTAACAAAATTAATAACCTACATAACTTCTGTGATGCGAATTATTATAACCTACATAACTTCTGTGATGCGAATTATTTACATGTACACAATCAATCTTGATTATGAAACTATTTAGTTGGATAAGCATTAATAATCATCAAACTCTTTAAATTCTACCCGTATTTTGATTCTACTAATTTGAACGAAAAACTGTTATTGTGATTTATATATACTCGTACTCGTACTTAGCTTAAATAATAGTTAGACATAAATGGTGCATTCCGAATCACGATAATATCGCTGTGAGCGATCACAGTGCTAATTTGCGTTCCGATTCAGATATCGCGCTCACGGCAGTTGAGTGCTGCAGTTGATTCGGAACGCTCGTGAGCGTGATTACAACAATCACAACAACATAACCTCAAAATTTGCTCAAAATACAAGGTATTACTCGTGGGCAAAGTAGTCTGTCTAAAAATTGGTCAATTGTCTGTAGTAATATTTGGAAAACTGTACGAAAATCACACACAACTGAATTCAAACAACAGTTTTCTTTGTAAACAAACGTCAGTCTGTCACCTTGACAGACGTCTAAAATTACTCTCAATTCGACTGAGTTTTTGCGTGTATGTTCGCACCACACCACTGAACACGGTTTTTTATTTCCATTTCCATAAAAATATATAATACATATATATATATATATATATATATATATATTATATTGAATATTACGAATATTATAATATCTTTTTAGGTGCAATAAAGTATTATCTATCTATCTATCTATTACCAACTTGAGTTGCAAGTTGAAGTGGCAATGGGCAGGCCCTATAGTTCGCAGAACCGACAACCGCTGGGGAATAAAGGTTCTCGAATGGCGACCACGAACAAGCAAGCGAAGTGTAGGGAGACCCCCTACACGATAGACCGACGACATTGTAGCCATCGCAGGAAGTCGGTGGATGGAGGTGGCACAAGATCGCTCGTCGTCGTCATGGCGCTCTTTGGGGGAGGACTATGTTCAGCAGTGGACTTCTAAAGGCTGACATGATGATGATGATGATGATGATGATGATGATGATGATGATGATGATGATGATGATGATGTTTGTTTGTCGTATGAGGTAGTGCTGGCCTCTGATGTCAGAGTTTGTCAAGCCGCCCGAGGGCCTCTGACATGGCTTAACGACTGCTATTAATCAATAACAGCCGGGACCGACAGCTTAACGTGCCCTCCGAAGCACGGAGCGATGGAAAACCGCACATAACTTCGAAAAGTCATTGGTGCGGGAGCCTAGGTTTTGAACCCGGTATCGTTGGATTCTAAATTGCACTATAGAACCATTAGGTCACCATCGCTTATGATGATGATGACTATAAAGCAATATGAATGAAAAAGATTTTACAAAGTAGATAATTAAAATAAAAATGGTCTAGGATACATAAAATAAGCTACTAGGCAATAACTTTTTTTTTTAAATCGGTTTTGTCTGTTTATTTGTTTGTCTGTATGTTTGTTCGCGCACTACTTCGAAACTATTGGACCGATTGCGATACGACTTTCACTGTTGGATAGCTTTGGGTTACTAAAAAACTGGGGTACTTGGTATAATAAATAATCCGATGATTAGATGCCGAGCAATCGATAAAAAACTATTTGAATTCTGAACGAATTTTAAAGATATTAAGTATTTTGCTTCAAAGGTACTTTTGGTCCTAAAAAAATAAGTGTGGGCTACTTTTAAAATTAATGACCACGCTGGCAAAACTAGTACCTACTTATATACTCGTACTTTACTAGCGACTCGTCCCGGTTTCGCAGGGTTGCGCTCACACCGCGGATTTTTTCTTAATTTTAGCATTTTTATAACCTACATAACTTCTGTGATGTGAATTATTTACATGTACACAATCAATCTTGATTATGAAATTATTTAGTTGGATAAGCATTAATAATCATCAAACTCTTTAAATTCTACCCGTATTTTGATTCTACTAATTTGAACGAAAAACTGTTATTGTGATTTATATATACTCGTACTCGTACTTAGCTTAAATAATAGTTAGACATAAATGGTGCATTCCGAATCACGATAATATCGCTGTGAGCGATCACAGTGCTAATTTGCGTTCCGATTCAGATATCGCGCTCACGGCAGTTGAGTGCTGCAGTTGATTCGGAACGCTCGTGAGCGTGATTACAACAATCACAACAACATAACCTCAAAATTTGCTCAAAATACAAGGTATTACTCGTGGGCAAAGTAGTCTGTCTAAAAATTGGTCAATTGTCTGTAGTAATATTTGGAAAACTGTACGAAAATCACTCACAACTGAATCCAAACAACAGTTTTCTTTGTAAACAACCGTCAGTCTGTCACCTTGACAGTAGCGCTCACGGTAATATCGGTTTGGGGCATGGTCGGTGTAATCGCAAAATGGCGGATGTAATGACGTAATCCATGACGTCACAAGGGATATCGTTGTTGCGCTCACGATGACTCGGTACGCGTTTTAGCGCGATAATATCGATTTTATCGAAATTTCCGCGTCTCGGAATGCACCCAAAGCCTCGCGGACTTTTTTACCCGACTACAGCAAAGCAAGGGAAGCGTAATGAATTTATCAGTCTATGTATGTATGTATGTATGTACAGATACGTACATGTATGTGGGTATGTGGATGTTCCACTATAGCGTCGCCCCTATTGGTTCGATTTTGACAAGCGAGAAGTCAATCGATTCGTCTTCAGGTATAAAGTGTTATAGGTTTTTTTACCCGGCTACTGCAAGGCAAAGGAAGTGTTAGGTGTTCAAACTTAAACTTGGTCCGATTTTGATAAGCGAGATACCAATCAATTCTTCTTCATGCATCATTGGCATTTCCGTTCAGTTTTTTGGATTTCATTTTATGTTTTCTATATGTATTAATTTTTATGTGTTGTCACTCTGCATTCGTGATGTCTGTCACAAATAGGTTCCGGCAGAAAATCAGTGCCAAGGCTTCATGGCCTTAGCGTTTGCTGAGTCGGGACCAGTTTGTGACAACACACAGCATTAATTTCGAACCTTTTATTTTTGTTTGTAATTATTGTTCTTTGTTTTTCTGTGTAATGTTGTGTGTTGTCATAAATAAATGTATTTTCTTCTTCTTCTTCTACTTTTTACCCAACATCGGCAAGGCAAAGGAAGGGATGTGTGTAGAAACTAAAAACTTGGTCCGATTTTGACAAGCGAGATATCAATCTATTTGTCTTCATCGCTAGTGTCATAGGCAATTTTTTACCCGACCGTAGTCGTGTTTTAGTTTTTTAACTTATATATTATTTAATGTATCATCAATATTTTTCGCAGCACACATAATGTATATTTTTTGCCAATTTTTTGTTACCTTGGGTTACAGTATAGCAATCATCGTAGGGTAATCTAGTTTTTGAATAATAAAATACAGCCCATACTTATAACTCGCTGATAAAGTAACTATCTATAGGTGAAATAATTTTTTAAATCGGGTAATAATTTTAGGAGTTTATCCATTACAAACAAACATAAGAAGAATCCCCGGGCTACCGTAGCTACGGTAGGGAGCCTACGCGTAGGCCACCAGAAACAAAAACAACTGACCCCATCTACGTACAACGGACGAACGATTAGGCTTGACGATCACATGGCGCAACTCAAGACGGAGCTTACCATGATAAGGTGGCATGTCCTAGGGTTAAGTGAAGTCCGAAGAGAGGGGGGAGGATACAGTAACCCTGGAATTGGGCCACCTATTCTACTACTTCCGAGAGGGCGATCAGCAGTCTCAGGGTGGCGTGGGGTTCCTCGTCAACAAAGTCCGCATTGATAATGTAGTAGAAATATCCAGTGTGTCAACCAGGGTAGCGTACCTGGTTCTTAAGCTGACCGAATAGTATAGCCTTAAGATCGTACAGGTTTACGGACCTACCTCGGCACACTCAGATGATGAGGTAGAAGATGTGTTTGATGATATATCTTCGGCCCTACATAATACCACAAGGGCCCACTACAACGTTATCATGGGAGACTTTAACGCCAAAGTGGGAGTAAAAACTTGAGAATTGAAATAGAAAATATCCACACATGGCTATGGAGACAGAAATCACAGGGGGCAAATGCTAGTTCATTTTTTGGAAAATAGGGGTAATTTTTGATGAACTTTTTCTTCAAAAAGCAACCCCAGAGGAAGTGGACTTGGCAAAGTCGCAATGGTGTGACTAAAAATAAGACTGACTTCATCATAACGGACAATAAGCACATATTCAGGGATGTCTCAGTGATCGCAAGTAGGGAATGCAATCTTGCGAGGGGCTCAGGCGAGATCTCACGAGTAGCAATACCAATAATAGCAATACCGCGACATCTCGCCAATTTCGAGATCTCGCGAGATTGGCAGTTTTGTGTGTTTATTCTTGCACATAATCACAACATTTGAATATAAGGAAATAAATAATAAGAATTATAGGTAATATGAAGTAAATATTTATTTAATAAACTTTTTTGTATTTAACATTGTTTGAAGTATCTATCTATCATTTTTTTTATAAACTTTTAAGTAGTAAACTTTGACGTATCTAATCAGATAAGAAATGAAATAAAGAAACAGTTTTCTCTTCTAATATCAAACAAAAATCTTTTAATAGGTAATAAAAAAGTTATTTTATAACAAAACAACACGAAGTCAAAAACTAAAATGAAACTCTAAGTTGAGTTGAATATTAAACTGAGATATAATTATCAATTAAAAAAAAATATCTACTCAGAGATTTATTAGAAATTAGAGATTAATTAACAAAATATACCAATCAAATGAAAGGCTTGTTCAGTTCACATCACACGCCATTATTACGAATTATTTTGAAAGTAGCTCTTTAAGAAGCACAAAATGTGTGAAGAATCGTCTACTAAACGGCTTCTTATGTTGCTCGCCAGATAAACAGCCGCTGAGGAGGCCCTTTCGGATTCAACGCTAGTTGAAACCACAGATCTCAAGCAGTCATCCGCGAACTGTAAAAGTTCGCCTTTTGACCCCCGGACTCGTATAAATTCATTTCCTTTTTGATTAATGACTCCAGCGAATTCGTAGTTAGTTTTCTGTCTCTAGGTTTTTTGAACGCAGCAGCCAATGTTTCTCAAAGTTCTTTTTGCAATGTAAGACTCTCGCGTGTCTCAGAAAAAGATGAAAGCGGTTCATTATCGTTACAGTCATCATCAAATTCAGCAATATCATTGGCAGTGGCAGCTGATGTTGATGTGAATAAGACATTTTTATGCTCAAGTGCAATCTCGTAAAACTCGCGCGATCTCGTCCATTTTTCGGCCGAGATCAATCTCGCTAAAAAAGGCTGAGATCTCGCGAAAAGGAGATCTCGCGAGAGCGAGATTGTATTCCCTAATTGCAAGGTTTAATACTGGTAGTGATCACCGACTTGTCCGAGGCTCCTTGAATATCAACCACAAGCTTGAAAGATGCCGTCTAGTGAAGTCTACGCTCCGACCCAACCTGCTCCAGGCCGCTGTTGGATCAGAACAGTTTCAACTCAAGTTGGGAAATCGATTCACTGCCTTGGAAACCACAAATGACGTAGACGAGTAACTCCAAAAAGTTGTGGAGGAAGAATCTAATGCCTTCCCCCCTAAGAGAATCCTTAGGGAGGAAAGGCATTAGATTTCGTCAGCTGCACAGCGTAAGGGCACGAAGTCAAAAATCTCGAATGAGGCTATTCGGCTTATGGACGAGAGACGGGAGCAACAGCAAGCCACACCGTCAGGGGAAAGGGAGCTCAATAAAAAGATCAGCAAGCTGGTGGAACGTGACCTCCGATGCTCAATTACACATCGAATAGAAAAGGCAATTGAGCAAAATCGGGGGTCAAAAGTCTTCGCCCAGCAATTGAGTAGATCTGACGAAGCTCAAGACCAATAATGGCTTTTGTCTCTAAGCCAGAGATCCCTTCTGAGATTGAAGACTTCTATGGCCGATTGTACGACTCGCATGCTTCTAGACCCGAACCCTGCACAGAAGATTCCCGCGCAATACTGACCCGCTACTACACTGACGAACTGCTCGACATCAACCTAGACGAGATTGAGATGGCGCTCAAACAACTTAAGAATGGAAAGGCCCCCGGTGAGGATGGTATAACTTCAGAGCTCTTGAGAGCAGGGCAACCGTACTTCGAGAGCTTCAAAGGTTATTTAGCACCATTTTTAACAGTGAGAGAACTCCAGATGCGTGGAGCAAGTTGGTAGAAGTTTGGTAGTACTCTGCTTTAAAAAAGGGGATAAAACCCTTTCAAAGAACTACCGACCTATTTCACTCTTGAGCCACGTCTATAAGTTGTTTTCGAGGGTCATCTCAAATCGTCTCGCAAGAAGACTCGACGAATTCCAGCCTCCTGATCAGGCTGGGTTTCGTGGAGGATTTAGCACCATAGACCACATACACAGTGAGGCAGGTTATACAGAAGTCTGAAGAGTATAACTATCCCCTGTGTCTTGCTTTTGTGGACTATGAGAAGGCCTTTGAATCCGTTGAAACCTGGGCGGTTCTGGAATCTTTGCAGCGTTGTCATTATGTATGACGCCGTGACTATGAGTTCCAAGTACAAAACCAGCAGTCTGTCAAAACTGTTATATAATGCCCTGGAAGGTTTAAGACACTGGATTGGAAAGGAATGGGCATTAATATCGATGGCGAGAACATCTCACACTTACGATTTGCCGATAATATTGTCCTAATGGCGGAGTCGGTGCAACACTTGCAAAGTATGCTGACCAACCTAGGTGATGCTTCTGGACGGATCGTTCTCGGAATGAACATAGATAAGACCAAGACCATGTTCAACGATCTTATTGACCCGAAACCGATTGCAGTTAATGGTGTGCCTCTTGAAGTTGTCCAACAATATGTTTACCTTGGGCAAATATTGGGTAAGAACAACTTTGCAAGTTTGAGTTGGGCAGCATTCCGTAAGTTTCGTCAGGTCTTCTCGTCGTCTTTACCACAGTGCCTGAAGACAAAGGTCTTCAATCAGTGCGTCCTAGCAGTCATGACCTACGGTGCCGAAACGTTGACACTCACGGTCAAACTAGTCCACAAATGTAAGGTCGCTCAGGTCGTTTAGGCAAACGTAGTGGAGAACCTGTGGCCAGGTGGAGTGACGACCTGCGAAAAGCAGCTGGCAGAAAATGGATGAGGAGAGCTGAAGACCGAGCTCAGTGGCGTGCATTAGGAGGGGCCTACGTCCAGCAGTGGACAGATATAGGCTGATGATGATGATGATTATGAAACAAACATACAAATTTCTCATCTAATGACACCAACGCCCTCATTTACACACCCCACCTCACCTCTTAAGTAATTTATCAAAAACCATATCAAACCGTTAAGAGGGATTTAAACTAGATCGATTTTTGCCATGCGGCCGGTGTATACCGAATCACTTCTCAAGCTGAATCGCAACCGTAAATACACAGGTCGATAAAAATAACATGTGACTTATTCACCTCCGAAGAAAATGTTGAGCAGATCGGTTGTTTTACGTGCTGGCATCGAAATGGTTCGTAGCAATGATGTTATATATAAACTGAGGGTTCGTAGTTCAATTATTTAAGAATTGTTTGAGAAAAAAAGAGAAAAGAAATTGAAGAAAAGAAGGATACGTAAATTTTAGGTACATGGAATTTCTCGACGTAGAGTGCTTCGACGTGAGTGAGACTGGGTGCTTCGGATACGTTGCTGATGGACTTGAGTTCAGAAGATCCCGTTTATTTTAGACTACAGGAAGCGTCAAAGGAACATGCTTACATACATACCCACATAGATACACCAGAAAAAATATAACCCTTCTATTGAGTACTAAGAAACTTTGGATACTTCTTTGGCTAAGAAACCTCTGTTTATAACGGCGAAGAGGCAAAGCGAAAAATCCATCTTACCTGACGATTGAGGTGATATCATCTGCGTTGTAAACGGTCTTGGTGACGGGGTCGTAGAAGCCATCACCGGTGTCGTAATATCCTGGAGGTATTTCCCTCGTCGGCTGCTCAGCGGTGAGGAATGACTTGCCCCCCGGTTGAAGGCCGTTATCATATTCTATAGTGAATCTAAAATTGGAAAAGTTATAATCAGTCTTCATGAACACATAACACAGGGACCGGGGAACACCGGGAAAACAGATTCTTTCCGTCCCTTTATTAAATTGAATAAATATATATAAATAATCAAGCTTGCGGCTGACTACCGGCAGATTTGTGGTGCATTCCGAGATACGCTAAAATCGATGTGAGCGATCACAGTGCTAATTTGCGTTCCGATTCATATAACGCACTTATGGCAGTTTGAGTGTTTACGGGATTCGGAACGATTGTGAACGTTATTAAAAGTTAACAACCACATAACTTCAAAACTGGCTCAAAATACAATGCATACACAACTGAAATCAAATAACAGTTTTCTTTGCAAACAACTGTCAGTCTGTCACTTGGACACTCACGGTGATATTTTTAGTTATATCACGGTACTCTGTGGTGATATCGGTTTGGGGCATGATCGGTGTTATCGCAAAATGGCGTAATGACGTAATCCGTGACGTCACAAGGGATATCGTTGTCACGCTCACGGTGACTCAGTACGCGTGTTAGCGCGATAATATTGATTTAAGCGTATCTCGGAATGCACCCCTGGAATGATATCTCTCTAATACGAAAGAGGTCTATAAGAAAATGTAATTTTAAAATAAGTGTGCGTAAGATGTTCACGAAAGTAGGAAGTCGCTTTCTCTCTCGAACAACGTCACATTTTACGCACAGACTATAAAATAAACTTGAGAAATAAACACTACATCTTCATGAAATAAACATCATACAAAGACAACTGTCCCAAAGAGGTCACCTACATTATCTTTTTGAACTGCCCACGAACATTGCTAGAAAGAATTTAGGTAGGTACATCCCAATTTTTTTGTTAAGAAAGAATTTACATCCCAGGTTTTCATGTTCCTGCTTATTAATGCCAGCTAAAACCTGGTAATATACGCCTCACGACTCCCAATTTTGAAAATCTTTTTTATATATATTATAACATGCAGTCGGAGGCACGAGGAAGTAGCTCGCCAGGTTCTAGCCGATGGCGTCAAAGGAGAAAAGCTTGTTGCCTATTTTTAGTTTTGCTCCCAGTCAGGTTTTAGTTAACCAATAATAAAATAATAATAATAATAATTAATTAAATAATAATAATTAATAATAATTAGTAATAATTAGTAAAATAATAATTATTAGTAATAATTATTAGTATTATTAGTAATTATTAGTATAATAATAATTAGTTAATTATTAAATTTAGTTTTATATTTTACTTTTTTGTTATTTAGGTATATATTTTACATTTTAAGAATGGTCTTCTAAAGAACTTCATTTTGATACCTTGCTTGACAGGTATATTGGTATTTTTTTGTTCCGTCAGATATACGAAATGGCAGCTGTAAACCGCCATATTAGTTTTCTTGACACTTCATATATCCTATGTCACTCTCGTGAAATATAGCTTATTTATCAAAATCCGTCAAGCCATGTAGACTGTAGGACGCCCCAAAGGATCATATTACATAGATACGTACGGCCCAAGAACAAAACCCTCCGCAGTCAGGTAAGAAGAGGAAAACAAGCTTTAGATTCTTGATGTTGAAATATAAGATACAGTCGAAGGCATCACGAAGAACTAAAATGCATGATGCCTCCGACTATCCTTCCATACCAATATCTAAAAGTGAAACGTTGTCTGTCTGTCTGTTTGTTTGTTTGTTTGTTTGTTTGTTTCTTTGTTTGAGGAGCTTTCATGCGGTAACGGCTGGACGGATTTTAATGAAATTTAGATTGAGATAGCTTATAAAACATGGAATAAAACATAGGATCCTTATTATCCCGGAAAGTTGTAAGTTTCCAGGGCAAAACTGGAACATGTTGATTACTCACTGTAAGGAACGGTTGCCACCACAGAATGGTCTGTGGTTGCCATGGAAACGAAATAACAAGTCTGTCAAAAAACATCAATAGCATTGGTGCTATACCTAATTTTGCTTTGATTTTTAATATCCTAGAAGAAAATAGGATGCTTTTTTCGCGATAAACAGTAGTCTGCGCGTACGATGTCGCGGGCGTGAAAACTAGTATGTTATATTTCTAAATCAAGAGTCTAAAGATTGTTTGATTCATTTTATAGTTTTGTTCGCGTTAGGGCTTTTCTGTTTACCAGACTGCGCATCGCAATAGCCGCTAATGTGTTTATCAGCTTATGTATGTATGTCTATCTGTTCTTTTATGGCACTCTAACGACCAAACGCTTGGACCGATTTTGATGATTCTTACGTCAATCGATTTGACTTAAGCTTGCGAGTGCTATTAAAGACATGCAGTAATCAAAATTCAATATGGCAACAACCAGACAGGATATGATAAAATGATAGGAAAGAGGAGAGAGGCTTGCAAGAAAGTCTAAACATAAAATGATTAAATAATTTCTATGTAGGTAGGTATGTTATATTCTATAGGTATAGGTTTATGGTGACTTAGCCTCCATTCCTATAAAAATGAAACGAGTCGTTTTTCCAACATATCGTTACTTTTTGTCGTTGTTTGTATGGCGTTTATGTCAAATACTATTCGGATAGTAATACGGACAGTAAGCGAAAACGGTTCGTTTTAAGATATAGGAACTGGCCATTAGTAACGAGGTACATTCCAATATCACCTAAAAAAAATAAACTAAGTACATACTTATAGCATAGACACAGGCTGTTTCACGATGGACCGCACCTCACACAGGGAAACAAAGGGGACTCTTTTATTTTATAGCCAACTTTTCCAACGTAAAACAGCAAGTGGTTTGCATAAAACCACTGTTATTTACTGAGCTTTTGCGCAGTGCTGCATTCAAATTGAATAAAAAAAGAAAGAATAAAAAAAAAATTTGTTAAATGGTCTAGGCAACATAAAATAAGCTAATGAAAATGAATTTATTTTTTAGATCTTGTCTGTTCACGTATAACGTAAAAACAACTGGAACGATTGCGATGCGGTTTTCACTGATGGATAGCTTAAGCCAATATACCAGCTTTTGATCAAAATTCCTTCAGCCGTCAATAAGTTTTGGTCGATTGCTCGGCTTCTACTCATCGGATTGAGATACCAAGTACCCCAGTTTTTAATTCAAACCCTAAGCTATCCAACAGTGAAACCGACATCGCTTGGTCTAGTATTTTTTACGTGATGCGCGATCAAACATACAGACAAATAAACTAACTAACAAACAAACAGACAGACACGATTTAAAAAAATGTTCTGTTCTTGTTCAGTACCTTATTTTTAGTACCTACCCATGTCATTTTTTTTAAATTATATGCATTGTACAGTTCTTTTCGTTTATATTGCTTAATAATAAGTATAGATAATAAATTCACATTAAAACATCAAAATCCTATACAAAAATCACTTTTATGAATGCCTTCAAAGGCAGCTATCTTCGTAAATGCACCTCTCAACGCAAGCAGCAATCACCTTCAAATGACAATCAAATGTAACAATCTCCTAACATTAGTAACAAAATCAGCAATCTCCATCCTATTTATGTGAATTGTTCGTTCAGTTACGGGCATTTCAATTAATTTTCATTATTTTAAGTTGGAATATACTACATGACCCAAATCTATGAATTAGCAAAATTCACAACAGCAGCTAAAACCAAATATATACTATATATATATATATATATATATAATATATAAATAAAAAATATATATATATATATATATTTTTTATATATCTATAGCTACTTCTATTTATATATAATAATAAATAGAAGTAGCTATAGTATATATATATATATATTATATATATATATAATATATATATATATATAATATATATATATATATAATATATATATATATATATATATATATATACTATAGCTACTTCTCCAAATATTAGATACTTTGGAGTTACACTGAATATGTAACTGGTTAAAATTCTGACAAGATACACTAATAGTCTGGTTTTCTAAAGTATGCAAGATGCCCCATAATATATGTTTGACAAATTGAATGCCTATCCTTCACAACATATTTGCATGGCTGATGTATACGCAACCAGATATCTTTGAGTAAACAACGGAGCTGGTTGTTTACTCGAAGCTAGCTTTGGACTATCTCAGGCTTACTATCTATCGACTTGTACTATGCAGGTACTTGTATGTACTATTATTTATTACTAGCTGTGCCCGCGGCTTTGCCTGCGTTGACATTTCATTTAAAAGTAGCCCATGCATGTTATTCCAGGACCAATGCAAGTACAATATACTACAATTCTTTGAAATTCGTTTCGGCCGTCAAAAAGTTTTTTATCGATTGCTCGGCTTCTACTCATCTGATGTAGTGCCAAGTACCACAGTTTTTAAGTCATAACTTAAGCTATCCAACTTTAAATACTGCATCGCAATCAGCCCAGCAGTTTTTACGTGATGCGTGAACAAACATACAGAAAACCAGACCAATAAAAAGACAGGAATATTAAAAAACTTGTTCATTAGCGTATTTTAAGCACCCTAAACTTTTTTTAAACTATCTTCTTTTTACAGACTATTTCGTTCCTATTGCTATGTTATAAGTATAGATGTGCTATCGACATATTCGTCTTCCGGGTCTAAATTTCAAAACTAAACTAAAACTGAAAACTCCTTACTAAGACAATCCACTTGACTTCTGAACCTGAAACTTGTCTAACAAGTTTTTTTGCGATTTACTAATCCATTCTTTTAGGTAACTTTTTTCCGATCCTTTTATTACCATAAAAAGCTAAAAAAAACACGCCTGTCTCTGCCAAAAATGAACTTATAGCAATAAATTATATAATGTTGGAATGTGTTTATCAAGGCCTTCAATTTGATAACTATATCTTGTACTATTGTTTATTCTGTGCCCATACTGTAAAATTCGAAGAAAAAAACATTTCTCACATATAAAAATGGAGCCATAATGCCGCCAAATTGTTTATTTTTCATAAAAAAATGTAGCCTATGTTAATCGTGGGGATGTAAGGATTATAACGATACTCCATACGTCTAAATCTGTGCATGCATTTAAAAGTTATGGTAGGATAAAGGAACTCATACAAACATACATACTGGTTGGTCTAGTGGTTAGTGCTAGTGGCTAGAGATCCTAGGTACGAAATCGATCGGTCGCGGGTTCGAATCCTGCAAGGTGCAATCATATGTGTGATGAGCAGAAATATTTGTTGCCGAGTCATGGATGTAATATTCGTATCTATGTATGTTTATCCGTTATCTAGCGCCCACAAATTGGTGTGGAAATGCCCCGAATATATTTGTCTATATAAAACAAACACACATACAAACATACATGAATCCTAAAAACATAACTCGTTTTTTTAGGCAGTAGTGTAAAAAGCTAAAATAAACGATCAAGTCCACAAAATGAGGAAACCAGGTTTATATTTGATACTTACAGAGATACTAGGTATATTATGACGAGTATAAATATTTTCATGACGGCAAAAACGGGAAAAGTAAATACGAGTATTTTGCGGCGCTGACTAAACAATCCGTGTTTGTCCGTTTGGTAAGGGAAGCGCTGTTAATGAGGGTGGTTCTGCCTACCTCACGGATATTTTTGTATTTGGGTACTCATTAAAGACGATGTAGACATATCGAATGTTTCTTTATATTAAGTTTAACCTGGCGCACACGTCAGACAGCCGCTTCGGACCTTACTCAACCTTAATTATTAAAGGTCCTTAGATATGCGGTTAAGATGTCGGGCGGTGGTCTATGCTAGTTTGCAAGCGGTTAAAATGCCGGGGGTCTTAATTAGTTTGCTACATTTATTTTTAAGGCCCTTATATTTTTTGGTTTATAATTTTGTATAAACGTAGCTTTGGAACAAGGAAATGTAGGCAACCAACAAGGATTTTTGTTTGAGTTGGAAGTTACGAGTATTTGGTCAGCTTTTAACGGACTGTTCATAATAATTTAATATCTTTTTAATGTCTACTTTATTTTCCATAATTAAGATAAATTCTGAGAGCATGCTCTTCTTGGATTAATATCATTGAATTGCTTGTTTTGGACTCGTACCTACTTATTTATTTATTTAATTGTTTTGCACAATAATAGTGTACAAGGAAGGACTTAATTCTAAATAGCATTGTCCACCAGTCATCCAGGTCGTGTAAGAAATAATAGAAGGGCGTGCGGCTTTAAGTACTTAGGTAGTACTTAGAATACTGATCTGAACAATTTCAATATTCTGACTAAATGTTATTATAATTAGATCGATCAGTGCTGAATATTTCAATAGTTGAGAACGTTATAGTCAGCCGCGTAACGTAAATCTTATACCTAACGCTTGGTTACATTCTAGAGCGATACGCGGTTTAAGGAATTCCCATAAGCCCGTACATTTTCAGTTTCACGTTTATTTCACACCAAACCAACGATCACCGTTAAAATACGTTCTCACTGCTGGGGAACAAATCTTCTCTCAAAAAGGGAGAAATCAGGCAGTAATCAACCACGCTGACCCTGTGCGGACTGCACAGGCCTTATCTCAAAACGGGAGAGATCTGGCAGTAATCAACCACGCTGACCCTGTGCGGACTGCACAAGCCTTCTCTCAAAAAGGGAGAGATTAGGCAGTAATCAACCACGCTGACCCTGTGCGGCTTGTTAGATGGCAAATGTCCTTGAATTTTACGTTTTATAGACACGCCGGTTTCACTATGACCTTTTTCTTCACCGTGGCGTATTGCCTATTCGATAACCATAGAGTAATGATGTCCATTGAATGGGATCAGAGTTCACGTTCATACTTGGACTTATAAACGTTCATGGGACTTATAAACGTTCTTCTCTGATCCGTACCGTACCACAAATCCAGTGGTACGGATATGTAATGTATGTTTGTCGTGTCAGGTAGTGCTAGCCTCTGGTGTCAAAGTGAGCTAGGCCAACCGAGGGCCTTTGGCATGGCTTAAGGACTGCTGTTAATCAATAACAACCAGGTTCGATAGCTTAAAGTGCCCTCCGAAGCACGGAGCGATGGAAAATTTATCTCGCACTAGTAAACCGCTAGTCTACCATCGCCCTATGTAATAAGAACAAAAGAAGAGCAGAGAAGAAGTTGGATACTGTGAGTTACGTTTGTCGAAATATGCATCGAGTTGGAAATGATATTGCGACCCATATAGTCAATCTGCCCTTAATCAGCAGCTGACTATTTAATATGCATCGAGTTGGAAATGATATTGCGACCCATATAGTCAATCTGCCCTTAATCAGCAGCTGACTATTTAATGTTTGATGAATTTGAACATAGTAATGCCATAGGTACCTATATTGTGCTCATTCTTAAGTTGAACGGAACCGACTTGTCCGCACGAAACCGAATTTTCACGTAGCTCTTTCCCTTTCTTTCGCTAGGAAGCGCCGTTCGTTGGAGTGAGAAACAATGCTGACAGATGGTCGCACGCCTATGCTTAAGGAGAGTTTTTATTCTACAACGACGCTTCTGAACGTCAGAAAGGGAAAGAGCTATGGGAAAAGGCGCTTTCGAATAGACAGGTGGAATCTCGTCCAACACTAAGGCTATTTATTTTTGTAAATTCTGTCGAGTGACGAGGGGAGTCGCTCGCCTGATGGTAAGCGTCACGCCTGCCCATAACAACGCAGTGCCACCCAGAACTTTGGTTGCAAAGTCTCGCGCGTCACTGCACTGCGCTCGTCACCCTGAGTCATTGGTTTTTAAGTATCATTGCCCAGTAATTTCATTGAAAACATTGCCAAACTGAAACAGAAATGTTTACACATTAGGTACTGCTTGACGGTTGAATATCTGACAAAGGTCTTTCAGAGCAATCAGTGCGGTCCATACGGATTGTCCGCCTGCGGGCGATCTGCAACCGGAGTAATCCGCATCCCTGTACAACGCTTGGAGACTCAACGGTACAACGCGTGTTTCTCCGCTCCGGAGCTAAGCGCGGTCGTCGGCAGCAGAAACGCACTACTCTTAAACTAGCCTTATTACCTTCTATCAGGCATCCTGCAATACTTCCAATCGTCTTCACTATACTCCAGTCCGTCGGCGAAAATAAGCTTCCTTTCAGTCATGTACCCATACTTCCAGGTGCCACGTAGAATGGCGCCACTGGGGTAAATTAGATCACCCGTACCTTCGAACACGCCGTCTGCAAACTCACCTTTGTATATTACATCTGTAATAAAGAAACAAGCAACAAATGTAGATTAAAAAACTAATCCAAAAACCACGTTTTCTTAGAATGCATTGTCAGCGAGTCGTGAGCTACCCTGAAAGTTACAGACGGATAGCTAATCGGGAAGTGCTCGAAATTTGAGTTGCAAGATTCCACCCGGAACGAATGGTTGTTTCGCGGTTTGTTCGATTATCAATTCGTTTGATTACTGCATTTTGTCTGGAGTATCATTTTTAATCGACTTCACAAAATGAGACGGTTATACATATGTTCGGCTGTAGGTATGTTTTTTTTTTGTGTATTAATTTGTCTGATGAGAACCATGCTAGCTGAGAATATTTCGTCGTTAATATGCAAATCGTCTACCAAACAAACTAAGTTTTGTTTGTTCTAAATTTGTCTGCCGAACAAACTGCTACTTTTTGTTCTCAATTTGTCTGCCTACTCATAATCTTAAGTGTGTCACGTGTGATCATTATCCATCACATCCAAAGAGTTTTGTTCTGACCACATCCTGCCAGCCAGTATTTATTTTAAATCATAGGATATATACGAACTATTTGGTGTGACAGGCATATTGAGATTGAGAACTTTTTAATCAGATTTGGTTTACCACAAACATGACTTTTACAATAAAGTAATAACTTTTAATTCGCTTTTGGTCTACCAGACAAAGTGATAACACGCCAAACGGATGGAGAACATATTTTCCCAATTCGTATGCTAGACGAAATGAGAACATATTTTCTCAAATCGATGCCAGACGAAATGAGAACCTGACAAATGAGAAACAATCAATTTTTATTTAGAAATTGGTCTGCCAGAAAAATAGATCGCACTTAGACTATATCGCTTATAGACTTTTAAATCGCATTTGGCCTACCAAAGTGACACTAAACCAAACGAATTGAGAACATCTTTTCTCAATTCGTTGATTCTCAGTTGCCAGACATATTGTGAATCGGACAAACCGCGAAACAACCGAACGAAAGACAAACAGCCTGACAAACAAGAAAGCGACTCAATAAAACGTGGTAAAAATAAAGTTACACGGGCTTATTCCCTTTGCGTCGATCACGTTACGTCTAGTTAACGAAGACTATAATGCTCTCCTCCTGGAATCCTGCCGGGGCCGGAAGTGTTTTATCGATAGCATTGCAGTGCTCAGGGGATATCCAATTCCACTATTCTACGCAAATATTTATTTCTGCAGTATTATACGTACTTAAATGATATAGGTAAGTATACGTAAAAGACATTAAAAATTTAGGTGTAGCTCGCGGCACGTAAGTCTAGCGGTGAACGAAACGTGGCGGGGATCTTGGCACAGTCAGTTTTCGGGATAAAAAGTATTCAACATTTTAACACATCGTATAAACTTTGACTGTGCCAAGATCCCCGCCACGTTTCGTTCACCGCTAGACTTACGTGCCGCTAGGTATACATTTGTTAACACTGGCTGCGCCTTCCGGTTTCACCCACGTGAGTGATGATGATTATGATAATGTTGAAAAGTATCGTGTAATATTCCAGGATATTACTATCTCCATTCCAAATTTCATGAAAATCCGTTCAGCCGTTTGAGCGTGAGAAGCTTCCGTGTAGTATGATGATGATTATGTTGATGAAAAGTATTGTATGTGTTATTTCAGGGTATAAGCCATCTCCATTCCAAAGGACTATGCCAGATCTCCAAAGTGACTTAGGCTCGATGTAAAATTATCGCGGACACAACTGAATAGTATTTTTATTTTTAAAGCATTATGTTTAAAGCTTTTGTGTGTTATTAGTTTTTTCTGGGAACTTTTCAAAAATAAGTTATGAGGAAATAAAGTTAACTTTTGTGGTTATGTGACTTTTGTTACATTATGACACGGTCTATGGTCAAAGGAATAATATAGCCAAGATAATTATTGAAATCTATTATAAAACTGATATATTATGTAGGTACCTACACTTTACGATCATGTTTAATATCATTTATAAAGTACCTAGTAGTGTTTATTACCTACCTATACCTGCTATAGTAGTAGGCACTTAGGTATTGAATCTGAGAATCGAACCCTGGGCCTTCTACGTTCTTGTCATGAGCTTGGTACTTAAACCACTTAAAAATTAACGAAATTAACGAATAATTAATTAACGTTTAAGGAGAATAAAAAAAAATACGAATGCGTTTATTGTTGTTTATTTCTAATATCCTAAAATAATATACTGAAATGATTCCTATTAGAATGAACTAAGATGGCCTGTAGTTTTTTTATTGATTTTGTTTATCGATTTATTAATAGTTTATTTGCTCTAATTACGAGTTATGGTGTCAACACTATTATTCGTAATTAGTATCAATTCACAGCAATTTCCGGTCATTTCTATTCATTTTAATTCTTATTTTTTTCATAACTGTTTCCGAAAGTTATTATTTTACTAAGAATTAATTACATTAATTTATATGGTCAATAATGTGGATAGATTTCGTGTCCGCAGCATTTAACTTTTAAAAGTCTTGCACAGCTATTTCCGGTCATTTCTATTCATATTAATTGTTTTTATTTTAATAACAGTTCCAGAATGTTATTGTTTTAATAAGAATGAATTAAATTATTTTAAATAGTCAATAATGTAGATAGATTTCATGTCCGCGGCATTTAACATTTAAAAGTCTTGGAAGCCGAAAGCTGGCATCCTCCTTTCATCAAAATCTGTTGAGCCGTCCGTGAAGGATTAACAAACATACATACTTCTGCATTCGAATTATATTTGGTTTGCGAAAATATTATCATATCTTTGAATTTCGCACTAAGTTCAAGTGGCTTCTAATGCGCCTTTGCCGGCATACTCATATACTCTCTATTCATTATACTATTTTGTTTAATCCCTCCTCCCCGCGATATCATAAGGAATGTTTTTCAATTTCCTGTCTCATTCTAACAAGTTGTCACTCAGGTCATCAGAAAATTTAGCTTTGAAGATCTGCATAGAAGCTCTTTTTACGGCAGTTCATTAGTTCGTCCAAGCAGTTCGCCTATGGAACGCTGTGCTACGAGTAGTTACTATAAAGCAAGCTCAATCACTCCGTATTATTAAAGTTCAAGTAAAGAAGTTTTATCTCTCTGTTTAATATCACTTCTTGCTATTTTGTTGTATGTTGTCGTTTCACTGTATATATAACTTGTAGCCGAAGATCCTCATTAGATCTTCACCAAAGCCCCTTTTTTACCATTTTTGCAAAAATTCTGCCCGCTAGTCCAGGGTCGTTAGTTTCAAAGTTATAGCCATTTTAAGTTTGACAGCTGTCTTCCAAAATAAAGTTTTCAATGAGATCTATCACTTTTGTAAAGAAACTACTAGCCCAGGATCGTTAGTTTTAAAGTTGTAGCCATTTTAAGTTTGACAGCTGTCATCCAAAACGAAGATATCGAATAAATCTTGTCAGGTGTGGACGTATGACTTTGAAGTTTGATATTTCACTTTGACATCTGTCACTTTAAAATGTCTTGTTACGTAATTACAAAACATGTTGTTTTTTTTCTTCATAAATGTCGATTATTTCTTCATTAGTTTCCAACTCTAGTGCAGTGGGTGGACCGGTAAATGCGAATTCCCCGTGCACCCACTAGTGGGAGAAGCCAGTGGGTGCACGGGGCATGCCCCGATTTTTCGAGATCGATCGATTTTGATGTGATCGAGATTGTTCTTAGCTATAATGGGGGTCGGGGGTTACATCAATTTTTAATTTGTTCTTGTGTTTACGTGACATTAAAGCGTTCCTTGGCGATAGTCCTTTGCTGGATGATACTTGCCATTAGTGAAGTCGTAGGTTCCGAAGCCGCTCATGCCGAGGACGTCCCAGGTGCCTTCGTACGTGGATCCAGTGGGGAACAACTTTACCGAGCGCGGCGCGCGCGGGATGTCTAGTGACGCTGTTCTGTAAACACAAAGTAGCTAGTTAATATGTTTAATTTTAGGAAAAAAAACATAAAACATACATAACAATACATAAATAAATATATACATAAATACATACAAACATACAATACATTATATACTGTTAGAATGTTCATAATAAGGCCTTCAATATGATACCCATATTGTAAAATATGAAGAAAAAATATATTTTTCGCATTTTATAATGGAGCCATACTGTAGCCACATAGCCTATTTCCAACACAAAAAAATAGCATATTTTACTCGGGGGATGTATGGATTCTAACAAAACCCCCCTTACGTCTAAATCTGTTCAGGCATCTAAAAGTTATGGTAGAATAAAGAAACTCACATACATACAAACATACATAGAAACATACATAGAAACATACGTACAACATACATGAATTCTAAAAACATTACACTCCCTTTTTTGGGCAGTCGTGTAAAAATAGAACGGCTTGAGTCATAGCTTATGATATACACTGACCTTTAAACCTAATAACTTAAACCAGGTGTTTAAACCACCTTTAAACTTAGTACCAGACTTTATGTCTGTCTGTCCGCGCACTACCGTTAAAACTACTGGACTAATTTCACTATTGGATAACTTATGTTTTGACTTAAAAACGGGTGTAATTGGTATCTGAATGCGATGAATAGGAGCCAAGTAATTTAATAATAAATCTATTAATTTAAAAAATGTGGTACTAAGTTTTGAAGGCCAGTGTCGTAAGTAAATAAGCTATAACTCAAAGCCCGTTTTTTTTTTCTTTCACTGCACAATCCATACGGATTGGTAATAACATAACATCTCATCTTCAGAGGAAATAATTGGTTCTCATGACATTTTTCACGATGTCAAACCAGCGCAGCTTCGGCGGGCGACGAGTTCGAGCTCTGAAAATATGTCACATACTCGTACTCTAAGGGTTGGCAATATCTATACCTACTTATAATAAAGAACCCAACCAACACAAACTAGTTGCATAACGGCTCTAAAGCCAATCTTATTATGCCCAAAGGTGCTAAGACGTAAGTTCTAGAGCGTGCTCTGGAGGCCTAATGCATCAGCTCTTTTGCCATTTTGGGCACAATTTTATGTAGCTTTAGTTCTATTCATCATCATCATCATCATGTCAATCTTTAGAAGTCCACTGCTCAACATAGACCTCCCCCACCTCCATCCATCGACTTCCTGCGATGGCTATAATGTCGTCGGTCCATCGTGTGGGGGGTCTCCCTACACTTCGCTTGCTTGTTCGTGGTCGCCATTCGAGAACCTTTATTCCCCAGTGGTTCGGTTCTGCGAACTGTACTGCCCATTGCCACTTCAACTTGCAAACTCTGAGATCTATGTCGTTAACCTTGTTTCTTCTACGGATTTCATCGTTTTGGATTCTATCTCGTAGTGAAACACCGAGAATAGCTCTCTGCACTGATTATAAACTTTGGTCTTGAGGCTCTGCGGTATCTGAGACGAGAAGATATGGCGCAACTTCCCGAACGCTGCCCATCCGAGTTGAATTCGTCGGTAGACCTCTTTGTAGAAGTTGGATCTTCCTAGTTGGATCGTCTGACCCAAGAAGACATAGTGAGCAACAGCTTCGATAATATCGTTCCCAACATAAACCGGCATGGGTGCGACATTGGCATTTGACATGATATTCGTCTCACCCATGTTCATCTTAAGACCCACCTGTTGGGAAACAATATTGAGGTCCGAACACCGGTCAAATTGTTCGACGAAATAACTCGTGAGTGACAGTCGTAACATATCTATATATAATGAATCACGCTCACGTTAGTTTATGTACCAATATTGAGGTCACTGAGCATTGTGCTTAGATATTCCAGGGTTTCTGCCATGATGACTATATCATCGGCAAATCGAAGGTGAGTGATGCATTAGCCATTGATGTTAATACCATATCTATTCCAGTTCAGAAGCTTGAATATATCTTCCAGTGCAGATGTGAACAGTTTCGGAGAAATAACGTCTCCCGTCTCACCCCTTTTTGCAAATCGATAGAATTCGTGCTCCAATCTTGGAGACGGACAATCATGGTGGCCTTTCTGTACAAACACTTCAACACTTCAATGTAACGGTAATCAATCACAACTGCACAAGTTCGTAGTTATATTGTTCGTAGTTGCTAGTTTTATTACAACTGCACAATAGTAGTAAAATAGTACCTCAAGAGCTGCAACGTATGCTTAACGCCCCACTAACCCTTTTATGAAGCTACTTTTGTGAACGAGTGAACGAATATGAATGAATGTATTGTATGTCAAAAAGGTGAAGTGTAATTAATATTGTAATCGGCCATCATTAAAATATTATTATTAAGTAAGTAATTCATATGTGCCTTATTAGTTTGTTAAACACAAGCGGATAAAAACGCTTTTATATTTACTGAGCATATAATATATATTTTTCTTTTTCACTAATTTTTAAGAGCTTTTAAAATAACATCCAAATGGAAGAAATGGTTGCTAAATAATTTGGACTATTTTTATTTCGAATTTTTATTATGTATCGACAGTTTATTATCTGCAGTTGGTCATTTGTATATTGACAAAAAAAAAGTAAATTTTAATGATACACATCATTATAACATCTAAATATTGCAAGTAAATAAGTAAATTTTCGTAAGAAATGGCGGAGTACAGTGGTGCAAATAATGTCTATTGTATTACTTAATAATGTCAATTAGATTTTTAGTTATTTTGATTGTCTATTAGGAACTTTAGTCTGTATTAGATTATATTATTACACCTATTATGGAACTTCTAGTTGAACAAGAGTAGTTATTTGAACTCTTATAAAACTGCTTTATATGGCTACAATTAACTCTTATATGCAGCTGAGCGGCGTATAATAGTAACAAGAGAAACCCTCATAACACATTCAGTGACAAATGCTCTTCGTAGCTCTTTTTAAAAGTAGTTAGTGATAAATTGGTTCTAGAATAAACTAATATAAAGACAAGGGACGTACTTAGTTCCGATACTGCCACTTTTGGTGCATTTTGTTCCTACAGACTTTTGCGGAAGCAGTTATGGAACTTAAAACTGATTCCTGAACTCTAATGCCGCTATTATACATCTTAAAGTTACAAAATAGGCTGGAATTTTTACTAATGTGTTGGTTGGGAATAACATAAGTACCAAAAAATCTGAACATAAAAATACCATTGTCCAGGGTACTTAAAATAAGCTACTAAACAAGAATATAACATTTTTCTTAATCGTGTCTGTCTGTTTGTCTGTCTGTATGTTTGTCCGCGCATCACGTAAAAACTACAAGATCCACTGCGATACGGTTTTCACTGTTGGATAGCTTAGGGTTTGACTTAAAAACTGGGGTACTTGGTATCTAAATCCAATGATTAGATGCCAAGCAGTCGATCAAAACTATTTGACGGCTGTTTTTTTTTTAGAAAGGATAGTTGTTGTTTGTCTAAACTGACCTCTACAGCGTCACCAGGACAGTGGGGCGGGCGCAAAAGCGCTCCGCTGCAATGCGTGACGCAGAAGGCGCACGCCAAAGTTAAGTTTTGGCCACTTGCTCAAGGGCACCCAGGGGTATGAACCTCGGCTTGGACAGTTTCCATTGATTACGGGGAGTATCGAACTAAATACCTCTGGATCCCTCTGAAATGGCTGGAGCCCTTTGAATGAATTGCATAACTGACCACCGATTCGGAATACACCTTCGAGAAGAAACTCGAAGGCGACTAAAATCGACATTAATTACGGGACCTTCGACCTCGCCGGCTAGGTCTGTGTCTGTGTCTAATTGTGTTTGTAAGATGGTGAAGATGGCGGATTGGACGAATCTATCGCTGCCTGCACTGCGGCAGCGATTTCATCGTCCGGATCGCTCAAGATGTCTCTAGGGCGTCTACGGAGGGGTCGAGTCCAGGAATAACACGTATGGGCTACTTTTAAATGAAATTTTCACGCGGCATAAAGGCTCTTTCAGACAGGTGCGACATACCTATTGGCCTGAATTTTCACAATACATTCACATTACACTTTAGTACCTTCTTATATTGTACTGCATACTTATGCAAATGCAGTAGGCGTGCGGTAATGCGATACATCTTCCTAGTACATGCTGTATGAAACAGCTGCGAAATATGGCCTTTAATTTTGACGGATTTGTTGTACTTACGTAACAAAAGAGGTACAGGTTGCTACACGAAATTTTGCAGATGTGTGGGGGAGCCACAAGACGAACTGATCAGTATCATTGCCCGTCTTAGAATATTTACGCTCTAAGTTGTCCGTATTCTCGGTTATATTCCAGCCGGTAAGTAACTTGTGGCATTCTGGAGAGCTTTTAACTAGAAAAAATAAGTAGATACCAACTTGTCTACCAGGCAATGTAAACTTAGGTAGTTACTTGGGTACCTACACTATTTATTTTAAATGAATGAACACATAAATCAGTTCTTACTATTAGTTAATCTGTGCCTACTAAGTCAAAATGTGATGTGAAAAAGTTCAATGACCGGAATCGAAATCGTTTGAAAGTGAATGCTGAATGAACAAAATTTGCTTTGTAAAACAAACAAGCGAAAGGCAATTAGTATTCTAGTTACTTGCTATACAGTTTGCTATTCATATTATTGAGGCTGAAGTTTACCAACATTTAAACTAGTGTTACAAACGGTTACGGTTAGTCAAATAAGTTAATATAAAAACATTTAAAAAAAGCTTTTATGCAGTAGCCATGTCATGATGAAACTTAGAACGGTCTATCACAATAAAATGCGTATACAACATTTCGTGTCTGTGCTGTTTACTGCTGAGGAATCCCCTAGTCAGGAGCCAACCCGGAGTGCTGCAGCCATGTCATGGTGAAACTTCAAACCAGCTATCATAATAGAATGTGTACACAAAATGTTGTGACAGTGCTGTTGATCGTTGAAGAGTTCCTTTATCTGGAGCTATTCCTGGATTTCGATTCAGGCCATCTTACCATAAAAATGCATCGGAACTGAACCAACATGCTAAACTTCAGCTCCGTAGGATAAGGAGAAGTGGTTCTTATTCGGCTTGCAAGATTTGACCTAAACAAACATACATACAAACATTGCAAGTTAAATGAAAGCTTTAAAAAAAGTACGGATTCCATTACGCCAAACAAATATGTGAGCATAGAAAATGGAGGCTGCCTAGGTGTTTGTGAGTATCTAATTTGTGGTGTTTTGTGGTTGATACTTGTGTATCAACCACAAAACACCACAAATTAGAAATTTCATCACAAAATACATTACTTTTTTATTTTTCGTGAGAACTTTACAGAATTAACACGACTAACAAGTAGGTTCGAGATCTTGTGTTTGTCACCCTATGTATGTATGTATGTATTTATGTATATCTGTACTTTAGTGGCACTATTGTATAGACCAAATGGACCAATTTTGATGATCCTTATTCCTATATCTTAAAACGAACCGTTTTCACTTACTGTTCGTCAGCTTTTGACATAAACACCATACAAAAAATGTCACAAAGTAACGAGACGTTGGAAAAACGACTCGTTTTATTTTTATAGGAATGGGGGGGTTAACCTTGCAAATGTCAATAAAAAGACATACAAAAAAAAAATTAGCAACAACCAGACGCCACAAAGTAAAAAAATAAAAAGTCGACGAACTATGTGATATGTGGGATAAAATTGAATAGGTATTTGAAAATCATCTTTAGGTTTCTCGTATTATTTTTCATTAGCATCTATATTTAAAGTTGGTTAGAAACCATTCTCAGTCAGGGTTTTTCTATGTGTAAATTTTATTTAAATTTTCTTGTTTTAAACATTCTTGGTTTATCGTCTTAACAATTAATATACAGTTTCAGGCGCAGAAAGTGCACAGATTTAGTTACAGGTTCAAAAACTGTTCGCCACAATAAGTTCAATGACAATAAAACCACCATTTACTGTAAGAATACCACTCTGGACCATTAATAAATTATAATATGAAGTTGAAAAGGTCCTCTCTAGTAGGTAAGTATATAATATAATTTTACAGGTACTTATCTCTACGCACGATTACAGGAGCCGAAATAAGTCAAAAACAAGGTAATCACCAAGGATCTACATATAATTAATGTCGAACATTTCATTACCAGGTTAGAACGTCGTATGTACGACTAGGCTGACAACGGCCATAACACTCATCTCCACGGCATAGCGCCCCGCCCGGCCGCCCGACGAAACGCAGAGGAAATCATACAGACCCCTCCCCAGAGCTGCTGGCCGTCGACTCCACGACGTCCAGCAGTGCAGAAGAGTGAGGATTAATACATCATCACATCTTGCTTTAATTTTTCCCCAATAACACTTATTTCCACAGTACATTCCGATTAAGCCCAGGCTCCATGGTGACATTTTCGCACTCCCCACTCCCCTGCCTCCTCCCCTACACTCTGCTACCCGCTACCCGCAATAACCACTGAAGTAGCTGCGTAACAAGGTTGAATATCGCGAGCGCTGTTTGAACACACAATTTAGCTCGGAAGTAAATGACGTAAGTCTCAGAAGTTATTTATTTTCAATAAAATACCAATGTAGGCTAATAATTTAGTTAGGTAAATTTTGTCTCAACAGTAGATAATAAAATATATTTTCTTGCTGTGAGATTTATTTTGTGATAAAACTTAAGCCGTTGAGTAGAAAAATGAAAATATTACTGAAAATAACGTATTTTTTGATAAGAAAATGTATCGAATGAAATTCTATTAATCAGGTTTTTGTCTTAGTCTTAGAGAGATAATGATCTCAAAAACATGTATGTTAAGTTTCACATTTATCAGGTTTGTTTGTTGACTCAGCATATATATGGAAAAAAAGCCTTAAAATGTGGAGTCTGGTCTTAAAGTAGACAAATAGAAAAAACTGCGATTTTTAAAAGAGCTAAACATCACCAGCGCAGTGTGGCACTCGTGTAGCAAACAGTACCTACGTACAGTGCCCTATTTCATAAAGCGACAAATCACAATAAAACTACAAATGTCAATCAAATACGCCAAACCTGCGTTTCATATAACATACAATCACGACAGGACTGATGATTGTCAGTCATATTGCATTTCACAATGCCAGTCATAGTAGTGTGATGGGTAAAGCATCGGCTGTCACAATTGTCACGACAATTCTACAAATCGTGGTAATTTGTAAGCAACCGCCGTTTCATAAAACGTTCTCTTGACATTTGTTATACAATTGTCGGATTACTGCCGGTCACTGCTATTGTTTTATGAAACACATTTAGTAATATTTTGACAATTCATTGAATGAACTGTCGGGTTTTTATGAAACGCATTTCGGTAGTTTGACTGACAAATTCAACAAATTCGATTGACACTTGTTTGTCAGTCTACTATACTTTTATGAAATAGGGTCCAGGTTAGTATTATTTGCAAAATATTTTACGTACAAAATGAATATGAGTGTCGAGAACTTACTTGCATTCCGTCTTGTGTGTTTCGGAGAACTTCTTCATGAGCTCCTCCCACTGCGAGAGACGTCGGTCCGTACTTCTAAAGTGCATAATGTTTGCTGACACTAAATAATTACTTAAAAGCTTTGAGAGGATATTTTTACACACGTTAAAAGAAAGTTTCTAAGCTAATGCAAAAAAGGAGTTGAGATTTGAAACCAACCGTCATCTCACAACTGAAATCATAGTTTTATTATATAGCCATTCGTTTAACCACGATCTAACCTGATGGAAAGCAATGATGTGATCGAAGGTGTAGCACGCTTGCCTAGTAGATACCTATTCACTCTTGACTTGAACACACCTTGGTTATATTTTACCGGAAACACTGACGAGGGCAGGGCATTCCACTCCTCTACAGTTGTTATAATAAATGAAAAAGCGTACCGCTTCGTTCTTGTACTGACATTGTCAGTTGTTATACTGACATGGTCGTGACATGGCTTGCTTTTCGTATGAGGTAGTGCTGGCACCTGGTGTCAGTTTGTCAGGCCGCCTAAGGGCATCTGACATGGCTTAACGACCGCTATTAATCAATAACAGCCACGACCTTTGATATAGAAAATATTTTGTTAAATATATCTAGGCTGTAAGTATTGTCCATATGTTGGGATTAAGTTAACCCATATTATATAAATTATTATTATGTCTACTAGAAGCGCCCCGCGGCTTAGCCCGCGTGTACAATTTTCCGGGATAAAAAGTATCTGATGTTTGTCTGTATAGTATACACAATCTACTTACAAAATATCGTTAAATTAGGTCCAGCCGTTATGGCGTGATAGCGCCCCAAACAAACAAACAACGTTTCACTTTACATATTATTGGGGACGGGGATTAGTTGTTAACTACACTATCTACATACACATTTTCGTCAAAAGCCGTTTAGGCTGAAAACGCCTCAAACAAACAAATAGACAACATTTCACTTTGATATAATATTACAACGAAACGAAACGCGGCGCGGAGAGAATAATATAGAATGGTCTAAATAACTTGTGCGCCAAACGCTTGCGCTTTGGCGCTAAAGCCACATTTGCGCACTACTACAAGCATACTGTGCATGGGCACGCGCATCAAGCGAAGCTAAGGATTGCCAACGCCATCTAGTTTCATTTTGGGATGCTAAAAATCTAATACTGTGGCGCAACGAAATATAAAAATGACTGTAACTGCTTTTTGAATGAATCGATTTTGATGAAACAAAAACTCCGTGGAATACAGTTCATCAAAAGGCATCAAAAGCCATCCAGTGGTTATGCGTGATAAAGTTACATAAAGACAGACAGACAGATAGCCAGACAAAAATTCTAAAAATAATTTATTTTGTTTCTACTACTTTCTTAATAATATAGACAGATAAAAATGTTTATTCTAAATTCTCTTCCATGTACAGATTTCACCTTGGTTACAGTTTTATTATATGTAAAGATAGATAGATAACTACAGATGTGATAGAAAGGTAACTTACACGGACGGCTTGTCGTCTACCATTTGTACTGAAACTGAAAAACAATGAATGTGTAGGTAAGTATGTGAATAAAATATTTAATAGGATATGCCTAGTTGTTTTATAATATTTTAAGGACATGTGGTATTTTTAACCGTTCTCAACAATGTAGGAGATTCTCAACTCTACTTTTTATTTATTTATATTGGATTTTCGTTTCCAAAGTGTCCAAACAGAGCCCAATTAACTACAAAGCCTACGCTACTGTCACTCTGTCCGTCTGTCTGTCTGTCTGTCTGTCTGTCTGTCTAACTGTCTGTTAGCTATAAAGGGCTGTATATATTGAATCTTAATAGCTGGCTGAAATGTTCACAGAAGGCCTACGTATTATTATGGCGGATATCCTAATAAATAATAATAACAAACTAACAATCAGGTGGATGGTGGTACGGAACCCTCGGTGCGCGAGTACGTCTCGCATTTGGCCGGTTTTTATGTATTATTGTACGTTCACTACTCATATATACGGGGTTTCGGAAAGAATTATACTTGGAAAAAACATTGTGTTCTCATCAAATTGGTAGATGAGTTAATATTTAAATTTTTTAAATTTATTAATTCCATTTAATGTCGATTTTCGATTCAATATCCTTTGACTGGATTGTATAATACCGGATGCATCTTGCGTCCCTTTTACGTTCAATAAACGTGTCCACGGGAGAAGTTTCACTTTTTCTATAATAAATAATGCATGCGGCAGAGACTATGACCATGACCGTGCATGCCTGTGCATACTAATATTATGGACACAATAGAGTGCATTTTCTCCTGTAGATTTCCAGAGATCTTTTGTTTTGGTATCGCTAGCCTTGATACATAAATTGAACCAATAATGACTCAATGGATTGATTCGTCACGGACTTTGTGTCGTGAATAAACTTTTACTGTTTATGGTGTTTTTGTTTTAGACTAGTGACTCGCCCCGGCTTCGCATTTTTATACTCTTTGATAACCGTGGTAACTTATAAAAAAAAAAAAAAACGCTAGTAAGCGTAATTCTTACTTCTTATTAAAATCTTTAGCAGTAACGATCGTGGTGTTTTTTGACCATAGACAACTTCATTACTACTCACGTACTTGACAGTCTTGTTATTATTTCGTTTCTAAGGCAACATATCCATCTGTTCTGAATTTTTGATACTTTAAGTTACAATATTGCAATTTACGTAAGAATCGCTAATTATTTGACAAATAATATACTGCTCATGTTATTCGCTGATAATGTAGATTTCTATAGGAGAAATATTTTTTAAATCAGTTTAGTGTTTTATGAGTTTATCCATTACAAACAAACAAACATTTAAACAATAAAAATCTTTCCTCTTTAAAAAAATAGTGTAGATGTAGACGAGAGGGCATTCTGTTGTACATAAGTATAAGACCGAGGAAAAGTACAGGGAAAATAACTAGCTTAATAACTAAAAATCTTGCCTGCTCTGCCAACAATAATGTATTCCAATGAATTATATACTGTCGGAATGTGCTTATCAAGACCTTTAATTTGTTAGCCATATTGTAAAATTAGAAGAAAAAAATATTTTTCGCATTTGTAAATGGAGCCATACTGCTGCAAAATTCAAATAATGAACATTTGAGTCTTGAACTGAGATGAGGAGCCCAAGTACAGTGAACGAGCGCAATGAGGTAAGTAGGTAGGCTGGACTAGAAATTTAAACATTAGGGAACCGCTGCAGTTTTTATGTGCTACTTTACTCGAATCATTGGAAAACCTCGTGCTCATCTGACATTAACTATGTGTATTTTACTAAATATACATAATTCATGAAATTGACAATTCTATGATATCGCCAGAATTGATTATTTTATGAAATGGTCGATAACTAAAGCTAAAACAGACCATGGCGTTGAAACATCAACGTTTAATGAAATTTTAATCCACGTTTGGCCATATCATTAAATGTCATTAATGTAGGGTTTTCATGATACCAAAGGTGTTCAAACAGATAGGTTTTCAAGGCTAAAAAACACGAAGACGAAGGCGGGAGCTCGCTACGCTTCGCTTCCGCCTAGTGCCTCTAGTGATGGATAATGTAACTATTTTACGATATGATCACTAAAGTTTGAACATATCATGAAGTAGCCGTGCGTTTAGCTGTTCATATCATCAAACGCTAGTCATTCATTCATCTAGCCAAAGTCGGCCAAAACATTTTATGATGATATCGATAATTTCATGATATAACAATTTTTCATGATGCTGATGCTGCTGATGATATCGTAAAATTGATCATTTCATGGAATGGTTGGCCACCATTCCATGAAATGATCAATTTTACGATATCGCCATGACTTAGTATACCAGCTTGGGCAACAATGCTTTCGTATGTCCGGATGTCTGTCCGGATCTCTATTCTCCTCTACAGGTCGCATTTGTCAACCTATCTAGATGAAACTTGGTGTATACAAGTTAAACGAATTTTTACTTCTTTTTTGTCGTCGGGGATTTTTGATTGGGGGGTTACTTCCCCCAAATAGGGGCAAAAAGAGGGCTACTGAATATATCTGCCTTATTAAATGTGATTTCGATGGTTCCTTTTTCATTTGAAAAGTAGTAACTTTAAATTGGGCTCATAAAAAAATTGTTGAAGATCTGAGGAGGATTTTCGACTCAAAATAACTCCTGAAAACTCCTCAAAAGGCAGGTTAGGTTAGGTTAGGTTTCTATCTGTGGAATCAACCCTTTACCTACTAGATAAGGATTGATGGAGCACCTTGGTTATTAATGTTAGTTTTACAATATAACTTGATGGCGCTACTGTGCCCTGCAAGATTGTTAGAAAAAAAGTTTGTATGCGCAAGGTCTACAGCTCACAGAATACATAGATAGGCACACGTTTGTATGCGCAAGGTCTACAGCTCACAGAATACTTAGATAGGCACACGTTTGTATGCGCAAGGTCTACAGCTCACAGAATACATAGATAGGCACACGTTTGTATGCGCAAGGTCTACAGCTCACAGAATACTTAGATAGGCACACGTTTGTATGCGCAAGGTCTACAGCTCACAGAATACTTAGATAGGCGCACGTTTGTATGCGCAAGGTCTACAGCTCACAGAATACTTAGATAGGCACACGTTTGTATGCGCAAGGTCTACAGCTCACAGAATACTTAGATAGGCACACGTTTGTATGCGCAAGGTCTACAGCTCACATAATACTTAGATAGGCACACGTTTGTATGCACAAGGTCTACAGCTCACAGAATACTTAGATAGGCACACGTTTGTATGCGCAAGGTCTACAGCTCACAGAATACTTAGATAGGCACACGTTTGTATGCGCAAGGTCTACAGCTCACAGAATACTTAGATAGGCACACGTTTTCGACCAAAATCTCATTCTAACACTTTTTTCAATCCATAAATGTAATTTTATCTGATAGTCCAGTTGATAATGCAAAGAAAACGCCTCAAAATATTGTTTTGGTATTTAAGTAGAGAGGCTCTACGATACGATACGAAACTCTTTATTGTAATTACCAGTTAAAGAAAACACACATAATAATGATACCCAGGCTATGTCAGCGTTTATGTGGTTTCTACTCATCGCATCGAGGTTCTATGTTCATCAGATATTAAGTAATAATAATAATAATATATTCGGGACAATTCAACACCAATTAACTAGCCCCAAACTAGGATACCCTGTACTATGGGGACTAGATAACGGATAAACATACATATATACGAATATTATAACATCCATGACTTGGAAACAAACATTTCTGCTCATCACACAAATGATTGCACCTTGCAGGATTCGAACCCGCGACTGTTTGATTACGTACCTAGGATCACTAGCCACGAGACCAACCGGTCGTCAAATAAGTTAAATAGCTTAAGTCAAATCTTAAGCTATTCAACAGTGAAAACCGCATTTTAATCGCCCCAGTAGTAGTTTTACGTGATGTGCAAACAAACATTTGGACAGACAGGCAGACACGATTAAAAGAAAACTTGTTCACGAAGTATATTATGTTTGTATATGTGTGTGTCAGTTTGTGTTTGTTAGTTTAGTTTTAGTTTATTGCTCTTGTCATCGTTGATAATTTCTATTCTGTTAACTTGGCTTTAAGGCCCCCACGAGACAGACTTGACCTAGTGTGTCCCCACCAGTAATTGTATATGCTGTACTGTGTTTACTTTATGCAATAAAAATAATATTTAATCTAATATTTTTCAAGTTTGAATAAGTTCAAACATGATAATTTTAAGTGCTCGAGACCATTTTTAGGGTTCCGTAAGTTCGAATGAAAAAAGGAACCCTTATAGGATCACACGTGAGTCTGTCTGTCTGTCTGTCTGTCCGTCTATCAGAGCCAATTTGTTGATATTTGGTACACATGAATTTCTGTGACCAAAACGGACATATAAAATGGAAGGGCGTGTTGTGTGGGTTTCAGTTTTTAAATTTATAGTAAACTAGCTTTCCCGCCCGCGACTTCGTTCGCGCGGAATACAGTTTATCGCGAAAAAACATCCTTGTGCTTCTAGGATATTCAAAACCAATGCAAAAGTAGACCACTAACATCTGTTGATGTTTTTTGACAGATTTGTTATTTCGTTTCCATGGCAACCGTTCCTTACAGCGATTAATCCACATTTTCTAGTTTTCCCGTGGAAATCTACCATTTTCCGGGATAAAAAGTATCCTTTGTTTTATTCCAGGGTATAAGCTATCTCCATTCCAAATTTTATCAAAATCCGTCCAGCCGTTATCGCGTTAAAACTCCCCAAACAAACGAACAAATAAACAAACAAACAAACAGACAACGTTTCACTTTTACATAATGAGTTTACAATTTTGAAAAAACTACATAAAATAGTTCTTTACATATAGATTATAGGAAAATCTATTAGAAGTCTATGATCTTAAAATAACAAGGTATATATCTCTCAATATTGTGAGACTCAAAGTTCTTCACGCGAGTTCAACTCCACTTTTCCGGTTATATTTAATTAACTTATTTTTACAGACTTTTTCTTATCTACAATTTTACCAAAAAGTATAGAATATCATTAGGTTGCAACTAAATTCACCAAAAAATCAAAGAATTCAAACTACAAGAGATAATTAAAAAACTTGTAAGTTGCTCCGGAGCGAATTAACTAGAACTATAATGGTTAATATGTATTATGATATAATATATATTGCATTTTCAATGCAGGTTTTAAGGTTTCTCAAAGGATCTAAGTGGAATTGGCAACACTGTCTGATCACGTAACGCTGTTATATCATCATAAATCTTCAAAAAACGTACGCAGATATGTATATAATGGATTATGTAAGAAAATATTAGAGCGAAAAGCAAAGTTTCTTAAAGGCACTTAGGAGCGAAGCAGAAACAAAAGTAATTCCAAAGCAATAAGTCACTTCGAGTCAATATCAGAACACGATGGTGAGTAATGGGGAAAGTTGGAACGGAATGGATCTGAAATAACGTCTATTTTTAGAGTTACTGTTCAAGTAAAGAAATGGAATAGCATAGCTTTCAGGAATTCTTTGAGTCTTCTCGTCGCCTATACCGCAAAGTTTGAAGACAAAAGTTGTCAACCAGTGTGTCCTACTTGATATGACATACGGAGCCGAGACGTGGACACTCAAGGTACGACTAGTCCACCAATTTAAAGTCGCTCAGCGGGCTATGGAAAGAGCCATGCTCAGAGTTTCTCTGAAGGACCGTATCCGAAACGAGGTAATCCGACAGAGGAACATGGTTATCGCCATAGCTTTTAGGATTAACAAGCTGAAGTGGTAGTATGCTGGTCATATTTGTCGAAGGAGTGATAATCGTTGGGTAGACGTGTTCTTGAGTGGAGACCGCGACTCGGCAAACGTAGTGTAGGGTACCCTTCGGCTAGATGGAGCGACGCTTTACGCAAAATGGCTGGCAGCAATTGGAAAAGAAGAGCTGAGGATCGGGCTCAGTGGCATGCTTTGGAAGAGGCCTATGTCCAGCAGTGAACTGACTCAGGTTGATGATGATGATCAGAAGATCCATGCAACAGAATGTATGTATCTATAGCTCTAAATATGAAAAGTAATTACCTAAAATCTCACAATATTGAGACATTTACCACGTTATATTAGACCATAGACTTCTTATAGGTCTTCCTGTAATCTATAATAAAAGAACTATTTTCTGTATTCTTTTCAAAATTTTAGACTTATAGTCCGGAGATTAATAATGGTAAAGAACGTAGGCGGAATTTTATGAGATAAATCTTGCAGCGTCTTGACATATCATTTTTACAGAACTTAAGTAATTATTTTTCTAAGTTTTTTCAACATAGCATGTAAGCTAGAAAAACCCAGGTTAACAAATCAATTTAAAAAATCATGAAATTGTAACTTCATTTCCTTCCTACAATGTTTTCCGGCCTTGTTGCCTGCTATAAAGATATAGTGTTTTTTTGGAGGTATCTTTATATTCGATAATGAAGCCTAAACTGTATGTTTTTCATTTCTGTATGTATGTCTGTCTGTCTGTATCTTGGCCGCGCATCACGCCGCTGGAACTACTGAATGAATTCAAATGAAACTTGGTATGATTTGAGTTCATGCTCCGAGGTAGGACTTTGGATACTTTTTATCCCGAAAAATTAAAGGGTTTCCGCAATATAGGGGTTGAAAGTTATTAACAAGAACACGTATCACGCTGAAACTAGTAGATGGATTTTTTGATGCAAATTGAATAAAAATTTGTTTTAATCTTGTCTCTCTGTCTGTCTATATGTTTGTTTGTTCACGCATCATGTAAAAACTATTGGACCGATTGCAATGCGGTTTTCATTGTAAGATAGCTTAGGGTTTGATTTAAAAACTGGTGTAATTGGTATCTCAATCTGGTGAGCTAGAAGCCGAGCAATGGATAACAGTATATGTGACGGCTAAAGAAATTTTGATCAAATGTTGGTATATTGGTCCTGGAATAGCACATTATGGTACTTTGAACTAAAGAAAAGAACAAGCGTGCGAAGCCGCGGGTACAGCTAGTACTTCTAATAAAGTAATAGGTACGAAAGAGTATGTAAAATGAAGATAATAAAAAAAAAGATCCAGTGTACTTATAATAAGTTACTGAACAAGAATAGTTTTTTTTTTAATTGTGTTTGTCTGTTCGTTTGTTTGTTAGTCTGTATGTTTGTTCGCGCGTCACGTAAAAACTACTAGACCGATTGCGATGCAGTTTTCTGTTAAATAGCTTAGGGATTGACTTAAAAACTGGTGTACTTGGTATTTCAATCTGATGAGTAAATTCGAGCAATCAATTAAAAACCATGTGACATCTGAACGAAGTTTGATGATGTTGGTACTTTTGGTTCTGGAATATCACACACATATATATATATATATATATAATATATGGAATATCACACACACACATATATATACATACACATATATATATATATGTGTGTGTGATATTCCAGAACCAAAAGTACCAAAATCATCAAACTTCGTTCGTTATATCGTTATTTAGTTTAGTTATTCGTTATATATATATATATATATATAGATATATATCCCAAAAAAATGACCACGCGGGCAAAGCACAGCTAGTTTCTTAAATAAATGTAAAACTTTTCAAAATGGAGGCAAACAACAAGGCTTTTCATTTGATATGAATTTAGATTACAGAAATTCATTGGTGTAACAAATTTCAACGTAATCGGTCCAGTAGGTTCGGAGCAAATTGGCTGTGATAGACAGACAGACAGACAGACAGACGAGTGATCATATAAATCAGAGATCTGTTATTTTTTTTATGAATGGACGCACGGAACCCTAAAAAGCTTTGAAAGGCTTTTATTAGGCCATCTCAATGATATCAAAATAGAAAGGCCTCCCTATGAAGGCCTTTTTATTTTACTACTCTACTCTAAAGACTAGAATAGTCTAGAGTAGTCGTTTAGCTAGCAAATATGGTTTACTAGTATTTTAATGACGACCAGTGCACGTAATAACATTCCTGACTGCATCATCCCACTAATATTATAAATAGGAGAAGTGGAGCCACAAAAAGGCCAATCAGAGCTTAGAGTTTTAAAAACGAATACCTACTCTCTTATCGAGCGGAAAACTTGATA
Organism: Alsophila aescularia; assembly: GCA_946251855.1. Taxonomy (NCBI): domain Eukaryota; kingdom Metazoa; phylum Arthropoda; class Insecta; order Lepidoptera; family Geometridae; genus Alsophila; species Alsophila aescularia. The sequence goes on along the minus strand of OX276380.1, from coordinate 7,424,132 downwards.
TGCGCGATGCAGAACTCTAAACATTAAAACTGACAGTCCATACAAAACGTTATAAAATGCATAAAACCCGATTAGCGCCATCTATCTTTAGAAGTGTGTGTACGGTGCATATGTTTGCTTAACCTCTCATGCTCAAATGGCTTAACGGCTTTAGATGAAATTTGTTACCAGGATAGCTTATATCCTGGTTTTATCGATGGCTCGACTTCTACTCATCGGATTTAGATACCAAGTACATACATTTTTAAGTCAAACCCTAACCTAGCTAACAGTGAAAATTGCATCGCAATCGGTCCAGTAGTTTTACGTGATGCGTGAACGAATATACAAACAAAAACAGAAAGAGACGAATAAAAAAGTTGTTCAGTAGCATATTTAGTACCCTAGACCATTATTTTATTATCTTCTTTGTACAGACTTTTTGGTAGCTACTGCTTTATTATAAGTATAGATAGATAAGCTTGTATATATATATAAAATCAGTTATTTTTAATGAAAATATATCGCTCGTTTCATGTAACAACGAAAATAGAAACCGCGGTTTCAGAAGGTAGGTATTGTACAGACTTTTTGGTAGCTACTGCTTTATTATAAGTATAGATAGATAAGCTTGTATATATATATAAAATCAGTTATTTTTAATGAAAATATATCGCTCGTTTCATGTAACAACGAAAATAGAAACCGCGGTTTCAGAAGGTAGGTATTGTACAGACTTTTTGGTAGCTACTGCTTTATTATAAGTATAGATAGATAAGCTAGTATATATATAAAATCAGTTATTTTTAATGAAAATATATCGCTCGTTTCATGTAACAACGAAAATAGAAACCGCGGTTTCAGAAGGTAGGTACTATTGATTACGTATACATAAAACTGATTACATTCACATACTATTGTACTCGCAGGTAGGTTCGCAAACGCGCCTCTACTATTGTTAAGGATATTTCACGAGGTTAATCTGACCCAAAAGCTCGCCCAAGCCACAGAATAAATAATAGCCCAAGCTGGATATCTACATAATATTGTCGGCTACCCTCATAACCACTTACTTATACGCCCAAGTTCCACTTTTTTCACCCACACAAGAAATTTATTCTCACTGCCTCATACATTTACAATATTACACACGTACCTCTTTAGTTTATTACGGTGGGATACTCCGGAATATTTTACTAGAAAAATATGACAAAACTTTTATAAAATTCGCAAAAATGTGTCATGTAGATGAAAATATGACAAATAAAAAGTGAAAAACACGTGGGCTTAGGTTTAAATCGACTGTATATTTTTATTCGAGTTGTTCACTCGTACCATAGATTAAATAACTAAAATAAATCCAGAAATTTTTGAATCGATTTTTATAGTTTTTTTTTATATAAAAGTAGACTTCCAGTGTAGTCTTAGTAATTTTATCAAAGGTGTCGTAGACCTAAATCTGCGATAAATTTGACATGAAATTCGAAAACCGAGCTGTAAGATCCAAGCTCGTACTGTAATAATTAGTCTATTCCCGTTGTCCGCACTTTTCGTCCACCACAAAATTATAGGCAAAATTCTTTTTTTATTAGCTTAAACTATTAATAGTCTGGACTTGCCTGAATTTGACCTGTTCAACATATCTCCAAATAAAGTTCGCAATATAATATCCAAAGATTGGTTTAATGTGGCTTCCTAACTGTCGAATTTCGTTGATGAATATTTCTGTTGATTATTCTTTTGGAGCAAACTTGCTAATTAGATGCAATATGCGAAAACTGTTAAATAGTGATTAGTAATAATTTTAATTTTAAGCTAGGTTTATAAAACACTAAGTTTTCCGAATAAATAAAAATAAAATAAATAAATAAACCACTGGGGGACAATGGGAAAAAAGCGTGGACAACACTACTAAATTGTTCACGCTGTCCCCCATTGGGGGACAACGCTACTATTCGTCAAACACCCTTATCGTCAAATCATGATATTTGCCAGTTATTAGTATATTATAGGTTTAGTATTTTGTTATTGGTCAAGTCTAAGTACAGTCGATACAAAAACACGCATATTGAATTCACATAACTTTATATCAAATACACATATCCCGAAACACCGACAAAATAGCGAGGAATGTTTAACATCTATGTGCGAGCATAATGATATACGAATTGAATTCGTCGTTATCACATTACTCTGATTCAAGAAAAGCGAGTCCGGTAGAAGAACTGCGACAAAGTGATAGGGTGAAAGAGCTCTACAGAACCTTCACTTCAAAAACGACTCCGTAAAAAGACTGGTTCACACAATCCACACCACTACATAAAAACCAAACGTTGTATGTTTGTTTGAGGAGATTTAATGCCAAAACGACTGATCCAATTTTGATTAAATTTTGTAACTTGTTTGTATACTGTACGATATAGGGACCAACAAGGGATACTTTTTATCCCGTAATATAGTATTTTTCCACGGAAAAACTGGAAAATGTCGATAACTCGCTGTAATGAACGGTTGCCATGGAAACGAAATAATAACAAGTCTGTCAAAAAGCATCAAGAGCGTTGGTGCTATACTTTTGAATATCTTTGATGAACGTTACATAGGATGCTTTTTTCGCAATAAACTGTAGTCTGCGCGGACGTAGTCGCGGGCGAAAGCTAGTAATGAAATAAAACACTAACCCCCTTACTTATAAAAAGTTATGCAATATAAATGATTAGTAATACTGCGCAGTACAATACAAAGTAAATATATATGTCTATGATAATATGTGAGTCAATGGTTTTTTAGTTTATAGTCATCATAAGGGTGTTTGAGCGAGCGCGAAGCGCGAGCGAGGCGTCTCCGTTTCAGCTTGCGCAAAAATTCTTACGAATTTACAATACAATCTGACTACATAGCATTGCCAGTGTTGGCTTGTATGGGGCCTTCGTTAACATGTCTACGATTTGGTGTACAGTACTTATATAAAAAAAAGACGTAGTGACGTTACGTGTTTTCTGCAAGGAATTGCCTAAGGCCTAGCGAATAAGCGCCCAGGCATCAGCTTAAACCTATAGAATAGGTATTTCATACAGCTATAGCAATATAGTATTTACCTGTACTATTACTTGGCCATTACGTATTACAGTAGGCGCAGCCACTGTATATGTTTGTGAAGTTAGGTACTGCTATTGGGATAAAATAGCATAAAGAAAATGCGAGATAGAATATGCGAAAAACGTACAGCGAGTAGCAGATAACTTCCGAGACACATACTTTCGCTGCGCATAGTATACTATCATTTATACTGTGCCATTACCATGATCTAATAATAGCACTTGGTCCAATACGCATTTCTTCCAAATTGCAGTTGGTCAACACGCATTTCATCAAATACGCAGATAGTCCAATATTCAAGGATAATCAGCAGTCACACACAAAAATTGTTATGGCCATTACGTGGCCATTACTTACCATTTCTGTCTGAGGCTTTCTTGTCATGCTTGGTATTCTTGGTATTGGTAGCAGACATCTTGCTGAATCCTTGATGTATTATGAAAGCGCGGGTATGTAACTGGGATTGATCCAGATAGTTTGTATCTAAACTGTAAACTGTATTGTTACCCTTTCCAAAAATAGTTAAAAAAATGCTAGCAAGCTTTCTTGAAAATCTGTCATCGAAAAAAAGAAAAGAAGACACTTGTCATCGTAGACGCGAGTATGTCAATGGCGAAATAAATGTCTAATTAAGGAAAATTCCTTACTCTATGGAGTGTTATATATCTAACCTCTTTAGATTTTGTCTTTAGTTTTTAGTTTGTCACATGGAAGTTATGTTTTATGTTCGCTTGACATTTTAATTTCATTAAAAATAATTACTATAAAAATTCAAAATGTTGTGTAGAGTTTGATTTTATTCTCAATCTGTGTTTCTTCGAGTGTTGATGTGTAATATTGGTGGAATATTAACCATTAGGTTTTCGTTAACGTGCACGAGTGTAGGCAAAAGAATCAAACGCAGATATAAATGGCATTATGTGATTTTTCCAAATCTCCCTCGGAAGAAAAATAAATGTCCACCATTTTACTGATTCGTGACTTTGACAATTTAATGACTGTGTCGTGACATTACTATAAACTATTAAACTTGACATTGGCGAAATTTCTAGTAGGCCAGTGCCTCCGCAGAAGCCATTAAAAAAAATATAAAGCGTATACTATAAATATAAATAGAAAATAATGTGTCCACGGCGTTTTATTTATAACAAAGTGGTGAAGAAGATTTAAAATATATATATTAATCAACGGCGATAACAACAAAACAACAAAATAAACGCACAACAGTTCAAAGAATTTATGGAAATTCATATGAAACAACAACAGCAATTTACTGATCTACTACAGATAGTAGCAAAAACGCAGCAAACACAAACGCAAACGGCGGCATCGAAATCTACACCAGTGAAGGGAGCGAAATATGTAAGAAAATTATCAATTTTTCACATGAAAAATTCAACCCGAAAACAACAACAATTGACAATTTCATAGAATATTATGAACAAAAATGCAGTATTTACGGAATTGAATACCAAAATATTAAAAAAAGATTTATTTGTAACATGCTTGCCACCGGAAATATTTCATCAAATAAAAACATCATTTACAAACACATTTGAAAATAAAACATATGAAGAAGTGAAAACAAAACTGTTCAGTTTGTACCTCAAGAAGAAAACAAAATTCAAAGCACTTGTAGAATTTTGGCACTGCACGAGAAAAGAAAATGAAGGAAAATGGAGGTATACGCTAACAAATTAAAAGAATTGAGTAAAGACTGTGGTTATGGACGTGTTTTTCTGGAGCGGCAATTACGTGATCGATTCGTAACAGGATTCAACCAAGATATGATTGAAATTAATTTAAAACAGAGGTGGCCAGACATTCAGGAGAAAACTTTTGAGGGTAAATTAAAAGAAGTTTCTTTCGACCAATTTTTTTCTGTAGCTCTATCAAGAAAACTTGTAGAAAATGACATCATCATTGATAGTGGACAAAACCAACAGCCACAGACTACAGTACATCGCATTCAGCGTAAAGATTAAGACAACAGATATGACAAGCGTAAACGAGCGCTAACAAGCAAACATTGTTTGAGATGCGGAAAGAACGAGAGGCATGATATACAAAACTGTGCAGCAAAAGAGCATATGTGTAAAGCGTAACAGATAAAACGTAATTTCGAAAGTTGATGCATGAAGACGGGAAGAGCATACATAGCAAATAGACGCAATGTATACAGCGTTAGATTGACAAATGAACGATCACACAAAAAAATAGTGCGTGGAGTCCCTCCGCGCGGAAGAAGTGAAACTTCGTAAAACGTTTAACGAAACAGTGCTTTCATACCCCCTCCATGGTAGCGTTAAACGTTTAAGGCAACCATGTTGGAAGTCGCATTAGAAGTTTCACTTCAATTACTTACAATTACATATTCAGGAGAGAGCGATGATGAATCAAATGCTTACAAAATCAATACAAATGATATGAGATGCAAGAAGATAGACACAAAAATCAACAGCGTCAAATGCACTTTAGACTCGGATCCAGGCTCAGTTTACTCAATCATTAGTACATCATTTTGGAGGAAAATTGGCTCACTCCAACTATCAGCAGGACCTAAATTACGAGCCTACGGCAATCACAAACTGAAACCCAAAGGAATTACAGAACTAACGGTGGAAATACAGGGAAAAGAAAAGATCTTACCTTTTGTTGTGATCAAAAATGCGGACCTTATGCTATTTGGGTTGCAATGGAGTGAAATGTTCGATATGACGTTTCCTAGTTCAGTTTATTCGATAAAAGCTCAACCGGTGTCACTTGAACAAATAATTGACGGAAACAAAGAACTGTTTAATCACCTAGGGGAGGCTAAAGACTATGAAGTAAACATTTATATGAACCTGGGATGGAGCCAAAACATATACCATCAAGACCGATTAAATTTAGTATACGGAAGAATGTTGAACTTGAATTGGAACGCCTTACAAAAGAAGGAATCAATGAACATATTGACCCGAACAAAACTCCAGTTGAATGGGCAACTCCCACTGTTAACATAATGAAACTTAATGGACAAATACGAATATGTGGTGACTATCGAACAACACGAAATCCAGGCCTAATAATACACACATACTCGGTACCGCATTTTGACCATATCAGACAACGTCTTGCCAATGGGGAGAAATACTCTAGAATCGATTTAAAGGACGCATACTTCCAATTCAAAATAGCACCTGAATCAATAAAATATTTAACAATATCAACCCAAAAAGGATATTAAATATAAATAAAACGGCTAAAAACTCACGAAATAGAAGATAATAACAGCAGATCGTAGCGCTCGTCGCGGCTTGTCGCCATATCACTCCCAGATGAAGGACTTCAAAATAGTCCGAAACTGGTCGGAGTATTTCCGATCTTCTATTTCGTGAGTTTTTAGCCGTTTTATTTATATTTAATATGAATTTCACTCGCGTTAGTTTTCAAAATCAAACCACAAAGGATACTTTCAATACAACCGAATGCCATTCGGAATAACAACAGCAGCTTCAATTTTTCAACAATATCTCGAAAATCTACTAAACAACATCCCAAATACAGCAATCTATTTCGACAACATTTCAATTACGGGTAAAAATGACGTAGACCACTTCAAAACGCTGTCAACTGTTTTAAATAAACTCAAGGAAGTTGGAATGAAAGTTAATCTTAAGAAATGTTTTTCTTCAGAATGAAAACGAATATCTCGGTCACACCATCAGCAAACAGGGAGTCAAACCAACGAAAAATAAAATTGAAGTTATACTCAAAGCAACACCTCTAAATACCAAAGAACTGAGATCATTTTTGGGGTTGGTAAATTTTTATAAAAGGTTCATACCCCACCTTCACAGTATTTGTGCAGATCTACATGCACTAACAGGACAAAAACAAAAATGGAAATGGATTGAACACGAAAACGCAATATTTGTCGAAACAAAGAAATGCATAGTCTCATCGCGTATGATGAAAATCAACCATTATACCTAGCTTGCGATGCCTCCGAGAAAGCAGTTGGAGCTGTCTTATTTCATTACATAAAAATATTGACGTGCAATCGCATTTGCATCAAGAAAATTAAAAGAAGCCGAGAGTAAATACTCCGTGATTGATGGAAAAGCATTAGCAATAGTCTTCGGTATTCAAAAATTTGACCAATTTTTACGCGGGTCGAAATTCACTCTGGTAGCAGATCACAAATTTCATTTAATAGGAATAAATAGAAATCTGCCAAAAATTGTTAACAACAGATTGATCCGATGGGCTTCGTTGATCGGTAGTTATAACTACGACATTGTATATACAAAGGGAGAAAACAAAATAATCGCTGATTCCCTGTCCAGGTTGCCAAATCCCGATGAGCAACCGTCGAAGTTGGAACGTACAGTCAGCATTGTTGTACAAAACATACATGATATTCAGTTACACGACATAGCCATAAATGAAAAGAATATCAAAGAACACACCAGACAGGATGCAGTACTAAAGAAAGTAATAAAGTGCGTTGAAACAAATTGGAGTCCTTACAATTTCGACGACGAACAATTAAAACCATACTTTAAAAAAACGTAACGAACTATCTGTAGAGAACAACATTGTGATGTGGCAAGGAAGAATAGTCATACCGTCCACATTAAATAAATTTACACCTTCATAGAGGACATCCGGGCATATCTGCCATGAGAGCACTCGTACGATTCATGTATGGCGGCCATCAATCGAAGAAGATATAGTCCATTATGTAAGAACATGCAATGCATGCCAAGAAAATAGACCACATAATCCGGAACTGCCTATATTTTCCTGGTTTATACCTGATAACGTCTGGTAGAGAATACATATTGACTTTGCGGGTCCTTTTCAAGGCAAATATTGGTTAGTCCTTTATGATGCTCTATCAAAATGGGTCGAAGTAAGACCAATGAACAGGACCACGACTGATAGACTGTGTGATGAACTTGACGATATATTCACAACATTTATATCTTATTTTTTCATATTTTTTTTTGATTACCGGAAATAATAGTGTCAGACAACGCGAATCAGCTGACGTCGGAAGGATTTAAGATTTATTGCAAGAAGAGAGGAATATTACACATTACATCATCACCTTACCACTCACCACAGATTACCCCCTATAGATTCCGCATCATTGAATTATTGTTCGGATTCGAGTTCACAAATTATAGAGGAAAGCACGGGTCGCGGGGAACGCCGCCGTGATTAGCCTATTCAAGGTCGCACTCACAAACTACAAAGAAGATACCGGTCGCACTAGAAATGTACTGACCATAGTGATGGGACTGCAGGGCCGATCAAAATAGTTTTGATTTTGTTGCTTGATGCTTTTTGAGATAAACTCGAGAAAACAATCAAACTTAATAAAAATTGAATTTCTTTAAATAGATTAACGATACTTAGAAGCCTAGAGCATTGTACATAAAATATATAGTCATATCAGTTTTTGGTTTACATAGCAGATAAAAAAATATTCTTCCCCATTTTTACTAGCTTTGAGTTTTGATTGATCGCCTAAAATGGGTAGGTAGGTACTATCTTTCTATCTATATCACCCTACATCAAAGCTATTGTTGGATATAGTAGGCCTCCTCATGTGCACGCCTCTATTTCCACTCCTGCGCCAAGCGGATGTGGAAGTGGCGGAATGGTGGCCAAGAGAAGGACTTAGTTTAAGAGTCAGACCACCTGCACGACGGTCAGGCAACGTCATCAAAGTGGCAGAATGGCAGTGAGTAGGTACTAAGAAAACAAAATGTATAAATAAGAATATTATTTAATGTATTTATTTGTGAGAAAAAAGCCATCTCGCCAAAATCTACATAACCGTATGTCCTCTCTACTTTTCTCAATTTTAATTTCGTCAAAAACAATACAGTACTAAATAGGCTTGTTTGCATATGCTGTCTTGAATTTCAAAGCTTCAAAAGCTTCTTTCGTAAAACCTGTAAAGTAAAATTGTATTTTAATTCTATCTTTGTTTACATCTAAAAGCAATCAAGTACCTATTAAACACACTTCAAGCTTTAAACGTATTCCGTGATAGTTTGTTATTTGTATAAAAACAAAATAACTTTTGTGATACGGTTTTCTAAATGATTAGGTTCAAATATCGATATGTACCAACATGAGAATATTTTATGATATCCCAACACTAGCTTACACGTGCTCTTGTTAGACAGGGATAACTATTGTACTTAGCGTAATGAGTGAAAGAGACTTTTCAAAAAGACATCAACGCGTGCTTATTTTTCCATGACGCTCATGACCTGTGGAACCAGTATATACTGAAATCCGCTTGGCTCGTAGTATCAGAAAAAATACAAAATTACTTACCAGTGAAACGTTATTCCAACTTTTTGATAATTTGACGTTTAGGCTGACGTTCCACACACATTTTACTGCACAGCAAGCCATTAAAAATGTTGTTTTTTCGATTAAATTCGCAATAAACTAGCACTCTCGCACGGGTCGAGAGTTTGGTCGAGACTGAAGTCGTGTTTCAAATCGAGCCTGTTTATACTAGCTAAAGCAAGTATGTGTTGTGTGCGTCTGATGCCTTGCAAGCGGTATCTATAGGGGCTAATCTGTGCCACTCACGTACCAATGGTCAAGCTGAGCGCTTAGTACGCACCTTTAAAACGCGTATGTCTGATGGAAGAAACCATAGTAACATACTACGAGACTACGAGATTTTACAGAAACACGCCTCATAACACAACTATGAAGTCTCCGGCATACATGATGTTTGGACGGCAATTAACTTGCGTCCTGGATAATGCGCGTCCGAATACTAAGAGAATGTTACAACATAAACTAGTTAGAGCAAACATCATACCAGAGAGTCAGCAACAAGGTAGAATATCCAATTATTCACCTGGCGATAACATCTATGTAAGGACAAGAGAGGAGTCCACTTGGAAGCCAGCTGTTGTAGGAAAAAAACACATAAATACTCTTATGTCATATAAACACTAAAAGGGTTTCTCAGGCGTAGAGACGCAGATCAGGTAAGGTCAAGAATGGCTGAAAACACCAATTCCATTTAATATGAGTACCACACCTTTCCATACACCAGCTGGAAGTTCTGGGACACCGGAGACACCTCGAGCATCAGGAACACCTGATGTAGCATCATAAATATACAAACATCTGTATCTAATCGTACGACTGATATTCCTGGGACCAGCACAGCCCCTACAATACAGCGACGCAGTACGAGAACCACCAGGGCCCCAAGGCACCTTATTGAGGAGCTTCAATGAATGAGCATGTGAGGAATGTTACATATCCAACCTCTTTAGGTTTTGTCTTCAGTTTTTAGATTGTCACATGGAAGTTATGTTTAATGTTCGCTTGACATTTTGATTTCATTGAAAATAATTACGATAAATACAAATAGAAAATAATCTCTCCACGGCGTTTTATTTATAACATGGAGTATCTCCAATCCATGGTGCAATCTTTCTACTCTTGTCATATTATATCTCATAAGATCTCTTACGACATTGCTTGTCATCAAAAATGTCTGTAATGTGGAAAATTATCTATGAATTTTATACTAAGGAGTTTCGATAACGCGGTTGAATTACTATTACTAACGCTTTTCAAAATCAGGAAAAACCTTTGATTATCTACCTTAGGCCACAACCTCTTTTCTAGTATAATGATTTCCAATGAGTTTGGTTCAAAAAGTTTTTATAACTAAGGAATTTATATACTGATTTCTTGCATTTCCCAGCTTAACCTATATTAACGTAAGAATATTATATCACAGACTTCTAATTTAGAGTAGTTTGCTACGTATAGCTTACTATACGTAGCAAACGTAGAGGATACTTATAATACTACTATAAATTAGACTACCTTTGATATAATAGTCTTGCGTAGAGGTTATGCCGGGAAATGCAAGGAATCAGATGGGAATCAGTAAATAAATTCCTTGGGGAAATGTGAATCACAGAGTAAACACAGACCCTAAAGCATGTTGCGTTCACTACAAAGATTTTGGATTACGCTTTTAGAAGGTTGTATACTCTTCGCATTAACTTTATGAATGTGTTGACTGTCTAAGACAAGACGTGTAGATATAGCCAGTTTGGAGAACCAAATATGAAAAAAACAATGAGCCGTCGTGGGACGCCTGGCAGATGTGAAACATCGAATATCGCCGAGCTGAGGCGGAAAAACCGACGAGCACGAGCGGTGCAGCACCACGCCCGTGGCGATCGATCGCTACGCCAGCTACGCCAAGAGTAGGCCACTCCCGTACCACGCCATCAAAAAACTAACTAACTAGTAACTTTGTATAGGGTCTGATTAAAGCTCTATAATTTTCATATAGATATTTTTCATATTTTCAAGGATTTTCTAATTTTATTACCTGTCACAATCTACGAGTATCATATAAATCCGCGAATGAAAGAGATCGTTGAGTCCATTATAGGTAACTAAATTATGGTCCTGAGTCGTTCTGATAAAGTAACTAACGCTGTGTATTTATAGCGTTAGTTGCTATTGCGAACAGTGCAAAAAAACTTGGATAACAAATTATCATCATTAATTATATAGTCATGTGTCTCAATATAGCCTACGGTTGCCTGGAAGAGATCGCTGCTTAGCGATAAGGCCGCCTATTGTACTATATTTTTTAAGTTTATTTTTGTTTGTGTTTCATTTGGTGCAATAAAGTGTTATCTATCTATCTATCTTCGAAAACTTTATCGCCATTTATGTTATTTTTGGATTAAATTTGACGTAGCTCAACTCCCTTGCGAAACCATCCCAGGCGAGCAGGGACGAGAAGGCAGATGATGACCAACAGAGCCGCTGAGAGGCCGTATATGGGCAGAGGCCGTATTCACCTAGAAAACCTAACCTGCACTGCAACGTTATCGTTGCGCGATCGTTACCTTTCGGTGTGGCCATACTTAGAAAAAAATACTGGGGAAATAATGGGGGGATGAAGGTTTGGGGAAGTGAGATAAGGTGGGAGAAAGTTGGGAATGGTAGGGGGAAAGCCCATTTTCCCTACCCTCCCCTAACTTTACCCACCTTCCCTCACTTCCCCAAACTTTCCCCCACATCTCCCCACATTTCCCCAGTTTCTTTATTAGTACCATACGTATCATACTACACTGAAACGTAACGATCACGTTGCAGTGCAGGTTAGGTTTGTTAGCAAAGAGAATACAATACTTTGTTAGCTGCATATGGGGGCAGGACACTTGGCACTCGACCAGATCTCAAGGGGTCAAGGAAAGGGGAAGCCTGAAAGAGCTTTGGGTGTGCCCTAGGGGGTGATATGGAAAAAAATACTTTTTTTTTCAAAAATTTCCTATGTTGATGTCAACGACAGGGGCTAACTTTTCGCGATGGGTTGGGTACGTGCATGGCACTATGTTAAGGCATGTTAGAGCCCCCAAGGGTACACTCTGACCCAGCGTAACTCAAAATCTTTGCTCTGACCCTGGTAGAAAATGATTGAGGAAAATATACTTAAGTATTATGTTAGAAGTAAATTAGGTAAGTACAATACAAAATTATTTGCTTGCTGATATGGATGTTTTTCTCCCGACTACGGCGAAGCAAAGGAAGGGTTATGTGCTCAATCTAAAAACTTTGTCCGATTTTGACAAGCGAGGTATCAATCGATTCGTCTTCATCGCAAGAGTATCATAGGCTATTTTTTACCCGACCGTAGTCGGGTTTTAGTTTTTGAACTTATATCTTGTTTTGAAAGGGTCCTTCAGTGTGGTCACATATAAATGGGTCAAGGTTTACTAAATCCATTTGAATTAGATTTTTTATACAATGAATGGTTATCTTAGATCAGTAACACAAACTTCTTTCTTGTTGTTATACTCGTAAATAAGAGATACTCAATTCTATACCATGACTGGTTTATTCTTCGGATTGCTTCCACTTTTGTTACCAGACATGGGATCTAACTTTTTCCTTCAGCGATAAAAAAACACTCGGCAAATATACATACCTACATTATGTCCGGCTTCGCCCGTGCCTGCTTGAAAGTTGCAGTAAAGGCTCCCAGCCGTCCAGATTTTTACGGATTTGTCCAAGTTTGAAGAGACTGTACAAACGCGCGAGGCTTTTATCTCAGCGGAGTTTTATGTGTAGATATTTTATCCGATAAAACATACACTCTAGAAATGTAAATGAGAACTGCAAAATTTGCAACTTGACAAAGTAAATCACAAACTCCTTTATCTTAGTGCTTAAAAGCTTCGCTGATTAATATCGGTATTTGTTCTTGTGAGAGAACAAATGCCGAGAGTGTAAATAATATAGGTATTTCAAGGGTACTGTATTAGTTGGTACCTAATCAAGACCATCGGCTAAAAGCCTTTCCATTCTACAACCCGTCCTTCCATTGGATAGTTTCAGTATCTAAGTAATATAACATGAATTTTAAAATTTAAATATGCATTTATAACAAGTACATCATCAAAGAAAGAGGAAAAAAACGAGTGGAATGAAAAAAAGGAACTTAAAAATAAACACTATTTTACTCGGGATACATCCAAATCCGTTCAGGCATTAAGTTATGGTGGAACTAAGAAAGTCACATACCACATAGATACAAACATAAATACATACAAACATACATGCATACATACTTGAACCCAGAAAATATCACACTCCTTTTTTGGGCAGTCGTCCAAAAATTCGAGCACTTTTGCAGACATTGGACAACATGAATAAATATCTACCAATAGACAAATTATCAACTATATTGACTATATTGATATATTCATAAGTAACATACTCGTAGGTACAGTATTTTTATCATATCCCGGTGACGAATACATACGGGTAGACAACTGTATTGGCGATGCGCTGGCATCTCGTGTGGTCCCGTTTAGAGCTGGGATAGTCGCGCTTAGAATAATATATGTAAAAGAAAACCGTATTGCGCAAATCATATCCCATAAATGAGGACATCGACCAACAGAAAAGCCGATTCCGTGCGCCGCCCGCAGACTTTCTCTGGAACTAATTGTGGACAACCGTTGGAACTAATAACTTAACGCGGTGTGTGGACAACAATGTGCCGGGCACAATACTGGGACAATACATGGGACAATACTGTCTGTTGCTAGGCCCATGTGGGACAATGCTGTGGGTTGAATGCCTCGCGTCTGTGGGTCAAACTCTTGGGAGAGAGTTCACGACCTCCATTTTGTTATTTGACAGGTGTTTATGTTATGATTATTTATTTCTATATCTATAGGTACGTAGAAGTTCGTATTTTGACTCATTTTTTTCCAGGTTGAAGTGGTATCTAGGATAAGGCGTGCACTGATTGAAGTTCCGCTCGGCGTGTATTGTAGATTTCTCGCTGTCAGCTTTTTATTTCCCGCGTGGTCATTTTCTGGGTTAAAAGTAACCTATGTGTTATTCCAGGACCAAAAATATCTACAAAATACAAAGAACATAGGTGGAATTTTATGCGATAAATCTTAGTGTCTAGACATATCATTTCTACATAACTTAAGTAATTATTTTTCTACGTTTTTTCAACACAGCATGTAAGCTAGAAAAACCCAGGTTAACAAATATATTTTAAAAATCATGAAATTGTAACTTCATTTCCTTTTTACAATGTTTAACCGGCCTTGTTGCCTGCCCGACGGGTGAAAATATATATTTAATACAATTTTGACGTCCAAAACTTTCCGGTTTGGACGTCAAAATTGTCAACACAGTATACTTCCTGCCCAGTTTTTTAAATCAAAGGAGGTTGAATTACACTTTCTTCCCACCCGGTTTTTTAAACCAAAGGAGGTTGAATTAAGCTTACTGGCGTTAAATCTTTTTCTCCTTGCGATAAACAGAATAATAATATAGACTGTGCTATAGACAAAATGGTACGTCAATATAAAACCTCTACACAAAACATTATACTCGTAGAAAAAGGAATACAATGCATTATTGTTTATGGAGGAAGTGTAAAGCCGGGTCAGCTGCGGCATGTTTTCGTGTTACCTAAAACACTAACATGTTACTAACACGAAAAGTAGGCGTGGTTTTGGTGTTAGCTAACAGGATAGCAAGCTAACACGTTATCCGTCGTGGATGGAAAACATCACCCACGTTCGCCTGCGGGGGGTTTGTAATTCATTTTGTGTTAGTACTGTGACGAGGTCAAACCTCTTTCGTAATAATACTCATTTGATCTCTTAATTCTTTCATAATCCATTTAATTCCAATTGATCATCATCATCATCATCATGTTGGCCTTTAGAAGTCCACTGCTGAACATAAGCCTCTCCCAAAGAGCGCCATGACGAGCGATCTTGTGCCACCTTCATCCACCGACTTCCTGCGATGGCTACAATGTCGTAGGTCCATCGTGTGGGGGGTCTCCCCATACTTCACTTGCTTGTTCGTGGTCGCCATTCGAGAACCTTTATTCCCCAGCGGTTGTCGGTTCTGCGAACTATATGGCCTGCCCATTGCCACTTCAACTTGCAAACTCTGAGAGCTATGTCGGTAACCTTCGTTCTTTTACGGATTTCCTCATTTCTGATTCTATCACGTATTGAAACACCACCTGGGCAGTGCTACAGTCATTACAGCGGTGCCAGATTGATTACCGATACATCGAAGTGTTGAACTGTTTGTACAGCAAGGCCACCATGACAGTTCGTCTTCAGGATTAGAGCATGAATTCTATCCAGCTGCAAAAAGGGGTGAGACAGGGAGACGTTATTTCTCCAAAACTGTTCGCCTCTGCACTGGAAGATATATTCAAGCTTCTGAACTGGAACGGATTTGGTGTTAACATCAATGGCGAATACATCACTCACCTACGATTTGCTGCTGATATAGTCATCACGGCTGAATCTCTGGAAGACCTAAGCACAATGCTCAGTGACCTCAATATTGTTTCCCAACAGGTGGGTCTTAAAATTAACATGGGCAAGACGAACATCATGTCAAATGCCCATGTCGTACCCATGCCGGTTTATGTTGGGAACGATATTACCGAAGCTGTTGATCACTATGTCTACTTGGGTCAGACGATCCAATTGGGTAGATCCAACTTCAACAAAGAGGTCAACTGACGAAAACAAATCGGATGGGCAGCGTTCGGGAAATTACGCCATATCTTCTCGTCGCAGATACCGCAGAGCCTCAAGACGAAAGTTTATAATCAGTGCGTGTTGCCAGTGATGACATACGGCACTGAGACGTGACCGCTAACTATTGGTATCATACAAAAGCGAGTTGCGCAGCGTGCAATGGAGAGAGCTATGCTATTCCATTTGATAGTTTGTCATTATTAATTCTAAATTCAAATAACCTGTCATTCCCATATTGTCTTTTGGATTAGCAAAAACTGCAATTTTACAAAATAATATTATATAAAATACCTAAATAAGTTTATTACAAATATATATGAGTCTTTTAAATATATATGATAATACCTTTGCAAGTAGTTATTTTAATCCGTATCGTTGAAATTAAATTGAGAGAAGACTGAATGGAATAGTCGAGTGCAAGATCTCTGTCTATCAAAATCTCCATGTACTCCTATTGTTCCTGTAATTTTGTGCTACTGAGGTTTGGTCCCTGGGCTAGTGGAACAAACTCAAACCCTAGGACCACCTCGTGACAGTACTCGTGCCGTCAACATCTCTGCTGGATATTTGAAAATCATAATCTCCCTTTGTAGCATACAATACTTGTAATTGTATATTATACAGAGACTTTGTAGCTTTTCTTGAGTCGGAATCAATTGAATTGAAGGTGCAATCATTTGTGTGATGAGCAGAAATGTTTGTTTCCGAGTCATGGATGTAATATTCTTATCTATGTATGTTTATCCGTTATCTAGTGCCCATTGCACAGGGTATCCTAGTTTGGGGCTAGATAATTGGTGTGGAAATGTCCCGAATATATTTATTATTATTATTATTATGGAACCAGCATTCTAAAAATTAAACAATATATTCTGAATTTCAAATATGTAGTTTCAGCGTTCCACGAAGTGTAAGTTAGAAAACGTCTAATGGCTGAAAAATTAAGACAAACGATACCGAGATGGGATATTCAAATGACGTATTAGCGCAGTATCAGTGATCTTTTACAAAAAGAGGAGGTTCTCACCCCAAGCGGGACGTCAGTGAGGGCCTTACCATATCGAATAAGAACTAGTGGCTCTGTGACCTCGCGCGTACAAACTTTTTTTCAAATAATTTAGCGGTGTACAGTGGCGCCATCTAGTTACCTCATTGTAAAACTAACATTAATAACCCAGGTGCTCCATCAATCCCTAGTGGGTAAAGGGCTGATTCTACTGGTAGAAACCTAAAAGTGAGAAATTTACTCCATTACGCCGAAGATCCTCATCAGATCTTCACCAAATTTTTATGAGACCAACTTATTACCTTTCAAATAAAAAAAAAATAGCCATAGACATCGAATCTAATAAGGCGGAGATATTCAGTACTGCCCCAATCAAAAATCCCCGACGACTAAAAAATTCTCAAATTTTTCAAGTTTCGTCTAGATTGGTTGAGAAATGCGACTAGAGGAGAACAGAGATACGGACAGCCGGACATACGAAAGCATTTTTGCCCAAGCGGAAAAGGTGACGCTTCGCTCGCGTTTCGCGCTCGTTCGGTCAATTAGAGGAGGTACTCAATTCGACCGCTATTTTTTTGTGTATGGTCATTCATATAGGTATCTGGGATTTCTGAACCGATTCCTTTACTGATTCAGATGATTATGTTAACTATTTAATTAAAAGGGTAAACTTGTAGTGTAGGTAATTCCTTAATAGTTTTATCTACACTCATATCGTCAAATCCGGATTCATCAACGATCTATATTAGTCCACTAATATACTGGACTATATATACGAGGTTTTCGCCATTTATTGTCTATGGCAGCGCGTGATAGACCGTTTGCGCGCGAATTCACTGTGGACTGAATATTGGCGCCATTACCTACTTTATATTAGTACCTAACCAATTTAATGTGTTTTTGTAGATCAAAAGTTTTATTTTGTTTAAAAATGTCCGACAGCAGTGTTAGTGAGGAGAATTTGACTCCACCTGACATCACGGAAACAGCAACGAGTATGACGAACGAGCTTTTAACAGAAAAATCACGATAATATTACTTACGGCACTTACGACAATATGTTTTTCATTAAAATTAATGTTTACTTGAGAGTAGATGAAGAGAGTAGTGTATGAAACGGCTCATGACTAGGTATTAAAACACTCGAGTGATACTATAACTAGCTTAAAAACTAAAAAACACGCCTGCCTTGCCAAAAAATAACTTATGCCAATAAATTGTATACTTAGTGTTGAAATGTGCTTATCAAGCCCTTCAATTGAATACCCATATTATTACAAAGAAAGAAAATTTTATTTTTCGCATTTGATGGAGCCATACTGCAGCCATATTGAAATATTAAAAAAAAAAACTTTGATGTAAAGATTCTAACGATACCTCATAGTCTACATCTGTACAGGCACTTAAGTTATGCTGTTAAGTTATGGTGGAATAAAGATACTCACATACATAGATAGATAGATAGATAGATAACTCTTTAATGAAACTTTCTTCTTCTTTCTCAGCCCTTGTCATGCCACTGTTGGGCATAAGCCTCCTCTCCTTGACGCCGCCCCTTTCGATCTTTTATTGAATTTATTGAAACACACAGATAAAAATCTTACAACTAAAAAAACAAAATTAATAGGAAAGTGTTACAATGGGCGGTCTTATCGCTCAGAGCGATCTCTTCCAGACAACCGTGCATGGAAAGGAATAACGGAGGTAATGTTTTTATTAGGATTCATGTATGATACATACATACATACATGAATCCTAATAAAAACATTACACTCCTTTTTTTAGGCAGTCGTGTAAAAAATCGCCTACGGCTTGTTTTTTAAACTCACGTGTTTTAATAATCCTTCCTATGGAACCGTTTCATAAACTTCTATAATCCCACTTCCTATCCATCCACTAATGCCTATCTGTTACCTTTTCACGACTAAGCAACTGAACCAATCTTAATGAAATTTGGTACAAAGATCGGGAGTTCTCAGTAGTTCGGTTATTTAGTCGAGTCCCGGACTTTTCATCTCGACACTTCGATGATGCATTAATTACGACCGGACTACTGAGCCCGATAGTTTGGCATCGACTATCGATACAGGAGGGAGACGACCAAAATAATGTATGACCA
Source organism: Alsophila aescularia (assembly GCA_946251855.1). Classification (NCBI taxonomy): domain Eukaryota; kingdom Metazoa; phylum Arthropoda; class Insecta; order Lepidoptera; family Geometridae; genus Alsophila; species Alsophila aescularia. Next base: position 7,404,817 of record OX276380.1, on the reverse strand, counting down.
ATATTGTACAGCCAATATTACACGGCCTGATTTTACGTGTACATGGATTCGTAATATTTGGACGTCTAATACTGGCCGTGTATTATTGCCCGTACAAAATCGGTCCGGGTTGATAATGCACAGCCAGTATTACGTAGCCAATAATACGTGTATAGGTTTCCAATTACTGCAGGCGTAATATCAGCCCGTGCTGATTTTGTACGACCAATGCCAACCATAGACAAAGATAGAATCACTCCTTGGTGCCTCGTTTGTGTAGGCGAGTGTCAAGAAGAAAAAAACTGTCACAGAACCGAATCAGCCAACCCCGACTCCACGTGGTCTTGTCTGCTCTACACTAGTGTTTTTCAAAAGCCAAACCTGCGGAGGCGAGCGTTGGTACCTGTGCTTTGTTACGCAAGGGCGGGGGGCAGCAGTTCCCGCAGCGCCAGAGCAATCGCGATTTATAATCTGTCGAAGTTGGATCTATTTGTCTGTTTCGAAGTTGGATCTACCCAGTTCGATCGTCTGACCTAAGTAAACATAGCGTTCAACGGCTTCGATAATATCGTTCCCAACATAAACCGGCATGAGTACGACATGGGCATTTGACATGATGTTCGTCTTGCCCATGTTCATTTTAAGACCCACCTGTTGGGAAACAATATTGAGGTTACTGAGCATTGTGCTTAGGTGTTCCAAGGTTTCTGCCATGATGACTATATCATCAGCAAATCGAAGGTGAGTGATGTATTCGCCATTGATGTTAATACCTTATCCGTTCCAGTTCAGAAGCTTGAATATATCTTTCAGTGCAGAGTTGAACAGTTTCGGAGAAATAACGTCTCCCTGTCTCACCCCTTTTTGCACGTGGATAGAACTCGTGCTCTGATCCTGAAGACGGACTGTCATGGTGGCCTTGCTGTACAAACACTTCAACACTTCGATGTACCGGTAATAAATCTGGCACCCCTGTAATGACTGTAGCACTGCCCAGGTCTCGATTGAATCAAAGGCTTTTTCGTAATCCACAAACGCTAGACATAGTGGCCAATTATACTCTTCGGTCTTCTGTATAATCTGCCGGAGCGTATGGATGTGGTCTACGGTGCTAAAGCCTTTCCGGAATCCAGCTTGTTCGGGAGGCTGAAAGTCGTCAAACCTACGAGCGAGACGGTTTGTAACTACTCTCGAAAACAAGTTATACACGTTGCTCAGCAGCGAAATGGGCCTATAATCCTTCAAGAGAGTTGTATCACTTTTCTTAAAGAACAAAATCACTACACTCCTGTGCCACGCCTCTGGCGTACTCGAGGATGACGGAGTTATACAGCTTCTGAAGGACTTTAAGTTCCAGTCTTCCACCCTCATCCACCTCAACGCGTAGTCCTCCTAGCACGACTAGCGATGCAAGAGCCCGTTTGATCCGACATTATACCGAAGATATCCCGGACGTCAGCCTATACGAGATCAGAATGGCTCTAAAATAATCTGTTAGGTACTAACGTACCTAACAGATTATTTTTCAGTGAGTATTAAAAGTGTTTTAATCTACATTTAAAAAGCGACATGCCAATCACTCTCTAAACACTTACAACGCTGAAATTTTGCCTGTTAGTATCATATAGACTGTAGGCGACAATTACGAACGGATGTTACGAATGGGCCGGATTAAGAGGGTGAAAAATGAGTTCTGGATTTCTATTAAAGTTCATGTTATTTAAGTTCGGAGCACAACACACCGTTATTATTTAATAGTTTAGATAATTCTGAACTATTAACCTGGACAAGTGCGTTTTTGGAGTATCTGAGCTATTTTTAAATATAGAATGATTAAAAGGTTTGTCATATACAAAATCTCTATTTGAGGAAGGTATATGAACTAAAAAAAACGGAAAAAGTTTATTTTTTATTTTTCTTTCTTTATTTTTGCAAAATTTGCAATATTTAAACTTATATATCTCGTACGGTATACCGATAGCTGACAGGTTAACTGAAAATACAGTTATATTTTCTTGTACAAAAAAAGTACTGCTATTACATGATAACAAACTATATTCATTTTTTTTATTTTATGAATAGGTTTTTGATGAAATTTGGTATGGATATAAAAACTAAACTGGATACTTTAGCTCAAACCCACTCCGGTTTGAGCTAAAGTATCCAGTTTAGTTTTTATATCCATACCAAATTTCATCAAAATCCGTCCAACCGTTATCGAGTTAAAACTCCCCAAACAAAAAGACAACATTTCACTTTTATATAGTGGTGTGGATTGCTACAGCTTCATCTAGGTATTGTGTCCGATACTCTTAAAAAAAAAGTTCTTGAGTAACAGATAGGGAAGCTGCCCACGTGAAGGTTTGCATTAATTCAAAAACACGCTGTATAAATAAATAAATTCACCAAGTAGCGAAAATTGGCTCACAAAGTAGTACAAGTTATACAAATATATAATATACATAAATATCTTTAAATAAACTCAAATTATAAATAGCTATATCTTTTCATCTTGATAAAATAAAAGCTTCATTTTACATCTTCAACGGAACGTTAGACATAAGTATTTAGTAAAACCACGTTCATTTCATTCATTCATTCATTTATCGTTCAGGTTACCGGTCTTTGTGAATTCCCATCACTAGAGATTATCATAGTGTGCGTCTAAGCACTGCGTAACTATGCTGTATTTTATAACTGTGTGCGTATTTTATGATGGTTTGCGAGCTTGTTTTAGTGTGCATGAATAAGATTTTTATTTGCGCGTGTGCCATGCGTGTTTACCTCGTCCCCCGTCAAAATTGGCAGAAAATAATGTTTGCAGATTAAAATGTAAGCATCTCCATTGGATATATGCTCGAAGTCTATCGCGCACAACCTTCGAGCAAGCGCACAACACAATACTGTAATCCACACGGACGAATTCGCGGGCAAAAGTTAGTTTTCCATATAACATCAAAATTGGTTTATTTACTACATAGTACCATACTCTATGACTATGATTTAGTATATGTGCCCTGCAATCCAACGACATCGGGTTCGATCCTCAGCCCCACATCAATGAATTTTAATTAGCTATGTACATGGATTTGCTACACCTCCTTGCTTCGGAGGGCACGTTAAAGCCCCAGTCGCTAGGCTACGCAAGTCAGACGTTCTAACAAACTTTGACATCAAATGTTGGCACTTCCTCATTCGACATACCTACATAGACTAGACACTACTAGAAATATCAATGAGTTTCGACTCCTACAAATTTATGATGCCCTGGTACATCTCGACAAAAAAAAAACCATGATAATTTTAATGAGACACTGGCAATAACTATATTTTGCAGAATTGAACAACGGGATTTCCCCTACTTGTTGTATTGGTAGAACAACCGAGAAATATTTTTCCTACTTGTTCTATAATTAAAACAACAATTACGAAAATAATTCTATATTTTCGTAATTGTTCTATTAAAAGAACAACCGAGAATATTTTTTCCTGCTTGTTCTATTGGTAGAACAAATAGTAGAACAGATGGTAACTACCCCTTTGCCCATGGTCCAACTAGAAGGACAGAATAGCCCGTGATAAAACCAGCCAAGTGCGAGTTGGACTAGCGCACTGTTTGTGGTTCCGTACAAACTTATGTATGTAAATAGGTCGTCCACCAAGGCAATTAAGTCTAGTTATCATTATTTTTTAAGATTTTTTGGGATATTACTACACGGTTTTCGAATTTTCTCTTTACTTTTGATATAAGACATTGATTCTTGCCAAATTTCATGACTCTAGGTCAACGGGAAGTACACGTACGAGTAGGTCTTAATTCCCTTGCGAGTGTTGAAAATGTCGAAATATGCGGCTTAAACGGGCCGTATCTTTTGAATGCGTTGACATAGAAGTTAGTTTTTTCACAGCTCCAAGGGATTGCAGACTTGAGTATTAGATATTAATTTCAACTTGATACCTCCACGCGTTCCTGAGAAAAGGATCTTGACATACAGAAAACAGACGGACGGATGGACGCACAACAAAGTGATCCTATAAGGGTTCCTTTTTTCATTTAACCCTAAAAATACCCATAGTCCTACTAGAAGAACATCGCGGTTGGACCATGGGCAACAAACGATTTTATCTCGTTTCTATTCCTACATTAAACGATGCTTAAAAAAGCACATCAGAACTTAAAACATTTCATCATCATCATCATCAAAAACATCATCAACACATCATGTGCATTAGTCCGCTGGACATAGGCCTCTCCCAATGCGCGCCACTGAACCCGATCTTCGGCTCTTCTCATGTAATTGCTTCCAGTTACATGGCGTAAATCGTCACTCCAGCTGGCCGGAGGGCGTCCTACACTATGATTGCCTATACGTGGTCTCCACTCAGGAACTCGTCTACCCCACCGGTTATCGGTGCTTCGACAAACATTTGAAACATTTATCAGATAGATATTGCGCCGTATATTTCAAGAGGCCCAATTAACATTACAAACAAGGCAACGAAAGCCACCCAATGACGCCAAAGTTGCACAAAAACGTGCGCGGGCGCATCTTCTCTCACGACGTTACCAAATTGGATTACATAGGATTATCACGCGAGACTATATATTACTTTATTAAGTATCATCATAAGATCTTTTTTTATCTGCTTATCTATTTTTGCATTGTTATTGTTATTATGGCAATAAGCATGCTTAGAAAAAAATGGTAGTAAAAGAAGTAGGTAAGGTCTGTGCGAATGCCACACATAATTTATTGTAGACTATCTGTATCCCCGGCTTCGCACGCGTGGTCTTTTCTTTAGGTTAAAAGTACCATAATGTGCTATTCCAGGACCAATATACCAATATTTGATCAAAATTTCTTTAGCCGTCAAAAATACTTTTATCAATTGCTCGGCTTCTAACTCACCAGATTGAGATACCAAGCTATCTAACACAATGAAAACCGCATTGCAATCGGTCCAATAGTTTTTACGTGATGCGTGAATAAACAAACGTGTTCAATACCCTTTTTAAGCACCCAAGAGCATTTTTTATTTATCTTCCTTTTACAGCCCTTTTCGTACCTATTGCTTTAATATAAGTATAGATATATAACTGTGTCAATTTGCATAAAAAAAACGTCTTATAGTTTCAGCGTGATACGTGTTCTTTTTAATAACTTTCGTCCCCTATATTGCGGAAACCCTTTAATTTTTCGGGATGAAAAGTATCCAATATCCTACCTCGTAGTATGAACTCAAATCATACCAAGTTTCATTTAAACTCACTCGGTAGTTTCGGCGTGATGCCTAGCCAAGGTACAGACAGAGAGACAGACAAAAATGAAAAAAAAAACAGTTTTGGCTTCAGCATCGATGGAGTACCCTACCCTCTAAAAGAATATTTCACAATATCTTCAATGTACAGAATTGGACCCGTTACAGTTTTAATCTAAGAATAGATAGATTTAGTCCACTCTAATGAAGACGACTTCTAAACCCACAGCATCTCTTGATCCATTTATGACGGACATCTCTTTTGTTTGAAATAAGTGTTTTGCATATTACTTACTTCAAACCTTCGTTATCTGGACGGACAAGGAGTGGAATTCTCTGTTTCCCGATGTGAATAATTTGGAAGGTTCAAACAAAAGTTACTATCTTCTACGATCTTATGCTGTTAACAAAGCAAACAGCCAGATTATGGCCTAAGCAAGAGGTATCAATGGTGGTACCAAATAGCATGAAATTCCATTCCTTATTCAAATATGTTTCGAGTTGTTCACTCTATAGCTGTAAGCATATATATATGTATGTTAACTCATTTGCACTACACGAATCAATGTCTAATAGTAAAGTACCAAGGTCATAGGGAAAAATTAAAGAAATCATTTTGTGGCCTCAGGTAATTCAATAAAATTCGTTTTTACAAAGGGAAAATACACTAGATGGGCCTGGGGCCATAATCCACTACTCTGCCACCGCCGGCATCGCCTGTGGCCCAGTGTAACTAACTCTACACAACACAATTATCTAACGAGTATAAACATTGCCAAGCAAATTTTACAACAAATATTTATTTCGTAAAGCGTAAGCTTGTATAACGCTTGTAATATAAAACAATAGGGCATTATATATTAGTACGCAATGTAACTAAATCTGGCTCATTAATGTTTTCGTCACCTCTTGTTTGATAGGAACTGCCGAGGAATCTTCTCTGTGGGAAATGTAGTTGATATTAATTATATATTGGTGTCAATTCTGTTGTTCAACTCACTACACTAAACTAAAGCTAACTTTAATTTATTTTAGTGATTTCTAAAACTTAATCTGTCGATAATAATTATCAACAGATTAACTGTACTAATTTTAGTAACAATATAATTATTTTATTGTACATAAAATTAGTGATTCTAACAGCTATTTGATAATTTCAACTAAATATCAGTGTGAACAGCAATGCGACAGAATTAAGAGAATTGGATGAGCGGGTGGGAAATAGGCTAGGGAGGTACGGGGTGAAGGCTTTTGTGGGAAGAGGGAGCGCGGGGAGCAGGGGAGATGGTAGTAGGTGGGGGAGATGCGGGAGAAAAGGTAGGTTTTGGTGGGGGGAAGGGGGTGCGGGGAAATGGGAGCGAGGAAGAGGAAATTAGCATAGGGGGTATAAAAACTGAAATCTCGCAATACCCCCTGCATTAACCCCCCACACCCCCTTCCCATTCCTGCAACCCCTTCCCTATCGCGCAACCCACACTTTCCCTCCGCGCCTCTTCCACCTTCTCACCCTTCCACCCCGCACCCCCTTCCTCTCACCCTTCCACCCCGCACCCCCTTCCTCTCACCCTTCCACCCCGCACCCCTTACCGTTGCCCCCCTACCCTAAACACACCTTCCTACCACCTACCTACACCCACTACCCCTCCCTTCCACTCCCCCATCCCCCATCCCCCATCCCCCATCCCCCATCCCCCTCTCCCTCTCCCACCATCCCCTCACTCCTCTTATGAGAGAATCTGACAGGACTATACCTAAAATTAGCGTAGTTTAGGTATAGTTGGTAAAAAAAGAATTGAAACCATTATGAATGATATTTTACGAAACATAAGTAACGAAACTAATTAGTCTTTAGTATGTAAGCTTGTCAATAACAATTAAAGCAGTGCCTTGAATTGTAGAATTGCCAAGTCTCGTACATGCACGTGGTAACACCACCACTTGCAAAGCTTGCAAACGACTGCTTGCATGTTGAAAATCTGGCAAAGCGGAGGTAAATGATGATTGGTAGAAAATGCTTTAGCATAAGTAGGTACGTTGCCTATTACTTATTCTGGGCATAAGCACAGAATAAATAATAGTACAAGTACAGAAGGCTAACTGAGTAAAGTCATTTAAATAAATAGCCACTCTCGCTACAACGCTATAAAGTGCAATTTAACTCGCACGGCGCTGCGAGCTTTCAATTATATTTACCTAGAAGGCGCTCGCCCACCGCGTGCAGGCTAGAATGCACCGTATCACAACGCGCGAGAACTTCCATTGCTCTAACCGTTTCAGAATCGCTCTGTCCCTTTTTCGCTCGGTAGGGTTGTATTAAGATATGACTAGGTACTTGTACTACTAATTATTCTGTGATATGTTATGACTTAGATATTGTAACAGAATAAATAAGTAATAATGTATTATGTTATTACTTATTGTTATAAATTAAAATAGTTCTATTACATACAATGACATTCTTATCAGAATAGACCTACTACCTCATTTTTACTACCTACCTATCCCGTTTTCAGACCGCCGATAACTTTAGTGAGATACCTACCTACGTGTCGTTGGTTGATTATGATTATATCCTATAGGTATTGCACTTTGATGAATAAAGGTGCCTGTCTGAATTCCATGCTTTTTAATGAGTGAAAAATGAATTGCTACCTACGTAATAAAAGGTATTAAAAGTAGTTAGGTATTATACGAGACATATATTATATAAATTCCTAATTAGTTGTAGGCTACTTACTAAGTCAGCACAGTAATTCATTTTCCGATCAACAATACCTACTATAATCAATTATAAAATTACGTTGATCGATTTAATAAACGACTTTATTTCTGCGCGGAAAAACCTTAAATATGCGTAGCTTCGGTATGGAACACAAATGAAATAACAAAAAACTATAGGAACCTACGTAATAAAAAAATATCAATATCTAACTACATAACTAGGAAATAGCCGAATGCTATGCAGTACTTTCTAGCTTTCTTCTTGGTACTCATAATTAAAACACGAATAAAGTTTGTCAATAACTTTACGTAAGTAGGTGCTCTATCGCTAAGTACAAGGCGCGCGACTCATCGAGCGCACGCTTGACACTCGACTGAACGGACCCGAATATTGGGTCCTCGAATTTATTTGTACTTGTTGCGGAGTGCGACCGCCCTGGCATAAGTCCTTTTTTTGTACTCGTAATTTCGTAGGCTGAGAATCAGTAATTTAAAAGATGGGTAGGTATCAGTTTGAACTAGGACAAAGTAACACTTTGACCTCAAAAGATTCAGCTGTGCTGCCTAGGTTCAATACTGTAGCACAAACAATTTATTTATTTGCTCTACTCTGACTTTTGTGTCCTAAATTGCTTATAAATAAGTAGGTAGGCGTAGTTAAAGTTTTGGCAGAAAGCCTACAGCTTGGAAGGACCCAGTAATGTTAAATATAACGGTATTTATATTCACGTGCCGGTTGATCTATGCGCCAGTATTATGCCATCAAACAAAGAATGCAATAACAGCTAATTAAATAAGTAATATTTTAATTGTAATACTGTACTTAATCTAATATTATACAACAGATTGTATACCGCAGTAAGTAAGTAAGTGTCAGTATATAATCCGGTATAACTTCTTTTTTGCATCAAGTTATTGAGGTATATCACGTTTATTCCCAGTAGTTCCATGAGAGAAGTTCCGCGACGGAACTAGTGAGACCTTTTTCCCACTAGTTCCGTGGGACAAAGTACACGTTAAATATAGTTATTTGTTATTCCCATTAGTTCCGTACAGTATTAAACAATTTAAATGATAACTATGTGGCATTTCCCCCCACTACTTAATTATTTTGATATTACTGTTTCATATCTATAGTGACATGTGTGAAAGTGACAGGTGTCAAAGTGACAAGTGATAGAAAAGTTATTGTGTCAATTTCTTTTGGTGTTTGGTCTAATGGTGAGATTACCTGGCCCAGATAGGTGTATTCTTGTACGTATTCAATCGTAGCGTTATTGACTAAGATAGGCTCTTCTGTACCGTTCGTCATATTCATGTACAGCCCCATTTTGCAACTTTTCTTGTCTAGGTTTAGAGCATTTGTATTAGTTCTGCTTGAGTGTGAGAGATGATTATAAGGTTGTCTGCGAATCTTAAATAAGTCAGTTTTTCACCGTTTACATTCAAGCCATATTTTTCCCAATCTAATGACCAAATTATTTCTTTTAGGACTGCTGAAAAAAGCTTAGGAGATAACGAAACTTCTTGGCATACTCCTCTTTCTTTTTTTATTTCTTTCCTTCTCTTTACATTTTTACTTTTGCACTGGTATTTCTGTAAATGGATCCTTATGTATTTATTTTCTATTCCTGTTTTTTTTTAATACTTTCCAAAGATTTTCATATTCGAGTGTATCAAAGGCCTTACAATAATCAACACTAGACCATATCCATAATGTCACACAGACCCTTCTCACAACTTTACTATCACCTGTTACTTTGTCACTTGTCACTTTGGTACCTGTCACTGTCACTAATATATAGGGTGTATTTATATGGGAAATATAAAAATGATTTTTGATATGGACAGTACTCAATTCTCTACGAAGTTCCATTGAAGGAACTTGTGGGAAACCAATTTCTCAGAAGTACCGTTGACGAAACAAGTGGGAAAAAAAGTCTCACTAGTTCCGTTACAGAACTTCTCTCATGGAACTACTGGAAATAAACGGTATATCATTGTATTCCCACAATTATTAGGTATGAATAAAATAATTGAAAAAAAAACTACTACTACTACTACTACTACTACTGTAATCATTATTACTGTTATCAATTCCTGTGTCAAGAAACAAATTCGTTAGAATTTATTATTCAATCCTACGAAACATAGCCTACTGTCTTAATAATTCATTACGTCCTTTGGAGAATACAATCTAATCAAAATATAATATGGACTGAACTTTACCGTTACTGAAGGTTATTCGGTCCTTGGCTCATACATAGCCTGGCAGACTTCCAGAAAACCCGCTTACGTCAATATTGCAACATTCGTTACGTTACTGAGGAACCCGTAGAAATAACGTTATGGGTATACTAACGTTATCTAATTTTGCTAGGAGTGGTGGAATACATCGGGCCTAATGAGGTTATTGTTGCAGTATACTACTCAGATGTTAAGATTTTCTGGGAGTATATTAGGGTTTCGAAGTTAACCGTAAATTGAAGGATAAGGTTCCTGCTTGTACCTTTATCCAGTACTACGAAATTAAGATCTTAGATTCAGGATTCAGATGAAAAAACAAGAGTTTGGTAAGAATGAGACCATTTCTTGCCATAAGAAGCCATATTATTATCAGTAAATAGGTATCCCGTTTCCTATGATGACTATAGTGTTTGTGACAGTTTAAAAACCTCTATTAGAACCACAGATTTGAGAACAAAATATGTGATTAGAACTGAAGGTTTATAGCTACACTAGCATTTCACCTGTACTTACCTTACTTGCTTTTTTGAAACTGTTGTTGAAAAAATATCGTTTCCTTTTAACACTTTTGAACAGAGCTATACTTGTGATAGCAGAATGTAAAAAAATTGATGGTTAAACGAACTTACCTTAAGTTTTACTATTATTTATTCTGTGCCTTAAGTGATGTTCGACCATATTTATACGAGTCATTACATCCAAAGATATTTATAGTGTTTATAAATATTGAGGATGTAACGTTGTAGTATAGTAGTTTGTTTTCAATTAGCTCTTAGAGCAAACGTGACCAAAAAAACAGATTCTGTAAATAAAGACCAAATTATCCCCAAAAGCAGCACTCTCCAGTAACAGTCAATAATATTTTATCACAACATCTATACCTCTATAAGTTATACCTAACTTGTTCCAAAAGACCGTATCAAGAATCATTGCCACTTCGGAAATATCCTCCCTAATTGGGGAAAGGTAATATAGTTATGGTCTCAGAACCTCTCCTTCGGCATAAATTAGCTCTTCTGGAGGTGCGCAATGTTCTATTCAAAGGTGTTAGGATAAATTGGGCGAGTAATTTGCCAAGATTGGGCTATGCGATCCACATCAACACTAGGCTTGTGTAAGTGGATTCGCTCTGGCCGACACCTGATTGAGAAGAGAACGCATCAATAATTCATTGCTTCAATCTAAATAGCTACGATGTGTGTAGTACATGGTTGTTGGTGTTTGTAGGACGTACTCAAGGATATTGCTACTCCTACTATTCAACTGATTACTGGTTACCTACCTACTTGCACAATGTTACGACTTAGCTCCGTAATTGCAGAACGAATTTTAATGAAATAAGTAGATTCTGTATGTCCTGGAATAACACGGCTACTTTTTGTCACTGTACATGCAGGCAAAGCCTCGGGCCGCAGCCAGTGACTATCATTATAAAAGAATACTATTATAAAAGCGAAGAACTAAGTAACTCTATGTGTCTGTTTTTTACCGTTTCACGACTGAACCGATCGTGATGAAATTTCATATGGAGAAAGTTTGAATTCTGGGGAAGGATATAGGTTACTTTTTATCGCGATAAACCGTTGTCCACGCGGACTAAGACGCGGCCTAAACCAAGTATAACATTTTCCGTCGGAGCTCAAATGTCGGTCCCGACAGATTTGCCCAGTACCGTATTATTCCGTATCTTCATCCTTTCTGTCGCTCAGAAACATTGTTCGTTGAAGCGAGAAACATTGCTGGCAAGTAGCTCTGATGCGTGAGAGTACCGAAAAATGCAGTTCCGTGCGGACAAGTTGGGTCCAAGTTGTAACCTAAAACCATAAGCAACGGGAGCATAAAATTACTTCATCCAAACAACAGCTTACTAGAGTACATCCACCAAGTTCTAAATGATTCAGTCACCGTCATTACGAATGGTAATGAAGACTGTTTAGTCAAAATTGAAGCAGTGTTTACACAAAGCTCGCGATTAATGTTTCATAACTTTTCATTTGTTTCAGTAGAGTGTTTCGGTAATGATTTTCTGGTCTGTTTCGGTTACAATTTTCTCGCCTCGGCATTTCATATGCTTAATGCTTAATTTTAGATATGATTGCTACTACTATGTACCTATAGGTAGGACCTGTAGAAGAAATTGCTTTGCTGTTTATAAACAGGGTCATTTTTATAACACGACAGCCCAAAAAAAGGAGCGTAAAGTTTTTAGGATTCATGTATGTTTGTATGCGAGTTTCTTTATTCCACCATAACTTTTATATGCCTGAACAAATTTAGACGTATGAGGTATCGTTAGAATCCACACATCCCCTCGAGTAACATAGGCTACAAAGATTTTTGAAAAATTCAATATATCTACTGTATGGCTCCATTTCCAAATGCGAAAACAACATTTTTTCTTCTGATTTAACAATATGGGTATCAAATTGAAGGCCTTGATAAGCACATCCCAACAGTAGATATTTTTTGGCATAAGTTCTTTTTTATCAGGGCAGGCGTGTTTTTTAGCCTTTAGGCTAGTTATTTTAGAGATTGGGATAGTCTGTTCCTTAATCATCCCGCTGGCAAAATCTGGGTTAGTGAATGCCTTGATCTGATTTATCTGCTCCCTCACGTTTTTTTTCACAGTTGTACTCGCTAGTCACCCGGACACTTTTTATTCATAAATATGATAAAAATACTGGCTTACCGAGTGATGAAGGAAAGCGATGGGAATCCGCATTCGTCTTATGGAGACCAAATAGCATCCCTACGCAAATCCGAGTAACCGTCCCAGCTTCACAGTAGTATACACCAGTTAAATGGAAAAAAACCACGTAGGTAATATCAAGTAAATATAGTTTTTTAACAGCCAGGCCACCGTAACAATAATATATTTCCGAATACCAAACTTATCCATCTGCCCGGTCCCCTGAGCTAAGTCAAACGTGATCGATTGCTCGGTTTCTTGTCATTGGATTGAGATATCAAGTAGGTACCCTAGTTTTAAGTCAAACCCTAAGCTATCAAACAGTGAAAACTGAATCGCAATCACCTTTTTATTTTTAATAATCTTCTTTGTACAGTACCCGATGATGAATAATGCACATCGGTCTTTGGAAAGAGACTCGGCTAATTTCGGCTTCGTAGAGCGTTGACACACCCTACCTGTGTGACGTTTGTCAGTTATATTCTGTTTGTCAGTCGTTATACAGGTGCAATAGAGTACGGTCGCATTTAGCTGAAAATATATTATATAGAGTTGTTTAAACCCCCCAACATTAAATCTATTCATATAAAAAATAATACATAAATGTTTTTTCATCTCATCTACTCAAAAAAACGTCTCGAAAAGAGGGAGCAAGGTAGGTCTTTCCGTTCAAGAATTTCAGAGAGCCCTCTCTGAAATTCTTAGTAATGACTAATGAGTTTTGAATTTGGAACGTCAATTTTTTTATGGTGGCCATCGATCTATTTCGCGACGCGAGCGCTCGTGGGGCGTCGGCTTTTTCCGCATCAGCTCGGCCATATTCAAGTTATATGCTCTCACATATTTTTGTTTTTTTACTGTCTATTGGGCAAAGCCTGTTGACGAAGCTGAAAACCGACAGTGGCAGCATCGTTTCGTTGAAGCCAGAGATTTTGAGTGAGCTCGAGAAGTTCTATGGACAATTATACACCTCATCGCGTAGTCCTCCTACCAGGACTAGAGATGCAAGAGCCCGTTTGACCCGACATTATACCGCAGATATCCCGGACGTCAGCCTATACGAGATCAGAATGATACTCAAACAGTTTAAGAGCAACAAGGCACCAGGGGAGGATGGAATAGCGACAGAGCTACTGAAAGCGGGTGGAACACTGGTACTTAAAGTCCTTCAGAAGCTGTTTAACTCCCTCATCCTCGAGGGTACTATGCCAAAGGCGTGGCACAGGAGCGTAGTGGTTTTGTTCTTTAAGAAAGGTGATAAAACCATCTTGAAGAATTATAGGCCCATTTCGCTGCTGAACCACGTCTATAAGCTGTTTTAGAGAGTAGTTACAAACCGTCTCGCTCGTAGGTTTGATGACTTTCAGCCTCCCGAACAAGCTGGATTCCGGAAAGGCTTTAGCACCGTAGACCACATCCATACGCTCCGGCAGATTATACAGAAGACCGAAGAGTATAATCGGCCACTATGTCTAGCGTTTGTGGACTACGAGAAAGCCTTTGATTCAGTCGAGACCTGGGCAGTGCTACAGTCATTACAGCGGTGCCAGATTGATTACCGGTACATCGAAGTGTTGATGTGTTTGTACAGCAAGGCCACCATGGCAGTTCGTCTTCAGGATCAGAGCAAGAATTCTACCCAGCTGCAAAAAGGGGTGAGACAGGGAGACGTTATTTCTCCGAAACTGTTCACCTCTGCACTGGAAGATATATTCAAGCTTCTGAACTGGAACGGATTTGGTGTTAACATCAAAGTGCGAATACATCACTCACCTTCGATTTGCTGATGATATAGTCATCATGGCTGAAACCGTGGAAGACCTAAGCACAATGCTCAGTGACCTCAATATTGTTTCCCAACAGGTGGGTCTTAAAATGAACATAGGCAAGACGAACATCATGTTAAATGCCCATGTCGTACCCATGCCGGTTTATGTTGGGAACGATATTATCGAAGCTGTTGATCACTATGTCTACTTGGGTGAGACGATCCAATTGGGTAGATCCTACTTCGACAAAGAGGTCAACCGACGAATCCAACTCGGATGGGCAGCGTTCGGGAAATTACGCCATATCTTCTCATAAGTATTCTATATATATGATAATATATAGATCATATATATAGAAGCCAAATTATTGTACATTAATTATCAGGGTGTGCATTATTGGCTTTGCAATAAAAATAGATATATAAAGGACGACCCAGATTGAGTCTTGATCTTGGCTATTTATTTACTTCTTGTTAATTCCACGAGGTAAACGGAATTTAGGATATTCTCTGAATTCATTTCCAAGCACGATATCCATGTTGTCTTCAGTCTTTAGTAGGTACTATTATTTATTCTGTGCTCCAGTCACGCTTCGAGCACTCCTTATTAATCTTCCCACCGAAACAGTTTCATTTGGCTTCTTAATTTCCTCGTAGGTCTCTGGAAACCAATTAATTTTGTTAATAAGTTAAGTGTTATGATAATTATATTTACGACTGACGTAACATCCGTCACATCCAGGGCGGGTAATATTTAGCGAAAAAATAACAAATGAAATAATTAAATCAATTCCGTATTTTTACCACACTGCGCAACGTCAGAGACGGATATTGTGTTTATTAGCCTGTGTATGTCTGTTCTTGAACAGATTTAGACGTATAGGGTATCGTTAGAATCCTTACATCCTCCCAAGTAACATAGGCTATATATTACTTTGAAAAAAAATAGCAATGTGGCAGCAGTATGGCAACATTTACAAAAGCGAAAAAAACTTCAAGTTTTACAATATGGGTATCAAATTGAAGGTCTTGATAAGCTCATTCCAAAAATATATAATTTATTGCCATAGCTCAAAACTTGTAACAAAAAAGTATAAAAAATAAATGAATAATAAAATAAAATAAAAAACGCAATTGCTCTGCCAAACACGAACTAAAAATTTAAAAACGAGATACGAGTAAATAAAATTGTCATTGCAGTCGGATCCCCCCATACATAATTATATACTTATATTACTTTTAGTGACGAGACGGGCAGGTCACTCGCCTGATTGTAAGCGTCACGCCTGCCCATAACAGTTGCAGTGCCATCCAGAACTTTGGTTGCAAAGTCTTGCGCGTCACTGCACTGCACTCGTCACCCTGAGACAATGGTTGTTAAGTCTCATTGCCCAGTAATTTCGCTGGAAACATTGCCCTTCAAACCGAAACCCAGAAATGTTTACACACTACTGCTTGGCGGCTGAATATCTGACAAAGGTGTGGTACTCCCACAGGCGGCCTCTTGCGTAAGAGGCCTACCACTACAAATTATTAATCGTTTTTCATTCGCAGTCGTGTTTTTAATTAATTTAATAATTTATTTTTATTAGTTTTGTGCGCAGCCTGTTTCTTGAAACTTTCAATTATGACTTGTGAATGTAAATCAATAATTTTTGATTTGTTATAAAATCAATTATCGCATTAACATTACTAATTTTTTTATATTGTCAAATACACAGGGTATTTTTTTCAGCTTATCTAAGTGAAGTCAGTTGCCTCCGGGAAAATCCGGGCGCCTTTCTTCCATCCCCAGGCACATCCGCAGAATACAAATAGTGGCGACTTCTAGTCTTCAGCCTTTTAGAAAATAATCATTGTTTCTATATATTCTGTGAGAAATCTATATCTATCTATCTATTATACTTATAGATAGATAGATAGATAGATAGATACATTCTTTATTGTACACACCACGAAGAAATTTAACAAAATAAAGGAACAATAGTAGAAGAAGTGTCACAATAAGCAATAAGTACAAAAAAGTCTGTACAAAGTAGGTAAAAAAAGACTTCAAAGAAGCTATTGAAGAAGAATACAAGTATAACATTTTTTTAAATCGTGTCTGTCTGTTTGTATTTTTGTTCCCGCATCACATAAAAACTTTGCGATGCGGTTTTCAATGTTGGCTAGGTTAGAGTTTGACTTAAAAACTGGAGAATAGAAGAAGAGAGAGAAGAATGAGAAGAAGCCGAGTAATAGATATAAAACTTACTGACGGCTGAAGGATTTTTTATCAAACGTTGGTATTTTAGGTCTTGGATTATGACATCGAGTCCACACCGTCAAATTGAAAGTGAAGCACCCAAGATATGCCGATCCACTCGTACGCACAAGCCTCACGCACACACAGACTTACTTATTTTTTTATTATAGATTAATGACCTACCTGACATAACAAATTATAAATGCACATTATTTGCAGATGACATTTCCATTATCTTGACATGAAATAATAAAATAAACTATGACATTGCAATTAATAATACAATTGAATCTATTGTTAAATGGTTAGATCATAATAATTTAAAGGTAAATTTAATTTTTTTTTTTTATTACGGACTAGGCAATCGTTTGACCACGACCAACTAAAACCAATTATATTCAATTTTGTAACAAAGGTTCTAACGCAATTGCGAGAAACGTACTACACAACGATAATATACTAAATGAAGCTAGTAACGCTACATTCTTGGGTATAACTGTTGACAATTTCTGTGATTGGAAATCTCAAGAGATAATGTCTGTAAAAAGATAAATAGGTTTGTGTATGTACTAAATAGACTGAGGAAAACCTCAGCACGGCAGACTGTTTTGTTAGCATATCATGGCTATGTACGAGTAAGTTCTGTGCTAAGGTATGGTCTGCTACTCTGGGGAAATTCGACTGACGTAAATAGAGCATTCTTGTCGCAAAAAAGGTGTGTACGTGCCATGGTAGGTGTTCCTCCTTACGTATCCTGTAAGCCTTTCTTTAAAGATTTTGGAATTTTAACACTGCATAGCATGTAAATCTTTGAAGTAGGAATATTTGTACGAAAACATCCTGAATTGTTTACCCGAGCCAAAGACTTGTTTCCGCGGAATACGAGAAATGGCGAAAGGCTTGTTCTCAACCGTGTACCGAAGACTGCTTTGTTTCATAAAAACTGTTATGGTATGAGGATCAAAATTTATAATAAAATACCATTATCAATCAAAGATCTTCCTTTTGGAATGTTTCGTAAGAAATTGAAATTATGGCTTATAGACAAATCTTTTTATTCCATAGGTGACTTTCTAAAGGAATAACTGTATCAATTTAGACATTTTAAATAATAATACTAATAATACTGCTGACTTACTATTTTTCACTATGACATTTACCAATTAATATTTTCATTTGACCTATTTTTAATTATGACATTTATAATTTTTTGTTTTTTTATTTATTATTATTATTATTATTTTATATTAAGTTTTCAATTTTGTGTTAATTAAATTATGATTTCACATGCCAGCTAATGGCAAAATAGAAGGACTATAATATTAATTTAGCATCATCATGTAACTCGATTTTATGTGAAATATAAATTCATTTCATTTCATTTCAGAAAGGCCGCCACATTCCAGCAAGATTTCGACCTTGTTAGTCGTGATAATTTTGACAACTTCTCACATAAAATCAAAATCAATGCAGACAGCATAGTGATGAATTTCAGCCGCCATTTGTTATGCTTCACTCGTGTACACTCCATCATCAGCATCAGCATACTTGACCTCTGCTGGATGCAGGCTCTCCTAATGCACGCCACTGAGCTCGGTCTTCAGCTCTTCTCATCAATTTTGTTCTAACTTGGTTCTAGCTTGTAAGACACGTTCTAAATAGGATGCACACATGCTATTTGTTTTTTTTTCTCGTATTACCTGTAATATATTAATGATTATAACATTATCTATCTACTTATTAGCGTACCTACCAATGACGAAAATTAAAGTAACTTTTACATTGAATGTAGATGATCAAAAAAGTATTTAGGTTTTTGATATTCTTTGTCATTCTTGAAGAATATTATTTCTTAAGTACCTATGACCATAACAATAACAATTTAAAATGAATGAATTAAAAATATGTAGCTTACTTCCGCCAAAATGTTAGTCAGATAAATCATAAACGGAAAAATAAAAATATAATATATATAAGAGAAAAAAGTTTTTCTTAATTTTTTTCTCTGTCTCGCCTTTTGGTCTTGTCTTTTAATTTACGATAATTTCATTTTTGGTAAGGGTTGGTTAGTAGGGTTTTTATATATATTATATTTTTATTTTTCCATTTATCATTTGTCTGACTAACATTTTGGCGTAAGTTACATATTTTTACTTCATTCATTTCAAAAATGGATTTCCGCAAAGTAACGCCTGAATCTATCAACAATAACAATTTGTTGTGTTTTAATTCAATTATGTATATCAACACCAATATATATACAAAATAATTTTCCAAAAAAAATCGACTTCATAATAAAAATGATATTTTGTAAACAACTATTAAACAGAATAAAATAATTACAATTGAGCCAGAAAAGTAACACTATTTCGAAATTACCAACGTAATAATAATTCAAAAATACAACATAAGATAAGACAGAGTTTTGTGAAGTCGGTGCCAAACCCAGGCATCATTTATATCTAATATCTTTACAAAATTAATACATACCTATCTACGTACGAAGTAATATGCAGTTGTCTATGACGCACCCTCATACAAAACACGAAACGCAAAAGAAAAAAAATAAGAGACTCACACGTAGAAGAAGAAGAAAATTAATTAAAATATACTTTCTAAAAATAAATTTTAAGGAGGTCCGCCTCTATAACGTATAAGAACACTAGTTGCGCACCGCTGTTTCACCTGCTCGGATGATGATGATGATGATGATGATGTTTAGGAAAAGTATTCAATGTGTTATTCCCTGGTATAAGCTTTCTCCATTCCAAATTTCATCAAAATCCGATTAGTATGGAGACCGGACAAACATACACACATTCACACTCCCTCACACACAAACTTTCCCATTTAAAATATTATGAGTGTATATATCCCTCTTACTTGGTTCTATACTTCAATTATTAGTTATACCAGAGAAAACGAAAAGATAACATAATATTACAATATACTGCGTATTCTAACATAAGGCAACATTATTGCTTATTTAACACTTCGTAATTCTACGAAAACAAACAGTAAATCATAGCTTACGTCTGTAAGAAATTCCCTAAGAAAACTATTAATGTGCCCATCCAATCCCTTATTATTACCTCCCTAAATAACTTCCTAATCCTTAGAGAGAGAGGAGGAAAAAAATATACTCATACCTAATCATAATAATCTCAGTAATGCTATATTCTTTACGTAAGATTTTGATGCACTGGCTCTGTCATATCCATTCTAATAAGGCCTTTTTCTAAGGCTTAATAATTTTTATTGACTGTATCTTGTACGTATTTGAAATTGGTTAAGGTGTTAATAAAGCGTAATTTATCTATCTAGTGTTGCAACTTTCTGGCAGGTGTGTCATGCTAGCTTTTTTACCCCAGTAAGGCGAAACAAGGCAAGGGTAATGAGTTTAAGACCAGGCTCTGCTTTTTAAGGGTTTTTTCCATAAATATGCTGGGTCAACCACAAACCTGATAAATGTGAAACTTAACATATATGTTTATGAAATCTTTATCTCTCTAAGACTAAGACAAAAACATGATTAACAGAATTTCATTCGATACATTTTCTTATCAAAAATTACGCTATTTTCAGTAATATTTTCATTTTATTACTCAACGGCTTAAATTTTAGGTCTAAAATAAATCTCACAACAAGAAAAATTGTATAATATGTAATACTTAAACAAAATTTACCTAACTAAATTATTAGCCTGCCAATAAATAAATAACTTTTGAGACATACGTCATTTAGTTCCGAGCTAAATTGTGTGTTCAAACAGCGCTCGCGATATTCAACCTTGTTACGCAGGCACTTCAGTGCTTATTGCGGGTAGCGGGTGCAGAGTGTAGGGGAGATGGTAGGGGATTGGGGAGTAGGAAAATGTAACCTTGGAGCCTGGCCTTAACAGTCTATGTATGTATGCGGGTATGTGGATGTTCCACCATTACGTCGCCCCAAGCGAGATATCAATCGATTCGTCTTCAGGTAATAAGGATGTCATAGGCATTCTTTTTTACCCTACCCGTAGTCGGGGACCCGAAGCATAGGTAGGGTTATGAGTTCAAACTTGATATTTTTTTGACTAGCGAGGTATCAATCGATTCGTATTCATCGCAAGAGTGTCATTGACTATTTTTTACCCGACCGTAGTCGGGTACTTTTTGAACTTTTGTCTTTTTTTACGGCAGTTAGTCAAGATATAACATCATTGCAGTTTGTGGGGTATGCAAACTCTTTCGATGCCTAATTTCCGCCAAACAATATCACGTAGGTAAGTAATACATAAATATAGTATTAAGCTTCGAGCATCTGATAAAGGTTTGAGAAGCAAAATACACAAGTTTTCATTCGAAAACGCCAGTGGTGCTTACCTTAATTGCGAATTGATCGTCATTGCGAATTGATCGTCTAGTTCCCTTTGGTTGGCCACTATCTAATAAATCAGTAAAATTACAGAGTCTTTGCGCCGAGCTCTCTAATTTCCATATATTTGAAAGGGAACGTGCCTTGCATCGCTATACCTTTAGCTTTTTAACGAACACCTTGTCGGAGGCACCTGATTTGCAATGGCGGAAACAAAGTCGCAAGCAAGCTCTATTGATCATTGTTGACAGTTTTACATGGAGAAGAAATGACTGGGAACTCGTCGCTGGCAATAGTACCTACAACTACAATGGCTAGGTACTTTACTATGATTTTAATTTTTAGGGTTCTGTATCACAAAGGAATAAAAGGAATCCTCATAGGATCACTTCGTTGTCTGTCTGTCAAGAGCACTTTTCTCAGGAACGCGTAGAAGTATCAAGTAATATCAAAGAATCTGCAATCCCTTGAAGCTGTGAAAAAAACCAACTTCTAAGTCAACGCAATCAAAAGATACGGCCGTTTAAGTCTTATATTTTGACACTTGCAAATGAATTGAAACTTATGCGCGTTTTCTCACCCTTTAGAGCGTGGCCTAACTAGGTTGCCTAACCGATTTGGCTACGAGGAATAATTTTTTACTTCGTTGCCAAACGGAGCTACACAGCGGGCTAATACATAATTAGCTCATCCTAATAACGTGTACTGTCGAGACGTCAAATATTATTGTAAATTTATAATAATGTAATAATTAAAGCTTTATTTTTAACTTCACTTGTATGTATGTATTATATATCGATGTATCTATGTATCTATGTATCTATGTATCTATGTATCTATGTATCTATGCATTTTGTCCATTTTGTGTTGCAATTCAAATTTCAAGCACTTCCTGATTAGGTATCCGGCTGAAACTTTCAGAGTAGCTCACAAACCATCGACAAAAAAAAACATTAAAAAAAAGGTCGTCAAAGCCTTAGTTTTTAAATTAAATATTTAAATTGTACCTATTTTTAAAATACAGAGGCTAAGTTAGCGTTATGGGCGCGCCATATTCATGCAAAGCGACAAGAGACCCTTCGTAAAGACGTGTAGGGAAATCATCTGTATAATCCCTTAATAAAGTATATTCTTAAGAGCTACGAACGGCGTTTATAACTTTTAAAATAGTGTATTCGTCAGAATAGGAGAAATATATATATGTGCAATTTGTGCATTAACCAAGACAATATATCGTTCTAATACACAACAGGCGACATTAAGTTTCGTACAAAACATAGTTCACAGGCTTTTGGCATAATACATATTATATAGTCTAAGGACTATATATGTACTGTGCTTTCGGTCCTTTCCGAGGAACGTCGTCTCGAGTTTCAAAGATTAAGTTGCGCAAATTATAAACAAAGCAAAAGGTCGTGTGTAACAAAATCTAATTGAAAACTGTGCCCCGAACTTTAAATTATTATATTACTCGTACTATTATTTTCTGGTTAAGTTGATAAGGGCTTGTAAAAATAACGACTTGGCGCGTTTACCGTGGTGTATAAGTTGCCAAATTAATAAGTGTTTTTTTATTGTACTAGTATTGGCAACTTTTATAGCCTCCAACTCCGTCAATTGTAGTTGTAATTTTTATTAATACCGCCTTTGAATATTTAGACACAAATTCGTCGGGTTCCGTTGTGTTTTACAGGAATAGTTCTAATCCTTTTTTTATTTTACGTTAAGAAGGCTCCTAAAAAACCTCAAAAAAAATACCTTTTTCCCTCCAGAGAGCTCAATGTTTATTTGTGGTATTAATGCTTTACGTTCACATTTATTTGTAGAATAACTTACATTTCTCCAGAAATACAACAGATACAACATATCAAGCGGAAAAAGCAAAGGCCGCTTTATTTGGGTGCTTATGCAATGAACCACACAACACCAGTTTTTTTAAACACTTTTTAATTTCATGGTTAATAGCGTATATATCCATAACTATTCTGAACATTCTGTTTCTGAATATCAGTGCAAGAAAAACTAATATTTATTTGAGTTGCGACAGATGTCGAACGCCAAGCGAGATCAGGTGATTAGAAATGCTGATCTTGAAATCCTTTAGAAGTACACCCCCCTGTTGTAGTTTAAACGTAGTTATAGCTATAGTTCATTGAGCCAAGATTTCCACTAAACCACAGAATAAATAATAGTACATAGTCTAAACCGAGCATAATGTCGGTTTGCACCAGTTAACGCTCGTGGCTGGAGACTGTTTTTAATTTCAGATGAAGGACACAATCCTGCGTTGTTCGTGCACCTTTTTAAAACACGCCTGGGAAACTCGAGATTCCACGCTGTGGCATGGAATAAGTAATAGTAGAGCCCTGAGATGAGTTTTTTAAAACACAGGACAGAAGTAATTGCAGACCGGCTCTGCCTCGTGAAGAAAATTTGAATCAGGAGTGGTGGCGTCAAAAGAATACTTAAAATGTAATTTTTCATTAGTGAGCTCTGTTCTTGGTTTTGAATACATGAATTATTGTTAGATAATAATTACATATTTAAACAGTTGTTCACTTTACTTATATACTGTTTTCTTCAAATCATTCGATAGATTTTAACTGGATAGGTAAATAATATGAGGATACAATTGGAGTTAAATATTTAAAAGTGACCAATCTGGAGTGTCATATAGAAGGGCATCTATTACAACAGTCTAAAAATATTTATTTGTTTAATTTATAAGTTATTTAATAATAATTAAGACAAAATGTGAAATAATAATAGGTAGATCGCGAGGTCTCACCAACCACTGCTGGTCTGCCAACCACTGGTAAATAACGATGAATTTGTGTCTCAACCAACAATCAGAAAAAGACCTAATTGAAACCAGGTTCATTATTAAATTTACATTGTCGACTGACAAAGAGCAATAATCCATAAACCGATAAATCATTCCATTACAACATCACTAACATAGATCCTATACGTTCATTAGTAACAATGACTGTTAATTAAGCACAATAGCTTCCCAGTGGACTGGTCAGATGCGTTTCGATACTCTATGGTTCAGTACGGGCCCCTTTCCATACAAATGTAGACATGTTATGGTAAGAGATGAACACACGCAATTTGGGCGGATATTCGGCTAAAAAAATAAAGCCGGACGAATCGTCGATAACTAATTCCAAAAAATACTCTAATAATATAAATGCGGTACTAATCTAATGCAAGTTCTTGAGCATGATTGATTTTCTAAGCGTCACTCAAAGTAAGGAACTGGTTTAACAGAGACTCACCATAAATGAAAATGATTAATAATTAGTTCTGTCACAATTTTCACTGTCATTAGGTAATCGTAGAAAGTAGTAGTAGCGTACTGTCATCTACATTATAGATGTACGGACAGATATTCACAATCAATTACCCAGCCCAGACAAGTTGTTAACTTACCTTACCAAACCACACGCCTGCTGGCTTGATTCAACTGACATTACTATTTTTTTAACCCCCGAACAAAAAGACGGGTGTTATAAGTTTAGGGTGTGTATCACTGTGTATGTGGTTTAATGCGGTTTTTTGTTTGAGAAAACTGATGTGATCGAGATGGTTCTTAGCTTTAAGACGGGGGTGGGGGGTCGTATTTTCCGAACGAATAGACCTATTTAGCTACGATTTTGTATGTTTTAAAGCTGAGGTAAACGAGATTGTTCTTAGCTATAAGGGGAATGTAAATGTATTATTAATATATTTTTATTTTGGGCTTGTTTTGTTTTGTCTTCAGTACAGCGACTGTTGTATTTAGTTCTAAATCAGGTTATCAGGTTTTGAAGGAGGAATCATTTTTGATCTTATTAAGTAGGTAGGTGTTAAAGCTATGTAGAAGTTATCTTGATGTACCTAACTCAAAATGAAGCTTACACACACACATACATACATACATACATACATCATCATCAGGTTTTGAAGGAGGAATCATTTTTGATCTTATTAAGTAGGTAGGTGTTAAAGCTATGTAGAAGTTATCTTGATGTACCTAACTCAAAATGAAGCTTACACACACACATACATACATACATACATACGTACATATATGATTTTCATTTGCTAGGAATGTGATGTTATTGTTTTTTTTTATCTGGTGTATGGGAAAAAGTGGACGGATACAGGATAGTTGACGGATATGCCCGCCATCTCTAGTTATGAAGTATTCACACCCATTAGGTGAAATTTACTTTCGTCCAGCTGTCTTTGAGACAATGGCACTGCACCGGGAAATTGGGTCACATACGGTCGCTTGTTAGTTTGGAGATGAACTGTAAATACGGAAACAGATGTGAAAATAGGGTCTTAGGCGACCGCTACGCACACTACTGCATACATGTCGAACCTCAAAATATTATGTAGGTATCGTTATGTTATCCAGTTTTTTCTTTCTCCAGCCGGTTCTTCTCGAATGGTTGTATTCCGAATCCGGTAGTAGAGTTTATTTTTATGAATATGTGAATAATTAAAATATTAGATTTTGACATTATGTACTTGTTTACTTCTATTATATTAGTACCATATTTTTTGCCTTTATTAACTACTACAAAATATAACTAGCTAACAACTTTAGGAAACAGTTGGGCAACCCACATGCCGTTTCCAGCCTATTTAGGCAGTCCAAGTGTTATAGCCATACAACTGATATTACTGTGATTCTAGCCCACTACTTCTAAATGTAGTTTAAATTTCGTAGATAGATCGATTATTGGCACTTGGCGCCAAATGAATGTTTGAATGCTAAAAGTTTAATTTTTATTTCAACAAAAAGTGATCCTTTTACAAACGTCACTTGAAATTGAGCCTTTTCTTCGCCAAATCCGAACAGTTTTGAGATTGAGTGACGTACGTATACACGCTCGAATTGTTTACGTTTCTTATTTTCACCTCGCCAGAACCGTTGTAACTGGACTGACCTATCGCAAAGGTCGTCGACCCGCCCGCACAACTTAAAAATCTGATAAAATAAACGATTACCGCAAGAGCATGACACGATTGCACCTCAAAATGCCTCAGATCGCCATATTTGGCCGAGAATAATTTTCTGACGCCTCCAAATAATTTCAAAAAGTGATTATCTGTGACATTCTGCGGTCAGTGACGTTAGTACGCGCGAATGTTATAAGAATGATTGTGAGATGTAGCCTAGTCGAGTCTGGATTGTCTAGGAGTCTTACGGACACGACACCGTAATAAATCGGACCGTATTGGGGGAGGCGAGAGAATAACCGAAAGTAGAGTGATAGCCGGAGGGGGCAGTGGCGCAGGCTGGCAACGACCGACTCTCGCAGTGTGCGGCTGCCTTAACTCGCGGAAGCTCGCGCGCGTCTCGCTTTCTTCGCGGTACGGACTCTCGATTCCTTTGCCATCGAATTTCAAATTAAAAAGTTTAATTAAAAACAAAAGTTGGCGGGATTTTCTCGTGTTCCGATTTCGAAGGCGAAACACCGATGAGTTACAGCTTTGAAGTTTGCAATTCTTCATAATATCGGTAAGCTTTTAATACCTGTTTTTTATTAATTACATTATATACATAAATCGGATTATTATTCCATACTCTTATATCAATAGTATTATTTTTATTGAGATATTATACTAAGAGTTTGAGCGTACAGACGCAGTTTTTTTTAATGCGAATTACGTGTTCTTTCAAAAACGACGAGTCAGATGGAAATAAAAGTATTTAGATATATCTATTTATCCTATATCAGTGTTTTAAACCCATTTTTGTACTAAAACAATCCATCAGCTAAAAGTAAGAGCTTATTAAAGTTTAGTCTACTGAAAGCTGAAAAAAGTTGCCGGGTATCATAATTTTGAAAATATGATGTTTATAAATAATAATTTGAAACGACTCGGTATGGTATAGCTTGTTCAAATATACAAAACTTTATTTTGGTTTGACCGTAGGTTAGGTAGGTATTTACTGAATTTGAGCGTTACTATATTTGCATGGACTATATTAAGTGGTATAATTTTGAAAATATGATGTTTAAAAATAATAATTTGAAACGACTCGGTATGGTATAGCTTGTTCAAATATACAAAACTTTATTTTGGTTTGACCGTAGGTTAGGTAGGTATTTACTGAATTTGAGCGTTACTATATTTGCATGGACTATATTAATTGGTAAGGGCATCTCTAATTTGCAAGATGAACAACATTAATTTAAATAAGTTTGAAATACCTCAACAAATGTATGGCCAGTGTGAAAACCAGTAATCTAAAGAAATAACTTTAACACCTCCGCAACAGCGCAAGTTCGCGTCAACTTACGGAGGTGTCGAACTCGTGTTACGAGAAGGACAGTTTAAAAGTTCGCAGTGTTTTTGTTTGCGCTTTTATTTGTACAGTTGAGTTTTATTGGGTTAGAAATGGAACGGTCGAGAGTCGACCGATAGAAAGCGCTCTGAAAATGATCATCCCATCTGTAAAAGCCTTCGATATTTGTATTGCAAAGCGCAAAGATATGAAGTCAAAGTGGAACTTATGTATTTAAGTGCCTCATTTACGACAGATACTTTCTAAGAGGTTTACCTTAGACCTAAAACTATATTTTGTTTAAAATGATATGTAAGTAGGTAATGTATTTTATGGTATTTTTACACTTGTTCTCATTTTGAGACGTTCGTCTTTTTTTTCAAGTAATAGAAACTCAACTCACTATGTTCTTGTTTACTCTCATCAGGCACACTATGTTTTAATGATTTATGTTTGTAATCTTACTAGTGACTCGCCCCGGCTTCGCACGGGTAGCGCCGCTCACACCGCGGTATTTTTCTAACTTTTAGCATTTTTAAACCCGTCGTAACTTCTAAAAAAACATACGCCAGTAACAGTAATTCAAAATCTTTGGCAACAACGATATGAGTGCTTTTTGACCATAGACAACTCACGTACCTCCTTGACGGATTTGTTATTATATTTCCACGGCAACATTCATTCCTTACAGCGATTAATGTACATTTTTGAAAATTATTTACATATTATTGCAATTTTCGTAGGGACTTCTGATTCTTGGAAAAATAAAATACTGCCCATGTTACTCGCTGATATTGTAGCTTTCTTTATGTGAAAGTTTTTTTAAATCGGTTCCTTTTTTTAGTTTATCCAGTACAAACAAACATACAAAATTACAAACATACAAAAAATCAAACTTTTCCTCTTTATAATATTAGTGTACCAAGATGTAGATAAATAAATGTGGCTTCAAGCAAACAACAAAGGATGGTTGATGTTTCAAAGAACTGTGGTGTCAATTTATTGAAATTGTATGAAATTTACACATAATATCACAACAAAAACTGCGTATTCTCTGCACATATTCCGTCCTATATTATTTCCCCCATGTTCCGTGAAACCATAACTCGCACGTGTAAGTTACGGATCTGCGCTCGTGACTTCTAAGCTTTAAATTCCTCGTATTGTGAGTTAGTTCTTGTTGTTGGCTTCTCTTGAAATCTCCCGGCTCTGAGTATTTACTTGTGCCCGTGAGAAATGAACTTCAGTGTGAAATACACTTTTCTTTGAAATACTCTGCCGTTATGAAGCGACGACGCTCCGTTTCAAGAAGTATGAGGGTAATCATTTT
This sequence comes from Alsophila aescularia, assembly GCA_946251855.1. Classification (NCBI taxonomy): domain Eukaryota; kingdom Metazoa; phylum Arthropoda; class Insecta; order Lepidoptera; family Geometridae; genus Alsophila; species Alsophila aescularia. Next base: position 7,375,934 of record OX276380.1, on the reverse strand, counting down.
GTACTTATTAATGTGTGCAACTGTGCAGTGTACTCAATACAATGTTTTTTCTTTAGTAAAATATGCTAGATTTTTTATTATATCACTTAGAGTATATACTATTAGATATTATTCTGTTACACTGCTGAGCTGAGTCTTAATTAAAAAATAACTTTAAAGTAAACATTGAATATTTATACAAATAGAATAGATATATAAATACCTACTTAGAAGCTTTAAAATTAGGTATTAAAATATGTAAAAATACTGCTAAAATATCACGATTAGTTCGACCAGGTTTTAGACTATTTTGAACTACTATTTTCGTTTTGGAGTTTTATGCCTTGAGTGAAATGCATAAAATGAACCTAGTGTTCTGTGTCATTGCAAAAAAATAAAAGTGTGAATGTGGGATGCCAACTGGAGAGAATCGATGACACAAATGGATGTGACAAGGAGATCGCGCTGAGTGCTTTGGGAGGCCCTCAGCGCTAGGACAGAGAATTTGAGAATCCGATCTTTTGGCTGAGTGTAAAAGTTAGGTATGACTAGCAGTGTTTTTAAAAGCTTATAGGCTAGTGTATAACCACATTTTCAACTGGTGTTAAGTAACTCTTTGTGTAAACACGATAAGTCTAGTAAGGAGATTGGCGACAGAATTTCTGCTTGAGTGTGTTGCCCAACCACCAAAAATATTCTGAATTGTTACGAACTTTCTTTATATTTACCAAAAGTACTTGCTTAGTTTGCTCAATAAGCAATGGTTGCCGAGTTGCGGTACGCGTTAGAGTCCAACTATATTGGGTTCGTTCTTCGGCACTGCACCAGTGAATTTTGTAAGTTATGAGCGGATTTCCATCGTGCTTCGGAGGGAAATTTAAGCATTTTAGAGGTCCTCTGCACTACCTTATATGACAAGAGAGCATTCACAGTAAATAGGTTTCAAATGCACGCCATGCGGCGTAGTGACCCAAACTAGAATGAGCAATTCTCGCTTTACATAAGCACTCTGAAATCCATATTAATTATCATCATCACATTCATTGCTGGCACACAGGCCTTCTCCAAATGAGAGAGATAAAATGGCCAAATAGTTTGTAGACTACTTAGTGCTTACCTAAAGGCCTGTGTGCCAGCAATGAATGTGATGTGATGTGCCAATATGGATTACAGAGTATGTTTTTTTGAATTTGTTTTTACGACTTAATGAAAAAAAACCATAGGAGCACTCGTGTGTCTGTTTGTCTATCCGTCTTTCACATCCAATTTGCTCCGAATCTACTGGACCGATTATGTTTAAATTTGGTACACATATTATGCCTTACTGTGACCCAAACACGGACGTGTAAGTAAATAAATGATTTTTGAATATGGGGATCAAATTAGAAAATTAAACAAAAAAGTTTTTGCAAACTGTACCGACTCACTATTAAATTAATACTGTGAGGGCCTCAATTTTTTAATGATAAAAATAACTGAGCCTTCAGTTTTGAAAAAATACAGCATACAGTTCTTATAAATTACATGAAAACCTGTAAGAAGTCTTAAAATAACTGGTTCATTTCTCAATATTGTGAGATAGTACGAAACCCTTTCCACACGAGTCAAACTCGCTCTTCTTCAGTTTTTTAATCTGTTTATTATATACAGGGTTTATTCCTTGATAAATACTATAATCCAACATGGTAGACCTGTTTGGCTGAGCATTAAACCAGCAACGCACGCTTGAGTGTGAGTGAGTGGAAGAGAGAGAGTATAGACATAATGAACTACTCTGCCTCAATGCAGGTGGATTAATTTATAGTAAGGTAGGAATAACTACTTGTTGAAAGATTATTATAAGCCCGCGAATGAAAACGCACCATCTCTCATTAGTCATTTCATGGCCCCTTCGTAGACGCCCTAGAGACATCTTGAGCGATCCGGACGATGAAATCGCTGCCGCAGTGCAGACAGCGATTGATTCGTCCACTCCGTCATCTTCACCATCTTTCAACACAATTAGACACAGACACCGACCTCGCCGGATGCGAGGTCGAAGGTCCCGTAATTAATGTCGACTTTATTCGCCTTCGAGTTTCTTGCCGATTCTTCTCGAAGGTGTATTCCGAATCGGTGGTCAGTTATGCAATTCATTTAAAGGGCTCCAGCCATTTCATGAGGGCCCCCTCGATCACTACCTAACAGTAGAGATCGAGGGGTGTTTAGTTCGATACTCCCCAAGTAATCAATGGCAACTGTCCAAGCCGAGGTTCGTACCCCCTGGGTGCCCTTGAGCAAGTGGCCAAAAACTTAACTTTGGCGTGCGCCTTCTGCGTCACGCATTGCGGCGGAGCGCTTTTGCGCCCGCCCCACCGTCCGGTGACGCTGTAGAGGTCAGTTATAGACCAACAGCACATATCCTTTCTAAAAAAAAAAAAAAAAAAAAATTGTCATTTCACACAATCGACGATCTATTTCGATTTGTACACAAAACGACTAAATGGATATTCCGGTCGTTCAATGCATCTGACTGTGATGTCACTACTACTGTACCAGTGTACAGTAGTAGTGACATCACAATGTACCGTTTTCCACGACTTTGTCAAAACGTACCAATTCTCGCAAACAATGCGACGTAAAGTCTCGAAATATTGAGAACGTAATGAGAAAGTCATTTCATTCATTGTTTCAGGGACGAGCTTGTTAAACCTGGAAGGTTAATGAAACGTTGTCCTGAGCTTAGGCGGGACTTTTAGCGCACGAATTATTTATGTGAATGTAGGTACTACAGTCAAAACTGCGTTTACAGTGTTGATTGATCTGTCATCTCAAATGTCCCTAAAATATCACATCCGCTTAACATAGACCTCCCCTTTATTTCTGCCATAAAATAATTACCAAATACTAAATAATGATGTAATAACAGATAAAATATTTTTCCCAAAAAAAAACTACTTTATAATAAAAATGACATTTTGTAAACAACCACTAAAAAGAATAAAATAATTACAATTGAGCCAGAACAGTTACACTTTTTTGAAATTACCAATGTAATAATAATGCATAAATACAATATACGAGTAAGATAAGAAAGAGTTAGTAATATTAGACACTCACTCACTTTAGACCCAAAGCGTTGGTAAGTTAAATCCTACATATATAACAACTGAATTAGTTTTCCATCATTTTGTTGTTGCGTTCCTGTGACTACCTTCCGGCTCCATCATCAGACCCTGAAAATCACATAAAACCAGACATGATCTCATCAAGACAAACCAACTACTACTACTACTACTACTACTGTAGTTTTTTATTGTCATTAGAACTTCACCCATGTGCAAAACTTCAGCACCTTTGGACGTCCTTAAATTGTTCAAAATTGACTTGCAATCCAGTCCTCAAGTAAAAACAATCATCTAATTCGGTTCAGAAATCCCAAAATATTAGAGAACATAAACTATAAAACAAATTGATTTTCTAATAAAACTACTGAACCAATTTTGATGAAATTTATAAGGGACTGCACGGAAAGTAAACCCTTTTGAATAAAAAAACAACCATTTAAATCGGTTCAGAAATCTTAGAGATAAACATAAAAAAAAGGCAATATAAACACAAAATCGAATGGATTTACTCAACACAACTATTTATTCTCGAAAAACTGCTGAACCAATTTTGATACAATTTAAATGGGACCACCTGGAAAGTATAACCTTTTAAACAACATTATTTTTTTAAAATCTGTCCGCAATTGACTGAGATATCGACCGAAATACATAAAAAAATATAAAAAAACATAAAAAAAATGGCAGAACGGAGATGACGAAACTATAATACTGACTACAGAGTCAAAACTCAACGATACAGTAGTATTTGAATACTCCTTGGATAAATCTTCGTGGTAGACGCATGCTAGTCAAGAGACATTGAGGTTCTCGATACTGTGGTATAATTTTAATCGATAGTTTTTAGTTCATCTTATACAAAACGAAGCTTTTCTAGAAAAAATAGGGAAAAAAGCAACTAATTTTCCATAAAATATCGTAAACTTAGGTTGAGACGCGGTTTTCATTATGTTACGACAAAATAATGGGACACAATGGTCAGACAGACAAACAGACAGACACGAATTTTTAAAATGTTATATTCTTGTTCAGTGGCTTATTTCATATACTCTAGACCATTAATTTTTTATAAATTAAAATAAATAATAATACAAAGGAAGCAAATAAAAAAACGGACAAATAAATAATTAAAAAATTGTGATAATGTTGGATGTAATCAAGGTTGAATGGACTTGAGCTGCATCTGACATCTGACAGGTTCGTAACAAACTTTAGAACGCGGTTCTGACATATCGTAACATTTTAATTATAATGAGGAGCCCACCAAAATATTAAAACAAAAATACTTAAATACTTAGAATATTTTAAAGCGTAAGCATTTTTGTAAGTTAATCTTACTTTTATAAACATCTTAAAACAATAAGTACGAGAAAAAAATAGAAGAAGATAAAATGGCTTGGACCAAAGAGTTTGTAAACTACATTAAGAAAAGCCTCTTTGAAGGTTACAACCGTAACTGCAATGCAGGCTGTACAAAAATTAGGTCAGCCTAGCGTAAGCCCGCCAACTCGGAAGATTTGACAGGTATCATATCGATGCCGTAAATTGTGCCTACGTGCAATATCGCTTGATATGCGGGGTAATATTTCAAAAAGGAACGCGTGATGTTATTAAAGGTCTTATTTTTTCTTTATTTCTTCGCTCGGTATGTGCATGCAGCCAGTACAAAGTTAATATTGATTTTTTTCACAAGTAATATTTGGGCTATAACATTACCACAGTACATTACTGTGCTATTACTCTCGTATATTATAATGAACACAATAATTGATTATTTATCCGGCAGTATATTACATACGACTTATGGCTCTTGGAAGTTATAGTTCTTTTGGCAAAGTGAGGCTGGCGTTACACATTCAGTATATTTTTAGCGTCCAAAAAAGAACTTGAATGCCTCATAATACTGTAAGTTCCGCCTACGAGGCCGGATATTGCGGGGGTAATATTTTATGAAGACATGAACGGTACGTTACATATTTATTTTTAAAACTCTTATTATGCATATAGTTTTGTTATTGCGTAGGATGGTTTGAGAATAATTTTCTTGAAGACTTAGTTTCATATTAATTTTATTTGAAATTCTTTGCACAGAATAAATATAGTGCTACTGTTTCTATGTATCTAATCTATTAATTTAGCAGAGGAATTAATATGGAGTTCGAAAGCGAACATAAATTGGGAAGAACTCTGCTGGGCTATTTTTTTAGAGCTATGAACTATGGATGCACCTTTTCATATGAGACTGCTTTTTTGAATGTTTTGGCAGAGAACAGCGCTTGTGCCGCCAGCAGTTTTTGATTATTATTTGCAGACTACACCAAAAAGAGCGGGGTTCAAATTCGTTTTATCAGCATGTTTGTTTTTGTAAAGTTAAGGGTTATCAGCGTACGGATCGGAGAGTATTTATTTATTTACTTCGTTACTTTATGTTTCGTTTTGTATCTAATGGCTCGCTCTCACATAGTCACATAGTCAAAAAAATACTATGGAACTGTACAGTACATCAGTACTGTACAGTTCCATAGTATTTTTTTGACTCTCTGATCTTAGCAGCAAACAGTGGGCGTGTTCCGAAATGCGCTACATAGGTATCTTAGTAATAAGCAATTATTGCGGTAATAAATTTATCATACAAAGGCACTAAATATCGTTTGACTGGGAAGAACATCCAAGATTCCTTGCGTGTCGATTTATGACGATCAGAATATCTCTATCAGAACCCGATACAAAATGAAGCTATAAACATGCGGGTACTAATGCGCTCGCCGCATTGACGCGAAAACCTGATTATTATTGTTGTTTGCTCACCACCATTCGAGTTTAACGGTTCAAGTTAAATTGCAAACAGTAAAACGGCAGTAAAAGCAGACTGGCAGGTCCTGGCCAAGGACGGACAAAAATTCATTCGTCCTTTGATGACACTAAAAAGATGAAGATGCGTTATCTTATCTCTTATTGCGTTCTGAAAAGTACAGGCTCTGAGTCTCAACCCAACGCATGAGCATAATTCACAGTTACTATCCCTTAACCAGGCAACAAGGGTTTTATAGAATAAAGTTTATGAAATACAGTTGTTTTTGTTTTGTGTTTCATTCTTTTTTTATATGTATCCAAACTGATAAAAAATGTGGCCACTGTAAATACTTTGGCCTGAACTTTTGAAAGTCTTACTGATGATGATGATGATACATTCATTTTTCTGAAAAATAAAAAAAAATGTGGTTCTGTATGGTACATTTTCTGATTAAGGGCTATTCAATCACGTTTATTTTCATATAAAAATCAAGGAACGACCCAGTCCTGAATAACCGTAAGCCGTTTACCGCCTTATTAAAATATAGACAGAGCTTCCAAAAATTTCAGAAATATACTTGCACGCCACTGTACATACTGCTCTGCTGTCTCAAATATAAAGGAAATTCACTGATTAAACGTAAAGCCGAAGTAATTCTGGCTAACGAATCAGGCTATTGTCTGAATAGTCAGATTTTCAATCGTTTTCTTTTCTGCTATAGTTTAGGTAAAATAGTTTAACAATTCATTTCTAAACATAAAATGATCTAACCTGCCATCTCCACAGTTATCTTTGGAAACTAAAACGACCAAAAAAGTCAAATGCACCCTTGTACCTGTCACTCACACCATAATACACGCTAGGTCCATTGGACTTGATAGTTGATAAAAAGTTTAAATTAGTCGGCAAAAGTTGGATAACGTGTCTTCCTTTGTGAGAACAGTTATCAAATCATTCAACCTTTTTTGTATAGCTCTCGCGCACGGACGTGATAACCTTTCCTAGCGTTTTAGGGCTGCGATGAAACGACCAATAAAATTACAATAAATTTCCCCTCACTCGTTTAAAAGGCAATATCCAACTTATTTAAACTGAGATAAATCAAGTCGGAATAATTTTGAATTAATTTCAAATGTCGAAGGTTATTGTAATGTCGAGAAAATATTAGAAAATGGAACGTTCTAAATTTAAAATGCGCGAAGCTCCTCTCTGGTTTGATTTTTCAGGCACGTATCTATAATATGGATACCTAATAGGGGATAAATATCGCGAGAAGCTTTGAGATATTTTAATATCGTTCGTACATTGACTATAAATAATCAAAGCGTTCGTATTGCGAGTTGAGTCTATGGTTCTTTTAGAAATGGATGCACCGATAATGAGAACAAAAACTGTGTCCACAAAAGATCTAATTAAATTTAACTAGATCAAATAACTGATTACGTAATAACATCAGAATCTAGGTAAATCGCTTATTGTTGTGGAACCAGATATTTAGCGAAATCGTATCATAAGATATTGAGATAATGATACCACGATGATAGTTACCACGAATTTCATTTAATCTATACGTATAATAAAGCAATAAGTACGAAAAGTCTGTACAAAAAGATAATTAAAAAAAATATGGTCTAAGTTACTTAACATAAGCTACCGAACAATTATTATTGAAATCCTTTCTTTTTGTTTGTTTATATGTTCGTTCGCACATAACGTAATACAGGACCAATTGCGATGTAGTTTTCACTGTTGGATAGCTTAGAGTTTGACTTAGAAACTGGGGTACTTGGTATATCAATCCGATAAGTAAAAGCCGGTGCAATAGATAAAAAACTTTTTGACGGCTGAAAGAATTTTGATCAAATTGGTATTTAAGTCTTGGAATAGCATGAAAAATCACGCGGGCACAGCTAGTTCTAATATATTTTCGATAACAGTGCCCGCTGTTAAACAGTCATCAAACTACGTCAAACCTGCGTGAAGTTGGTTAAAATAAAATAGTCGTGAGTTCTTTCACACCAAACAATCGTGTGTTGTTTTATTTTTGCTCGATGCGCCGAGCTTTGAGCACCGAAGGCTTTTTGTCAATTACCGGTCCCGTTGTTTTGTATATGTAGTGTGTAGCTAGCGTAAGGAATTTCTAGAATTTTGATGTTAACATTTTATAGTTAATTTTAATGGATAACGGATTATTTATTGTTCCATACTAAGCTTTTTAGGATTATTAGGTATTTCGAAATTCTTTCAGTACCCATGCATTGTACTAGTTACTAAGTATTGAAATCTTTTCTTCGGCCTATCAATACTGTATATCAATCACTGTACTCGTATCCATACTGACAAGTAGTCAAAATAATATTTAATATACAGGAACAATCATTTCACTTGGTTTTCAAGCCATCCACTTAGTAAATAATATTTTTATATAGTATGTAATTTAAATCACTGTAAAGTAAATAAAATATATAACAAAAGTTAGAACAAATCTATGTATAATTTGACTGTAGGTACTACTTTTTAGACATTATTGTGCCTATTTTGGACACGTGTGAGGCTGGAGTTCACCAATATTTTATACAAAGTTAGGTATTCCATAGTTTACAATTTTAAGATAACTGTGGTTTATACAATATTCTAATATCTGTAGCCTTATTACAAACGTTTAAAAACTTTAATAAAAAAAAATATGCTAAAAATGAAAGCTTTCCTCCGAAATATTTAGACCAGTTAGTGCAGGTATTTTGTTAGACTAAATTTACTGCACATACCTTACACCCTCTATATTATGTCACGATACTTACCAAAAGAAGTTGAACACATTTAGTTACATTTGCGACCTTAAGGTGTTAGACATAAAGTTCAACGTTGTAATTTATTTCGTGCACGTATTTTGGGACAATGTACTAAATGGCTGGGCCTCTGGGGTCAAATAATACGTATTAGTCAGTGTCCTGCAAATGAGATGTGTACACGTGACATATGTTTTATTCGTGACATCGTGACCTCTCACAAGACAAACGTAATAAGCTACAATTATGAATGTGATGATTTCAGGAAAAGCTTTGCTGTAGGTAGAGATTTATCTTCATTCTTATCTTAGGTTTGACATATATTTGGAGGACTCAGTTTCAGAAGACCCTATAAATCACAAAATTGAGGATTTAAATAACTTATAACATTCCTAGTAAGTTATAGTAGGTTGGTACCTCCTTATAGTTTTTTTATAACAAACTACGTAATAGGCAAGTGTTTGACCATGATCTCTCATGTAATTCATGATCTCTCATGTAACTCATGATCTCTCATGTAACTCATGATCTCTCATGTAACTCATGATCTCTCATGTAATTCATGATCTCTCATGTAACTCATGATCTCTCATGTAACTCATGATCTCTCATGTAACTCATGATCTCTCATGTAACTCATGATCTCTCATGTAACTCATGATATCTCATGTAATTCATGATCTCTCATGTAACTCATGATCTCTCATGTAATTCATGATCTCTCATGTAACTCATGATCTCTCATGTAACTCATGATCTCTCATGTAACTCATGATCTCTCATGTAACTCATGATCTCTCATGTAACTCATGATCTCTCATGTAACTCATGATCTCTCATGTAACTCATGATATCTCATGTAATTCATGATCTCTCATGTAACTCATGATCTCTCATGTAACTCATGATCTCTCATGTAACTCATGGTGGAAAGCGACTATGTCGCCGAAGAGAAACTTGTCTAGTAAGATACCTATTCACTCTTCAAAAAACATCTTGTTTCAAGTTTTCGTTGTATATAAACATTAAAATATTGTGTTGGTTCTTCGACTGTACAATTGCATTAGTAAGTATTATAAACGAGATCAAATATGAAGTTCTACAATAAAATGTTATGGGAGATAAAGTCGAAAATACCACTTGAGTGAGAGACTACTCAATCTAGGAAGGCACTTCAAACTTCGTCACAAAAATTTAACGTCCACTGCACGCCAAAGCCTTCAATAATAAATTCAATAAAACATTTCTAAGCGATCCCGGTGACTCTCGGTCCAATGATCAAAGCACAACACTCACTTCGGGATCAAAGGAGGCAGTTAGATACCACGGGCCGATGATGTTACAGATTTATTCACATGTAACATGTCTACATCACATGTATATCTGTGTTGGTTGTCTGTACATTTATTTTTGTAAGGCTTAGACCGGGTTCACATTTGGCTACGAGTTTGCGCAACATGTTCCGGACTTTTGTTGCGTATTGCGTATGTGGACGATGCTGAACATATATCATTGTTTCAAAATAGGTCGTTGCTAAACTCTACATCATCAATTAACTTGTTGCAGCTCTGGTACACACAAGGACCGATGATGTTACATAAATCATCATCATCAGCCTAATATTAGTCCACTGCTGGACGAAGGCTTCTCCTAGTGAAAGCCATTGAGTCCTGAGGATGAATTTCCCATTGTTGTTAATTCCCATGTCATTACAGACTACGAGCTTGAAAATTCTCCCTCGAATGCGTTTGTGCACCTCCACTAATTTAAAAATATGAAACAACGCATGATTTATAAATAATTAATAATATATACAATGTTTGGAGAAGTCAAAGTATTTCTTGTAAATAGGCAAAATAAAAGCACTTTACAAGTCAAAACATAACAATTTATCAACAAAGAGAATAACATCAATTATTTCAAATAGATCAAATCAATAAAATTAGATACGCTAAGAAGGTATGCTTTTAGGAAATTTCCCTTTCATGTGCTGACAGAGTTGGATCTCGCACAGGAAAAGGAATAGCCTTCTGACTCCACCGGTGCTTTGGAAATACGCCCTTAGAGAAGAGAGCACCAAGAAACTCTACGGGGCTATCATTGTCCCCATTGTTTTCAATTCTTTATATATTTTTAAATGTCATAAATTATAATTATTTTCTGTAAATGACAAATACAAAAGATAAAAGTGCCAATGAGACGACCCACATTCATCAAACTAATAAAAATACAAATGACTAATAAGAAGCCAGACTGGACCCCACAAGCATCACCTGTTCACGAGTATGACGAGCACCAGCCATCACCCCCTCAACCATTTTAGAGGGTAGGGAGTGATCCGGTACACAGAGCCACCGTAAGCCAAGACATTATTTTATTGAGCATAACCATTATAACTAGTTTCTGTGAACCCTTACATTCTAAGTATGTTGTATGAAAACTCATGAGACATCTCAAAAAGCCCTCCGACTGAACATTCAAATCAATAAACACAACATTCACTTAATCTTATCATGGAGCTCGGAGACATTAGGCCATGCATTTTGTCATTAATATAATCTTGTAATATGCTTTGTAAAGATTTACTTTTGACAGAAATGTTCTAACCTATGTATTGATAATTGATCAATGTCGTTAGGTAACTTATTATAAAAGCGTATAGAGTACCCCATATATGAAACACTAACTTTCTTTAACCGAAATCCAGGTACATTAAATTTTCGCGATTATTATATCGTTTTTAAGAGCGATGGTGGCCTAACGGATCTATAGTGCAATTTAGAATCCAATGATACCGGGTTCAAAACCTAGGCTCCGCTTTTCTGAGTTATGTGCGGTTTTCCATCGCTCCGTGCTTCGGAGGGCACGGTAAGTTGTCGGTCCCGACTGTTATTGATTAATAGCAGTCGTTCAGCCATGTCAGAGGCCCTCGGGCGGCCTGAAAAACTCAGACATCAGAGGCCAGCACTACCTCATAGGACAAACAAACAAACAACAGTAAATTCAACAAAATCAGTGTACATAAATATAACGAACGTATCTACAGGTGCGCTGTAAAAATGGCCCACTCAGTTGTACCAATAGTGTCATTCCCGAGGCAGATATATTTAATGGAAACACGTACAGACCTATAATGAGTTTGTAGAAGCAAAAAGTATTTGCCCCGGCTAAGGGCGGCCGCAAATAACTTTTCAATAGACACTGTGTTATGCTAGTAACGAACTTGTTGTAAAGCTAAATGCTCTTTGTCTATTAGATAGATTTTTTTACCAAAGTTGCGAAACACGAACTTTTCTACCAGAAAAGTGGTACCTATCAGGTTCAGTTATGCTGTCTGCATGATTGTCTATGAATACGGCGTTTCTTTTCTAAAATACCTGAGGCTTAGGATAATGGGCGATATTATTCTCCCTTACAAAACATAATATAATACATATCCATGCAAAATTTGTCTATTTTCGACTTGGCGCATTAAATTTAGATTTTCTTCAAGACATATTGTCAACGGTCAGTCATAGAGATTATCTCGGACTAGAGAAAATGGCCCTGCTCGTTTTGTGGCAGTTCTTTTAAATAAAACAAACAAAATATTTTCTTAAAGTTTGTAGAGAATTCGAAAGAGCAATCTAATAAAATTACGACCCACTGCGGCACTCCCGTGGGTTGTGACTTGACTGCAAACAATTCTCTAACGAACCACAGAGGTACGAATCGATCTAAAAACTCATTAATATTGTATGAAGTTGCACAAACATCTTTTTACACTTTACCAAACATAGTTTTATATGCATACACAAACTTTTCCAATTATTTATGGTATAAATAATTGGAAAAGTTATTTATGGTATAAATAATTGGAAAGGTATTTATGGTATAAATTTGTTTAACCGTAGCTGTTTAAATTTTCCCTTCACAAAAAAACTGTTCATCTACACCTTCGAGTGAGATTGAGCAGCTCTGGCTTAGATGGCACAGATACCCAATCATATTATAAATCTGGGGCATAGACTATTTATTAACTCAATGTCATTAATGAATCGTCTTTCAGTGCCATCAATGTATTCATTTGTATTAAAATCCTATTATGTACTAAATATTGTCGCGGGAAAGGGTATATTTTTATCAGACTGCGCAACGCAAAGGCCCGGTTGTGTTTATCAGCTTAAGTATGTATGACTGTTCCTTTGTGGCACTATATAGACCAAACGTGTGGATCGATTTTGATGATTCTTACGTCAATCGTTTTGTCTTAATCTTGCGAGTGCTACTAAAGGCATGACACTAATCAAAATTCAATATGGCGACAACCCGACGCCATAATTATTGTGAAAAAATAATAATAAAAGTCGATAAACTATGTCAAATGGGGTATCATTGAATAGGTATTTGAAGTCATCTTCAGGTTTCTGTTATCATTTTTCATTTCACATTACCATTTAGGATCTATAACGATTTAAAGTTGGTTAGCAACCATTCTCACTAATTCTTATAAATATAAACTAAAAATACATTCTTAATACCATTCTTTAATTTTCATTGATTTTATTCACAAACAACAAATTTGAGAGATCAGGAACTTTATCTACACTCATATCGTAATATCTGGATTATGAACTCAGAAATGGTGGCATAAAGACATACTTTACGCACGGCACGCATTAATAAGAAAAAATAGTAGTTTATGCAACTGTCATATAGGTAATTGGGTTGGGAATTTAAAAAAAAAAAAAAAAAAAAAGTTGGGTTAAAAAAAGTTGTTAGTAGTAATACAGATGAAGATTTGACGCCACCTCGTCAATATCCTCGACCAAAAATAACCGATGATCTACTAACAAATAAGTCAAGGAAAACATACAGCAAAACCTACAAGGAATCTTTGGAGTGGACAATGGAAAATAAAGTTATTTTCAGATAACGTGATACTTGCCAATATGCAGTGCCTAAAAGACAAGTTTACGGCTTCTTCGTTATGTGTGAAATACTCAAAATTATTATGACTATTTTTAATAAATAGTTACCTTTGTTAATCATTTTTGATTTATTAAAAATAGATGAAGATAAAGTAGCGTATGCAACTGCATATAATTAGGTATTAAAACACTCGTGTGATACTATTATCACACTCGGCTAGGCCGAGTGATAAACACGTGTGTTTTAATAACCCTAATTATACGACAGTTGCATAAACTACTATAAAATCACCGAGGTAAGTAATATTTAACTGACCTTATAAACTTATGTCTAAGGCTGGATATTTAAGTCCCGTTGCCAGACAAATTCTAAAACTAACGACGACTACTTGGGTATTCGAAAACTTAATCCACTCTTGTCGAATATTATCTTAGCCTACAGATTTCATAGCAGATAATTTCGACTCGGATTGTTCGGCTATTGTTGATGTTACCGTCAATCTCCAAAATACGTAATATTGGGAACTTACGCGATGTTCTCTAACGGAAGGCGTCGGTCGTTGGAATGTTTATCGTTATTAGCGAAAACTGATTAGAAGTAAGAAGAAGTAAATGGTTTATAGGCCCTGCAAATTAAATTTACACAAAATAGCAACAATAAAAAATAGCATGAGTACATGCGAGTGTACCAAAAGGGTCAGCGCTTAGCAAAAATGACTGGTGCTAGACACTGGACGCTGATTTTATTACTAATTATTACTAAACTCGAAACTAATATTTATCAGAAATAATGCTAAGAATCGTTACTTTTACACTCGTACAAATTGACTTTAACCCTATTATGTACTTCTAAAATGAGTCAGAACGTTGAGGTACAAAACTATTTTTATAGAGTTGACAATGTTGCAAATGAAAATTGCGTGCCTCAAAAGTAGGGTAAAAAGAGTCAATACAGAGTAGGCTCAACAACGCTCCATGTATTGCAATTTGCAGATGTCTATGGGCAGCGGTAACTATTACCATTCTATATTTGTTTCCAATCTATCATTAAAAAAAAGTTAACTAGTTACTTCGTGACGTTACCAGAATTTGGGCATTTACAGTAATATCGATAAATCTCGAACTCGGGCTTCGTGCCCTATTATACATTTATGTATCAAGAGAATCACTGCCCAGAGCGAGGTCGGGAACTTCCAGTATTTATTGTACCTTTTGTTACCAGATCTTGTTGTATAAGATGTTCTTTTTTTATTGAACGTTATTTTTTATTGTGCAGTGGAACTGGATTGTCATCCGTGGCGGACGAACTTTTTAGGGATCATCTGTATTGATTTTTCCTCCTCATTTATTTATCTACTAGTTGTACCTTCGGATTTGCCCGCGTGATCATTATTCTGGGTAAAAAGTATATATTATATTACTAGAGAGCATCGGACGGACGCAATTAAAAATAAATAATAGTTTAAAAAAACTAAAAACACGCTTTATACAGAAAACCAAACTAAAAAATAGAAAATAAATTTTAATAGTGTAATAAGAAAGAAATGTTTTATTTCAAAAAAATCGTGGGGTGCATGGGTCATTTCGATAATATCTTAAAAAGCCCCCCACGCTTTTTTAATTAAAATATTTCTTTCTTATTTACACAATTAAAATTTATTTTCTATTTTTTAGTATGGTTTTCTGTATAAAGCGGAATTATTGCATTGTCATCGGTCTTTGACGGGTGTGCAAAACTTGAATGAAATCTGACCGTTTAAAGTGGGTCAAAATAGCGTCCAAAGGAGTCGGTTACAAACATACAAACATACAAGTGAAGCTAATATAAAGCGTATAAAAAGGTGAAAAATGTAATTCTCGCACGCTTCACTACGCTTCGGTACGCTACGCTACGTTCAGGTCTCGATTAGGTTTTATTATATATTAGCCGTGCCCGCGGCTTCGCCCTCATTGTCATTTCTTTATTTTAAGTACCCTAGGGTACTTAAAATTATTTTTAAAACCATTATTTTTAAATTATCTTCGTTGTACAGACTTTTTCGTACTTATTGCTTTATCATAAGTACTAGCTGTGCCCGCGGCTTCGCCCGCGTTGTCATTTATCTAGGTTAAAAGTACCCCATGTGCCAAATAACCAAACCGAACATACCAATATACCAACATTTGATCAAAGTTCCTTCAGCCGTCAATAAGTTTTTTATCGATTGCTCGGCTTCTACTCATTGGATTGAGATACCAATTTTTTAAGTTAAACCTAAGCCTTCCAACACTGAAAACCGCATCGATATCGGTTCAGTAGTTTTTACGTGATGCACGAACAAACATACAGACAAACAAATAAACAGAAAGACACGAGTAATCCTTGGCATCACCATCGGTTCAGTAGTTTTTACGTGATGCACGAACAAACAAATATTATTCGGCTGTTATTGATTAATAGCAGTCGTTCAGCCATGTCAGAGGCCCTCGGGTGGCTTAACAAACTCTGAAATCAGAGGCCAGCACTACCTCATACGACAAACAAACAAAAAAACAAAACATATATGTTTACAATGCCTTATTAATTACTTTCAAAGTTGCAAATGGCCAAAACCGGTGCACTGGCCAGAACCGGGGCTCTTGCCTTACCCTAAACCATATTTTTTTGTGCAGACTTTTTCGTACTTATTGCTCAATTATAAGTATAGAATACAACTTTCGAGAAAAATTTGCTAAATGATGGTGAAAATTGCATCAAAATCAGTTGCGGGTTTAGGAAGAGTAGGGGATCTACAGACAGACAGGTAGACGCGGAAAGCGACTTTGTTTTATACACGTAGAGAAGAGATTTAATATAGCCCTATACTTTACAATGGATTAGTAGTTTCTACGTGATTCACGAACACTGAGACAGACAGACGCGATTTATGAAAGTGTTAGATTCTTGTTCAATAGCTTATTTTAAATCCTCGACACATTTTTTTAAAGTTGTCATCTCTGAGCAGACATTTTGTTACATACTGCGTAATTATAAGTACCTACACATGGATATAAGGATTAATATGTATGTATGTCTGTTCCTTTGTGGTACTATATAGACCAAACCCGATTTTGATGATTCTTACTACAATCGGTTTTTGCTACTAAAGACATGTCATATTTATATCAAAATTCAAGATGGCGACAAACAGACGCCAAATTGTGAAAAAGAATAAAGCGAAAGCCGACGAAATATGTCAAGTGCGGTATCATTGAAAAGGTATTTGAAAATTATCTATCATTGATTTTCATTTCGAATGACCATTTAGGATCTATAACGATTTAAAGTTGGTTCACACAAATTTTTACACGAATGCCAAAAAAAGGAGTATAATGATTTTAGAATTCATGTATGTATGTATGTATGTATGTATGTATGTATGTAAGCAAGCATGTATGTATGTATGTATGTATGTATGTATGTATGTATGTATGTAAGTAAGTTTGTATGTGGGTTTCTTTATTCCACTATAACTTTTAAATGTCTGAACAGATTTAGACGTATTAGGTACCGTTACCCCCCGGAAATAAAAGAAGGGCTATGTATTCAAACTTAAAATTTGCTCCGATTTTCACAAGCGAGGTATCAATCGATTCGAATTTATTGCAAAAGTGTTATAGGCTCATAGCCTATTTTTTACAGTCAGATAGTCAGCAGTCAGGTTTAAGATTTTGAAAATATGTCTTGTTAGTGCTCATTCTGCGGCGCTTTTTTTTGATACTACCGATTGTAGCATCAACGATGCCGTTTTAGAAACGAATAAAATAAAAAAAAAATACTCGTATATACTGCATCTAATCCCAACTTATATTGAATGGTAGGTTCTTAATACAGCCATCAGTTTTATTATCCGAGTTTTGAGAGCAACCATCGACTTTATCGTGAGAATCTACTAACATGACTATTATCAAAGAATAAATAAAAGTACCAGCTATTCTACCTATAGCCAGTACCGTTAAATGTTGGGAAATGGTAACTGTTAGGTATGACAAGTAATTTTAACTAACGAAGCCATAGAAGTCGTAGAAGTCAGTGAGAAAGCTATTGTTTAGGAATAATTATTGTGAGTATGCGGGCGTTTACTGTTTGTCTATGCTGTTGTCTCCTTGTCAGACTATTTTCTACTAGGATAAATATTATACATGCAACACAATACAATAACTCTTTATTGAACACATTACAATAAAAAAAAACAACATAACAGTAATGATACATAAAATCTAATGTTGTACAATAGGCGGACTTATCGCTATTTGCAATTTCTTACAGGCTACCTTTGGATGGACAGGAATATAAAATAAACATTGCGGTCAGTGATGGAGACTTACTTTGGAACAAAAAAGTTAAAAGATAAATAAAAACAACTATATAACTTAATATTTGTAAACATACTAACATATGTGTTATCATAAATTTTATTAAACACATAAATATATATACTATAATTGAATAATATAACATATATATTGGCAAATTTATAATATAATATATAAATATACATAAATAAATAGCATGTTCACAAAGGAATAGTGCATAAATTATGTAAGAATAACATAGTATCCAGCTTTATGACAAGTAGTGCTTCTTCACCATGTCTTTGAAGACAGCTATCGACTTAGCTTTTCTAATGTTGATGGGCAAAGCATTCCACAGTCTTACAGCCCGTTTAGTAAAAGAGTTGTGATAACACATCGTAGATTGGTCAGGCACTTTCAACTGCAGAGTATTGGTGGAACGAAGAATACAGGAATGGGAAAGATGAAGGAACTCAAATCGCTCTTTAAGATAGGGAGGGGTCGATGGATTAAATAGGACACTGTACAGAAGAGAGAGGGCATGAGTATCCCGGCGACGTCGGATTGGTAACCATTTGAGCTTTGTGCGAAAATCAGATACATGGTCATACTTGCGTAAGCCAAAAACAAACCGAATGCAAAAGTTTTGTAAGCGCTCTAGCTTATTTAGCTGTTCTTCGGTTAAGTCCAAATAGCAGGCGTCGGCGTAGTTGAGTAAAGGCAGCAGAAGAGACTGTGCTAGAGCAAGTTTGGTGGTAGTGGGAAGAAAATTGCGCAGTCTTCTAAGTGAACCCGCTGACGCATAAACTTTACGGCTTACCTCACTTAACTGTTGTCCCCAAGATAGTTGTCTATCAATAAGCACACCCAAGTTTTTAACAGTTTCACTTATTTGACTTAACTTTTTAATACCTAACTTACTCGTAGTATCTATCTTCTATCTATGTATGCTTATAATAAATCTGTAAGTAAAAAGTATGTACAAAGAAAATAATAAAAAAATGGTCTAGGAGACTTAGTAAACATAATATAACGGTTTTTTTAAGTGGTGTGTGTCTGTCTATCTGTTTGTCTGTTCACGCATAACGTTAAAACTACTTGACCGATTGCGATGCGATTTTCACTGTTAGATAGGTTATGGTTTAACTTAAAAACGGGTGTATTGTTATCTCAATCTGATGAGCAGAAGCCGAGGAATCGATAAAAAACGATTTGATTTCTAAACGAAGTTTTATTGGTACTTTTGGTTCTGGAATAACACGTATAGGATCCTCAAATCTCAAAAGAGCCGCGGGCAAAGCTAGTTTGTAATAAAAGTATTCACAAGTAGTACACTGTTCCATACTATCTCGATGTTTCTATTCTCTAAACCTCAGTCAAGAAGTTAGTAAGTACGTATTACGTACGTACCTGCGTTTGTATGCCATTACAGGCTTATACTCGTATGTATAGTCCAAGTGTATGCCATTACAGGCTTATAGGTATAGTCCAAGTGTTCTAGTCCAGTACCAGTTGGCAGCGTTCCCTTTCGTTGCTGGCAGCAGTGCCCCGCTGAATTGCAATGCTAATATATTAAATTTTGTCAATGAGTTAGTACATTTTTTTATCAGGCAGGAGCTAAAGGCTCAAAGCGAGCGCTCGTGCAGAACCAGATTTTTGTATAGTGTAAGAGTTACCGCTCGTATTTCACCTTTAATTAACTAACAACAGTACTAAATAAAAATGTAGCTAACTACATGAAACCGTTGGGCAACCCACATGCCATTACAGGCTTATAGGTATAGTCCAAGAGTATGCCATTACAGGCTTATAGGTATATTCCAAGAGTATGCTATTACAGGCGTATAGTCCAAGTCTATGGCATTACAGGCTAATAGGGTATAGTCCAAATGTATGCCATTACATGCTTATACTCGTAAGTATAGTCCAAGTGAGTGCAATTATAGTCTTATAGGTATAGTCCAAGTGTTCTAGTCCACTACCAGTTTGCAGCGTTCCCAACATGCCAGCGGCATTGCCCCGCTGAATTTTAATGCTAATTCGATGTGCCGATTAATTAGTACCAGCATTTTGGACACGCGTCGCAACTATCAGGAATGTTTTAAAGTTGTACGAAAATCTGCACAGGATTTCATTTAATTTATTTAATTTTGTAGATTGATTTACAAGGTTGCGGACAGTTGCTTCTGTTTTTACCCGACTGAGCGGAGGGTATAGTGTTTATCAGCCTATGTTTGTTTGTTCCTTTGTGGCACTATATAGACCAAACAGGTGGACCGATTTTGATGATTCTTACGCTAATCGATTTGTCTTAATCTTGCAAATGCTACTAAAGACATGACAGTAATCAAAATTCTATATGGCGACAACAATAACAATATTGTGAAAAAAAAACGTCGAACTATGTTAAGTGGGTTATCATTGAATAGGTCTTCGAAAATCATCTCTAGGTTTTTTTTTATCATTTTTCATTTTGAATGACCATTTAGAATCTATAACGATTTAAAGTTCACAATTGCGTTTTTTCATTGTGCGTAATCTTTCTCGTTCGAAGATGTTGCGCGCGTATCTGTAAGTTTTTCATCATCAAGCAAATGTTTACATCAAAAACTTTCAGTCGCTACCATTTTCATCCTTATTTTTTCGATTGCCTCTTGTGGTCGAGCTGCTTGCTCTAATTGGATGGCGGTTTTGGGCACGAGCCAATTTTAAATTAGCTTTAATTTACTTCGATACAGAACCTACATACGTTTTACAGCAGGGTTATATACAAATCTCATCTAAAAACGTGGGTGAATGACCTATTTAATTTGTGTTAGTATTTTTTAAACAGAAATGGTCTCCAGCACTAAGGTCATCAGAAACGAAAACAGTGGCTAAGGACTGGCTATGGATATCTAATTATCGTATTTTCTGGGAAAATGCTTGTCTGTCTTCGTGTGTGTGTGTGTGTGTGTGTAGTAGAAACGTAAGTAGGTACGTAGACGCAGCGAAAGTATATTTTTCAGGCGCATTCCCAATGTTGTAGGTGAAGATAGCATTGTATAACTGCCTCGCTCACTCGCTTTCATTTTTCGCATATTCTATCTCGCTCTTACTTTACTATGCAGTTTTATCTCTACAAAAGTACCTGCGCAATCGTTCACAGAGCCTAACTTCACAAACATTTAGTTGACCGAGCGAGCGCGAAGCCCGAGCGAAGCGTCTCCGTTTCAGCTTGGGCAAAAAATATTTTTTATGTGCGGATGTCTGTCCGGTTGTTCTCCTGTACAGGTCGCATTTCTCAACCGATCTAGATGAAACTTGGTATAGAAATTAAACGAATGTTTAGTCTTTTCTTTTTTTATTTGAAAGGTAGTTACTTTAAGTTGGTCTCATATAAATTTGGTGAAGATGTGATGAGGATCTTCAGCGTGATGAGCAGAACAGCTCCTCAAAATGCAGTTTTAGGTTTCTACCAATGGAATCAATCCTTTATTTATTTATTTAAATTGCACAATGTACAAACATTCGTAGCTATACTTATGAATAAGACACAAATTATTTGTAAGTACAAAGACCCTGGTAGGGTGTCGCAAATATATAGAGAGGGAACAATTCTTATTACTTGGTAAGTACTTACACTAAATTATATAAAGGTTTACCTACTAAGTTGGGATTGATGAAGCACCTTGGCTATTAATGTTAGTTTTACAATAAGTTAATCAGATGGCGCTGCTATGCACTGCTAAATTGTTTGCAAAATAGTGAGTGCTCGCGAAGTCTGCAGCTCACAGAGCCACTAGTAATAATCTTTTCATATCATCTATTCGAAAAACGCTGATTGGTTCTTTGATATGTGGGAGCAAAGTTGTTCTTTTCTGTTCAAGACTTTTAGAGAAGGCAGTAATGAGCTTTGAATTTGGAACGTGAATTTTGTTCATAGGTTCCCATGGCGTGCTGTCTGTATTTGAAAAAATAATCATGTAAATATACGGAGAGGAGGAAAAAATTAAAAGCGCGCAAGTTACGATACCATCGACAGGAATATTGACAATGTAAAAACTAAATAATTTCATGAAAATGCAAGTGTAGCGAAAGTATTATACTACTAACATCTAAAAGTACTACGCAATAAATGTGATTCAGAATCTATTACCAACTAAATCCCGGGGAAAATATTTTAAATATTATAACAATTTTATCGACTGGGAAAATGCAAAAGAAGCGAAGTATTTTTGGGAAACTTGTACCTATTTTTAAGAATTACCTTACATATGTCAGCAATTTTCACACGCTGGCGGCCAGTACCAATATTGACATTCAAATCGACTTGACTTTTTTAACGTATTTGTGTTGTTATCAAATTGACATAACAGCCAGTGAAAGTTTAATTCATATAATCATGCTCAAAGCAAAAGTTTTTCTCGTGAGCTTCCTTTCCACCACATATTTTTGGGTCTTTTGGCCTTTTTCGGACTGATTATAAGTTTGCAGGGGTCCTTATTACGCGCTTAGCTTCTATGTAGATCTGTACTGCTATGATCTGTGGTATTTCTCAAAAAATAGGAGTATTTTTTGGATTGTTACCTCATATAATTACCTTATATAAGTGCATATCCGGGATTTATTGAACCCATATCCGGGATTTATTGAACCGATTTGGATGGTTTTTTTTATCTGAAAAGGACAAAAAGACCTCCACGGTGGTCCCAAATAAAATTCATAGAAATTAAGTAGCATTTCAGGAGACAGTTTTTGTTTCAAATACGAGTAGGTATATACATATATTATAATCTAATCCTTTTAACCCAAGTACAGCGAAGCAAGGGAAGGGTAATGAGTTTAACAGTATGTTATATGTGTATGTGGATGTTCTACCATAGCGTCGCCCCTATTGGTCCGATTATAACAAGCAAGGTATCAATCGATTCGTCCTTACTTATAGAGCAGTAAGCGTAAAAAGAGTGTATGGTTTGTAGCATGTTTGTGAGTTTCTTTATTCCGCCATAACTTTTAAATGCCTGAACAGATTTAAACGTATGGGGTATCGTTAAAATCCTAACAACCCCCCAGAGTAACATATGATAAAAAAAAAAACGGTATGTTGGCAGTGTGGCTTAATTTTCGAATTCGAGAAAAATACTTACATTTTTACAATATGGGTATCAAATTGAAGGCCCTTTAT
Organism: Alsophila aescularia; assembly: GCA_946251855.1. Classification (NCBI taxonomy): domain Eukaryota; kingdom Metazoa; phylum Arthropoda; class Insecta; order Lepidoptera; family Geometridae; genus Alsophila; species Alsophila aescularia. The sequence continues at coordinate 7,352,874 of OX276380.1, read as the reverse complement.
AAGAAAATTCCAACAGTATATAATTTAATGACAAAAGCTCTTTTTAGCATGGCAGGCGTGTTTTTTTAGCTTTTAAGCTAGTTACCCGACTGTAGTCGGGTTTTACTTTTTGAACTTATGTTTAGTTGTTTTCCACTGAGCAGCTGCAACATCCAGTAACATCGTTAAGTTGTTGATTCAGTTACGCGTCTACCGACGCTTACCACCTGGTGCCCGACAGATTCTTGGCTTTTCTTTTTATCCGTTCATTTCTTTCGCCGTTTACAAGATGAGCCCACGCCGTCATTTCTCTAACAACGTAGACACAAATTAAATCATAGTAACGACGAGGTGAAGGATCTCTCAAACGAACGTCATGGGAACATACTAAACAAAGGCTATACTGGTTTTAGTTGTTTCTTGTAATAATTATCTATACCATCTATATCTTTTATATCTTTCCGAACATACAAAAAAAATATGAAGTGTCTGTGTGCAATGTCAAAATAACAGCTTTTTACTAAATGTATATGAAAACATTCAACAAAAACATATTTTTTTTGTCCATCTGTGTTTGTTCCGGTAATCTCCGGAACGGCTGAACCGATTTTGACAGGGCTTTCACTGGCAGATAGCTGGTGTTTTAAGAAGTAACTGAGGCTACTTTTATTTTAGAAAAAGAATTAGGGTTCCGCGGAAGAAAATAAAAACCCTTGAATTTATGACGTGCGTGCCCCACGCGCACCCCGCTGCTGTTGGATGGGAATGGGGGAGGGAGGGCGGTAAGGGGGAGGGGGGGGGGGGGGGAAAGACGCATGGGTTAAGGAGGAGGGAGGGAGGCGCAAAATTTGAAAGTAAACACGGAATTAGATTGGCTCTGTAAGAGTTCATAGCAAAAGGCATGTTTGTATCCTGTGTGTGTGTAGTAGAAAGTAGTTACCTCATGCTGACCAAAAAGGTTTAAAAAAAGTCGAATTCCTTAAAGCCAAACAAACGAGAAAAGAATGTTTGTTTGTTTGTCGTATAAGGTAGTGCTGGCCTCTGATGTCAGAGTTTATCAAGCCGCCCGAGGGCCTCTGACATGGCTTAACGACTGCTATTAATCAATAACAGCCGGGGCCGACAGCTTAACGTGCCCTCCGAAGCATGGAGCGATGGAAAACCGCACATAACTTAGAAAAGTCATTGGTGCGGAGCCTAGGTTTTGAACCCGGTGTCGTTGGATTCTAAATTGCACTATAGAACCGTTAGGCCACCATCGCGCTCGAGTAAAGAATGGCAGCTATGTATGTATGGAAAGGTTGATAATTTGTGATACACAAATTAATCACAAAAACTGGATTGTTTTTGAATCTTCATGAGAACTTGACAGAATTTACACGATTAACAAAATCAAGATCTTGCTGTGATGTGGCGGCCGATCGGCATAGAATAGTGTGTGTGCGCACCATGTGCATGGGAAGCCTCACTTGTGGGTACGAGAGGATTGTTAAATCTTGGATGCTTCACTTTCCATTTGGCGGTGTGGACTCCGTTATGTTTTAAACCTTCTTGATGCTGATGATGATTATAATAATCTTTCTTTACCTATAAACAGTACTGTGACAACGCACAGCCTAATCCAGTTGACTAAAAGACTTGAAATTTGGATGAAATATTCCTTCAGTTTCCTAGAGTTGCACTAAAGAGGGATGTTTTGAAATTCCCTCCCTAAGTGGTGGTGGTACAGAATGCAAGCGGGTAAAAAGGAAGAACGCAGCTAGTTATTTTTTTATGTATAATTGTATCAATATTTAAAAAATAAGATGAATGAAAAAAAATTTTTTTTTTTAATAATTATGTAGTAAAATGTTTTATCTGTTACAGGTACGTATTATTTATGCTGTTAAATACCAAGACTCGTCAAAATAAACAAAAATGAAGAAATCTCGTACTAAAAATGTAAGTATTTATTTTAAAAGAAAACAAGGCGAACACTTCTTACCGAACCTTATCTTACGAAATCGTTTTACTCAGCAAAATCGGATTTGATACATCAAGTATTTTTGCTGTACATTCATAACAGGATCACCAGATTGAGAAATCTTTAAGGCACCATTTCAAGACGTGAGTTTTTCGAAAAGTTTAATATAGATTTACTGTACAAGTTCATAAAAGGCCTATAGGCAATTAGTCTCTACCTAGACAGGGGGCGTTCGATTACACCGGGAGAGCTGCGTGTCCAAAGTAGGATGGGTCTTACAAAATGCATGGAAACTTCCAGCAACGTGCGTTGGGCTGGCTTGATAAATCATGTACTAGTATCACCTACAGGATACACACTCTCATTCTCTCTAAAAAAAACTAAGGGTCCTCCTTAGTATTTTTTCATAATTTTCTTCATAATCACAGTACAAAGGCAAATTAAAACTTACTTTCGACTGATGAAAATGAGTTTGACATCGTTGGCCAAAAATTTGCTCGTGGAATAGAGCCCTAAGATACCTTTCGAGAGTGTCGAGTGAGACGTATCTATCTACCTGTAAACGAAATTCTTTTAGTTGAGGAATGTTCTCATAAAGTATTTTTTATTTCACATTTTGTATGGATGAAAGAAATGCACGGGCGTCTGGTTCAGGATTTATTCGGCCGAGTTTCTCTTATGTTCAAAAAGGTGCTTTTTATACCGAGATAATAGGGGATGTTTGGAAAAATATTATGTTTGGGCGGAAACGGGAATAATCGCTGTTTTTTTCCATAGTAATTCCTTTTGAAAAATATTTTAAATGGTTAAAACGAGGAGGTTCTTATGTCGACCGTAAGAAGATATGTTTTTTGTGAATACCTATTTCTGAACCGGTTTGGAGGTTCTTCTTTATTCGAAAAGATAACCCTGCGGTATTCTATAAATTTCACAAAAATCGGTTCAGTAGTTTTTTAGTAAAACCATTTGAGGTTGATTTTGTTGGTCCTAAGAATGATTTAATTACGTGAAGACTTTGAGACAATGAGCGTTTTTGATATTTCATTAAGAAATTTATGACGTATACTAAATACCTAGCAGTAGGAAAGTTTTGTACAAATATTTATATAAAGTACTGGCGACCCGCCAGGGCTTCGCACGTGTAGATAGATAGAAAGATATATTAGTACCTTACTTGACATATTTTAATATATAATAATAATAATTTATTTCATTTCCAGGCAATAGTACATTAGTTAATTAAAATTAATACTTATTGATCTTTTACCAATTAATCTTAATAATAATTATATCTTAAGTTTGCTACGGGCCCAAACTAGGCTATGCCTGTATCTTGGGTACCCATATATATATATATATATATGTCATATGTATTTGTCGGTACTCGCTAATTATGTAGCTTTCTATGAGTGAAAGATTGTTAAGAAAGATTTCATTACAAAAAACATTTAAAATTCAAAAAAAAAGGTTTTCTGTACTTACATTATTACTGTAAATGGCGTAGGTATGTTCCTTGCACTGAAAATCATAACTCGGCGGCCACAAACAATATTCGCCAGTCCGCTAGATAAAGATACGACGCAAACAACTTGCCACATCAGCACCCAGCAACTTAGAGGTCATCGCACCGGTAATCAGCAACTCTGGTTGCCACAACAGCAAAAACAAGCCATGAGTTGTCACACTTGTCACACCAGGGTCGTGATTATCGGTTCATACGAGATAAGCATTCATACGAGATGATGTCACATCTCCATACTTCGAAAAATTTGTGCCTTACTGGACGTGACGTCATCTCGTATGAAAGTCGCAATCCACGCGTCCGAGAATTGCCCTAAGCAACTAACCTGCAACTTGGGTTGCCACACCACCAACCCAACTTGCAATAATGTCTGCAACTTGCAATACCAAATACCAGCAACTAAAGTTGCAGATGCAGTAAAAAATAAGTAAAAAAGTAAGTGTTCATAACACTTGGAACGTTTGTGCTGCATAATCTGTACTGTTAACATTTGTGTTACAGACTTCCTGGCCTATTCGTGATTTTTCGTCCGAGCCTAAAGTTTCACTGCTAAATAGGCATACCCTCAGACAAAATTTTACTAATAATATTTAGTCAGAGGGCATACCAAAAATGCAACTAAATATTGCAAAAAAAAAACTTTTAGATTTCGTAATTTTGTCCATGTCTGTGATTTATTACCACGTCATGACGTCACCCTCAGTTTTAGATGTTAGGCGTCACTCATCATTCATCTAATTTATAGTATGCATTCATAAAATACGCTCAAAGAACATTCTTTACACGGCTAGCCTCTTTTTCAAACAGGCGTTAATTTACGCTCTCTCATTAGCGAAGTCTTTGCCACCGCATCATAGAATAGCAAAGAGCACGTACACGTGTATTTACCAAGACGCCATAGTTTACTATACATACCAGGGTTTTTAACCGGTGCCACAGATTAACAATTAGTGTGTAGGGAAGTTAGCCACAGTATAGTAAACAGATTGTAGGACGTGAACTTGCGGTTAGAGACCGCTGCAACGGTGTTGAACCATCAAAGCAACTTGTAAGTATTTATGAAACCCTGGTACTTGATCCCGTTATGGAATACGTTTAGCGGGATGGAAATTAGCCTTTGCGCATTAGATAAAATACCTAATAATGGAAAGGTATGAAAGGGTAAAACTACCAAGTACCCAAATACCAAGTAAATTATAGGTAAGGAAGAAATGGAAGGACCAAATTCTTTGCATCGTTGCACAGAGAAAGTCTCAGCTAAAAGTATCGAAGCGGAACAAACGTAGAAGAATTCATTTTTTAAGGATTGTGCTAATTACGAAGTACCAGAAACTAGCTAGCTCACACCACGGCTTTTACTTTTTTTTCTTACTTTAGCATTTTATACACATCATAACTTAAAAAAAAAACGCCGGCTAGCGTAATTCAAAATCTTTGGCAGCAACGCAACGCCAAGCAAGGTTGAATCACGCGTGCTATGCGGAACGCTCGTGGTGCTTTTTGACAGACTTATTTTTCGTTTCCACGCCAACATCATTCCGTTCCGTTTTTAGACGAAAAGTTTGATACCTTTGGTTAAATTGTTGTAATTTTTGTAGGGCTCTCAAAAATAAAATACAGGTCATATACTCGCTAAATTAGCTTTCTATAGGTGAAAGAATTTTTAAAACAGGTTCATTTTTTTTTGAGTTTATCCTTTACGAGAATTAGTGCTATTGCAATCCTACTACCGCCAGTATGTAAACTGGTGATGGGCTGTATAACTACCTCTAGTATGCCTTAATTGTATTCTATGTCTATGGTTGTCTATTTTAGGTAGTTATATTCAGTAGTAGTCAACAAAGGCACTTCCCAAAAAATATACAAGCTTTATTATTGTTTAATGTTGGCAGACTGCAATTCCTTATTTTTAATCCATACCAATATATAAAAGTGAAACGTTGTCTGTTTAGTTGTTTGTTTATTTGGGGAGCTTTCACGCGATAACGGCTGGACGGATTTTGATGAAAATTGTAATGGAGATAGCTTATACCCTAAAATAAAACAGAATATTTTTATTCCGGAAAATTGTAAGTTTCCACGGGAAAACTGGAAAATGTTGATTTCCCTCTGTAAGGAACGGGGTTGCCATGGAAACGAAATAACAAGTCTGTCAAAAAACTTAAAGAGCATACCTACTTTTGTATTGGATTTTAATATCCTAGAAGAACATAGGATGTTTTTTTTCGCGATAAACTGTAGTCCGCGCGGACGAAGTCGCGGGCGGGAAAGCTAGTTATAAACTGTAGTCCGCGCTGACGAAGTCGCGGGCGGGAAAGCTAGTTATAAACTGTAGTTCGCGCTGACGAAGTCGCGGGCGGGAAAGCTAGTTATAAACTGTAGTCCGCGCTGACGAAGTCGCGGGCGGGAAAGCTAGTTATAAGTAGTACCTATAGTTAAACAAACGCTTTTGAGAGGCACTTATAATTACAGCACCGAATTATAAACTTCTTAAACGAGTTAAAAGCGCAAACAAATTATACTTGTTAGTCGTAATTAAGTTCCATCCAACATGCGGACTCTAAGACGTTTGTATAATCTTAATCCTTGAATCTTTTGACTAAAATTCGGTTTGGTTTAGTTTTACTTAAACAGAGGAGTTAAATTGGACCAACTAACTAGCCATTGGTGTCTCGCAAGTCACAGCACAATAGTACATGCAGGAATTGAAATTTCAGGTCCATTTTGAGTTAGAGGGCAAACCCTCCAGAAAAGCCTTTGGTAGAACTAACAAGGTCTGCCTTTTCTTCTAAGAATTGTACAATTTTGAGCACCTAGCTAAAATATTAATTGGTGCTCACAGGAAAATAATAATATTAATTGGTGCTCACAGGAAAATAATAATATTAATTGGTGCTCACAGGAAAATAATAATATTAATTGGTGCTCACAGGAAAATAATAATATTAATTGGTGCTCACAGGAAAATAATAATATTGTATATATTACTGCCGTTATATGGCGAAAAAACTTATCGATTGCTCGGCTTCTACATTGATTGAGATATAAAGTACCCCAGTTTTTAAGTCCAAACATAAGCTACCCAACAGTGAAAACCGCATTGCAATCGACCCAGTAGATTTACGTGATGCGCGAACAAACAAACAGACACGAATTATTTAAATGTTATATTCGTGTTTAGTAGCCTATTTTAAGCTTTATTATAAGTATAGATAGAAGATAGAAGAATATATAGATAGGTAACTTCTCTCTCCCAAATAGAATAACCAAACCAACTAAGCCAAGTCAAACCATGGCTACGACTGCAACATTACATATCGTATAGTCCAAGCAGCCGTTTCCCCCGTTCCGTCGTATTGAAGCTTTTACCGTGAAACTGGGATACGTCGTGAGTAAAAGCTTGTTGTAGTAGTGCTCTAAATTCTTTAAATTAAGCGGTACATTGCGTTCTCGACTGTTTACAGTTAGAACAATGTTGAAGGCACTTCTCTAAAGCTATAGTAACTGTTGAGTAAAAATGTCACAACCAGTTGTAGAATTTTCAGTAGAACATAAACCATGCGTGCTGTTTTGTTTTCGTCGTACTACGGATGAGTATAACGCTGAAGTACAACTCACAAGAAGTATTATTTCGTGTAGGTAGACTCGAAAAGTAAAGATTTCAAAGCATAACAATCTTGTTACTTTGAACAAGGAAGATCTTGCCTTGTAGTCTATCTATACTATACAAGTATACACAAATGAAACTTCAACAAAGTTAATTAATTTAGAACAAACTTGTAACTTACGTTCGTAAGTACTTAAAAATATATAATTCATTAGAAAAACATTACTTTTCTAAAGCTTATACACAATAAAACTTTTACAATAAAATTTATTACAATAAAATTAAGAAATAATGCGTATGTAAGTGCTAATTAGAAATATGTACTGTTATGATTATGACCAATAAATCTGCACCAGGGCGGAACTTAATGCCGATTATTATCTCTGAAATCTCATATATAACTTGCCATATTTGCTTATATTTAGCTCGATGTTGCTAATATATTACTTCTGTTAGACAATAAACATTATCGTAAGTTAGTTATGAAACAATTTCATAATCAAAATGTATAGTTACTGTAGAAAACAGCACTTCAATGTGTTATTTCATAATAACGAATTGAAGATTGCTGAATCCAATGGCACATTGCACAAATATATTTCAATAATGCTCTGTACTCTTTGTAATGTCTATTATTATGATTGGGTCAATCTATTATAATCCCATTGTGTTAAGAGCTATTGCGTTGCGATCATTGTTATGTGATTAATTGAATAATTGGGGTTTTAAGCAGTTGGTAATATATCACTAAGGTCGTTTGGAATTGTTTTGAATCTAGACCACATTGTCCACATGTTTCTAGTTACATTTAATTAGTCTCTTAGGTTAGCTACCGTTAACATTAAGATGGAATTATGCATTCAATTTGTTAGAACCTAATCTCTAAATATCTTATTCGCCAATACGAATAAATCTATATGTTATAAAGATAGCAGTAAGTACCAAAAAGCCTGTATAAAGAAAATAATTTAAAAAAAGTTCTAGGGTACTTAAAATAGGCTACTGAACATGAATATAACATGTTTATAACTCGTTTCTGCCTGTTTGTCTGTTCGCGCATCACGTGAAAACTATTGGACCGATTGCGATGCAGTTCTCTGTTGGATAGCTTAGGGTTTGACTTTAAAACTAGTGTACTCGGTATCCTAATCCGATGATAAGAAGCCGAGAAATCGATAAAAAACTGTTATAAACTATAACTAAATTTGGTATTTTGTATCTTATAGGTACTTTTGCTCCTGGAATAACATGTAGGTTACTTTTAACTAGTATTATCATCAATTGTCTTAATTCCAATATGATTTAAATTCAAGATGAATGAAACTTTGCTAATTTCTGATCGATTTCCCAACTAAGACCACATAATCACTTAAAACAGGTGAAACAGATAACTTTCCTTCTCACTTTGCCCATACGTTCAAGTTTAACGTCAACGTAAATAATTTTATGCGTTCATAAGAACAAGAAAGGTTGTCTGTAAACGATGTATTTTATTTTTCGCTTCTCCTAAATCATAAACCGAGGCGTCAAAGTAAAAAAGCTATGTTTACAATGTTACCAAAAGCAACCAAAGAGTCGTCGAGTGTGGAACGATAACGAATTCCCGATCCTGCCGCGTCGCCCATAAAATGTAATCTGCAGGTCTCATCGGGAAACGCTCTCATCCGCCTTTTCTTGAGACGTAGACGTTCCGGAAATATTTTGTTAGCTTTATGTATAAGTTTGTAATTTATGGTGAGCTTAGTGTACTGGTTGCTATACATTTATGAAAGTTTAAAGCTTTTACGTTCGTTCAGTATCTCCAGGCACGCGTTTTCTTGAGTATTATTTTATTTCATTGACGAAATTCTTAAGACATCGGTATTAATATGCGTTTTGTATAGTACTTACGTAGTCTTTCTGTATTATGATATTCATTCATATTTATCAATACAGGTAAAAAATTATTTTTTATTTATAATCGACTTCTAAAAGGAGGAGGTTCTCAAATCGACTGTTATATTGTAGGTATGTTTGTTACCTAATTTCTCTGAAAAAAAAAAACTGGACTGAATTGGATAATATTTTTTGTTTGAAAGTTTAAATATATAAGCCTTTACGCCGATAAGGTCCCATTTGTTTTACCAAAATTGTTTCAGTTGTATTTTAGTAGGAGGTTATGCATGATTTCTGAACCAATTTAAAATATTCTTGTTTGATTTAAAAGGGTAGACTTTAATTGAAGTCTTATATCAGTTTCATGAAAAAATGATTAGTTTTATTATTAGTAAATCGATTTGTTTTGGTATTTATATTCTCTCATATTTTAGGGATTTCTAAACCGAATTAATTAGTTATTTTGTACATGAAAGCAACCTACAGTTTGGTACTGTATAAATTTCATCAAAATTGGTTTAGTAGTTCATTACAAGTTTTTATTTAACTCACTGTGTTAGTATGGTTGCGAACAATCTTGCAAATTAGTTTTGAACTACTATACGACGATCAATAAAGCTGATGTTGTGATGACAATACAATATGATGGTACTATTGAGCTGGTCTGATGATGGAGTACCTAGGAAGGTAGTCACAGGAACTCAACAACCAAAAACATAAAGTTGATTTCATTTTTTCGGTATTATATTTTTATTGCTCTCAAATTAGTGAGCACACAAATTAGATATGCGATCTTCTTCCCTTAATTATGTTTCGTTGTTTAAATTCTTCACAGACTCCAAGTTGGAATATTCATTAAGAATTTTACCTTGTTCATATTGTTGGGGCAAAATGGTCTGAGCATTTCGATCGAATGAATATTTCAGCATCAATTCGCTGTTTGTGAAGACGCAGCCACAAGCTATCCTTGAGCGTCCAAGCCGAGACAACTTCTATTGCCAGCTCCACTTGCGGTTTACAATTTGGCTTACAGCACAGAATATATAATATTACTACGTGCTTGGTTTGAGCGTGCGAAACAAGCTATAAACATAGCCGACAGTTCAGTTTAACCCGTACAACGCTTTTGTTGTATTTTATTATGTGTAGTGACCGGTGGAGTGCGCAAAATGAACTTTGGTAACAATTTTCAATACGTTCAGCTTAATTAATTATTAAGTTTGTAATAGGTACCAGATAGTTAGTAGAGTTCCGTAAAAAGAGACCTTTCAAAATAGTATTTCGAAGCCCAACTCACTAACTCACCTCCTGTCACTTTGACACCTGTCACTTTGACACCTGTCACTTTGACACCTGTCACTTTGACACCTGTCACTTTTAACCAGCCCAACAACTGTCTACCTTGACACGTGTACTTTTGACACCTGCTAATCTTTGCGACTCTGGTGTTCTGCTATTATAGTCTGGTATTTTGTGCCATTTAAGTTCTGCTGTGGGGGATACTGAACATCCCAGCTGGAAGGTTGGTTTCATCCTAATCTAATAAAATTATAAATATACCTACGTGACTGTAGGCTGAATTAGAGCTTAACCGTAAACTTAACTATTGTTTACATACATCGGCTAAGCATGCAAAAGGTGGCATATCCAACATCTGCTATGCATCGAAGCGACACTCCAAGGATGAAACATATAAGTACTATAGTAGATTATGTAATACTAGATGTACCCGTGGCTTTGCAAGTGTTTTAAATTTGGCACCCCCTTAGGGATGTTATTCCGAAAAATCGCATCAACATATAAATAAGGCATATTTCCTCCAAAGAACGATGAGCACTTTGGGACCGCCTAACAATGCCCATCTCTAGTCCACCAGTTTAGGCTGTGTGTTTTTTTCTGTGTGTTACGGTTCTGTTTTATAAATGACATAGATTGGGGTGCCTGAAAGGAGACTCTCGATCGCTATGATTTTAAAAACATCCAGCGCATTTACACTGGGCTGCAAAGAGATTGGTAGTAAAATCCTTACTAACTTCCAAAACATTGGAACTAGCTTCATGAAATAAAGGAGAATGTATTATATACAATTTTAAAGTGCTTAAATATAGGTCATCAAAGTTCAAGATGAAATTTATTTATGATGTTTAATTTAAATAAAAGTAGGTTAAGTAAATATGTAAATTTTTCACTAGAATTCGAAAAATGTGATTAAATTATATTATAAAATATGTTATAAAAAAACTACTTTAGTTTTTATTTAAGGTTTTTAATACAATTACCAAAAATAAATAAAAAGGTTTTACTTGTTCCTATATCTATACTTATAATAAAGCAATAAGAACGAATAATTCTGTACAAAGAAGATAATTAAAAAAATAAATGGTCTTAGGGTACATATAATAAGCTACTGAACAAGAATAGATAGATAGATAGATAACACTTTATTGCACCAAATGAAACACTTACAAACAAAAATAAACTTAAAAAATATAGTACAATCGGCGGCCTTATCGCTAAGCAGCGATCTCATCCAGGCAAAAAAAAAAATTTTTTTTGAAAAGGTTTTAATATAACATTTTAAAAATTCATATCTGTCTGTTTGTCTGTTTGTCTGTCTGTATGTTTGTTCGCGCATCACGTAAAAGCTACTGGACCGATTGCAATGCGGTTTTCACTGTTGGATAGCTTATGTTTTGACTTAAAAGCTGGGGTAATTTATATCTCAATCCGATTAGTAGAAGCCGAGCAATCGATTAAAATATTTTTTACTACTGAAGGAATTTTGATCAAATGTTGGTATATTGGTATTTTAGGTCCTGACAAACACGTTTTTTTTTTCTGTGGCTCATTTTTAGTCTTTGTGGCGTTTTTTTTAATTATCTTCTTTGTTTACTTACTGCTTTAGCATAAGTATAGGTGGTATTATCTGTATTTTATAAAAATCTTCACTGAGCGATTTACAAATTCTTGAATAATATAATAGATTAGTGACTCGCCCCGGCTTCGCGCGGGTAGCGCTCACACCGCGGCATTTTTCTTACTTATAGAAAACTGCATCATTACTCACGTACTTGACAGACTTGTTATTATTTCGTTTCCATAGCAACATGTCATTCCGTTCTGTATTTATACCTTGGGCTACATTATTGCAATTTTCGTAGGGACCTCTAATTTTTGGAACAGTGAAGTACAGTCCATGTTACTCGCTGATAATAATTGATAAAGTAGCTTTCTATAGGTAAAAGAATAAAAAAAAAAAAAGCTTTCCTCGTGATGATATAAGCGTAGAAAAACGAGCCACTTTTTGTATGTACTACTATTATTTATTCTGTGCCTGTTAATATGTAGTCAGTGATATTCTATAATCAGTTCCTCAAAAACTACCGCTTTCGATGAAAGTCACTTACTTTTCTTCTACTTTTAAGTACTAGTACACCTAAATAAGTACAAGTAAGACTTTATGTAAAAACAATCGGTTTTTCGGGTAAGGTAAGGAATATTCATGCACAATATGTATATGTATTTATGTATTATATGTAAGAAATATTCATGCACAATATGTAATTCATACAATATGTATAGTAGTGTTTGTCGATCTCAGTATTCCTAAACTGAATTCGCACGAGACGTTTGAAGTCAAGTATAATTAGTTTATCTGAAGTAATTCCACAGCATTTGCTTATAAAAGCACCCGCGACTGAGTAAATGGTTGTTTACTAAAATGTAGAGAAACAGTGAACAGCGGTCTAGAATATTTATAAAGGACCCTCGAGCTTTCTGATGTTTATATTATGTTGAATTATTCTTCAAGATAGAAACTTCGCAGAGTGGCATTTCATAAATCAATTTGATCAATCTATGATTATAAAACAGTCGTCGCAAACTGAGTATAGCTAGAACACAGAGCGAGATCAGATTCTGATCTCGAGATCCGTTGGGAAAGGGTATCTATTTAGACTTCTACTCTGCAATCTAGGCTGGCCGCCGCAATCGATTACGACTCCTCACCAAGTCGATCAAAGTAACGCTAGATGCGTTCCAATATACATGATGTCCCGTAATGAGTGGATAATGCTGCAGGTACTTGTAGAGGGGGGCAAGGTCGTCAAGAAAAATAATATTCATAGATGCTCAAACTTAACATTGAAAGAGAAAAACCCAAAACTGTGAACAAGGGTACGATATTTTTTTTCTGATTGGCTTTGTTCCCTCCACGCGTACCTGCAGGATTATCCACTAATTATGGGACAGCCTGTATAAAACTGAAACATTGTCTGTTTGTTTGTTTGCTTGTTTGGAGAGCTTTCACGCCAAAACGGCTGATCTGATTTTGTTGAAACTTTGTAAATAGGTACTGTACAATATAGAGACCAACATGGGATACTTTTTATCGCGCAAAATGGTAAGTTGCTACGGGAAAACTAGAAAATTTCAATTACGCGCTGTAAGGAACGGTTGTCGTGGAAATGAAATAATAACAAGCCTGTCAAAAAGCATCAAGAGCGTTGGTTGAATGAAATTTGGTATCTAATAGATATGTTGTATTTTTTATGGACTTATGTTGTAAACCTTTCTTTTTTATTGTTTGGCTTCGCAAGACAAGTGTATTTAGCCAGTATCAAGTAAAGAGATATAACAAGATGTAATAGGTATAGTCAAAATGTCGAGTCCAAGTCAATCAGGTTGCTAACGAGCGCAATAACAACCGATCTATAGCTATAAGTAGATATAGGTATAGCTATAAGTAGGCATGTATAGAATCTTAGAGATTAAGGATTTTAAAAGAGCGCTACTGTAAATGGCAAGTACATGTGAATATGTAAAAATAATAGTTTAAAAAAACTAAAAAAACATGTTTTTTTAAATAAAACGTTTTTTTCTTATTTACACTTATTAAAATTTATTTTCTATTTTTTTAGTTTGGTTTTCTATATAAAGCGTTTTTTTTTCGAATTATTGCATTGTCATCGGTCTTTGACAGGTGTGCAAAATTTGAATGAAATCTGACCGTTTAAAGTGGGTCAAAATAGCGTCCAAAGGAGTCGGTTACAAACATACAAACATACAAGTGAAGCTAATATAAAGCGTATAAAAAAATGAATATTAAAATATGTGAATATGAAAATTTCCGTAGATAGGACCTCATTCTATGATCATTCCTTTACAGTTGAAGCAGTTAGATTGTGGAATTATTTGCCAGTTAAAATTAAACGTACACCTTCTATTGATGCTTTTAAAAGTCAAGTAAAAGCCTACCTTTCACACTAGCTATTTTTTTAACACACTGTATATATTAAAAAAAAATAAAAAAATACACAAACAAGTATATGTATGATTATGTATGTATAAGGGGTATATTTATATATTATATATATAATGTATGTGTAATGTGTATATTTATATGTATATATCTATCTGTGTGTGTTTTGGTATTTAGTTGTCATTTCTATGTAGATATAGTTATGTTGTTGTTGTAAGAAAAACCACCGTTCGTAATTTATTTATGTTATAATCCTCTCCATGCACGGTTGTTTGGAAGAGATCGCTTTAAGCGATAAGACCGCCAATTGTAACATGTTTTTGTTAGATTAAGTTTATTAATTGTATATTTCTGTATTGTGGTATTTTAATAAAGAGTTCATCTATCTATCTATCTATATGTGGGTATAAAATAGGAACACACTTAAATAGGCCTAAGTATTGTGAACATTTTGAGCTATTCAGCACGCAAGCGAATTAACGCATAGGCGAGTTAAAAATTATTTAGTATGGGCTTAGGAAACAGGAAAACGTAGTGTAGAATCTACGTGCCATCACATATGCGTATAGCATACGGGATGGTCGCGTACCTCTTTAGGCAAATAGCTGAAAACATGCAGCCACAGAGAGACTGAAGCTCTCTGTGGGTGCATGAGTATTGGTACAGGTTGGCTCAGGAAAGCCGCGCTTTGTAAAGGTATGAGTTTACAACGTAGGGCAATCCTGGGCCGATCTAAAGGTAATTTGAACAAGATAATGTAAAATATATATAAATAGTAAGAGCGAGATGATGCTCACTGGGAGAAGCTTCTGTAAAATCAATCAAGTGTGTTGATTTGCGATGATTCACACACAGGAATGTCTTGAAATGGGACAAACTTTTGGAAACATACCTAAAGTTTGGGTACCTTCTTCGTACGAGTGCGAGGAGATCACAAAATCGGAAGTTCTCTTTGCACCCGTAGCAAAGCCATAAAAATTGGGCTTTCTTTGTGGTGGAGATTTGAGGTACGACCGTAGCAAATTTCTAGGTCGATTTTTAATGCCTGTTTTCGAGCGTGGGAAAGTTTGAGTAGATAACAAAGGGGCGAACGTAAAGCATGAATAAAATATAATAAATCGTCCAATAGAAAAAAAAAAATATTCGGGACAATTCCAGACCAATTACCTAGCCCCAAACTAGGATACCCTGTACTATGGGTACTAGACAACGGATAAATATACATTGATACGAATATTACATCCATGACTCGGAAACAAACATTTCTGCTAATCACACAAATGATTGCACCTTGCAGGATTCGAACCCGCAACCGTTTTTTTAATGTATGTTTTTTTTTGTATAGAAGAACTTCGCGTGTTTTGCGTTTAGTATAAATACCCATACTTCTAAAAATCTTCGTGCATTCGTAAAGTTCCTGTTCGCTGAAGCTGTTGAAGTCAAGAAGTTCTCCTAAAAGTGACTAATAATAACTAGTAGCACCACGATTTTAAATAAAGGCTCCGATAGCCAACATTTGTAATCCGTATGACAAAAGCTATATTCCATTACTATCCTTGTTGTACGAAATATGTGAAGAATATACAATCTAAAGTTTTCGTTTCATCCTCCTATCCTGAGCTCATCAAGTCTCATTTTCTCTGCAACTTGGACCCTGCACCTACGCGAGAGTCTGCAACACAGGTAGTGAAAAGTCTAGACAAGTCACTATTCAGTAAAGTGGTGAAACATTATTGGAACTTCCTAGAGAGTTCCGGAGAGAACACGAAATGGCACGTTTTTCCGCGTTTGTATCGTTTGCCCACTCTCGTAATAGTTAATATTCCACCAACATCAGGCCGTTCTCACTCCAGCCAGTCTTCACTTGTATCGTTTGCCCATCCTAGTAATGGTTAATATTCCTCCAACATCAGGACGGTCTTATTGCAGCCAGTCTTCACTTGTATATAATGTATGTAGTTGAAGTTTCTGGTCACCGGAAATCAGTACATTTTCTAAGTCGTCTGCACCATATTCTGTACCATAGGTGTTCTGTGTCTGTAAAGTACAAGGAAGTTATATGTACTTACGAACAACTGGAACGATATCTTCAAAGAAAAAGCGGGGTATAATAAAAGACAAAAGTTGAAAGTGAGTGAGTGGTTGACAAAAGTGAAGTTGACTCTTTCTTATCTAGAGTACCAATCTCAGATAATCGCAAATATTTCGTAAGACAAACACGACAAGAACTTTCCAGTATAGTATATAAAATCTCATCAGACACCAAAGATGATGTGCTATGTAAATATATTAAATAGGTGCTCTCTTTGGTACAGTTGTCTTTGTGATGATTATTTCGCAAGTTTATTTTAGTCTGTGCGAAAACTCTGAACCTTTGTACGAGAGAGAAAGAGAGTTCCAATCCAACGTATACTTCCTAATCTAGTTTTTTTTTTAAATTACTTTTTCGGTCTCACCACTTTTGTATAAGAGAGATATCGTTCCAGTTGTACGTAACGTAAGTACATATAACTTCCTTGGTAAAGTACTATTTATTTATTCTGCGCCAATATTACACATTAGCCGTAGAGAGAATTCATTCTCTCCGTTCAAGAATTCTCTCTCTACGACATTAACACACAAAGAAATATAAGTTTGAGAAAAAAAAACACAAACAAAACAACCATCTCGATTTCGATTCCCGCCGAAATTCCATTAAGTACCTTCACCTTTTGGAAGTCGAAAAGAGGATTTAATTGTAAAGAGTCGTGTTTGAAGGAATAAATAACATTAATCAACTTATTAGGTGTTCTTGAACAAAACAATATAATTGTAGTCGAACGAAATTGGGTCTTAGTCTCGGCGCGACTAATTCAGACCTTCTATTCTCATTTATATACAAAATCCGAGAATTATATTGAACTTATTTAATTAAGTTGATTAATTAACTGTCAGCCTTTAGGTAACTTTTGTTTGTACCTTGTTTAAAGAACTACGGATTATTCGAAGACATTAAATTTAAAAAACTTTGCTAATTTCTATGAAAATCAGGAACTTCTTATAAAATTTTGCATTCTGTGATCACACCATTGCCATGTCAGTTTGCTTATTCAGAGTTATTTCGGTTACCTTAGTTCTCACCTCGTTTCGCATTCGACCTTGAGAAACTCGGTGAATAGTTCGTTCAAAAAAAAAAATTTGCTCGCTGAGTAACTTTGGCACATAGCATACCTATATATACTAGGACTCTAATTCATTAGAAGATGGCACGGCCTTTAGTTTGAGATGCAACTTGTGTGTATACCTTACGAAGCGTTACGCTTCTTCATTTATTATAAGAACTGCAAAGGAGTGGAATGCCCTGCCCCGTCAGTGTTTCCGGTAAATTATAACCCCAGTATGTTCAAGTCAAGAGTGAATAGGTATCTACTAGGCAAGCGTGCTACACCTTCGACCACATCATCGCTTTCCATCAGGTGAGATCGTGGTCATACGACTGCGTAATAAAAAAAAAAACCTTTGGCGCCGTCTTGTCTTCCAGAGACAATAAATTAAGCTGGCGGCTCTGCAACCAGAGCAGAAAATCTCAAGCGGCGCTAATATGGGAACCCTCCAATGGAAACGGAGGGTTAAATATGCAGTTTGGTTGAAAGTTTGGGTCCGTGGGGGCCAGGTAAAATTTACAGAGACTTGGCAAAACATTTGGTGGAGGCGCCAAGTGACTAGAATCATCGTCATCATCATCAGCCTATAATTGTCCACTTCTGGACGTGGGCCTCTCCTAATGCATTTGTGCACTTGTGACTAGAATGCTGGCTCCTATTTTGGCCAAACAAATAGTATTGCAATTTCCTTCCACCGTAGGGCTGTTAGATTAAGTTATTTTTATATTTATTTTATAACTTACATTTGTTTTTATACGCTTTTTTCTGTAAATATATAGATCCTATAGGCTGGTGCATGCTAATAGGCTAGTAGATATTTTTGAGAAGGTGGTAAATATTTCCCCCTATTTTACCCAAAATATAAATATTTCATCATAAAACAATCAATTTTACTCGATGTATTTTGCTCTTATAAAAACTTATTTATTATTTCAACGAAAACGATCCAAACTGTCGTGGCGGCATTGAGTGTAAACAAGACGACGTATGACACTCTTGCGATGAAGACGAATCGATTGACACCTCGCTTGTCAAAATCGGACCAAGTTTTTAGTTTGAACATAACCATTATTTTGCCATGCCGTATTTGAGTAAAAAAAATTGCCTATGGCACTCTATACATGAAGACGAATCGATGTATCCTCGTTTATCAAAACCAGACCAATTTTTTAGTTTGAACACGTAACCCTTCCTTTGCTTCACCGTAGTTCGGTATAAAAATAGCCTATAACCTATAACACTCTATGCCTGAAGACAAATTGATTGACACCTCGCTTGTCAAAATCGGGCCAATAGGGCTGACGCTATCAACATAACCACATACATAGATATGTATCTATGTACGTACGTAATGTATTACAGTATATGTATGTACATATACTGTTAAACTCTTCACCCTCCCCTTGATTTGCTGTAGTCGGGTAACAAGTGTTTTGAAAATTACTCTAATTATAATAAACACCAAGTTTTACAAGTAATGTATGTATAGTGCCTCAAAAAATTAATAAATATATTTGGGACAATTCCACACCAATTACCTAGCCCCAAACTAGGATAGCCTGTGCTATGGGTACTAGATAACGGATAAACATACATAAATACGAATATCAACATCCATGACTCGGAAACAAACATTTCTGCTCATCACACAATGATTGCACATTGCAGGATTCGAACCCGCAATGTGAAAGTACAACAATTAAAACACGAAATAAATTGTTCATATCATTCACGTAGGTACCTACCAAGCCACAAATACGGTACGGAAAAAGTGGCTAAAACTTTCAAGCTAGGATCCAGAATAGATAATACTTTATTGTTCACCAGTTTCCAAGAATTTACAACAAATAAGAACAATCTTATAATTAAAGTACAACGGGTGGAGTTATCGCTAAAAGCGATCTCTTCCAGTCAACCTTTGGATGGAAAGAAATAATGGATTGAGGATGAGGATGGTGGTGTAAACAATGAAAAGAAATATGAATATATATATATATATATGAATATTTATGTAATAACTAATTAAAATATATAAACATATACATACATTACATATATATACATAAATACAAATACACATACTATATTAAAATTAAACATATTTAGATAAAAATAATAATAATATTTATGTATATATAGATTCCAACACATAGATACCTCTAAAATTCAAGGAGATCCTAGTTATGATTCAGAATGTTTATCAACAAATTCTCGAATGTATATTTGTGAAGATCATTTTGAAGTAAGTAAGTAAGTAAGTTATTATTCCATTGTATCGTATTTACGTTTACCTCATACTTAAAATGTGAAAAAATAGTACATTATACCTATACTAGCACTAATTGAAAACCATCAGATCACTTATAAGTGTTTCTTCTGAAATCTAACCTCAAAACAATAATAAATCATTTAATATTAAAATAGCTATACCTGTATATTCCGGAATTCTGCTGAGCAGAACTCACAGAAAAATAAAAAAACATTCTATTCCAACTACATCAAATTTGTACATTCTGAAAAAAATTGTACATTATACCTATACTAGCACTAATTGAAAACCATCAGATCACTTATAAGTGTTTCTTCTGAAATCTAACCTCAAAACAATAATAAATAATTTAATATTAAAATATCTATACCTGTATATTCCGGAATTCTGCTGAGCAGAACTCACAGAAAAATAAAAAACATTCCATTCCATCCACATCAAATTTGTACATTCTGAAAAAAATTGTACATTATACCTATACTAGCACTAATTGAAAATCATCAGATCACTTATAAGTGTTTCTTCTGAAATCTAACCTGAAAACAATAATAAATCATTTAATATTAAAATATTAAAAAAAACATTCCAATCCAACCACATCAAATTTGTGCATTCTGAAAAAAATAGTACATTATACCTATACTAGCACTAATTGAAAACCATCAGATCACTTATAAGTGTTTCTTCTGAAATCTAACCTGAAAACAATAATAAATCATTTAATATTAAAATATTAAAAACAACATTCCATTCCAACCACATCAAATTTGTGCATTCTGAAAAAAATAGTACATTATACCTATACTAGCACTAATTGAAAACCATCAGATCACTTATAAGTGTTTCTTCTGAAATCTAACCTAAAAACAATAATAAATCATTTAATATTAAAATATTAAAAAAAACATTCCAATCCAACCACATCAAATTTGTGCATTCTGAAAAAATTAGTACATTATACCTATACTAGCACTAATTGAAAACCATCAGATCACTTAAAAGTATTTCTTCTGAAATCTAACCTCAAAACAATAATAAATCATTTAATATTAAAATATTAAAAAAAACATTCCATTCCAACCACATCAAATTTGGGTAAATTTCTGCTGCTTGCTTTTGTGAATCGTGCGTGGTCTTTTGTTTTGTGAATACTTGTTGAAATAACGAAGAAAATTCAATTATTACATCAAAAATAAATAACAAAGGTTAATTTACAAATAAAATAACCGAACGACAATAGTAAACAACTAATGTTTTGCACAGCGTGACGTCATGCGCTCTGATTGGTGTTCAAAGATACGTGACCAATGGCTTCCTTTACACGTATTTATTTCACAAAAATATTCAATAATCTTATTTATTGTATTAAATAAAAAGATTTTGAATATTTTAAGATCTTGACGAACTATAAAATACAAAAATCTTCAGGTTTTTTCTTATTGTCAACTAACCTTTTATAAACGGTTAAAAGAGCGGTGATTATCGCCGCTTGGTACTTACAAGTTAAGGAAGTACCCATTCCTCACTCATATCACACATGGAACTAGTACACGCTCCTGCGTCATTAAGTTAAATCTACCCGCAAATCGGCCACATTGATCGACACGAATCAATGAGTGGATTACGTGATGGAACCGACTGAAACCAGTTTGTGGTTTCCGGAATGCACTTTGTTGCTCTCCAGAGGAAACGTTTCGTATGTACTGTAGTATGTGGAGTGCAGTTGTATTGATGTAGTGAAGCTAGATTGGGGAGAGATAATTTACTTATTTTCTCACTACATAGTAATATTGTTCACCTAAAATGTAAGCAGAAAGCACCTCATTTCTGCTCATCATAAAAACAGTGCAGAAAGAAAATAGGGAAATCCATTATTGCACAGTTTTATTTAAGTTTTCAGTTGTATTGTATCCCAGTTCTGTTTTTATTTGTAAACTGAGCAGAGACTACAGAAACGGATTTATTAGTTTCATACTGAATGAATGCATTCGTCCAAAAGAGATATAAAAATAGAATGTGCCTAATATTTAGTAAATAAACGCGCGACGGATTAAAACGTTAATGTGACTGGAAATTGTACTGCTTACATTTATTTTGTAGTGGAAAGAAAAGCAGATTACTGACACTCGCTAAAGTGACTTGTTTCTGCACTCGAGTTTGTAGAGCCCAAGCTTTAGCAAAAAGTCACTTTAAGTATTGTTCACCTAAAACGTAAGCAGAAAGCACCTCATTTCTGCTCATCGTAAAAACAGTGCAGAATGTAAATAGGGAAATCCATTATTGCACAGTTTTATTTAAGTTTTCAGTTGTAATGTATCCCAGTTCTGTTTTTATTTGTAAACTGAGCAGAGACTACACAAACGGATTTATTAGTTTCATACTGAATGAATGCATTCGTCCAAAAGAGATATAAAAATAGAATGTGCCTAATATTTAGTAAATAAACGCGCGACGGATTAAAACGTTAATGTGACTGGAAATTGTACTGCTTACATTTATTTTGTAGTGGAAAGAAAAGCAGATTACTGACACTCGCTAAAGTGACTTGTTTCTGCACTCGAGTTTGTAGAGCCCAAGCTTTAGCAAAAAGTCACTTTAAGTATTGTTCACCTAAAACGTAAGCAGAAAGCACCTCATTTCTGCTCATCGTAAAAACAGTGCAGAATGTAAATAGGGAAATCCATTATTGCACAGTTTTATTTAAGTTTTCAGTTGTAATGTATCCCAGTTCTGTTTTTATTTGTAAACTGAGCAGAGACTACACAAACGGATTTATTAGTTTCATACTGAATGAATGCATTCGTCCAAAAGAGATATAAAAATAGAATGTGCCTAATATTTAGTAAATAAACGCGCGACGGATTAAAACGTTAATGTGACTGGAAATTGTACTGCTTACATTTATTTTGTAGTGGAAAGAAAAGCAGATTACTGACACTCGCTAAAGTGACTTGTTTCTGCACTCGAGTTTGTAGAGCCCAAGCTTTAGCAAAAAGTCACTTTAAGCTCGATGCACTTCTATTCTTGAATTTATCTGTGCCGTAGTGTATATTTTATTTGTATTAGGTATGAACTTGTAGATACATTGGATAAAGTGCGGGGCTCAGAGAATGCAGAATGACTGCCACAGACGTAACTTTTAACTGCCTCCCGCAGCATCGCACTGATGTCGTACATATACCTACCTATTCCAGAACCAGCAGTCTCACGTACTCGTAGATAGCGATAATATTGCTTTACAACCAACATCAGTCCCAAAGTCCTAACGATCCAATATTTGCTAATATCTACAGTACAGACACCGATGATAATATTACTATTGACTTACTTATTTACGTGTTTAGGTATATTTTGAACTCTTGAGTTATCTATTTTAATTTTTAATGGCAATTGAAACCTGCAATTTCGTTTGCGTTGCAAAATTGCATGTATTGAAACATTTATCATCAAAGTGATCTACCGGACAATCCTTTCAATAACTCTATAAAATAAAGGTTGGTAATGTTTATCGAATGAATTCAGAATTAAACCCATCCATTAATAAATACTTGCAAAAATGAAATAACAATTCAGCTCTGAAGTTAATAAGTTAAATAAACGACCGTATGCACGTTAAATATTATGCGACAACCTGATATTAAACAATGAATTTCGCAACGGGTTTTCATGATTAAATAACCTGTGTCGCACTCGTTATAGCATATTTTAGCCGATGTAGCAGATATTAATCCATAACGTCAGCGCCATTTTCGCTTTTATGTCTCGTTAAAACCTTTTCAATAAGGTGCAAAATCGTTCCAAAAGCGTTAAGAGATTGAAATGCGCCGATAAAGGAATCCGATAGTTGAAGTGCCGATAACGTTAGGGTAATCGCGCACTTTGTAGATGCGTACTACCAGTGCTAAGAATTATAATTGTATACCAAGGCTTTATAGTCTAGATGTAACACCTAAAGGAGCATCTAGTACGCTATGAAAATATAACTAACGGAGCCAAAAGTCCAAAATGTTTGAACGAAATAACCAGACTAACCAAATGAGAAGAGCCGAAGAACAGGCTCAGTGGTCGTCCACCACTGGATGATTATATCAACCAGTGATTTTGGATTCGGTTAACCAGTGCGCGATCACCCAAGTTTTTCAATGGACGAACTAGGAAGCGATCTCGACACTATATCGTTTATCTCAATAGCTTGGACGTGCCAAGCTGCTACTTAATAACGAACGTTATTTATCACTGCTATTGGACGACTATTTATAACGTTTACGTGCACTTATCAAGATCTTCGTTATTTACGCCCGTTATCCTGTGGTATTTTATTGCGGTATACCTACAGAGAGACGTTGACATGATTCCGAAGGGATTGAAGCAAAATTCATTTTGGGAACCTATGCAGAAGGATTATGCACTTAGTTAAATGCCTTTAGTTTAAATGTTCCACTTGAGTTCACGTTTTATTTTAAAGTAAGTACTTACTCGTATCATCACATTGGAGCAATTATTCACATCATCAACATTCATAATTTTTCAAACTATAAGAGGATTACTTACTGCATCCTTGTCCATATAAAAAGATATACCTCTTTTCTACCTCCTAATACTTTCCGATTTCGGTGGGTTTTTTTCGTGTTATAACACATTATTTATAAGACTATTGCGTCTTATTTTATTCCAATTTTTTAAAACTCTTTAAAGCTACAAGCATCTGCGTCAGCCATGTTTTTGCGCTGAAACTATTGATTTATTTTTCATAATCCAAAAACTTGAATGTAATGAAAACTTAAGCCTAAAATACATCCTATACGAGCGATTGACCCCGATAACAAAACATTTTGCTACAATTTAAGGGGTGGTTTGCCTCGGAACGTTAATTCTATCATAAATGTACCTAATAATCTCAAAGGAATCAACAACGGAAACCGTGTTCGGTATCGGATCCTCTTAAGATCCTACTGTAAGAACCAGAGAAGGGACAGTTTCTGGGTCTTTTTCACTATACGCTTGACAAAAAGTACTCTGTTACACATGTCCAGTGGGACCAGGTTGCTGGCTAATTAAATAAGCATAGCGCATTATCGACTACACGGTTCGGTTCGGTTCGGTGTGAACGCAAAAATAAAATGTATGGAAAAGGGGTAAAGCGCGTTACGCTCGCTAACCTTGGTAGTTTACTTAACGTATATAGTGCGAACAATGCCATTATCCCTTTGAAAGACCATTTTCATGATCATGAAACTCTTAGGATATCTCAAAAAATCTAATCTTGTTTAAAGATTTTTCTATTGTATTGTTGTCATCTTGTATGATTCAAAGATGAAATTTGAGATTGCGGTCCGTGATCTCATTCCTAAACTGCGGTCTGTCATTTATTTTATACGTTTTGTCGCGCCTTATTTAATTACTAAGATTTCTCGCCATTTAGCTGAACTTTCGCAAAACATTTGGTTTTGGCTTTCATCTGGTTTGCTCTCTTGACTATAAAGCTTATGATAAGTAGGTATTATTACACTTACAAACAAATTTTATCTTTCCTTTAGGTACTTAATTTTTTAATATAAGTTTTGTCGGATAGCGTTCGATATTGCAATATTTTCTTTCTATTTCCTCAAAACTGGACACAATAACAACAATAGACAACACGTAGCCAGGCGGAAACTAACGCAATTATTAATTTCTCTCCAAATTTCCCTCGCCCAGGGCTTTTTTCATTGTTTTCATTCACTGAAAGCTCATCCCCATTGTTGGGGTGGTTGGGGTTAGCCCATGACCTATGGCGTGGCTTCTATCCATACAACCAGCTAAGCAATCATCACAAAACTGAAAAAAAAGCAAAAACTGAACTGAAGTTATTTTCTTTAATATAAGCATTATTTCAAAAGATCCATCGGCTATCCCATTGTTCAGTTTTTTTTACTGAATCCATTTCGAGTCAATTTTTTAGTTCGAAGTAGTATTTCCAAGACACGCAGTTACCTAATGAAGACACGTCCGCAGTAGAAATTTGATGGAAATGCCGCTGAATACGAGAACTAAATTGGTCTCGGTCTCATCAAAGGCGTCTTTTGTTACGGATGTGGGCCACTCGGCAACTCGTTGGCTCGTCGGCAGGTTGGATAGGGCTACTTCTGTGCCAGTACCTACGTAATGATTTTATTAGTCCGAGCGAGTCAATTAAATGCACATCTAAAGGTTGCCTGGAAAAGATCGCTGATTAGCTATAAGGCTGAAAACGTTATTGTATTGTTGTTTACACGATGAAATAATATCAATGAATATACCCTATGATATTTAAATGTAGACACGCATTAGAATAGAACATAAAATGCTTTATTGTACACTCTGTTCACAAAAATAAACAGCGCTTAAGAACAATATTAAAACTAAAGCGCAATGGGTGGACTCAATTGATTTAAAAAAACCGGGTGGGGCTGTGTCGGGGCGCACGATCTTCCGTTTGTCGTGTAACGTCTACGCCACGTACAAAAAGCGAGTTATACCGAATTTAAAGATCACAAAACTACCTCATGTGACAAACAAATAAACTGATTCCCCCATCACCTTTCCATCACCGTACGACTAGACGATCAGCAAAGCGCCACCCTTTCATAGTTGAAATACCTCGCACAAGAACGAAGCGTTACGCTTCTTCATTTATTATAAGAACTGCAAAGGAGTGGAATGCCCTGCCCTCGTCAGTGTTTCCAGTAAATTATAACCCCGGTGTGTTCAAGTCAAGAGTGAATAGGTATCTACTAGGCAAGCGTGCTACACCTTCGACCACATCATCGCTTTCCATCACGTGAGATCGTGGTCAAACGATTGCCTAGTCAGTAATAAAAAAAAAAAACTACAATAATTTTCCTATTTGAGTTTTTAAATAAAGTATAGTCTGTACACATAGAAGTATTAGGAATCTATGTCTGTACATAAAGAGAACCCATGTGCGTGGTTTAAACGGGGTATAATATTATACTATTATCTAGCAAATTTGTAACACTTCTAGAGATGTAAAACACTACAATTAAAAAAAAAACAAAATTGTTTTAGTCAGACTAATTTATGTACGATAATAGTGGAGAAAGAGGAGTGTGTCTGACGCAGGCATACACGTATATTACATCAGTTTTGCTTACCAGTGTTGAAAGTGAGCGTGTTTTTTCGTCAGCTGGATATTTCTGTAGCAAAATTCGGAGCTCACTCTCAGATAGAATGTTAGACGCTTTGTCATTTTTAAGAACACATTTACCAAGAAAAAAGTTCTAATATGTCTATGAAATAGATATAACCCACCTATAATATATAAGTAGTTTTAATTGTTGATTATTGCTATATTAACTTGTTACATTATTCAGAAGTTTTTTTTGAAGTTGATTTTGGGTTTTATAATGTGCCATGGTGGTCTACTATACTGTACTATAATGTAATTAGTAGAGGATAATAATGAAAAATCAGTGTTTTGTTACATGTATACTAAATTCCGTAGTTAAAAAAATGTCTGTGCCAAATTGTAAGTAGACTGATTTAGAAATAAGTAATAATTGAAGTTGATTTAGAGTTTTATAATAATTAGAAATCTACAATTTTCGTGTTACACCTTCCACCACATCATCGCTTTCCATCAGGTGAGATCGTGGTCAAACGATTGCCTAGACAGAGATAAAAAAGAACTGATTTGTTACATGTATTCTATATTCCGTAGTAAAAAAAAACGATTTTTGTGCCACACAAAAATCGCAAAAATCGACAAAAATCGATATAAGTAAATAAATTATGTGTTCGTTTAGTGAGACCTAATTAGGGCTTGAATATCGGACCATTTTTCAATTCCGGAATTGGGTTTCGATATTAAGCAATTCAGTTCCGTAATTCTGGACTCCCAAGGCTTCTTTGAAAATAAAAATATTGTAATATACAAAATTCATAGTATTTATTGGTTATTTGATAGTTTCAAAATGCTAGGGAAAAAATAAAAGCCATGAAAAAGGTATTCAGATTCAGAACTTTATGTGTAAAGAATATTAAGTAGAAAAAAATAAAGCCAATGAAATAGCTAACCTACTCGGAACTTTAATTATAATAAGAAATTAAGAACTTCATCTATGATCTGGGACTTTTGTTTGTAATAAAATCTCAAGAAAGTCAATACAAGCTGTTGTCCTTTAGAAAACTTCTTACATGATTGAAATTGTAAGAAGCTGCTGAATAAGTGCGATCCGCTTTGACACTAGTATGTGGTATTATTTTTAAATATTGGAAGTGTTTGGTAAGATATTGTTCTCTATCGCAGCCGTTTTCGAAAACTGCCATTTCCACTTTTATCAAACTTTCCAACTCAAAATTTCTTAACTGTTCGTTTTTTTTCTTACTTTCCTTTATAAATTTTCGTTGAATAGTTTCGTTTCGTTAGGTTTCACACTTCTTTTTTTGGGTTTCTCCATTCGCGTTTTCTTCATCAGAATCACTATTTTCTTCTACCGGGTTGAGTGAAACTTGCAACCTTCTAACGATTTTTAGAACTTCCGCTAACATTTCCTCGTTTGTCAGTTTTAAAAATGTCTCACGGTCAATCTTGTACTTTGTGATAATCTTCTGGGCCGTAAAGAAACGCCAACACAGACACTATATGAAGATGTCTTTCCTTATGCGGTTCTGTGCCAGATTTTTGCAGATGTCACAGTTTTGGTAATCTAAAGACTATTTTAGGACTGTATCAGCCGTCATCAAATCAGCGTTTCTCTGACAAAGTGACTATGTTTATTTTTAAGCTTTCGCACCTCAAGCTGCTACAAATATTGTTATTTTTCGTTGTCCAAATTCCGGTTTTGATCACACCAATTCCAGAATTACAAACGATACTAAAATATTTCGGAATTCCGGAATTTTATTAAAACCGGAATTCCGTAGCTCAAGCCCTAGACCGAATGCATTTTAATGCATTAGGTTGCATTACGTTCAGTTGAACGAAAAAAGTAGTCATTTTAACTTTTGTTTTTGTATTATTAAAGAGTTTGATTGAAAACATCGTTTTTTTATATCCAATACAACTTTTTAACAAATTTGTTCAATTCCGATATTAATATCGGAATTACGATATTGAGATCTAGTATCGGAATTCCGATATTGAGATCTAATATCGGAATTCCGATATTGAGATCTAATATCGGAAATCAGTCCTTCAGAATTGAAATCAGAATTGAAATCAGAATTGAAAACCTTCCGATATTACATGCCCTAGTCTGTTTGTTTGTTTGTTTGGGGAGCTTACACGCGATAACGGCTAAACGGATTTTGATGAAATTTGAAATGGAGATCGCTTATACCCTAGAATGAAACATACAAAGCATTTCAAGAGCATTAGAGCTATACCTACTTTTGCATTAGTTTTTAATATCCAAGAAGAACATAGCAAGCTTTTTTTCACGATAAACAGTAGTCTGCGCGGACGAAGTCACGGCCGGGAAAGTTAGTAATAAATATAAACAATATTTTCAGAGAAGATGTTTTTTATTATTATGTTCTAGCCGTCTGTGACGGCGCGTTACGCGTTTAACTTCGTTCAAGACCATGCACGACTAAGCAAATGTAAGGCAACTAACTTACTTTTACGTTATATTAGGTCGTTGGCAACGCATCTTCCTCTGTTTATATAGAACACTTGCTGCGCCCCATGGTTTCACCCGCTGAAACCTGTCACTTTGACACCTGTCACTTTGACACCTGTCACTTTGACACCTGTCACTTTGACACCTGTCACTTTGACACCTGTCACTTTGACACCTGTCACTTTGACACCTGTCACTTTGACACCTGGCACTTTGACACCTGTCACTTTGACACCTGTCACTTTGACACCTGTCACTTTGACACCTGTCACTTTGACACCTGTCACTTTGACACCTGTCACTTTGACACCTGTCACTTTGACACCTGTCACTTTGACACCTGTCACTTTGACACCTGTCACTTTGACACCTGTCACTTTGACACCTGTCACTTTGACACCTGTCACTTTGACACCTGCCACTTTGACATCTGTCACTTTGACACCTGTCACTTTGACACCTGTCACTTTGTCACCTGTCACTTTGGCACCTGTCACTTTGACACCTGTCACTTTGACACCTGTCACTTTGACACCTGATAATGATGATGATGAAAAGTGCTCTTGTGTTATTCCAGAACACAAAGTATCTACATGCCAAATTTTATCCAAATCCATTCAGCCGTTGCGTGAAAGAGTAACAAAAATACACACACACAAACACAAACACGCTCACAAACATACACATTTTTGTGTATGTTTGCGTTAATATTATAATATTAGTGTGATACTAAATGACAGTATTATACCTGTTTGTTTAGTGTTTCAATAGAATAGGTTTTTGTGAGACGGTCTAGAGACATCTTGAATACAAAGAGGAGTAAAAGGCCTTTTATAATGTTCATACTTTAGGGCTGTTTTAATTTGAGCAATAATGAAACTTATATTATCACATACACCTACGCAGTATATAAGTAATCTTTTTTGTGTTAAAAAAGTTACTTCAAAAAAGAAGAAAAAGCATCATGAAATATGACAAGCGTTGACCTCAATCGCCCCTTGCGGGATCTTTCCAGACCGTGTCGAGGAAGTGGGGCAGAAGGCAGTATTCTAGATAATTCTGTTTATACGCGCCATATTTCTGAGGACGGAGAGAGTTTTTTTATTGCTCCTGTTCCATAATTGGTAATATGGAACAGGAGCCTATTCCTACAAGAATAAGAAAATATACGTAATTAAAAAACCCGACAGAGAATGGTCGTTATAAATTTTATATGGTCATTTGAAATGAAAAATAATGTGAGAACCCTAAAGATGATTTTTCAAATACCTATTCAATGATACCCCACTTAACAGAGTTCGTCGAGTTTTATTTTTATATGCTTTATATTAGCTTCACTTGTATGTTTGTATGTGTGTTTGTTTGTAACCGACTCCTTTGGACGCTATTTTGACCCACTTTAAACAGTCACATTTAAATTTTGCACACCTGTCAAAGACCGATGACAATGCAATAATTCGAAAAAAAAAACAAACTTTAAAGTAGAAAATAAATTTTAATAGTGTAATAAGAAAAAAATGTTTTCAAAAAAATCATGGGGTGCTTTTTAAGATATTACCGAAATGACCCATGCACCCCACGATATTTTTTTCTGTGGTATCATATACAACACAATTCCCAAAAGATTCGATTTCAATTAAGGTTTATTCTAAACGCTTATTTTAAGTCATTTTTAATGGCAACACTTCCGCAACTCGTTTTTTAAATTTGCTTTAAATTATTTGGCCTTGTAGTGTTTGGGAGCCAATAAGCCAAATTTTAAGCCAATAAGCCAAATTTTAGATGCCACACAAACTAGTAGGTAATCGAGGGAATAACAGTAAGTATTCTCTATCATAGTAATCTATGTTCTCGCGCGGGTATCTATATGAAGCTTTATACCTCACGTCTCCTAGTTACGACTATAATAATAGTGCAGAGAGACTGCACATGGCACTAGTAACACATATCTCACATACACATAACATGACTTTATAATCCAACTTTAAGAGGTATTTTTTTAAGGGTGGGCGTTTGAACAACCTGCTTATATCATTACTCGTAAAAAGTTACACAAACTTTATCATTGCCGAAGGTGAGGATGAAGTCGTCGTTAAAATCCAGTAAAATAAAAGTACACTTACCTCGCAGTGATTCTGAGAATCAAGGTTTTATATTTCAGACCAAAGGAACTCTTGTATCCTTACGAACTTCTTGTGGCTTTGAAGTCTGAGGGTTAGTAGACCTTTTCATGGGAATAACAAACAACTCGTGCGGACTCACATTTGTTTTATTACAGCACGATTTTCTGTTTTGCTTCATAAAAGGAGGGGTGGGTTTTTTGTGAAGTCTTCCCAACGAGTCACTTTAGCGTAACAGTGTGACTCGATGGGAGAAAAAAACAATTTATTGTCATAGATATCACCTGCGAAGTCCCTCAACACGTTCGCTGCGATAGAAGGCTTCAAGACGAAACTCATCTTGGTTGTTTGTACAGATCAAACTATAAAGCCAGATCCATTTTTTTATTATTTAATAGTACTTTATTCCAAACGTAGTTAAGGCTTCGTTTTATTTTTAAAAGATTACGGCTCCATTACATAAGATACCACTACTAACTCGTAAGAACTTGGCACCGTGGGGCCTCCGCAAGGTAAAATTAGACCTTGTCTATATACACTACTAGTAGAGGAATATTTCCGATATAATGTAGGATAGTAATCTGTGTTAACACTTAGTATTGTGTTCCTACAGTCCGCAATTTTACAGCTACAAACTATGAAAACTAATTTTCTGAAGATGTATGTGGCTGTAAAATTACAGTTTACAGCCACATACATCTTCATAAACGCAGCGAGTTCTGAATAATACCGCACATAAAGGATCATAAGGCTCGTTTTGTTCCACCTCTGCCCCGTTCGGTCGTTTCCACATCAATTCATATTTGTCTCCATAAAAATATGATTTGTATTACCCAGAAACTCGTAATGGCATACACAGGAACTGTTTTAAAAGTGATGAACATTAATGATGAGTGAAAAAGGGTGAAGTTCTAGGGACTATAGCGAAGCGAAATTACGCGTTTTTTTAAGAGACGTTGAAACATTGTTTTGTTCAGTACATACCTTGATAAATCCTAGTATGAATACATTGGCCACAGATTCGCGCATTCTGTATGTTTATGGGCAGGCACGCAGCCATAATCAATACCAATGATGAAGCTCATTCCAAACCAGTGCGAAATACCGGCCAAAATACCTATGGATAATACCGTTGTTGAGGACTGGTTCGTCTTGCGGCTTCCCCACACTTTAGGAATTTCCGGCCACACTTCCGGTTCATATTATACCGACGCATGTATGTTAACAACTTAAGAATTCTGCTGGGTTGGGCAGCATTCGGCAAGCTTTGTCAAGTCTTCTCATTGTCCGTCCACGATGTGCCTGAAGACAAAAGTATTTAATCAGCGTGTCCTACCAGTCATCACCTACGGAGCTGAAACAACAGCCGCAACAAAATTCGTAATGAAGATATCCAACGGAGAACCAAGGTAACCGACATAGCTTAATGGATAAGCAAGCTAAAGTGGCAGTGGGCTGGTCACATTTCCCAAAGAACCGATAACCGTTCGGGTAGACGAGATCTCGAGTGGAGATCACGTTTAGACAAACGTAGAGTAAGACGCCCTGTGGCCAGGTGTTGAAGGTGAAGTGACGAACTGAGAAAAGCGGCCGGAAGAAAATGGATGAGGAGAGCTGAAGACCGAGCTCAGAAGACCGGACAAATGTAGGCTGATGATAATGATGATGATGGATGTTATGGTTGGCAAAACTGCTTCGCACCCCGCCCGCAATGCAATACGTCCATTGACACTTATAACGAATCCGTCAAGTAGACCGGCCGGTATTTTACGGCTGTATTTATATTTCACTCGGTATCACACAAAATGTACTAGATAGATATCACAGTCCGCAATGCGTCTTACCGTCGTATTGCAGTAGGTAGTCAATACCTAATATCAACCGGTAAGAACATAAATTATTATCGCAAAAACACATTGCGTAAACTCTGGTCGGTATTTCGCACGTGTGTTTGGGATATATTCATGAATAATTAAGTTTTCGTCTTGGAATTTTAGAGCACGTTCTGATATTATCTAAATCTAATGTTAAGATATTATCTATAATTTTCTGGATTTGTCCATTTGTGATGACATCAGTATCATATTGATAATATCGTGGCAAAGCTATCTTGTAAAAAATATATCGCCTCGCAGAATCCATGAAGTATAACCCTAATTTGTAACATAGGTACTGCCAGTGTGCGACCGCCATGTCGAATATTCAAATTCTGTATGCGTAAATAGAGATACGAGTATACAACTAGACAAGCTTTGCGTTGACAGGTGATAAATTATGATCGAGATTAACCATGGTATTTTTTTCTAAAGGTTCCGTTGTTTATTAATCCCCAATAGTTCCTTATAGTTTCGTCGTGTCCATCCGTCTATTTGTATTTAAAAGCCATTTTATTCAGATACTATCCATACCAATATATAAAAGTGAAACGTTGTCTGTTTGTTTGTTTGTTTGGGGAGCTTCCACGCGATAACAGCTGGACGGATTTCGATGAAATTTAGAATGGAGATAGCTTATACCCTGGCATAAAACATAGGATACTTTTTATCCCGGAAAATTGTAAGTTTCCACGGGAAAACTAGCAAATGTTGATTACTCACTGTAAGGAACGGTTGCCATCATAGAATGGTCTGTGGGTGCCATGGAAACGAAATAACGAGTCTGTCAAAAAACATCAAGAGCATTGGAGCACCTACTTTCGCACTGGTTATTAATATCCTAGAAGAAAATAAGATGCTATTTAACGCGATAAATTGTAGTCCGCGCGTACGAAGTCGCGGGGAAAGCTAGTTCATTATAAATTACTCGTGCATTTGCTATCTCCTGTTGGAAACTTGAAATCAAAATTTAATCAGGAAGGGCAACGCTAACTAACGGCGGGTAATTCTCTTTGTGATCATATCTGCAGCAAATTGCAAGGGCCGTGCCGCCGCGATGAATTGGTAATGCGTTTGGAGCAAGGACACTGTAACTAATGAGGTACTGCAATTTGTATCTAATTATTAGCAGAAATGTTTGCAATTAGCCTGGAAAGCCTACTGCACCGAATGGCCTTAGTGGGCTGCTGATATTGACAGCTCTGCTGCTTGGCAAACATTTTAAGCAGCGTGTCTACGGAAAAAAAGAACAAGAATACCAATAAATTTATTCCATAATGTTTTTAATGCTATAGCATTAACGCCTGCTTAGCTAGAACATATACATCTACATCTACGCTAATATTATAAAGAGGAAACATTTGATTGTTTCTTTGTTTGTTTGTTTGTAATGGATAAACTCAAAAACTAAAGACCCGATTTAAAAAAATCTTTCACGTAAAGAAAGTTAAATTATCAGCGAGTAATAATAGCAATAATTTATTTTTCAAAAAATTTGAGTTCCCTCTAAAATTGCAATAATGTAACCCAAAGTATCAAATTTTGAATAAAAACTCAATTACTTTGTGTCACAAACTAAGGAGATACGGGTCTTTGTATATGGAACGTTGCCATGGAAACGAAATCATAGAACATCTAATAATCATTGACGTAGGAAATGCTCTATGCTACTAACACACAAAATAATAACAAGTCGTCAAGTACGTGAGTAATAATGCAGTTGTCTATGGTCGAAAGTACTGCTGCCAATGATTATGAATTACGCTTACTGGTGTTTTTTTTAGAAGATACAACTGGTATAAAAATGCTAAAATTTTACTACCGATAAACTCAAAAAATACTAACCGATTTAAAAAATTCTAGACGTAGCGTAGACGTTTCACGACAAACACACGGCCGTGCGCCTCAACACAGCTCCATCCAGTTTTTTAAACCCAAGGAGGTTAATTACGCTTACTTCCCACCCGGGTTTTAAACCAAAGGAGGTTGAATTACGCTTACTGGCGTTAAACCTTTTAACAGTAACCGTAATTCAACCTCCTTGCGTTAAACAGAATAATACTATAGACAAAATGGTACGTGAGTATAAAACCTATAAACTTAAACATTTTGTGTAAGAAATTGTTGTTGTTCTATTTGTCCAAATAAAGTACCTACTAATTTTATCTTTCAATATATCTCTCTAGGGTCTCTAGTATCTAATAATTTTCTAAAGGAAAACCCATCCCAAAGCCGGTCCATAATGCTAATTTTTCCTTTAAAAAATTATTAGATACTAGTTGTGCCCGCGGCTTCGCACGCGTGGTCATTTTCCTAGATTAAAAGTACTATATGTGCCATTCCAAGACCTAAAATACCAATATACCAACATTTGATCAAAATTCATTCAGCTGTCAAAAAGTTTTTTATCTATTGCTCGGCTTCTACTCATCGGATTGAGATACCAAGTACCTCAGTTTTAAATCAAACTCTAAGCTATCCATCAGTGAAAATAGTGCATCGCAATAGGCCCAGTCGTTTTTACACGAAGCGCGATTAAACATACAGACAAACAAACAGACAGACATGATTAAAAAAAGTTCTTGTTCAGTAGCTTAATTTAAGTACACTAGACCTTTTTTTTTAAATTAGCTTCTTTGTACAGACTTTTTCGTTCTTATTGCTTTAAGTTTGTTTGTTTGTTTGTCGTATGAGGTAGTGCTGCCCCCTGATGTCAGAGTTTGACAGGCCGCCCGAAGGCCTCTGACATTGATTATCGACTGCTATTAATCAATAACAGCCGAGACCGACAGCTTAAAGTGCCCTACGAAGCACGTAGCGATGGATTGCTTTATTATAAGTATAGATAGATAGATTGATTATATACTTTCTACATAAATAATAGTTTTCAGCATAGTAGTAGTCCGTCTGAGGCAAGGGTGATAGATATAAAAATAATCTAATTCTTACACCAAGAAGATTTAAAAAAAGACACCGCCAAATTGAAAAGGAAGCACCCAAGATATGCCGATTTCCTCATACGCATAAGCGTGAGGCTTATACTTAGCACTACATGGTGGCACACACTTACACCGCATGTAGTGCCGATCGGCCGCCAAATCGCAATAAGATCTCATCCTTGTTAGTCGTGTTCTAAACTCGGTCTAAAAATATGTCGTTAGTTGTCACTGTCCAGTGTACCGATCTATACGCTCGTAGACATTGTCTACAAGCGTCCCCCGATTCAGCTAACAAAACGCAACCTGATCGCAACGCGATCGTTACCTTTCGGTGCCATACTTAGTAAAAAATAAGAAACTGGGGAAAAGTGGGGGGATGAAGGTTTGGGGAAGTGAGGGGAGGGTAGTGGGATGTGGACGAATAGTGGGGGATATCAGGGAAGGGTGCTGGAAGTGGGGCAGTTAGTGCGAATTGGGGAAAGACTGAAAGGAAGGATGGGGGCAGAGTGGGAGAAAGGGGGAAGGGAGGGGTGAAAGTGAAATTGACGTCCATCCCCCACCCTTCTCCCACTTCCCCATCCTTCACCCTTTCTTCCTACCCTTCTCTTATTTCCCTGCGACCTTCCTGCACCCTTTTCCACTTTCCCCCGAACCTTCCCATTTCTCCAACTCATCTCCCATCCCCACATTTCCCCAGTTTTTTATTTTTTCTAAGTATGGCCACACCGAAAAGTAGCGATCGCGCAGCGATCACGTTGCGCTTTGTTGGCTGAATCGCACTGCAGACCGAGTGTTTGCCACGCCCCAGGTCACCACACAGAACGTCGCAACTATTAAACTAGTGTAGCTATAGTTACATGGTCCCGACACATAAAACCAACACAACACAGTTCAAGAATATGCCACCCTTATCCTTTACCTCTATACCTAATTTCTTCTTCACTTCATTCAATGTCAAACTAATCACATGAGTCAAACTCGTGTTTGGTTTATCGAACCTTGATCACATTCGCTCCAGGGCAATTTCCCATCATTTCCACTACACACTTGGCTGAACCGTGGTTGCGGTGAACAAGTTATTTCGATCGATAGTCGATCGCCTGAGGAGTTGAGGTTACGACGCGGTTTTGTAAGCGACACGCCGATGAAGAGTGCGATGAGCCTAAATGCAATTTTGAGATGGTTTTGTTTCTCTAAGAAACAAAAGGACCCTAATGGTTTCGTCATGTCCGGTTGTGATATTTGGCACATAGTTTGTTCGAAATACATAAACATTTGTAACTACTACACAGATTGTGTATATCAATAATTACCTCCCCTATCTAAGTGAGAATTTAGGGTGATAAACAAATTTAGATGAATCTACGAGTAAATTTTTACGTATAGAATGATGACGATGAATTATCATTATGAGGTTTCGTTGACCATGTCTCAAAATTGGGTCCCGTTTACGAAATATTCGTTGTTAAAGTAGTTTTTCCTTTTTTTTTAGATTGTCTTCCTTTCACATGGGCTTGAACTGGAATGTTGCGTTACGTTAAAATTATAAGGACTTTTCATATTTGTCCAAAGTTCAAAAGCACTTTCTTATACTTCCTAAACTTCTATCTCTCAATCTCAAAATCAATACAAAGGTCCATCTTACGCTGCATTAATTACCATACTAAAATACCCTCATTTGACGTCATAATACCTACCCGAGCTTCTGCGAGAGTGTGAGAAGCAATTTTCCATTACTTGACATCAATATGTATTTGCTTGTGTCTTTTCTAAGTTTCGTGGAATTTATGTGAATTGGATACTTACTTACATACATTGTTAAATACATTCGTAACTCGAAGTGTTATTAATTGAAGATGTTGTTATTTGGTCTGTTGGCATTTATCAAAGAAATCAAATTAAATCAAAATAAATTTATCAAAATTTTAGGGTGGTAAGTAATAAAATAAATTTCAGGGAAAAACAAAGTTAGTTCAATATGACCTCCTTTGACATGGATAATGGCACCGAGTCTTAACACAAAGGCTACACTCTGCTCGAAGGTAGGTTATTGTGAGACTCGGTCCCATTCCCGACGAAGCTCTGCTTTCAGCGTATCCACACATTCATATTGTTCACCACAAGCAAGCAAGCTTGTTGTTGCAAGCTCTCGAACAATGGTTGCTTGTGATTTTCCAGCCAAATGCAAGGCAACCCCTAATCACTATTGCGTTTAATATCCTTATTGTTAAATGTTTGTTTTAATATTTTTGTCTCCCGCTACTTTTCTCAGGTTACAAGAAAGCAATTTGCGTTCTGCCAAATTTTGCCTCACTGTCATTATTAATAGTTTAAATTTTGCACCAGTGTGAAGTTGGTAACATTTCAAGTTATGGACTCTGTATTTGGAAGTCTCCATTTTAGGGCTATTAAGACGTGTCCACCAAAGATATTGCATTACGGATATTGGCGTGTGACCCAAAACTTGCTAAAAGTCGGTCAATCTAGTACTTTCCAAAATATTGACAACAACGGTACTGTAATAACTGGAGAATAATACAATTAGGTACCTTGCACGGTATAAAATATATAGGTGTATTAGAAATATGAAACGATGGCATGTAACTGTTACAGTATATCTACCCGGTCTAAAATAATTACTTTGTTTAAAGTAAGCTTAGTTTTTGAATATTCAGTCTGCATTGTATATATGTGTATATGGCAAAATGGTGACGGTAAAATGTCAAAAGATGAAATATATTGTTTATCAAATATATCACTCGACAAATACTACTAAAAATGAAATATGATGGCGATAAAACTTATGCCCGGATATGAAACTATTTTAAAGTTTAAAATTGAAGAAAATGTAGCGATAGTATTCAGTGCTGTGCAGTTGCACCCTATTTCAGAGTTAAGCTGGGACATATTTGCGGTTGGTACGTGGACTATTGCTCTGATTTGTGTGTCTGATTTGTGTGTTGATCAGACAAAACGATATTAAACGCTCAGAGTAGGTTCAGCAAATTATAATATAGGATAGATAACACTTTATTGCACCAAAATAAACACAAATAAAAAATAATTAACCTTAAAAAGTAGTACAATCGGCGGCCTTCTCATTAAGCAGCGATCGTTTCCATGCAACCATTGATAAGATTGAGACACATGACTGTATAATAGGAGGTAGTTGTTCACAGGCAACGTTTTAGTAAAATACTAGATAAACGAATAAAACAAATATAAATTTTAACAAAATATGAATGTCAAGATAATACTAATAAATATTATGTATGGCTACACCGAAATACTACTAAAATAAGCAATAAGTACTACTACACTTATAAACATTATAAATATTTTGTGGTACTTACTTCATAATATTACACATGCGGTATTGATAGTTTCACCCAAAATTGAATATTTATTTATTTATTCTAACATTCCTGTGGGTGGGCATTACAGTTTCCCAATTCACCCACCCAAGGATCAAGAGCAAGTACACCATAAAATTTTTGAACAAAGAAATAACACACACTCACAATTAATACACATTTACACAAATAGTTTAGTACAGAAACTCAGACAAAAATTAGGCACTTGCCAACTTTGGACTTTCCATTATTAAATCCATTGCCGCTTTGTGAAACTCGTTATATGTACATTTAAATAAATCCAGATCCAATGACGACAGGTAAAAAATCTTAACCTGATCTTTGAAACTTTGCGACGAATGTGTTTTTCTTACAGAAAAGCACAAACATATTAAAAAGGACGCACGCATACGGCGTGCGAACTCGCTGTGGACTGAATTTTGGCGAAAACTGAAAAATTACAATTACTCGCTGTAAGGAACGGTTGCCATAGAAAAGTCTGTCAAAAAGCATCATGAGCATTGGTGCTATATTTTTGCATTGGTTTTTAATATCCTAGAAGTACATAGGATGCTATTTTCCATATAAAGCCTCTATCGATACAAATCTGTGGTAGACATTGCGTCGCCAACTAAAAGAAGCATTATTTTTAACGGTCCTCCAGTCTCCACAGAAGACGCAACCCATTCTTTCTCTCATTCCGCAGATTTCAATTCGGATATGCCATTAACCGTAATGGGGCGGCCAAGGTAAACGCAATTTTGGTCCATCTCCTCCGCAATTAGGCGGTACGAGGGTTATTTGTGTTTACCTAGTGTTCCGAATGTATCTACTTTGTTTGGATGGAACGTAAATTGTATCTAGGGCTTCGATAAACGTGGTTTTCTTTGGTTCTTATATAATTAGGATGATAAATCAATCTATATTTATTCTACATATCTATTCTATACATATAATGAAGCAGTAGGTACTAATAAGTCTGCACAGTGAAGATAAAAATATGGTCTAGGGTACTTAAAATAATCTACTGAACAAAAATGTTAATATTTTTTAAATTGTGATTGTTTTTCTGTTTGTTGTCTGTATGTATGTTTGTTCACACATTACGTAAGAACTACTGGACCGAATGCGATGCGGTTTTTATTGTTAGCTTAGATTTTGACTTAAAAAATTGTGTACTTGGTATTTCAATCTGATGAGTAGAAACCGAGCAATCGATAAAAAAATATTTGATGGCTGAACGAAATTTGGTAATTTATACGTTAAACGAGTATACTTTTGGTAACTTCGGTCACAGCTAGTATACAATAACTGACCTGAATGGAAAATAAAAGCTGTTTACAACGATATTCTACAAAACTAACGCCCATTTAGATATAATTAAATCATATTTTAGTTTAGTACTACTAGAAAGAATGAGGTAAACTAACAAGGGAATTATTACCTTACGAGTTAGAAATCTCCGGAAAAAAAGCTTTGTAGGTAATGTAGAACTTTTTGGGTACCAAGTATTTATTAGGTGTAGAGCAGGTTATTCAGAACACAGCCTCATATTAATTTTGGAGAGTTCGAGTTCGGAAAGTTTCCTTGTAAGATACAGGAAGTGTTTATTCCCTAATTCTACATTATACACGAGGCAATCTCAGAAGCTCTAGACACCCAGAATACTGGAACGTAAAACAGTACCGCTAAATATTAGTAACCACATTTATAATATTCATGAGCAATTGTCACCCCCGTGGATAATACCCGCATTTGTTCGTGTGACGTGAGGTTAGGAGAAAGTTTGTCATCAGAAAATCAATATTTTACAGATATTCATGTACAAAAATAAGGCACGGGCAGGGTAATGGTGCTTTTTCTTTTCTATGCTTGTGGAACCCTGCCGTGTTGATGACCTCACTTTTATTTATTACATTTTCATGAATAGATAGCTTATCACTAAAAGTATATCTACACAATTAGTGCCAACATTTTAGTAATATATTTAAATTGCGTATTTTTATTAAGATTTTGACATTATTATTTTTTCTGTTACAATATGATAATGACCGCCCATGTTCCCGCTTTTCATCGCTTCGCGTTGGGTTGCGTGCTATATTGGCGTCTCACCACGCCGCGCCGGGCCGCATTCGTACTGAGTTTGCTTACCTACGCAGGAAATCGCGTCAGCTTAGCGTCAGCGATAATAGCGCTCTTTTAGTATTCTCGTGACCGCAGTCTATGTAACTTGATCGAAACATCGAGTGTAGTCTAAACACTTGTTTGAAACTTAATCTGGATGCTAATAGACCTGACTATTGTGAAAAAAAAAATTGCCCCGACCCTCCCGCAATATAGCTAAAAACTATCTCGATCACATCAGCTTTCAAACAGAAAAAAACGCACCAAAATCGGTTCATTCTTTTGGGAGCTACGATGCCAAACACAGACAGATATATACACACCCTGTAACGAGGTCAAACCTCTTTCGTAATAATACTCATTTGATCTCTTAATTCTTTCATAATCAATTTCATTCCATTTTGATAGTTTGTCATTATTAATTCTAAATTCAAATAACCTGCCATTCCGATATTGATTTTGAGCAAACCGAATTCCACAAATTAATATGTTATAAAATACCTAATTAAGTTCATTACAACTGGAGATTTTAAATATATTTAATAATAAC
This sequence comes from Alsophila aescularia, assembly GCA_946251855.1. Classification (NCBI taxonomy): domain Eukaryota; kingdom Metazoa; phylum Arthropoda; class Insecta; order Lepidoptera; family Geometridae; genus Alsophila; species Alsophila aescularia. Next base: position 7,310,694 of record OX276380.1, on the reverse strand, counting down.
TTCGTAAGCCGCTGTTTATGGTCATCTCCTCCTGTTCCTGTGCTCCTAATTGTTCCTGAATCCTGACCTTTTGTGTTGTCCAATGAGGCTTGGTCCCTGGGCTGGTGGAGCAAGCCCAAAGCCTGGGACCGCCTCGTGACAACCCTAAACTTATAACACTCCTCCTTAGTTAGTTAGAAACAAGTAACCTTTAACTCATCATTCATCGACTTCAGAAAAGGAGACGGTTATATGTTCGGCTGTATGTTACAATAAGCTCACGGCAAAACCTCAGGAGATGTATTAATAAAAACAAATAAAAATTATACAGCTTTTCAAGAGCTTTTAACATTTTATTACATATTCATTTTTAGGACAACATACTTGAATCTTCTCATTTGTACTTACGCAGAATCGTATTAATTAAAACTTAACTAATAATTTAAATGTTATCTACAAAACACGAATAAAATACGAAAAAAGCTTGCCCTGACTTCTCTCTAGAAAGAAGCTGTAGATAAACACGGACACAATAACATAACTTTCCTTAAAGGATCTTGAACACACAAGTAAAGAAAACTGTACCTACATAAAGTTTATCTTTGCCCCTTCAATAAGTTGAACGGCTGATCGCGGTCTGGCCCTCGATGCCCGAAGTAGGGCAGACCACGTTCGATTTCTCTTCCTTTTCATCTAATATCATCTGATATACTACATTTAATACAGCTATAATGCACTTTACGAGTATCTTATTTTATCTATCAGGCCATTCTTGTTTATTATCTTTGGAAAGATACACTAAATTTCGATATAAGTCTCTTAGAAAAAGTATACAAGTAAACCTCAGGCAAAGTAGGTTGCTGTACGAGACGAGAATGCCTAAAGATGATAATAATAATTTAAATTACTAGTAGACCTCGCGCGTACAAACTTTTTGCAAGCAAGCTAGCGGTGCACAGTAGCGCCATCTAGTTATCTTATTGTACAACGAACATTAATAACCAAGGTGCTCCATCAATGCCTACCTAGTAGGTAATTATAGGGCTGATTCTACTGGTAGAAACCTAAAAGTGAGAAATTTGCTGCATTTTGAGGAGCTATTCTGCTCATCACGCCGAAGACCCTAATCAGATCTTCACCAAATTTTAATGAGAATAACGTTACGTTAGTACCTTTCAAATAAAAAAAGAATCATTGAAATCGAATTATATATGGCGGAGATATTCAGTAGCCCCTTTTTTACCCTTTTTTGGGGGAAGTAAAAAAAAAACATATCCAAAACTCCTCCAATAAAAAACCCCCGACGAAAAAAATATTTAAAAAAATTGTTTATAAAGTATACCAAGTTTCGTCTAGATCGGTTGAGAAATGCGACCTGTAGAGGAGAACAGAGATCCGGACGACATCCGGACATACGAAAGCAATTTTGCCCAAGCTGAAACGAAGACGCTTCGGTAGGTCAATTATAAAAATTCAAAAACCCGACTGCGAACAAAATTATTGAAGTCGAGCTGACCACCCACAAAAATAATCACATACTCTCTTAGAACACATGGCAATATAATATTAGGTATATCTGGTTTGATTTGACCAACAATTGAGTCTGTTGGCGAGTACTGGTTAATAATCTCTTCTTCACACGATTTGTTCACGCGATACTTGTTTTAAGAATACAGTGATGAGCTTAATCGATTTGTATCATAAACAATAATTGATTAATTAATATTTTTGTTGCAGGTAATAATCATATCTACAATTAAACAGACTAACGACACCAGAACAAGGGTAACTATATCCCAGTATTCAAATTTCTGACGCAATTTAAATCCAAAACGTGGTGTGACCTCATATTTTGAATCCAAAGCCACTTCAAATAAAGGTTCCTCAATGTAGGAGATTGATGGTTCTTGAGAAATCATTGATAGGCAATATTGTTCAGAATTTGTGACCTCGCAGGAATGGATTTCTTTAAAAATTACGATCTATCCCGTTACAAAACGACCTTTGTTATATATGTCAAAAAGCTTAAAATAAGTAAGTACGTTAGAATCATAGCAATTTTTATGCTTACTTTGAATGCTTATTAAAAATATATTCGGTACCATGCTAAAAGCCAGTAGATAAATACAATAAATTTATATAGTACTAGCTGATGCCCGCGGCTCCACACGCGTTGTTATTTCTCTATAGGTTAACCTAGTAATCTATGTACTATTCCAAGATCTAAAAAAACAAAACCAAAATTCCTTTAGCCGTCAAAAAGTTTTTATCGATTGCTCGGCTTTTACTCATCAGATTGAGATTCCAAGTAAACCAGTTTTTTAGTCAAACCCCAAGCTATCCAGCAGTGAAAATTGCATCGCAATCGGTTGAATAGTTTTTACGTGATGTACGAACAAACATATTCACGCATCAGGTAAAAACTACTCAACAGATTGCGATGCGATTTTGACGGTTGGATCATTAATCAAACATACAGACATGAACTTTAAATATGGTATATTCTTGTTGAGTAGCTGATTTTAAGTACCACAGACCATCTCTTTTTTAATTATCTCCTTTGTACAGACTTTTTCGTTCCTATTGCTTTATTATAAGTATAGATAATTATATCAAGTTCACGTTTCCTCTCTAGCATTAAAATATCAACTTATTAATATACCTTAATTATTATAGCAATCAATAAATGAATCTTAGCCCTTCCTCCTAGCGTGAGCTATGTCAGTTACACCTCGGTTAATTAATTTCTGTCATCCGGTATTTTACTGATATCCACTGATATAACCGGCTACTTCGCAGTTAACCGATTCACGTGTAGTGGAAAACGGTTATGATTTGCAAGATTTTGAAGTCCAAAGTTCTATGTAGCACCATTGCATACAATTCACTAGATGGCACTGCAGTTATTATGGGCAAGTGTGGCGCTTACCATCAGGCGAATGACATGCTCGTCTCGTTACTCTTTTTTTTTTTAATTAAGTATTCTGTTTACTGCTTGAACAATGAACAGTCTGTATTAACAATGCTAAATCAAACGTGATTTGTAACCAAATCCTCATAATTATCACATTATACATATATGGCTAGTTCTACGACCAAGAAGCAAAATGCCCAAAGCGCTCAAAGACAAAAGAGCGAAATTTCCATAGCTCAAAAAGTTCAATACAATTGTACTGCTTACCTAGCAACTCAAGTACCACTATATGATTACCAAGTTGTTCTCGTGCTGAAACCCGAAACCATCTAATCACTAAAAATTAATTGATTAATCTCTATATACATTCGTGAATAGTTCAACCGTCACGTTAGCAACCACATTACATAAGGTAGTACCTACATACCTACGATATAACCTACACCTATAGGTATACGAGAGCATCTTGGCACAAGAAGACCGGAGATTACACCCCAACGATGTATCTGAAGCGAACTCGAGGGTAGAACAACACATAGCCCGGTTAAAAGTGTATATGTTTGGCTTGAATTATCTACAGATTTACGCCGAAAATTCTAGAATACCACAAGGAACAGCGAGGGATAACATTTCCACGAAATTTGTCATACATGTCGTAGGTTGTGACTAGGTACGAGTATTGATATAAATGAAATATTATTTTTTTGCCTCAATAACTCTCTATAATTCATGTATGAAAAATATAATACAAAATGTTTTAAAATTATGTGACCTTTTGTTAAGGTTTGCCGGAAGCTCGTATTTTTACAGAGTTGGTGTACAATACAAAAAAATAAGTTCATTATTCTGAGACGCGAATGTTCGTTAAAATTTATGGTTTTCTATCAGATTTCGGAAGCAGCATCTTTATCTTTTTGAAATTAAACGAAAGTAAATTTGTATTTTTACAATTTTCTTGACTGTGGATCAGTTTGTGCTGTCTCTGCTTGGTGAGGTTGGTATCCCAGGTTCGAATCCTGGCCACAGAAGAAATAATAGTATGACGTCCTGGCTGGGGCAGACATTTATGCGATGAGCATAAGCTTTTACTTCGGTCAAACATCCAAATGTGTGGTGTGTTGATTGTATGTGCCCATGCCACCCGCGACTGTTATAAGATTATAAGTGCTAGTTTAAAAAAAAACATTACTAAGTAGAGTGTACCTACCTAAGCCATATTGATATCTATCTATCTATCTAATCAGCCCGTATCCACCCACTGCTGAGTATAGGCCTCCTCTCGTTCTCGCCAGTCTTTCCGGTCCTGTGCTAATCTAATCCATTGGACCCCAGCGTACCTCACAATGTCATCTGACCATCGGGCGGGTGGTCTGCCTCGAGGTCTTAGCCCTTCTCTTGGATACCATTCGGTGACTGCCTTGGTCCACCTATTTTCGTCATATATTGATATAGCTTACAGTAAAATATCATCATTCATTACTGATATTATAAGTGTGATAGTAAATCTCTCTCTGTCTGTTTGTAACCTTTTCATGAATAAACTGCTAAACTAATTTTGATAAGTTTGACTAGGAAATAGTGTCTATCATGAAGGTCATAGGTTTTTTTTTTAATTTTACCATGGATACATATCCCACATGGGTAAAGCCGAGGGGCGCAGTTTGTGATTCCTTTAAATCATTATTACTTCTACAGGATGCTCAACTTTGGCCAATTTCTCGCTAGAAGTTAGTAGTTTCTTGCTCCCGATGCGAAAACAGAGGAATGTTATAAGTTTAGGGTGTGTATCTGTGTGTGTGTGTGTGTTTGTCTGTTGCATCGTAGCGTCCAAACGAATGGTCCGATTTCGATGCGTTTTTTCTGATCGTCATTGTTTTCAGCTATAATGGAAATATATAATAGAATTGATATTGTCAAAGAATCTAAATAAATAATTAAATGCAAAATAGTTATTTATATGTTACGATTTGATTCAGTAAGTTGGTGGGAAATAGAGTTGTTTGAGAACTTTTTTTTTTTTAGAAATATTTTATTTTTAGGCCGAGTGTTTTTTGTAACGTACAAAAATCAGTTCTTTTTTGCTTCAAACCCGACCCGATGTTTCCAAATAACAAAGCTTGTAACTACAAAGGAAAAAAATACCCTTGATGCCCCCATTATTTTGCCTGATTCTGTATCCTACTGGTAAAACATGGTATTTAGAACAATTTAGAAATATTTTAACTTAGTAGGTAACTACTGCCTACAAGTTTACTTATGGTGATCTCAAAGTGAGGTCTACTGAGGAAAACCTTGTACCAACATCAACCCACGCTTGGCCTACGGAAGTCGGCTAATTGGAAACACTTAGCTGCCAATATCCGTTAGCAAGCAGAAACCATTTTTTCTTGGAACTCAAGAACTTTCTTTGATGATTCAACAATGAGAACTATAGGTGTGAACCGCCTGACCCTCTGCCCTCTGCTAGTGGAAAAACAAAATCAGTTGAGAACTGGGCCTGCACTCTCGACATATAGATAGTTTGTTTGTTTGTCGTATGAGGTAGTGCTGACCTCTTTTGTCAGAGTTTGTCAGGCTGCCCGAGGGCCTGATATTAATCAATAACACCCGGGACTGACAGCTTAACGTGCCCTCCGAAGCACTGAGCGATGGAAAACCGCACATAACTTAGAAAAATCATTGATGCGGAGCGTAGGGCCGAACCCGGTATCATTGGATTCTAAATTGCTTTATTGAACCGTTATGCTACCATCGCTGTATCTAGATAGTGATTGCTTTACAACCGAAATTGGTACTACATACCGATGACAGTCGTTAGCTTTGACAGTTATTGTCACTGATAGATATCTGTACTGACATTGATCATGATTGACATCGATATTTGGCAGAGTCTGCCAAAATATAGTAAAGTAGTCATAAAAGTAATAAAGAAGTCGTTGTTATTGAAGTTAGATCGTTGCCGGCACATCTTTATGGCCTCATAACTTTATAAAATTGTCACAAGTTAGGATTAATGTAAGTTAGATCACAAAATAAGTAATAGTAGAAACGTAGATATGAACATTCTCTATGGTCACAAAAATAAATATTAACATCCTAGGTAGGTAGATAACTGCCTATAATACAAAGTAGATGTGAAAATGCTCGTGCGTTTAAAAGGAAGTACTCTAGACAAAAGAAAAAGTACTTTAAACATTAGATGTGAAAATACTTTCCGTAAAAGACCAGGCAAAAATAAATATTATCTATCATTAAGTAGATAAGTTTTACTGAACAGACATGTATCCATCCATTTATTATAAAAAAAATATAGACATTCTTAACAAGGAACAAACTCCTATATGAATATTAAATACCAACTCTCGTATCTTCTATAGAAAAGGGTCTGCTGAGTATTTACTAAAGTTATGACAGGAGTTACGTTACTAATTTTCATTCCTAAACTGTGGCTCACGATACTGTGGCTCACGATGAAGTCACTCGGTCGCGTTAAGCGTTGGACTTTGCGACCCAATTTTCCACTTTTGAAACTATTGCTAGGGATCTGCGAAAACACGGTCCTATCAAGAACTTAACTAACTTGTTACTAAAAATGACGTCTATAAACTGACTAGCCGTGCGCCACGGCTCCAGCCGCCTGGACAGTCATGAAAAGTATCCTATATATCTTATAATTATATCTTATTTAAGAAACTTAAACTTAATGAAATTCTGTTCTATTTCTACGGAGAATGCACACATACTTTCACCTTTGCATTACTTTAGTATGTATCCCCACTAATATATAAAAGATGTCTGCATGTTTGTTTGGAGAGCTTTCACGCGATAACGGCTGGACGGATTTTGATGAAATTTGAAATGGAGATAGCTTATACCCTGAAATAAACACAGTATACATTTCATCATCCTTTGTGCTCAAACGGCTGAACGGTATGTGATGAAATTTGGAATGGAGATAGCTTATACCCTGGAATAACATATAGGATACCTTTCATCATCATCGTCATACTTCACTCTCAAACGGCTGTACTGATTGAGTTGTAATTTGGATTGGAGATAGCGTATACCCTGGACCAGGGTATAAGCTATCTTTATTCCAAAGGGTAAAACCGCGGGGCGCAGCTAGTATTATTAGAAATATCTTCAACAGGGCTTAGCCCCGAGCTAACCAGAAATCAGGAAGAAAAGCGTTGAGTACAGGCAGAGTTACATATTAATACCTATAGCCAGAGTTAAAATGTGGGAAAATGTGTTAAAATGTGGTAAATGTGGGCCTTATTTATTGTGCTCATATCTCGGGATAGATCTTAAGAGATCTATCCCGGTATATCTAGGTAAGCCTTGGGGTAGACCCTAAGGCAGTAGTTTCTCCACACATGACTTTAAATAGATAAAGAGAAAGAGACTGGGTCAGACTAAAAAACCTAAAGAAGTCCATTGCGTTATAAAGGCGAAAAAAACGCTCGACACTTTCAAACACATGGTAAGTTTAGTGTTATTTTCTTCTCCGTAGCGATCAACTTACTTGTGCAAATCTTCTTTAGTAGTACTATAACTATCAACAAACAGATGTTCAAAACTTCAAGATGTGTACGTAACATGTACATGTATAATACAGAACGTCACATCTTAAACTATATTGTGTAAAGAGAGACTCACAAACAACTCTACTTAAAGTTTCACGCTCGAACTTGTCGCTTAGAACTTGTTAACAACACAACGACATTATTAACAATGTTGTTGTTGTTGATGGTGGTGGCAACTATGAAAGCATAGCCGCGTAACTGAGAACATAATTACGGCGTTAACGGAATGTTGCAGGCTTGAAATGAGTTTTGGACCGACGTGAAAACGGATCATGTGAGACGTTTTAACGAACAAGTGTTAATTAATTAAAATAAATAAACTGAGGTAAATATAGCCGAATAACATACTAATATAATCTTTGCATGTTTGTGCGGATATTATTGTCGTATCCGAATTGGAGAATTCGCTGTATTAGGTAAGTATATACATAACGACTAGACATTTTGAAAACCGGTGCCGTTTTGTATTCCGTCCTACGAATCTATCTATTTTTACTTATGATAAAGAAGTTTCCAAAATAAACTGTAGGTACAATGAAGATATTTAAAAAAAGGTCTAGTTTACTTAAAATAAGCTACTGAACAAGAATATTAAATTTTTAAATATCGTATCTGTCGGATTTTCTGTATGTTTGTGCGCGCATCACGTAAAAACTACAGGACTGATTGCAGGGTTTTCACTGTTGGATAGCTTAGTGTTTGACTTAAAAACTGGTGTAGGTACTTTGTATCTCAATTTGATAAAAGGAATTCGAAAATCGATACAAAAACATTTGACGTCCGAACGAACTTTGATGATTTTGGTAATTTTGATTCTGGAATATCACAGGATCCCTATATTCCAGAAAATGACCTCGCAGGCAAGGCCGCGGGCACAGCTTATTAATTCGTAGATTACAGCTGAACAAGCATAAACCACATCGGTGGCGTGGTGCCATCGTAATTACTAAAACAATCGCATTTTCGTATACGGATATTAACGGAACATTCAAATTTCAAATAGATTAAAAGAAACAAGCACAGCTTTTCATTATGCGTATTCAATGACTGTGAAACATGTGAAATCATACTGATTGGTGTCGTGCTCCTATTCACAGATCTACACAAGCGCATTGTGGATTTACGCAAAGAACAAACAAAGTAAAACGTCTTAAGGTCACCGCCCACCTAACTCCTCAGCTCCGGATCGGCAGAACCTCTGCTTCGCTTCATTCGAATCGGCTAGTTGTCAGCCTGGCTACGGCGGGCGGGGCGACACGCCACGCTTACGTATGGGTGGCGGTGACGCGGCTGGTTGACGGCTAGGCGTCCACCCGTCTACGGCGGGGTGACGCTACCCATGCTTAAGGCTAAGGCGGCGGCGGGTTGACGGCTAGGCGTTTTCTGGGGGACGATGTAGGGTCGCCGCCCACTTAAAGCCTCGGCACCGGATCGGCCCCGTATCGCCGAGTTATCAATCCGGCTATGCCAAGGCGACGGCTGGTTGACGGCTAGGCGTCCACCCGGCTACGGCGGGGCGTGTCGCTTCGCTTACGGCAAGGTGGCCTGGTTGAAGTCTAGACTTAGTGTATTCCCAGCAGTCCCAATATGGTTGTACCGTATGTTTTTTTGTTGACTTTTCATCTCGGAGGTTTTCAACAACTGGACTACTGAAATTTTAATTCTCTAAAGTCCCGTGTGTCTCATAGATTGTGAGAGATGTGTCGTGTAAGAGTGGGGGTGTGCATGAGAAACGCAAAGGGTTATGCTATAATACCTTTTATTATGTTCACACTATATTCATATGGCTATACGACTATTACAAGTGTTATGCGCGGAAGATGGGAGACGACTCTATACAAGAGTGCCATACGTGGTGGATGGGCGGCAACTGTCAGTGCTAGGGGTGATGTCGATGCCGCACGCGAAATATGCTTAACTAGCATTTCCGCCAAACGCCTACATTGATGTTTTACAGATGCACAAACGTGTAATTTGGTAACAATAGGTAAATTGATTAATTGAATCCTCTTTTAATTATTCTCATTTATTTTGTGTGATTTTATTCCTTTCTGGAGGCACCTTTAATTGGATAACATCTTACGGATTATGTTTGCCTGGTAACGAATTGAAAATAAAAAACTGTAATTTCTAACTGAAGATATTTTAACCCTAATTGAAAATAAATTATGCGTTCGTGCATTGTTCATCCGTTTTCTTTAATGTTAATATTTGTACAAAGCTCCAAAACAATGCATAGGTGTTAGACGATTTTCGACTTTATTGACATGAACTAAGTAATAAAACCAATTAGTAATTTAACTTGCAATGTTTGTATGTAATGTTAGTGTGCAAGCTGAATGAGAATCATTTCCTCTTATCCTACGGAGTTGAATTTTTACTCGTTGGTTTTGACAGTTAAGCTTTCAAACACAAATAACCGCATCAAAATCGGTACATCCGTTTGGGAGCTGCGATCCTCCCCCCCCCCTCTCCCCCTCCCTATTGTAACAAAGAAACAATCTCGATCACATCAACTTTCAAACAGAAAAAAAACGCAGTCGGTCCATTCGTTTTGAAGCTAAGATGCCACAGACAGACACATTGATACTCACCCTAAAGTTATAACACTTTACGTCGGGTGGTGGTCAAATGGTGAAGATGATAATGATACTTGTAGGTACATACAAACACACTAACATATCTCCCATAGCTTTCCCAAAGTGATTCACAAGCCGGCACCGTCTCGATCCGTCGGCTGCAGTTTGTTTTAGTCCCGCCAGTTAAGTTAGCAATGCCAACTTAGTGACGCTACCCAAGTTAGCTATACCACTTAGTACGGTACTCGATTACTAGTTCAATGCATAGACCAAGGAAACTAGATAGATGCCTCACACAATAATACTATTTAAGCGGGCATGTACACACGGCATAAATATTTTGTGGTCGGCTCATCTCCGACACAGTAGACATATAATTACCCTCTACACTCTCTACAGTCTCCAGGATAGTGAGTAGGTAAGTATGAGTCTCTGTGCCAAAAAAAAAAACACAGTTCAAAATTAAGATTTTTATTTTCCAGTTGATAGACGGCGTAGCCATGCTTTTTAAGTATTTATGCAGTAGTTGTCAACTCAAATTCTAAATTATCTGATAAACCCCTCATCTTCTATATTTTTCTATCTATCTAATTATATTTTCTATATACAACTATAAAAATCAATTTTCGTGCAAAAAATTTTATATATAAAATTGGAAATCATGACAAACGGCCATCCGGAAACGTATTGCCTCTCGGAAACACATAATAAATAACAACATGCAAATAAGTGCATTAGAGAAATGGATCAATGTACTAGAGCACCTATTTTAGGTACATGTTGATCCGACCCCGCATAATAGTCGGAAAAGGATACGGAGATGATAATATTATAATTTTCAACATTTAATATCTACTTCTAAATAAGATGAAGCACATAACAATACCAATAGGCGACTATCTGGAGGCTTTTGGGTGTCGAACTCACATCAAACCTGAATTTTGGGTCTTATATTGAATCCAAAGCCAAGGTAGCTGCAAAAAAACTTGGTATTTTGTGTAAGGTTAGGCGGTACTTCAGACCGGGACAGCTTTTGAATCTTTATCAAGCACAGGTCCGATCTTGTATGGAGTACTGCTGCCACCTCTGGGACGATTCTGCCAAGTATCAGCTCGAGTCTTTGGATTCAATTGAGAGACGTGCTATCGGGCTCATTGGAGATGACACTCTAGTAAAGAGTAAGCTTCAAAGTCTGGCGCATCGACGTGAGGTAGCAAGCCTGTCGGTATTCTACAGATTCCCACATCACCTTTCTATCACCGTACGACTAGACGATCAGCAAAGCGCCACGCTCTTATGGTTGAAATACCTCGCACAAGAACGAAGCGTTACGCTTCTTCATTTATTATAAGAACTGCAAAGGAGTGGAATGCTCTGCCCTCGTCAGTGTTTCCGGTAAATTATAACCCAGATGTGGACAAGTCAAGAGTGAATAGGTATCTACTAGGCAAGCGTGCTACACTTTCGACCACATCATCGCTTTCCATCACGTGAGATCGTGGTCAAATGATTGCCTAGTCCGTAATAAAAAAAGCCTTTGGCCAAACTTCCAAAGGATAAGTTGTATATCGCAAAGGAATTTTAAACACTACAAAATAGTTATACAAACCACGTGGGAGTTTATAAATATGAGTAAAATTATTATCTTGTATGACATGGATGACAAAATCTAGCCGTAAAAAAACATTGTGCATATATTTCATATTTGTTTATAGACAAGAGAACAGGTAGACAAGTAACAAGTGTCTACCTGTTCTCTTGTCTATAAACGGAATGTCAGTATAAACATAAGCAATAACATTGTTTACACGATCGGAAACACGATGTTATGTTAGTGAACATTCGACACGGTGCATAAAGGATGTAGTGAGCATTCGATACGGTACATAGAGAATGTTACTATAATGCTTCATCTACACTGTCGTTCTTGTCTGCGTGCATACCTGTACAAACCACTTTACACAGGTAAGTGTGTGGGCATCATTATGGCTCGCGCAAGTTTAAAAGCGTTTGCTAGCTGAGGACTGTGCAGTATACAGAACGGAAACGCACAGGCAAGACGGAGTGTGTAGTCGGGGCTTTAGAAATTCTGTTGCAAGAACAGCCATCGACAACTGTATAAATAAAGCTTGAGTTCATATCCGCAGTCGAACAAATATTGACGGAGTAAACTAGTATTTGCAACTATATAAGTAGGTACTAACATAACATCACAGAGTTCATGGTATTTCTTATATATTTAATTTTAGATATGGGTCAGATACATGATAAAACTTTTTATTTTCTTAATAAAAGCTTGGTTATCTTCGAATGGATGCGTTTAGAAAAAAGAAGAATTCTCAAGTCAACTGCTTTTTGTATGAGCTTTGCATAGTAGCAGATTCAGATGTTTATTTTTATGTGGTTCCCAATTTTGTTCAAAGCATTTTTGATATAAAAACACTTTTATTATTGTATTCTACCTATTATTATCGGAATTTCATACATTTGCTAAGTTTTCGTTAATTTCATACACTCTAAAAGTATAAGAGCTGTGTGAACTTTTGAAATTTAGCTTTTTTACAAACCCACGCCTGTATTCTATGAGCATGTTAATTAATTATTTCCAAGTTAACAGCCCATATAGCACATATTTTATAGCAACCATCATCATCATCATCAGCGTATATCTGTCCAATGCTGGACGTAGGCCTCTCCCACAGAAATCTGACCGATTTCTGTGGCCTCTCCTAATACATGCCACTGAGCTCGGTCTTCAGCTCTCCTCATCCATTTTCTGCCAGCCGCTTTTCGCAGGTCGTCACTTCACCTGGCCACAGGGCGTCCTACACTATGTTTGTCTAACCGTGGTCTCCACCAGCGTTGCCAACTTTATTTTTTAGGGGAACGTACCATTGACTAGGAGAAATCGTATTTTGCCTAAAATTCAAGAAAAATAATAGTACGTATTGAAATTTCAATACAACAATAGTAAATTATTTAAATACGTTATAATATTATAACTTTAAATCCCAATCACAATTTTTTAACAAGTATTATTTGAATTTTTATAAGTAATATTGCTTTGAAAATCTGATTGCAACTAGTCGCATTGGCTTAAGTGATACCAATGCAGATCACATTGTTATTACGGCTGCAGGATAGTACCCATGCTGGTGTTTCTAAAGTGCGAGTGGGACAGAGGGTTTAAAAATGTATTGAAAGCGTTCATAGAAATACAAAAAAGAAGTTTATGGCTCGTTAAAGTCTTTTATGCCAAGATCCCCGCCACGTTTCGTTCACCGCTAGACTTACGTGCCGCTAGCTATACAACCAGCCAAGCAATATGGTGTAATTATGATTTTTCTACAAATAATTACGAGAACTGAGTCCGTATAGTTCGTCGACCCTTGTCACGATCGCTTGTACCGTTACAGTTCGCCTTTACTTTCAGCTAGACCAAGCTAGTGGTACGCTACTTGTGTAGACAGTACATAAGATCGTAAGATTTTAACCAACTTCAAAAATAGGAGGTTCTCAATTCGATTGTATGTTTTTTAATCTCATGGAATATTATCTCCAGGATTTCTGAACTGATGTGGACAATTCTACCATTAATTATATTGTTTTTGTTTAGTAAATATATTTGAAATCAGTTCTGGGATTCAAGAAATAAATTGAAACTAGCTTTCACCCGCAGTTTTTTCCGCGCGGACTACAGTTTTTCGTGAAAAAAACATACTATGTTCTTCCAGGTTTTAATATCCTGGAAGAACATATTATGATGAAAATGATGACGAATGCAAAAGTATAGCACTAATGTATTGTATTCTCTTTGGCACCAACGCTCTTGATGTTTTTTGACAGACTTGTTATTATGTCATTTCCATGGCAACCGTTCCTTACAGCGAGTCATTGTTACTTTCCACTTTTTCCGTGGAAACTTACAATTTTCCGGGATAAAAAGTTTCCTATGTTTTTCATTTCAGGATATAAGTCCTTTCCAAATTTCATCAAAATGCGTCTGGACAGTTGTTAAGCGGATGCGTTGTCTGTTTGTTTGTTTATTTTTTTGTTTGGGAAGTTTTAACGACTGGTCGTTAAAACTTCCCAAACAAACAAACAGACAACGTTTCACTTTTATTTATTGGTGTGAATGTGCCGGGAAAAGATATAAAAAATGTTTTGTTCATGTTATTAAAAAAAAACATTTAAATTTACACAAAATAATCATTATGAGAAAAAAATGGATACTTTTATAATATACATGTACATATATGTGTCTATAATATTTTACCTCAACGTTTCAATCAAACTGCATTAACCTTGTTGAAGAATTTGCGTGACTACTGTGTATGTGCGTGGTCAATATAATTCTTTCTTTTTATCATAAAGTTGAAAACTATGACTACAAAATGATTGTTGCACAATATCAGTTTGTATAACATTTGCATGTCAATAATAAAGCGAGTCAGTGTGGGTGTGCCAAATAAATCTTGTCCTAACATTAAGCTCTGCCTTACTGTAACTTAGTTCTCAGCAGATTCTTTGCTCAAGTTTTTGTTTAAACAACGGTTTAATTGTGTCAACGCCGTTTCACGTTTTTTCGGTTTTGGTAATTAGGCCTCCAACAAACGGGTGTTGGTTTTTGGATGAGAAAAAAGGTTTGTCGAAATGGTTAGAGGGGCCCAGTTTGTGAATGAACGAAGTGCTTGTTATTTTTGTTAGGCTTGATTTACAGGTTTTTGGTATTAGTCACGAAAAAAATAGCCTGCTTAATCCGTCGCTGGAAGGTAAACAAGTTTTTTTTCGCGTTTATAGAATAAAAGTATCCGAGAGTTGGGTCTCCAACGTGATTTATGAAATTTGAAGATTATTAAACGAGTATTCTTGCATATGACTTCTCATAACCTGCTCTAACGAATTCGATGCTTCCTTGTCATTTGAGGTAGTGCTAGCCTCTGGTGCCAGAGTGTGTCAGGCCGTTCGATGGCCACTCACCAACATAATCCACATCAACAGCCCGCATTAGTCCATTGGCTCTTGTCATAATTGTAATTGCTGCCAGCTACTTTGCGTAAATCGTCGCTCCACCAGGCCGGAGGGCATCCTACACTACATTTGCCTATACGTAGTCTCAAGAACTCGTCTAACCCACCGGTTATCGGTTCTTCGACTTATGTGACCGGCCCATTGCCACTTCAGTTTGCTAATTATTTGAGCTGTGTCGATGACTTTCGTTCTCTACTGGATCACCTTGACATCGAGGGTATCGAGGGCCTCTGTCATGGCTTAACGATGCTCAATCAATAACAGCCGGGAAAGACGGCATAATATAACCCTCCGAAGCACGGAACGATGGAAAGCCGCGGGCGGGTATGGCTGAGAGCGGAGTTAGTATTCAAAAAATGCTTTTGACATTGAATTATATATACATTGAACACAGTTTAGTTTAATACCAATAACTAAGGGGGATTAAACTAAACTATGATTTATGATTAGCTCCATCTGATTGTTTTATCATTTATCCATATATTACACCACTAGTGACTCGCCCCGGCTTCGCACGTGTAGCAACGCTTGTGGTGCTTATTGACAGACTTGTTATTATTTCGTTTCAACGTCAACATGTCATTCCGTGTCTTCCAGTGAGTAATCTCTTTTTTATGCAAATTTTTGATACCTTGGTATACATTATTGCAATTTTCATTGTGATTTCTAATTTTTGGAAAAATGAACGAGATACTGTCCATTTTACTCGCTGGTTATGCAGCTATAATGTTTCTATAGGTAAAGGATTTTTTAAATCCATTCATTTATTTTTGATTTTATCCATTACAAACAAACACAAACATACAATAAAACAAATTTTTCCTCTTTATAATGATAATGTAGATGAAGATAGTGGAGATAAAATTTGGCAAACTGGAACAGTCATGCACGAAGTCGTTTGAGACACGTTACATGAATAACGAAGACTAGCGACTTCCCACGTATTCAATCTTGTAATCAAATATTAACCCCTCACGAACGAACTGAACGGAGCTTATCGAATAATCCATCGTAAGGATCAAAATTCACAGGGATTTAGGATGCTAAGACCATATATAATAAGATCTCGTTAATTTTTACTAATAAGAGGATTTGATAACGCAATAAATTGATTATATCTTTAAAATATACTGTACAACAAGTTTTCATCTCATCAATACCTATATATAGGTAGATATATAATTAGAAGTTTTTTGTGTCTGTAAACATAAACAAGCAATGATATTTATCCGCTATGTAGACATTTCTACAAGATTTTAATACATGTATTTTTTATTCAATTGATTGACGAGGCGAACAGGTCGCTCGCCTGATGGTAAGCGTCACACTCACACCTGCGTACTTTGGTTGCATAATCTTGCTCAACTCTGCACAGCGCATAATTTCGCTAGAAACATTGCCCTTCAAACCGAAACACATATTATGACATTTTTTTAAGTCATATCTTGCTAGTAAATTTTGTACCACGTAAAGACATCCAATTAAGTAAATAGGAAACGCTCTTAATAATAGAGACCCGACAATAATTAAACACATAATACACGTATGAGCTGATGATGCATTTAGGAGTAACTGACTGTCTACAGTTAACACATAGAACCTCCTCATTAAAGGAAGTAACCTATTGGTATAATAACGCGAGTAAGTATCCAACGATACCGGGTTTAGTTAGGCTTCGGCTTAACCAACTCTCCGTGCTTCGGAGGGCACGTTAAGCAGTCGGTCCCGAGCAGTCAGTCGAGGCTACATAGTACTTTTGAATGCTCATCGTTGCAACCATGGTGGGTATTTACATACCGCTAGACAGTTACGAGATTGCAATTTCATATATGATATGAAGTCACATTACTTATGATTGCGTCTTTTTGTTACACTACAACTTATTGCAATCTTAGAATTGCGCAATTATAGTATAATTTATTTAATTGCTGATCTAGATATGGATTGTAATATTTAAAGATCTTACCAATGATAAAACAATAATTATATAACACGGACGTCAGTTTAAGAGTATTGAGTGATTATTAGATTGTCGGTTAATTCGTATTTGCTGCAGGTTGTCCATATAGACGTCTTTAATTATAGTACCCAAGTATAATTCCTAATCATATTTTCGTCAATTACCATTCATATGATCTGTTAACATTTGTGCACCTTTATTTAAGCACTAGCTGTGCCGCTGTACCCGCAAAATAACTAGCTTAAAAGCTAAAAAACAAGCCCGCCCTGCCAAAAAAGAGCTTTCGCCAATAAATTATGTACTGTTGGAATGTGCTTTTCAAGACCTTCAATTTGATACCCATATTGTAAACTTAAAAGTTTTTTTGTCTAGTTTGAAAATGGTGCCATACTGCCGCCATACTGAATGTTTACAGAAAAATATAGCCTATGTTACTCAGGGGGATATAAGGATTCTAACAATGTCCCATACGTCTAAATCTATTCAGGCATATAAAAGTTATGGTGGAATAAAGAAACTCATAAACACAAACATACATACATGAATCCTAAAAAAAAAGAAAAAAGTAAAATTGCCACGGGATTTTACTTATTCGGGATTTAAAAAAAACATATATTGGTCTCTGTTGATCAGTACCTACATACAAATTTTCATTAAAATCTGTCCAGCCGTTTTAGCGTGAAAACTCTAGAAACAAACAAAAACATAAACAAACAAACAGACAAGGTTTCATATATATTAGCAGGGATACTACAGAAACATTCTGAGTTGTTCAATATATACGGTCGAACATAATATAAGATATGTATGTATGTTTATCTCATTTTCTTTCACAAAGAAATATATCTACCAAACAAACTTTTGAGTAGAAAGCTTTTGGCTGAAACGATGTTTGCTTTTCACAAACTCAAAGGTTGCCGAGAAACATTCATAATAATATCCTAGTTTGGATGTTATATTTTGAATCAACCTCCATCAGGTTGATTCAAATATTTATATTATTATTATTTATTTATTATTTGATTATTATTTTTAATAGGAACAGGCTTATTTATCTTAGTGTCATTTTTTCAAATAAAATAAAACTTTGATAGAATAAAACACGTAAAGACCACGCATTTATTCTTTTCCACATCATAAAGTTATTATAGTGATATTATGTAAGTGTACGATTGTTTTACCGAAGTTGGACAAATAAATAATCCTTGATGTCTTCCAAATACACATCTCACATACAAAAACTTTCAGAGTTTGCTATGTTCCTCTAACAACGTCATTACTCAAGACCATTGTAACTTGGGCCATTACAAATGTTCAAACTTGGTTTCAGGACCCGAACTTGGTCCCAACATCTTGGAGCTCTATGTACGCAAGCAAATTCCAAGCAAGAGTGTACCTACTACGATCTTTTTTTTTTTTTTTGCCCTCGTTTACGTTTTCTGCGATAGTAATAAATTACCGTCCGGCTTCGTTCAGCCGTCAAAACGTTTTTCATCAACTGCTCGACTTCTACTATTTGTCAAATTCAAATTCAAATTAAAAACTCTATCCGACGGCGAAAAATGCTTTTCAACCGGACTAGTAGTTTTGAGTTGATGCGAAAACAAACAAACAAACATACAGACTGGACAGACTCCATTTGTTTAGAAGTCCTCTAGACCATATATATTATTATCTTCATTGTACTGACTTTTTGTTGCTATAGAATAGATTTGTCAGCCACTGTTGTTGTGAAAATCTATGTGAAGTCTACTCTATGCTTGTCGTATGAGGTAGTGCAGGCTGTGGTGTCACAGTTTTTAAGGACGCCCAAGGGCCCCTTGGGCGGCTACGGTCTACGGTCGAGTAAAAAATAGCAAATGTCACTCTTGCGATGAAGACGAATCTATTGATACTTCGCTTGTCAAAGTCGGACCAAGTTTTTAGTTTGAGCACATAACTCTTCCTTTGCTACCCAACTACGGCGAAGCAAGCAAAGATACTGAAACTATTACAAACAGGAATTGTTGCAATCAGACTTGTATTTTCCGAGAAAAACGTGGACAAACATACACACATACATCAATACATACATACATTCGCTAAACTTTGTATATTTGTTCGGATACTCATATAGGCTAAGAATATCTTAAGCATTTTTGACAATATTACATACATATATAAATAAATTATATTTGGTACATATGCTTAGTCACCCTTATAGACTAACATATATGAATATTATGCATTTTCAACCATATTACATACATACACATCAACTTGACAACGTTTCTTATTTTGAAGTCGATTAAAAAAAGCCTATGACTATGAATAAAAAATTAAGTTTTTTCTTAAACTGTTTATGTTTATACTATGTTAGTACTAAAAGTACTTAAACTGTTTATGTTTATACTATGTTAGTACTAAAAGTACTTAAACTGTTTATGTTTATACTATGTTAGTACTAAAAGTACTTAAACTGTTTATGTTTATACTATGTTAGTACTAAAAGTACTTAAACTGTTTATGTTTATACTATGTTAGTACTAAAAGTACTTAAACTGTTTATGTTTATACTATGTTAGTACTAAAAGTACTTAAACTGTTTATGTTTATACTATGTTAGTACTAAAAGTACTTAAACTGTTTATGTTTATACTATGTTAGTACTAAAAGTACTTAAACTGTTTATGTTTATACTATGTTAGTACTAAAAGTACTTAAACTGTTTATGTTTATACTATGTTAGTACTAAAAGTACTTAAACTGTTTATGTTTATACTATGTTAGTACTAAAAGTACTTAAACTGTTTATGTTTATACTATGTTAGTACTAAAAGTACTTAAACTGTTTATGTTTATACTATGTTAGTACTAAAAGTACTTAAACTGTTTATGTTTATACTATGTTAGTACTAAAAGTACTTAAACTGTTTATGTTTATACTATGTTAGTACTAAAAGTACTTAAACTGTTTATGTTTATACTATGTTAGTACTAAAAGTACTTAAACTGTTTATGTTTATACTATGTTAGTACTAAAAGTACTTAAACTGTTTATGTTTATACTATGTTAGTACTAAAAGTACTTAAACTGTTTATGTTTATACTATGTTAGTACTAAAAGTACTTAAACTGTTTATGTTTATACTATGTTAGTACTAAAAGTACTTAAACTGTTTATGTTTATACTATGTTAGTACTAAAAGTACTTAAACTGTTTATGTTTATACTATGTTAGTACTAAAAGTACTTAAACTGTTTATGTTTATACTATGTTAGTACTAAAAGGTAAAAAAATGCGTGTGGCTAGTCGAATTTCTATTAGTCAGGTTACGCTACGCCCCAGGTTTTTTTTAGCTTTTAATACATATAAAACCGTTAACTAAAATAACTTTATTTTATTACTTATTTTAGTTTCAAGTTTTTAGTTTTGTTTTTAGTTACTTCTAAACTGTAATGTGTCTTATTTGTCAAGCCCTTTCATTTGTAACCCATATTAAGGAGATCGCCCCACACTCGAAACGCCCAGACGATGAAGTGGAGGCTATGTATGACGACATTTCTAATGCCAAACATGCCCCGAAAACACACTTCACAGTGATGATGGCTTCACACTTCAACGCACGGCTGGGCATGAGGAATAGTGATGAACTGAGAGTGGGGCAGTTTGAATTTTGACAGCGGAACCAAAGGGGTCAGCGATTGGTCGACTTCATGGAGAAGGAGGGACTCATTATGATGAACTCCTTTTTCAAGAAGCGCCCGTCCAGGAAATGGACGTGGCTGCACCCCCGCGCTAATAAGCACGAGATAGATTTCATTTTGACGACCAATAAGCATATATTCAATGATGTCTCAGTGATCAATAAGGTTAAGACCGGCAGTGATCACCGCATGGTAAGAGGCTCATTGAATATCAACGTAAAGCTGGAGAGGTCTTGTTTGATAAGATCTACTCCCCAAGTCGCCCAAGTCCTGCCCAAATCCAAAACCCCGAGAGCTTTCAGTTGGAGCTACAAAATCGCTTCCAAATCCTTACCGAATGCGATACAGTGGATGAACTAAACAACGGGCTGGTGGAAATTGTTCACGCGGTCGGGTCGGAGTTCTTTTAGACCCCCCGCAAAAAAAAGATCACAGAAACTCTGAGCATACACTCAAACTTATGGCAGAACGAAGCGAGATGAGGTTGCAGTCTTCAGTGGATATGTCAAGAAGTTGAAAACCGACAGTGGCAGCATAGTTTCGTCGAAACCAGAGATTTTGAGATAGCTCGAGAAGTTCTATGGACAATTATACACCTCATCGCGTAGTACTCCTAGCACGACTAGTGATGCAAGAGCCCGTTTGACCCGACATTACACCGATAAGATATCCCGGACGTCAGCTTATACGAGATCAGAATGGCTCTCAAACAGCTTAAAAGCAACAAAGCACCAGCAACGTCGGCTACGTTATGTTCGGTAGGCAGCCATCTCCACTCACGTCGGTGAGTTAACTCCGCTAACTCGCCCAGCCGGTGCGCTACAAAGGGCGTGTAGCGCTTCGCGTCGTTGTGCACCCAATGGACTACGGTCGCAGAGTCGGTCCAGTAGGTGGTTTTTGTTACTTGCACGCGATGCTCCTTTTTTATAACGTCCGCGAGCCTCGCGCCGATGACCGCTGCCTGAAGTTCTAGGCGCGGTATGCTCTGCGCGCGTCGCGGCGCTACCTTGGCTTTAGCAGCCACCAAGGCAATGGTCACGCTGCCGTCGTGGTGGATGGCCCTCCAAAAGGCCACCGTAGAGAATGCCTGCTCGCTCGCATCGCATAGTATGTGCAGGTCTACGCGCTTGTGTCCCTCTAGCGCGTAGCTACGGCGTAGGCGCAAGCGAGTTATCTCGCTCAGCTGGCGTAGCCATTCCGCGAAATGTTCGGCTTCTTCTGCAGGTATCGGCTCGTCCCATGGCATGTGAAGACGCCACAGGCTCTGCAGGATGATCTTCGCTCGAATGGTGTACTGACTGAGGAGACCAAGCGGGTCATAAATGGACATGACCGCGCTGAGGGCCTCTCTCTTCGTGGGTGCGCGGATCTGCGCGCGCACCTCAGCCGGTACGCGGTGCATTGCGGTGTTGAACCCCAGTTCGTCACTGTTGGAGTCCCAGCAGAGCCCGAGTATCTTGCTCTCAGGGCTCCCTGCTCCCAACTGAGTGGGCGTAGTCGCTCGTAGCTTTGGCGGTACGTCTCGTAGCACGTTCGTGTTGCTAGCACTCCAACTGCGCAGAGTGAAGCCGGCGGCCGCGTGCACCTCGCGTAGTTCTTGGATGGTGCTACGGGCCTCCTCTTCATTGGCGTAGCTGTCTACTAGATCATCCATATAGTGGCTATTCGTGATGGCCACTAGAGCGCGTGGGTGAGTCTGTGCATGTGCGCGCGCATTGTGGTTGCGCACGCTGTGCGCCATAAACGGTGAGCTGGCGGCGCCGAAAATCATGCTCGCCATCTTGTAGTGGCGAGGCGGGTTAGTTCGGTCCCGGCCTCGCCATAAGAACTGCTGTGCGGGCTGGTCTTCAGGTCGGATCTTCACTCGTAGAAACATCTCTTGTATGTCGGCGGTGACGGCGATCGGCCGTTCTTTGAATCTGAAGACGATTCCTTGTAGTGATAGTAGAAGGTCCGGGCCCTCCAGCAGCTGGTCGTTCAAGCTCACGCCGTGACATTGGTGAGCTGCGTCAAAAACAAGCCGTTGTTTACCAGGCTTGTTCGGGTTCTGTACTGCGAAGTGCGGGAGGTACCAGCAGATCGGGGCTCCGTCGTGCAGTCCCGTCGCATGGCACCGCATAATTCTTAGCCAACAGATTTTCTATTTGCGCGGCGTATTGGTCCGCGAAGTCTGGGTAGGCGTCCATCTTTCGTTCGATGCTTTGTAGACGCCGTAGAGCCGCGCCGTAGTTCGACGGCATGGTGACGTCATCTCGCCGCCAAGGCAAGCCCACTTCGTAGCCGCTGTCTGTTTTCTTTATTGTTTCTTCGAAGATCTTCGTAGCTCGTAGATCTGCGTCGCTCACTCTCGAATGGATAGCGACGCCGAGCGCGTCGATGCGGAAGTGCGCCTCCACAAGCTCGTGTAGGCGCTGGTCGTGCTTGTTCGTACGCTGGTCGGGCGCGTATACGTGCAGCACGCTCTCGTTTTCGTAGATTAGGCTGCGGGGTGCGGTTCCATGCATCACCCAGCCAAGTCGGGTCCTCGACGCGGCCGGTTCATTTGGCCCGCCAAGACGAAGCTCACGGGATACAATGAGCTCCCAGTGGTCGGCGCCTACTAAGATGAGGGGGTGTGCCAGGTCGTAGCACACCTCTGCCTCCATCAAGTCCCGTAGGTGTCGGTGTTGTAGAAGTGAGCTCGGGACGGTCTGCCGATGTAGCTTTAGGTCGCGTACAGTGCGCGCTTTGACTTTGTATAGCGCTGTTTCCTTTGCTCCCCTCAGTGAGAGTGAGACGGTTTGGCTATCTTCCTCTCGCTGCGACATGTTAACGCCATTCAGATGTAGGGGCTGCGTAGGGCCTTCTGCGCCGATCCGTTTCGCCAACTCATGGTCGATGAGTGTGATAGTGGCGCCTTCGTCGAGCAGCGCGTAGGTGTCGACCTCCCCCCGTGGACCAGTGACAACCACGGGGCAGATCTTCAGCATCACGATCTTCAGGCCGGCAGCATTGGTGGGTGCTACCGACAAGACCGCTGCATTGTGGCTCGACGAATGTTCGGGTTGCGCAGCTGATCGTGCGTTAGGTCGCGCTTCTTCGTGCAGTGTTGAGTGGTGCGGGCGGTGGCATTGGTTAATGCCGCACAGCTTCGCCTTGCATTGGTACCGGCGATGTTTCTTGTCGGCACATCGGAAGCAAACGCCTTTCTCTTTGACCAGCTCCCAGCGCTTATCAACGGTCAGTGCCCGGTAGGTTGGGCACTGATGTAGCGCATGGGCTTGGTTGCAGCTCTGGCATAGGTCAGTCTTTGTTTCTTGTTCCGCGCCCTCGTCGGTAGTGTACACGGCGTTCCCTTTCTTCTTAAATGCCGCTGGTCTCGTCTCACGGGCGGCAGAGGTCGCTGCCGGTGCGTATGTAAAACGCAGTGCCATGTCTGCTTCTCGCATGAGGAATCGAGATAGCATGACAATTTCTGGCTCCGAAGGTGACTGGTGTTCGTTGGCGTAGTGGCACCACTGCGTTTTGATGTGCGGGCTTAGCTTCTCCAGCACCTCACGCGCCAGCATCGGGTTATACAGGTACCCCCGCCGGTCGATGTTCTGTAGCACGCAGACGACGTTCTGAAGTTTGACAGCGAAGGTATTGAGATCAGTCGCTGTCGTTCCTGGCTTC
The DNA here is from genome assembly GCA_946251855.1 of Alsophila aescularia. Lineage (NCBI taxonomy): Eukaryota > Metazoa > Arthropoda > Insecta > Lepidoptera > Geometridae > Alsophila > Alsophila aescularia. Next base: position 7,286,304 of record OX276380.1, on the reverse strand, counting down.
GGAAATCTTCTAAGCTCCTCCAGAGCTCGGTCAATGATGAGCTCTGGTCTCCCGAAGCTCTGCTCTAATGTCTTGATGATGACGTCAGGATCGGTGGCTGTGTGCAATAATGCAGCCACGGCGTCACGTGCATCACCCTTCAGGCAACTTCTCAGCCGCTGTAGGTTCTCGGCTGCTGAGATGTGGTACAGGGCGGTGGAATCCCGCATTGCAGCCTTGAAGGGCAACCATTCGTTTGGTGCCCCAGTGAAGACGGGCAGGTCGGAGTTGTAGCGGGCCCGAGGTCTGGCCATTCGTTCAATAGCCTCGGCGAGTTGTTCGATCCCGGATCTGCGGTCAGATCGACCCGGGGTGGGTGATCTTGTAGAACGCTCAAAGCGTGCTCGTCGTGGTTCTTCTTGTTGCCTCTCGGTGTTGAGGCGCGGCACATCCCCGCTCTCCCCCCGTAGGGTGGAGGGGTTTGTGCGTTGCAACCAATCATCCACCTTCTGGTGGTTGTCGTTGTTCCGCACGGTTGGCTCGTCGTGAAGGCTCTGATCTTCTTCAATATTCGCGATCTGAGCCGCCAATCGCTTCTTCACTAGGTCCGCTTCCATTTCCAACTCCTTTCTCTTCAATTCAGCAAGTTTCTCGGCCGCCTCTAACTCCGCCAGCCGCAGCCTTAGGGTGGAGTTCGCAGTTCGTTGCGAGTGCGCCGGTGACTTGCTTCGTTCGATGTTGCCGGACGGGCCGGCGGTCGTGCCAGCAGCCGTGCCAGCGGCCGGCACAGATGGTGATGCCGGCGGCTCTAGGGATAGCCTTCGAAGGCGCTCTTCGTCCAACCGCTTCCGCTCTTCCAGCTCTGCCAGGTCGCTTTGGCTCCTCGTGACCACCATGTTCGATGGGCGGCAGACGTTCACTGGATAAGCTGTTGGTCGCTTAAGTTCTTCTGGTTCTATCCGGCTCCGATGGACCAAGATGTAGTCGCTGGTTCTTCTATCCGGCTCGAAGGACCAAGATGTAGGCGATGGATCGCAAGGTCTACACGATGTACTGGAGACTTCGGTTCGTAGCTCCTAGTAGGTCAGGTTCCTGGTTCGATGTGGACTGTAGTTCAATTAAACACTGTTGCTTGTTCAAGTTCCATTGATTGAATGGTCGGATCCAATCACTTTGACTACTTCAGTTCGACTACATTTATTTCAAAAAACTTATCGCTATATATACAGTTATACGATCTTACAACTAGTGCGGTATACACGCCGCAGTTAAAAGGGGCGTGGCCTATTTTATATGTTGTCTGTGTTCATGCTGTCGCGGGCAGGCTCGGCGTCCACAACAGTCACATTTACGTTGCAGGTAAGATACAATGCACACGTCTAGTGCATTACCCTAATTGTAACGTACATTTTTGGATCTAATAGCAATTAATAATTACTATACTCCTATCCTATAGTTATGAGGGTCAGAAGTAATATCGGCCCGCGTAACTACTTGGCAAGCGGGCCAACCACCCTTCGAATAACAGCTGTGTTCATTTTAGTACAGTTCAAGTGAATATAATACACAAAGATTGTAGTTATCGAACACAAGTACGTGAATCCCACCCATAACCGATGCAATGCCACCCATAACGTTAATTTAAATGTATAATATAGGGACCTAACGGTTAATTTCACACGCTTACCCAATTAATTAGTTTAGAACTCTATACGAACGGTTTACTAACAAAAAAAGAGAAGTCATTGTTCTTACGAGCGACCCACATAACCGTTACGTCATTGTGTGTCAATGTCAGTCATTATGACAGATCGGGCAGTCATTATTATTCGGTGGGTCAAATAATTATTTACTTTTTAGTCAGTACTGGAACTCGCGGTCTATTGTAAGAGCAACTGGTTAGGAAGTTTTGTCGGTGGAAACATATTGAATGATTTTAATGAATTGGCTACCTGTCCAAGATTATAATAAACCAATCCTTGTCTATACTATCTATACTAACATTTTAAAGAGAAGATTTGTTTTAATGTATTTATGTTTGTTTGTAATGTATAAACTCAAAAAATAATTACCGATTTTGAAAATTCTTTGACTGATAATAAGCTACATTATTCCAGATGGACATAGGCTACTTTTTCACTTACCTAATACTTTTGTTTAGTTTACTTTTTAGTGGGATAACGGGAAAACTCGGGTGGAGCCGTAGGTCAGAGCAGCTATTCTTTCTCTGTTAGGCAGCTACAATATTTCACATGGATATTTTCAATAAAATAATTAATTGAATTGAAAAGATGTTGTTAAGAACTACTGTATATTTATATATATCAGATACGAGTACATGAGTGAGCACGTACTTTTTGTAGTAACTTCACACACCTTAAACATGTATATTTTTTATATTGGCTCACCAATACGGGTTGGCTCATCTCCAGGTTATTCCTCTAATACCTTTCTGTTTTCCACTGTAAAAAAGCGGAAAAATTTACTTAGTCTTCAGTAGACTTTTTGTAAATATTTTCATATTTGATCGAATGTTCTCAGTAAGATCCCAACGGGACAACAACACCCAAATCAATACGCTACCCTGTTTCAATCACGAGTTTATACCGAATTAAACATCACATACACACCTAATTGCTGTTTTTTTTTCTGTGCGTCCTGCACTCTCCCCCTCTGTCTTTTGAAAAAATTTAATCTCTGGAACTTATCCATACCGATATATAAAAGTGAAACGTTGTCTGGTTGTTTGGGGAGCTTTCACGCAATATAGGCTGGACGGATTTTGATGAAATTTGGAATGGAGATAGCGTGTACCCTAAAATGATACATACTTTTTATTGGATTGGACTTTTTATTGGAAAATTGTAAGGAAAACTGGAAAAAGTTGATAAATAGCTGTAAGGAACGGTTACCATGGAAACGAAATAACAAGTCTGTCATAAAACTTCAATAGTATTGGTGCTATACCTACTTTTGCATTGGTTTTTAATATCCTAGAAGAACACATGCTTTTTTTCGTCATAAGCAGTAGTACGCGCGGACGAAGTTGCGGGCGGGGAAACTAGTAGAGTTATAAAAGCGAGACGATATACTCCTTTTTGTTACACACGCTCATTTAGTCATAGCTTTAGTAGAGTCATTCATTGTTCATTTGGAGCTTTGAGCTTTCGTCTGCCAGCATCTAAAGGTTGAAAGCTATGATACTGCTATCTAGCTGTATCTATGCATCGTCAATAAGACGGTTGCTTATTATGACGGGTTCTCAAGCGCCGGCGCATCTCTAACGGGTTGCGTGCGATTGTCGGCGCTCAGCCGACCGTGGTGTTGCGGTACCGTGCAACTGGAAGCTCGATGGGATCTTTTCGAAATATTATGATAACTGGCTTTTTTATCACCTGTCTGATTTAATTTTCTATTCGCGGGTTTTGTATTTCTCCAAAGATATAGCTACCTACTTTTTACCAGTTACTTTTGGATGTTTGTTTTTATTAAAAGCATTTTTGTGTCTGTCATTACTTTTGATTTAAAATTGCTTTGAATCAAATTATTACTACAGCATCGGGTGCATAAAAACGGAGGCATGGAACACCGGGGGCAAAACGAAATAATATATTAAATATTAATAATCTTAAATCATTTTATCATATAGATGTATGATATGATAGCTGAAGCGATATGGCATCTCATCAATCTACTTACTGCTTAAATATGTTTTATTATGTATTATGTATTATGTATGTTTATCCGTTATCTAGTACCCATAGTACAGGGTATCCTAGTTTGGGGCTAGGTAATTGGTGTGGGATTGTCTCGAATATATTATTATTTTATTGCTAACTGCGACTTTATTACCCGCCAAGAGTTATGTTACAAATAAACTGAAGGGTGTTATGTTACAAATAAACTGAAGGGTGTTAATTCCGAGATTTATATCACTTTGTAGTATTTAATATGCATTATTAAATACTATGATGTGTGGCGTGAGGCGAGTAAGTATGTGCCTTATCACATACTCGTCTACCCATTAGGGAAAAATATATTTTTTTGGTTGCGATATGTACTTTTATGCTCCAGTAGAGATAAATACCGAGCGACTGATGTCGTGATATATAATTAAGTTACTCACTTGGAGTAAAAGGAAATAGGAAGACGCTGAACGCTGGTAATAGGTGAGTATATTGAATAGGGACTTGAAAGTTGTATAAATATGCTTCTAAAACAGTAATTCCACTGTGCAATTAATTGAGTGAAGAATATCTATTGTACAAATTGTCGCATCAAATCATTCTCTATCACTCAAATTATAAAATCGTTATTGACAAAGGCCTTTTAACGTTTGTGGCATAGTAAAAATCCGGCATTTAAAAAAACGCGTAACCGCGCCTACTAGTCAAACCATAATAAATCGACAGAGGACTTCAATATAAATATAAAATTGATAGTGTACTAGTTATATATATAAACGGGACTTAATCGCGCTGAAAACTTAATATTTATTCGACGTTTCGATCAAGTTGCATTGATCGTGGTCACGAGAAGACTGAAGTAGTATATAAGATAGATTGCAGCTGTAGTAGTTCCTACATTGGACAAACCAAGGTTACTATAGCGGAAAGGGTCAAAGAACACATTGCAGCTGTAAAGAACCGCCAGATAAATAAATCTGCAATCGCCGAGCACTTGCTCGAATCGGGCCCTATCACTGGATTGAACTCCACGACTCGAAGATCCTCTCCACGGAACGTCACTACTACTCCAGGATTGTACGTTAAGCGGTTGTGATTAAAATGTATTCCAATTTCAACCGGGATGATGTTTCGGAAGTGTTGACGTCGCGGTGTCGTTAGTGTTGTGTGTAGTGTCAACTCTGAATTTATTACAAAACCAAATGTGGGTAGTTGTAGACAACGTTCGCCCTTCTCGATGCTGACACCCGCTACTTCAGTCTTCATACACAATCAGGTTTTTTTTTTCAAAATTACTGTTATAGATAAAACTTGTAAGTATGCTAAACTCCATAGTAAAATGTAAGGACCCCTTTTAGTAAATATTTTTTCTAATTCATTTCACCTTATATAATGCAATAACTCATTCATACATCACAAAGTTTATTGACCCCCCACAGAGCGGCTTGGGTGTCCCACATTTTGTGAGCAAACAACTTGTCATAACACAACGGCACCAACGCACTTCTCAGTGAGAGTTCAAAGAAATGAACCCTAAAATCTCGTCAATGTAGGATAGCACAACATACATCACAAGATAGCTAGATTCTTTAAAGTACTTAGTTAATAGAAAAGCATCGTTGGTAGACGAACAAAAAGAACTTGTTGTCGTTACTTTACAAGCTCGATGTAAAACTAGTTCTATTTTACGCGACAATGACCGTGGTTTTACCTTGTTAAACAGGTTTATTCACAATTTTTACAGTTCGTTTTGTAACTTGACGATCTTTATAGGTATCAGGAAACTTGCTAACAGACTGTTGCTTTATAAATTTGTCGTCAACTCGTTTGACTTACAAGCACTATATACAAGGAGGTTAGGTACATATAACCCCCGAACAAAGAGACGGGTGTTGTAAGTTTAGGGTGTATCTCTGTGTGTGTGTCTGACTGTGGCATTGTAGCTCCCAAACGAATGGACCGATTTTGATGCGGTTTTTTCTGTTTGAAAGCTGATGTGATCGAGATGGTCCTTATATATATGAGGAGGGTGAGAGGGGAGGGGTGAGGGTAGGTGAGAAAAGGGGGGTGAATAGGGTAGCTTCCAAACGAATGGACCGATTTAGCTGTGGTTTTTTATGTTTGAAAGCTGGGGTAAACGAGATGGTTCATAGCTATACTGGGGGATGGAGGGAGGGGAAGGGGGGGGGGAGCAAACCGTAGCTTTCAAACGAATGCACCGATTTAGCTGCAGTTTTTATGTTTGATAACTGAGGTAAACGATATGGTTCTTAGCTATAATGGGGAAGAGGGTGGAGGGGGGAGGAGTTTGGGGGGGAAGGGGAGGGGGGTGTGAGGATCGTAGCTCCCAAACGAATGGACCGATTTTGATGAGGTTTTTTAATGTTTGAAAACTGACGTGATCTAAGTGGTTCTTAGCTTTATGGGGGGAGCGGGAATCAGGGTGAGGGTATCGACCATATTTGTGTCAAACACACAAAGGTTATGTTGCCAGCATCAGAACCCTTCGATAACTCAGTTGTCGCTCGATATGGTATTATTTATTCTGTGGATTCGGTTTGAAATCATTCTATTCAATACATATTTCATTCACAATATCGAATCGAATCGATTCCGTTTGCTATCGAAAGGTTCTGAATCGGGGGGCTGGACCCTAAGCTACCCCTTACTGTGAAAACCGTATTGCAATCGGTACAATAGTTTTTACGTTAAGTAAACACTAACAAGTTAGTTTTTACGGTCTTTAACTATGGAATTTGTTAAGAGTACACTCGGGCATAATATGCGTTATCTTGGTCGGCTTTAACTAACCCTAGATATCCGTCATAATTGTGTAAGTAAATTCGTATTATGCTATAGTTTTTTTATGTACTGTTTTGTTAAAATTTATTTATTTAATTCGAAGTTCGTAAATTATGAGAGGGATAACATGCAAATCAAGAAAAAAGGTCACTCTAAAGCCAAATATTTCTTAAACTCAACCAAAGAGAATAAAACTGACAAAGAAACCCCATAAAAATACATATTCAACGCGACCCCACACGATGGGTCTTTATTATTTCTTCTTGACTGTTCATGTATAAAGAAAATATTATGCTAATGTACGAGTAGCTGTTCTAAATATCTATGTATGTGCCAAATTTAAACATTATATTGTTAATAGTTTTTGAATGATTGTAACAAATGGACAGATGGACGGACAGACGGGGCTTGATGAAACTGTACCGGTTCCTTGTTTGGACCCCGGAACCCTAAAAAAATAACTTTTTAATTAGTATGAACGATCTTGAAATGTTGATTTGGGTTGGACAAGTTGTGTCCAACCCAAAACTTGCTAAAACTTGTAACATTTATGACTAGCTGCGCGCCGCAACTTCACTCGGACAATAATAAAATAAACGATTTATCCTAAATCATCCCAAGTACAACGTGAACAAAACAAAAAAAAAAACAACCTGGAAGAGCTGTTTTCGAGTTTTTGTGAGACTAACGCATGGCAATAGATTTATATGTACCTATACTAGCTGTGAAATGACCACGCGTGCAAAGCCACGTGGTCTCCAGGTTAAAAGTACTCTATGTGCTATTCCAAGATCCAACTCACCAAAAATTCACCCTGTAAATATATAGATACGGCCAGGAGAAGTGACGACTTGCGTAAGACAGCTGGTAGTGACTGGATGAGGAGAGCCGAAAATCGTGCTCAGTGGCATGCACAAGGAGAGGCCTACGACCAGCAGTGAACGAATACGTGCTGATAGATAGATAGATAGATATATAGAAGATAAAGAAGATACAAAAATTAAAGAGATCAATATTCTTACAGTGGCTTGTCAATATATATATGAAAATATAATGTATGTTCGGAAGAATATCAATTGTTCATAATTTTAATACTAGAAATAAAAATAAACTAAAGATGTCTGGTTTTCGGTTAAATAAAGTTAGTGGTTCATATATGGGGAACTGTATACGCTTTTTAATAAGTTACCTGACGGCATTGATCAATTACCAATGCATAGGTTTAAAACTTTTGTTAAAGTAAATCTCATAAAGAAAGCGTATTACAATGTAAATGATTATATTAATGACAGAAATGCATGGCCTGATGTCTCCAAGCTCCATGATAATAATAAGTGATAGCTTCGATGTTAACGTTAAGTGAATGAAATGTTCAAAGTACTTTGTGAGATGTCTCAAACATACCATGAGATCACGTTGTTTTATACAACATAATTATCCAGTTTCTTATTTTTTCCAGTATGATTGTTTTATGTTTGTGGGACATGTCATTGTCACTTTTACCTTTTATATTTGTAGTTTACATGTTTTGTTATAATTGTGACATTTGAAAAAAATATAAAGAATGAACAAATATGGAAAAAATACATCCCCGTAAAGTTTCTTGGTGCTCTCTTCTCTAACAGGCCCATTTCCGAAGCACCAGTAGAGTCAGAAGGGTATTTCCTTTTCCAGTGTGAGATTTAACTCTGTTGGCACATGAAAGGGAAATTTCCTTTTCAAACTCAAAGAATACTTAGTTTATCTAAATTTGGATTGATTTGATCTTTTTATAATATTTTATGTATTTCTCTTTGTTCAAGAGATGTTAATTTTGACTTTGACTTTGATAAAAGACAGATAGAAGATAGACGAAGAAGTTATATAGCTGAGAATAATACTGTAGTAGTTGTATTAATATTAACGTATATACCTTTCCAGTTTCAGGTGCATGGTGTTGTATGGACGGTCAAGATGCGGGTGACTCTATGTTTGCTGCTCTCTGCGGTCTGCGTACTCGCAGACAAAAATGGAAATAACAATAGGTAATGTTTGTCATTTCATCAAACTTTAAGAGGGTATTGCGGCTTCTACAGGTTTTGCCTAACATTTTCCGTGAAATTTTCGTTTTTGGGATAAAATGTTTCTACCAAACTAAATAAACCATAACCATATCCAGTCATTCTTGTATTTTTTTATTAATCACAGAATAAACTACATTTAGCTTTTAATTTTTATCATAATTAGTAAAAATAATAATTAATTAGTGTTTAATACCGAAAATCAATGAAAAATAATAATATATCCGTACCAATATTATAAGTGAAACGTTGTCTGTTTGTTTATTTGGGCAGCTTTCACGCGATAACGGCTGTACGGATTTTGATGAAATTTGGAATGGAGATAGCTTATACCCTGGAATAAAACATAGAATACTTTTTATCCTGGAAAATTGTAACTGGAAAATGTTGATTTCTCGCTGTAAGGAACGGTTCAAACGAAATAACAAGTCTATCAAAAAAGAAAAAGAGCGTTGGTGCTGTACCTACTTATGCACTGGTTTTTAATATCCTAGAAGAACATAGGATGCTTTTTTTCGCGATAAATTGTAGTCCGCGCGGACGAAGTCGCGGGCGGGAAAGCTAGTTAAGAATAAAGAAAACCTAACAAGGAAGTTTGTTCTGTAATTAATAAAAATATCAGAATTATGGTTTAGTATGGTAGAAACGTTTTCTCCCTAAACGCAAAATTCACGGATTTAAGGCAAAACCTTTAGAAGCCGCGTTGGTTCCCATCAAATTAACATACAATACATTCACTCTGACAGGAGATTCACTTTTTTGTTTTTTAGTTTTTCATGCAATAACTTCAACAACAACCGAATGTTACTACTACTACTGTTGAAGGCTCCATATTATATATAATTGTTATGTGCTTTAATGTTTTCGCAATACTGTAATAAATATTTATTGTTACAATTTTGAGAAAGATTTCTCAATACTGTAACAAATATTTCATGTTACAGTTTTGAGAAATCTTTAAATGCACATCTTTTTCTTTGAGACTTTATAATTTCACTAATGACTCGCTCCGGCTTTGCACCGCGGCTTTTTTCTCACTTTTAGCATTTGTATACACGTTGTAAGGTTGTCTGGAAGAATTCGCTCTTTAGCGATACGACCGCCAATTGTACTCTTTAATTTATAAGTTGTATCTTTATTTTTATTATTTTTTGATGTGCAATAAAGTGTATTTGTATTGTATTGTATTGTTGTAACTTATAAAAAAATATACGTCTGTAAGCGTAATTCATAATCTTTAGAAGCGACGCTTGTGCTTTTTGAAAGACTTGTTATTATTTCGTTTCCACGTCAACATGTCATCCCATGTTCATATACAACGAGTAATCGACGTTTCTATAGCCAAATTTTTGATACCTTGGGTTACATTATTCCAATTATCATAAGGGACTCTAATTTTTTGAAAAATAAAGTACAGTAGCATGGGCTACTCGCTGATAATGTATAATATACACGCTATAGATGAAAGATTTTTGAAATTGGTTTAGCATTTTTTGAGTTTCTCCATTACAAACAAACATACAAAAGAAAAACAATTTTTCGTCTTTATAATATTCTGCTTCATAATCATCATCATCATCATCATCAGCATCATCATCATCAGCCTATATTTGTCCACTGCTGGATGTAGGCCTCTCCATAGACCTCTCCATAATGCAATATAAGAATAATATTAGTATAGATAAATAACTTATTTGGCAAAACTTAGTATTTTCATTCAATAGGTAGGTACTACTGATTAGATACTATTTACGTACCTACTTACTGATTTCTCGTTTATGAATGAAACATTCATTAAAAATTAGGTAGTCAACAACGTACGAGACGGGAATAAAATACCTACGAACAAAGCTTACAAAAAGAAGATTATATACCTGTGCTGGATTATGACTTGCCCTCTTCGTAATAGTTAATGTTAAACTGTATCTCCAAACTCCCAGTAGGCAGAATGTAAACAATATCATTAACTTTTATTAATAAAATATTGTATCACATTTCAGGCGCACCAAGCCATTCGTCGCCGATGCGGTCGGCAACACGTTGCCACCACCATCGAATGTACCAGCAACGGTTGGCAGTCCTATCAGTCTTCTAACACCTGACAGATATGAATTCTATACCTTTGACGAATCAGGAGAACTCGTCAAACGGCTGATGACATTAGAAGAAATTCAGGCGATTGTAGCAGCAGGAGAAGACTCAGACGGTCTGGTAACCTTCGCTAATGACAACCAACCGACGATCGCATTCAATTTTAGTCAGCCTCCATACACTAAAGTACACAGTGTGGTGACAAATGTTCAAAATGTATTGAAAGCTCAAATGGAAGCGCATAAAAATAAACCTCTTGTACAGCCCACTTTGGATACTCCTGATGTTTCAGACTCTTGGAGTTTAATTTTACCCTCTATATTTGGAAATTCTGGAGTAGATATTGTCCCTGATAAAGCTGCAAGTAGTTTTATTCCTGAAACGGATACCATAGAAGAGAGTCTAAATGAAGACCACGGTGAAAATTCTTTGAGTAAAGAAGGTGGCACACAAATTTCTAGTTCTACTACCGTAGAAGAAAATGATAACGAAGCTGAGGCTATGCCAGCTGAACCAATAAAAACGAGTACTGCAAGTTCAACATCAACAACTACTACGCCGAAACCTACAACCACAAGAAAGATAACTACAGCAAAACCTCTAAGTACTACAACAAGAAAAAAGCTACTTACTACTACCAGACCTCGCACCACAACAACAAAATTACCTCCGACCACTAAACCAACCACCACCACAACAACAGTTAAACCTACAACAACCACGTCAACTCCAAGAACAACCACTAAAAAACTGACTACAACAACAAAAAAACAAACTACAACTACTTCAACAACTAAAGAGTATATTTCCAACGATATTCCTACTGCTAAACCAATCACAGAATTTGAGAAAATTAGTACCTTTATTCCCGTTACCACGGTGAAATATGTTACAGAAAAAACAACTCAAAAGCCAGTGGAATTTACGAAAGCACCATTTGTTTACGCTATGACAACTAAAAGATCTCCATCTACTATAACCAAATCACCACACCCACTTTCATCAACCGAAGTTACAAAGTTACAAAGTACTTCAAGCCCAGCGCCTTCAACGAACAAAATTTACGTTACTATTGCGGCCAAAGATCCTGAACTAGAAAGAATCAATTTGACTACATTAACGACCCAATCTGTATCTCCTTCAACTACAGTTTCTTCTACGGAATTTCTTTTACTAGAACATTCACGACCTGCTTTTACAGATAATGGTATGAAAGATAATGATCCCGTCTTACCCTTATTTGATGTAGCTCAAAGTATAAGCCAAATTGCATCTGATCTTGGTAATAACTACCAACCTATACCTACTAGCAGCGACATACTTGGTACTACTAAAGAGAATGTAGTTGATATGGAAAGTAAAGAAAATTTAGACATGGACATTCCAAATGAAAACCAAACTATAAATAAAAATGAAGATAACTTTGTAAAAATATCTACAATTGATCCTCATCCACCACAAAAAAATAAAGAAACTGGTATTGAAACGGATAATAAAGATCAACCCAAAGCTACAACAGAGGTTATTACGACCACTGAAAATGTAGAATTCATCACAACACCAGCAGCTTTTTCATCAGAAGGCACAACAATCGACCCAATTTTAACGGAATCTATGGAAGATTTACTCTCACAAGTTGTGCATGAAGCTCCGCAATCTATTTTAGACTCAGAAAACATTGAAAATAATGAAGCTGTTACTACAGAACATATAACACAAATCACAACTAACCCACCATCTGAAATACTTTCGGAAACATTAGTCTCAAAGGATGTAGATTCTACCACTGAGACAATTATAAAACCAGAAACAGAAATATCTTTAAAAGAAACTACTAAAAAAGAAATAGATTTCAAAGAAACGACAGAAAAAGAGACACTTATTAATGAAACTACTGAAAAAGAGACGCTTTTCAAAGAAACTATAGAAAAAGAGACACCTGTTAAAGTGACTACCGAAAAAGAGACACGTGTAATAGTTACTACTGAAAAAGAGTCAGCTGTTAAAATTACTACAGAAAAACCGGTACCTATTAAGCTAACTACTGAAATCATTCCATCTCCAGAAACAGAAAATATTAAAATAGTTTCACCTATCAATAACAAAGTAAACGCAGTAGATAAACAAATTGAAAAAGAAGATGATTCCAAAGATTTTGTTAAAATATCTTTATCCACAAACACTTCAAATATTATGTCTGCCAATTCCAAAGATGACATAATAAAGTTGGTTGAAAAAGAAGATGAATCCAATAAAAATTCTATTCCTCAGAAACAAGACGAAATTCAAGACAAAAAAGATATTGTTACTGAACAAAAAATTAGTACACCTGCTCAAGAAGTAACAACCACTAAAGTAGATATATCTACAAAACCAGTAAAATTAGGTCATGCGAAAAATAAAACCATGCCTGTTTCTCAATCAAATGTAAATAAACTCTCCATGGGTGATAAATCAAGTTCAAACAATAAAAAAGACAAAATTCCTGAGTTTTCTCCGAAAGTGGACGAGTTCAAAAAGAAAATCCAAAAAGTAAATGACGAAGAACTTGCCAATGATAGGAATGATCCGTGGAAACTTATTCCTACTGTTACTCCACCTAAAGGAAACGATATTTCAAACAGTAAAATTAAACCTGATTCTTCATTAAGCCCAAATAGCGATGAGAAGAACGTGATTTTAGATTTTTCACAAGAAAATCAAGGCTTAGAAGTAACAACAAAAGATTTGGGAGAAGACATAGCTCAATTTACAGAACTATGTAATGAATTAGCGTTTAGATATTGGAATACGATGACTGAGAATATTGATAAGAAACGAAGCTTTGTCTTATCCCCTTATTCTATAACATCTATGCTGGCAATGATGTTTATGGGAGCAAGAGGTGCTACTTCCGGAGAAATGAACGAAATACTGAAATTAGATGACATGGTTACTTTCAATCCTCATTTTACTTTGAAGAATATTTCGGATTCCATTGAATCTGCCACTAACTCTGGCATCACAGTTTCTGCATTTGTCAGAGAACTTTTTAGTGACAGAACTAGGGGAAAGATTTTAACTTTTTACAAAGAAAGAGCGCAGCATTTTTATAGTGGGCATGTGGAAGAAATAAACTTCAAACTGATAAGTGACATAATAAGGAGAAGAACAAACTTACTGGTCAAAAAACATACATGGGGAAAGATTCCTGAATTTATGAAGACGAATAGTATTGTAATGAAACCGCCACTGGCTGCTTTTTCGACAAACATATTCCAGGTGAGTTTTTTATGACTATAATGACCTTTCAGTGCTTAATTATACAACAAAACTCTGGGTGGCTGTGGAATTTTAAGTTTATAGATCTAGACACTATTGAATTTACAACGTGCTTAGTAACGTGTCTAGGGTTCGTCATCTAGAGTATCGCAGTCTTATTAACAAATATTTTACCAAATTACAATGTTTAGAAGTCTACATACAATATTCGAGACGAATAGTTAAAAAAAACTTCTTGATTCTAATTGAAACTTTCATAACATTTCAGACCGATTGCACCGGAACATCAGTCGACGGCAGAGACGGTGAAATGTATTTTGTCGTGTCACCTAACGTACGCCAAAGACGACTAGTTCCAGTCCCAGCGGTCGTCTACAAAAGCGGCTTTCTTGCTGGCTATGATCCTGTTCTGGATGCTACAGCTGCCGCCTTAGGCAATACCAACTCTATCGTCAGCACTATATTTCTTATGCCCGGCCAGCAAGGGAATATTGTCCACGGCGATGATTTGGAGAAGCTAGAACAAAGACTACTAGAAGCTAGCCCATCGACTCCTGTTTGGAATCGCGTACTAAGAACTTTGCTGCCTAGAGTTGGTCTGGAAATGCAAATCCCTAGATTCTCACATAAATCTGTTTTCAACGTTTCCTCGACTTTGAGAGAGATGGGCTTGAAAGATTTGTTTGACGCGGATCACGCTGATTTGGGCGGTCTTAATGGACCATCAAAGGATTTGTATCTCTCTGACATGATTCAGTTGACGTCTTTCGCGACTTGTGGTGAAGGAATGGTCGGTGAGCAACATCACATTGAAGAGTACCCCGAGACATTATCGATTGCGCGCCGTAGGACGTCCAGATGGGCCGATTGGGATGAGCCAAGAGACTACCAGAGAGCATTTCACGATCCTCATGATGTTGGAGAAGCGATGCATCTGCCGTTGCATCTCCGACCCAGGCAGGCCCGTCTCCCGACGAGGAGCGTGCAGTCAGCTCGATTAAAGTTTGACCGACCGTTCCTATTCTTCGTAAGGCACAACCCATCAGGCATGATACTGTACGTCGGTCGGTACAACCCGAGACTTCTGCCTTGAAGGATCAAAAGACTGTTAGTTTAGTTAAATACATTCCTAAAAGGAAAGTGATAAGAAGATACTGGTGCGTGTGATAAAAGTGGTTCAATGAGCATTTACGTGACAGTATTAATAAGGTGTATCACAGGTGGCTTGCCAAACAATGCGATTTCTATCGCCGGGCAGTATCCTGGTTCCATATCAAGTGTGTATAAATGAATGTAAATGAATTTGAATGTCTTCGTAAGATGTAATAGTATTAGCAAATAATGTAGGAAGTAAGTCTGATGATGCATAGTGTTGCATCATCTTTAGAATTTCGATGATTTTAGAATAAATTTAAAAATAATATGTATCTGTTTTCATTGATCTAACTTAAAAATAATACAGTGGCGTGACTGCAACAGATAAAATTAGAAAAGCGTCCAGTCCAACAATGCTTTGATAAAAATCAGACTACAATTAGCTCTACGGATAAAGGAAATAGAATTGTTGATGAGGCTAAATAATTTTTTCATATCATAGGACGTACATTTATTACTTGTATCAAGTAGAATATGCGTTATAGATAAAATTCTCTGCATTCCTCGAAAAATGACTTCATTTCAGAACATTGTGGTGTAGGAAATAATACAGGACAGTCCTGTAACAAAAGGAGTCAGTCCTTAAAACTATAATTATGTTTATTTATCACTATAAAGCTGAAAAAAAAAGTTTTAAAGTCTGACCAGCGAAAGTAGGCACGCAGTATTTACTCGTTTTCTAAACAAGAAAGTAAGAGCTTGAAATAAGGCTCAACTTACCACATTAACAAAATTCCTGATACAACCGTGTAAGTTGTAAAATTCGCAGGCTTTCAACGGCATGAACATGCGATATTCGTTCTTGCAATGGAGCTTTGCCTTCATAATCACTTCCTGGAATGGTTGATTAAACTCCACCCATCTGTCAAGATGAGTATAGTATTTATCGTCATCTAAAGTATCGTCTGCGTTTAGGAGACCGTATTTAAGAAGGACACATCTCCAGTGCTCACACTAGAAAAATAAATACAGAGATTAGCAGTTAAACTTAGTTTTTTGGACGAGCAAAAAGATTTTGGAAAAGTTGGTGGACAAACTCAAAACTTAGAAAATCCTTTTTCACGGAGCGAAAGTTTTTAATATCATATGGACTAATCCTTCACTGATTACTGGACTATCATCAGCCACACACATTAATGCGTCCTTACTGCTGGAAAATAGGCCTTCTCTCAGAGAATATAGGCCACCATAATCCACCACGCTGGTCCAGACGGAGTAAGTCTCGTGCACGAATGGCCTAATTATGTTCACTATTTTTACCTGACGTAATGTGCTTATCAACCTATGTATGTTTGTTCCTTTGTGGCAATATATAGACCACACGTGGAGACCGATTTTGATGATTCTTACGTCAACCATTTTGTCTTAATCTTGCGAGTGCTAATAAAGCCATGACCGTAATAAAAAATCAATATGGCGACAACCAGCCACCATATTGTGAAAAATAAAAAAATTAAAGCCGACGAACTATGTTAAATGGGATATCATTGAATAGGTATTTGAAAATCATTTTTACCATTTAGGATCTATAACGATTTTAAGTTGGTTAGCAACCATTCTCAGTCGGGTTTTTTCTATGTGCGTACATTTTCTTGTTTTTGATGGGGTCTGACACGAAATCCACACATATATATTGTAATAAGTCTTTGGTGCAGGGTTTTAAACTGGTTATCGTGGGATTGTGAAGGGCACATTTCAACTCTATGCCACAGCCGCTACAGACCTATTATAGTAGAATGTATCATAGAACATCACAAAGGTTTTTAGTAGTACAGGTTCTACGAATGTAAAGTTTCAATGATTTAATTCATTTTTTCCATTCCACTTTACTTTGGTCATTGTTAGCCGCATTTCTTTATATGGTTCTGGTGCTAAAGGAATTTGGTTCCTTTGTAAAACATTGACGATTATAATGGTGTTACTCACAAGAGACAAAGGCATTCTTCTAAATCCAGTGTTATTGCCTATCCTGCGAGTGATTATGACTTTCACTCCGCAAGCTTGGGCCACGATGCGAGTGAAGAAAGGAGGGAATACGCAGCAGTGGCGATACTAAAATAATTTGAGCTAGATATTAGTATAGACTAAATTAGCAACCAAACTATAAAAAAAAAACAAAATCAAATTATTATTTCGCACTTCGACCCGAAGAGACGATTCATGAAATTGAAATGAATCTACCTACCACAGGAATGAAAAGAACTAGAGTTCGCGCCAGGAAAGAAATCCCGTGGCGGTATGGATCTCCTCAAAATGAGTCGTCATTCTTCTAGTCATTCTTCTCATCGTTTTCTGCGTCATTGTTCTCACAAGTTTTTTTTTTAATTTTTTGGTTATTTCATGTTGCAGAATATTTGTTAGCCAGTACGCTTACTGGTTTTCTATGGGTTGTGGCGACACAAAATAATGTAGCGAACTTTGACTTATGAGAACAATGACGCAGAGGAGAATGACGACTCATTTTTAGGAGATCCACCCGTCGTCAAGAAGAGTTAATATTCAACGGAACAACATCGAAAACTTATAACATTTTCGCTTTCACATAGAAACTAGCACCGCGTCCATCTGCCACTGCGCGGGCTCTAGCAAGAAACTCGAAGGAATTGAATTTCCTTCGTTATTTAAATTGTTTACGAATCGCCTACGAGGAACGTATAGAGTTTGCCACATCAACCACATCAATGCCTCGTTGTGGTCTAAATTGTAAACACGCCAAGCGCAGAATGTTCTTTCGCTTTATTGTTACTAACCATGAATTCAGCTGGCCTGTTGCACTTGTCTGGTTTAGGTGGAACGTCCGGATCTTGACCTTTAACCTTAAACATAAATATAATGAAGTACTCAAACTAACAATGATCATCTTACACTGAAATAAAATTCTTATTTAGGTGATCATCGAGACGTTAGTGAATAATTATCATCACTTATCAACCAGCTGGACGGAGGCCTCTTTCAATTAACGCCACTGAGCACGGTTTTCGGCTCTTCTCATCCAGTTTCTGCCGTTCGTCACTCCCGGCCGGTGGACGTCCAACTTTACCAAATCCCTGTCTCCACTGTCGGTGACTGCGTGGACTAGACTAGCTGTTGTTCGTCCTCCAAAAAAATAACCTGACTATTGCCACTTCAGTTGGCTGATCTCTTGAGCTATTAAATTAATTACTTAATGAGGGATAATGAGATAACCCACCAGCCAGGTGGAGTGAACCTGCGAACAGCGGTCGGCAAGAACTGGATGAGAAGAGCCGAAGACCGGGCTCTGCGGCGTTCATTGGGAGAGGCCTATGTCCAGCAGTGGACAGATACAGGCTGATGATAAATGACATACATTGAGTACTTACATAAAGTAGTATTAAAAAGAATACTATTTTCTCCATCGATGAAAGTTAATTTATTCAGCAACTAAACTTTTAAACAATAAAAAACTATTACATTAGACTATTAGACGTGTTTTCTCTAGTCTTAGCTGAAGTGGAATAAAATGGAAAGAATGGATATTTATTGCAATAACTAGTATTGTTTATAAAATACTGGTAAGGTGAGATTGATAATGGCAAACACATTCACACAAATCTTTGTAAGCTGATTCGAATGTTATGAATACATTTCTATATGGTTTAGAATTGTAAGGTGTGAATTGTATACCTATAGACTAACATGGTGCAAGTGGCGTGTTAGTTAATATGCAATTACAAAGTCATAAGCCAACATTTTAAAATTTGGGGACTTCTCTAATCAGGAGCCAACCCGGACAGGACCAATCATGTAATGGTAAAACTTCATACCGGCATGCATAATAACTGCCGGCCGCCGCAGCATACCGGCCAAAATTTCGTGACTGTGCTGTTGAGAGCACAGTCACGAAATTTTGGCCGGTATGCTGAATATATGTATGAAATTTTGAACCGTTGAAGAGGTTCTTTATCTGGAGCTGTTCCTGGATGTCGATTAAAGTCATGCTTACCATAATCATGCATTGTCATCGGAACTAAACCAACATGCTAAAATTCAAATCAGTAGGATAAGAGGAAGTGGTTCTAATTCAGCTTGCAAGATTTGACCCAAACAAACATACATACATATATACAAACACTAGCTGACCCACACACGCGTGGTCATCACTCTAGGTTAAAAGTACAATTCGAATACCTAAAACACCAATATCAAAACAATTGATCAAAATTCCTTATGGCGTCAAAAAGTTTTTATCGATTGCTCGGCTTCTACTCATCGGATTGAGATTACTAGGTACACCAGTTTTAAAATCCAACCCTATGCTATCTAATAGTGACAATCGCATCGCAATTGGTCCAGTAGTTTTTACGTGATGCGCGAACAAACATACAGACAGACACGAATTTAAAAAAGGTTCTATTCTTGTTCAGTAGCTTATTTTTAGTTCCCTAGACCATTTTTTTCTTAATTCGCTTCAATGTACAGACTTTTTCGTTCATATTGCTTTGGTGTAAGTATAGATTGCAAGTTAAATAAAAGCTTTTAAAAAACTAATACTTCAAATAAAGGTGGGGGCTTACGCTCGTAACCCTCGTACTAGAATTTTTCATAATTAGCCCATACCCCATACCAAAGCAATCCAATGTTCCCGAGACGCTGAGGACCGCAACAAATGGAGGCGCATCGCGGGGGCTGTTTCAGCCAAAGAAAATGCATCGTCGTCAACCACAACGAGCAATACAAATCTAAATTTCTTCTATTCCATCTTTTGAAGGGCAAAGGCCTTTTTTCTCCCCTGTGACTGGGTTATAGTGCCATTTAGCCAGTATCGAGGAAAGTGAAATCCTATGTTATGGTGTACTATGGTGTCAAGTATTAATTATTACAAGTTTAACAGTTGAATAAAGATATTACTAGTGGCTCTGTGAGTTGTAGACCTCGCGAGCACAAACTTTGTTGCAAACAATATAGCGGTGCACAGTAGTGCCATCTAGTTATCTTATTGTAAAACTAACATTAATAACCAAGGTGCTCCATCAATCCCTACCTAGTAGTTAAAGGGCTGATTCCATGGAAGAAACCTAAAAGTGAGCAATTTACTGCATTTTGAGGGGCTATTTTGCTCATCACGCCAAAGATCCTCATCAGATCTTCACCAAATATTTATGAGATCAACGTAAAGTTACTGCCATTCAAATAAAAAAAAAACCCATCGAAATCGGATTTAATACGGCGGAGATTTTCAGTTTGCCCCCTTTTGGGTTACCTGCCCAATCAAAAATCTCCGACGAATAAAACATTCTGAAATTTCGTTAAGCCTTTATACCAGGTTTCATCTGGATCGGTTTAGACAGGAGAACAGCCGGAGGTCCAGACATACGAAAGCAGTTTTGCCCAAGCTGAAACGGAGACGCTTCGCGCTCGCTCGGTCATTAAGTAAAGGCCTATTATTTGGTTCCTCATAAATGTCATGAATACATAAAAATAAATGCGCACATCGAACAATTTGAAATCGTCATCGAATAAGTATGTATACCTAATGGAGTTCCCGACCCGACTGAATTATCTGTCGAACTTACTCTGTAGGCTCCGTGGTATGGCTGTCGGACCCGGCTGTATAAAATGAATAGCAGTCGGGCCTGTCAAACTCTGATACCAGAGGCCAGCACTATCTCATACGACAAACCAACAAACAAATAGTCTACCGTACTTTACAATAAACAAAAATAAGCAATAAAATAATCTACTTTATTGACAATAAATAAATTTAGATGAACAAGTAAAAACTAAACCTACAGTTGGTGCAGCATCATTTTGTACAACGTCAATAATTTAGCACGATTTAGTTGGGAGGGAAGTTGGGACCTCTGCATTCATTCATATGCTCCTTCAGTCGCTTGCAGTCCTCCGTGTCCTGCCATGTTGGACATTCCTGGAAAGATGAACAGTGTAAGGGAGGGAAAAAATATTGGAAACATCTATCTATACTTATAACAAAGCAATAACGAAAAGTATGTACAAAACAAATAATTAAAAATCTTGATCCAGGGGATCTTAAAAAAACACTAAACTAGCATATATTTTTAGTTCATGTGTTTCTGTCTGGATGTTTGTTTACGCATCGCGTAAAAACTATTTGCCCGTTTGAAATGCGATTTTCACTGTTGGACTTGACTTAAAATCTGATGAATAATTAAAATCTAGATGCGATTTGTAGAAACTAAGCACTCGATAAAAAGTAGCTGAACGAATTTTGATTATTTTTCATGTATTTTATTAAACCACACCTTAACTACTACTTTTTATTAATTATGTTTCTAACATAATTAATAAAAAACTTCAAACTCCCAAATGTTGTAACTTATATGGGAAAAGAACTTCACAATACTTAATAGCTTATTTAAATAACAGCTTACCTAAAGATATTCGAAATAAAATATGCCAAAAAAATCTAAAACGTATTTTAAAACAACAATACTTCTGTTCATTGACACAATAAGTAGGAGCATCCTTTATAGCGAGCGCTGCACCGTGCACCGGGAGCTTGCTGTGCGTAGGTACCTATGCTACGTATAATACTGGGCCCCAATTCTACTAAAACAATTGTAATGACAATTGTCAACAATTTTCGCAAAATTTTCGCTTTTACCCTTAAAAGTGGTAGAAAAGTTTTTTTTTTGGAAAATTTTCATTATAAAATATTTCCAAAAAAGTAAAACTCAAAATTCAAAAATTTCCACAAATGTTTCGCTTCTACTACTTTTAGGAGGTAAAAGCGAAAATTTTGCGAAAATTGTTGATAATTGTCATTACATTTTTTTTAGTAGAATTGGGGCCCAGGTCTTGTGATACCTACGAACTTCGCGTCGTAGGTACCTTGCCTAGTGCTCGTACGACGCGCTCGTTCATGCTTTTTATTGTTAACAGTTACCTACTATTTTTTTTTTGTTTTAAGAGCACCCTAGTGCCAAGACAAACCTTTCTATGTTTACTGGTTCTATAAGCAAATTGTGAACATTTTCTTGTTATGTAATAAATAAATAAATAACTATAAAACTATTTATATAATAAATAAAAAATGAAATTTAATTTGATAAAGCACCTCCGATAAAATATAGGGATAAAACTCGAACAAGTTGAGTATTAAAAAATGCATGAAATTGAATTATATATCTTCTCAAAAACAGCCATAACTGTAAACACAGAATAAATGTAGCTCTAAAACTCGCCGCTAGGTGGAGTTGTAACGCTGTTCCATTACGGCATTTTTGCTCCAGTGTTCTCAATTAGTGTAAAATGTTGTGTTTTTAAAGGTGAACGTACGTTTACACAAATAGTCTTACGAAACAAAAAATTAGGGTACTTTCAAAAGTTAAATGAGTTTTTTACCATATTTTATCCAAAAACACTGTTACAATGAAGACATACTGTTAGGTCAGTACATTACAAAACTTGTGAACGAAGTCAAGTTTCGAACTTTGTCTAATATAGGAGTAGTAGTATTGTGTTTGTGTGTTTGGATAAAGTTAATACCTTTGTCTAAACAAAAGGTATTAACTTTAAACTTATAACATGTTTGGCATAATATAATGTATTAATTTATGTAGGAAGATTACTAATTTAAAAGTATTTATCATTGATTAAATGAAATTATGTGTTTTAGACCACGATGACCGACGACATTGTAGCCATCGCAGGAAGTCGGTGGATGGAGGTGGCACAAGATCGCTCGTCATGGCGCTCTTTGTGGGAGGCCTATGTTCAGCAGTGGACTTCTAAAGGCTGACATGATGATGATGATGTGTTTTAGGGATAAAATGAAGCGTAATGATTATATGTTGCGTTAAGCTCATAAATAAATTAACAATCTAGGAGCAAGTAATATTAAAACAATATTGAGGGCAAAACCACCACCGTTAGAAACGTTAATTTTCAATTATTTACAGATTACTAGCTTTCGCCCCCGACTTTACCTAAGCGGACTACAGTTTATCGTGCAAAAAACTAACCTGTGTTCATCTAGGATATTAAATACCAATGCAAAAGTATAGCTTCAATGCTGTTGATGCTTTTTGACAGACTTGTTATTATTTCCACGGCAACCGTTCCTTACAGCGAGTAATCAAAATTTACCAGTTTCCCCATGGCCACATACCATTTTCCTAGATAAAAAGTATCCTATGTTGGTCTCTATGTTGTACTGTACCTATTTACAAAGTTTCATCAAACTCGGATCAGTCGTTTTGGCGTGAAAGCTCCCAAACAAATAAACAGACATTGACGCCAATTCTGTTGAGAAACTCACTAAACTAACCTAAAGTTAATTTAATTTATTTTAGTGATTCCTAAAATTTTATCAGTTGTTGATTTCAACTAAACTAAGACATCATTGTGACAAGACTAATTTGATTTTGACAACGACTACATTTAATTGCTAGTGTTGCCCACATTAAAATAATGAACGAATGTAATCATAACTTGTTGTTTATTATCTGTGTTAGGGAGACGTTTGTATAGAATTTTTCATAAGCCGCAAATGCGCATGCGCAATCGAATGTTTCGAGTGGGGGTTTTGACCAGGTTCTAAAAGTTGACCATCACAAAATGGGCTATATCTTCTCGCCTTTATTACTGTGTAACTATATAAGCTCCAGAAATCGAATGTAGGTGTCATTTTTCTGGGTGGCACTGCAACTGTTATGGGCTGGCGTGACGCTTACCATCAGGCGAGCGACTTGACCGTCTCGTCACAAAAAGTAATTACAAAAAACTATTTTTGCTCTCTATTTTCAGCTCGATGGTGTAATGTTAATATTAGTCAAAAGACAAATACTAAACAATACGGGGAGAGGCAGGACGCATGGAGCCAAATCAGCGAAATTTATGTTTTTGTGATTTTTAATTCGGTATAACTCGAAATTTAGTAAGCATATTGATTCCGATGTTTTGGTAAAGATCTCGTTGAAAAAAGAATCGATTTGAAAAAGTTTGCATAAAGTCTAACACATTAAAAAAAAATGGGGTCTAATACAAAAGTGGCTGCAGCACCCGGAAAGTCCGTACTAAAATAAAGACTATACACATTTTGAACCTCACCATAGAGCAAACGAAAGGTTTTCAGGACCGGATCAAATTGTACGTGGCGTTGACGTTTCACGCCAAGCAAACGGCCATGCACCCCAACACAGTCATCTGGTTTTTCAAAGAAACTAGTACATTTACGGAAATCTGGTTATGTTTCGACGGTCACGCATAATAAGGGTTGTTGAAAAGTTCTAAATTTAATCTTCGGAGTGTGACATACATGAATACATGTTTACTTTAACGGTCACGCATACGCATCTCAATCACATCAGTTTCAAACAGAAAAACCGCATCAAAATAGGTCCATTCGTTTGCGAGCTACGATACCACAGCCAGACACACGGATACACACACACACACACACACACACACACACACACACACACACACATACACACACAAAAACACACAACCCGCTCATAATCAGCAAAATTTACGTTATTGTGATCTTTAATTCGGTAAACTCGCGATTTGTACTTGGAGTAAACGTTTCATGACAAACAAGCGGCCGTGCGCCCTGACACAGACCACGCTTTTTGTCTATGGTTTTCATTTCTTGCTGAGAGTTTTCGGGGTTGTGTGGAGGCACCTTTATACGTAAACTGACGTACAACAGAATAGAAAAATACCACTAAACTAAACTGAGAAATTTAAATCAATTTAGGTGTGTTCAACTAAAATTTAGTTTAGTGCATTGTTATCGGCTTGGAACAGGACTAAACTTAATTTTAGTGTAGTTTAGTGTAGTTCGGGCCAACCGAATCGGTACCATTGTTTCACTTTTATATATGGGTGTGGAGTAATTGGCAATCGCAAATCTTTTGGCTATCTAGCCAAAAGATTTGCGATTGCACTTTTGTATGGTTTCATTAAGAGTAAAGAGAAAACTCGTATTTAAGTAAAGCAGGGGCCAAGAAAAGAGATTTTAAATATCTCATTGATGATGATGATGATGATGATGATGATGATGATATATCATCATCATCATCATCATCGTTCTGTGTTCGTACGCTCCTGGTTTAGACCTCTCCCAATGAACGCCACAGAGCCCGAGTTTTCCGCAGGTCGTCACTCCATCTGGCTGGTGAGCGTTATATACTGCGTTTGCCAAGACGCGGCCTCCACGCGAGGACACGTTTACCCCAGCGGTTGTTCGTCTGGTAGGATAACTAGCTAGGACGCACGCATTAAAGAAGTCTTCAAGCACTGTAGAATGGACGACGAGAAGACCTGATGAAGTTTTCAGAATGCCACCCAGCCCAACTGAATTCTGTTCTGTTGGCTTCCTTATCGAAGTTGTTTCTGCCCAATTGCAAAGTCTGCCCGAGGTAGATATAATCCTTAACAACTATGAGGGGTTCACCATTGATGACTGCAGGTCTCGGGGTAATAAGGTCGTTAAACTTGATCTTGGTCTTGTCTATGTTCATCCCGAGACCGATCGAGAAGCAACAGCCAGGCCATTCAGCATTCGCTCGAGTTCCTCCTACGATTCTGCCGTAAGGACTACGTCGTCGGCAAATCTTATGTACTCGCCGTTTATATTTACTCGTATGCCCTTCTCTTTCCAGTTCTGTGTCTTAAACATATCTTCCAAGGCGTTGGTGAACAGTTTCGGGGATATAACGTCCCCTTGTCTCACTCCCCTGCTCAACTGGATATGTTTAGACTCGTAGATCTGTACTTGAACACTCATAATCGCGGCTTCATACAGGCATTTCAGAATTCAATATACTGCCAGTCAACTTGGCATCGCTGCAGTGACTCTAAGACAGCCCAGGTCTCAACGGAATCAAAGGCCTTTTCATAGTCCACAAAAGCAAGACACAGGGGCTGATTGCACTCTTCGGACATCTGTATAATCTGCCTCACTGTATGTGGTCTATGGTGGTGTATAGTGTGGTCTCATTGTAAAAATGAACAGTAATCATTCTTAAAGTTAATTGTTATGTGATAAAGATGAAAAAATATATTTTGTTTTTTCGTGAAACTTCGGTACTGAACTTGAACTTTCGGTTGATAGTCAAGGTTTAGAGATAATTGAAATGATTCAACCTGAACCACGAAACATGACCTAAAACACACGTCTGTATTTGGGTCACAGAAATTCATCATGTTTACCAAATTTTTACTTAATCGGTACAGTTCGGAGCAAATTGGCTGTGACAGACAGTGATCCTATAAGGGTACCACCGAATGAAAAAAAAGAGTACGTTTCTTTTTGAAAACAAAATAAACATAACAACTAGTCACTAGCTGCGCCCCGTGATTTCACCCGCTGACATCTATCACTTTGAAATCTGTCACTTTGACACTTATCACTTTGACACTTTCGCCTTTACAATATTAGTGTCATTTTGTTCTTGCTAAGCAGGCGTTAATGCTAAAATCATAAAATATTTTTAATTAAAGGTTAGACGCTTACAGAATACAGAACAGCCCCGGTGCAGTATATTAGCCTATTAGCTTCACAGATCTGAGGGGGTCCGGGCGGTCCACCTTCTCCCATGCAAACGGCCTTGGCAGTTTCCACTGGAGCCTCAAACTCTTTGTTGTTGCCTACCCACTCGTCCATGTATGCCCGAACATCGTCATATCTGATAGAGTTGTCTTCGTTGAGAAAATTCTTTTTCCGGAGTAGACATTCTTGTTTGCTGCACTGAAATGAATAAATGTAAATTTAATTTAGAGAATAGAAAATGGAAATATATGTATATTACTCATATTTAGTAGGAAAAGACTCGTTTAGAAAATGTCGTGGCTGTAAAGAGACAAACAGAGAGGCAACATGATGGATCGCTTTGTGTGTTAGGGGAAGGCTTGGATGAGAATATCATTTATCAGGGTTTTAGAGGCTTATGCCGTCTTATGGCTTTACTTTGCCAATAATATTGTAGTGCGTTTCATTCGCAGGAAAGTATGAAATGTGCTTTCACTAGTTAATCGGCTTTCTCCGTTATCTGCTGAATACTTCAAGAAAACAACCAACTTCGAGTTGGTTGCTTTCTCGATCTGAATATCTGCTTTCGTAATCTTCTTTGACTGGAAGAGTTCATTTCGCCCTATTCGTGGAATAGGGCCACAGTGGCCGTTAGGTCTTTATGTTTTTATTGCATTTTTGGGATCTTATAATGCATATGCATCTATTGACATTGACAAAAAAATAATTGACCTTATTTTGATTTAAAAAAAAAAAAAAAGTTTTACGCAAACAGCCACGTAACAATATTCTCCGACGAATACCGCCACTAACGCCAGTGCAACCGATTTTTGCCGTAGAAAACGGCCACTGTCGCCTCAGCGACTATGTTTCACGCAAATATCTGTGCGGGGAGTCAGGGGAAGAGGTAATAAGCGCATCGCTGCCTTTACTCGGCGGAATTGCTAGGCGTCGGCCATTGGTCGTGGTACACCTGCTCAGTTTACCTGGGTGGACCACGGGCACTTTTCAAGGCGAAATAATTAAATCAATGAAGAGACTTCGTGAACGTGAGTAAAAAGATAATTTTTGAACCACACTAGTTAAGTAGTACTTATTTTAATAGAAATTCAGGTCTGACGTCAGCATTAGGTACCTGCTTAGGTATATTCAGACCTACCTATGGGCACACACTGAATCACATCAGACTTCATAATGTACAATCAAATAAAACTCCTAGGTACCAACCTAATCCAGGGTCTATATAGACGTTTTAAGCAATAAGACCTTGCTCACCATTTTTGAAAAAAGTACCACCTCCTACTCATGTGCCATGCCTCGAGTGTTCTGTACAGTTGACAACGGAGTTAAAGAAGACCTGAAACTCTTTGAGAATAGGTTTACCTTTAATAGCCCCGATGTAACTCCGTCTTTACCGGAGGCTTTTCTATTTTATTATCACAGGGCCATCTCCATCTCTTCTAAGCTGACGTCTGGTAGCTCATCAGTATAGAGGCGAGTCAACGTGGCTCTTGAATCCTCACAAACAGTCTCTGGCCGAGGAGCATGCGAAGCGTATAAGTGTCCGTAAAAATCAAATGTTAGTGATGACCACGAATAGAGTGATGTGTTCGCCATTGATGTTAACACCATATCCATTCCAGTTCAGAAGCTTGAATATATCTTCCAGTGCAGAGGTGAACAGTTTCGGAGAAATAACGTCTCCTTGTCTCACCCTTTTTTTGCAACTGGATAGAATTCGTGCTCCGATCCTGAAAATGGATAGTCATGGTGGCCTTGCTGTACAAACACTTCAACACTTCGATGTACCGGTAGTCAATCTGGTACTGCTGTAATGACTGTAGCACTGCCCAGGTCTCGAATGAATCAAAGACTTTTTCGTAGTCAACACAAACACAACGCTAACAAACGCTAGACATAGTGGCCGATTATACTTTTCGGTCTTCTGTATAATCAGACGGAGCGTAGGATGTGGTCTACGGTGCTAAAGTCTTTCCGGAATCCAGCTTGTTCGTTAGGCTGTTAGTCGTCAAACATACTATAGACTGTAACTACTCTCGAAAACAGCTTATAAACGTGCAGCGAAAAGGGCCTATAATTCAAGACGGTGCTATCACCTTTCTTAAAGAACAACACCACTACGCTCCTGTGCCACGCCTCTGGCGTAGTACCCTCGAGGATGACGGAGTTAAACAGCCTCTGAAGGACTTTAAGTACCAGTGTTCCACCCGCTTTCAGTAGCTCTGTCGCTATTCCGTCCTCCCCTGGTGCCTTGTTGCTTTTAAGCTGTTTGAGAGCCACTCTGATGTCGTATAGACTAGTCCGGGATATCTTCGGTATAATGTCGGGTCAAACGGGCTTTTGCATCGCTAGTCGTGCTAAGAGGACTACGCGATAAGGTGTGTAAGTGTGTGTGTGTATAGGTTATGTGCCCATAGAACTTCTCGAGCTCACACAAAATCTCTGGCTTCGACGAGACGATGCTGCCACTGTCCGTCTTCAGCTTCGCAAACAGGCTTTGCCCAATAGACAGATCTCTTGCAAACATTTTGGAGCCCTTGTTCCGTTCTATTGCGTTCCTAATACAATTAGTATTATAGGAAAGCAAATCATGTCGAATCGACTTGGAGATTTGTTTATTAAGCAAGCTGTAACTCGAAATATCCAATGAAAACTGCAGCCTCATCTCGCCTCGTTCTGCCATATGTTTTAGTGTATGCTCAGAGTTTCTGTGTTCTATTTTTGCGATGGATTTTAAAGAACTCCGACCCGATCGCGTGAACAATTTCCACCAGCCCGTTGTTTAGTTAGTCCAATGTATCTCATTCGTTAACGATTTGGATGCAATTTTGGAGCTCCAACTGAAAACTCTTGGGGTTTTGGATTTGGGCAGGACTTGGGCGAAGACTAGATCTCATCAAACGAGACCTTTCCAGCTTTACGTTGATATTCAATGAGTCTCTTACCATGCGGTGATCACTGCCGGTCTTAACCCTGTTGAGACATAATTGAATATATGCCTATTGGTCGTCAACATGAAATCTAACTCGTGTTTATGACCGCCGGGGTGCAGCCATGTCCATTTCCTGGTCGGACACTTCTTGATTCATCTAAAGAGTCCCTCCCTCTCCATGAAGTCGGCCAATCACTGACCCCCTTGGTTCCGATGTCCAAATCCAAACTGCCCCACTCTCAGTTCATCGCCTTTTCTCATACCTCATGCCGTGCGTTGAAGTCCCCAATCACCACTGTGAAGTGTATTTTCGGGGCATGGATGGCATTGGAAATGTGTGTGTCGGATGTTTTGAGTGTGGGGCGTGCACTTGTAAGTCCTTCAACGAATACGTCTTCAGTTATTCTGAGTATAAGATATGCCACCCTGCTCGAAACGCTTTCGATCTTCACAATGTTGTTGACGAGGGACTTGTGGATGAAAAACCCGATACTGTGTTGATACTGCTGGTCGCCCACCCGGTTATAGAGTTAGTTGCTGGAATTGAGGGTTATCGTATCCTCTCCCTCTCCTCGGACTTCTGATAACTCTATAATATTCCAGCGCAACTCACTACTACTACTACTACTTCTTCCAGCTCTATCAACTTCTCATCGGTCCTCAAGGTGCGTGCGTAATAGGTTGCCCGCTCCAGAGATCTAGGGGGTTGGTAGCTGGGTCTCTGCCGGGGCTTCTTAGCACCCCCTGCTCAACCATTAGCATGGCTGCTACCGGTGCCAGGAATAACGGAGCCGCCGGGGACTGGGGGCCGTCTTTGCGGTGTGTTTATCATATATTGGGGGGGGGGGGGGGGGTTGCCATAGTCACCACGCTTGGCAGGTGAATTGGTGACCTCAGTGTTACAGTTATGAACTCCCATCTTCCAGTATGTATTCCCTTAGTCGCCTCTTACGACATCCACGGGAGGATTGGGAGGGGTCCTAATCTAAGCCGAGACCACCACGGCACACTTAAGTAATTATTTTGTTTAATTTGAATATGGTATAGTTTATCTGATATATTTTAATCATATTGCATTTCAATATCAATTTATAAGGTATGATGACACGAATAATGATTCAATATTAATTACATCATTGCTCATGCATAACCGCGTTTGCTATACGTATGGAGTTTTAATTAAAAGTTACCTCTTAATAAATGTTTTACTTTCTTTGCTGAAAACTAAAGGTGACTTTTTGTTTTGATAATAAATCATACGGCTAACGTTTTAACCATTTCTAAACCTAATACTTATACAATATCTGTGTGTCTGTTAGGAGTAGTTGCTTAATAAAATAAAATTGTTCATGTTGTTTCCTGATTACAACTATATTATTGTGATCTATTTTGTGTAACATGGTCATATAGACATTTCCTATGTACAATGGTAACATGCAAGTGTAACATGACATTTTTTTTATTTGTCATTACCAATAAAGTAAAGTAATATTTTGAGTCGATTGGTTTTTCATTGCATGTTACCCTAACATTTTTTTACCTATAAAATTGGGGTTAAACCTTCAGCTATTTGTTGTATATTATAAACAATAAGTACAATCCTAATTTTAACTTTAATATCCCTATTAAAATAAAATACAATGATAGTACCAATAAAGTAAAGTAATATTTTGAGTCGATTGGTTTTTCATTGCATGTTACCCTAACATTTTTTTACCTATAAAATTGGGGTTAAACCTTCAGCTATTTGTTGTATATTATAAACAATAAGTACAATCCTAATTTTAACTTTAATATCCCTATTAAAATAAAATACAATGATAATTATTTGTTTATCAGTATACTTACTGAAAATAAATCAATAGTATATAAATCAGTCCGTTCATAGAAGAAAAAAAAAGTTTTTTTCTTTAATTTTGTGTACGGAAATATGCCATTTAACTTAACACTTTGCTCGTAAAAAGCCACCACGTTGCTATTTCCGTCGAAAAAAACGGCTTCCTAATTTACGCGTGCACGTCATTTTCCGTAGAATAAAGCCCGTATGGCGATTAAGTAAATGCGCTAAAATTCCGCGGAATACAGTCCTAAGGGACAAAATATATAAAAACTGATGATATTAAATAAAAAATATATTACTGTATGCTCGTTATATCACCTAATCGTCAGGGATAACATAAAACATACATTATTTAAGAAATTTAAGAGAAAATTAGAAAAAACCTCCCCCTGAAAACCTGTGGTTTTGCAATAGTGGCTCTTTACGACGGATAGGGCGATTTAAGCGACAAGAACGCCCATTGTACCTATTTTCTAAGTGTTTTCCTATGCCTGTATCATATTTTTTTTAGTATTTATAAAGAGTTAATCCAGCTAACTATATATCTTCATCACGACCTCAACCATTCATGACTATCCAAGATCCATCGAACTGTGACGCCGCCAATGCCAAGCATGTGAATCAGCCTTTTCAAGCGCATCGGAGAATAATTGATCATTCGCAATGATGCAAGCATCACTGACCCTCGCGTCATTAACAGAAACTCGAGTATTCATAATCGGCAATTAACTCTAATCAAGTTAATGCTTGATTAGCGTTTATTGTCGATTGTAACTGCAGCAGTCAGACTTATTACAAGGAGGTCGATTCATAAATAACAAGAGAAACAGCCCAGCTATTGATTGTACGGATTGAAAGTGACTCGGTAATAATCTAACCAACAAGTCACATAATACAAAAAAAAAATAAGGACATGTAGTTATAGCAGCAAGCACATACAGCGACCTAATTAGTCAGTGGAGTAACCAATTATTTAAACAAGTTGGCCTACATTATTTATTTAAATAAACTGTCCAACCTGGATTTTAAAATCATAACCTTTCGGGAGTAGTTTTCATGAGAGCAAGATTATTATCATAAAATTATTATCTCAACTCAAAACCTACGTGCATTTTACTTTTTGCGGTTGAATTTTGAGGGTGTTTTCATTACAATATAAAACGTATATGTGGAATTTGTTATCCTTGCAGGTACTTTAGGTAAGTATGTGAAGTTATATATTGGAAACACTTACATCAGGTGGCCCGTGTCGTTGCCTGCTCTCGTCTTCTATTTTCTGGAAACCACATTCAGTCAATTCTTCTTCAGTATACATCGGATTCACTTTACAGCAATCTTGAGGGTTTTTCTAAAAATAATATGAATGCAACTTTTAAAACTAAATAAGTATACACACATTGAAATCAGCGCCATCTAGTCCATTATCAAACGAACTAAATCACACAGGTGGTGCAACAGTACACAACGAAGCTTGCATCGCTACACAATTCTCGCTGCGAATTAGAATTGTTAATCTATAGTTCATTTACATTTCTATAGTTGGTACCTAAGTCTGTTTGGTATAATTAGGTTGGCGGCAAATTTCAAAAATATTGTGTTCGCTGTCTGCCTTGTGTCACAAAATGGTGTAGTATATTTTATACCCAGTAAATTAATTTCTCTGAAATATAGTTATTACTAAAAGCCGATTATCTTTTTCCTTTTAATTTATCAATAATTAATAGAACATGTCCATGGTATATAAAATTATATATAAAAATTAAAATTAATTATTTTTTTAATTATTTATTATTCCAACGAGGAACAGTCGGACTGCTGTCCCCGAGCCAACAACACCTGCCCCCTGATTAAGAACCTTTCGATAGCGAACCGAATCAATTTGATCGAATATTGTGAATGAAAAATGTGTTGAATTGACCGATTTCAAACCGAATCCACAGAATAAATAATACCATATCGATCGACAACTGAGTTATCGAAGGGTTCTGAATCGGGGGGCTGGCTCGGTCGGAAGTACTTCCCGTAATGATCAAAGAGAATGTAAATACTACGAAATAGTAATGATGGCGGAGCTTCAACAGTGGATAACCTATACCACAGTACATATTATATTATAGTAAGGACTATTCAGGTGTCCCAAGACTGCCACATGGAGGGAATGTACCTTTAATACTGTAGATAGAATTTTTTATTAAATGAAAACTTCATTTTCACTTTAAAAACAATTCGAACTGCATTAAAAGAATTTTAAACAATCGCCTGTCTGAAGCGGGAAAATAAACAAAATTTTTTTTAGTAAATTGCTTGGTCTTCGTATTATTTTAGATGCTATGTGATATAAAAGAAATAAATGTATATTATTGAGTCTTCGATCGGTACAGTATAATTACAGGTGTATTTTTCACATTTAGCGGGTTCAGACAGGCGATTATTTAAAATTCTTTGAATGCAGTTCGAATTGTTTTAAAATAAAAAGAAGTTTTCATTCATTAAAATTTTATATCTACAGTATCTAAGGTATTTTCCCTCCATGTGGCAAAGTCGTGGGATGCCCTGTATATGTACTGTGCCTATACCTAACTACTGTGCCTGTACAAGTACCTACGTCATTCACATCACAACATCAGCCGGTATAGGTCCACGCTAAACATCGCCCACAACGCTACAGAACGGCACAACAAGTGGACTCTGGTGCCAACCATAATGGGGTTTTACCAGGAAATGGGCAGCAGCAATATCCTGTGTATTATCACAAACTACTGCTACCACCAAGACGCCTTCCAAGCGTTGTGATTATGGCTAAACCTATTATGCTTCATTTATCTGCTGGACGTAGGCCTCTCGTAATGCACGCCATTGAGCTCGGTCTTCGCTCTCTGTATCAAGTTTCTGCCAGCTGCTTTTCACAGGCCGTCTCTTTAACTAGCCACAGGGCGTCCTACTATACGTTTGCCTCTTGACTACTTCTTACTTCGTTTGCGTCATCATTGTTTTATACGAATTTTGGTGCACACTGGCTTACATAATTTGTGAACCTTACATTAGCTTTGCTAATAATAATAGTGTAGGAAAAACAGCGTTGTAAAAATATGTTTCAAACTAGAAGCTAAAAAAACACGCCTGCCCTGCCAAAAAACACGCCTGCCCTGCCAAAAAACACGCCTGCCCTGCCAAAAAAGAGCTTTAGCCAATAAATTATATATTGTTGGAATAAATAAAATCAATTAAACGTAAATCGACAATCATTTATTCCCAATAAAACCACAGATAAAAACGACATACGAAAAACAAAACGTCAAACACCAACATGTTGGACTATATTTTGTCTCTTTTTTTTTTGCTTGTGGGGAAGAGAGATAGAAATATGTAGTGTGAAGTTCGTTCAAACGAGCTCTTCGAAATTTTTTATCGTGTGAACTTCATTGCAAACATGAACTCGTCCTACCAATAACACTCAAAACCTGTTAGTGTAGCGAGCTCACGAAAAAAATGAGCGAGCTTACGAACCTTTTTTCGTTTTCTTAATGTGCAAACTTGTACTAGGCGTACCTACTGTACAGGCATTTAAAAGTTATGGTGGAATAAAGAAACTCACATACATACAAAAATACGCACATACAGGAATGCTAAAAACATAACGCTCTTTTTTTGGGCAGTCGTGTAAAAAGGAGGCCTAGGAGGTATGTGTATGTGCGTGGATAATTTGTGTATTAAATTTTTTTTTGGTTGATATGCAATTTCATTGCAAAAGACTGCACAATTTTTTCATTTTTCGCGGATCTTGACAGAAATTTCTTCATTAGTTTCCAACTCTAGTGCAGTGGGTGAACGGGGAAATGCGAATTCCCCGTGCACCCACCAGTGGGAGAAGCCAGTGGGTGCACGGGGCATGCCCCGAATTAACACGACTAACAAGCGTGAGGCTTGTGCGTATGAGGAGCGGATAGCATATCTTGGGCGCTTCACCCTCGATTTGGCGATGTGGAATCCGTATTATTTAAACATTCTTGGTAAGAGCGATATTATTCTATCTTTTACAAAACTGTTTAGCCTATGAAATGATTGTCTTTCAAATCTATTAATAATCTATCTGCAGTATAAATAAAAAAAAAGATATTTTAAACACGGTTTTATTTAGTTTGACCTGTTTGATGTTCTTTGCTTGTTTGTTTTGGTCAACTCTAGTAATTGAAATTTTACCCCCTTTCTGTTGACCGATTGATCTGAAATTTGGTACACACCTTTAGTTCTGATGACAATACAAATATGTATATTCAGTATGATACATAACATGTATGTTTTTATCAACCACCTTAATATGGGTATCAAATGAAAGGGCTTAACTAGTAAAACTAACACCATGAAAATTCCAATTTCAAGATGGCCACCACCACAAAATGGCGGCTTACATTTTTTAGTTTTCAATCCCCTCAATATGGATATCAAATGAAAGGGCTTCACAAGTAGAACATAGTACACTTAATAAATAACTAAATAATAAACATTTTATTTAATTAATTGGTTTTACATGTACTATAAGCTAAAAATAAAATAAAATCGTGGGGCGTAGCGTAACCTGAGTAATAGAAATTAGACTCGACATACGATTTTTTATTTTGTAGCTTTTAGTAAAACCATTTCACTTCTTTTTTTTAAACTATTTTATTTTATTTTATTTTGAAGATACAGTAATGATTGACGTCAATTGTTACGCGTCAAAATTAATAGTACCGTAGTTATATTAATAGTAGTCTACCTTCGTAGGAAAATTGCTTTTCTATTATTTTAGTTCTACATATATAGTTATTGCATCCAAATGTTCTTGTAATAAATTAAAATAAAAAACTTCTTACCACGCCCTTGGGCGGACGAGCACATTTATGGTCCGGGAATCCTTGTGGCGGGCCTTGCGGTGGACCTTGTTGAAATTCTTGGGATGTTATGACCTAATGATAACCATTTATGTTTTGAGTTAATTTAAATCCAATGGTGCAAACAGACCTGTTTAACTTTAGTTTGAATCATTTGAACCAAGTTTTAACCTCCAGAATTTGGCTCTAAACAGTAATATATAAAAATATATATATATATATATATATATAGCAAAGACAACATATCTTTCTTTCTTTTCTATCTTACAAAACTCTAACAAGGATTTTAGGAGGGTATAACTTTCTAATAAGAAGTAGAAAGTTATACAGTTTGTTAGTTTTGTGACAGACGGAAACAGACACGAGATATCCCATAAGGGTTCC
The DNA here is from genome assembly GCA_946251855.1 of Alsophila aescularia. Classification (NCBI taxonomy): domain Eukaryota; kingdom Metazoa; phylum Arthropoda; class Insecta; order Lepidoptera; family Geometridae; genus Alsophila; species Alsophila aescularia. Next base: position 7,249,743 of record OX276380.1, on the reverse strand, counting down.
ATTTTCATTCGGACGTAGGAACCTAGAAACAGAAGCAGGCATATTACTACATTTTATCAAAATTTTCTTCTTTAATTTTTACATTCAAATACTGAGTCGCCACAAGTTTTCAAAATCATGGAGTCAATACTCTTAAATTTTGATAAATTATAGTAATATGCCTGCTTATTTTTTTAGGGTTCCTACCTCCTAATGAAAATGGAACCCTTACGGGTTGTCTGTCTCCGTCTATCACAAACAATTTGCTCCAATCTACTGTCCCTGTTAACTTGAAATTTTGGTACACATGAATTTCTATAACCCAAAGAGATGTCACGTAAATAATTGAATTTTGAATATTTGGGTCACTTTTGGGGGTCAAACTACAAAATTAAAAAGTATTGCAAGCTGTTCCGTGTGACATATTAAATGAAAGGGCTTGTTGTGAGGTCACAATTTTTTTAAAGGGCTTATTGTGTCTTCTCCATTTATTATTATTTTTTATTTCAAAATAATCAGTTGCCCAGACTATAAAAAAATGCCCGGTTTCATTTTAATTAAAATTGACAGAAGTATTACTCACTTTTGTTGATATTTTAAAAACTTTCTGCAGATATCAAATTCGAATTTATACCTACTATCCCTCAGATTAGAATTGTACCTATGTAATTTTTCAAACATTTCTGATAAATTCGACCACACAATTTCTTCACTTCCTATCTTAATAAATCATCCAACTCACCTGAACAGCAGCAGCTAAAACCAACAAACAGTCAAAACCCATCATGATGGTGAAGTCACACTGATGGCGTGACGTTGCCACCATCGGTTTTATAGCCGCCGCCAGCCGTGACCATTGTCGCGGGAACAATCGGTGACAGAGATCGTTGGGAAACGGTGGCTAAAAATGTAGGTAGACTATTTGTTGCCTACTTTACACGCCTTTTTTACCCGACTACGAAAAAGTTGGGTTCTGATATTAGCGGCGTATGTACATATGTTCGTCTATTCTCCTAATTTCAACAGCCGCCTTTCGTATTCAATCCAAAAAGAAAGCACGCGTCACGCGGGCTCCATTATAGAAAGTATTTTGATTTGAACCCTATTGAAAATTAATCAAAGAGTAAAAACAAAATTCATTTCATTTCATGTGACCAGGGGCCCTAGGCAAGTAGGCTTTCTATTCTTTCAATGCAATAGAATAGAGCGAACATGTACGCGTCTGACATTAGAGTTTTCGTACGCTAATGTCAGTCCCATACATTTTTTTCTATTCCATTAGAATTAAAGCAATAGAAGGCCTACTTGTATAAGCCTGCAGAGCCCCAATTCTGTTAACTATTGAACCGTGATAACGCAATCGCTTGTTTTTTTTTTTGCGAAATTTTCTCTCCAACAATTTTTTTTATTTTTCTTAGATTTCCCAATAGTTTTCGCTTCTAGCAATTTTAAGTGTTAAAAGAGAAAAATTCGCAAAAATCATCATGCAATCGACTTGCGTTATCGCGGTTCAATAGCTAACAGAATTGGGACCCAGGGCCCCAAGCCTGTCAGCTATTGACAAAAAGCCTTGCCACTGCGATACCTCTGCGATAGTGCTGCCTATTAGTGTTAAGTTTGGTAGTCTGTCACATCAAGTGCACTACCGCAGTTTTATAGAAAAACAACGCAGTAGCACGGATGTGCTACGGCTTTTGAAAATTCATTGAGTATATGCTATTTTGAGAATGTTGCCACTGAAATAAAATTGATAATAGCTATCAATCAAGCATCAGCGTCAAAACTTAACTATTGTGGTTTTCTATCGAGCCTAAATAGCGAGCCAATAACGAGTAGACCAAGAAAACTATCAAATTCGGCGATTTTCATGCAAGCTACTCGCGTTATCGCAGTTTAATAGCTAACAATAGTGATTGCTTTACAACCGATATAGATACATACCGATGAAAACGTTATCTTTGAAAAACTGTCGAATGTCATCGGTATCTGTACTGACATTGATCATGATTGACATCGATATTTGGCAGAGACTACCAACTATCGTTATAATCGGACTTTGCGACTGATTTCGGCTGTAAAGCAATTGCTGTCGATGTCGAGACTGCAGGCCCTGGGTGATAAATCAATGAGTTCATAATATATTCTTCCAAGCTTACAATAATTTTAATAGTTTTGGTTAGTACTTAGAACTCAACAATTTTGCAAAATGCAGTCCGAAGGTACATTGTTTATATTTAATTCTCGTGACATTTGGAATTTCTGGCATTGTTTAATTAATTGGCATTACACACCGTAGAATGCATGTTTTATTTCCGTATATACATATTATTAAAATAACGTAAATATAGTGTTTATGTACCAGGAAACGTCAAATATCACATTTTTGTTGTGGCACGACCAGTGTAATATAATTATTACTTGTGTTAGAATGAAAGATAGATACAACCTACCTAACTTCAGTTAATGGTATCTGGGCATGGATATTCATGACAATTTGCAATCTACCTCCCAGTTTACAGTACAGTGTTTTTGTTTGGTGCTGCAGTACTAATACCTCAGAATAAATGATATGCTAATATTGATGTGAGCGGTTTTCTACCACCGTAAAACTGTGTGAACTGTTAAATATAAGCAGTCAATTTTGTTCAAAGATTTAGGCCATACAATGTGGCAATGCTGCAAGAACTTTGAGACATTGTTTTTCTTTTTTAATCTGTTCACAATTTGTACTAAGAATAAGCATTGCCTAGGACAAGCCCAATCTCATAGACTAAGCATTGCTATACAACGTGGCAATATTTCCAGCTCGACCGTTGGCAACTCGTAGTGATTTACCAGGCTAGATTTAAATTAATTTTAGGTTTGCATATAGGTACATTAATGTTTCTCTTCTTTTTACCAGAGTTCGGCGAAGCAAGGGTAATCAATTTAACAGCCTATGTATGTTATGTAGGTGTATGATGTCGCCCGTATTGGTCCGAATTTGACAAACGAAGCATCAATCGATTTGTTTTCAGGTATAGGGTGTCATAGACCGTTTTTTACCCGAATACGGCGAAGCATGATATATTTAAAACAAACTAAAAACTTGGTCCGACTTTGATAAGCGAGGTATCAATCGATTCGTCTTCATTTATAGTGTCATAGGCTATTTTTAAACCCGATTATGGCGAAGCAAAGGAAGGATTATGTGTTCCAACTAAAAACTTTGTCCGATTTTGACAGGCGATGTATGAATCGATTCTTCTTTATCGTGAGAGTGTCATGTGCTATTTATTACCCGACCGTAGTTGGGTTTTAGTATTTGAATGTATGTCTTGTTTACTCTACTTCCACAGAGAAATGATTCCAGATTCAGTAATGTATGTATGTATGCTTGTCCACGTTTTCCTCAGAAACTACAATTTGATTGCAATAATTATTTTTGTAATACATACTTTTAGTATCTTACATGGAATGCATTGCCGCTAGATATCCGACGTGCTAAATCCTTGTCAATTTTCAAAAATATGGTGTAAAATCACTATTTGTCTAACCTCTGACAACACAGCTGCTTAAAATTTTTCATTTAACTATTTATGTTGATATGTATTAATTTATTATAATTATATATTTATTTTATGTAATATATATATATATATATATATTTTATGTCATATATACTTTTGATATAATTAAGTATTTTTAAGTAATTCATAATTATTCTTAATTGTACACCACAGTCTATTTCTGCTTCCTCTGATACTGTCCATCCAAAGGTTGTCTGGAAGAGATCGCTTTAAACGATAAGACCGCCAATTGTATTACCTTATTTAAGTTTTGATATTGTTTGTTCTTTGTTTTGGTATACAATAAAGTATTTCGTATCGTATCGTATCGTATCTTAGGGAATAGTCGGTTCAGTAGTTTTCAAGATATCGATCTGTACTATTTCCAGTAGAGCTTTATTCTTAGTGAACGGAATCATGCGGGTAGGTACTTCATTTTTATTTGATATCGGCTCACATGAATTATTTATATACAGTGTTTGTTCTATAAATTAAAAATAATAAGATCAATATCAACTCTAAATTCAAGATTGAGGATGCAGTTTTTTGGGAAGAATAGACACAGCATGTACCACAAAAAACTTCTCTAAAGTACTTTTACCTTTTTCTTTTTGTTATTTCTTGTACCTACTGTTAAATATCGGTATGGGTACAGCGTCGAGAGGCTGAAAGCCAGTGACATTTTGAAAATCCCTTAATTATGATACTCTCAGCAATATGTACTTATGATGCGGCGCTTACCATCAAGTAAATTAACTGGATACTCAATTAATCTATCTACTCTTTTAACCCCCGAACTCCAAAAGAGAGGGGTGTTACAAGTTTAGAGTGTGTGTCTGTCTGTGGCATCTTAGCTCCCAAACGAATGGACCGATTTAGATGCGGTTTTTGTTTGAATGCTGATGTGATCGAAATTATTCTGAGCTATACGGGGAAAGGGGGTGGGGATCGTAGCTCTCGATGCTCTTATATTACCATGTCAGAGATAGTCACAATAAGGCTACCTAGGCTTTAGGTATTTAGCGTGCTGGGTGGTTGCTGGGAAGCCGTCCGGAGGTTTAGTGTATGGGAACATGCGCAATAGTCGAACTGTTTTTAAGAATAAAATTAGATGGTGTCAGAAAAAATAAGAAATGATTATAATGCATATATTGGCTGTCCAAAGAAGAAATCTACTTTTTGTAAAATTTTGGAATGTAAAGAATAAGATAAACTATAAACAAAGCTTACCTGTCTCCGTGGAGGGTCTCCAGGAACCATCCGCTATAGCCGAGCTGTTCGGGCAGAAGTTTAGGGTGAGTCCGCTGGCCACAGAGTGTGTGCTCGATACTGAACCACATCAGAGCGATGAAGCCAAAGAATTTACACGTGAGGATATTTCTAAGGTCATAATGAATATGAAACGTGGTAAATCACCAGAGCACGATGGGCTCAGTATCGAACACATGCTTTGGGCCAGTGATAAGATCTATAATCACTTGTATCGTTTCTTCAACCTTTGTATTAGATACGTGCTCATCGTAAAAAATAAGACTCAGATGTCAGTGCTACTTCTAACTATCGTCCCATATCCTTAGGTACTATAGTAGGTAAAATATTAGAGCGATTAATCCAACTGAACTGCTTTTTGGTTTCCGTCCCGGTCTCTCAACGGACGCTGCTATCGCTAGCCTGAAAGCACTGTCAGCTACTATAAGACGCGCAACACAACTATCTATGCGTGCTTTCTTGACCTCAGTCGCGCATTTGACCTGGTCAACTATGATATTTTGTGGTCCAAATTAAGAGCGTCAAAGGTGCCTAGCTCTGTGGTCAGCTGGTCAGCTCAGTCTGTTCAGATTCTGGTACGGAAATCAAACTAATTGTGTTAAATGGGGGGGGGGGGGGGGGGGCACAAGTTCTAGTCAATATAGAATAGAATGTGGAATTTGCCAAGGGAGGGGTGACCTCTCGGTCTGATCGAGGAACTGAGGAGCACCGGGGTTGGCTGTCATTTAGGGAACGTGTGTGTGAATAACCAAATTATGCGGATGACATGGTGCTCCTTAGCCCTAGATCAAGGGGTTGCGGAAGCTGCTCTGGGTCTGAGCATTATGATAATGCTCACGGACTGAAATACAACGTTTCTAAGACACAGATGATGGTGTACGCGTCGGGTCGGGGTCCAGATAGGGTACCTGAAGTGTTTTTGAATGGCACAGTGATAAACATTGTGAAGCAGTTTAGGTATTTAGGGCACCTGTTGACGGAACGACTGCATGACGACGTTGATATTGAGCGGGAACGCAGGGCTCTCGCCGTCAGAAGCAAGATGCTCGCACGCCGATTCACTAACTGCAGTAAGGAAGTTAAGAACCCATTTTTTAAAACTTATTGCCTATGTATGTACACGTGCCAGCTGTGGATAACGTTCACGCAGAAGGCAATGAGCACCATAAGAGTCCAATATAATGATGCATTCCGGGATCTTATGAGACTGCCACGTTACTGCAGTGCGTCGAGTATGTTTGCTGAAGCGGAGGTTCCTGACTTCTTTGCTGTTGTCATGTCGAGAGTGGCGTCTTTTTGGAGTCGCTTGCGTCGTTCCAGCAATGGGATCCTCGTGGCTGTCTCTGACAACATTATAAGTGGTCCAATATTTCAGAGATGGGTTTCTGTCAACATGGATGAAAACAAAAAGTGACTCAACACTATTGTGTAAAGCGTAGGTAACATTTTTTTTTCCATTATATTTCATTATATTTCATTATATTTCATTTTATTTCATATTTTTTTTAACTGCACCTTTTTACAGTGTTGATATCATGTTTTACTTTTAAGTTTGTTTTACGCTTGTATGGGTTCTATGCCTGAAAAAAAACCTTTATTTGTTAATATTTATTTATTTTACAACGTTTTTATCAAATCACTTTATTTTTTGTGTGTCTGTCTGTATTTTAGGGTGGAATCTTGCAAATGAAATTTCGAGCCCTTCCCGATTAGCTACCCGGCTGAAACTTTCAGGGTATCACAAGTAGGAGACAAAGAATTAAAAAAAAATAGATTATTTTAGATTTAGATTTTTCAAGCTACACTTTTTACCGGCTTAATTTTGTTTACCTTTTTCTCCGGGATTTCCAAACAAATATGTATGATTCTATTTGAAGGAGTATAGTTAGTGGTCATATTTAAATTTCATCAAAATTAGTTTAGTAGTTTCTTAAATATCCATTTCAGTTTTTTTATTATTTGCTATTTGATCTGGGAATAAGTTTCTGAAACCACCATTTAACCGTCAGCTAATTAAGAGAAACTTTCTTTCCAGTATCCAATAGCCATTACCGTTAGCGCGTAACATTGCATTCCTGGAGTACTGTGTAATTGCCTCCGCAGGGACGTGGTATGAATACAAAGTAATATTTTTTACTATTAGTGATATTAATTAGGCCACTAGTAATATCTCGTAATAATAGTCATCGTTGTATTTAGTAGTAATATTTCGGACTACCCTTGTTCTCTGGAGAAACTGTGTGTCCCAGCAACCTAAGTTCCCAGGCCAGACTATGAAAATGAACGCCTCCAAGCTGGAAAATGGCTTATTTTTCTTCTTTTCTTCTTCTTCTTCTTCTTCTTCTCAGCTTTTTGTCATCCCACTGTTGGGCATAAGCCTCTTCACCTTGACGCCACCCCTTTCGGTCTTGAGCTGTCCTCAGAAACGGTTTGCAAGCAACTCTGTCTATGTCATCACTCCACCTCTGCCTGGTGGTCTTCCCCTTAATCTTTTACCTTCCCGTGGCCACCACTCGGTGACTGCTTTAATCCACCTTCCATCGTTCCACCGTACAACATGTCCCGCCCATCTCCACTTAAGCTCGGCAATCGAATGCCTAATCTTCGACCTTCGCCCTTCGATGAATTTCGATATTTGGCACGCGATCCACCAGCATGATTCCTAGTATGGCGGGCTCCATTGCTCTTTGGGCTACTTTAATCTTTTAGATGTTCTCCAGTGTGGGCGGCCATGTTTCGGAACTATAAGTAAGCATGGAAAGGACACATTGGTTAAATGTCTTGGTCTTCAGGTCTCGTAGAATTTTCTTTGAATATGTCGTCAAGTTTCCCAAAAGCAGCCCATCCTAGCCGAATACGACGACTGATTTCTGCATTCGTCGTCGTATTCGTAATCGTCGGATTGTATTTATATAGTTGCAATCTGAGAGTCCTGTCCAAAGGATAGACGATGTCAAAAGTAGAAGTAGTCGTCTACAACTTCAATCAATGCTACCTACGAGCGCGTGCGATGTTGGCTCTAAAAGATTGGTCATAATCTTTGTCTTGGACGTTCATCCTGAGACCGACCCTCAGAGATGCTTCTTGCAGTTCAAGCATACTTGACAAATCGTCGACGTTTTCATCCAGGAGTATAAGGTCGTCAGCGAATCTCAGGTGCGTCAGGTGAGTAGGGTTTTCTTAAAAAAAAAAATGTATTTTGCTTGTCTCTCTTGTGTTCACTTCTCTTCTTCTGTTTTGTTTCTTAAAACCGTTTGAATGAACAATGCCTTCTTGAATAAGTCACTAAACCTAGACTATTCAGTAAGTAGGTAATTTATTTGTATTTTATATGTAACGATTAAACAATTTGCGTAATCATTGCTAACGCTGTAACCGCCCTTTGTTTTCAAATCTAAGGTCAATCTGGCTTATAATGTTAGATCTGCAATTACGTACTTCAGCGTGAGGCTGTAAATAACTCCATTATAGTCTCCTCTTATTTATTACTAGCTGTTTCCGCGGCTTTGCTTGTGTGTTTTTTTTTGGATGTAAGGATTGGTTCCAATATCATCAAACTTTATTCAGACGTCAAATGGTACTTATTGATTTCTCGACTTCAACTCATCGGATTGAGATACCAAGTACACTATATAGTTTTTAAGTCAAACCACAGTGCAAAAATTATCAACCAGATTGAGCTAAAAAGTATAACAGGTTCAAAGTAAAAAACCTAAGCTATGCAACAGTGAACACTAGATCATTTTTTAAACTATTTTCCATTACATACGTTTTGTTACTTGATTCTTTATTAAAAGTATAGATTCTGTGACTAGTCGTTATGTGTACATCCGAACACATCCGTGTACATCGTTGTGCATTGTATATAAGTGTTGGTATAATCATTGGTAGGTGTTAATTAAAAGCTAGTAATCTCTCATTTACATGAAGGCTCACTATGAGCTTCATTATGAGCCTTACGACACATAAACAGCTGAACTGTGTGTTTCGTGACTTCACCAAGCGGCTTCAACGAAAGATCAGCGCTGGTTATGCTGATTTGGGACCGATTTTTGACATACCTACTCATGCAGTATTTTTTGTTATGTTTTATCATGTCTTTCTCACATATTTTTTTCTATTCTATTCTTCCTTCTCTATATTAATACCAAATTACATCGCATTGCATCGCAGCGCGGATGTGACACAATAACACAACACATTAAGTCATGCACAACAATTCCAATACATATTCGGTGACAATAGCGAAGTGGCGTGATCGTGGCTTTTGTGGTAGTTATGTAATATAAATTACCGTGTATGGTATACCAATGATCAAATATCTTCTATCTATACTTATGATAAAGCAGTAGGTAACAAAAAGTCTGTGCAAAGAAGACAATTAAAAAAAAAACTAGTGAACTTATAATAAGCTATTGAACAAGTTTTTTTTTTAAATTGTTTTGTTTGTATGTACGTGCAACACGTTAAAATTTCTAAACAAATTGAAATGTGGTTTTCACTGTTGGATGACTTAGGTTTTTGACTTCAAATCTGGTGTATTTACCCCGGAAAATGGTAAGTTGCCACGGGAAAACGATGGAAATGTCGATTACTCGCTGTAAGAAACGGTAGCCGTGATAACAAAATAATATAAAAAAGCATCAAGCGCGTTGGTCATTGATGTTACGTTACTATATGGAGTTTGTGTTAAACTTTTGCATTGGTTTTCAATATCCTAGATGAACATAAGATGCTTTTTTTCGAGATAAACTGTAGTCCGCGCGGACGAAGATCCTTATCAATGTTATTCAAACTTCTTTGATTCAGTATCATCCATGCATGAAATAAAACAAATTCAAATAGGTACAACCAATTCAATTATTGGAAAACGTACTTTCACTAATGAGGTAATTATAATGTAATTAACCATATAATTACCAATGCAGATAGTAATTAGTGAACAATCGGACGTGAGGACAATTACTGCCATTGTGGAAGTGTGTCGGAAGTCCTCAAGGAGCATCACGGTGCTTGATCAGTGTCAAGTACCATGAGACCTCGAGTGCCGCTACTTATCTCCTCGGTGCCGCTGCTCTAGAGCCTACATAGAAATCTATTTGAGCATACTGACAGAGTCCGATCCGATTTGAAGTGTTTCTTTTGTAGTCTGTTAATGTTATCACCCTGTATAACATTAACAGACTACAAAAGAAACACAATTTAGAGGCAGTGAAGGGCAAGTACCTTCCTTCCTTTAGTTTTATATACATTAGAACTGCACTTTTTTTTTAAACATTCTAGCCTAAGAAATCGAACAAAAAAAATGACAATAACTTTAATGATTTTACGCCATCAATCGAAAGGGTCAATGATGAGGATACAATATTTGTGTAAAAATTGTGTACACTAATAAATCTAACAATAATTGAGAGAACCGAAAAAACAACAAATATATTGAAATATTTTTCGGTTCAGCTTAAGCAAACCAGTTTTCAAAAATCATTGAATGTTTTAACGAATTTAAAAAACTGCTTTGAATTAGGTTCGGTACTATTAAACACAGCATTAAATAATCATCATTATCATCATCATCATCATGTCAGCCTTTAGAAGTCCACTGCTGAACATAGGCCTCCCCCAAAGAGCGCCATGACGAGCGATCTTGTGCCATCTCCATCCACCGACTTCCTGCGATGGCTACAATGTCGTCGGTCCATCGTGTGGGGGGTCTCCCCACACTTCGCTTGCTTGTTCGTGGTCGTCATTCGAGAACCTTTATTCCCCAGCGGTTGTCGGTTCTGCGAACTATATGGCCTGCCCTTTGCCACTTCAACTTGCAAACTCTGAGAACTATGTCGATAACCTTCGTTCTTCTACGGATTTCCTCATTTCTGTTTCTATCACGTAGTGAAATACCGAGCATAGCTCTCTCTATTGCACGCTGCGCAACTCTGAGCTTGTGTTTGAGACCAAAAGTTAGCGAAAACGTCTCAGTGCCGTATGTCATCACTGGCAACACGGACTGATTATGGACTTTCGTCTTGAGGCTCTGCGGTATCTGCGACTAGAAGATATGGCGTAATTTCCCGGACGCTGCCCATCCGAGTTGGATTCGTCGGTTGACCTCTTTGTCGAAGTTGGATCTACCCAGTTGAATCGTCTGGCCTAAGTAGACATAGTGATCAACAGCTTCGATAATATCGTTCCCTACATAAACCGGCATGGGTACGACATGGGCATTTGACATTATGTTCGTCTTGCCCATGATCATTTTAAGACCCACCTGTTGAGAAACAATATTGAGGTCACTGAGCATTGTGCTTAGGTCTTACAGGGTTTCAGCCATGATGACTATATCATCAGCAAATCGAAGGTGAGTGATGTATTCGCCATTGATGTTAAAACCAAAATCGTTCCAGTTCAGAAGCTAGAAAATATCTTCCAGTGCAGAGGTGAACAGTTTCGGAGAAATAACGTCTCCCTGTCTCACCCCTTTTTGCAGCTGGATAGAATTCGTGCTCTGATCCTGAAGACGAACTGCCATGGTGGCCTTGCTGTACAAATACATCAACACTTCGATGTACCGGTAATCAATCTGGCACCGCTGTAATGACTGTAGCACTGCCCAGGTCTCGACTGAATCAAAGGCTTTCTTGTAGTCCACAAACGCTAGACATAGTGGCCGATTATACTCTTTGGTCTTCTGTATAATCTGTCGGAGCGTATGGATGTGGTCTACGGTGCTAAAACCTTTCCGGAATCCAGCTTGTTCGAGAGGCTGAAAGTCGTCAAACCTACGAGCGAGACGGTTTGTAACAACTCTCGAAAATAGCTTATAGACGTAGCTCAGCAGCAAAATGGGCCTATAATTCTTCAAAAGGGTTTTATCACCTTTCTTAAAGAACAAAACCACTACGCTCCTGTGCCACGCCTCTGGCGTAGTACCCTCGAGGATGACGGACTTAAACAGCTTCTGAAGGACTTTAAGTACCGGTGATCTCTTGCGAACACTTTGGAGCCCTTGTTCCGCTCTATTGCGTTCTTAATACAAGTAGTATTATACGAACGCAAATCGTGTCGCATTGACTTGGAGATCTGTTTATTAAGCAAGCTGTAACTCGACATATCCACTGAAGACTGCAGCTTCATCTCGCCTCGTTCTGCCATAAGTTTGAGTGTATGCTCAGAGAGTTTCTGTGTTCTTTTTTTGTGAGGGGTCTTAAAGAACTCCGACACGACCACGTGGACAATTTCCACCAGCCCGTTATTTAGTTCGTCCACTGTATCGCATTCGGTAAGGATTTGGAAGCGATTATGGAGCTCCAGCTGAAAGCTATCGGGGTTTTGGATTTACGCAGGACTTGGGCGAAGAGTAGATCTAATCAAACGAGACCTCTCCAGCTTTACGTTGATATTCAATGAGCCTCTTACCATGCGGTGATCACTATCGGTCTTAACCCTGTTAATCACAGAGACATCATTGAATATTCTTATGCTCATTGGTCGTCAAAATGAAATTTATCTCGTGCTTATGACCGCCGGGGTGCAGCCACGTCCATTTCCATTTGGAGGGGCGCTTCTTGAAAAAGGAGTTCATCAAAAAGAGTCCCCCCTTCTCTATGAAGTCGGCCAATCGCTGACCCCTTTGGTTTCGCTGTCCAAATCCAAACTGCCCCACTCTCAGTTCATCGCCATATTCCTCATACCCAGCCGTGCGTTGAAGTCCCCCATCACCACTGTGAAGTTTGTTTTCGGGGCATGTATGGCATAGAAATGCCGTCATACATAGCCTCCACTTCATCGTCTGGGCGTTTCGAGTGTGGGGCGTACACCTGTATGACCTTCAACGAATAACGGGGGGGGGGGGGGGGGGGGTGTTTGCCTTAGTCACCACGCTTGGCAGGCGGATTGGTGACCGCAGTGTAGCAAATGTGCTCGGAGGACGCTGCTGCCCATCTTCCGGTGTATAATCCCTTAGTCGCCTCATATGACATCCACGGGAGGATTAGGAGGGGTCTTGTTCTAAGCCGAGACCGCCACGGCTAATATTAAATAATAGTTGGAGTAATCTAAAGTACTTTCCCTACACCTCAGTCTGTAAACTCCACTTTGTGTATGCGTGGCATGAGTGCTTCATTCCTAACAGAAAGATACTCCCATGTGTTTCTTTATAGGAAAGTTTCATGTTTTATGGAAAAGAGTAATTTCACCAATATTCTAAAAAAAAAACACAGCCGAACTATTTATAAACTTTTTAGTTTTTAGGCTCTGCACCAATAACTTTTATAAGTTAAGTGCTTCGCAGGGCACGGTACTGGCTGTTATTCATTGATAGGCAGTCGTTAAGCCAAGTAAGAAGCCCTAGAGCAGCCTGACAAACTATGACACCAGAGACCAGTTCTAACTTATATGGCAAGCTAGCAGGTAAGCAAGTACATTGCGTTATATAAATTTTTAGTGTTATAAACTCTAAGTAGATACTCGACTCGGCAAGTCGGCATAGAATACTCGTTATACAATATATTATAACTATCTCGTCCCCAGTGCGTTTAAGTCCGAGAACAATGAACTGTCTAGTGAGTTATTACTCACTTATATTTCTGTTATTCACATTGAGAATAATAAAGATAGGTAATGTATAATAAGAGCAGTGCAAGGTCCTGCCTTGTGTATTTTATGAGCTGATAATTGTGAAATTGGCAGTGAGCTTCAATATTCCAGAAATGGCTCGAATAATATACTGGCTAATATACTGGTAATCGTTGTCATACCAGTATATTAGCCTCTCATAACCAAAAAGTTTGGAGATTTGGTTACCACGTTGCGATATTAAGAATGCTGTTAGCTCAATTAGATTCACCCTTATGCCGTTCAATCGAATTCGTCGTCCTTCATCTATTTGCAATTTTTTTGTTTATCAATGTAACATGTAATCTTACGTTTTTCGAGTAATTAAAGTGTAAATTTTAATAAATAGCTCGAAATTGTACATAATGATAAAAAAAACGAATTCAAGTTTTTTTTTCGTTTTTTTGCTTTTTCTGAGAAGTTTTACTTTAGTATTTTTATTTTTTTACACCATCGGAAAGTAGAGATTGCAACGAACAGAAAGCACACCAACTTTTTGAAAAAAGCTAATATTTTGACGGATGAATTTTCGATTGAAAATTAGGGTGCTTTTTCGATATTAAGTCAGAATAAGGTGACAAGATAAATATTTCAAATCAAATAAATTACAGTGTATTTGGGACAAAAAAAGGTAAATTTTCACCAAATTTGTAAAAAAAATTTTTTTTTGTAATAAAAATTGGAAACCAAAACTTGGTGTTTTGAATTTTTCACATAAATTTTGAGGTTATGTGAAAAAAGTGTGTATCTAAAAGTTGTAGATCTTTTTATTATCTACAACTTTGCCACTTGTTTTTTTTCCATAGGAGTTTTAGTTTTGCCGGAAATCGAGATAAACCGTTATTTACCCTTAAAACTCACCCCCTTCCCTTCCCGACCTCAGATCGCCCGTAAATTATTTTTCCTTTAATTTTATAATATTCTCCTCCTTTTCCAATAGGTCTTATCCTACTAATTTTTTTTTCTCACTTTTTACTATATATAGGAGCCTCTTGTATCCTTATATATCCTCTCTAGCCTTATGTAGGGGCAACCTGCATAAGGCTAGAGAGGACAAAAGCACGTTAAGGTAACTATGTAATTCCTATCTGGATTAGATATATAAGCAAAGATCATAATAAAATGTCACCTTCACAAACTACGACAAGGCTGCGCGTTCAGCCTTGGCAAAGCTTCCTAATAAAATGTCACCTTCACAAACTACGACAAGGCTGCGCGTTCAGCCTTGGCAAAGCTTCCTAATAAAATGTCACCTTCACAAACTACGACAAGGCTGCGCGTTCAGCCTTGGCAAAGCTTCCTAATAAAATGTCACCTTCACAAACTACGACAAGGCTGCGCGTTCAGCCTTGGCAAAGCTTCCTAATAAAATGTCACCTTCACAAACTACGACAAGGCTGCGCGTTCAGCCTTGGCAAAGCTTCCTAATAAAATGTCACCTTCACAAACTACGACAAGGCTGCGCGTTCAGCCTTGGCAAAGCTTCCTAATAAAATGTCACCTTCACAAACTACGACAAGGCTGCGCGTTCAGCCTTGGCAAAGCTTCCTAATAAAATGTCACCTTCACAAACTACGACAAGGCTGCGCGTTCAGCCTTGGCAAAGCTTCCTAATAAAATGTCACCTTCACAAACTACGACAAGGCTGCACGTTCAGCCTTGGCAAAGCTTCCTAATAAAATGTCACCTTCACAAACTACGACAAGGCTGCGCGTTCAGCCTTGGCAAAGCTTCCTAATAAAATGTCACCTTCACAAACTACGACAAGGCTGCGCGTTCAGCCTTGGCAAAGCTTCCTAATAAAATGTCACCTTCACAAACTACGACAAGGCTGCGCGTTCAGCCTTGGCAAAGCTTCCTAATAAAATGTCACCTTCACAAACTACGACAAGGCTGCGCGTTCAGCCTTGGCAAAGCTTTCTAATAAAATGAGCGAGTATCTATTAAATATATATTTTTTCAATGATTATCCATCGTTCTGGATATAAGTCTTTTCTTCAGCACGTATAAAATCCTGCGAAATTGTCCTGCCCATGTCTCATGTGCTAGTTTCGTTTCCGTTATTTTACTTAGTAATAAAATTAGACTGCACATACAATAATAGTTCTCTCTAATTTGTGGAGAGGAAAAGGAACGGAGGACTTTCAACACGCGAGACATTGGAAAAATGAGAAAAAAAACGCAAGTTACAATTGCAAGAGAGTTTTAATGCGTTAGTTTCTTGACTCCACGATGGATTGACCTTTTGTGTGGACTGGCTTAGCATTTCCAAGATGATACTGGACATTTCTGAAAATATATATATATTAAAAAGATAAACGAAACATTAAGTTTTCTAATTTTATCATCATCATCTTTATCAGCCTGTATTTGTCCACTGCTGGACATAGGCCTCTCCCAATAAATGCCACAGAGTCCAGTCTTAGGCTCTCCACGCTTTCCACATATCGTCACTCTACCTGGCCGGTGGACACTAAGTTTGCCAAGTCGCAGTTTCCGCTCGATGACATAATTGTCTACCCAACGGTTGATCGTCCTTCGACAAAAATGACCGGCACATTACCACTTCAGCTTGCTAATCCTTTTCTTATTTACCTCTATAGAGTACATTAGAAGGACGCACAATAAATACATGCCCAAGTAAATAAAAAAGTTTTTATTTACTTTAATCGTCTTCCAAAAGAAAAAAAGAAAGTCCGTCCGTTTCTTTTTATTCGCTTTATATTAGCTTCACTTGTATGTTTGTATATTTGTAACCGACTCCTTTGGACTCTATTATGACCCACTTTAAACGGTCAGATTTCATTCAAATTTTGCACACCTGTCAAAGACCGATGACAATGCAATGATTTGAAAAAAAAAAAAAAAAAAAAAAAGTGTAAATAAGAAAAAAAGATTTATTTAAAAAAAGCGTGGGGTGCTTCTCATATCTGTCAATGAAATATTTATAACTATTGACCCACTATTGACCGATTTATTGTATTTTTAGTTTGGTTTTCTATATAAAGCGTGTTTTTTAGTTTTTTTTAACAATTTTTTTTTTGTTGTGTTAATTTTCACTCATATCTCCAGAACTTCTGAACCGATTTTGATGATTGTTTTTTTAGTAGACAGTTCAACATAGTCCTATATCAATACTAAGAATTAGTTAAGTAGTCTTTGAAACAGGTAGATCCATTGGAAATCGATTTTTTGAATCAAGAATTATTGAACTTTATACATTGTTAGAACGTCACAGTTCAACACTTATTTTTACACCAGGTGGTGTAGTCAGCACTGGTCTAAAACAGAAAGGTTCCTTTAGTATTTGTGTACTCGAGACGTTATAGCTCCCGTCATTTATCCAAGAAAAGATGTCATTTGTAACCCCTCGCCAGTTAGCAGGGAAACAAAGAACAAAACGCCCCCTTGGGACGATGCAATAAATAAATACCGACGTGCTCCATTTGGCATCGCAATTGATGACGTCAGATTAGTCTTAACATGTTTCTCGTAGGTGGAAAGGATAAATATTGGAACACTTTATTACTTTTGCGAAAAGGGACAGAAATGATAAGATTTTAAAACTTTTTCATTATTATACCAAGAAGGTTTAAAATAAAATACGAAGAACACACCGCCAAACAAACGAGTGAAACATAGCAAATGGCGCCTGCATATGTGTTCTGTGGCGTTTTGTGGTTGATATAATTTCATCACATAAGACTGTATTGCTTTTGTTTTCGTGAGAACTTTTAAGAATCTAAAAAAAGAGTTCACACGACTATTAAGGAGGTAAGGGGATGTTTCTGCGATGTGGCGGCCGATCGGCATAACGTATGGTGTGTGTGCGTGAGGCTTGTGCGTATGTGGAGCGGGCAGTGGCATATCACGGGTGTTTCTTATTATCAATTTATCCCTCGTAACACTACTACTTGGTGCTATTATCTACCAACTATGATTTACTTACTATTATTATCTACCTATTATTATCAACCAACTATTATCTACCTACTATTATCTACATTTATTATTTTTAAACCTTTTCAAATTTGACTATCCAATGCTGTTAAAAGAAATATTTGCATGAAATTTCGTTCGTTACAAAATTAATTGATCAATGACAAAACAGCGTTAGAGGAGTTAGCTTGATAAAAAAATGGTTAATTGGGGAACCAAAAGCCATTCCCATTACGGATAACATAGTCTGGGCACAGAATAAATTTTACTACTAGTCTGGTTGTTCCTGAGATAATGGGTTTCATATTTTCAAACTCATTTCAATTCATGATGAGCGTTAATAAAAAAAAACCCTCAACATACCTTAAGCATAGCAATTCCAGTGCAAGTGAATACGTCGTAGGATATACAAGGAAAGCTTAGATATTGCCTTATATCTTTATCGACACAATCCTTTATGGCCTTCTCGATGGCCTCCGACCAGCCTTTGTGGCTCTCAGACCACTGCCGCAAGTGGTTCCTGTACGCTTCTTTGTTGAGGGTTTTCTTATCTGTGAGGAATCCCGACTTTTCGAATACGCATTGGACATCGTTGCACTGAAACAAGTTATTTTTATTAATCACTTAGCGCAAAACATAGCAGCAGTGTTACTAAAAACACTTCAAAACATAGCAGCAGTGTTACTAAAATCACTGTAATACATGGCAGCAGTGTTACTAAAATCACTGTAAAACATAGCAGCAGTGTTACTAAAATTAATGTAAAACATAGCAGCAGTGCTACTAAAATCACTGTAAAACATAGCAGCAGTGTTACTGTAATCACTGTAAAACATAGCAGCAGTGTTACTAAAAAAACACTGTAAAACATAGCAGCAGTGTTACTAAAATCACTGTAATACATGGCAGCAGTGTTACTAAAATCACTGTAAAACATAGCAGCAGTGTTACTAAAATCACTGTAAAACATAGCAGCAGTGTTACTAAAAAAACACTGTAAAACATAGCAGCAGTGTTACTAAAATCACTGTAATACATGGCAGCAGTGTTACTAAAATCACTGTAAAACATAGCAGCAGTGTTACTAAAATCACTGTAAAACATAGCAGCAGTGTTACTAAAAACAATGTAAAACATAGCAGCAGTGTTACTAAAATCACTGTAATACATAGCAGCAGTGTTACTAAAATCACTGTAAAACATAGCAGCAGTGTTACTAAAATCACTGTAAAACATAGCAGCAGTGTTACTAAAATCACTGTAAAACATAGCAGCAGTGTTACTATAATCACTGTAAAACATAGCAGCAGTGTTACTAAAAACACTGTAAAACATAGCAGCAGTGTTACTAAAAACAATGTAAAACGTAGCAGCAGTGTTACTAAAATCACTGTAAAACATAGCAGCAGTGTTACTAAAATCACTGTAAAACATAGCAGCAGTGTTACTAAAATCACTGTAAAACATAGCAGCAGTGTTACTAAAAACACTGTAAAACATAGCAGCAGTGTTACTAAAAACACTGTAAAACATAGCAGCAGTGTTACTAGAAAACACTGTAAAACATAGCAGCAGTGTTACTAAAAAAACACTGTAAAACATAGCAGCAGTAATGCTAAAAAACAATGTAAAACATAGCAGCAGTGTTACTAAAAACACTGTAAAACATAGCAGCAGTGTTACTAAAATCACTGTAAAACATAGCAGCAGTGTTACTAAAATCCTTGTAAAACATAGCAGCAGTGTTACTAAAACAATGTAAAACATAGCAGCAGTGTTACTAAAAACACTGTAAAACATAGCAGCAGTGTTACTAAAATCCTTGTAAAACATAGCAACAGTGTTACTAAAAACACTGTAAAACATAGCAGCAGTGTTACTAAAAACACTGTAAAACATAGCAGCAGTGTTACTAAAAACACTGTAAAACATAGCAGCAGTGTTACTAAAATCACTGTAAAACATAGCAGCAGTGTTACTAAAATCCTTGTAAAACATAGCAGCAGTGTTACTAAAAACACTGTAAAACATAGCAGCAGTGTTACTAAAAACAATGTAAAACATAGCAGCAGTGTTACTAAAATCACTGTAAAACATAGCAGCAGTGTTACTAAAATCACTGTAAAACATAGCAGCAGTGTTACTAAAAACACTGTAAAACATAGCAGCAGTGTTACTAAAATCACTGTAAAACATAGCAGCAGTGTTACTAAAAAACACTGTAAAACATAGCAGCAGTGTTACTAAAAAAACACTGTAAAACATAGCAGCAGTATTGCTAAAAAACAATGTAAAACATAGCAGCAGTGTTACTAAAATCACTGTAATACATGGCAGCAGTGTTACTAAAATCACTGTAAAACATAGCAGCAGTGTTACTAAAATCACTGTAAAACATAGCAGCAGTGTTACTAAAATCACTGTAAAACATAGCAGCAGTGTTACTAAAATCACTGTAAAACATAGCAGCAGTGTTACTAAAATCCTTGTAAAACATAGCAGCAGTGTTACTAAAACAATGTAAAACATAGCAGCAGTGTTACTAAAAACACTGTAAAACATAGCAGCAGTGTTACTAAAATCACTGTAAAACATAGCGGCAGTGTTACTAAAAAACACTGTAAAACATAGCAGCAGTATTGCTAAAAAACAATGTAAAACATAGCAGCAGTGTTACTAAAAACACTGTAAAACATAGCAACAGTGTTACTAAAATCACTGTAAAACATAGCAGCAGTGTTACTAAAAACACTGTAAAACATAGCAGCAGTGTTACTAAAATCACTATAAAACATAGCAGCAGTGTTACTAAAATCCTTGTAAAACATAGCAGCAGTGTTACTTAAAAACACTGTAAAACATAGCAGCAGTGTTACTAAAAAAACACTGTAAAACATAGCAGCAGTGTTACTAAAAACACTGTAAAACATAGCAGCAGTGTTACTAAAACAATGTAAAACATAGCAGCAGTGTTACTAAAAACACTGTAAAACTTAGCAGCAGTGTTACTAAAATCCCTGTAAAACATAGCAGCAGTGTTACTAAAATCACTGTAAAACATAGCAGCAATGTTACTAAAAAACACTGTAAAACATAGCAGCAGTGTTACTAAAATCACTGTAAAACATAGCAACAGTGTTACTAAAATCACTGTAAAACATAGCAGCAGTGTTACTAAAATCACTGTAAAACATAGCAGCAATGTTACTAAAAAACACTGTAAAACATAGCAGCAGTATTGCTAAAAAACACTGTAAAACATAGCAGCAGTGTTACTAAAAAACACTGTAAAACATAGCAGCAGTGTTACTAAAAAACACTGTAAAACATAGCAGCAGTGTTACTAAAAAACACTGTAAAACATAGCAGCAGTGTTACTAAAAAACACTGTAAAACTGTAACGATTTTACTAATTTTCCTTGTGATTTTTTGACTTTAAATGTTTATTTTTTACCCGGCTACGGTGGACCAAGGGAAGGGGAGTTTAACAGTTTATGTATATACATACTTATGTATGTATGTATGTATGTATGTATGTATGTATGTATGTAGACCCTAGTGTTTTTTTTACCTCTCCAGCTCCTCACAGGCTTTAACTTGACTGACCAGCACTGACTTGATATGTGGTTATGTATGTAAGTTTATAATTACTTATAGCTATATGTTTTAACATTGTATTGAGGTAACTTTTAGTTTATTTTATTTCTTTCTTTTTATTTACATTAAATTTGTATAGAAATTTAATATTGCCACACTACCGAACCGACCCTTATTAGTAAATAACTTCTTTTAATCCTAAGGTTGTCTGGAAGAGATCGCTATGAGCGATAAGACCTACCTATTGTACCTATTGTTTATGTTATTTATATTTTGTAATTTGTTTAACTGTGTGTCAATAAAGTGTTATTGTATTGTATTGTATTGTATATATACATACACTAACTGAGAATAATCAGAAGCAAGATGTCAATCGATTCGTCTTCATTTACAGTGTCACTGGCATATTTTTTTACCTGACAACCTAATGTTAAGGACGGGTTATGTGTTCAATCTAAAAACTTGATCTGATTTTGACAAGCTAGGTATCGATTCGTCTTCATCGCAAGAGTCTTATGCTATTTTTTACCCGACCGTAGTCGGGTTTTAGTTCTTGAACTTATGTCTTATTCATCATTCAAGTTGTAGTATAACTAGATCTGTACTTACTGGTCCTGTCAATTTGATACTTGAACATTCCGTCAAAGGCTCTGGATTGCCAAGTTCTGGTATGTCACAGCATGCTGAAATTGGTTTCTGAAAACATAAATAATTCAATTTATATCAACAATGCAATGTTTACACAATTTAAAGTTAGTAAATCGCATTAGTTGTTAACTAAAGCTTACCAAAGTAGCTCCTTGGTTTCTCGTTTGACCCAAGAGATCAGCATGAGTCTGTGGGGTCAAATTTTAAAAAGAACGTTAAGTTGCCTAAAGCCTGTTTGTAGTTACAGCGTAAAAAAAAAAAAAAACATTTCGTCAGTGTGTTAAACCGAAGACGAGCCTCTCGAAACCGAAATGCTTAACGTGTTTATCAACAGATCAAATGCTTTCAAAAATAGTTTATAACAAAAATATATGTAAAAACACGTCTGAAGTTGCGCGGGTATTTAATTCTAATTATTATTATAGAATTATAATAAATATCACAACTCACTGATGTAAATAAAACTATATACAAAAACAATTTCATGTTGAACTGTTAAAAAACGAAACGAAACGTTTTGTTATAGTAACTGACCACTCGTGAATGTAACGTAAACAATGATGACTTTCTATATGTCCTTCTATATAGCTATACATTTTATCAAAAATGTCAAAGGGCAACTGTCATCTTTGATAATTTATCAGTCGGTCTTTGGCCGTCATAAAACATTCTCGGAATAGTCTCAACATTGAAAATGTACTATAATGTATTCTGTGAAATTTACACCAGATTTTTAAGTCGAAACATAAGCTATCTAACAGTGAAAACCACATTTCAATATATCTAGTACTTTTTACGTTATGCGCGAACAGACAGACAAACACCGTAAATATATATGTCTATGCAGACACCATAATAAGTATACTAACTAACAACTAATAGAAATTAGTTTTTATTAATCCATTAGAAATCCGTGTTTTTATTCAAAGAATTCTACAGTTTGCTGTTAGTCAGACGTGGTAGTCTAGTTTGCCGTATGAGGTAGTGCTGACCTCTGGTGTAAGAGTTTCTCAGGCCGCCCGAGGATATATTCTGTGCCCGAGGGCCTCTGACTTGGCCGGGACCGACAACTTATCTTGCGAAGCACGGAGAGATGGAAAACCGCACATGACTTCAGGCCAAGGTTACATTTTCCCACTTCCCACTCCCCTGCCATCTCCCCTACACTCTGCCACCCGCTACCCGCAATAACACTGAAGTGCCTGCGTAACAAGGTTGAATATCGCTAGCGCTGCTTGAACACACAATTTAGCTCGGAACTAAATTACGTATGTCTCAAAAGTTATTTATTTTATTGGCAGGCTAATAATTTAGTTAAAGTTTCTTAATTAATGTTTCTTTGTTCAATTTAGTTAGGTGAATGTTATTTAAGCATTAGATAATAAACTGTATTTTCTTGCTGTGAGATTTATTTTAGAGATAAAACTTAATCCGTTGAGTAAAAAAATGTAAATATACTGAAAATAACGTAATAGATAGAAAGATAACTCTTTATTGCACTAAAAAAACTTAAATTATGGCACATCAACAGTTACCTTAAAATAGTACAATCGGCGGCCATATCACTAAGCATCTCTTCCAGGCAACCAGCATATTTATGGAACAAACTCTTAAAAAGCAAATCTTAGTCTTAAAAAAGTCAATAGTGCAGAGCCTAGGACCGAACCCGATATCGTTGGATTCTACCGTTAGTGCGAGGGGTATACTTGCTTTGTCTAAATTATGTCATAGATAAATAATCTTCTATTAATTATCTATGGTAATGTGCAGTTTTTCATCGCTCCGTGCTTCTGAGGGAACGTTATGCTGTCAGAGGACTTCGGGCGGCATGATGAATTCTGACACCAGAGGCCAGCACTACCTCATACGACAAGAAAACAAGTTTTGAAGAATAATACCTAACTAGTTATCAGTAAAACAAAAAAGTATTGAAACATCGTGTAAACAGGAAACCCCACTGGTGTTTCTTAGAAACATAAAGTGTAAATATTTTATCGTAAAAATACTGTACTGTTTAAGTCAAAAACTAAGCTATCCAACAGAGAAAATCGCATTGAAAATGGTCCAGTAAGTTTTATTCAAAACTTAGTACAACACTTTTAAAATTTATAGTTTACTTATAGGATTGACGTACCAAGTACACCAGCTTTTAACTCAAAACCTAAGCTATCCAACAGTAATAATCGCTTCGCAATCGGTCCAGTAGCTTTAACGTGATGCGCGAACCGACAGACATTAAAAGTGTGGTGCCTACTAAGTTTTGAAGGCCGGAGTGTATTAAGGTTCCTTTGTAACGGGAATAACCCATAACACATCCAGTCCTTACATATATTATCTACTAACTGCGACCTACGTTTTCACCCGCTACTTAAATTATTTTGTATCAGTATTTAATAATAATTTAATAGACACTCAGAGATAATGTATCTTCCTACAGGTGAAAGAATTTTCAGAAACGGATCAGTAGTTTCAGAGATTATCAGTTACCTCTTTATCTATGGTACTACTGTAGAGTAGATGTGCCAAATTTCATCAAAATCCATAATCGCACCACCAGTAAATAATTAATGTTTCTTTGTTCAAACTTTATTATGATGCACAAATATTTAAAAAAGTTCCGATAGCTTGTCCATTTTGGACGTACAATATCCTAACAATATTTTGGTACCTGTCAATCTTCTAAAATGTGTACTAGCAAATATTTTTTATTTAATAACGTAAAGCGGTGTGTTCCGAATTCTAAGTTTTCTTGGTTCTTATATTTTGCACGTGCTTATTTTTTCATTATTTTAATCGACTTCTTTTGACATTAGTATGTATAGAATCAACCGATACGTCGCGGTCGGTCCGCTAAGCATTTGCATGGTCGTCTGTCCACGAGACCTCCGAAAGGGCCGCCATACCGGTTGTCGTTTTTGGTAAAATGGACAAACTGCGTAACATTAAAGCTGCAACTAAATGATGGGCTCCACGTTCTTATAAAAACTGGCGATACGCGCGTAGTGTTTCGAGCTAGCACGGATACTTTCTCGTTCTTCACACGGTTCGTTGTTACTACGCTAGATGGCAGTAACTAACAACTAAAAACACAACAATAAAAGAAAATAAATATTATAGACGTCCTGAAAATGACTTCCTTTTGAAGAGTTAAAATAACCTTTACTTTCATATTACAAATAATCACCCTATTGTAAGACGTTATAACTTTTGCAAATGGCGGCAAACGTCAATTCTATTTTGACATTTGTGAAGTAAAAATATGCAGAATACACGTCTTTATGCCATGGGACATAGACATTTCCTACGTACAATGCATGGGAATGGGACACTATACCAAGGAAGTTGTATTCTATTGCGCTATACTCCTCAAGAACACGGAATAAACGGAACGCATCGGAAAAACGCTTCGTCTAATCTCTCGCTTTGGCGATTTGCACTGGCCGGCCAGTGGCCCAATTACAGAACTTGGCTTCAATCAGATTGTCACTTTTTTCATAGCAAACTCGACTCTATCGCAAAGCATTATTGAATTTCACGGCTTGAAACCGTCATGATCAACGTTACGTAATCGCACTGCTGATCACCCGATTTGACGGCGGAATGGGGGTGAGGTACGTAGCTCCCAAACGAATGGACCCATTTTGATGCAGTTTTTATGTTTGAAAACCGATGTGATCGAGACACTTCTTAGCTATAATGGGGGGGGGGGGGGGGGGGTTATATAAATATTTAATTTGTGCTTGTTCTTAATCTGCTATCGTGATGCGTGATCGATTGTTTCAAACAGTGTGGGAGTTTTGAAATGAAACGTCTTTAAAATCATTCCGAAACATAGTTCCGTAGTTACGTAGTTCCGTAACCAGTTACGAATTAAAAGTGGACTGTCACGAAAAGGGCTATATCGTATCGCTTTTATAACTCTGGAACTATAAACTCCAGAGATTTAATTTAGATGTAATGGATTATCTTATATAGTCAGCTTGATTATTTAATGTTTATTTTTTGTCAAAAGACATTACATTACAGAGGGGGAGGAGGCAGGACGCTCAGAGAAAAATCAGCGAAATTGATATTTTTGAGATCTTTAATTCGGTATATCTCGCGATTTCGAAAGGGCATTATTGATTCGTGTGTTTTTGTAAAGATCTCGTTGAGAAAAATCGATTCAATATGAAAAAGGTTTCAAAAAGTCTGCTTAATATTAACTAATTTAAAAAACGGGCTGGGAAAATTAAGTAAAAATCATAAAAGTGTCCGTACTAAAATTAAAATAAACCTTATTTTTAATCGACTTCAGAAAAGGAGACGTTTATATGTTCGGCTGTATGTATGTTTTTTTTTATGTAAGTATTTCGCTCGATATCTCCGTCATTTGCAGACTGATATTGAAAATTCATCCGGTTTAAACTGTAAATCTGGTTATGTTTCGATGGTCATGTGAATAGCGGCTGTTGAAAAAGTATATTTCAATCTTCGGAGTGTGACATACATTAATACATATTTACTATTGACGGTCACGCATGCGCATCTCGATCACATCAGCTATAAAACAAAACGCATTTAAATTGGTCCATTCTTTTGGAAGCTACGATCCCACAGACAGACACACGGATACATATATACACACAAACCCTAACATTATAACACCCTCTCTTCCAGTTCCAGTTCGGGTGTAATAAAGAACTTTCAATAAAGCAGCAAAAAGTCTGTACAAGACAATAATAAAAAAATGGTCGAGGGGACTTTAAATAAGCCAATGAACAAGAAATTACTTAACATTTTTCAAAATCATGTCTATCTGTTTGTCTGTTCGCGCATCACGTTAAATCATGTCTATCTGTTTGTCTGTTCGCGCATCACGTTAAATAATGTCTATCTGTTTGTCTGTTCGCGCATCACGTTAAATCATGTCTATCTGTTTGTCTGTTCGCGCATCATGTTAAATCATGTCTATCTGTTTGTCTGTTAGCGCATCACGTTAAATCATGTCTATCTGTTTGTCTGTTCGCGCATCACGTTAAATCATGTCTATCTGTTTGTCTGTTCGCGCATCACGTTAAATCATGTCTATCTGTTTGTCTGTTCGCGCATCACGTTAAAAATAGGTTTTGACTTAAAGAGGTTTTGATGCTAAGATCACCTCGGCTTCTTTTCATCCGATTGAGATACCAAGTACCCTACTACCAAGTTTTTAAGAAAATCCCTAAGCTATCCAACAGTGAAAACCGCGTCGCAATCGGTTTAGTAGTTTTTATGTGATGCGCGAACAAACATACAGACAAACAAACAAAAAAATAAGACACCATTTTTTAAAATTAGTAGCTTAATTATCTTCTTTGTACAGACTTTTTCGTTATGCTTTATTATAAGTATACATAGAAAATAGATTAAAGCTGAATGAAATGTACAGAATGATAATTAATTTGGGATCAAGGAACACATTACAAGATATCAATTTCCTTGATTTACCCAAATTAACTGTTCAATCAACAAAAACATTCGGTGATGCGTGTCGGCATAATAATTTGTAACTTGGTATCAGGAAGATAACAAAATAGTAATCTATCTATCTATATCTATAGGTACTTATAACAAAGCAGTATATTTGTACTTAGCAGTAATCTGTACAATGAAGATATTAAAAAATATGTTTATGGTATTTACTTAAAATAAACTACTGAACAAGAATATAACTTTTTTTCATCGTGGTTTTTTTTTGTTTGTCTGAATTCTTGTTCACGCATCTCGTAAAGACTATTGGACCAATTGCGATGCAGTTTTCTTTGTTATAGAAAAAAAACAAAGAAAACTTTTTTGGGTTTGACTTAAAAACTGGTGTACTTAGCAGTAATCTGTACAATGGAGATATTTAAAAAAAATAGTCCATTGCACTTACTTGACAACTGGTTTGGTCTCATGGCTAGAGATCCTAGGTACGAAATCGAACGGTCGTGGGTTCAAATCCTGCAAGGTGCAATCATTTGTGTGATG
The DNA here is from genome assembly GCA_946251855.1 of Alsophila aescularia. Taxonomy (NCBI): domain Eukaryota; kingdom Metazoa; phylum Arthropoda; class Insecta; order Lepidoptera; family Geometridae; genus Alsophila; species Alsophila aescularia. Next base: position 7,222,162 of record OX276380.1, on the reverse strand, counting down.
AGCAGAAATGTTTGTTTCTGAGTCATGGATGTAATATTCTTATCTATGTATGTTTATCCGTTATCTAGTGCCCATGGCACAGGGTATCCTAGTTTGGGGCTAAATAATTGGTGTGGAAATGTCCCGAATATATTATTATTATTACTATTACTTAAAATAAGCTACTGAACTAGAATATAACTTTTTTTTAACGTGGGTTTTTTTTGTTTGTCTGAATTCTTGTTCGCGCATCTCGTAAAGACTATTGGACCAATTGCGATGCAGTTTTCTTTGTTATAGCTAAGGGTTTGACTTAAAAACTGGTGTACTTAGCAGTAATCTGTACAATGAAGATATTAAAAAAAAATAGTCCATTGCACTTACTTGACAACCGGTTTGGTCTCATGGCTAGAGATCCTAGGTACGAAATCGAACGGTCGTGGGTTCATATCCTGCAAGGTGTAATCATTTGTGTGATGAGCAGAAATGTTTGTTTCTGAGTCATGGATGTAATATTTTTATCTATGTATGTTTATCCGTTATCTAGTGCCCATAGCACAGGGTATCCTAGTTTGGGGCTAAATAATTGGTGTGGAAATGTCCCGAATATATTATTATTATTATTATTATAATTACTTAAAATAAGCTACTGAACAAGAATATAACTTTTTTTTAACGTGGGTTTTTTTTGTTTGTCTGAATTCTTGTTCGCGCATCTCGTAAAGACTATTGGACCAATTGCGATGCAGTTTTCTTTGTTATAGCTAAGGGTTTGACTTAAAAACTGGTGTACTTAGCAGTAATCTGTACAATGAAGATATTTAAAAAAAAATAGTCCTTTGCACTTACTTGACAACCGCAGCCCGATTCCATAACTTGGCTACAATCGGATTATCACTTTTTTCATAGCAAATTCGACTCTATCGCAAGGCATTAGTGGCTGCGATACTGAGAATTCGATTGAAGCCAAGTTATGGAATCGGGCTGCTGGTTTGGTCTCATGGCTAGAGATCCTAGGTACGAAATCGAACGGTCGTGGGTTCAAATCCTGCAAGGTGTAATCATTTGTGTGATGAGCAGAAATGTTTGCTTCTGAGTCATGGATGTTATATTCTTATCTATGTATGTTTATCCGTTATCTAGTGCCCATAGCACAGGGTATCCTAGTTTGGGGCTAAATAATTGGTGTGGAAATGTCCCGAATATATTATTATTATTATTATAATTACTTAAAATAAGCTACTGAACAAGAATATAACTTTTTTTTATCGTGGCTTTTTTTTGTTTGTCTGAATTCTTGTTCGCGCATCTCGTAAAGACTATTGGACCAATTGCGATGCAGTTTTCTTTGTTATAGCTAAGGGTTTGACTTAAAAACTCGTGTACTTGGTATCTCAATCCTACGAGTAGAAGCCGAGCAATCGATGAAAAACTTTTTGACGGCTAAACGAATTTTGAAGAAATGTAGGTATATTGTACTTAATAGCAACTTGTGAACCTGGATAACACGTATGAATGACCAAGCGGACAAAGTCGAAGGCACAGCTAAGAGTGGTATAAATACCGAACTATGTTATTTAGTAGATATATTATTGTTTCCGTATATTTATTATAATATAACAACGCCTAAAATCCGCTTTAAGAAGCCTAGATGAGTAAACTTTTGTCTCATTTTTAATGTAGAATGTTTCTACTTATATATTTTTAACTAGGCCCGCAGGATTGTCCGTTTTCATTTTATTTAAAAGTAGTCCATACGTGTTATTCCACGACCAAAAGTACCTATAAAGTACAAATAGGTACTACATTTTTTCAAAATTCGTTCAGACGACAAATAGTTTTTACATCTCTCATATTCGGTAAGTAGGTCCTTATTACCCCCAAATGGGGCTTGTAGGTGACCAATTAGCGCTCTAGGGTAATAATGTAGCTAGAAAAGCCCTAGGACGGTAAGTAATTAAAAAAAAAAAACTTCACTCTTTAAAAAAGTTCGCGTACGTCTAACTATCATACTGGCAATAGACATCATGCATTCAGCCCAATGACAAAAGAGGTCGCTTCGCTATTCAGCCTTGTCTTCGTATGAGTATAATAGTCATCAATTTTAAATATCGAACGGCGAAACTAAATTTCGTTTTTGAAAAATATAATTTAAAAAAAGATGAAAAAGGCGGGAATAGAAAACTTTTACTTCAAAAATTGTTTGTTTTTGGGTTTTTTTATAATTACGTGCTAATTAGGAAAAAAAACATGAGTTCTGCAAGTGATGAAGATATAAGCTGCACTCCCGATTCAATGAAAATGGAAGCTGAAGCAGCAATTAACAATATTTTGCCTGAAAGTTCTAAAGAGAGATATTTGAAAACTTACGACGAGTTCATGAAGTGGCGAAAAGAAAAACGAGTAAAGTCTTTATCTGAGACTGTATTCTTAACATACTTTAGTGAGCTATAAAAAAAGCTGCAGCCTCTAGTTTGTGGTGCATTTATTCAATGTTAACAGCAACTATGAGTACTAAACACGACATCAATATCAAGTACTTTTCAAAATTATCATCTTTTCTAAAAAGACAATCAGCTGGGCACAAAAGCAAAAAGTCAAAGGTTTTTACAGCGCAAGACGTGAAAACATTCATAAATGAAGCCCCTGATGACATATATTTAGCTGTTAAGGTACGTAAAATAACAAATCACATAATGGTAATACTTCATCATTTATCTTTTATATTCTTACAATCCTATAAAACATACTTACTTATTTTTATATTTCGCTTGTTTTAGGTGGTTCTTATCTTCGGTATAACTGGCGCATGAAAGAAACGCAGTATGCGTTTCTAACTGGATCACAATTTTTTTAAACTGCGACGCACTATTGATTCTAACTCTGCTTACAGCAGCCACTTAAGGACACGATTATGTTAATAATAATCTTCTATCTATCTATCTATGCTCTAAAAGAACATTTCAAAAATATATCACAAGAACAGATCATTTTGTTAAATCATGTCTTTCTGTTTTTTTTTTTTCTGATTTTGTCTGCTATCAGTCCTTGACCATGAGAAAGTTTGTTAGCTTTGTATGGTTTCGAGGAGGAGCGGTCCATTAATCTCTTCTCCTTTTCATTGAACATCAAGTTCCATGATATGTTGTCTTTGAGCCGCTTTGGATAATTTATTATCGTAAGCTCAGCTGCTAGCCTGTTAGGGTGGTTTAGTATTTCCTTATTTCACTGGTGACAGTATCAACGTTAAGTTCCTTGTGTAATTCATCCATTGTTATGAACCATGAGGCGTTAGTGATGTTTTTTAGAAGTCCATTCTGTGCTCTCTGGATAATTCCAATGTTGGATTTGCAGGCTGATCCCCACAATTGAACTTCATAAGTCCAGATAGGCTTTAAAACGTCCTCGTAGATAAGCAGTTTGTTATCTGTGCTTAGAACGGAATTCCTTCCAAGCAGCCAGTCAGTCAGTACAGTCCTCTGTACCTGAGGTTGAGTTCTTCCATTTTTTTCTGCAGGTGTTTCTTCCAAGTTAGCCTTCGGTCTATGTGCATACCCAGATACTTTACAGAGTCGTTGTGTGGAAGTGTGGTATCTCCTAGGTGGACGGGTGGGCAGTTACCTGTACGGAGAGTGAACGTGACTTGGATGGATTTCGAGACGTTAGCTTTGATTCTCCACTTTTTCAGCCAACACTCTATTTTGTCTAGTCCATTTTGAAGGGACTGTCTTTCTGTTTGTTTGTTAGTTTGTTTTTTTGTTCGCGCAACACGTAAAAGCTACTGGACCAATTGCGGTGTGATTTTTACTGTTGGATAGCTTAAGGTTTGACTTAAAAACTGGGGAACTTGGTCTAATCCGGTGATTAGTAACCGAGCTATAGATAAAAACTATTTGATGGCTGAACGAATCTGGAAGAAATGTAGTATATTATACGTTAGCTGATGCCCGCGGTCGGCTAGCGTACAATACGTGATCGCACACGTGGTCATTTCTCTAGGTTAAAATACTCTGTGTGCTATACCAGGGCCTAAAATACCAATATCTCAACATTTGATCAAAATTCCTTCAGCTAACAATTTTTTTTTCGATTTTTTTTACATCTTATCATCCGATTAAGATACCATGTACCCCCAGTTTGTAAGTTAAGCCCTAAGATATAAAACAGTGAAAACTGCTTCGCAATCGGTCCAGTAGTTTTTACACGGCTGCCCAAAAAAAGGAATGTTATGTTTTTAGGATTCATGTATGTTTGTATGTATATTTGTATGTGTGTGAGTTTCTTTATTCCAGCATAACTTTTAAATACCTGAACAAATTTAGACGTATGGTGTATCGTTAGAATCCTTACATCCCCCCGAGTAACAAAGGATATACTGTATATGTTACTGAAAAAATCCAGCATGGTGGCAGTACGGCTACATTTTCAAATACGAAAAAACCTTTTTTCTTTGTATTTTACAATATGGGTATCAAAAATGAAGGCCTTGATAAGCACATTCCAATAGTATATTGTAATTTATTGGCATAGGTTATTTTTTGGTAGGGCGTGTTTTTTTTTTGTTTTTAAGCTAGTTATTACGTGATGCGTAAAAAACATACAGGCATAAAGACAAACAGAAAGACAGGATTAAAAAAAAGAAGCTTATTCAGTAGCCTACTTTAAGTAACTAGACTATTGTTTTAAAATTATCTTCATTGTACATATTTTTTGGTATTACTGCTTTTTTATAAATATAGATATATAAGAGTCCAGTATAATATTTTTTTAACTGCGACGCTCTATTCGGTCTAACTCAACATAAAACACCCACTAAAGGACACAATAATGTTAATTAAAATACATTGATATAAAGTTTTTAAGTAATTTTCCAAATGAGTCAACATGTAAACGCCTTCCATTAAACCAGAGGAACGAACCTATTCCATGTTCTACAAAATTAGTATTTTAGGTCAAAGCGAGTGGATCTACGTTACACGCCCGTAGATAAGTCTAATTACTAATTAGGGCGTGCCTGTAGTACTCAATGCAGCGGACGTGACACAGCAGTCTAAACGCTTTTCGGCTGATAGCGAAAGGTTTCTTCGGAACGCTGTGATTAGCAGTGATTCGCAGCTATCTTATCAAATGTGAATCAGAATAATATTCTGTGTTGTTGGAAACCGTTTTCGGTGTCAATCACGCATCAATGAGGTGTTACAGATCAGTGATCGGTTATCTGTTAGACGTATGTGGAACGAACCTGGAGCGGCACAATAATAGGTTTACCCCATTTCAACCTGTGGGTGCTGTTAGAACAAGCAAAGAGAATTCAGGATATGGGCAACAGCATTTGTCTGTATATACTGCTGTGGTCACCAAGTAGCCTGACAAGCGTGGTGGTTATGATAAAAGCCCCTCGTGATAGTTAAACATTGAGGAACCGTTCTATAGGAGAGGCCATGTTCAGCAGCGGACGTCTTCCGGCTGAGGTGACGACTTCTTTTTCTTATTATTTAAAAGCCCAGCTTTGTCGGTAGAGTAATTTTCTATCTTCGGCCAAAGCTTTGACTTCCTTATTCTTACGACATGACATTTGTCTTCTCCTCTATTTGTACCCATAGTACGAGTTTTTATAGTTTTCGAAAATAAAATTTAGCTTCGTTTAGTTCCATACATTTAATGGCAGCGCCTCTAGCGGAAAGTTGCAGGAACTTGCAGGCACTAAAATTGGTAGTACAGGTTTAGCAAATAGTAACATTCGAATTTGATAAAAGTTTTCGAGTATTCTTTGCATTTTGGCACGAGTTGTCACTTTGACAAGTTAGTGGTAGTAAAGTTTGACATATTTGAACACTTTCAAAGTATTAATACAAGATAAATTTGCGTTTTTTTAATTTTATTATGTTATCGAGACGGTATTTTGGATGGAGGTTAGCATCGGAGGCTGTAGAAGCTGACCGTCTCATGGAAGGGAGCGACAGGAGCGAGTACGTAAGCGGAGATTATTTACACCCAGCCGCATCAGTGACACTTACTTTGTGCAACAGTATCGGCTCACTAAAGAAGGTTTTGTCTATCTCTGTAATACTCTGCGGGAAAATACAAATCTCAGGAACTCTCAAAGAATCTCTCTAGAGACCAAGGTTAGTTAATAGTTCAGTATATACCTACTATATCTTATTATAAACTTATATTTTGTATTTTATAGCACTTATGTACAACAGAACTTCCAAAAAAAAAAAAAACGTTGTGCAAACACTACCAATCTACTTATTTTACTAATTCTATGTCATGATGACGTCACATCGATTTCTCTTTCGCCAAATACGACTCAATTGATAAAAAAACACTTAGTCCAAGATTTCCGGCTAGTAATTATCAAAAATCAAGCATTACATTGAAGCTAGATGTACTTGAGACATAAAATCGATATATGTATAAAATACCTACCTAGGTTTTGTTGGATTACTTTGGTCCGTAGCTTCGTTGGTACTGAACGAAATTAAAGACCAAAGGTACCTGGAGAATCAAAAAAATACGTTCTTTGAAATTTATAACAAAAACAATTAAATTTAAATCGATAATCATTTTTACGAATAAAACCACAGAAAAAACGACATATAATGTTGCCCTGGTGGGGAAGAGAGATAGAAATATTTAGTGTGAAGTTCGTTCAATCGAGCTATTTGCAGGTCGATATCAAGAAAACTTCATTCGAAAACATTAACTCATACTACCGATTCAACCAAAACTGTTAGTTTAAACGAACTCATGAAAACTTGCCATTTTCCTGATATGCAAACTCGTACTAGGCATACATAATGATATGTAAATGTCCTTCCAGGTTTGCCTCTTCCTCTCTTTCCTTCCCTTCTCTTCTATGATGGTTCTTATGAAGTTGTCATATCGAATAAAGTCGCCAAACATCTTTCCTCTTGTTTTTTTCTTCTTGCTAGTGTCGCTGTTAAGTTATTTCTTGGACGAGATTGAGTACATCCTCATTTGTCTTTTTCTCCATCCTTTCATAGCTTTAATCGCTCGTCGTCGCACTCAGCGTGCTACCCAAACGCAATTTGCACAGCTTTTTACGTCCATCCCCTTTAGTAAGGGTGTGCACATAAGAGTGATCACTCGGCATGAGCTCACACACTTTATGCGTCGTAAAGACGACCTTAGAGAAGAATAGTCTCGACAATTATGTGATTACGCGGTGACGCATGTCTTCGCAAATATTGCTTAGGTATGGGGTCAAGGAGTTGATTAGGTAGTTCTGTATTTTATACCTAATACAATACAGGATCACAAAGATAACCATTTTGCCAGCTAGTGCTCATAAATAGAAATACTTAGAAAATTAACAGTTTTAACAAGATTCAGAGTTTGTATTATTTTGCAATCTTGAAGAGTACACGTTTGCTATATATTATGTATAACAGGATGTAATATTGTCGTCTATATTTTGATTTTCACGTGCCTGTGCGCTTCCGTCTCCTGTGTTCCTCGAATACTCCTCCCCGCTCCTTCTGGTAGCATGCCGACCCCTATGTCACATGGACGTCGGAATAAATTACCAACGAAGTTGGTAAGCTACAGATGAAGCCCGCAGTATAGATGCATCAGCGATGATGTTAAGCGAGTTTAGCTCTTTAGTGCGCAATGAGGTCTACTTCGTGTAGCGATTTACACTATTATTTATTCTGTGGCGCGGGATCTCTACTGGGCCTGGATTCTGTATGACCACTCACGCCAATTCCACGCGAATTCCACGCAGGCGGCGTGGAATTGGCGTGGAATTGGCGTCTTAAAATTAGAGAATTAGGCCCCTGGTCGTTATCCTCAGCGAGCTTCTCCCTTGCACCGTGCTTGATGATGAATAAGGTCGGATCTCACTAGACGCAGCAAAACAAAGCAAATTATGTGAGTGACTATATTACATGTATTTGCCAACTTTGTATTTCTATTAGGGACCCTTCTCCGAGCCGTTTCGGGGCAGTGGTCCGACTGGTCTGTCCAACTGCACGGCCTTCAATACTGAGTACCACAATTTTAATGTATGTCTGTTCGCGTATCACGTTAAAAGTACTGGACCGATTGCGATGCCATTTTCACTGCAGTATAGTTTAGATTTTGACTTGAAAACTGGTGTGCTTGGTATTTCAATCCAATGAGTAGGAGCCAAGCAATTTAATAAAATAACTATTAATTATAAAAGTGCGGTACTAAGTGTTGAAGTCCAGGGTAGTTGGACTACGGGCCTTTACTAGGGGTCGTGGTCCAACTATTGTAAAGGTACACAAAAAAAACGTCGAGACAGAGAATAAATAATAGTACTAATGATACACGACAAAATAGCATCAGGTACCCAAAGAGTATATAAATACTACGTAAGACAGGTACCTTTCGTTTCGTCCATGTAGATGTACTAGCTTTCCCGCCCGCGACTTCGTCCGCGCGGACTACTGTTTATCGCGATAAAAAGCATCCTATGTTCTTTTAGGAATTAAAACCAATGCAAAAGTGGGTATAGCACCAATGCTCTTGATGTTTTTTGACATAGGTACTTGTTATTTCGTTTCCATGGCAACCGTTTCTTACAGCGAGTATTCAACATTTTTCCAGTTTTCCTGTGAATACATCTAATTTCCTGGGATAAAAGTATCCTATGTTTTTTACCAGGGTATAAGCTATCTCCATTCCAAATTTACTCAAAATCCGTCTAGCCGTTATCGCGTGAAAGCTCCCCAAACAAACAAACAAACAGACAACGTTTCACTTTTATATATTGGTATAGATAAAATAAACTTTTAAGTTATCTAGGTCATCAATTTGCACTGAAAATAACATTTTACTCCATTCTGCATTTTTGACATTATTCAATTTCCACGGATTCAAAGTGACGAGACTCAAAAGGGAAAAATCAGCCCTTCCACACCCTTCCGGTAGGTCCGAGATAGTATGCAAATATTTTCTTTGGTGTCTTCAGATTAAAGGCGTCATCCCTCTAAAGGTGACCCAATTGTATTTTTTTGTTAGTGTGATTTTATTTAAAGAAGACTTCAGAACACGTGTTACTTCTGATAATGCGCTTGCGTGAGGTTTAGGTTATATATTATGTTACTAGTTATCCCGCCCACGACATCGTACGCGCAGACTACTGTTTATCGTGAAAAAAGCATCCTATTCTCTTCTAGGATATTAAAAACCAATGCAAAAGTAGGTATAGCACCGGTGCTCTTGATGTTTTTTGACAGACTTGTTATTTTGTTTCCATGGCCAACACAGACCATTCTGTGATGGCAACCGTTCCTTACAGTGAGTAATCAATATTTTCCAGTTTTCCCGCAGAAACTTACTTACTTTAATTTATCCTATGTTATATTCTAGGGTATAAGCTGTCTCCATTCTAAATTTCATCAAAATCCGTCCAGCTGTTATCGCGTGAAAGCTCCCCAAACAAACACACAAACAAACGAACAAACAAAAAACAGATAACGTTTCACGTTATCGTTTATGGTTATAGGGTTCACAGAGGAGTCCAAACGGAACACTCTTACTGTGACGCTGTATGTCCGCCCGTACGACTATCACGAGTATGTAGCTCCTAAACTAGATAGCATGGAGACCAAAAATTTACACATATATGTAGGAACGGAACGTAATTAGGTGAATTATCAGTATCACCATAGATGAGCAGCAATATGATGGTGTAATTTTTCATATTGTTTCTAAAACAAACATCACATATGATGTAATATTAGGTCAGGAGTTATTACGAAGTGTTACGATGATAATGAATGAAGGGTCTGTTGTATTGATACCAGATTTAAATGAGTGGATGGGTAAAATGCAAAATTGTTTGGTAGGTTGTGTAAATATTGTAGTTTTAGATCAGGTGAGTAATCCAGATATGAAAAAATAAGTTGTATGGTATATTGAAGATTACAAACCTATTCAAACTAAGGAGGCACACATTGAACTCAAGATTGTTCTGAAGGATGGTATACCAGTTGCTCAGTGGCCACGGAGATTATCATTGATGGAGCAGCAGATAGTAGAACAACAGGTGAATGAGTGCTTAGAAGATAATATTATCCGGGTGAGTTATTCTAGTTTTTGTTAAGAAGAAGGATGGATCTATTCGTGTTTGTGTAGACTAGCGTTTACTTAACCAAAAGATGGTCAAAGATGAATTTTGCCAGTGATAGAAGACTTGATTGACAAGGTTGTCAACGCTAAAGTGTACAGCGTTTTAGATTTGAACATGGTTTTTTTTTTCATCTTAAAATAAATGAAGTGTCCATTCATCCATACACATCAATTGAAGTACACATCCATTGTCACACATCAAGGACAGTATGAATTTCTACGTGCTCCGTTTGGTTTATCCAATTGTCCTAAATATTTTATGAGATTTATGGCCATTATCTTTAGAGAACTGATCGCTCAAGGGATTTTAATAATAGATAGATAGATAGATATCTCTTTATTGAAACACACAAATAAAAATATTACAACCAAAAAAAAAATTAATAATAAAGTCACAATGTCACAAATCAATCACAAGTGTCAATGTCACAATGGGCGGTCTTATCGCTCAGAGCGATCTCTTCCAGACAACCGTGCATGGAAAGGAATAACGGAGGTAATAGGGATGGTAGTTTCAACCAATAAATAAACACATAAACCATAAATAAGCACTTGAAAATTACAAAATAACAATGAAACTAATTGGGAAAACACAATAGAAAATTGGAATAAAAGATATAAACCTAGTAGATACATACAATTATATAAAATAATAAACATACACACATACATACTACTATAATACATATACATTAAAACATACCTACATACATAATAATAACAGGATTAAGATGTAGCAGCTCAGCTAGAGTGATAAATAGAGCATTTAAAACGTTGAGCAAAGGTGTGCGTCTTATATCAACAGGTAAGGCATTCCAAAATCGAACAGCTTTGACTGAATATGACCAATCGTAGAAAGTCGTTCTGTGGACAGGGGTCTCTAACATGAGGTTATCTGATGACCTTAGTCTACTATTGCTGGAAGTGTGGAGGAAATGGAAACGATCCTGAAGATAGCGCGGAGAAGAGGGGTTGAACAAAATACTATAGAGAAGGGACAACATATGAGCATTCCGGCGATGACGAATGGGAAGCCACTTGAGCTTAGTGCGAAATTCGGAGACATTCATAATATTCATTGATGGCTTGTTGATCCCAGCTGAAGATGAGGTACGACTGACTTCTTATTACAGGAAATATATTCAAAATTATGCTTCCATTGCAAAAACTTTGACAGATCTATTGAAAAATAATGTAGCTTTTGATTTTAATGATGAACAGCGTCAAGCGTTACATAATTTTAGTAACAAGTTTCGAGTAGCAACCTCTCCGGTGTTAAAGATATTCAATCCAAAACATAAGATAAAGCTTCACACAGATGCGTCAGTAGTGGCACTATCAGAAATTATCATGCAGCATCCTGATACTACCTATTACCAAGGCTCCCGCACCAATATATTTTCTGAGTTATGTGCGGTTTTCCATCGCTCCGTGCTTCGGAGGGTACGTTAAGCTGTCGGTCCCGGCTGCTATTCATTAATAGTAGTCGATAAGTCATGTCAGAGGCCCTCGGGCGGCTTGACAAACTGACATCAGAGGCCAGCACTACCTCATACGACAAACAAACAATCCTGATACGGGCTTACACCCAGCGCACTACATGAGTTGCAAGACTAATGAAAGCCAAAATAAATATTCCAGCTATGATTTGGAGGCATTAGCGATCGTAGAAGGAGTAAAGAAATTTCGACACTATCTATTTGGAATAAGATTTAAAATTACAACAGATTGTAAAGCCTTTGAGCTAACTCTCAAAAAAATATACTTGACACCTAATATAGCAAGATGGGATAGATGATCCTAAATGAGTATGTCTTTAAATTAGAACACCGAGTTGGTTCTAAAATGGTACACGCAGACGCGCTAAGCAGAATCCCTGTGTGACAGTGGTTACAAATCTACAAGACACTATAAAACTAGGTCAAGATGAAGATGATGGACTCAAAGCAATAAAGAAGATTTTAAAAGAACAGTCATATGAAGACTATTGGTTAAAAATTAACATTTATACATGGGTGGAAAAAAACTAGTAATTCCAAAAGTACTAGACAAAGAGAGAATAAGAAAAACTCATTAAAATTGACACTTTTCAAAGAAAAAAATGAAGGGGTTGATAAATAAAGATTATTACATAAAAGATATTGATGAGAAAAAAGACGAATTTATAATTAGTTATATTCCCTGTCTGCTAGCATTCAGAAAAGCAGGTAAACAGGAAGGGTTCCTGAACCCTATTGAAAAGTAAAGTATCCCGTTAGATACTTTACATATCACATAGGACCGCTTACGGAGACCAGGAAGCAGTATAACTATATCCTCACCATAGTGGATGCATTCACAAAATTTGTCAGGTTGTTTCCTACTAAAACTACTTCAAGCAGTGAATCATTAAATAAGCTACGAATACATCAACAAACATTCGGAAATGCTCGGAGAGTAATTACTGACCGAGGAACATCATTCACTGCTCATGATTTTGAAAATTATTGTAAAGAGGAAAATATTCAACACATATAGATAACTACAGATGTTCCCAGGGCAAATGGGCAAGTTGAAACGATTCACGCAACAATGATACTAATTTTAACTAAACTATTTATTGAAACCCCGAATTTATGGTACAGGTATGTAAGTAGAGTGCAAAAAAGTCTTAACAGCATATACTAAAGAAGTATAAATACCACCCCGTTTGATTTATTGGTCGGAACAAAAATGAGATGCAAGGAAGACATAGAATTAATGTTTATTAATTCTATTACAGGAAGAGGTCATAGAAAGTTATAATGAGAACATAAAAAAATGTAGAATAAAGGCTAAGGAAGAGAGAGATAATAACAATTCAAGAAGAAAATGTGATTTTTTTTAACAAAAATAGAAAGGATAGTACAAAGTATGCCCTAGGAGACCTAGTACCTATAAAAAGAATAAAGTTTGGAATAGGTCTCAAACTGAAAACTAAGTACTTAGGACCTTATAAAGTCGCAAAAATCAAACGCAATAATCGCTATGATCTAGAAAAGATTGATAGTACGGTGTAGAAAACAATAAATTAAGTTTACGGTGTAATTATCAAACTATCCATACCAATATATAAAACCACTATGAAACGTTGTCTGTTTATTTGTTTGTTTGGACATAGAATAAATAGTACTACAAGTACAGAAGGATAACTGAGTAAAGTCATTTAAATACATAGCAACTGTCGCTACAACGCAATAAAGTGCAATTTAACTCGCACTGCACTGCGATCTTTCAATTATATTTACCTAGAAGGCGCTCACCCATTGCGTGCAGGCTAGAATGTACCGTATCACAACGCGCGAGAGCTTCCATAGCTCTAATCGTTTCAGAATCGTTCCGTCACTTTTTCGCTCGGTAGGGTTGTATCAAGATATGACTAGGTACCTGTACTAGTAATTATTCTGTGATATGATACGACTTAGTAGATATTGTAACAGAATAAACAATTATGTAAGAAAGATTTTTTTTTTACAAAATATTATAATTGTTGATAGTTCTATTAACTACATATAATGAAATTCTTAACAGGATATACCTAGTACCTCATTATTTGATTATAACTTAATAGATATTGCACTTAGATGAATAAAAGGTGCTTGTCTGAATTCCATGCTTAATAATGAATGAAAAAGAAACGGCTACCTACGTAATAAAATGTCAGTGTGTAGGTATTTTACGAGACTTGTCAGACCAAATGCTATGCAGTACATTCTAGGTTTTTTCTTGGTACTCACAATTAAGAAAATAATAACATTTGACAAAAACTTTACGAAAGTAGGTACTAGTAGGTATTTAACTATGTGTTCGAATCGCGAAAGTTTAAAAGTTACAAAAGTAGGTACTTTATCGTAAGCACACGGCGCGCGACTCATCGAGCGCACTCTTGACACTCTCTACTGAATGAGTCGCAATATTGCGGCCGCAAAATGTAGGTATAATATTTGTACTTGTTGCGGAGTGCGACTGGCCTGGTTTGGGAGCTTTCACGCGATAACGGCTGGACGGATTTTGATGATATTTGGAATGGAGATAGCTTATAATAAAATGGTCAATAAAATGAAAAACAGTGGAATGATATTTACACGTTGGTTTACTTATATATATATATATCCCAAAACAACATTATTATTATTATTTATTGGTTCGAAAGGAAATTATATTCAAAATATACATATTAAAAAAATATACGATGGCTCATAAGAGGTACGCTGTAGTACCATGGATAGGAGAACTAACAAACAATACTTCTTTCTTCCGAGCATCGTTAAAAATAACTTTTAATTAGAGCACAAACTTTTTTTTTACTTGATAAACAAAGACGTGAGCTTCCGTCACATTCAACATTTTTCACTGTTTTTATGGTTATCTCAAAATCTGCTGGATTCATAAACTTAAAACTTATTTCAGATCTAATTAAACAAGATTTGAAACATTATACAACTTTATTACACTATATATTTATGTATATATAATACACAACAAACATGAAAAACTTGTACAAGTATAATATTTAAAATTGAGTTGTTTTTTTATAAATTATCGTATTAAATGTTGTCTGACTATTCGAAACACCACTCAAATCAGTACATATCGATACGGCAACAAAACTCCTCATTTACATCTGCAAATGTAATGCAAGCGGGATGCAGATAAGTTATTGGCTGTAAATTGAAAACTATAAACAGAAGTAAGCTCAAAGGGTGGTCGCGCACTGCCTGTTCCAAGAACAAAATTGGTCGCAGTAATCCACTTTGAACCGGACACGATATGAGTTTAAACTGCATTTTTTTATTGTTATCTAGAAAAAACCCTATAATAAGTCGAATTAGGCAAAACTTCCACGTTTGGACTAGCAAGAGTAGTGCGTCTTTATTGTCCGAGCGATGCGCTTAGCGTTTCAACTTGGGCAAAAATGCTTTCGTATGCCTGGTGAATGTCTAGCTGTTCTCTTCTACAGGTTGCATTTCTGAACTGATTCTCGTGAAATTTTTTGAACAGGTTCGTTAATTATATGTTTTTTTTGTCGATTCCGTTCGAAATGCAAAATGGCTGATATATTACCCTCATATTGGGGGTTGAAAAAAGTAAAAAACTTATTTCAGCAAATGTTCAAATATGTCACAAAACTTTTTTGTTATCCTTAATGCATAAACTTCAAGGAGTCGGGGTTGTGAGGGGGTGGAAAATAATGGGGAAAAAATGCAAACAGACTTGCGAGGTCTACAGCTCACAGAGCCACTAGTTATCATAAAGTTATAGTTGTTATTTGTATATCTACCTATAAAACAGTACTGACTGACTGCCAGACAACGCACCGACTAAGCCAGTTGATCTACAGATTTTAAATGCTACCCTAAGGATTCAGTAAGGAGTTTTTTTTTGAAATTCCATCTATAAGGGGTGGATGGTATTGCAAAGTTTGCACAGCTAGTGACAGTATAATAATCTGCATATAGAGTGTATAGATTGTCAGGACCACAGCAACCTGTGATCTTGGTCTTAGTCTAAACAGTGCACGTTCACCCATACGGTTGCCACCCGCGACAATGTGGGCACTACACGAGTTTACAACCAATAAAATGTTACTGCCATTCATGGCTGAGCCTACGTGGCGACGATTTGCGAGTACATAGATTGAAAACGTTAGGGTGTAGTTTTGATGGGCGTTTTCTTAATATGAGAAGGGTCTTAAGTAATAAAATACTCTGGTATTACTTTCCTTATCATCCTAACATTGGTATACATACCTCTTAAAAAGAGAGTATGGACCATATTTCACAATATGGCACCGGGACAATGCTGGTTTCTCTTGGTGGCATTTATCAACTATACAAGCAGGAAATCTGTTGCCAAGCCCGTTTCGGGGTATTACGACAGCATTCATAGAGAGACAGTCCCGTTCTAAGCTCAGATGTTCTTCTCTTTGACCACATCGTCCCATCGTCACTTAACACCAGGTGGAGATTGTGGTCAAACTCTAAGCTATAGCAATACAAAAATGTCCCTTGTCCTTTAGTATTAAAATTCTTGGACATCAACCGTTTTTCTCCATAAAACACATTTTTTTCTCATGAATTACGGCTTCATCATCCCCATCTCCATATATAAAAGTGATACGTTGTCTATCTGTTTATTTGTATGGTTGTTTGGAGCGTTTTCACGCCAAAACTGCTGGACCGATTTTGATGAAAATGTTTATGTAGGTACTGTGTATAATAGAGACTAACCTAAGGTACTTTTTTTATCGTGGAATAAGGAAAATGCCCACGGGATAACGGGACAAAGTCAATTACTCACTTTCACACCAAAACAGCCATGAAGAAGTTTTAAATGTTGGTAGGTAGAATACAGATATCAACCTAGGATACATTTATGATTTATTATGAGAAATCAGGAACATTTTGGTTGATTGGTTGTACTCCATAAAACATCAAAACATATCTGAGTAACATAAATGGATACTGTTTATCATAGAATACGCGGGCAAAGACGCGGGGCACAGCACGTTACTTATAAAAGCGATAATAATCTCTCTGTCTTTCTATTTGTTATCTTTTTACGGCAAAACAACTGAACCGATCATGATGAAACTTAGTATGAAGATAGTATGAACACTGTGGAAGGATATAGGATACTTTGTATTGTGTTAAATTGTAGTCTGCGTGGATGAAATTGCGGAAAAAAAAACAATTAAAAAATGATTCATTTTCAATACATCTTTATAACATTCTGACATTGATGGCTGGTTGGTCTAGGGGCTAGTAACCCTAGGAACGAAATCAAACAGTCGCGGGTTAATGATTGTCCTGCAAGGGGCAATCATTTGTGTGATGAGCAGAAATGTTTGTTTCCGAGTCATGGATGTTGATATTCGTATTTATGTATGTTTATCCGTTATCTAGTGCCCATATTACAGGGTATCCTAGTAGGTAATTGGTGTGGAATTGTCCCAAATACATTATATATTATAATATTATATTATTCTTGAAACTCCCAAACCAATCTAACCTCGTTTGCCAAGTTCTAGCGTAACATACTCCACTTTATTTAAACCTCTTGAATTTACCTTCCGCGATACTTCTTTGTTTTAAACTAATTTCACACTTCTTTGTTTTAAGCAAACGTGTGCTTGTTACTGTCAGGGCACTTATTCACTATGCCGCATGAAATTCCTTGCCGAAAACGTGTGACGTCAGTACAAGCGCGGATCCACCGTTGTGGGCAAGGTGGGCATGCCCACAACCCTAATAGACTTGTGACCTCACACTTTCACGGTCTAATGCGAAATCGGCAGAAGATTACTTTCGGAAATCAATTTACATACCTCTATTAGATTCCGTTATTAATGATTTGAGGCAGAGATTGTCTCCGGAGGTACTCGACCTATTCCAGCTGGGTTTCTACCTAAACTAAATGTTAGTGTCGGGACTGGGATATCGATATCGAGACAGTGAAAAAAGTGGTCCAGATGTACCAGAGAATCAACTGTAATAAATGAATACCAACTCTGGATGGCCAAGTGGAAAAAGAGAAAGTGAAAACAATTCCGCCATACAGAGTCGGTAACTAGCCCATTACATTGAAGCATGCGACCAACATTTGTAGCCTAACATAAAAAAAAACTTTCAAAAACTGGCTACTCTCCCGGTCAGTATAGCTACTGTAGAGACGTATACACATATGGCAGAGATATCGTTTTCTACTCTTCGCAGAGTAAACACTTGCTTGCGTGCCTCAATGGCACAGGAGTGATTATCTGGGCAAGCTCTCCTAAATATCGTCGTTGGCGAGCGAGAAGTCATTAGAAGTACAAAAAAGATAGTTTGTATATAATTGCGTTTTAAAGTGTTTATAATCGGTATAACTCATACGAAATACTTATGCTTAGACTTATGGTTACAAAAATGGTTTCAATCAACAAAATATTGATATTTTTACCCTGCAGCCTAATAATAAATAAATTAAATAAATATTTGTAACGTTACTGAGTTAAAAAATAAAAGGTATGATAGTTAAATCTAGTATTTTCAAAAACAAAAACTTGATTTGGTTTTGCTTTAATTAATAAACTTTTGTTCGATTTTGGAGAACGTTAAGACCGAAAAACGTGTGGTTACCTTCATATACTTCAATTACTTAAGATCTGTTGGTGACTTACCGAACCACAGAATATCATTTTATTAAAAAAAAACCTCAGCCAGAAATAAATAAGAGCCATTAATAGCGCAGTGCTGCGCAGTATTTGATAAAACGTTAGTAAAACGATTGTCATAATTTACTCAAGTACCGTTAGTTAATTTTGATCAACGACAGTACAGTACATATATAGTCTAAAGACTATTTATGTACTGTGACGACAGTAAGAAATGATCTATGATTTTGATAGACTGATTTTTTGCTTGACAAGTAGTTATGTACTTCTGACATTGTTGTATTATCGGAAATACTAAAAACAGCCCTTATTATCATTCCATAAGGTAGATAATAGGTTTAAAAACACTTTTACATCATTAACTCATTTTGCCTAAAAATGTCACGTGAATTCTCGTTCGCCAACGACGATGTACACAAAGATGTTAACCTGGATATCGATGAAATTATCACCTTTTTTCGAAAAAGAAACGTAAGCTTGAATTTGTAATTTATGTAAAAATATTTAATGTAAAATGTAGACTAGCGTTTAATTTAATTAACCTTTATAATTGAATATCCTTTGAAATTGTATAAATTTCATCAAAAGCGGTTTAGTAGTTTAAAGTCTAAATGTGACACAGTGATATGCAAACAAACACACATTTACTTTTGATATTTTCGTGAGCGAACAAACTAACATTTTACGGGTTTATTAACTTACTAGTGTTCGCCTCACGGCTTTGCCCACATGTCTGTACAAAACGTTGGTCAGGGCGTCATATATTTTGTTAACATCTCCTTTGTAGGAATGCACTGTACGTAGGTACAGTGCAGTATAGTGCAGTTCGAGTATATCGATCATAAGTTCATGCTCCGACTCGCACTTGGCTGATTTTCGGATGGCTGTGACCACAACCTTTTATGAGGGCTGGGTCCGCGCCTGCGTCAGTACGGCAATTGCCGTACGATTCCACGCAGATATCTTAACGCGGCGCGTAACGTGTCTTATTGGCAATAGAGAATAATGGCCCAGGTCTTCAAACTTGCTCCTACAAGAAATACAGCCGAAAATTATTCATAATTGGTTTAAGTTTTATTTGATACCCACTTTATAAGATAATTGAGTTGTTTTACGCTTAGTGCCTACAACTTTTATGTGCAACTTCCGTTTGTCGTTAGTTCGCGAGTATGAAAAGTGCACGTTGACATCGACTTTTTAAGGCACCGCACTTGACCGCACTCAAGTGAGGCTAATGATTAAAGTATACGCGTTGGTGTATTTTTAAGGCACCGCACTTGACCGCACTCAAGCGAGGCTAATGATTAAAGTATACGCGTTGGTGTATTTTTAAGGCACCGCACTTGACCGCACTCAAGCGAGGCTAATGATTAAAGTATACGCGTTGGTGTATTTTTAAGGCACCGCACTTGACCGCACTCAAGCGAGGCTAATGATTAAAGTATACGCGTTGGTGTATTTTTAAGGCACCGCACTTGACCGCACTCAAGCGAGGCTAATGATTAAAGTATACGCGTTGGTGTATTTTTAAGGCACCGCACTTGACCGCACTCAAGCGAGGCTAATGATTAAAGTATACGCGTTGGTGTATTTTTAAGGCACCGCACTTGACCGCACTCAAGCGAGGCTAATGATTAAAGTATACGCGTTGGTGTATTTTTAAGGCACCGCACTTGACCGCACTCAAGCGAGGCTAATGATTAAAGTATACGCGTTGGTGTATTTTTAAGGCACCGCACTTGACCGCACTCAAGCGAGGCTAATGATTAAAGTATACGCGTTGCTGTATTTTGCTAATATTGCTAAAGAAGTGATTAGGGAATGGATTAGAACCCTCAGCCATCCAAGTTATTGAGCTACAGGGACTATTACGTCTAAGCTGTAACCTCTACCGATACGCAACCTTTTGTAAAAGCATAGGAGATTACTTCGGCAGATTAGTTTTCTATATAAAACAGATCGAAAACAAACTTTATAGACAAATTGAATTAGGCTAGTTCAGCGACTCGTCCCACAAGATACAGGACGAGATACTGAATTTAAAAAAATGATATTTTTTTTATACTGGGTCGATGTTTAGAAGCTATTTACCTAAGTCTTAAAACAATAAAATTACTCAGAAAAAATAGAGCGTGCTTAATTTTGGTACTTACTGAAAACTAAATCTTGCTCTATGTAATAATTATTTTCAAGTCTCTAAAACTATTTTCGAAAGATACAGACGTTCAAAAATGATAGAAAATTGATAAAAGTGCTAGAACCGGGCCTTAACACCCTTTCACGAAATCACTCCCATAGATTGCAGAAAAGCGGGTGGAAAGATATTACACATCATTATTGTGTGGAACTATTGAACACTCTAGATTTCAAGAGACCGTCTCTACCTAATAACTTATATTGACTTCCTCGAAAATTAACAAATTCTGTAATTACTAAACATTGTAATTTCGAAAAAAGGTAAACACGACGCAACCGTAACAAAGAATATACCTATTATTTTTTACGGGTAACGACTCTGGTGGCCGTTAAATTGGACTGGACACTTTCCGGAATGTGGTTCGTGTTGTTTCCAAAAGGTTTGCTGGTGGAAGCGGTTTTAGCTAAATTAGGAAATGTGATAATCTTTTATCACATAAATTAAATAAGCAATTATATTGAGCCCTTACATTCTTCATCTTGAGAGAAAGTGTTGCTGATCTCGAGCCTTCTATTCCTTAATATTAGCATGATCTGTATCCATGAAAGTTGTTTGAGGTAGTACAGTCAATGGCCATGTCGTGCTCCGCAAATCCACAGACTAAGAGAATCTGTGCTTAGACCAGCGCCGGCTTGACATCGTGAACGAGGATATGAGAGCCAGCAGACTAACCACTGACGATGCCAAAGACCTTGAGAAATGGAAGGAGAATATTTTTTTCGCCTCCCTTTTTTATTAGCTTAGAACCATCTCGATTACATCATCTTTCAAACAGGAAAACCACATCAATTTCGGTCTATTCGATGCAACAAACAGGCACATGGATACATAGGTACATACAATGATATACACCCTAAACTTATAACACCCCTCTCTTACCGAGATCGAGGGTTAAAACAAAATAATTGGCAGTTTATAAAGCTGTATTTTCTGCTTTCAATAGAAAGATTGGTAGAAAGTAAAGACCCATTGGTTTATGTCATTCTAAATAGCAACTCTTGGCCAGATAATAAATATGATCTAACCTACAACGGACCATGACCTCAACACCTTTGAAATTATCTGATATCCTATAGGATTTGAGGTGACCATAAATTAGATACAACGAATAATAATAGTAGCTTTGAGCTGATTCAAAAACCAGTGGCAATTTTAAAACGCCTAATTGGGTCTGCGATTAGATTATGGTGCATCCATACATTGTTATTAACTCTCTAACACAATGTCTGAGTCCTAACTTCCAGCTCTGGGAATGAAAACAATTCGCCAAGAAAATCCAGATTTCAAAATAAACAAAGTCGAACGGGCGTTTCTATTTAAAAATCTTTTTAAAGCAAATCAATTAGGTACATCTAATCAATATAGTAATTTTAAATTATCTCGCTTTTCTTCTAAGTCTAATGTGAAAAGGTTTGCTCTAAGACTTCACTTCCTCCCCTTTACACCCGCGACAACAATAGCTCCGTACTAAATCATCGCAAAAATATCAAAAACTTGACAAATCATCTTGCAATCAAGTATAACAAAGTGAAAGTTAAAGTGAGACATAAACATTCTGAGTTAGCTGCCGACTGATGAATTCCTATCTTACTTTTCTTCCTATCATCCCAAATTTTAGATGCAGTCCACAAGTGGGCTTCTCAATCATCAAGTCCACTGCTACAGCACAAAGTTAAGAGGGTGAAGTTAGACCAGACTGCCGACCCGTGAATTCCCATCTTACTTTTCATCCTATCATCCAAAATTTTAGATGCAGTCTACAAGTGGACTTCTCAATCATCAAGTCCACTGCTACAGCATAAAGTTAAGAGGGTGAAGTTAGACCAGACTACCGACCGGTGAATTCCCATCTTACTTTTCTTCCTATCCTCCCAAATTTTAGATGCAGTCTACAAGTGGGCTTCTCAATCATCAAGTCCACTGCTACAGCACAAATATAAGAGGGTGAAGTTAGACCAGAATGTCTTCTGTGTAATAACAATGGCATCCTCAAAAAGTTACTGTTGATGTAACTCATCTATAGGCAGAAGTTTAGATTATTCCAAAGACTGTAGCCACCTACTCAAAGTAGTGACGTCACGCGATTGAGGTGTGATTGACATTTAACGAAAAGTATTCAAAAACCGTATTCGAGATCTATCTATACTTATAGCACAGTACATATATAGAGACTATATATGTACTGTGCTTAAAGTAAATCAGTAAGTAACAAAGAGTATACACAAAGATCATTAAAAAATTCGCGCAATATGTAAAAACTGCTAGACCGATTGCAATTAGGTTTTAAGATAGCTTAGAGTTTGACTTAAAAACTGGTGTAGGTACTTGGTAACTCAATACAATGAGTATAAGCCGAGCGATAACAAAACTATTTGACCGATAATCAAATTTTGATGAGATATAGTAATATTGTTCTTTCGGTACTGGAATAACATATACGATACTTTTATCCCACAAAAAAGCCCACTTTGGCAAAGCCGCGGTCACGGCACAAATAGTAAAATATAAATCTTTATTTTAACCCAAATTTATATTTCAACTCTCATCGATATATGAGAAAAAATCCAATTGGACCAATCCCTGGTCACTCCAGATCTCGATGCTCTTAGGTTTGTATCAGACCACGACGTGGGCGCCGCCCGCCTCAATCATATCTCTTTGTTTGCCGATAGTCTCCTGCAAGCCCGGGGCGCGGCGACACCATTGTCCGACTAAAAGTCACCTACTATGAGTTCGAGTTTGACTTTGTTAGTTCGTTGCAAGATTGATTTGAATAGTAATGATTCGCGTTCTAAAGATTATGTCCGTGAAAATATCTGATTTGATAAATGACCGAGACGAGATGTGAGACCGGGTACATAATTATTTGTATTAAAAACGACTTCTTAATACAAATAATAACTCTTATTCCATGGAACACAGAACAGCCTTTAGTATGGGACGATACTTGCTTAGACACTCTTGCACCGTCTCATCTTCCAGGAACTCAAATTAAGGCTGGTGCGGCGGAGAGCCTCAAAAGGCGCAATATAGTACCCTCGACAGTGGTTATACATATGAGCCTCTTGGGGTCGAAACTCTGGGACCGTGGGGGCTGGGAGCGCACAAAATGTTTAAAGACTTATCTGCGCGTCCAGTTCAAGAACACGTGACTTAATTTTATACCACGTGGCAATGCAGCCAGCATTCTGGAACGTTATAGCGGCTTATTCAATTGGTTTTAGATTAACGTTTATTTAGTTTAAATTACATCATTGTTATTTAATATGATTGTTTTTTTCTGTGATAAACGATATTTATTATTATTATCGGCACATATCGTCCCAATGCTCGGCAGATGCCTCTCTTCCGACATTTCAATATTTCCGGTATTTTGCTTTAGTGCGCCATTTAATAAAAAAATACTTCAAATGGAACTTATCAACAAGACATAGGTAATCAAAAGTGCTAAAAACCCGAAAACAAACATAACTAGAAAAAAGGCAAACATTTATGTTAGAATGGTTGCTAACCAACTTTAAATCGTTATAGGTCCCAAATGGTTATTTACAAATCAAATGGATTAGAGAAACCAAAAGTGGATTTTCAAGTACACACTCAATGATACCCCATTTCATTTTTTACCGAATTCAAAAAAGGAGGAGGTTCTCAATTCGAACCGCATGTTTTAAAATATTTTTTACCTCAGTGCTCCGTGATTTGTGAACCGATTTTGAAAATTTTTTTTTGTTTGCAAGTTATACTTTCAGATTGGTCTCATAGAAATTTTATCAAAATCGGTTCAGTAGTAATTTAACCAGTTCCAATTATAAGAAAAATTTGGTTCGAGCGTTCGCGAAGTACGAGCGTTTGAAGTCGGTTATTCACGTTTTTGTCAAAAAAAATACCTTTTTCACAATATGGCGTCTAGTTTTTGCCATATTGAATTTTTATTACTGTCATGTCTTTAGTGACACTCGCAAAATTAAGACAAATCGATTGACGTAAGAATCATCAACATAGGCCCTCACTTTTAGTCTCTAGAGTGCCACAAAACATACATACATATACAGGTTGAAAAACACAATAACATCCGCTCAGTCGGGTAAAAACACAGAACCAATTTTCATGAAACTTAAAATCATCAATCCTCATCACGTCAGCCCTTAGAAGTCCACTGCTGAACATAGGTCTCCCCCAAAGAGCGTCATGACGAGCGATCTTGTGCCACCTCCATCCACCGACTTCCTGCGATGGCTACAATGTCGTCGGTCCATCGTGTGGGGGGTCTCCCCAAACTTTACTTGCTTGTTCGTCGCCACCATTCGAGAACCTTTATTCCCCAGTGGTTGTCGGTTCTGCGAACTATATGGCCTGCGCATTGCCACTTCAACTTGCAAACTCTGAGAGCTATGTCAGTATCCTTGGTTCTTCTACGGATTTCCTCATTTCGGATTCTATCACGTAGTGAAACACCGAGCATAGCTCTCTCCATTGCACGCTGCGCAACTCTGAGCTTAAGTATGAGACCAATAGTTAGCGACCACGTCTAAGTGCCGTATGTCATCACTGGCAACACGCACTGATTATAAACTTTCGTCTTGAGGCTCTGCGGTATCTGCGACGAGAAGATATGGTGTAATTTCCCGAACGCTGCCCATCCGAGTTGGATTCGTCGGTTGACCTCTTTATCGAAGTTGGATCTACCCAGTTGGATCGTCTGGCCTAAGTAGACATAGTGATCAACAGCTTCGATAATATCGTTCCCAACATAAACCGGCATGGGTAGGACATGGGCATTTGACATGATGTTCGTCTTACCTATGTTGATTTTAAGACCCACCTGTTGGGAAACAATATTAAGGTCACTGAGCATTGTGTCTTCCAGGGTTTCTGCCATGATGACTATATCATCGGCAAATCGAAGGTGAGTGATGTATTTGCCATTGATGTTAACACCATATCCGTTCCAGTTCAGAAGCTTGAATATATCTTCCAGTGCAGAGGTGAACAGTTTCGGAGAAATAACGTATCCCTGTCTCACCCCTTTTTGCACCTGGACAGAATTCGTACTCTGATCCTGAAGACGGACTGTCATGGTGGCCTTGCTGTACAAACACTTCAACACTTACATATACCGGTAGTCAATCTGGCACCGCTGTAATGACTGTAGCACTGCCCAGATCTCGACTGAATCAAAGGCTTTCTCGTTGTCTACAAACACTAGACATAGTGGCCGATTATACTTTTTTGTCTTCTGTATAATCTGCCGGAGCGTATGGATGTGGTCTACTGTGCTAAAGCCTTTCCGGAATCCAGCTTGTTCGGGAGGCTGAAAGTAGTCAAACCTACGAGCGAAACGGTTTGTAACTACTCTCTAAAACAGCTTATAGACGTGGCTCAGCAGCGAAATGGGTCTATAATTCTTCAAGAGGATTTTATCACCTTTCTTAAAGAACAAAACCACTACGCTCCTCTGCCAGCTTAAAAGAGATGAACTATAAAACTACTGTAGCAGTTTTTATGTTTTGCCACCGGGTTGCTACGTCCGGACAAACTCCATACAATATAGGCCAACACTAGAACATTCGATATACATACATACGACTATCATTCTTACTTGTTCCTTTCTGAAACTTGTAGTACGGGACTCCACCATATCCAGACACCTTCATGTGACATCACAATTAGTGAATGACATTCATCCTAGTATGAGAAGAATGATCTATAATACGGAATATAGGGAACTATTAAAAGACCAACAATTTGTAGGGAGATCCAGTGGCTAGTGACCCTAACTACGAAATCAAATGGTCGCGGGTTCGAATTCCGTAAGGTGCAATCATTTGTGTGATAAGCAGAAATGTTTGTTTCCGAATCATAGATGTAATATTCGTATGTATGAAAATTATCTAGTGCCCATGGTACAGGGTAGTTTTGGGCTAGGTAACTGGTGTGAATTGTCCTGAATATATTTATATATATTTAGTATAATATACTATTCCAAATTAAAATACCATCCACAAGCTATACTAAGTAAGTACCCAACTAAAAAAGTAAATAGTATATGAATATTTTTTGAACCAAAAAACCAACTTACTTACATACTAGAAACTACTAAGCTCATTTTCATTAAATTTATTTGTACCACCCCGGTGTTCTACATTTTCAAATAAATAAAGAGTCATCCAAATCGTTTCCGAAATCCCAGATATATGAAGGTAACATTATACATCAAAATAAATACAGTCAAATTGATGACCTCGGTATCTTCGGTTAAAAATAGAGATAAGCTCTCATAACACAGAACAAATACTAGACTTATACAATTGCATTGTAAAACGAAGCAAAATAGCTTATATATATATATATATATATATATATATATATATATAAGCTATTTTGCTTCGTTTTACAATGCAATTGTAGGTCATGTGCCAGTGCCTTATATATATATATATATATATATATATATATATATATATAAGGCACTGGCACATGACCTAATAACACAGAGCGTTGTCGTTATGGTCTTTAATGTCACCACAATTCAACTGAACCAACACTAATAAACATTAAAAGACCATTAATAAAGATTAAGATTATATATATATATTTATATATAAAATTATGTGGATGGAGGTGGCACAAGATCGCTCGTCATGCCGCTCTTTGGGGGAGGCCTATGTTCAGCAGTGGACTTCTAAAGGCTGACATGATGATATGAAAAATACATAAAGTCTTACAAGAATTATTATTGAATGAATTTAAAGAATAAATTATTAATGTTGGTGGTGTTGGTGTTATTAATGTTTTAATGTTTATTAGTGTTGGTTCAGTTGAATTGTGGTGACATTAAAGACCATAACGACAACGCTCTGTGTTATTAGGTCATAGTGCCTTATCTACGTAATAAACGCCTGCGAAAAAAATAGTGGTAATTAATATTTTTCTAGTTTCGTTTCGACGTTTCAATCATTGTAATTACCCACCCTGAAATGGGTAGATATGTTTAGAACATCACGGTGACAGAATTAGCCAGGCACACTGTGATGGTGACCTTTGACCTTTTTTTGCTCAGCACCGAAATACTCATCAATTATTGAATGAAAGTTAACCGAATCAAGATTGAATTGTGAATTTAAATGCCAAAAGAGATGCCTATCAATGTGTGGATTGAAAACTACTGATAGTCATGAGCCTCACTTTCAATCTTTAAAATTGTTAACATTGCCCTGCATACACATGTAAGAAATATCAATATTTGTTAAATATAACCTGCATTTTTTTACCAAGCCTAGTCACTCCAGGAGTAGACGGGATCTGGACAGTCTTTGTTTAGCTGATCGTAATACGGCTTTACACCACAAAAGTGTTTTGGAATGGCTTCTAAAATAATTTCTAATGACATTAAATCACTAAACTTGAATTTATTTCAACCAAAATTACATAAAATTTTGACTATTAAATGTTAATACAGTGGAAAGGTTCTCGAATGGCGACCACAAACAAGCAAGCGAAGTGTGGGGAGACCCCGCACACGATGGACCGACGACATTGTAGCCATCGCAGGAAGTCGGTGGATAGAGGTGGCATAAGCTGGGGCGCTCTTTGGGGGAGGCCTATGTTCAGCAGTGGACTTCTAAAGGCTGACATGATGATGATGATGATGAGAGTGGAAATGAATTTTGGACTGATCAAAATGTAAACATACTCTTGACCAAAACACGTTTTAGGTAAATTTGTCAATATTATTAAATTAGATTGTAATTATGTTTAAACTATGTATTGAATTTATGTATTGTTTTAATATATTCTGGTATATTGTTTTGGTATAATATGATTATAAATGTTTGACATGAGAATAATTAAACCGCGTGTATAATATTTGCATTCTATCAAAGCATAAAACATGCTGTACTATTTACGTATTGGCATCATATGTTTTAAATATCAATCATGTTTCACGAATAAATATTATGTTATGATTGAATAAAAATTGCATTCAGAATTGTTTTATATGGTGGCTCCAGACTATCGTCCAACCCATCAAACATTGAATCGATAGGTACGGCCACGCTATATCTGATCAGCGCCCTAAAACTATTTTCATTAAAATAATACTTATTAGATATTTTATACCAGCCTAAGACGACTAAAAATTCAAAAAACTTGCGTAAAAGAAGTTGGTGGATGCTAACAAAACATCGTAAACGTTTGAATGAGACGCGAAACAATTTCACACAGCCGTCCAATTTGATCGTCCAACTTTCGATGTGTGGAAAGCCGTTGGAAGTGAGTTTGAGAACTTTATCAATTTCTTCTAATTTATTGCCGATTTGCTAATACATGTCGAAATTTGGACGAGCAGTTGGAGTGGAGGGTTGGAAGATACTCTGAAGCCATCATAAGCTCACCTCTCGGTGACATTACAATAACATTCGCATTTCGAGCAATGTTTGACGTAGTTTTTCATGAGATTGATGAAACTGGAATTTGAATACATTTTACTGGTGAACTAGCTGGGCCCGTGGCTTTGCCCGCGTAGTCATTTTGTTTAAAAGTGGCCCATACGTGTTATTCTTGGACCAAAAGTACAATATACTACTTTTCTTCAAAATTCGTTCAGCCTTCAAATAGTTTTTTATCGATTGTTCGGCGTCTAATCATCGGATTAAGATACCAAGTACCCTAAGCTATCCAACAGTGTAAACCACATCGCAATCGATCCAGGAGTTCTTACGTGATGCGCGAACAAACATACATACAGACAAACAAACTAACGAACAGACAAACAGAAAAACACGATTTAAAAAAAAAAATAAAACTTGTTCAGTAGCTTATTTTAAGTACCCTTGACCATTATTTTTTTATCTTCATTATACAGACTTTTTCGTTCTTATTGCTTTATTGGTCGGTAAATCGGTCCCGTAGTTTTCACGTGATGCGTGAACAAACATACAGACAAACAGATAAACAGACAAACAGACAAACAAACAGACAGACACGATTTGAAAATAGTTATATTCTTGTTCAGTAGCTTATTTTAAGTACCCTTGACCATTTTTTTTTAAATGATCTTCTTTGTACAGACTTTTTCGTTCTTATTGCTTTATTATAAGTATAGATAGATCAGGCTTCAGGAAGTGACTGAATTTTTAGAATTATTCAGATCGTTTTAAAACGATCGTTTTAAGGGTCATAAAAATAATAACAATACTATTATAAATAAACTAACCTGTATCAGTACCCACAAGCAACACGACTCACAACGAAGTTCACGACCTGTGTACCGGTCCTCAATTTTACGAGACATCTATACCAATAAAATTTCCACAGAGGAAATGCTATAGATACCTATATATCTACCCACCAATAAAAGCAAAGTAAACGATGCTTGATAAGTTTGATTCCAAACCCCTAAAACAATAAAAGTGATCAAGCACCTAAACAATCTTAGTTGGCCAGAGAAGTGCCGCTCGCAGCCTCTTTCAGCCCCTCTCGGATTTCGGTCCGTTATTTCTGAGATAGGACGAATCGAGACAAGTCAGTTAGAAAGTCATTGTAGCCATTTCTTCAGTCAATAGACGCTTTTGGCCTAACGCAGATTTTAGGGCAAAAATTCAGCTTAAGAAAATAGAGTGATATATTAAGTTACTAGCTGTCTTTGCCAGTGATCATTTCTCTGGGTTATGACTACTCTATGTGCTATTCCAGGACCTGAAATACCAATACTCAAAATTCATTCAGCCGTGAAAAGGTTTTTTATCGATTATTCGGCTTCTGTTATACACGTAAGCTATTCAACAGTGAAACCGAATCAGAATCAGTGCAGTAATTTTTACATGATTCGCGAAGGCAGACAGACACGTTTGTTTTATAAAAACGTTATATTTTTGTTCAGTAACTTATTTTAAGTCCCATAGGCATATTTTTTAAATTATCTTCATTGTACAGATTTTTTGGTACTTACTGCTTTATCATAAGTATATAACTTTGTGTAATAAAATTGTGTTCATAGTTCCTGAAAGATAATAATAAAATACATTAGCATCAAAAAAAGTTTGTGTGTAAAATTACCATTTTCTTGCTGACTGTACATTTTTTCCAAAATCTGTGAATGCAGTTCAGAATATCTCAAAAAATTATGGATGGTCTCCTAGGAACGTTTTCCTGTAACTATAACGGATATGGTACCTGCCCTACTGTCCCGTCTCAAAAATCCACCCTGTATATATATATATATATATATATATGTATGTATATCCAAATACGAATGCTTTCTTGTAGTATTAAAATTCCAGGTTTATCATCAACTTTTTGTGGCTTACTATTTTTCTGTAAATCTTTAATATTTTATGGACAATTATGGTGAACGAGGATGAAATTCGTACGTGTTATTCCATGACCTGAAGTATCTATATGCCAAAGTTCATCAAAATCCGTTCAGCTGTTTAGGCGTGTAGAAGTAAAAACACAAAGTTTCGCAATTATAAAATTAGTGTGATGTGATTCATAATTTAAATTTAGGTAGGTAATAAAGATCCATACCTACTTAAACCGTTGTAAGCGATACATCACACTTCGACACATTGTTCGATTGGACGTGTGCGATCAGTCAACACAAATTGGCTGTGTTATCATAAGCGTTCAAATCAATATGTGCCAAAGAAAAAAAATGAAGAAAATAATTATTTTATTTTTGATAATGGAATTGATTGTCATTTTTAGGGTTCCATAATCAAAAAAGGAACGCTTGTAGTTTCGTCAAATCTGTCTTACCATAGCCATTTTATTCAGAACCTTTACACTACAAAGTTGAAAGGCGACTTTACTCTAGCAAAGCAGCTACAAGTGAAACAAACATAAAAGAAAAGCGACACTAGGCACAATGTGCACATTTTTTGTGCACATTGAAGTCCTCTATCCCTTTATTAAGGTTTGATCAGTAGCCGCAACTTTTCGGTTTTTTAACTTTAAGCTATTCCACACAATACCACACCAAACACATGTTGTAGACGCTACATACTCGTAGATGTACAAAAACTTTTTGGGGCATACATAAAAAGTGAAGACGAAAAATATTTTTTGGACAATATCGAGTGTCCGTGGCGGGCGGGAAAGCTAGGAATGTATATTATGCCCGCAAACTCTGTACAAATTACATAGTTAGAGACATAATCCAACCGTATAAACAACTTTGTTGGCGTATCACGTAAAAACTACTGGACCGATTGCAATGCAGTTTGTTGGGTAGCTTAGGGTCCTACCTACGGAACCCCACGTCTATGCATGTCCAACACGCACTTGGCTGGTGTGTTAAAGAAAGGGCGTTAGCGTCATGTAGACATGAAGATTTTCCACAGACAAAAACAATGTTTACCAGTACAATTTGCACGATAAGAAATAAGATTTATGAAAATTTCTTTAAGGTGTTAGAAAAAATTCGATGTTCTTATAAATTTTTCAAATTATAAAACAAGAAAGTAGCGCTGAAATCCAAAAAAATGTGTCAAAATAGCAAAATTCAAATCATTAACAATTTAAAATGTATTTTGTTTCTTAGTTTTCGAAAAACTGATAACTAGCCTTTTAATAACGTGTTACGAACAAAAAAGTACCTACATTCAAATTTTTGACAATTTAACCTTTGTAAAATAATCATCTAAATCTGTCAAGCAATTTCGAATAATTATTGTTAAGAGGTAGTATTTAACTGCCAATCAAAAAATCTACAATGTGTAAAAATAAGAACCTTCAAAAATACGGATTGCACGGCAAAATACCTCCAAATTTTATTATCTAAGCAAGGATTTAAGTTCTTGACGCATCGCTATTTGTCTAAAAGCGCAGCTTTTTTTCTGAACGCTAATCAAATCTCCATTTAAACCTACCTAGTTTTATACCGCAATGCGTTTTAACCGCAAATCAAGTTCATTTGATGTGGCATCAGTATTTTTGATAAGAAAAACATATTTTTGTTGTAAAAGTTATTTAATGGATAAATTATTGATGGGTGATAAGTTTTTTAATGTGCAATTAAAAATAAATCATTATTAAGTAATAAGCTAAATAAAGCAGTCTTTTTACCAACGAGCTTTAAATCTGTTTAAAAAGCTCCAATGTTAAATCATCCTGCGACCTTACTCAAGGCGCACAAGTATTACAAAAAATGTGACGTCACAAAATTTGGATTCGCGAAATTGAAATGCAAACTATGTTAGTCGCATTCCGGCGATGATTAGGCGGTGGGCGGCGCTGGGCGGCGCCGTGCTTGCGGTATATAAGTGAACGCTTGGGCGGGCGGGCGGCACAACACTTGTTGCGGTCAGTGGTGCCTGTCAGTCGTCAGTGGTGACAACTTCACACGATCAGGTAAGTGCTAGCTGATAAGGTCCCAAGTGATACTGGAACTGTCAAATTGTGACCCGGAAGCAGTATGATTTTATCCCGATTTTTGGCCGCATTGTTTTTTTATTGCAAAGAACATGTAGTTTTATTTGTAAAAATAGTTTTTGTGTGATTTTTAATGAATTTTGATGCAAGTATTAAAACGGAACGGAATATAAAAAATATATTCCAAATGTAATCCAGTGATAAAATTAAAACCATATAAGCTAATCCTTTTTTTCCTTATCCTATAGTTTAATTTAAACCAAATATAACTGTTTTGTTTACAAATGACAAATATTGACCTGCACAATTAAATAAGCTTCGTATAATTATTTAAAAAAGTACAGAAAGGTCACTTATTTACCCGTTACTAAAAATACAAATGT
Organism: Alsophila aescularia; assembly: GCA_946251855.1. Taxonomy (NCBI): domain Eukaryota; kingdom Metazoa; phylum Arthropoda; class Insecta; order Lepidoptera; family Geometridae; genus Alsophila; species Alsophila aescularia. The sequence goes on along the minus strand of OX276380.1, from coordinate 7,188,927 downwards.
ACAATAACAGCAATGGAAGTTATAACGAAATGAAAAATTAGGAAAAGCCAACTTAAGGCACTTCTGGACTCAAAGGGAACAAATGACAAATTACTCCTTTAAAAAGTTTAGCTGCCTGGAATCCTCTTATGTTTTTTGTCTGTTGTTAAAACACTCAAAGCCAGTTTTATTTTGTCAGTTTTAGCAATTTTTAATAAGGAAGATTAAATCAAGATATTATTTAACTGCTCGCGAGTGTATTTTTGTATCAACAGTCAAAACCACATACAAAGAAAATTTAAATCGATTTGAAAAAAATATACAGATTTGCGTGAAAGTTACGCCGTGCGTAACATTATTCGCATTTTTTCTTATTCGAAACAATAATACCTAGTTAATTACTATCACAAAATAATATTCGTAATGAATATTAATTAGGACATACATTCCAATTGTAACCTAAGTGCCATATTCTTACTGGATTTTGCTTTAATACCTAAAAACAAAATTAAAAATAATGGGTCTTATCGCACAGAGCGATCTTTTCTGTGTATGTGTTCCAGACAACCGTGCACGGAAAAGAATAACAGAGGTAATAGGGACGGCGGTTTTCTAACAATAAATATATACATAAACCATAAATAAGCACATAATATTACAAAATAATAATTAAATTAATTGTGAAAACAAAATAGAAAATTGGAATAACAGATATAAACCTAGCAGATACATACAATTATATAAAAATAATATACATACATACTTACATACTACTATAATATACATATAAATACATACCTACATAAATAATAATAAAAAGGATTTTGTCAGACGAAACATCGTCTAGGAATACACAAACGTAGAGAAGGTAAGTTTTCGTGATGATTTGAGCTTTTCACGTCATCATTCACATGTTGGTGTAGTTTCTGCTGATTAGTAAAACTAAAAAATCTCCAAAATATAATGAATCAGAATCTAACCTAAATTTTGATGCTTAGGTACATTTACACTCTCTTTTCTCATTTAACCTAAGGATAAATCTGAATTACCTGAAATGCCCAATAGTGAATCAATACCGTAACCTTAACTTATCTATACAAAATCAAACAAAATACCTCCTTCCTGATAGATTACGATTACATTAACCTGATATGCCCCACTTGATCTGAAACGACCAGAGATCACGACTAATTCTTTTCCCAAAAAGGTCATCATGAGGACAAGTCGTCACATTAACAATAATAATGGGGAACTCTCACAAAGGTGTTGAGAATAATTGCCTCCGCCCGACACAATGCGAGGAATAAACGCTTCTCTTTGCATATAAAAGGGTTAAAGAATGTGCTAAGGCCACGTAATTCTAAATAGAGTGCTTACAGTGCATAATGGGTTCAGGAAAGATTGGTTTTTGTTATTGGAAATCTTTTCAAAATGACGACTAGTTTTGAGAGAAGTTTTATGTGATGTCAAAGCATCCCAAAGCGACAGAAAATCGTTGCCAAGCCAAAAACCGGACTAGATTGGATCTTAGCTTGCCATCATGCGAGTTGTATTCAAATGCAAGTTCATATACCTAGGATGGATTTACCAATAAACAAGACATAACCAGTCATGACCTAGGAATACATGGGTATACCAGTCATTACCTACAGAGCTGAAACGTGGACACTCACGGTCAAACTAGTCCACAAATTGCTCAGCGAGCTATGGAGAGAGAGCTATGCTGGAAGACAGGATTTGTAATGAAGATATCCGACAGAGACTCAAGGTCGCAGTGGCCTGGACACATTTTCCGAAGAACCAATAACCGTTGGGGTAGACTTATTCTCAAGTGGAGACCACGTTTAGGCAAACGTAGCGTAAGACGCTCTGTGGCCAGGTGGAGTGACAACCTGCGAAAAGTGTCTGGAAGAAAATGGATGACGAGAGACCAAGCTCAGTGGCGTGAATTAAGAGAGGCCTACGTCCAGCAGTGGACAGATATAGGCTGTTGATGAAGACATAGTCAAAAGTGCCAAAAACCCGACTGCGAACAACATTAAAATGAGACAAAAATTTAAGTGAGAATGGTTGCTAACCAAATTTAAATCGTTGTAAATCCTAAATGGTAATTTAAAATGAAAAATGATAAGAGAAACGTATAGATGATGTTCAAATACCTATATAATTTTACCCTACTTGACATAGTTCGTTGACGTAATATTTTTTCTTTTTCACAATATGTCGTCTGGTTGTCGCCATATTGAATTTTGATTACTTTCATGTCTTTAATGACACTTGCAAGATTAAGACAAATCGATTAACGTAAGAATCATCGAAATCGGCCCACGCGTTTGGTCTCTAGATCGCCACAAAGGAACAGACATACATACATACATACATACATACATACATACATATATACATATACAGGCTGTCCCGTAATGAGTGGATAATCCTGCAGTTACTTGTGGAGAGGACTTTTGGAATATTAAGTTTGAGCATCTGTGGTGAAAAAAAAAACGTATGAGACCCTGGGTGACCTACTACTGTAAAAACATGTCTACTTCAAGAGGGTTCTATACTGGTATTTATCTTTTTTCTGTTCATCCTTGCCCCCCTCTACAAGTACCTGCAGGATTATCCATGTATTACGGGACACCCTCAATATATTGATAGATTTACTTCTTATAGCATTAACAGATCTTATAATGTAAGTTTTTATTAAAAACTTTTTGCTCTGTTTTTTCGGAGATTAGGTGGGTGGGGGGAGGGGGGTTTATATTAAACGAATTGATATGTACGGTACAGTTTGCTATAATATTATTTGTTATTTTATCATTTGTCCTCCAAAACCCACATATCCAAATTTCATTTACTTACGTTACAGCTCCGTGTTTGGGTCACATAAATTCATATGTACCAAATTTCTACTTAATCGGTCCAGTAGATCGGATCAAATAGGTGTACCTACCGGGAAGCGTGACTTTCAAACATTAAAAGATTCATCTAATTCGGTTGAGAAATCCCGGAGATATGGATTGAAATACCAAAAAAATACCAATTATTGTTCTGATGATTAACACAATACTCGTACAGGTTAAAAAGCTGATAGCTGAACGTCAAATTCTATTCAATCGATTATCAATAATTGGTTTTTATTTTTCATTTCTTCAATTTGATGTGGGAATGAACGCTTTACAATAATAAGAAAAACCAGGCAATTAAAATTTAAAGAGCATTTATCATGAAAGGCAATACGTAATTATTCTTTCATCGAACTCGATATTTGAAGTAATCGAAAAGTTGAATCATTAATGTACCAGAGAAAATTGGTTACGCTTACTGTACGGTCCTCGAAACTATTCATTATTTTTATATTCATAATTATCAGAGATTTTCGATTAAGTATCCTATTTCCAATTTGTGGTTAAACAGTTGTTTAAACAACTTGTTTAGAACACATAACAAGGCTAAAACTTTACAGACTGTTGAAAAAGTAGCGCTGTCATTTTGTCGTTAGTTTTACATTACGCACTAGCTGTGCCCTCGGCTTTGCCCGCGTGGTAATTTTTCTGGGATAAAAATATCTTAGATGTTATTTCAGGGCCAAAATTAACTATAAGGTCCAATAGAACAAATTTCGTTTAGTCGTCAAATAGTTTTTTATCGATTGCTCAACTGAGCTGATAAAAATCTAATCATCGGATTGAGATATCAAGTACACCAGGTTTTAAGTCAAACCTTAAGCTATTATTCAGTGAAAACCGCACCGTCTAACAGACAGACAGATAGACAGACACCAATAAAAAAAAACTTGTTCATTGCCTTATTAATCGACTTCAGAAAAGGAGACGGTTATTATGTTCGGCTGTATGTTTTTTTTTTTTAATTTACCTAAACCATATTTTTTAAATTATCTTCATTGTGGAGATTTTTTGTTACCTACTGCTTTATTGTAAGTATATCTATATACATTTATTTTCTTTTAAGTTGGATTTTGTAGTTATCACAAAGTGATAGCCAAATCTCCGGCTCAGACTTCACAAGTGACATAACCTCAAAAAGATAGGTTTGTTCTTGGAATCCAGAACGCTACCCAAATATAATGTCGCTTCAAAGCTTTCGTACTGAAAACCATTCAAAGTTCCAACAATAAACGTTAACTGAACTTGAATTACTTTCGATGTGAATAAAGTTAACGATAATATCATAATTATTACATTTATAGCTAGAAATGGGACAGCATGTCGAAACTTGAACTCAGATATCTGCCGGATTTACAGAAATTTGTTAACCATGTCAAACTATTGTTACTCTGTAGGATACATGCCTACTTGTTGTTGCTAAATATTATAGTTATTTATATGCCGTCATATTAACATGTTTGAAGGGTCTTCACGTGTTAAACCTACGTTACAATAGTGCCACTTTTGACATTGAAATTAATTAATTAACACGACCACGCTCTGAGAGTAAGAAAATTACGTACGACCTACTTAGAACCTAAGTAAAATAAGAATGCAGGAAACCTTTGAAAGAGGTATACCTAATACAAAAGTTCAACAGGAAATGCTTGCTAATTAATTAGCGGAAGTACTTTTCCGTGTCTGGGGCGTTGGGAGACTATATTTTATCGTGGTTTCCGACTCCCCAGACATAGAGAATCCTAGTTGTCAGCATCCCAGGATGACTTTGAGCGCACATACTAGGTAGTGATACTACTTATGTTGAGCGTAATTATTACGCATATATTATATATATATATATATATATATATATATATATATATTATATATTATATATATATATATTTATTATATATATATATATATATATATATATATATATATATATATATATATATATATGTATGTATATTTATATATAAACTAGTGTTCCCAGGAAGGAACGAAATCAAACGGTCGCGGGTTTGAATCCTGCAAGGTGCAATCATTTGTGTGATGAGCAGAAATGTTTGTTTCTGAGTCATGGATGTGATATTCGTATTTATGTATGTTTATCCGTTATCTAGTGCCCATATTACAGGGTATCCTAGTTTGGGGCTAGGTAATTGGTGTGGAATTGTCCCAAATATATTTATATTTATTTATGTTTATATTTATGTAAACATATTATGTATGTATGTTTGTATGTGAGTTTCTTTATTCCTCCATAACTTTTAAATACCTGAACAGATTTAGGCGTATGGGGTATTGTTAGAATCCTTACATCCCTCCGAGTAACATAGGCTACTTTTTTTTTTAAAAACATTCATTATGACGGCTGTATGGCACAATTTGAAAACACAAAAAAAAACACTTCGTAATTTACAATATAGGTATCAAATTGAAGATCTTGATAAGCACATTCCAACAGTATATGAAATATGGGCTAAAGCTCTATTTTAAAGGGCAGGCGTGTTTTTTTTAGCTTCTTTAGATGTTTTTTGCTGGCAATTTTTTTTTCCCTTTTTTTATTGTTTTATCACCGTTTTGTGAGCTACAAAACTAGTAGAACTGCTTGAAATTTTAGTTGCAAGAGTCCAGGACAAAATACATACGAGTATTTACATCGATACATACATAAAATCTTTAAAAAACATTCTCACGTTAAAATAAAAAAGGACAAGTAGACAATATAAAAAATGATATAAGTGAACTCGCGTGGAGAACGTCCCGTACGATGAATATAATTATATTACAATATTGAGAGATTTTCCTTGATATTTTAAGACCATAGACCTCTTATAGGTTTCCCGTTATCTATAACTAAAGAACCATTTTCTGTGTATTTTTCTCAAAATTGTATGCTCTATATTTTAGGAGATGAGGAGAGGCCCCCATATTCAAAATTCATCGTTACTCGTCCGTGCTTGGGTCACAGAAATTCTTATGTGTACCTAATCCATCATGTAGATTCGGAGCAAATTGGCTGTGACAGACGGACAGACAGATACACGAGAGATCCTATAGGAGTTCCTTTGTTCATTCGGACGTACGGACTCCATAAAATAATTTAACAATGCACGTATTGCATGTATTAAATATGGAGTTATTTATCCGTTAAAAATAGCAGCAAGTGAGCGAATACCTCATAAATCAGGCTTGAATGGACAGCGTAGTTTAAAAAAAAACGAAATTTGAGTAATAACAGAAACAGAAATGCATAACTGAACTTAATGCTCTATTTTTTGATAGATTATTTCTACTATCATATACAGATTTTTGAATTAATTCCCTTGTCGATTTAGTAATTGTGAGTAGGTTTTCGAACAAGCCCGTCTTCTATTAAGCATGTATTTCCTGCATTCTGAATCGTTATTTCCTCGCAATCGATGTTGCAGACCCGATGTAGAGAGCCTGACGAAATGAATGTCAGATGCTTACTTTTTACCTTACTTTACCGTGCCTTATCCAGGGATAAGGCACGGTAAATTATATAGTCCTTAGGACTATAGGATAAGGTGTCTATCGAAATATAATTATGATCTTATTGCGTTGGATCTTTAGAAATACAGTTTACTGTAAAACAGCGTATACTTTTATAACAACCAAGGTTTTTCAAGCAGTTATTTAAAGTATAGCGTTATAACAACCAAGGTTTTTCGAGCAGTTATTTAAAGTATAGCGTTATAATAACCAATGTGTTAACCAGTGTTTTTTTGTTAAAACATTGTGTTTTTTTGTGTGTGTTAAGATTTTTTTGGGTTCTATTGTGTGCCAATAATATCAGAACACTGCTTCGCAATTTATCAAGGCCAGCACCTTATCTGAGACAAAGATTGCGTTGATCCACATGAACTTCAACGGAAATCCTGCCACCTGACATATCTAGGCTAAAAGCATGGGTTTTAAGTGAATGCTGTTCCACATTGCAGTGCACAATTATTTGCAATCAACGATCACAATAACCGCTACAAAAGGTCTAAAAGATACTTTTTTCACACTTGCTCTAACATCATTGAATAAGATTCGATCGTTGCGAGCCCGACATAATTTTTTACGACAGCCGCCAGCTTTGAGTCTCATTAATGACTGCAAGTGCTTTTTACGGCCTAACTCCAGCTGGTAACTAATAAAGTTCGTCAAGTGTGAAGCATGAAACTATAAAACTAAAAGACTGAGAAAGGGAGCTTACTGGCAAAGTTTTGGAAGAAAGGTGAGTTCAGGCTAGCAGCAGTGTGTCGAGTGCTGCCAGAAGTTATTGTTATGCGGATAAGAAAAGCAAACATTGCACATTTTTTTTCTTAATATAAGATTAATCTTATTCAAATTTATTTTATTTCATGAAATATACTTAAAGATTCAAAATAAAAAGTACGTATAAGTAAAAGACTCGCAATTTAGTGTTCACCGAATCTACACTAAGCTGAGCTTATGTTGAGGTTTCTGTATTACGTTCGATCGTATAATAGAAATTATAGGTACTAACGTTAACAAAGTAAGTACATGAAATGTACGTTATTATTTTAAGAAAGATAGAAAAAACATGAAAAAATTGGAATGAGGACTAAGCTGAATTTTTATGATATAACTTTTAAGAAATTTTCTGTATCTTCATAACTTAAACAAGCTAACCATTTAATTAATGTTCTCTTGGACTCCGGATTATTAAATATTACAAAAGTGTTAATAGTTTTGTTTATTCTAATGAACATATTGATACAGATTGCACTATGGAGAGTGTGCACAAGAACTGCACAACCTGATTCCCCCATCACCTTTCCATCACCGTACGACTAGACGATCAGCAAAGCGCCACCCTTTCATGGTTGAAATACCTCGCACAAGAACGAAGCGTTATGCTTCTTCATTTATTATAAGAATTGCAAAGGAGTGGAATGCCCTGCCCTCGTCAGTGTTTCCAGTAAATTATAACCCCGGTGTGTTCAAGTCAAGAGTGAATAGGTATCTACTAGGCAAGCGTGCTACACCTTTGTTGTATTCCTGTATTTTGAGTGTTTTAGCTATTTAAATTTAAATTGCTTTTTAATTCAACTTCCAATCGTTTACAATATTATAATTAAAATATCGAAAGAAAAGAAACCAAAATACTTTACAAATATCTTCATTAGCACAGCGCAAGAAATTATCTTTCTTTTTTTTTTAATATTTCCTTTGATCAATGTAATTCGTCGGTTCTGGAACAATGCAACCGAAACGTCGGCAAAGATTTATGCTTTAATAAGATGTTATTGTCAGAGGTAACATTCCTTTAGATTTTAATTGGTTTTATTCGTTTAGGACTTAAACCGCTAATGTTAATGCTTTGATTGAGATAAATCAATTTTCTGTGCCCACAATTTAAATAAATTCACTGCTTTTGTCCATGTCTCTAATAAAAGCGTTAATAAAAGCGTTCGGTGGGTTTTGCCCTTTTGGTTATACATTTATTTCATCATGAGGTACTACGGCAATCACGACGGGAACTCGTATGTTTGTATAAGAAGATTGGCTAGCACACTCAAGGATTCTCAGAGACATCTCACGGTTACGAACGAGTCGTTTTCCTGACTCCTTTCTCAAGCTAAGGCTGAACGCTCTTCCAAGGTTGTTTGAAGACTTTTCACAAGTCTAGAGTTCTCGTGGGCCAGTGTGCTCCACGGTACACCAAATCTTAGGTATACATCAGGTGGGTTGTATTCAAATGCAAGTCAATTAAGCATCAGCGAATAAAAAATCACGATTTTATATTAGTCTGATCTATGCTCTGTTTGATGGGGAGAGTAGTGTGAGGACTGGTGCCTAGTACCTCCCAAATTACTTTGTAGCTTTTAGCTGTTTGGTGAGGAGAGTAGTGTGAGGACTGGTGCCTAGTACCTACCAAATTAATTTGTAGCTTTTAGCTGTTTGATGAGGAGAGTAGTGTGAGGACTGGTGCCTAGTCTTCTATTAGCTATACAGATACTTAGATGATTTAATTTTGAATTTAGCATGTTTTAAAATATTTGCACGTTGCAATGCAGCAAAATGTTTCTGGAACTGTATAATAATAACTATTTTATCTGTTATATTACCAAAATTTTATGCAAATAAATATTATTCTTATTCTTCTTATTCTTATTCTAGTACCTACCAAATTACTTTGTAGCTTTTAGCTGTTTGGTGAGGAGAGTAGTGTGAGGACTGGAGCCTAGTACCTACCAAATTACTTTGTAGCTTTTAGCTGTTTGATGAGGAGAGTAGTGTGAGAACTGGTGCCTATTACCTACCAAATTACTTTGTAGCTTTTAGTACACCATCTGCATTATTGTTGTTTCGTTATAATAAAACCAATTTGCTTAGAATATTTTTATTTTTAATATCTTGGCAGCGTATTAATAATCAGTATTTTCCAATTACTGTGCCCCAAATATGCAGTGGTCTTTATGTGCTTTTATAGATATTTCTAGACTAGGCTATACCTGAACCGCCATTAACTCTCATTAATTTTCCTGACAGTATTTTTATGACTTACGTATTCTACTTGGGCGAGACCTTTTTTTTATTTTTTTCTTCCTTTCTTTAATACAGAGAGTATTTCGTAGTCTCTGTCTCTGTTATTGGGAGCTATCTGGTGGATCATAATCGTCAATTAACGCTAATCAAAAATTTAATCGCATTGTTTTGTTTGGATGTTGACAACATAAAGCAAGATTAGGGTAAAATTAACTATTATGAGTGCGGCAGTATAAATCTTTTTTCTATATGTGTATAGTAATTATTGACTTGAAGTTATTATTTTGCATGATCTGTAATGTGCAGGTGTAGTTTGTACACCGGGTTGAAGTAATTATTATGTTTGTTTTATTTAATAGTATTAATCGAACACCAGCTTTCGTTTTACATTGCGTTATTTTTTAGTAAATTAGGTTATATGAAGTCACAATAGACTAATTCTGTTACAAGTTACCTCTTTATGTTACAGAATAAGTTTAAGTTTCCGAGCTTTTTTGTTTCAAGTTTCTAGCTTTCGTGAACGGTTCGTTGAATTTCAAAGCTGCTCTACTATTTGTTTTGTATAATATAAAAAAACGGGCTGTTACCTTAAAATTACTTCCTAAAACATTTCACTCGTAACAACCTACAAGCCATGACTGGTTCACAGGTAGCCCTAATGCCGCCAGCCCACTACCAATTGGTAGCGTACCCAACATGCTGGCGGCATTGCCCCGTTAACTTGCAATGCAAATTTGATGAGCCAAATAAATACCAGCATTTAGGGCTCGGGTCGCACCGACCAGGCGCTCAGATATGTTATTCTTTTACAATATATATGGTATAATTATTTTTCAAGACCTCAAACATAAGGTTACACGAATCTAGGTACCACACTGTTTTATCAATTTTACCCGACTAAGGAGGGTTATGTGTTTGGGTTGTATGTATTGCTGCCATATTGTATTTACGATGGAATAAAAAATCACTAAAACCTATCGAGTGAGGTATCAACATGAAGGGCTTTATAATACCAAAAATATATAATGGTTTAACCTAAACAGTAGCAATTGTATTTTAAGGTTCTTACAAAATTTTAAATTTTAGGTTATTCAAGTTATACTTTACCACTACCTCGCAAAAGTCCAATGTTGCCACTACAAAAAATGTACTAATGTAATGTATGTATGTGTGTTTTAACTATAAAGTAAAATATGTAAGTGAATAGGAAAAATTAAATATATTTACTATTAGTTTTCCCGCCCGCGACTTCGTACGCGCGGACTACTGTTTATCGTGAAAAAAAGCATCCTATTTTCTTCTAGGATATTAAAAACCAATGCAAAAGTAGGTATAGCACCACCAATGCTCTTGATGTTTTTTGACAGACTTGTTATTTCGTTTCCATGGCAACCACTGACCATTCTGTGATGGCAAACGTTCCTTACAGTGAGTTATCAACATTTTCCAGTTTTCCCATGGAAGCTAACAATTTTCCAGGATAAAAGTATTTCATTTTTTATTCTAGGACTTAAGCTATCTCCATTCTAAATTTCATCGAAATCCGTCCAGCCGTTATCGCGTGAAAGCTCCCCAAACAAACAGACAACGTTTCACTTTTATATACTGGTATGGATTACTTTTGCAGCTCATGTGAGCTCGCATCGCATTGCGTCCGTCCGCTATCGCGGCTGAAACACAAAAACCCGACGTAGCATATGAGTTGTTTAAAATTTTATTGAATAGACACACACAGTATAGTCACACAGTCGGGTTTTTGTATTTTCATAATATTTTTGACTTGTTCACATATAACAAAACAGGTTTTCACGTACGTAAATGAATTGATGGCACAAAACCACGAAGATGTTTTTTTACTGTTACATAACCGAATTATTCCTATAGTTTCTGAAATGTTAACAAAACATTTGTGTTGGTCTAACGAGCGAAAAACTGCCCACTCGATCACTTGTTATTAATAAATAGTTGTTAACTTTCGGTCTCCGTATTTCATAGCTTTTGTTTTTGCACGTTATTTTTTTGCTACGAAACAAAGGATTCAATCTATTTTATTAAGGTTTTTCAGCCACTCAAACTATAAGGTACGCTTGCATATCATGTATTTCTCTTACATGTTTCAACCATATGCTTCAGAGCATGGCACGTGTCAATTTCCTGTCCTCTACATTAACCAATCCGTAATATATAGTTCGGCAGCTTACCGAACATGCTGGCGGTATTACTTCGTTGAACTGCTATTATAAATGCCAAATAAGTACACGTGTCACGGCCTTTCTTCTTCCAGTAGTGCTAGTCGAGTATCACGTCACGTCAGTAGCCCTTTGCAATCTCCGGGCTTTTACCTGCGCCAGTGTTGCAGCTTTTCTTGTGTCAAATGAAGGATGTACTTCGATATTTTGGAAATGTTATGTTAGTTTTTAAGTTATAACCCCTGAACTCGAAAATACAGGGATGTTATAAGTTTAGGCTGTGTATCCGTGTATTTGTTTGTGGCATCATAGCTCCCAAAAGAATGAAAGATTTTTATGCGTTTTTTCGGTTTGAATCCTAATATTATCGAGATGGTTCTAATCTATATTAGGGGGGGGAGGCAGGTGAGGATCGTATCTCCCAAACGAGCGGATCAATTTAAATGCGTTTTTTTCTGTATGAAGCTGATGTGCTCGAGATGGTTCTTAGCTATTTCGGGAAGGGTCGGGATCATAGCTCCCAAAGAATGGACTATAAAGGGGGTGGGGGTTCGTGGGTTGTATACATTTTTAATTTGTGCTTGTAATTGAATATTAGTTATAGGATTTTTCTAAAGTAGGTACCTTTTGACTGTAAGACAAATCTCGACATGTCTGTTAATCTTCATTGCTTAAAATTGACTACCAGCCAATTTCTTTGAGCTAAGTTCTACACTTTATCCTCCTTAAGTCTATGATCCTCACATATTCTACTTAATACTAAATGTGATAGATTAGGGTAAACACCACCACTTTCCATGAATTAAATGTCAAGCTCTGCAAATACGCTGTTTTGACTTTTAAAATAAACATCTAACATTTTGAGTTCACTTCCAAAATACCCAAGATTATGTTGATAATAGTAACCGTGGGTGTAAACAGGTTATTTTAATTTACAAAGGGATTTTGGCGACATGCCTCGCGGTGGGTTTGACAAAGTACCTACTGGAATTTCGGGTCTGTTGTTGTTATACTACATATGTGCCGTTCGAATAACTATTATCTCAGCAATTTGTCTGGAGGACAGGATCCTCTTTCAATCTGTTTCAATTCATAGGATGTCTTAAAGATTTTGGAATAGTAATCGTGGTAGAAAATATCATATTGACCTACCAGAGCGAGCGTGGCCCACGCATTTTCATTTAAATTTAATTATTCACACTATTTGAAAAAATCTTCATCGTTTTATTTAGTTCAAGTAATTATGTTTAGTACCAAATACTTATTTTGCTGACAATCATAACATACAGTTGTAATCCTTGTTTCGCCGGACATGGATCAAATTAGAATCTTTGGATATAAGGATAAACACAAGTTCAACTATAGTACTAAAAAATGATAAGACGAGAGCCTTTTTGCCGGATAATATTTAAAATGCTTAAGGATAAAAACCACGGTAATTGGGTTGTCTCACTTCCTTGACCATTAGAATTTTTGTGATTACGTCATGAGCAGGACTATAAGGTGATGATAAACAACACACCCGGCATTAACAATTCCAGCGCCACCTAGGACTTCTAAATTAAAAACACGTCGCACCGCAAAGTATTGTCACCAGTGCTCGATAGTCGTCAATCATAATTATTTATCTTCTACTAGCGACCCGCGCCGGCTTCGCACAGGTGTAATTTAGAAGAAAAAAAGAGGTGAAAAATGTAGTTCTCGCACACTCGATCTTCACTCCGCTTAAAGGAAAAATAGTTTTTAGACATTTTTGCCAAATACCTACTGTCTTTGGTTTCACATTTTTTTAAATTGGACCCATACTTCAAAGAGAATATAAATCCATACTCAAAAGAAGATACGGGGATATCGCGCCTTTTTTTTGTCTTCTGCCTATGGTGGCCAGTTCAGTTTTCAAATAAACTCTCTTTACAATGCCCGTATCTATGCGAATTTTCCTAGGAAACTTTAACGTTCAAAATTCAAAAAGCTCTCATTCGGCTTGATTTCTTCCGACATCTTGAACAATTATCGTCATATTTCAACATATTAAAACAAAACCATATCAAACTATACGTATATCCCTTACTCTTGAATCACTCTATCTATTGAAGGAAACAGCGTTAAAATCCGTTGCGTAAAAGATTTACAGAGGGCGGGATACGATTTTGTTTTATACTATGTATTGATTTTTATCTATAAAACAGTACCGTGGCATACCTACTTATGACAAACGCACTGCCTAAACCGGCGGACCTAGAGATTTGAAATTTGGAGGAAATATCCTTGAGTATCCTAGAGTTGCACTAAGGATTATTTTTTTGAAATTCCATCTATAAAGGGTGAGCCCCACTCACCCTTTCTAGCAAAAAGCTTTTTACCCTGGCAAAGTTTTCGACATTTAAAATATAAGTTCTGGTCTGATGTTTAAATAATACAGGACTCTAATGTTGGAACAGAAAATACCTACATTTAATATACATATTTAATATTAAATAATAACTTCAGCTCGACTACAAACAAAGTAACAGTTCTGAATATATTCTGTTACAAACCAAAGAGAAAAATAATATATCTATACATATACAGACCTTGGAATATTGACGGAATATTGGAATATGTCGTTGTCAATGACACTTCAATTTTTCAAACATAATCTGCTGAAAGTCAAGTGTCGTTATTTGTGCGTGATAAAAAAAATGTCAGCAGTGAAACAATTGTCAAAAACACTTTAATATTAATAATTTAATGTCGTATATTGACCCAAGGAGGCTGAATTACGCTTACTGGCGTTGTGTTGACCTACCAATTTGCCTTCTCATTTTTGTGATGCGCCTTCTTTTGTAGAATTTTCATTCGGACGCGGTGGACTGTAAAGCCAGCAAAGAGTCTTGATTGCAGTGAGACTTATTGCTTACCTTCATTTATATTTCAAACTTGAGTCTTGGGAATACGAACGTGTCTGATTATATGGTCTTTACTTGGGAGGGAAAAAATAAAAGAACAGATTATAAAAAAGTTTAAATATATACATTTTTCGGACCAACGTCAATCATGGTGCAGGCCCGATGATCGAATCCGGTGAAAATCGTAAATTGCACATATATTATCTAAGGTCATCTAGGAACTTTCACATATTTTGCTTACGTTAAAACCGAATTAAAACCACAGTTTCTCTTACATTACAACCATAGTAAATTATATAAGATACTAGTTTCCAAAAGCAAAAAATAAAATGCAAAAGTAGGTATAGCACCACTCTTGATGTTATTTGACAGACTTGTTATTTTGTTTCCATGGCAACCACAGACCATTCTGTAATGGCAACCGTTACTTACAGTGAGTAATCAACATTTTCCAGTTTTCCCATGGAAACTTACAATTTTCCAGGATAAAAAGTATCCTATGTTTATTCCAGGGTATATCCTATCTCCATTCTAAATTTCATCAAAATCCGTCCAGCCGTTATCGCGTGAAAGCTCCCCAAACAAACAAACAGACAAACAGACAACGTTTCATTTTTATATATTGGTATGGATAGTATTCAATTTTATTTGTTGACCATAACAGTAGTAATTTAATAAATTGATCTGCTCCAGTATTCATCCCGTAGGTTAGTTGTCAAATAGAAACTCACTATACTAATATGTGGTAGGTACCTATACTGTAATTGTATTAGGGGTACAATTTAGAACCTATTTCATTGAATCAGACAGGTAACAAACTCAATTAGTTTGTACTTATGTCTGTTGAAATGAAAATTGTTCTCAAACGTAATTTAGCATGCGTCCTTATTGCGCCACCCACATCATCAAGTTTAGGTCACGGGGTAGTTACCCCGTGACCGTGATATGTGTAATTGTTGAGACGTTTATCAGCAGAGTACCGCAACAAACCAATTTATTCTCTCGCAACAAATATTAGTTACGAGTATGGAGTAAAGATGTTACACTTCAATAAGTGCGGTACAAGAAATCTTAAAAGTTAAAGGGTCTGTAAAATAAGGGTTCCAAGAATAATACTAGTTGTTAGGCACGTACTATCGTCAGCCACATGAGACCGAGTCGTCAGCCACATGAGACCGGTCGTCAGCCACATGAGACCGAGTCATTAGCCACATGAGACCGAGTCGTCAGCCACATGAGACCGAGCCATCAGCTACATGACATCGAGTCGTCAGCCACATAAGACCGAGTCGTCAGACACCGATCAAACTGGCATAATACAGCAGAACATCCATCCAGTACAACTGCTAAAAGCCACGCCCAGGGCCCTATTTCATAAAACTATAGTAGACTGACAAGTGTCAATCGACAAATGTCAGTGAAACTACCGAAATGCGTTTCATAAAAACCCGACAATTCATTCAATGAATTGTCAAAATATTACTAAATGTGTTTCATAAAACAATAGTAGTGACCGGCAGTCAACCGACAATTGTCTAAATGTCAATAGAAAAACGTTTTATGAAACGGCGGTTGGTTACAAATTACCACGATTTGTAGAATTGTCGTGACAATTGTGACAGCCGAAGCTTTACCCATCACATTACTATGACTGGCATTGTGAAATGCATTATGACTGACAAACAATCTGACAATCATCAGTCGTGTCGTGATTGTTTGTTATATGAAACGCAAGTTTGGCGTATTTGACTGACATTTGTAGTTTTATTATGATTTGTCGCTTTATGAAATAGGGCGCAGGGCTCTCCGAGGTAATCTCCACTTTGTTTTTGTTTTATGTCTAATACGGCACAAGTTATATATCAGTTCTTCATCAGTTCAGTTATATATCAGTTCTTCATCAGTTCAGTTATCAATAAATTATACTTAGTACTGATGAATGACAAGGTTTCATGTCAAGGACCAGTAAAACTAATTGGCACTGGTAACTATGACTGGTATTTATGGCTTGTAACAATTTGCTCTTGCTTCCAATTTGACCAGCAGAACTTAGACATAGACATAGCTTTATTTATGGCAAAAAACAAGTACACAAAATAAAAACATTGAAGAAATAAGTTAGTACCTAAGTAGTTACTTAAGTTTTTTGCCATAAGCCGGCCCCAACTCAGCATAATGCTGGTTAATAACAACCAGCGCTGGTCTTCCGTTGGGAACGGCAGGTGACGTCACGCACGGAAATGTCGCATAAATTAAAAAATTAACAATAATAAAAATTACACATTAGGTACAAAAATACAACATAAAGTAAATAGGAATTGGAACAAACGAATTAATATATAAATTGGCAACACTGTTCCACACAAAAACTAAAATATGAATTGAGTGTCTCCTATATAGTCTGTGGAAGTGAGGCATATTCCATATATCTTAAATTGTCTGAGGTATTAATATTATTATATTGGCTCGTAGGTTTGCACGGTGTACTGCACAGGTTAAAACAACTTTGTTTAGAGCATATTGCCAGACCTTCTACACCTGCAGCCTATGGGTCAAACGTACGAAAAGTGCATACAATGCTCTGCGCGTCCAATATAATAACGCGTTCAGGATGCTGATGGGGCTGCCACGCTTCTGTAGCGCATCGGGAATGTTTACGGACGCACGAGTGGACGGCTTCATGGCCATCATGCGAAAAAGAACAGCATCCCTGATGCGCCGGGTGCGGGGCAGCGCCAACAGCTACCTGCAGTTATTTGCTGGACGAATGGACGTAGATGGTCCGTTCATGAAGCACTGGACAAGTATGCATATTATGCATTCTTGATCCGGTGCTTTAATTTTCTCTATTTTTCTAATGTATTTTTTTATTTTTTTTGTGTGTATTTATTTCAATAATTGTGTGCTTTTATGGACTTTGGTCTGAAATAAAAATATTTGAATTTGAATTTGAATTAATGTGCCCACAGACCAGACAGCAATATAAAGTGAAGTTGGCAGACAAAAACTGATGGTTTACAAAACTTATGTATATAAAAAATGCTTGCACGGAAAATACAAGTAAGTATAAGGAGTTTAAAAAGCACTGGTATCGTATTTTAGAGGTTCTTCGCTATTTTGATGCGCGTATATAAATCTTTTCAGCTTAAATTTAAATCCATGTATACTTTGCAGGTTCCTTAGTAATTGTACTATATGTTATTTGCAACAAGTACTATTCAAAATACCATGGTCCAAAAAATCGTCATCAAATGCTTTATCTGAAATTTCTCTGATAGAATAATTTTGGTTTATCTTCAGAAAAAAAAACGGTCCGCAATTGACGAAGAAATCGGTGAATACAAAAATTAATGCATACAAACAAAACCCGGCTATGTGCAAGTCGGACTCGCGCACCGAGAGTTCCGTACAAACATTTTATTTTGTAATGTACCTGCTAATTTACGGTTTTCCAATTTTTCCCTTTACTTTTGCTATAAGTTTCATGATTCTGGGTCAATGGGATGGCCTGTAGGTTTTGATTCCCTGGTGAGTATCAAAATATGCGGCATAAACCTCCGCGTCCAATACAATAACGCATTCAGAGCTGTGCTGGGGCTGCCCCGCTTCTGCAGCGCCTCTGGCATGTTCGCGGAGGCGCGCACCAGCTGCTCCCACGCGACCATGCGCAAGCGAGCCGCGTCATTGGTGCGCAGGGTGCGGGCCAGCTCCAATACCGTTTTGGCTATGATAGCGGGGAGGTTGGATTGTCCTTATATTCGACATTGTAGCGACAGACATATCGCTGCAATGACGGTTTATGTTTAAGTAGTTTTAATTTATTTTTGTTTATGGGTATTGTGTAATACCTGAAATAAATGCATTAAATTTTTATTTATTTTATAAACAGCCGTATCTTTTGATTGCATTGACTTAGAAGTTTGTTTTTTTCACAGCTCCAAGGGATTGCAGACTTGAGTATGCAATATTAATTTGAACTTGATACCTCTTCGTATTCCTGAGAAAAAGAGTCTTGACAGATAGAAAGACAGACAGACAGACAGACAGACAGACAGACAGACAGACAGACAGACAGACAGACAGACAGACAGACAGACAGACAGACAGACAGACAGACAGACAGACAGACAGACAGACAGACAGACAGACAGACAGACAGGGTGGCGCAATAGAACGTGCATATTTGAAAAAATAAAATAAAAATAAATACAAAAGGTATAGTCAAAATAAAACTAAGGTATTGTAAAGAAATAACTGAAGTTTATTTTTTAAAAATAACATCATCTAAATGATGACCCTCTCTACGACGGCACTCCTCTAATCGCAAACGGAAATTATTGAAAACTTTCTTCAGTAATGCTGGTGTAATTGTTGCCATTTCACCACGGATATTCTCCTTGAGCTGATCGATGTTTTTCGGATTATTGCTGTAGACTTTGTGTTTGAGGTATCCCCACAAAAAAAAGTCAGGAGGCGTCAAGTCTGGACTACGTGGGGGCCATGGGATATCACCTCTTTTCGAAATCAGTCTGCCAGGGAACATCTGTTTCACAACCGCCATGGAGTTATTTGATGTGTGACAGGTAGCTCCGTCTTGTTGAAACCAAGTCCTAGAATTCACTATTCTTGAATTTTCAAGCTCTGGAGCCAAAAAACCTTCCAACATCGCAACATAGCGTTCGGTATTAACAGTGACGTTTTGCCCCCGCGTATTTTCAAAGAAAAATGGTCCAATTATTCCTCTACCAGAGATTGCTGCCCATACTGTCGCTTTAGGACTATGCAGTGGTTTCTGGTGCTTGAGTTTGGGATTCTCACTGTTCCAGTAACGACAATTTTGACGGTTTACGAACCCATTGATATTGAAATGGGCCTCATCGGAGAAAAGGATATTGTCATAATTGGAAAATCGATTAAGCATTTCATTAGCAAATGCGAGCCTTGCTCCGAAGTCAGACTCTTTCAATTCTTGTGTTAACTGCAGCTTGTAAGGATGCAGTTTAAGATCCAAGTTTAAAATTCGTTGCAAACTTCGTCGCGATAAGTGTAAGACAGACGATCTCTTGCGAGTAGACATTTGTGGATCTCCTCGTACCGACTGCATAACTTTCTCAATATTGTCGTCGGTCCTAGATGTTCTTGGACGACCTTTTGCTTCTGGTTTAAACGTTGAACCGGTGTCTTCAAAACGCTGTACCCATATTTTAATTAAATTACCACTCGGAGCTTCACTAATTTGCCGTAGTCCATATTCAGTACAATATAAACGCCTAGTAACGATGTATGAACGAGAGTTCTCGTAAAATGCGCGCACGCAAAATGCGCGACGCTTCCCGTCGAAGTGACTCATAGTGACTAAAACTCCATGAGCCCGCCTACCCAACGACGCAGGCTCCCCCCGCCCGCGCACTTTGTACCCCGCAAAAAAAGATGATGCAATATGCACGTTCTATTGCGCCACCCTGTAGATAATAATAAGTACCTACCTACACATAGTTACGGGTTAAAAGTGAAAAAGTAGAAAATCTATTAAAATATAATGGCCCTACTCCTATCCCAAGCCTTAACAACTTGACTTCTAGGTTTATGGTTTCTGAGACTTGTTCATTGATGCTTAAACATCTCAAGTAGCATCATTACTGCTTCAGAGGTAAGTCAAAACATACAAATTTAATATAAAACAAAAATAACGGTTTAATTAAAACTAAAGCGGAGTAAATATTAAAACAATGCTGTCTATCACAGTCCTCAAAGTAAACATTGTAAATATGCAACTCATTAAAATTTTGCAAGCTTGGTGAAATTTTTCGCGAATACTTATTTCAGAGTTGTAAAAGGTACAACAAAATTCTATACATACTTTTTAGGTTAAATTTACTAATTTGAGACAAGTCTGGATATACTATGCCTTTCTAAAAAGTAAGGATATAGAGAAAATTCATAAAAACACAAATTTTTAAATGTTATAAACTTCTAACCATTATATTTCGTGCCGATACATAATTATTGTAGAACCAACCTATAAAACCTATATTTTTTAAAGTTAAATCAAGTGCCAAAACCCGTCATTCTTCCAATTATCTCAATTATCTGCACCGGGTGCTGCACACGGTTGGTCATATTATTAGCCTAGAATGGGAAGTTTTCCGTAAGGCAATTAAAAAAATAAAATAGTTCATATAAATGTAATAGATGGCGCTGACGAGACGTGGATCTGGAGATTTTGTAAAACCACACGAAGCAAGGCCTATAAAAAAAAAAACAATTTACTAACATAGACAAGCGTATATCGAATCTGTCTGTCATGCACATAATTAAATTATATATATATAACTATGCAACTACTATACTTAAGTTAGGTATTGTGTTCATTTTCTTTGTTTGTATATATGTATATATATATATTTATATTTTCATGACAATTAAATGTATTCCTCTCCATTCAACGGTTGTCTGGAAGAAGTCGCTTTAAGCGATAAGACCGCACATTGTAGTCTATTTAAGTTAAATGTTTATTTGTGTGTATGATTTATTTGGTGTGCAATAAAGCGTTTATCTATCTATCTATCTATCTATCTATCTATGCTGTCATGTTTTTTTTTTGTTATTTTATTACGTTTTATATTCTTTTTAGTTTTTGTGGCTATTGTTTGATATCAAACAAGGTACTTTTGTTTTTCCACAACACAACACAAATTAGTAGGTATATAAGAGTAAACTTTGCATTTTCATTGATTAAATGCGAAAAAAATTAGAACCATGTCTCGTCAGCGCCACCTATCCATAGTTTCAGAACTAAGTTCCTCTAGCTGTCAGAAAACCTCTCATTAGAATGATCGAAGGCAAAAGACCAAGAAGCCGAAACCCGAGTCGATGGTCTGACATTTCACAACAACTAGAAATACCATTCAAGGTGAACATTTCACAAAGCTGAACATCGGAGCAGGTGGAGAAAAATCTAAGCCGTAATTGGAAGGATGTGTGTGATAGATCTCCCTACATGTTTTTTTAACACTAAAGTGGCACATATCTCTACAAATTACCTGATGATACACGTGAAGGGTAGGATAAACGCAAACCACGACGTGCGATGTGCTGAAATGATTGATGACCTGATATCACGGTGCTGCCAGGCTTGCGGTTTAATACCGATACATGTGGACGAGTCAAAATTCTCCAGAGAAATTGTTAGGGAAAAAAAGCTAGATGAGATTGCTTTGGGCAAATAAATTACTATGGATCCACACCAATATATAAAAGTAAAACGTTGTCTGTTTGTTTGTTTGTTCGGGGAGCTTTCACGCGATATATATCTGGCCAGTAGCAGCAGCCCTTGTAGCAGGTAACATGGTATTTTATGAGCTTTACATCTGTGATTTTTGTGATATAAGTGTAGGCTGTAGGGGTAATATTGACTGCACAGATTAACAGGGAAATATTGAGTGGAAACGAACTTTGAAATGGGTCCGAGGTAAAAATATTATTAATTTGTTATAGGGACCTAACTTTTGTCGAAGTAGTTGTACAATAGGCGGTTTTATTGCATAAAGCGGTTCTTGCATTGTGCAGTAATGGTACGAATTTTGCGGTCTAAAGTCATTTGCAGACGTGCTCAGAAATTCCGATCTGCCGGATTGCGGCTTCAGAATCGATTATTCTGCTCAAACTGCATTCGATTTCTATTATAATAGACTCAAATTATTTTAACGTTTGAGTTAAATTATTTTCAAGAAACTGTAGACTGACATATTTATTATGTCGTCGGCTAATCGTTGAACTGGGCCGATCGAGATCTGCCTGGGCAGATCACGGTACGCCGGCATTTAACGACCGGTTAGTCTAGTATCTAGAGACCATAGGTAATAAATCGAACGGTCGCGGGTTCGAATCCTGCAAGGTGCAATCATTTGTGTGAAGAGCAGAAATGTTTGTTTCCGAGTCATGGATGTAATATTCGTTTCTATGTATGTTTATCCGTTACCTAGTGCCCATAGTACAGGGTATCCTAGTTTGAGGCTAGGTAATTGGTGTGAAATTGACCGAATATATTATTATTATTATTATTTCTTGATTTGGCGATTGGCATGATGTGCCCAATATGAAGTTGGGCAGATGGACGAGAGCAACGCCTATTTGCCGATTTGCCCTTCTAGTCACTTGGCCATCATGACACACCGAAATATCGTTGGGCACATCGTTCAATCTAGTTAGAGCCTACATAGTTTTTTAGACGCTATTCTATCAAACATGATTGTTTGCAAACAGACAAATTTGTATGTTTTGCCTAAAAAACTAGGTAGGTTAGATAGGTTGAACATGAAAACTGATAATAAACATTAGTCTGTTTTCACCCTACCGAATCGATTTGCCTAAGCATGGCCGGGAAAATCGGCAAACGTTATGCTTAGAACGATATGGCGGTTAATAGACAGGCAAATCGAAAAATGCCGCGGCGTATCGTGATCTGACCAAGCAGATCTCGTAGGCCCAGTTTCATTAAATTATCGGTGACATAATGAAATGTGTTGACCAGATGAATGAGTGATTAGCGTTTGACGATAAGAACAGCTAAACGCACGGCTACTTCATGATCTGGTCAAACATTAGTGATCATATCGTAAAATTATCATTATATATTATATAGGCGCTATGCGGAAGCCCGCTTTGGCCGTGATAGGAACGTGGATTGAAATATCATTGATGTTTCAACGATTAGCCGGGCATTTCATGAAATAGAACCATTTCATATTCGTAATTATCGACCATTTCATGAAATGATCAATTCTACGATATCGCCACGACAATACATTACTGTCGACTCATATAGACTTTTGTTTTACTTCGTTAACTGTATCATTCGCTGTATTTTGTATCGAATTAAAATAGTATGGAAGCTAAGTGAAAAATTTGAATCTCTTCTATGCTGGGCGTTTTTTCAAAGGTACTTGGGTTTTAATTGGAAATCTGAGTAATACCAGGCGCTTATTGGCTACGCCACACGAAATTCCTTGCAGAAAACGTGTGACGTCAATACGACAATTGCCATTGGGCGCTTTTATAAATTGCCGCAGCACGGCACGGCTCGTTTTTTTTGTCATGATAAAATAGGAAAGCAAAATGTATGGAATTGTACGCAGACGCTTTTATTTCGCCGTCCACGGCAACGTGCCATATACGGTGTTGCGTGCTACGACAAATTTTAAATATATTATACCCATATACGGTGTTGCCGTGTTACGACAAACAATAATTATATTATACCCATATAAGGTGTTGCCGTGCTACGAGACATTAGAATTATATTATATCCATTAGGATGCCTTTATGATGAGAGTTAATGAAGAGAAAGCCAAAAAAGATTTTTTAGTAGGTACATGTTCTTTCGATGTTGTTTGGATTTGAATAAGTCACCAACCTTTCTGAAAACACAGAATAAATAATGGTACTCTCTACGAGTACCTCTGTAAGTAATATTGGGTTCTGAAATTAATGCTATGTGGACCTGTTTTCGTATTTTAGAAGAACCGCTTTGGGCCAATCAAAATAACAGTAGTTTTGTTAAGAGACAACCCAAATATTGTACTTATGCCTTAAACATGACTATGACTTTATGTATTATTATTTATTCGTCTACAAAAGTTTTCTTTCCTCAGACTTGTTTTAAAAAAAAAAGTCTTTGTTTCTGGACGACTTCACAAGTAAGTAAGAACACACAGTAAGACAGTTATCAGACAAATAAATAATTATTGTTAGTAATAATAAATAGGTACTCTGGCTTATATAATTTGAATAAGCGGTCCTATATCTGGCACGCTAAAATACAGTTCCAGATATCAACATCTGTAACTTATTTCATATTGTTGTTGTTGTTGTGTTGTGTTTAGCGTATACTGTCCCACTGCTGGGCAAAGGCCTTATTTCATATATTTTATGAAGTTATTTTCGTTTTTAAGCCATGTTCTAATGAAGAACCAAATACTATGCTTCTCAAGATTTCATTTTCTTTATTTTCCAAGTAAGGTAGGTAGGTAGGTAAAAAGGTGACCAAATAAAAACCGTCCATACTGTCACATTGGAACTATAACTTTAGTCAAATAAAAAATTGTCCCCATCTCAAAATAGTTTACTACAATATCTCATCTTTACTGTTTTAAAAAACTTCCCTTCTCAAAATATATTATTTTTCTATCACACTCAGGGATATATATATATACAACTCAAGCCTTGGGAGCACGACAAATAAGGTGTCAAAACGTCCACGAGAAAATACTGTCTGAAATCATTGTACAATAATATTGAGCGCGGAGGAACCAGACATCCGAACCGTACTTATAATAAAGCAGTAGGTCTGTACAAAAAAGGCTGTGCAAAGAACATTATTTAAAAAATGCTCTGGGGTACTTAAAGTAAGCAACCTAGTAAACAAGAATATAAAATGTAAGCAATCGTGTCTGTCTGTTTATGTTTGTTTGTTCACGCATCGCTTAAAAACTTCTAGATCAATTGTGATGCGGTTATCAATGTTGAATAGCTTATGTTTTGACTTAAATACTGGTGTACTTGGTATCTCAACGGGTGAAAGAAAATTGGTTAAACTGGAAACTTTTAACCTAGATAAATGACCACGCGGACACAACTAGTTTATAATATAACCCACATTATCACCAAATAGTTTCCCCAAGCTTTCCTCAGAGGGCGCAGATGTTGTAAATAAATACAGGTATGCCAGTAATTTTCCCTCTGTGCACATTAACTCAGGATTTGTTAAGGTACGTCCTACGTACCACACCTTGGCCATACAAGAGGCTTTTTATGTAGGGCGTTTGTCTTGCTATGACATATGTACTTAGAAATATTTAATTGTATGTTTTATTACTCACTTAATCAGCGGAGAGCCTCAAAAGGTGCAAATATATAATACTAGCTATGTCCAGCGGCTTTGCCCGCGTGGCAACTTTTTAATCAATAAACGACTTCGAATGATTTTAAAACTAAATCGATTTTTACGAACAATGTTTGATGACATTGCTATTTACACACTCAATATCTCCGGGATGCCTGAACTAATTTGGATGAATAATTTTGTATATGAAAACTTAGTTATACCTTAATTTTTCAGTAATGTCCCATACTTTTATGTTTTTTTATAGCAGTTAACGCCTGCTTAGCGTAAATATATATAATTATTTTTTTGGTCTCGGTGGCCGAATTCGTAAAGGCATGTGCCGCGCTGAGGCACAGTATGCGAGTTCGTATCTCGTCCGTGACCCAAATTTTTCCATTAGAAAATTATTATATAATGTCCCATACATTACTGAAAAATTAAGGTATAACTAAGTTTTCATATACAAAATTATTCATCCAAATTAGTTCAGGCATCCCGGAGATATTGAGTGTGTAAATTTTAAATAAACAAAAAATAAACAGAATTGAGAATCTACGCCTAGTGAAGTAGATTTATGATAATTTTATTTAATAAAAAACTTACAGGAGCTACCCTTAGTAAGATTGTTAATGTTCCTGACCATGCTGACAGAGTTCCTCTAATCTTAGATTTCCTCTTTAGGGACTTAAATCCTAGACACAAATTGATAAAACGGAATTCAAAAAAAAATATCCCTCTGTTCATTTACCTTCCTAAAATGCAAATTGTGTGGAAATCTTTTTCATCATACCATATTTTAAAAAAAAAGATCCCGTAACGCCAAAAAAGCTTTCGTCCACAGGTTAAATAATATTTTGGCGTTTATTTATTGTTTGTACATTAATGTTTTTGCACTTCCACCGTGTCGTTACCATAATGTATCGCAAATGAACATTTTATACAATTTGTGCAAAGTGATGGAAAATTCTCTTCACTTTGAGTAAACGGATTTGGAAAAATAAATACTTAAATATCTTTTTACGTTTTAGTGTTCCATACACAATTTTTGGTTATAATTATGACGATCAACGATGTTTTTTTCTTTCTTGATTATAATTTAGAAATTATTAGCCTTGCATTTCGATTTATTGTAGGTATTGGACAAAAACTCACAAAAAAAAAACGGCGATAATGAAGATACACGACATGAATGTTTCCAATAAATTGATGTCGCCCATAAACAGACAGTCTTTCGTTCGTCATAAGATTATCATAATATCTACGTACATATTTCACTAATCGCTTTCGCTTCATTACGGCTCTATTGACAAAATATTACCCTGATTTCTGGTATTTATTCATATGACAGTTTATACAGACTATTATTCAATGTATTCACTTGTACATAATGTTTCAGTATTTTATGGTATGCAAGCATTTGACCGCGATCTCACTAATTAATATAAATTGATTAGTATGTATGTATGTATGTATGAATGGTATGTACCTAATTGATTATAATTATATTTTTTAGATTATATGAAAGAAAATACAAATTGTAAGAAAACTAGTTTTAACAGCAGATGTTAGCAAGCCGGTCGCAGATGTTCATGGTTAATATAGTATACCAGTTTTTTTATATATTAGTATACTTTCAGTAAGTATGAGTATATACATGTACGCTACCGGAAGTTACGTCAGGGACGCGAGTAAAGAGCATGTATACTAAAGCCACCCAAAAAGGAGGTTTTGACATTCACGGCTTAGAATTTAGCAGGCTTTGATTTGTATAAGAAGGGATTGCACCACGTAGATTTAAAATAAGTAGGTATGTAGTTGGTTTTTTAAGACCCAATAGTGGGTAGGAAAGATATTCACTTACGGAATACGCGATTAACTTAAGAGCTTCCGGAGTATCTCGTCTTTCCTAATACTTTAGAACAAAAACGTGCTTGAAATTTAGTTGTAATCAGGTTCAACTTGTTATTTCTAATTATTTATATTTAGTTGTAATCAGGTTCAACTTGTTATTTCTAATTTTTATATTTAGTTGTAATCAGGTTCAACTTGTTATTTCTAATTATTTATATTTTCTTTTTATAACTTTTCTTATATTTATAACTAACTTGAATTTAGGAAAAAACATTCTCAATATTATGTTACAAGTTTTCGTCAATATTAGAGTCAGAGACATTTTAATTGTAACTAAAATAAATTAAACTTTGTTTTATTAAGTCTTGATTGATGTTATGCTACGGTTTCCTACACAAAAAGTGTTCTTGAAAACATCCATATTTTCCTAAGTGTCCACTTACATTATAGTCCACGGACTAAATACTGTCCCTATCAAAAAATGTAAACAAATACATCAAGGTGATAAAACCCAAGTTACCTAACACCAATTTATCTATCTATACTTATAATAAAGCATTATGAACGAAAAAGTCTGTAAAAAGAAAATAATTTAAAAAAATGGTCTGTGTACTTGTTTGTTTGTTTGTTTGTTTGTTTGCTGGCCTCTGATGTCAGAGTTTATCAAGCCGCCCGAGGGCCTCTGACATGGCTTAACGACTGCTATTAATCAATAACAGCCGGTACCGACAGCTTAAGGTGCCCTCCGAAGCACGGAGTGATGGAAAACCGCACTTAACTTAGAAAAGTCATTGGTGCGGAGCCTAGGTTTTGAACCCGGTATCGTTGGATTCTAAATTGCACTATAGAACCGTTAGGTCACCATCTGTGTACTTAAAATAAGCTACCGAACAAGTTTTTTTTAAAATCGTTTGTCTTTGTTTGTTTGTCTGTTTGTTTGTATGTTTGTTCACGCATCACGTATAAACTACTGGACCGATTGCGATGCAATTTTCACTATTGGATTTAGGGTTTGACTTAAAAACTGGGGTACTTGGTACCTTAATCCGATGATTAGATGCCGAAAAATCGATAAACACTATTTGACGTCTGAACAAATTTTGAAGATGTGTAGTGTATATTGTACTTTATAGGTACTTTTGGTCCTGGAATGACACGTATGGACTATTTTAAATAAAATGACCACGCGGGCAAAGCCGCGGATAGAGCTAGTATTAAATAAGCAATAAATAATCACACGAAATTGAAAGTAAACACACCGAATCACAAACATATTAAAGTTAAAAATATGTTTTTAAGTGATCCTCGGTGGGTGCTACTGAAATTACGCCCCTAACAGCTTTCCAAGGCAATTAACTCCAGAAAGATTGTCGCGAAGATTAAAAATTTGTAAGCAAGAGGGTGGCGTGGGACATGGCCAGAGCTCTGAACTTGTCCTTGATCTTTTAGGAAAAGGAGCTATTTTTTTCTATTACATATTCATAATTTAACCTGTGGACGAGTGCGTTTTTGGTGTTCTTGGCTATTTTTTAAATATAGAATAATTAAAAGGTTTGCCATACTTAAAACCTGTATTTGAGGAAGGGAAATAAACTAAAAAATGCTTTTTATTCTCTATATTTCCATATGTTTTTTCAGTACGGGATACCGATAGCCGACAGGTTAACTAAGAATACTAGATAGTCTGGTATAGTTTAAAAATACCAACAAATCCATCTCTTTCAAGCGACTTAAAATTTAATGGCTTTTTTTAATTACTTAATCGTGGTTTATTGGTGAACTGGTATTAAATGATGCGTATCATGAATTCTTGAATGGTTTTTTTATAGTCAGAATACATTTAACGAAATTAATCAGAGAAACAGTTTCAATCGTTATACATTATGTTAATAGAAATGATGATAACCATATTTCTGTACTAGCTGTGTCCGCGGCTTTGCCCGGGTGGTCATTTCATTTAAAAGTAGCCCATACGTGTTATTCCAGGACCAAAAGTACATATAAAGTACAAATAAGTACATTTCTTCAACATTCGTTCTGCCGTCTTTTAGTTATTTATCGATTGCTCGGCATCTATTCATCGGATTAAGATACCTAGTACCCAGTTTGTAAGTCAAATTTCTTAGTTAAGTCTCTGCGAAACCACCCTAAGCTACCAACAATGAGAACCGCATTGCAATCGATCCAGTAGTTTTTACGTGATGCTTGAACAAATATAGGTAGAGACAAACAGACAGACACGATGTACAAAAATGTTATATTCTTGTTCAATAGCTTATTTTAAGTATCCTAGTTTTATTTTTAATTATCGTTTTTGTGCAGACTTTTTCGTTCTTATTGCTTTATTTAATGTATATAGAATTATAGATAGATTATTACTCGTATTAGCATAGGTCAAAGAATTTTAATTCTTTTGATTGTCTATGGGTTAGGTACATTTATATCCACAGACTCAGCATAACTTCAATTGGTCACAAATTATCGCTGAAAAATTAACCCACGTGTGTTTTATGTTGCCGTACATCAACATAAAAAACAGCCTGCATGAAAATTTATGTTGATTAAAAATCCCAACGACCCATAAATTCTAAACAATCGAGATTTAGAAGGCTATTTTGAGTCGCTATCCATATTACCGTAAATAATTTTAATTTATATTCATTAATCTTCAGACCTTTGGTGACAAAATGGCAATCGTTTCGGCTAAGTTGCATGCCTAATCGAAATAGGTTTTATAAACAGAATGAGAATACTAGATTGCTGTGTACGACCCTTGAGGGATTCAGTCGGTTTTATCTATATTAATATTCATACTTATTTCTAGATGTTCGAAAACTTTGTAATTTATATGAATGAAGTCTTAGTATGCGTATTTAAGTATTAGACATGGAATAGACCATAGTAAAGTTTTTTGTTTAATGTAGAGAGGCTGACAGTGACAAGTGGGCTGCGACTATATGTCTCAATGTACATATTCATGTCAAATCGCAAGGAACGTTCGCAAAAACGCGAGGGAAACCATCCGTATTGCTCTACAATAAGGTACAGAAGAAATTCACAATTATCCATTATATTAATTACATTAATTATCACATTCCGCCATTAGGTTCCTAAAAATGTTAATTGCACAGCCATTTGCACGAACTTCAGAGTGGCTACGACTTATCGGCCGTAGTGATATTCTTATGAGACGAATGGCGTTTATAGCTTTAAAAATAGTAATAAACGTGCTTATAGGAGTTTTTTTTTGTGGATTTCTTGCTATGGACATACCTACCCATCGTTAAAATATGCAAAATGGTAATACAGGGTTTCATACAAAATTCAGTTCGCAGGCTTTCGATCCTTTTCCACAGCGGTGGAATAGATCTTAGTTTACCTATGTTTAGCGAGTTAATTAAAAAACGTTTAAAAAAATAAACTTTTATGCAGTAGCCATGTCATGGTGAAACTTAGAGAGGGCTATCACAATTAAATGCGTATACCTACAACACTTCGTGACTGTATTGTTAACCGTTGAGGAGTTCCCTAGTCAGGACCCAACCCTGAGTGCAGCAACCATATCTTGGTAAAACTTAAAACCGGCTATCATAATGAAATCCGTACAGAAAAAAACGTGTCTGTGCTGTTCTTTATTCTGGAGCTAATCCTGGATGTCGATTAAGGTCACATTTACCATAAAATGCATTGTCATCGGAATTGAATCAACATGGAAAAAAACATTTCCTTAGGATAAGAAGAAGTGGTTCTAATTCAGCTTGCAAGATTTCACCTAAACAAACATACAAACAAACTTTGCAAGTTAAATAAAAGCACTTAAAATAGCGAGTATTCACGGGTATAAAAAGTAATTGCTTGGGATAGATTGCGTTAAATTAATCTTAATTAACGAAATGTTAACCAATCCTGTAGAGAGTTAGAATCTATTTGTATAATCCCTATCAGAAAATTAGTTCGTCCTAGCTTTCATTGGGTACTAGACAAGTTTATTTTTTATTTTTTGCAAGTATAAGTGCATTTGGTCTATAACGACCTCTTTAGCTTCACCAGACTGGGAGGCGGGCACTAGAGCATCTAAATTAAAATTTTGGCGACCGACACACACAGGAGGTACGATCCTCGGCTTGGGCGGTCGCATAGATGGTACTAGTCGTATTCTGTCAAGTGTTACAAATTAGACATCTTTATTTATTAGCTTTTGTTGATTCCAAGACAATCGCAATGACTTAAAAAGTTTCAAAATGTTATTATTATTAATCGCTTCGTATGGGAATTAAAAAATGATGTGTGATTTTCAAAAAGTTCCTGAACATGAGTTCTTCAGCTAATAGTCTACACCAATATTATAATGAGGAAAGATCTGATTTTTTGTATGTCTGTTTGTGTGTAAGGGATATACTCAAAAACACTGAACCGATTTAAAAAAATATTTCACCTAAAAGCTACATTATCAGCGAATAACATGAACAGTATTTTATTTCTCAAAAAAATTAGAGATCCTTACTGAAATTGCAATAAAAAAAAAAAAAAACAAAAAAAAAAAACCAAGGTATAAAAATACAGAACGGAATGAGAGGTTGCCATGGGAATGAATTAATAACAAGCCTGTCAAGTACGCAATCAATAATGCAATTGTCTATGGTCAAAAAACAGCACGTTCGTTGCTGCTAAAGATTTTGAATTACGCTTACTGGCGTTTTAGAAGTTACGGCTGGTATAAAGATGCTAAAAGTAAGAAAAATGCTGCAGTGTGAGCGCTACCCGTGCGAAGCCGGGGCGAGTCACTAGCGGATTTTGATTAAATTTAGAATGGAGACAGCTAATACCCTAGAATAAAACAAAAGATACTTGTTATCCCGGAAAATTGATGTTTCCGCGGGAAAACTGGAAAATGTTAATTACTCACTGTAAGGAACGCTTGCCATCATAGAATGGTATGTGGTTGCCATGGAAACGAAATAACAAAACTGTCAAAAACATCAATAGCATTGGAACCATACCTACATTTGCATTGATTTTTATTATCCTAGAAGAAAATAGGTGTGTTGTGTGTTTTTCGCGATAAACAGTAGTCCGCGCGGACGAAGTCGCGGGCGGGAAAACTAGTAAGTAATAAAATTGTAGAGATTTTGCCATTAATAATCTGAGATAGATTTATGGTAGAGTTTAACACATTTTCCACATTGTCTATGTTTCGTGCCCACACCAAACATACGGTTTCAGCAAATTCGGTAATGGATAGGTTAACACGCCGCGCCACTTCCCTGAGTAAACAAACCATTTGAACGACATTTTAGGGTCCCTTGAGCTTAAAACTATAAATTGCTATAGTTTTAGGCAATTACAATACAATACAATACAATACAAATACACTTTATTGCACACCAAATAATTATACAAACAAGGATATAAATTATAGAGTACAATGGTGTATATAGTGTATATAGAGTACAAAGAGCGATGGTGGCCTAACGGTTCTATAGTGCAATTTAGAATCCAACGATACCGGGTTCAAAACCTAGGCTCCGCACCAATGACTTTTCTGAGTTATGAGCGTTTTTCCATCGCTCCGTGATTCGGAGGGCACGTTAAGCAGTCGGTCCCGGCTGTTGTTGATTAATAGCAGTCGTTAAGCCATGCAGAGGCCCTCGGGCGGCTTGACAAACTCTGACACCAGAGGTCAGCAGTACCTCATACGACAAACAAACAAACAATAGAGTACAATTGGCGGTTTTATCGCTAGAGAGCGATATTTTCCAGAAAACCTTAGTATTGAGAGGCTCAGGGAATAGGGTACTTAAAATAAGCTACTGAACAAGAATAAAACATTTTTTAAATTCGTGTGTGTCTGTTTGTCTGTTGTCTGTTTATCTGTTCGTCAGTATGTTTGTTCGCGCATCACGTAAAAACTACTGGACCATTTGCAATGCGGTTTTCACTCTTGGATAGCTTGGGGTTTGACTCAAAAACGGGTGAACTTGGTATCTCAAACCGATGAGTAGAAGCCGAGCAATCGATAAAAACTTTTTGACGGCTGAGAGAATTTTGATTCAGAATTCTTGTTCAGTAGCTTATCTAAGTACCCTAGATCTTTTTTTTTAATTATCGTCTTTGTACAAAATTTTTCATCCTTATTGCTTTATTATACGTAGTATAGATAGACAGATTACTTGTCATATTAATTAGAATACTGATATAAACTTACTTCCTGTGTCAAAAAAAAAGAAAGTTTATCTCAAACACCTATACACTTATAACCTATACCCGATGCCTAATGCTCAAGATACATAAATCATGTTTAATTTATGAGTAGCAAAAAAAATAGTCAATACCAATTGTCACTAAGTAAAAGTTATTGAACAATCCCTTATATCAATCAACGTAATGACAACAATAATTCATAACATTCCATTATGAAGGTAAGTAATATAACCACCGTGATACTATGGAGATGTTTGAGGGGCCAAACTACCCATAATTCTATGGGAGTATTTTAAGTGACAACATATTTACGCGCGCAACTATCATTGACCCCGTTTACTTTTAATGACGCCATTCTGCACATGATTTATGGCATAATCTAAGGGTTAAAGCCCAACAGCAGAAAACCAGGAATACGTGACACCGCGCGCCGACATGTACCTAATAGACATAGACATAGACATAGCTTTATTTATGGCAAAAAACAAGTACACAAAATAAAAACATTGAAGAAATAAGTTAGTAATGTGCAAATGGACGTAGTTGCGGTAGGACAGGGGCATGTGCCCCTTTTGGAAACTGAAAGTTAAGTACCTAGTAATAATTCTGTATTTTTTATGGATTCGTTTTTTATTTTCCGTATTTTAAGTATCTTAAATTAAGCTTAAACAGGACAAACAGGACAGAAAACAGGTTTTCAACGCTAAAAAAAAGGAGCTCGCTTCGTTTCACTCCCGCCTTCGCCTTCTAACCTTTCCAAGTCGCGCTTCCGCCCTCGCCTTCTATTTGACGATATGATCACTGTTTGACCAAATCATGAAATAGCTGGGCGTTTAGCTATTTACATCATCAAACGTTGATTATTCATCTGGCCAAACTATAGATATCAGCTTTCTAAATGATGCCTCCAGGGTGGCGTCACTGACTTTGACAATAGGGTTACCTACTCAGCGTACATAACAAAGTGCGTTACAAATCTTACGACAGCTTTAGATGCGACATGTTTGAAGGTTGAATTGAAATTGAAGGTTCCTATACATTCTAGGCTTAAAGTTATTTTGGACGTCCGTATTGTGTTTAATGATCGTTTGGCAATATCTGACTCTTTTAAAGTGGGTTGACTTTGAAAATATGCCTATCCATAAATCCTATACGATAAAGTGCACACACCAACTTAAGAGGAGCCGTACGTTCAAAGTTTTCTTTTACATTCCGGGTTTCAAGTTGTTTGGAACTAATACTGAGGGTTATGCTGTCTGTAAGTTCTGAGCTACAAAACCGATGATATTGAAATATTTACGGGAGAATATTTATAGTACCTCTTTTAAAAAAAATAATGAATGAAATCGGACTACGCGTTAATGAATTACAACATTTTGAATATCATCCTCTCTCCCAAGGGAAGCATGCCGAATTTCGGGATAAAAAGTATCCAGTGTCCTACTGCGAGAGTATGAACTCAAATCATGCCAATTTCAATGAATTAAATATTTTCTGCGTGATCGCGGCCAAGATACAGACAGACAAAAATGAATAAAAATACAGTTTTGGCTTCAGTATCGATTATAGAGTGCCACCCAATATATTTTTTTAAATTATATTCTTTATACAGAATTAGACTTGTTACAGTTTTACTATAAAGCCAAAGTCTGAGTATTAGAAGAGAGCACCAAGAAACTCTATAGAGATAGTTGAGGCAAATATGAAAACCTCGTCGCGAGATCTTGTTTCGGGGGAACTACTAGAAGATTCATGCTTTCTTTATTGAGTTTGTGTTTGTAATAACCTATCCTCTCGAGTAAATCAGACACAGTTGTGCTCACAGAAGTACCTGGTAACCAGATTAATCTGGTTACTTACACTGCAGTAGGGTTAAAAAACATGAAAATGTTCACCGTCTCGTATCATAAATGCAGAAATTGTATAATAATATTAACTACCGAAAAATGTTCGTTAATATCTTTGAGCATCTAGCCAAATTCTCTTTTTCAGAACACAATTGGTTAAATTCTCAGTGTCACTCAGGTGATTTATCCCTTGTAGATCCTAGTTACGCCCTTGAATATGCTGACGATTAGTCGCGTGACGTATCTTTACGATGTACGTTTTTATTGCAAGGTCCAGTAGGATATTAAACTTTTAAAATGTCCGAACGTTATATTTTAGTGGACTTTTAAAGTTAAGAAGTTAAAAAGCAGCTCTGGAACTTATTTTAAGCTGATTGTTATTTAAAATACTCCGTTTCAATATAAAGTTGAAGTGAAGTTTAGTTTATTATCAAAGTTTCTGGTCTTACTTAAAATAATATTATGCTTAGATATTCCTACATAGTAATTTTTAGACTGAAAAAAGTTATGATTTACAACCTTGGGATTTAAAGTTGGAATATTTTTGTGGGAAGTTTTTTTGTTTAATCCAAATATAATATGCCCTAATTGAATTTATTTGAGGCTCTGGGATCTTCATTTCATACAGAAGGTACATATCTACATGAATAATTTAATTATAATTTTAATCAAGACAGGTCTTCGTATGAATGAATTATGGTTCTGAGTTTGTTTGTGGTTCTGTCTTTAATCCTCAAAAAGATAAATTTGCAGGACCTGTAACTAGATTTAATTGAGAAATTATTTAGTGACATTTAATTTCAATTGTAACTATTTTAAGCACATTAATTAAGTACATTGATTTCAAAATGTTCAGTAGATAGCACACAAATACTTAAGAGCTGTATTTAACTATAATTACTCTTTTAATTGATGAGCATAAATCATTAAAAAATTATATAGGCAGGGGAGGAAACAAAACAAGATTTTGATTGCGCTTAGGATAAACGCCATCGAGATGTTTCAGGGAATTATACCGAAAATATATACCAGGTACTGCACAAACATTAACCATCCGAAAATTCAGATTAAAAAAAAGTTATATTTACTCACTGTTTTTTTGTGTTCTTATTCAAAGGGCATGGCTAGAACTTCGATGATCTTTTGTTTGAATTCCTCCACATCCTGTAGTGTCTGTTTTATCTCCTGTTTACGGATATATTGGATGGCATTGTCTATAATAATGATCATAACACCACGGAGTTTTTCCCTGTTAGAGTAACACATAGTAGCCAAATTGATCTCCTGTCATAGTTGTGTAAGGTGATAATACGATTCTGCTGCTCTTTGTGGATGTATGTTTTATGCCTCTCCAAAGCATCTTCTCTAAACGATACGGCCATAAAAATGCAGTGCAACAAGGCCAATAAATTATTATAGTTAGTAACACTGACAGTTCTGTCACTTGTGGTTTGAGGGGGTACGTCAGACACTCCGACAGTCCAACCAGGAAGAATACCACCAGGAAGAATAGAAAATAGACCTTTTTCAATGTTCCACTTCTACGAAAGCAAAACTAAAGTCCTATTGTCATCTATTTCAATCGGATCTGTCCCAATTATGAAAACAATGGCCAAAGAAGGTCTGGGACAAAGCAAATACTTCTTCCGACAATATCTTAGCATTCCACCTTTGTTCTGTCTGTAATTTCAGACGGTCAGCGCTCGCAAATACCTATAGGTCAAGGTGTGGAGATAAATATCGTTTATGTGAGCTCTAGTCATCCGGATATGTGCGTGTTGGGGATCATTTGCTTGGATGTTTGTTTGTAGGTGTATTATATTACGTGTAGCTGTGGGCAGATGAAAAAGGTGTTTATTAACCGCCAAATGGGAAAAGAGAGGGTTGCTATAAGTTTAGGGTATGTGTGGTATGTCTGTCTGTGGCATAGTAGCACCCAATTGGATGATCTGATGTGGATTTTCTGTTTGAAAGTTGATGTGATCGAGATGGTACTTAGCTATAAAAGGGAGGGGGGGGGGGGGGATCGTAGCTCCCAAACGAATGTACCGATTTCGATGCGTTTTTTTTCTGTTTGAAAGCTGATGTGATCGAGGTGGTTCTTAGCTATAATGGGTCAGAGGTTATGTAAATTTTAAATCTTTGCTTGCTTCTAATGACAAGGACACTCTTGTGTACTGCACAAACTTACTACTTGTGTACTGTACTGTGTGTTGTGTCTCTTCTTACTGCACTAGGTATCTGATCGTAACTTTGCATTGTCAAGTCTCATTTCAAAAGTATTATATTCCCACGGGCTATTGTGAATTCCAAAATTCTAATTCTAAAATATCAAGGAGCAAATCCGTGTATGCAAAAACATGCCAACTTGAATAAGAAATGGGTAAAATGTGTGTTGTGTGAGTGCAGAGAATTCGCCAAGTTCCCTTGTAAGCAAACGTGCGATTTTCGCTGTTCCTCATTTCCCCCTAACTTATTCAGTCATCCCACAGGACGAAAGGTGTGAAACAAAAAACTTGAGTTGATCAATCAAATGTGATGGATTGTTGTTACATAAACTCTGTTTTTACATGTTTTTGAGGTAACACATAAATTTGCTTGCACATCCTACCAATATTATAAACGCGAAAGTTTGTGAGTGAGTATGTTTGTCCGGTCTTCAAGTTGAAACTTTAAGTCCTGGAATAGCACATAGGATACTTATCATCATCATCAACGCGGGTGAAACCGCAGGGGCAGCTAGTGTTATATAAAACGTCAATCATAAAATATAAGCATAAACATATAAGCATTAAAATAGGTCCAGAAAATAACATATTCTATAGTCCCAGCAATAGAAAAACGGTCCAGTTCTACCAGGCAATCATAAACTAGATGAAGTCCGATAATAGTATGAGTCAAATATTTACATAGCTCACTTTTGTTTCCAACAGTACTTTTATCGGCCGCAAGCTAAGGGAAATAAAGTCGACGCAGAGAGTCGCTGCTGCGGTGATAAACCCAATATTCACTTCATCATCACCAGCAGGAAAACGTCCGCTCTGAACATAGGCCTCTTTCATAGAACGCCACAAGTTTTTGTGAGCTGTTCGCGTCCAGGGCTCCCCACGACTCTCATAATTAAGACCCCGTTGGTTTGCCCCATTGGTCTACCTACCCCATGGACGCTCCGTCTTCTCCACTCGAGAGTATTTCTTCCCCAGCCACGGTTATAGGTTCCACGTGCTATTCAGCCATTGGAATATTCACTCACGATCGGCGATATTCATCGCAGCTTACGATTCCAAAAGAAATCCATATTTTTAAAATTTGACATAATATAGCGAATATATCTCAAATTTTCAATCCATTTACCCGACTGTGTTTATCAGCCTTATATATTTTTTTTTTTTTTTTTTAGAAAGGATATGTGCTGTTGGTCTATAACTGATCTCTACAGCGTCACCGGACGGTGGGGCGGGCGCAAAAGCGCTCCGCCGCAATGCGTGACGCAGAAGCCTTATATGTATGTTTGTTCCTTTGTGGCGCTTTAGAGACCAAACGCGTGGACCAATTTTGATGATTCTTACGTCAATAGATACTTGCGAGTACCATTAGAGACATGACAGAATCAAAATTTAGGATCTATAACGGTTCAGCAAACATTCTCACTTACATTTTTGCCTTCTTTTAGTTTTGTTTGCAGTCGGGTTTTTAGCACTTTTGATTAAGTTGGTGTGTCGTTAGTGACACAGTAAGAACAAATAGTTAATATCAATATAAAAAAAAACAAATATCGTTAGGTTATTAGTTGTATTATATATAAATAGAGATTTGGATCGCTTCTC
Source organism: Alsophila aescularia (assembly GCA_946251855.1). Lineage (NCBI taxonomy): Eukaryota > Metazoa > Arthropoda > Insecta > Lepidoptera > Geometridae > Alsophila > Alsophila aescularia. Next base: position 7,149,841 of record OX276380.1, on the reverse strand, counting down.
TAGCTTGACTTGCAACAAAAATGAGGAGGTACATTTATGTCAACTGCATCGAAAACTTTCGAAATAGAAAATTCAGTAGGAAAAATATTTTTTATAGCTTCTGAAGGCACTCGTGTCTTTCCCAAGAGGTGGGTAGATGTACTTACTGCAAAGGAAAGGCACTAGTGTTTCCTTTTCTACAGTTTTATTGCTGGAACTGAAAACGTAGACGTAGTACTTTACGTAAAGCTTTACGTTTGAAGCAATCCCAAAAAGCTACATCGTAAAATTCTGTTCTACTTAGAAACATGCAGTTTTTTATGCAACTGTATATGATCCAGACTTTGTTTGGATTGACTTCAACTTTCAGTTTTGTTTCATTTCGCAAAAACTTGCCTCCAATTTCATGGCTCTATAATAACGGATTGACTTATTATTCATCAAGTTCTTAGAACAAATCAAGCGAAAATTCCGCATGGAGTGTTACCGTTCTTCGTAATTAGCAACAATATTTCGAACGATTTCTCCAAGCGGCAATCGCGCTTCGTTGCAATTCGCCTAGTATCGAGATGATATATAATTTAGTTGTGTATTAATTGGACGACTAATTAATAAAGTGGTTTTCCATATTCAATTTTAATCAAGCAGTCACACTCAATGACACGAATATTATAAAGGAGAAAATTTGTATGTGAGTATGTTTGTTACTCCTTCACGCTCAAACGGCTGAACGGGTTTGGATGAAATTTGGTACCAGTAGGGCTTATATCCTGGATTAACACAAAGATTGCTTTTCATCATCATCCATGTGCTGAACGGATTTTGAAGAAATTTGGCACCAGGATTGCTTTTATATCCTCATCATCATCAGGAGCGCAGCTATTATTCCAATAAATGAATTTTTGTTTGAAAAACAATTTAGCCTCTCTCCAGTTCACTTTAACTTACACCTGTTTTGTTTTTTTTGGACGTGCAAACAATCCAGTTATGCCAATAAAAAAACCCATAAATAAACATAAAAGATTGGAATATTTTTGTGCGAATATCAATAAAAAATAAATTTGATCAAGCAATTTGTGTAACAAGCCTACTTAAAGCCGTGGCTCAAGAATTTTCTTGATGCTTTAGTTTTATCTCAATAGAATAGTGACTTCATACTTTTCTTATACTGAAGCTGAACTGGAAAGCTTCTCTAATTAAAATCTAGCTTCCCTTTTATTGTCAAGGTATCAAAGGGGTGTCAGATGGGGTGCGGGGAGGTATCCGACGCTGCAGGCTATTCCAGCAAAGACTGAAAACTGTGTGAATTTAACTGTGTTGAATCAATATTGGACACTTTTCTTATTTTATGAATTGTTAATTTAACCAATTTATAAAGGCAAGTATGTGGATATAAGTGTTATCGATGTTAGTACCTACTGATGATGATGATGATGATGATGATGATGTTGTCCTCCTTGACGTATCCGTCAACGGCGAACCTTGTTATCTATTGTGTGAGCAAATATGACTGGCAGCGCCAAATTTGGTCTTATAGGTCATATTGCAAGACGCACAGTGCAACTGACCTGAAGAATTGTAGGTGTAGGTGTAGGAAGGCTTGGTACCTACTATGAAGGAAAGTACAGGCACAGAATATTTTTAATAGAACAAGTACAAGGTGCAAATTTTAAAGGTCAGTCACACCGATGAAATTTCGCTCCCGCGTATTTGAAGCCAGTACCAAAAAGTTGGCGGCATTGAAAGTAGGTATAATGGGATTTAAGATCAGGCTCCATTAATACATTTTCCCACGCTAGCTCCGCTTCTACACTCTGCCACCCGCTACAAGCACTGAAGTGCCTGCATAACAAGGTTGAATATCGTGAGCGCTGTTTGAACACACAATTTAGCTAGGTACTAAATGACATAAGTCTCAAAAGTTATTTATTTTATTGGGAGGCTTATAATGTAGTTAGGTAAATTTTGTCTAAACAGCAGATAATAAACTATATTTTGTTGCTGTGAGATTAATTTTAGAGATAAAACTTAAGCTGTTGAGTAGAAAAATCAAAATATTATTGAAATTAAAGTAATTTTTTACAAGATATTGTATCGAATGAAATTCTGTTAATCACATTTTTGTCTTGATCACGGAGAGATAAAAACTCAAAAACATATCTGTTAAGTTTCACATTTATCAGGTTTGTGGTTGGCCCTGCATATTTATGGAAAAAAAACCCTTAAATATTGGAGCCGGCTCTACTAGCCTTCTAGTAACAAATTCCGTTAAATCACATAAAGTAAGTAATATAATCATTCGCGCCTGGTAATTACGTAGGCAGAGGGTTCTTAAAGTAACATTATTATGGAAATTAGGTCAAGACATACCGGTTATAACGAAAGAGATGATTATTATGGAGAGATGTGAGAACGAGATAATTTTTAATTTTTATAAAGCCTTCGCATTGACATCGATGTTTACGCTTTGGTAGGCGCTAATTTGAGTTTAGATGATTCAAATGTGAGAAAGGAAATGTAGTCAATGTATTTTTCTTTATTTAATCTCTTGCCCACGACATTTCATTATGGCTCTCTTGATATGATATTATGTACCCACCAATATCTCTAGAACATTTGAAAAAAAAATGGACTTTAAGGATGGAATTTCAAAAAACATCTCCAATCCATCCACTTCCTTAAGGTTAGAATTTCAAAAAACCTTCCCAGTCCATTATCCTCCTTAAGGATGGAATTTCAAAAACCTCCCCAGTCTATTCACCTCCTTAAGGATGGAATTTCAAAAACCTCCCTTGTCCACCCGCAGCGAATTCTGGGATATTTCCTCTAAATTTCAAATCTCTAGGTCCAGTGGTTTAGGCTGTGCGTTGTCTGTTAGTCAGTATGTACCCAACGATACTTTTTTTATAGCGTTTGAAGTATGGATAGATATAAAACAGGACTGTACCGCATAACCCAACAACAAAAAGTCAAAATAACAAACATAACCAATACAAAACTCGCGAAAACCAACAGCACCTCATTCCATCCAACACTTGATTATCTGTTTCACATAAATGTAAATCAACTGAATCTCACACAAATCTCAAAGCATCCCAGTCAATTGTGGGGAACTGTCACAGCGGGGGAGTCGTTTATAGCACAAAGGGTTGGTAGCGACGCGTAAAGAAATACCAAGTCAGCGTTCTGGTACATACATACAGGAGAGATGTATGTGAAATGTAAAGCTTACTTTTCTGCCTGCAAGTGTTATTTTTAATTATAAAGTTATGTTAGTTAAGTTACTAATAAAAAACTTTAAATGGAAAGGCTGCCTCTTCAAGCATTGAACCTACTTACATCTCTACGTTTTTTGATATTTTTACAAGTGTGCCCAAAAAAGTAGTGTAATGTTTACAGGGTTCATGTATGTATGTTTGTATGTATGTATGTATGTATTTAAGTTTCTTTGTTCCACTATAACTTTTAAATGCCTGAACATATTTGGATTTATGGGGTATCGTTAGAATCGGGGTTTCTTAAAAGCTTTTATTTAACTTCACTTGTATGTATGTATGTATGTATCTATGTATTTTGTCCTGGAATCTTGCAATTCAAATTTCGAGCACTTCCCGATTAGCTGAAACTTTCAGGGTAGCTCACAAACCGATGACTAAGCAATAAAAAAGAAGAGAAGGAAAAAAACGTAAAAATAGATAAGAAAAAAATATATGTAAAAAGTGAAAACGGAAAAAAGCTTTTTTTTAAAAAGGTCGTTATTGTCTTTTTTTTTCTCTTACTGATGATGTACTTGTTTACATTAACGAATACTAGACCAAAACGCGATGTTTATTTCAGTAACTATGGTTGGGTTTAAATTGCTGTTCGGACCATGCCAAAAGACCTAAATGTTGTTCTTACTTTTCTCAAAAGCAGATAATATCAATTATAACCTGTTAATTAATGTACATTTTGAAGATACTCTTATATTAAACATCCGAAAAGCTTCTACAAAGACATATGCAATTTATTTATGTTATATTCAGTGAAAATAATTAATAAGAAAAGAAGTAAACTTCGAGTTACGCTCCCGTGATTATACGAACCAAGAGAACGAAAAATCATCTCCAACGTATTATTAATAAAATTGTAAACAGATATCGTTGAATGTTACTTCGTTGAAACGGCTTTGTGTCTGCGTATAAAGTTCATGAGTTTGATGAGTCTAATAGTTAGGTAACAAAAGCCTATACTAGGAAATAATTGAGGCTATTTGCATTGTTTTAGGTTACATCTGAAACACGATGCTGGAATTCTAGAAAAATAAGTTTATTCGCAATAAGTTCAAAAATTAAAACCTGACTACGGTCGGGTAAAAAATAGCCTTTGACATTCTTGCGATGAAGACAAATCATTAATCTTCACGAAGCATAATCACCACGTAGATGAAACTACGCTGGTTTACTCATTCTCACAGAACCCGTTCTCATCTATACTTATAATAAAACTGTAACGAGTCCGATTCTGTACATTGAAGATACTTAGATATTTTTTTTGGATTTTACTCTAGATTCGATACTGAAGCCAAAACTGTATTTTTTTTATTTTTTGTCTGTCTGTCTGTCTGTCTGTCTCTGTCTGTATCTTGGCTAGGCATCACGCCGAAACTACTGAATGAATTTAAATGAAACTTGGTATGATTTGAGTTCATACTACGAGGTAGGACATAGGCTACTTTTCATCCCGAAAAATGAAAGGGTTCCCGCAGGATTGGGGTAAAGTTATTTCAAAAAACACTTACCACTCTGAAACTACCGGACGGATTTTGATGCAAATTGCTACAGTCATAGTTTATATGATGGGTTAAAAATAAGGATACTTTTTATCCCGAAAAAATAAAGAGTTCTTGCGGGATAATTTCCCAAATTCTGTAAATTAAAGATTTTTTTTTTTTTTTTTTGGGGCCATTCTATATTCAATACTAAAACCAAAACTGTATTTATTTAATTTTTGTCCGTCTGTCTGTCTGTACCTTGGAAGTGCATCACGCTGAAAATACTCAATGAATTCAAATGAAATTTAGTATGATTTGAGTTAACACTTCGAGGTAGGACACTGGATACTTTTCATCCCGAAAAATTAAAGGGTTCCTGCAGGATAGGCGTTGAAAGTTATTTAAAAGAACACCTACCACGCTGAAAGTAATGGACGGGTTTTGATGCAACTTGGCACTGTCTTAAGTTATATGATGGGTTAAAATTGAGGACACGTTTTATCCCGAAAAAGTTATGGGTTTCTGCGGGATATGGGTCCAAAGTTATGTTAATATTTAAGCAATAAAAAATATTTTTTGGATGGTTCTCTGTATTCGATACTGAAGCCAAACTGTTTTACTTTTTAATTTTGTCTGTCCGTTTGTCCGTATCTTGACCGCGCATCGCACCCATACTACTACATGAATTCAAATGAAAAAAATGCTCTTGGGTGCTTAAAAAAGTTATTGAACAAGTTTTTTCTTGTTAGTCGTTTCTTTCTTTCTGTTTGTCTGTATGTTCTGTTTGTTCACGCATCTCATAAAAAGTACTCTTTTCATTTTTAGATAGCTTAGGGTTTGATTTAAATCTGGTGTAATTGGCATCTCAATCCGTGAGTTAGAAGCCGAGCAATTGATAAAGTATTTTTGACGGCTGAATAAATTTTGTTCATACGAGTATGTTGGTATATTGGTCCTGAAGTAGCACATTATGGTACTTTGAACCTAAAGAAATGAAACACGCGTGCAAAGCCGCGGGCACAGCTAGTAGTTAATATTTCAATAACCCTAAATATAAACAGACCGTTTGTTATAAAGCCGTTGTTATCCTCAAGGTTTAAGTTTTAACTTGCGTTAAAATGACACTCCCTAGTTTATTGCTATTTCCCAGCCCAGGTTTATTCCAGCCTTGGTCCAGGCCATAAAAATGTTAACACCTACTGCAACACTTTCTAGTTAATCACGCAGTATATTAAAAACGGGAGCGGCGGCGTCTGGCGGTAACAAGGCTCTTTACAATCCAATGGCAACCGGTTCCGAACCTCGGCCCTGCACCAATTCATACATATTTATAAAAGTGAAACGTTGTCTGTTTCTTCGTTTGTTGGGGAGCTTTCACGCGATAACGGCTAGACGGATTTTGATGAAATTTGGAATGAAGATAGCTTATACCCTGGAATAAAACATAAGATAGTTTTTATCCTGGAAAATTGTAAGCTTCTATGGGAAAACTGGGAAATGTTTATTACTCGCTGTAAGGAATGGTTTCCATACAAGTCTTTCAATAAACATCAAGAGCGTTAGTGATAAACTTACTTTTGCATTAGTTTAATATCCTAGAAGAATAGAGGATGTTTTTTTTCGCTATAAACTGTAGTCCGCGTGGGCAAAGTCGCGGGCGGGAAAGCTAGTGTCTAATATAGTTAGGTTCGTACAGATTTTAACGCTATAGCTCAAAAGCGGCGAGGAAAACTTCGCGAGTAATCCGGCAATGTACAAGAATTTAAAAGTTCAAAGAAACATGTCATATAGGAACTCAGTCCATCCTCTCTCTTTCTCTGATAGATGGCATGTATCCCAGATGGTCATCATCATCAGCCTATGTCTGTCCACTGCTGGACGTAGGCCTCACCTAATGCACGCAAGTGAGCTCAGTCTTCGCTCTCTGCATCCAGTTTGTGCTGGACGCTTTCCGTAGTTCGTCACTCCACCTGGCTACAGGGCATCCTACACTACGTGGTCTCCACTCGAGAACTCGTCTACCCAAACTGTAGTCTGTTCTTTGGGACGCAGATGCTGAATATTATTATATATCTATACATTTTTACTAATAATATAATATATAATATTATAAAGCGGTAAAGTTTGTGATTTTGTGAGGTTGTAGCTGGTAATCTCTGGATCTACTGAACTGATTTTGAAAATTGTATTACCAATAGAAAGCCACGTTATTTGTGAGTGTCATAGGCTATATATTAAAATCACCACGCGTGCAAAGCCGCGGGCATCAGCTAGTCTTTGAATAAGCAAAGCATGCAACATATTTATTCATACAAATGGCGACAAAACTTTCAGTCTCAAACTTGTATTAAAACAATTCTCACAAAAGGAACATCGTCATTAATTTGTAAGCTCTCTCCGAAAATTAATTTGAATATACCCCTTTCGGTAGGTATTGAAAAGGTGTTTTAATTAGTCGGATATACTGAGAGATTACTACAGGTATGATAACAAATCCTATAGCAATTTTAACCTACCAAAGGTACAAAACTCTACAGAACATGTAACGCAGTATGGGTTTAATCTAGGCTATCAAAATAAACACTTTTTGAGGTAATGTAAACATTAATCTAATGGGAGTTCGATGAGACTTGTTAAATGTTTTGTGTGTTTTTGACTTTCACAAAGACTTTAGTGAATGTAATTTATATGATTGAAAGAAACTAAGTCATATATTTTTGATTAGCTGCGTCCCGCGGTTTCACCCGCGTGAGGGATGGTAGAGTTATCTTTCAAATAAACAAAATAACCATCAAAATCGGATTAAATAAAGCGGAGATATTCAGTAGCCCCATTTTAATTATTTTTTTGGGGAAGTATCAAAATCCCCGACGGTTAAAAAATTCTATAAATTCGCTTAACCTGTATACCATGTTTCGTCTAGATCAGTTGAGAAATGCGATCTGTAGAGAAGAACAGCCGACATAGAACATATTTTTTGCCCAAGCTGAAACAAAGACGCTTCGCTCGCACTTCGCCCTCGCTCGGTCAAAGATAGAGGAGGGAAACAGAGGCCATGGAAGACCCTCCTGTATGCAAACCCTAAATAACTTGAAACTGATAAACAATAATTTGAAACTGATAAACAAAAACCATGTCAACCCTCATCCGTACGGTGTGGAGGGCTGACCCCAAATAAATTAGGTTAGCCAGGAGAGAAAGAAAAAAGAAGTCCAAGCTTAGGGCAAGCAGCGTATCAGTCAGCTGTGTTAAAAATCCTTGTTTCGATATATATTGATAAAAGCAAGCTCATTAGCCATTTCTGCGGTTGAGTGAGTAGGTATATTCATGATCATAATTATACGTCCTTTCCTGTAGTCAGATAATTGAATTGACTTATCGAATCACTATCGGAAACAAACGGCAATTAATTTCAGTCGACGCCGAATTTCCATAATAGATTTATGAAAAATTGAGGTTTTACTGTTTATGACGTTATGGAATTGTATGGTGTTGACACATCAATTCATCTCTATAACTAGCTTTCCCACCCACGACTTTTTACGCGCGGACTACTGTTTATCGTAAAAAAAGGTTCCTATTTTCTTCAAAAGTAGGTATAGCACCATAGCATCAATGCTCTTGATGTTTTTTGACAGACTTGTTATTTCGTTTCCATGGCAACCGTTCCTTACAGTGAGTAATCAACATTTTCCAGTTTTCCCGTGGAAACTTACAATTTTCCGAGATAAAAAGTATGCTATGTTTTATATATGTATGAAATTTAGAATGAAGATATATATATATATATATATAGAGCTTATACCCTGGAATAAAACATAGCATAAAGATATATATATATATATATATATATATCTTCATTCTAAATTTCATCAAAGTCCGTCCAGCCGTTATCGCGTGAAAGCTCCCTAAACAAACAAACAAATAAATAAACAAAGAGACAACGTTTCACTTTTATATATTGGTATGGATTTTATGTTTTCACAGTTCTCATAATATACATTATTTAACCAATTCTGGATGTATTTTGGATGTTAAATTACTATGAATCGACTTTATTTATTTTGTGTATATTCACACATATCTTCGGGAAATCTGTACAGACTTGATTTTTGATTTTGAAAAATAGCGCGAGTGAAATTCATATTAAATATAAATAAAAAAACGTTTTTTTTTAGTTTATATTTAGAATTATTTTTTTTTCAATACAGTCCCAAATAAATTTCATCGCAATGTTTTTTCTTAATAAATTTCTTTGGAATGTTCTACTATTTATAAGCAATTCAATTTGTATAATGTAATTGACTCAGACTCCAAAACTTGCTGGGATTTCAATCTGAAATGATGATAGTAACACCAGACTTCAATAAATCAACCAAAACTGTCCAATCGAATAATCTAGTTGGATTTATATGAACCGACACAATTTGTAATACTTAGACCCTTATTCGTTGAACTGTAGGGCTCTTACCCTCGTCCACTATAATGTGGTAACTTGTGTATGACAGATAACAAAATTAAAATTGTTATTGATATGAATAAATTACACCAGCAAGACAAACGCAAGACTTTGCGATTCATAGTTCCGAGGGGCATGTTTACTGACAGGCGTAGCACTTACTACTAGTGGCTCTGTAAGCTGTAGACTTCGCGCGCGCAAACTTTTTTGCAAACAATCTAGCGATGCACAGTAGCGCCATCTAGTTGCCTTAATGTAAAACTAACATTAATAACCAAGGTGTTCCAGTAGTACCTAGTAGGCAGAGCTGATTCCACTGGTAGAAACCTAAAAGTGAGAAAGTTACCTACTGCATTTTGAGGAGCTATTCTTTCTGCTCATCACGCCGAAGATCCTCATCAAATCTTCACCAATTTTTTATGAGACCAATGTAAGTTACTACCTTTCAAATAAAAAAAGAACCATCGAAATCGGATCAAATAAGACGGAGATATTCAGTAGCCCTCTTTTTGCCCCTTTTTGGGGGAAGTAGGTACCCCCCAATCAAAAATCCCCAACGACTAAAAAATTCTAATATTTCGTTAACCTTCATACCAAGTTTCGTCTATATCTGTTGAGAAATGCGACATGTAGAGGAGAATTGAGATCCGGACTGACATCCGGACATACGAAAGCATTTTTTGCCCAAGCTGAAATGGAAACGCTTCGCTCGCGCTTCGCGCTCGCTCGGTCAATCAGATAAATATACCTGCTCGTTTCGTTATAAATTAACATTCTTGATGTGGTGGACAAGCAATGGCTTGCACATGTATTGGGGCAAAAATTTAATCCTTATCGTCATTATCATGATGACATGATGACAGCTGTCATAATTCTAAAAAGATGAGGCTTCATTTACATGACTATTAAGACATCTGAACTTGGAATTAAGGTACGGTGTTAAGTTGAATGTGTTCATAGTATGTATGAATTATTTTAATTATTGTTACTGTAGACGGTAGATGATATTATTTAGATCAATACCTAATTTCAGAAATTACAGCATTAGGATACTCCTGAATCAAATAAAATACAGAGTAAGCATTTTTTATAAAATGTTACTAGCTGTGCCCTCGGCATTGCCCGCTTGAGCATTTTCCCTGGATGAAAGTATTTATAGAGAACTAAATATAAAATTTCATCAAAATTCGCTCAGCTGTCAAATATTTTTTGTATCTATTGCTTGGCTTCTAGTCATTGTATCAAGATTTTAAGTCAAATTCTAAGCTAACCAATTCAATGGGTCCAGTGGTTTTTTCGTGATGCGCGAACACACATCCAAACAGACAGACAGACACGATTTTACAAATTTTATATTCTTGCTCAGCAGCTTATAGTCCTTGAAACTTTTTTTTTAAATAATATATTATCTTCTATGTAGGTACAGTTTATTTTTTTCTTTTTTTTGCTCACTGCTTTATTATATAATTATTATATAGTCCACACCAATATATAAAAGTGAAAAATTGACTGTTTGTCTGTTTGTTTGGGGAGTTTTAACGCCAAAACCGCTGATCCGATTTTTGATGAAACATTGTAAATAGGTACTGTACAATATAGACACCAACCTAAGATACTTTTTATCCCGGAAGATAGTAAGTTTCCACGGGAAAACTGGAAAAATGTCGATTACTCGCTGTAAGGAACGGTTGCCATGGAATCTAAATAATAACAAGTCTGTCAAAAAGCATCAAGAGCGTTGGTGCTAAATTTTAACTTAACTAACTTTAACTTTTTTGGTGTTTTACTTTTTTATTATTGGTTTTTAATATCCTATAAGAACATAGGATGTTTTTTTTTCGCTATAAACTGTAGTCCGCGCGTATGAAGTCACTGGCGAAAGCTAGTAGATAGATATAGATAGAGATAGGTTCTTGCAGATTATTAACCAAAAACGTTCTCCGAAAAAAATGGTTCTAACTATCAAGGGCATTTGAAAAATTGCTGTTTTACATAATTCTTTATCTCATTTAATGGTGGTTGAACATGAATCATACTTGTTGAGAGTAGGTAAAGATACACATCGCTGCAAATTGCTCCGAAACATGAAATCGAGTTTATGCTATGAACAACGCCTTGAAGGCAGTTGAAGATTTTTCCCATGATTTGTATTAAAAAACCCGTGAAGAATTCGTGAAAAGGCTCTTAACTTTCAGAGCTATCAGTACAGTATAAAACTTAATCCTGCTAAGCAGTAGGTATAAGTAATACTCCAACGCACATAAGACTAAACTTATCTTGTCTAAGTGTCATGGCTGTAGCCAGGGTGGGGGACGGGGAGGGGGTGAAATGACCTTAAAATAACAAAAAAAAACATGACTGTCGCCCTATACTATATGTACATAAAAATAAAAATTAGACCAATTTTTCATTTTAATTGATCTAGAAAACCTTAAAATTTTAGCGCTCGCTTTGCTCGTGCTTTCTTTAGTAATTGATACTTTGATAAGTTGATTATTTTTCTATGGTTTTTAATTATTAATTTTCTAAACTAACGGAAATAGCGCAAACTTTTCGAGCTATAACGCCGCGTTAGTGTTTTTTTGCTCTCATCAATAAATATTTTAATTAATATAATTTGGAGTCAGTTATATATTTTGTAGTTGAACCACAATTATAGCAATAACTCAAATCTAGAGTGTAGATTATAATTAATAGAAATAGCTATAAAGCACTGAAAGCACACTGACTAGTAAAAGTTCCAAATTTTTGCGCTCGCTTTTCTCGTAATTTTGACTATTACAGTTACCAATGCATATTTTCCTATGTTTTGGAATATTGATACAAAAACTTTCCGAAAATATCATCACCCCCTCAATTGAACCCTGGATACGGGCCTGCTAAGTATCTGTGTTACTAATGGTAGCCCTTATTCATGCAAATTGTTTTTTCAACGATGAAATCGCCCACAAAATAATCTTGTTTCGACTCCTGGGAAATTTTGAAACAAATCTAAAACCATTATACAAGTGGTGGAAGTTACAAATGTTGTATAATTTTCCCAGTGTGAAGCGAGCACCTTACTTTAGTAAACTTTCTGGTGCCTCGTTTGGATTCATTTTGATTCTTAGCTACTGGTAAAAGGCAGGCAGCTGCTGATACATTTTATGATAGGTTTATATACATGCTAATATGTATTTTTTTATGTGAGAGTAGTAGTCATTTCGCAGCGCCATTAATATGTAAAAACATTTGTATGTAAAAACATTTTAAAGAAGAAGGATTCCTTACTGCCAAATTCAGGAGTAAAGTGCTCAAGATATGCTGAACCGCTCGTATGCAAAAGCCTCTCATATACATTTACACCATGTTATGTCGATCAGCCGCCACATAGCAGAAAAAGAAGATCTCGCAAAGTGCTAACTTTGTCAAGTTCTAGAGCTAAAATGGTGCTGATCCAGTGATTTAAAATAAAGATATAATTTGTAGTTAAATGTCAAGCAAAGAATGACAGTCGAATGGACTTGAGGAAAAACAAACTGCACTGGAAATCAAGCAAGGCAAAATCAAGCGAGCCTCGAAATAGAACGAGGCTTTGAAATTCAAATTAAAACTTTTTCCAGAAAACTTTTCGTGTTAAAGTCCTTTGAGCATTGTTTAAAATATTATTTTGCACCTTTCCATCGAAATGTAGGGAACAAACATGAGGGGAGCAGACAAGACTAATAAATAGTTCTGCTGGAAAACTTTAACTTACTTTTGTACATTATACTGCCGAAGTTAAGTTTTCTAATATGCAAAAAAATCTTCTAATTTCTTCGTAACACTTGCATTGAAGGTTCGTTTTATTATATTTTAAAACCTATCTGCCAACATAACTTGATGACGTAAATTGGCACAGATTATTTAGAAGTCTTTATCGACGGGTTTATTACTGAAAATAATAAATTTTAAATCGAAATAAATTTTCGTACGTCGATAAATAATTCAGTGAGTAATCACTAGATCCGTATTATTTTGCGTAGCCATAAACTTGAAGTCTATAAAATTCAAGATGAGTCTTTCATTGAAATAAAGAAATATATAAAGTACTAAAGCACCGTCTTCCTCAACTCAACCTTTGTGTGTGTGCTCTGTATTCTTTATCACGTACAACATAAGCTCGGCATTATCAAGTCGATTAATGTGTTAATTTTTTAAAACGCCCACTACACTACTCGCAAAGTTGATCGAAGTTAAGCGAACACGATAGTGTAGACGGGCACTTCGGTTCGCCTCGTGCAACCTTGGCTCGCCTCGGGCGACTTCCGATTGTTGTCGGTTTTTGCGCCCGAGTCAAAGGACTCGAAGCGTCTCAATACACTACTCGGCTTACTTCAAAAAATTTAGGTGATAAAAAATTATTAAAGGTAATGTTAAAGTTTATTGTGCCTTGTTTATTCTAATAACATAGTTCTGTTCCGGTGCATTGCAGTCATCCACCATTATTTAATATTTGTTTCTTGTTGTATAGACGTAGATATAATACCTACGCGGGAAAAAACATTGCAAAAGCAGCTGCCATTCGAAAATTATCCATGATGCATAGGGTGCGGGCGCCGCCGGGCGACTGAGCTCCTTGCGAAGTTGCACGAGTGTGTAGTTACGTACTTCGAACTTCGGTCAACTTCGAACCGTACTTTGTCGAAGCAACTTCGCGAGCAGTGTAGTGCAAGCTTAATGTTTTGCTAACATTGTTATGAACTTAATAAAAGTTTTTATCTTACACCGAAGGATAGTTGGCAAAAGTGCTAGATCTGTATTTATATTTATCTACGTTCAAAGTCATACATATTATGTACTTTCAGTAACTCGCTCTTCTTATAACCTCTACATGAACCGTGAATAAGCTATTTCCCATGAAAAATCCAGCTTAGTCCACACCGCAAAATAAGCTATTAGCGCCGAGTAAATTGGATTTCATCACGTGTTAAATCCATCGTTTGAGCGGAGATACAAAATTGGACAGTTTTTTGTCCCACTTTCTATTTTCCTGATAAGTATGTGCAGGATACGTTACGGATAAGTTAAAAAAATATTGTTACGTCGTAAGTCTTAAGTTTTATAGCCAGGATTATTTAGAATACGTCTTCCAAACAGATCTCATTTCGTTGCGTATAATAAATAAATGTTTGTTAGTTTGTTTGTCGTATGAGGCAGTGCTGGCCTCTGATGTTAGAGTTTGTAAAGCCGCCCGTGGACCTCTGACATGGCTTAACGACTGCTATTAATCAATAACAGCCGGGAAAGACAGCTTAACGTGCCCTCCGAAGCACGGAGCGATGGAAAACCGCACATAACTTAGAAAAGTCTTGATGCGGAGCCTAGCTTTTGAACCGGGTATCTTTAGATTCTAAATTGCACTATAGAACCTTTAGGCCACCCGAATATATTTATCAAAAAATATAATAAATATATTCGGGACAATTCCACACTAATTACCTAGCCCCAAACTAGGATACCCTGTGCTACGGGCACTAGATAACGGGTAAACATAGATAGATACGAATCATGACTCGGAAACAAACATTTCCGCTCATCACATCAATGATTCAAACCCGCAACCGTTCGATTTCGTACCTAGGGTTTTTAGCCACTAGACCAACCGGTCGTCCATGATGTTTTATGACTAAAGTTTAAATGTACATTTGTTTCGTAGATACTAAAATTTTTAGTATTCAGAAGCGGCGTGATGGCCGGTCGTGTTTTTTATTACACGTAATATTCACAGGAAAATGTAATTGATTTTTACTAACCTTGAGAACCCCGACCAGAGAATTTGCTGAAATCCTCAGATCCGCAAATTCCCTTTGTGAATGGTTGATATAAACTATCTCTAGTACAGTTTTCAAAACCTTTTGTAAAGGCAAATCCCTTACTAGCTGGGGTTCTTAATATGATTCCCAATAGATATTGGGTCATCAGCAGACTTTAGCAACTACGATTTGTTTCAAAGTAAAATATCGGTTTTGGGAAATGGTTTCAGAAATTTGATTTGGAAACATACCTTCGGCTGGTGCCCTACCTAATATACAACTAATTATGTTATGTTTCTTAATTATGTTAGTTATTAATGATATTAATACCACCGCGCAATACAAAACATTGGTATTGATTCTCTTGTTCTCAACGCTAAATTTCAATCTTCTTACACAGATTCTTTAGTTACAAACTACACTAAACTAGAAAAAAAAAAACTTTCCGACAAAAATTCAAGTGTTAAATGAATCCAAACATCAGTGCGACGGAACTAACGGACTTGGGGCTTTGGGGGGAGGTGTTGTATTGTACACGGCCGGATGTAGGAGGTGGGGTTGGAGTAGGTGGAGGAGGAGCGGATAGAAGGTGAGAGGAATGGGTGAGGGAGAGGGGACGGGAATTGCGGTAGGAGGGAGGGAGTTCCGTTGCACTGATGTTTACATTTTTTAATATTTTTTTGCTGATTATTCGATTGTTTGACCACGATCTCACCTGATGAAAAGCGATGATGCGATCGAAGATAAAGCACGCTTGGTTAGTAGATACCTATTCATTCTTGACTTGAACACACCTGGGTTATATTTTATCGAAAACACTGACGAGAGCAGAGCATTCCTCTCCTTAGAAGCATAACGCTTCGTTCTTGTGCGAGGTAGTTCAACCATAAAAGGGTGGTGTTTGCCAATAGTCTAGTCGTACGGTGATGAGGTAATACAGATTTTGCAATTCCTGTGCACACTCACCATAGTGCAATCTCTAGAATACCGACAGGCTTGTGACCTCACGTCGATGCGCCAGTCTTTGAAGCTTACTCTTTCCTAGAGTGTCATCCCCAATGAGCCTCACAGCATGTCTCTCATTTGAATCCAAAGCCTCGAGCTGATACATAGCAGAACCGTCCCAGAGGTGGTAGCAGTACTCCATACAAGATCAAACCTGTGCTTAATAAAGATTCAAAAGCTGTCCCAGTGTAAAGTACCGCCTAACCTTAGACAAAATACCAAGTTTCTTTGCAGCTACGTTGGCTTTGGATTCAATGTAAGACCCAAAATTCAGTTTCGATGTGAGTTTGACACCCAAAAGCTCCAGATGGTCGCCTATTGGTATTGTTACGCTACGGAAAGACGGAGATCAGTTTACAGGACTCTTTTTAGCAGAGAACAAACACGTCTGCGTTTTAGTAGCATTAATCTTAACCAGGTTAGTGTAGCCCCAATCGGATATGGCTTCTAAGGCTAAATGCAAATGGTCTATTATAGGCTCTGTCTGAAGCTAGACAGCGTTGCAGCTGGCTTGAGCATTGGGAATATATCTCTCAACTATAGTACTGTCATCTGCATACCCAAAGGTACCGGGCTTAAGAATGTCATTAATGTGCAGTAAAAACAGAGTAGCAGAGAGAACCGATCCCTGAGGTACACCGGCATTGATAGCCATTTGATCAGACGAGCAGCCCTCTAAGACTACTCGAATAGACCGTTCCCTCCAAAAAACAGCCATCAAAGCCAACATGTAAACCATATGAGGGAAGCTTGCTTAAAAGGCCTTCGTACCAGACCTGATCAAAGGCCTTCGATGTGTCAAGGGAGACGGCAAGCACCTCACCATACATTTCAATGGCTTTGCTTAGTAAGTGATTAATTACATACGCTCACAAAGTTATTGAGAATGGGCGATAATTGGCCGTACTTGCACGACTACCCTTATTAGGTAAAGGTTGTACATTGTCAAGCTTCCAAATCTTCGGAACTTTACCTGAGTAACGAGAGAGGCGATACAAACGCGTTAGGATGGGAGACAATTCGGGCGCACAGTTTTTCAACACAATCGCTGGAATGCCACCAGCACCACTGGCTTTGTTCACATCTAGGGCTTGAACGTTCTGAGAAAGTCCTTCTGGCGAATACGTATTTTGGACATAAAAGCCCCGCAATGAAGAAGACAGGAAGGTATCTTGCCAGCAGCATCTAGATGCGAAGCTTCTGCAAAAAGAGAAGCAAATAAATTTCCTTTCTCTCCAGCAACTTTTTTCTTTCTTTCTTTCTTTCTTTCAATGTGAGCCAGTGATCCATCTGATTTCAGCAATGGAGGCAGTGAATAGCAGCAGAAGTTCACTTCGAACGTCTTGGCCAGGGATCAAAAAGCTTTGCTTCCCGCGAGGTATGAAGCCAGTATGGCCTCTATTCGACTTACTACTACTTGATTAAAATGAGCCTTCTTAAGAATCTTCTTGCAGGTATTAGCGGCAACGTTAAATTTTCTTTTCTTAGCCCGAATATCTGAGGATTTGCGCTCTTGAGCATTAGCGCAGTCCAGATTTGCCGCATGCTTTAGAGCCACAGCATGACCAAAGCCGGATCCAAACTAAGGCTAAGCTTTGCTGAAAAGAGGCTTATCACTAAATGGAATGTAATATTATATTGCCTGACATATTACCGCAATAACAGCAGACGCGCAAGTCTACGGGTCCTAAGAAGTGAAACATGTTTGAGGCCAAGGGTACGATGCAAGAAATTGTCGCATCTCGTCCCAATCTGCCGAGTTGTATTTCCACACTCGTCTATTACCCTTAAGACTAGGATCATCAGGTGGGGAATACCCAGAGACGGGCTTAACCAGACAGTCATCAGAGCTCCCAAGAGGTGGTGATACTGACATGGAATATCGGTCTGGTTCAGTTGACATCAGCAGGTCGAGACAGTTGGCAGTGTCACCGTCACGGTCGGGTACCCGAATCAGCCCTTCAGAGAGAGATCTAACGCTAGAGCAAGCTTCCGCGTCTTTTCGCGTCGTTTAGTTGAAATGAAATCGTTTTTTAGAATGTGTAAACTAGTGTAAATTTTAGTATTAGTTTAGTTTAAGGAGTTGAACAAGTCCCACCTCGGTGGTATTGCGCGTATTGCCGCAGCAGTCTGACATTTTTGGGTCAATTTTGCTTGGCCACATATTAGTGTCTTATAGGTTTCATGGGCGGGTCATCACGTCCTGCCATTATGAAAAGTGAGGACAAAACGTGAATGTCTAAATACAAAGGTCAACGACAAAAGAAAGGCCCAAAAGGCTGGGGATGACCTGGATATCTTCCGGAGTAACATATCTCTAATAGCAATAGAAAGAGACCAATGGAAGGAGATGTAGGGCCTTTGCAAGGCAGGGACAACAAAAAAATAGCGCTTTGACTATCTGTACGCTGATAACTCTACCTCGTCCAAACTATCAGCGACGCGTTTCACCAAAAAACCTAAATTGGCAAGTAAATTGAATTTGCTTTTGTATGAAATTCTTTTTATGCCAGTGGGAAGTATAGTATCCACGGAAAGCGAACTGGCAAGGTAATTAATTTTATTTTATTAAGTCCTGTGTCATGATATTGACTTTTTGATTGGATTCAATATTCAGTTGTTTCAATTTGGGGTAAGTGGTTAATTGTGGCTATTATATATTTGCCTTTGCATTTAACTTTAATGGCTGTTAAAGTTATCTTTATTCGCCCAGGATGCAAAAAAAGATATTCGATTTTGAGCTACACTTTATGAAAGTGTAACAAATAATGTGATTCAATTCAAAGTATTTTTCTGTAACAAGACACATGTTCAAAACTAACGTCCGACTAAGGTCCGGTATAAAATAGCCTATGACATTCTTGCGATGAAAACGAATCCATTGATACCTCGCTTGTCAAAATCAGACCAAGTTTTTGTTTGAACACATCACCCTTCCTTTACTTGGCAGTAGTAGGGTAAAAATTTGAATATGTCACTATACCTAAAGATGAATCGAATGATACCTCGCTTGTCAAAATCGGCCCAAATGGGGGTGACTTTATGGTGGAACATCCACATACCTACGAACATACATACTGTTGCGGCCTTTTTTGTATATATTTGTCCTTTTTTATTGATTTATGTTTTTTATACTTTTTGAGTGGTGTGTTTGGTTTTTAGTATGTCATGAAGATTGGATTGAGTAAAAGTTGCAGAGAAAAACGTGTATTTTTAACTTGACCGATAGTTTCGATCTAAAGAGCAGTTCCCCGCTTAATACATACATACATACATACATATATACACATAGACTGATAAACTCATTACCCTTCCCTTGCTTCGCCGTACTCGGGTAAAAAGGCAAAATAAAATAGCACATTCAAAAGTTTAAAAAAAAAACTCATGAACAAGAAGTTTTTTTTTAAACTATTTAGGTACTGTATGAAAATTATGCAATTTAAGCCCTCACCTGCAGCGGCAGTTTTACTTACCAAGAATTATTACTTTCAATAATGGAAGCAATTAAGGTTGTTATTAGAGTAAAGTAGGCTTCAGTTACACTGTAATTTTGATTTATTCCATTGCCATTTGCTTTGCTGTTAGGGGAGTTAGAAAACGTCACTATAACAGTCCACTAAATCTTATTTTCTAAGGCTACAATCAGACTTCACACCAATATTATAAATCAGAGGAGTGTAGCCACTGCGATGAACAGGCTAATCAGGGCTAAGAGCTTTAAAAATGAATACTCTCGAGCGAAAAACTTCGTATGCGCGATGCAGAATTCCACACATTAGAACATATAGTCCATAAAAACATCATAGATTGCATAATAACCGATAAGCGCCATCTATCTTTTATCTTTAGAAGTGTGTGTGTGTGTGTGTGTGTGTGTGTGTGTGTGTGTGTGTTTGTTACTCCTTCACGCTCAAACGGCTGAACGGATTTGGATGAAATTTGGTATCAGGATAGATATATCCTGTATTAACAAATAGGCGACTTTTTATCATCCATAGTCCACACGGGTGAAACCGCGGATCGCAGCTAGTTAGCCATTTTATAGGGATAAAACAATTCAAACAAAAAAATCCTTTAGAAGTCCACTGCTGAACATAGGCCTTCCCCAATGAGCGCCATGACGCGCCACCATCACTGGCAACACGCACTGATTATAAACTTTCGTCTTGAGCCTCTGCGGTATCTGAGATGAGAAGATATGGCGTAATTTCCCGAACGCTGCCCATCCGATTTGGATTCGTCGGTTGACCTCTTTGTTGAAGTTGGATCTACCCAGTTGGGTCATCTGACCTAAATAGACATTGTGATCAGCATAGCTTCGATAATATTGGCATGCGTGCGACATGGGCATTTGACATCATGTTCGTCTTACTCACGTTCATTTTAAGACCCACCTGTTGGGAAACGATATTGAGATCACTGAGCATTGTGCTTAGATCTTCCAAGGTTGCCATGATGACTATATCATCAGCAAATCGAAGGTGAGTTATGCATTCGCCATTGATTTTCACACCATATCCGTTCCAGTTCAAAAGCTTGAATATATCTTACAGTGCAGAGGTGAACAGTTTCGAAGAAATAACTTCTCCTTGTCTCACTCTTTTATGTAGTTCGATAGATTTCGTGCTCCGATCGTGGAGACATGGTGGCCTTGCTGTACAAACACTTCAACACTTCGATGTACCGGTAGTCAATCTGGCATCGCTGTAATGACTGTAGCACTGCCCAGGTCTCGATTGAATCAAAAGCTCTCTCGTAGTCCACAAAAGCTAGACATAGTGGCCGATTATACTCTTCGGTCTTCTGTATAATCTGCCGGAGCGTATGGATGTCGTCTACGGTGCTAAAGCCTTTCCGGAATCCAGCTTGTTCGGGAGGCTAAAAGTCGTCAAACCTACAAGCGAGACGGTTTGTAACTACTCTCGAAAACAGACGTGGCTCAGCAGCAAAATGGGTCTATGATGCTTCAAGAGGTTCAAGAGGGTGTTATCACCTTTCTTAAAGAACAACACCACTACGCTCGTGTACACACCTCTGGCGTAGTACCCTTAAGAATGACGGAGTTAAACAACTTCTGAAGGACTTGAAGTACCGGTGTTCCACTCGCTTTCAGTAGGTATCTCTGTCGTTATTCCATCCTCCCCTGGTGCTTCGTTGCTCTTATGCTGTTTGAGAGACATTCTGATCTCGTATAGGCTGACTTCCGGGAAATCTTCGGGATAATGTCGGGTCAAACAGGCTCTTGCATCGTTAGTTGTGCTAGGTGTACTACGCGATGAGGTGTATAATTACCATACCCATAGAACTTTTCGAGCTTAACTTTTTTTAGCTTGTCAAGTATAGTCGATTATTTATCTATAACTTTGCAGATAATCTCCATATATGTGATGACTAAAATGAATTTAAAAAAGGGATCCACACTACCAAATCAAAAGGGAAGCATCCAAGATATTCCGCTCTGCTCGTACGCACAAGTCTCACGCATGTACCTACACTATGTTATGCCAATCGGCTGCCACATCGCAGCAAAGGTCTCAAAGTCTTGTTAATTCTGTCAAATTCTCAGCAAAAATCAAACACAATGCAGTATTTTGCGATGAAATTGTGTTTTTCAACCACAAAACACCACAAATTATCCACGCACACATACGAGACCCCATTTGCTATGCTTCACTTGTTTGTGTGGCGGTGGTCGTGGTTACTACCTACAAAATTCAACGTAACTAAGTTACTTACCTACTTTTATCTTCTATCTATAGTTCTATATCTATAAAACAGTACAGTGATACATAGACTGACTGACTGACTGACTGACAGACAACGCAGACTAAACCAGTGGACCTAAAATTTTGAAATATAGAAGAATTATTCTTTGTGTATTATACAAGAAGTAGGTACTTAAGAAGGTTTTTAAAAAACCATCCCAAAGGGGGTTAGCAAAGTTTAAAAGCGGGCAAAGATGCGAGTGCAGCTATTATCAAATATAGACTTCGTTGCCCATTTCAGCTATGCGATTGCTTATGATTCAATCAACGCGGCTTGGCATGCGTACGACTGACTATCGTCTATTTGTATTATTTTAAGCGTGTGCATAGAAATACTGGACCGGTAAGATTGATTTTCTAGTACTTCCAATGTATAGGCACAGAAGAATAACTAATACCACAAGTATAGGTACAGATAGCTATTCGTTTCTCAATCCTGCTTTTAGCGAGCCAGAGAGTGAATGCTCTCATTCACTCAGCTGTTTGTTGTTTTTTGTCGTATGTGGTAGTAACGGCCTCTGTTGTCAGAGTTTGTCAGGCCGCCCGAGGGCTTCTGACATAGCTTAACGACTGCTATTAATCAATGACAGCCGGGACTGACATCTTAACGTGCCCTCCGAAGCACGGAGTGAGAGAGTGAGATAGTATAGACCTGAATATACTACTCTTTTGGTCCATTACTGTTTGGTGGATGTAATTATTATTTTGTAATTTTTAAGTGCTTATTTATGGTTTATGTATTTATTTATTGGTTGAAACCACCGTCCCTATTACCTCCGTTATTCCTATCCATGCACGGTTGTCTTGAAGAGATCGCTCTGAGCGATAAGACCGCCCATTGTGTCACTTTATTTTTAATTTTTTTTTTTTTTAGTTGTAAGATTTTTATTTGTGTGTTTCAATAAAGAGTTATCTATCTATCTATTGTAAGTATATTTTGCACGAACATTTCTGACGTAAGTTTTCATGCGTCGAGAAAACTATTTTCTCTATTTCTGTATCCCAAAAGCGTACATATTTGCCCAAGTTCACACACGCAAAGTTTCTTCGTAGAGTTCGCGAGTAATAGCTGACCTTACATCGTACCTTGGCCTCGGGGCAATATGATACCTTCTACACTACAATGCTTCGATACTCGTATATGTCTATCAGCCAAGGACGTCTACGTGTTCGTTCCATCCTTCAATTAAACTCACTGAGCTTGCAATGATGCTCTAGATACATAATAATATACTTAGATAGATATACAAAGATAATCGTTTGTATTGTTTTCCACTCAAATAATAAAAACCATCTTTACCATTATTAAAAAAAACTAAAGCTTTATATATATATATATATATATATATATATATATATATATATAAAACATATGGTTTTTCTTCGTGAATGAACTCAATATGATTTATTTAACGGTTAAAAGCAAAAGTTGTATATAGTAAGAATATTTAGCTTACTTGGTCGTATTTGGCGATTAATCGCCAAAAATGTACTGGGAAACTGGTCTATAGCAAAGTACAAAATATAAACAATGACAGTGCGGGTGTCAATCTTAGTCTTATCACAAGTTTATGTGCACAAAAGGAAGCGAGCTTGAAGCTTCCACTTGTTTCATAATTTTCTCCTAATTTCAAGGAATAATGAATGATTAGATTAAATTAGGGCACAGTGTAAACATAAAACAAAATTGTAATATGTTATCATTTCCACACATAATTTTTTTCGATAACGAATACGTAGAAATAGGGGCGAGGCAGGATTTAACGATGCTCTAGGATTTATCGATGCTCGCTATCAAATTATTATTAAAGACTACTAGGTAGGTACTACATAATTAACACGTATTTTACACGACTGTCCAAAAAAGAAATTCAATCTTTTTAGGATTCATGTAGTTTGGGTATGTATGTATGACTCTATGTGAGTTTCTTTATTCCACCATAACTTTTAAATGCATAAACATATTTGGATACATGGGGTATTGTCAGAATCTTTACATCATACCGAGTAACATAGGCTATATTTGTTTTTATTCATTATTGCGGCTGTATGGCTTCATTAAGAAATGCGAAACTAGCTTAAAAGCTAAAAAAAAACACGCCTGCCCTGCCAAAAAAGAGCTTTTGGCATGGGCTTATAAAGACCTTCAATTTGATACCCATTTTGTAAGTTTAGAAAATAATAAAAAAAACTAGGTTGAAAATGGTGCCATACTGCCACCATATTGAATGTTTACAAAAAAAATATAGCCTATGTTACTTGGGAGGATGTAAGGATTCTAACGATAATCCAAACATTTAAATCTGTTCAGGCATTTAAAAGTTATGGTGGAATAAAGAAACTCACATACAAACATATAATGAATGCTAAAAACATAACACTCCTTTTTTTGGGCAGTCGTGCTAAAAAAACTTCGAATTTTACTACAATATGGGTATCAAATTAAAATGATGTGCACATTAAAACAATATATAACGTATTGCCATACCTCAAAAATATAACTTATTGCCATACCTCAAAAATATAACTTATTGCCATACCTCAAAAATTGTTACAAAAAAGTAAGGTAAAAAAAAAACTAAAAAGTCAAAAAGCAAAAGAAAAATAAGAACTTGCTTAAACGCTAAAAAACACGCCTGCCTGCCAAAAAAATACGCCTGCCCTGCCAAAAAAGAACTTATGCCAATAAATTATATACTGTTGGAATGTGCTTATCACGGCCTTTAATTTGATACTCATATAAATTTGAAATCGAGCCATACTGCGACTATATTG
Organism: Alsophila aescularia; assembly: GCA_946251855.1. Lineage (NCBI taxonomy): Eukaryota > Metazoa > Arthropoda > Insecta > Lepidoptera > Geometridae > Alsophila > Alsophila aescularia. The sequence continues at coordinate 7,125,331 of OX276380.1, read as the reverse complement.
TTTTTTTTTTCTAAAATAATTAATATGCCTTTGTTACTCGGGGGATGTAAAGATTCTAACGATATAATATAATAATAATAATATATTCGGGACATTTCCACACCAATTATCTAGCCCCACTAGGATACCCTGTGCTATGGGTACTAGATAACGGATAAACATACATAGATAAGAATATTAACATCCATGACTCGGAAACAAACATTTCTGCTCATCACACAAATGATTGCACCTTGCAGGATTCAAAAAAAATATCGACCGTTCGATTTTGTACCTAGGATCTCTAGCCACGAGACCAACCGGTCGCCTAATATCCTATACGTCTAAATCTGTTCAGGTATTTAAAAGTTATTTATTTTTATTCATTTAAGTTTTACTATATAAAATCTTATGTACATTTATAATTAATTATTATATTATATTTATTATTTTTTTATTTTTTTTCCCATTTATACGATTATTTGAATACAAAATCGACTTTAATTGAGTAGAGTTACAACAAAACTGAAAACTGTTGAGTAATCTTGAAGATATGTAAACACGCAAAGTCTCCTTTGGGATAAGTTTGGAATAGGCAAAAGAAGAGTTGACGCCACTTGCAGTATTCACAGACTTAAATCGATTTATATGCAAATCTTTCTGCAAATAACACACTAATTTAATTCAAGGTTACGTTAATTTTCTGCAAACAATTGCCCCATAGTGAATCGTTTGCAGAAGAAAAAAGCCGCCTGAGCTAATTTCTTATAACTTCAACCGATTAAAGCGAACTCAGCGAAGCATGTACAATTTATTGGTGCTTAGAATACTTGACGTTGTTCAGAAAACCTTTCAAAATAAGCTGCTCCCTGAAAAATATTTATTCGAGAAATTTATTTCACTGCCGGCTTCAACTTTGGTTTGTTTCATTACCTACCTACTAAATCAGACCGAAATGAACAATCCGGGATGAGTTTACACGGTAATTTCAAATGTTTTGATGTTTTATTAAAATAATTAAAAGTAATGTAATGCGAATCATAAAACAATGTTATATTCAGTTTAATCCCACAATAAGAATTGAATCAAAAACAATGACAGAATCAAATTGAATAAACTTTTCATCCAAATGAACCAATATTTTTTTTAAAACATTGGCTGCCCGAGACAATAAAAAAATAGCTTTCGACACGCGTTTTAAGTTATTCTTGCAGAAGGCAATAATTAAAATAAATTAAGTAATAAATAGATGTCAATAGTATGTACAATTAATTAGGTTAAGAAAATAACAAAACAATAACGTTTGCTAATACCAAAGTCATTAAAACGTTTCGTTTTAACGCCAGCTAAAGTAATTATCTTTGGCCTGTCTTTCCTCTATCTGTCAGCTGAGTACAAAACAAATTGAACCGCGCAATTAAAAATTAACAAATTAAACAGCTCACGTTCATGAACTTAAATAACGAATTAGACTTATTTGTGTTCTGTTTTCGGACAATTGTAATCAGGAGATGTTGGAAAAATACAATGGGTTTAAGTACTAGAAAAATATTTGAAATCAGCAAAAACAGTTTTTTGATAGAATTGTGCACAAGTTTTTAGTTGTACAATCTTTCTCGATCTTTTTTCTGTTTTCCATCAGAATATTATCATATATGTTTACGCTAAGCAGGCGTTAACTGCTAAAATCATAAAAAAATATTTGGGAGCCGTTATATTTCAGACACGAAGCTAATCAATAATTAGCCGTGTTTGGTTGGTCAGTTCAAAACACTACCAATAGATGGCGTTACCGTCCCCATAAGACGAGTTCAGAAGCTAGCGGAAAAAATTGGATGGCGATGCACGGTCACGGTAGCCGAATTGGTAAAGAGCATGTGCCGCGCATATGCATGCGAGTTCGAATCTCGTCAGTGATCCAGTGAGAAAATTACCATATATGGTATAATCTTAACCGTAGCAGGTTTTTAGATCTAGATCTATCTAGAACAGTGGTGGCATTCTAACGACACCAGGATTAATCCTTGATCAAAAGACACAGAATATTAAAAAAACTTTAATGAGTTTTATTAGGCCAATACAACAATGTTCCAATACATAGCAGTCCCAAACAAGTTCGTTGTTAGTAAAGTTAGTTCGCAACTCCAGTAGCAGTTGTTCTAGTTCCCGCTATTCCAGTTACCGAATCATACATCACGCTCTGACAGCTTGTTGTTCGGTAATCCCCAATCCGAAACAATCCTATAGATCTGATCTATTGCAAAACATACCAAAGTTTTTGAGGATCCAAAAACGAAACGTTAAAGGCGTTACCTAACTGACCAATTCTCGTTGTAGAAAAGAAAACGAGTTTTAATGTATTGAATTATTAAATTGGTTAGGTATTTTTATGACCTATGTTATTATTGTCATGTTATTGTAAAATCTGTAATATGCACCAGTCAATCATAACCAAGGTAACTGACATAGCTCTAAGGATAAGCAAGCTTAAGTGGCAGCGGGCTAGTCACATTTCCCAAAGAATCGATATGTATTGGGGCAATAGAGGAGTTCTCTATTGGAGACCAAGTTTAGGCAAATGTAGTGTAGGACGCCCTGTAGCCAGGTGGAGTAACGACCTGTGAAAGCGGAAGTCAGAAAATGGTTGAGCAGAGCTAAAGACCGAGTTCATTGGCGTGCATTAGGAGATGGCTACGTCCAGCAGTCAAGTGGAAAAGTACAAGCTGATGATTATGATGATGATGAATATGAATATATATAATCGTCATTTAAGCTCAATCCTCAATCTTCGTAGCACACTCAAAGGCGTATGCCAAAATTTTGATAGATTTAATGCAATCTGGTACAAAAATTCTGAAAAAAGTACAAAAAAGTGTTTTATCAGAAAAAAACAGTACCTACAACATGTATATGCCACCATTATACCACAAAACCGATAAGTGCGCCGACATGACACATAAAACAGCTGCACACTGCACCGCGACGTTCCTTAGTTATTGTGTGCGACGGGTCTTATCTACGTCGCCGTCTGCCTCGACGTCGTATTAGTTCTACATCAGTTTTCTTTTGAAGCTTTATCTTCACCTGCATTGATTTTTGTATCTGACTTTATTGGGTCATCGCCGGGGTAACACTCAGTAAAATAAATGCATTTCAAGCTTTTCTTGTAGAACTAAACAGTCTGTTTGTCGCGATTATAAATACCATTTCGTGGAATTGATCGCTTCATGAAATTATCGTCCACATCATGAAATGGTTTGGCGAAGTGAATGAATAATTAGAGTTTGACGATTTGAACAGTTAAACGCACGGCTACTTCATGATATGGTCAAACAGTGATCATATCGTAAAATAGTTACATTATCCACAGATATAGGCGGCAGGCGGAAGCGCGACTTGGCCGTGACAGGTTAGAAGGCGAAGGGGGGGGGGCGAAGCGTAGCTAGCTACCGCCTTTGAAAATATATTTGTTTGAACTCTTGTTAAACCTTTGGTATCATGGAAACTCTACATAAATGATATGGCCAAACGTGAATTGATATATAATTAAACATTGATGTTTAAACGGTATGGTCAGTTTTAGCTGGCCATTTCATGAAATAGAACCATGAAATTATCGACCACATCATGAAGTGGTCAATTCTATGATATGACTACGAAATATATGTAAACTAGTTGCGCCTGCGGTTTTTCCTGCGTGGTTATTTTTCTGGATCGTGATCTTGATCTAAAATAATGTTATGTGTTACGTAACACACTGAAACACACTGAAAGTTTCCAGGACTGGCAACACACATAAACAATATATTCCGCTTCCCTTCCATTGCCTTGCCGGGGACGTATAAAAAAATAGCTTATGACACGCTATACCAGAGCCCCAATTCTACTAAAAGAAATTTTTTAGAAAATTTTCTAATTAAAATATTTCCAAAAAAGTAAAACTCAAAATTCAAAAAATTTCATAAATTTTTCTCTTCTACTACTTTTAAGAGGTAAAAGCGAAAATTTTGCGAAAATTGTTGACAATTGTCATTACAATTGTTTTAGTAGAATTGGGGCCCTGAAGACTAATCAATTGACACCTCGTTTGTCAAAATCGGAACAATCGAGGCGAAGCTATGGAGGCTCATATATACATACATACATAGACCTTTAACTTAATTATGTCCCGAATATTATTACAATATTATTAAATTATCCTTCCTTTGCTTCGCCGTATTTGGGTAAAAAATAATTACAACATTTGAAAATTGCTATAGTTTGCAGTTTCTTTAATTTGACTGTCGAAACAATAAACCAAAAGTACCTATAAAGTACAATATATGTACCAAATTTTATAAAAACTAGCCAGTCTTCAAAAGTACATTGTTGATTGCTTGGATTGTACTAATCATATTGGTGCCAAGTACACCAGATTTTAAGTAAAATTCTAAGCTATCCAACAGTGAAAACCTCATTTCAGTCGGTTCACGAGTGCCTACGTGATACCATATATTCTTTATTCTGTGGTGATACGACAACACACAAACATAAGGACACCATTTTAAAACAACTTGCTCAGCAGGTTAAACTAGTCTTCTAGACCCCCTTTTTATTTATCTTCATTGTACAGACTTTTTATTATCAAAGTAATTATAAGTTAAGTTGTGGTAAAGTACATAAAAAGAATGGAAAGAAGATTATTGAACATATCTGCGTACTACTAGTAAAAATTCACTAATACATATAATTAGTTTAAAAAAAAAGCTTTAATGCAGTAGTCATGTCATAATGAAACTTAGAACGGTCTATCACAGTTAAATACGTACACAACATTTCGTGTCTATACGTTAACCGTTGAGGAGCTCCCAAGTCATGAGCCAACCCGGAGTGCAGCAACCATGGCATGGTAAAACTTCAAACTGGCTATCATAATAAAATGCGTACACAAAATTGTGTGTCATAAGTACAAAAACTAAAACCGCTTTTTAAAGTCGGATCAAGCTTTAAGTTTGAACACAAAAATTACAATACTACATCGGTTTGCTGTTGACCGGTGAAGATTTCCTTTATCTGGAGCTGATCCCCGATGTCGATTCGGTCATGCTTACCATACAAATGCATTGTCATCGGAACTGAACCAACATACAAAAATTCAACTCCGTAGGATAAGAGGTAGTGATTCTAATTCAGCTTTCAAGATTTGACCTAAACAAGCATACATACATTTTTTAAATAAAAGTTTTTAAATATATCAAGCATTACCACATTGAAATCTGTCTCAATACAGATAAATATTCATTTTGGTCCCATTTCATCCCGTTGTTAATAACGACAAACGATAATAGGAACCCTAAGGTGACCCTAATAGTAACGTTATGTCCTCAATTACGCTTCGGGCTACAAAACCATGTATAAATATCAATTTTCTTGACATTTTCAGGATACCGAACAAATAGATACCGTACAATGACGTACCGAAAAAGGTACGGAAAATATCAGTCGGAAAAATAAACTTTTTTCATCTTGCCCGTTGAGAATTCAACTGTAACTGAATTTCAGGGAAAATTATTGTCCGTTGATTCGAGTATCAGATTGTGTGATAAGTCAATACTTTCAATTGGTATTTGTTTATTTCTTTTGGTTATTGATAGGTTAGGAACGAGCATTACCTATTAAATTCCAACTTTTTGTGTTATACCTACAGGTAGGAATTTTGTTTTTACATGAGATTTTATTACAAAAATTAATAATGTTACTATGCGCCGGGAATCACACTCCCTTCCACAAAAAATTCAAATAAATAATATTTTACTTATGTATACTTTATGCATCTACAAATGCACGTATGCAAAAAAAATGTTATGAAATTTAATTTTATACTATAGAATTTCAAAATGTCTACAGTTTTGAAACACATACAAACAGACCGTACTTTGAAACGTGCGTACTTGGGATGATCGAGTGATCAAAGCAGCGAACGTCCGGTCAACCGTCTCTTCTAGCGTAGATAAACTATGATTTCTCTATGCTTCTAGTTAGATAAAGTTGACACCACAGAATAAATAATAGAACAAATATTGAGACTAATGGTAGCTCTAAGTTCCAAGAACAGGACTAGCAGGAGGTGACGCAGGACAGACAGAAGTTTAGGGCAGTTTTTACTATCGGAGTTGCTCACATAGTCTCTTTAATTATTATGTTCTTTCATGCCTGAAATATAGATAGAACAGATTAAACATTTAGGCATAAAGGTTCTAAAAATTTACCGTATCGTGTTCCAGTGCAACTATTCAACCAGTAACTGGACGTAACTATCTTATTACATGCATCGTTTTTACTTGTCATTGTCATGCTATTCGCTCCATCTCTAAAGTCAAACGGTACACAAAAATGTGTAATTCCACATTTTAGTGGGCAACATATACTTTGAGGGCTATAAACAGCAAAATTACGGATTCATCACGGATTAAACAGAAACGGGGGAAATAAAACAAGTAATTCGGCAATTTACACTCTATGCGTAGGTACGTCAAGGTTAAAATTATAGGCTTTTGTGAATTGTGTGGGAGGTCATGAATTCAGCAACAAGTTAGACTCTATCAGTTTATGAGGTAGGTTGCCTCTGAGGCGACTTACATTTTAGATCTTTCCTAAAGGAACATTTACCCTAGGAGAGTTTTCCGAACGGTGCGGGAGATAATATCGTATGTGTGCGACAGTCTCGTTGCGATTCTCGTCTATAGTTTACATGCTGATAAAAAGCTCGAATCAATCAAGTGATTCTCGAATACGAGTGTTGGAAGCGAGAAACACCTACGAATTTTCTTACGCACAAAGATACATCGAAAAGAAAATCTAAATCTTCTTAATAGCTCTCAGAGGCATCGTTTAGTAATAAGCCCCTTAATACATTTTTATTTTTCTCATCTATCTGTTGTCATTTGTTTTCTTAACAATACAGTAGAGACATCTGAAAGATATATTCAGAGTAGGATAATAGTAGGTGGATTTAAAAACATATGTGCGTTTAAATGACATTCATGCAGACACACATTCTATTTTAATTATTGTTATATTACACGTCAATGTGACGGTAGTTCAAAAACCTTCATATTTAATCTTGAAGGTCAGTACCTAGTTTACTTTATGGAAAAACTCTCATTGTGCAGTTAGTAGGGTCGATAGGAATATCATTATAAGTCATCTCAGAATGTATCTGCAGTGTTGGCATATTTTAGTACTCCTTGTGTTTCGCACGAGTTTTACATTATTTCATAATGTGCAGTTTGATTAGGAAAAAATTTTGCTTTTCAAAGAAGGTATGAACTTATTGTCTATTTGGTTATATGTCAGTAGTACCATTGACTAGTACCGTTGATAGTAAAAGTGACACAACTTTGTATCCTTAGTACCATCAGTGGTACAGTGGCAGTAATTTAGGATGAGTAGATAGACCTTTATGTCAGTAGTACCATTGACTAGTACCGTTGATAGTAAAAGTGACACAACTTTGTATCCTTAGTACCATCAGTGGTACAGTGGCAGTAATTTAGGATGAGTAGATAGACCTTTGTGTCAGTAGTACCATTGACTAGTACCGTTGATAGTAAAAGTGACACAACTTTGTATCCTTAGTACCATCAGTGGTACAGTGGCAGTAATTTAGGATGAGTAGATAGACCTTTGTGTCAGTAGTACCATTGACTAGTACCGTTGATAGTAAAAGTGACACAACTTTGTATCTTTAGTACCATCAGTGCTACAGTGGCAGTAATTTAGGATGAGTAGATAGACCTTTGTGTCAGTAGTACCATTGACTAGTACCGTTGATAGTAAAAGTGACACAACTTTGTATCCTTAGTACCATCAGTGGTACAGTGGCAGTAATTTAGGATGAGTACATAGACCTTTGTGTCAGTAGTACCATTCACTAGTACCATTAATGGTTCAAGTTACTAAGAACTGTGTTTTTGTTATCATGAAAACTAACGTGGTATTTAGTCATTTTAAAAAGACAACGTATTCGGTTAAAAGCGGCTGGTAATCACGTATAGCAGTTGAATTATTCCAACTATAGTTTCAACCACATTCGATGGTCTTTCTCAAGAGGTGTTTGGAACGCTCGATGGATTATTTCAACTGCTTTACGTGAGAAACTCCCGCTTTTGTCTTTTAAAAACTTTGTTTTATATGGATATAAATATAAAAACAATGTAGTCATAACATCGTTCTACATATCTTTTAAAAGCTTAAACTATCTTACCTATATAGGGTCATTTTGGCAACAACATAAAGCGTCTAATGTTAGATATTTATTCAAATTTATAACGAGCTGTGCTCGCGGCTTTGCCCGCGGGGTCATTTCTCTGGGTTTATAGTAACCTATGTGTTATGTGTTAGTACCGAAAGTACCTATAAAGTACAATAATATTACATATCATAAAAATTTGTTCATCCGTCAAATAGTTTTTATTGCTATGTAATAGTGAAAATCGCATCGCAATCGGTCCATTTGTTTTACTTGATGCGCGAAAAGACAAACAGACAGACATTAGATACATATTTAAACGGGACTTAATGCCGCTGAAAACGTAATTTTTATTTACCTCGATATTTCGATCAAGCTTAAATATTTAAGTATGTGTTCAAGTCGGGAAAGTTTAAAAGATAGACTATTTTTTATATGTTATATTCTTGTTCAGTAGCTTATTGTAAGTACCATAATATACAATACCACCAAGTTTTGTTACTTACTGTTTTATTATAAATACTAGCTGTGGCCGCGGCTTTGCCCACTTGGTACCATACAAGCATGAGGACCTCCTCCAGTTTGAAGTCGATTAAATTACGTATCAACGTACAAGTATTACAGTCAATAGTTTTTAATGAACTCCCCAGTAGTAATAAATACTGGAAGCGTGAAAAATGTTTTTTTATCATAAATCGCAACATAATGGTGATTATTGTTCTGACATTTACTCGTATCTATCGATTCAACAAATATGTGTCAAAATACTCAAAATTATCGAATTATTATGACATTTATCTTATCACAACAGATTTGCATGCATTATTACACAAATAGGTATGCATACCTGCACTTGTGGGCTATTTAAAAGCGTGTAATGTAATGGCACATACCATGTAATGACAACCCATAGGTTGTCCGACTTTTTCAAATTCTGAAATAACACATAGGATAATTTTACCTCAGAAAATGTACAGTGAACAAAACTGCGGGGCGCCGCTAGTAAATAAAACTAATCTTAGTAAGTTTTCCCATCTCTTACTCATTGACTCCACAGAGCACTCCAATCAATTAAACTTCAACACAAAGCATGATTAGTGTTCCAATCAAGGTCCATCAAGATAAACGTTTAGAGTCCACTCGGACCCTGCGATCCGTCTCTGACGAAATATAGGCCTGGAGCTCTTTGTCTCTTAGATGTTCCCATAGGACTTAGTTTATCTTGAACTGAGCAGTTTCAGAAGGGCCGCAGGCTCTCTCTTACATCCGCTGAGAAAATATTTGAAAAGTGCTTCAGATAGTATGCCGCGAGTAAGTTGTAGTTAGAATTTATGTTTTGATTGAAGACTGGCTTGTATGGATGATTTTTTACGGGGAGAATAGCTTTATTCATTTGTTTTCAACTTGTGAGGTTAACATAAATACTTAAACCTGCACTACACTGCTCGCGAAGTTGCTTCGACAAAGTACGGTTCGAAGTTGACTGAAGTTCGAAGTACGTGACTACACACTCGTGCTACTTCGCAAGGAGCTCAGTCGCCCGGCGGCGCCCGCACGCTATGCATCATGGATAATGTTCGAATGGCAGCTGCTTTTGCAATGTTTTTTTCTAGCGTAGGTATTATATCTACGTATATACCACAAAAATAATAATTTAATAATGGTGGATGATTGCAATGCACTGGAACAGAACTATTTTATTAGAATAAACAAGGCACAATACATTTTAACATTACCTTTAATAATTTTTTATCACTTCAATTTTTCGAAGTAGGCCGAGTAGTGTAGTGAGACGCTTCGTTATAAAACTTCGGGATGCTTCGAGTCCTTTGACTCGGGCACAAAAACCGACAACAAACGGAAGTCACCCGAGGCGAGCCAAGGTTGTACAAAACGAACCGAAGTGCCCGTCTACACTCTCGTGTTCGCTTAACTTCGATCAACTTTGCGAGTAGTGTAGCGGGCGTTTTACAATGAAATAATGATGCTGAAAAACATTTATATAATATAGCTAGCTGATCCCTTCAAAAATTAAATGCATGAAGCCTCCAATTGTATTTTATATCTAAAAACCAATAATTCAAAGTTTGCTTGCCTCTTTTTAGTTTTGTTAATCGTGTTGTAAAATACTAGAATAAATTACCGGAAATTGTGAAGAGTGCTCAGTGAACTGCTTCCAAAACAGCCTGAACTGCTCACCAGCTTAAACCTGCTAGTGTATCACGAATAATATAAAAAAATTGAAGCAACGAAGTAACTTAACAAGCAGGTCACCTTCCCGCCTGTCCACAATAATGTCTTTAGATTAATTTCAGCCAAAAATCCGTAGCTATTTCTCAACTTTCAAGTTAAATTCACTGCCACATTCAACAAAATAACTGACCACATTCACAGCAGATCCACAAACAACTGTCTTTATTGCAAGCTCGAGCACACTTCAGACGAATTGTCAACAATACTAGGACACCTAGCTTTGTGACACCCAGATGTAAATTCAATCTGTTAAGTTGCAAACTCTAAACTAACTGCAGTTGCGGTCTAGAATTTGTACAGATAGCCTTGTCCAAGTTAACTGTTAGCTTAATGAAATAAAACTAATATTATCATTAGTGCGGTATGACAATGCGGTATGGTAATGATATCACATTAATGTTGTCTATTTGTGTGTGTGTGTGTGTTTCATGCTCAAATAGCTGAACAGATTTGGATGAAATTGGTATGGTACCAGGATAGCTTATATTCTGGATTAACACATACGCTACTTTTGATGCCGAATCAGGGTTTTTTTTTTAAGCAATTGAAAAATAATAATTTATAAGCTTTGTAAGCTTTTGAAGCATTGTCACACTTTTTCGGTTTAGTCTTTAGTTTTGTTTTGTCAAATTGAAGTTGTGTGTTATGTTCGCGTGACATTGTTGATACCGTTTGACCGCGGGCGAAGCTGCGGGCACATCTAATTCTATATACAGCGATAGGGATACTCTTGCTATAAAGACGAATCTATTGACGCTTGTCAAAATCGGACCAAGTTTTGAGTTTGAACACATAACCGTTCCTTTCGTAGTCGGGTAAAAAAAAGAAGGCAATGTTACTTTACGCCTGAAGACGAATAGATTGATTGGTACCTCGCTTGTCAAAATCGGACTATTAGGGGCGATGCTATGTTGGTACATCCATATACATACATAGACTGTTAAACTCATTACCCTTCCCTTGCTTCGCCGTAGTTGGATAAAAATAAGGTACTAATTGCCTGACTTTCGCTTAGTAGCGAACGTCTCGCAACGAAGCTTTTTGTCGCAGCTATAGCCCGCGACTTCGTCCGCCCGGACTACAGTTTAACGCGAAAAAAGCATCCTATGTTCTTCTAGGATATTAAAAACCAGTGCATAAGTAGGTATAGCACCAACGCTCTTGATGTTTATTGACAGAATTGTTATTTCGTTTCTTACAGCGAGTAATCAACACTTTCTAGTTTTCCCGTGGAAACTTACAATTTTCTGGGATAAAAAGTATTTAATGTTTTATTCCAGGGTTTTCCATTCCAAATTTCATCCAAATCCATCCAGCCATCCTTTTTCGCCATAAACTGTAGTCCGTGCGGACGAAGTCGCGGGCGGGAAAACTAGTAATATTACATACAGCAAGACAGTGTAAACTCTGTTTGATGAGTAGGTTGATTGGGTATACGACAAAGCGCCGTAGAGGTATCTCCGAGTACTGCCTGTGTAGAAGCGCATAGAGGCGAGAGTTCCTCTACAAGCCTTAACGAGCGCACAGTAACTGTTTGCATCTGTAGTTTACTTCGTTTGTTTACCGTCGGTGTTTCACCACAGAATAAATAATAGTTGGTTTCACCTCAGACGAGTTCCACAGAATATATACACTAAAGCCAGTACTGCGGTAGAATGGGTATAGGTACTTTTTGAAGTAGTTAAAATGAGCTACGACATGATTTAATGCGTATTCTTTTCAGATAAAGTAGTAGTTATATTGGAGTCTTTAGAGTACTCTATCCTGAGGCAAAATTTCAACACAATCAAACAAACATCACAAAAAGATTCAATTTTGGTAGGGATCACAACAAATAATATTGAAGATAGGCTAGGGAAATTTCGATGGTTTGATTCAAAGACTATTCGTCAGATAGTCTAAATAAAGACATGGTTTAATTAGGGTTACTAATGAATTTGACGTTGTACTAAGTTTGGGCGGTCGACCCACATATTCTTGACCCTAAAGTTTCTGGATGGCTCAAAGTACCTAGCAATCTTCGCGCTAAACTTTCGTCTTTTGTGCTCGTCAAAGAAAATGATTTAGATTTAAATAGTCCTTAAAATAGATGAATACATTATGCGCTCGATTATCACTAAAATACCCCTTTTTTCTCAGAGATTCTCGATCTTTGAGATAGTTTATACCTTTTATAAGCAGTGTTTTATCTACAAACAATAGGTATCTGTACCTAAAACTCAGTTTATTTAAATTATCTGACAGTAGAACTGAATTCTACATAGACTTATAAATGTCTTTTATAAATTAATATTCCTTTTAATTGGTAGGTATTGAACTTGCAAACGTTCGTTTCATTTAATTCACGATAGATTTTTGTTTTTGATTCAGATAAACGACGCCTGATAACGCAAGCCGAGCCGGGTTCGGCTCAAGCCGCGCCATACCGCATGCCGTTTAACATGCCTGGCTTGGCTCAGCTCGCGCTAGCACGCATCGTTTTACTAAGCCTATTGTGTTCCACGCGTCGTGTAACATAGTAGGCTCGCGACCAAATTAAGACAAGCCGAGCATAGTCGGACGATGCGGCTCGGCTCGGCTTTAAATGTTTGACCAATTTCTTATCATTAGTGTTAAATGATAGTCTAGGATGGTTAAAATCGTTTGTTTTCAGAAATTCCGTGTAAGAAATTCAATTTTTTATTTCACTATTTCCGTGTCTCTCACGTACTGGAATACAGAGAAATGGGCTTGGTTTAGGATTTTTATTATCTCATAACCCTTTATTATTAGGTGGCATCGAGAAAACGTGTCGGTACCAGCCGTCATAAAGACCCAGACTTGGAATTCTGTCGTTACGTTAAGGCGTTTTAATGTAGGCATTCCTGCTAACTACAATGTAGTATGCTGGTGTTATAGTGTATTATTCTAATAATTATAATAAAATACGAAAAATAATTGAATGCTTGGCTTCACCAACGTCTTCCCTCATACGAGGTTTTATAATTATATTTCACAATAAAAGTAATATATCAGGAAAAGTCGATAAAATCGATCAATTTAAATATATATACATCGACTTGGACCAATAGGTAACAGACACGGAAGTGCGATTATAGCGTTGTAGAACTAATATAATAGTATTTTTGTGTGTATTGAAAAGTGTTATGTGAATAAAAATTTCATCATCATCCACAGCCTTTATCTTCCCACTGCTGGGTAAAAGCCTCTCTTGTACCAGCCATTCGCCTCGGTCCTGTACCAATTGAATCCAGGTTCGATCCGCGATCTTTACAATATCGTCTGCCCATCTCTCTTCCCTTCCGCTTCACTTCCCCTGTCTCGGCCAACACTCAGTCACCGCCTTACTCCACCTATCGTCACTTCGTCTGGCCAACGTCGTCTGGCCAGCTCCATTTAAGTAGCATAATAGAAGTTCCAACGTCCCAAACATTTGTTCTTCGCTGGATTTCGACATTACGGACTTTATCTTGGAGTTTGCATGGAACTCTCTGTGCAACTGATTCTGTGCACAGCCTCATGTGTGACAGCCCATGTCTCGGCACCATAGGTCATGGTGGGCAGGACACATTGATTGAAAAGGCGATATGAAATGATTAATTAGATACTTCATAACTTTACCACTTTTATAATCACTTATGGCGAAACTATTGTTAACGTTGCTCGTCTACGGTTGCTAAGAATACCGTACATTCCGTAGCGTGAAGGTACATCATGACCTTCACGCTACAGAAATCTTCAATGACACATGACAATATTTTTACCAAACCACTTGACAGAAATTTCACACGAACTGCGGCCCTTTGAACTCTGAACCTCGAGAATGAAGTGCAACATGGTATTTAGAAATTGTCATTCAGGCGTAACTGTCGGCCGGTAGAATCAATGCCTTTATCTCTTATCTATTGCTTTTATCATCGTAGCGGAATCTCTTCGTAATTAGACGTAAAGAGGGCTTTGTCAACATCATGCTTGATTGGCGCTGATAGGTCGCATTGATAAAATCACTGCCGGTTGCTGTTTTCGTCCACAATAGGAATGCTACTGGTGATGGAGTTACTGGAAAAGTTTGCTGATGACGTGGAATCACTTATTAACTAGGTGAAGACGTAGAGTCACCAAAAAAATTTGAGGACATGGAGTGTTGCACAGATAGATCATGACGTGAATCAATCATAATATTATATAGCATTTTTGCTTGTCATGTGAGGTAGTGCTGATCTCTAGTGTAAGACTTTGTCAGACCGCCCGAGAGCCTCTGACATGGCTTAACGACTGTTGCTTATCAATAACAGCCGAGACCGACAGTGTATCGTGCCCTCCGAAGTACAAAGCGATGGAAAACCGCACATATCTATTCAACTCTTTAGTTAGACCTATTTTGGAATATGCTTCTAGTGTCTGGAACCCTCAATATCAAATATACATTAATAGCCTGGAGCGGATTCTGAATAAATTCATTAAACACCTTACATTTCTAAATTCTAGATCAGTTAAGCCTATAGTTTTTAATTTTGATACCCTTAAAAGCCGACGCACAATAATGGGTCAAATGTTATTGTTTAAAATTTTAAGAAATACTGAACTGACTCTCCATATCTTCTTAGTCAGATTGGTTTGAGATGTCCTCGGTGTAATGCCCGTTACACTAATAAAATGTTTCATTTGCCTCGTTGTCATACAAATTATGCATGTAATGCTTTTTTACAAAGAGCATGTAAGTCTCACAATGACCAATTTTCGGATTGTGACATTTTCTTCTTTTCTCTAAACAACTTCAGGAATCAAGTATCTCTTTTGTAATTCTGTAATATTCGATAGTTTCTTTTCTTTATTAATTAGTTTAATTGAAAGTCTATTGGTACTGTTTTATTTTAAATTCTTATATATATATATATATATATATATATATATATATATATATTTAGTTTAGGTTTTTTACTATCTGGTTTTGAGTGCCGTTCTGTTCTTACTCGTAATATAATGTTTCTATTAGTAACATCTTCATTGGTGTATGTATATTTATGTTTAGTTTGTTTATTTTAAGATTATTGTAAACTGTTTGTGCCTTAATAAAATAAAAATAAAATAAAATAAATATCTTAGAAAAGTCATTAGTGGTGAGCCATGAACGAAAGTACTAACCCCTCATTCATATTAAAATTAAAGGAGTCGTTTTTCCAACGTCTCGTTACTTTTGACGTTTTTTGTATGGTGTTTATGTCAAAAGCTGGTGGACAGTAAGCGAAAACAGTTTGTTTTAAGATATAGGAACCGGCCATATGTAGTTATAACTCATAACATAAAGTTACTGGAATAAGTAGATGACGACACTAAAAAGATAGTTGATTATCTTCATTTTTAGACTGACTATAGATCCATTTTTTTAAATAGTTTACTTACTTGAGTAATTAATACCTCAGACAAGTTAAGTTTTTCCTTTTACAGACAATTACAGGAGCATTCCATTGTGGTCATTAAGAAGTGCAAGTCTGTGAGTGCGACTATCAAACGCGGTAAAACCCTGATTGAAGAGTTGCAGTTGCAAAACTTCAATAATTATAAACTTGATAAGTATCTGATTTTGAAAACTAACGCGAGTGATATTCATGTTAATATAAATAAAACGGCTAAAACTCACGAAAAAAGATCGGAAGTATCGTATCGTTGATATTGATAAGTATCGTTTTTAAACCGCCTAGCGCTAGTCAAATACATGTTAAAATCCAGTATTATAATAATGCAAGAACGATTTCTTGCAGAATACTTTGTACTTGTGACTCGCCCCGGCTTCCCACGGGTAGCGCTCTCACCCCAGCATTTTTCTTACTTTTAGCCCTTTAATACAAGTCGTAACTTCTAAAAAATACGCCAGTAAGCGTAATTCAAACTCTTTGGCATCAACGACCGTGGTGCTTTTCAACCATAGACCACTGCATTATTACTCACGTACTTGACTGACTTGTTATTATTTCGTTTCCACGGCAACATGTCATTCAGGAACGGAATGACATGTTGCACAGCGAGTAATCGATATTTTTTCAAAATTTTGATATTAATGCAATTTTTGTAGGTATTCCATTTTTTTTTTAAATTATATTCTTCCCATGCTACTTGCTGATATTGTTGCTCCCTTTAAGTGAAAGAATTTTATATCGGTTAATTAATTTTTGAGTTTATCCTTTACAAACAAACATATAAAAATACATATATCAAATCTTTCCTCGTTATAATATTAGTGTAGAAGTGTAGATTAATATATATTTTACTGTATAGTGTGTGTAAAAATCAAAGAAATCACGCTGACATAGGTTTTCGAACAGCGGATAACCAGACAGGCTTAGAGCAGCAGCCGAATTCCGTATATAAAAAACTTTTTCAATTTGAAACATCATCCATCCATTATGAAGCTCGTGTGTCTTGCTAAGGCATGCTACTCACCTCAGTTAGTTATTAGGAACCCACTTATCTATACTTGAATCTAAGTAGTAGTAAGTCCTAGGCCTATTACTTCGTTCGCCTCTCTGCCTACCTACTTAAACCGGGTGCACAATAATAACGGTCCTCATGGTGGTGCCACAGAGTAGGCATTAGTACACTGTGGTGTATTCAAAGGTCTAAGCCAGTTGTGCCGTATAGATGATATCGAAGTGCTTACCACGTAGGTTTCTTTGAATAGGTTTAGTATTGTAGCAAGTAGAATTTAAAGAAATAGTAACTAACTCTTTAAAATTGTAAGAAAAATGAATGTTTCCTGAGCAGTCCGATTATAATATAAAAAAACGTGACGTGAACATCATATTTTTATATAAATAACAATTACAACACTGTCAAGTATTATATTTATATCTCATACGGACTGTTGAAAACCAGAGTAAAACACTATTTCTTTCATATTTTTTTTGGTTATGTAACTGTTTCATATATACTATAAAAAATGAGAGATGGTAAATTAATGGTTATGTGTTTACTTTTCAACCCTAGAACACTGGGTTTGATCTTCGTCCCCGCATCATTGACTTATAATAAGTTATGTCCGGATTTGCCATCGCTCCTTGCTTTTGAGAGCAAGAAGCCATCGACCGAGCTTGAAACAATTGATATCAGTCGTTTAGCCATGTTAGAAGCACTGCCATCAGAGGATATTATGTCATTCAACATATAGACATACAATATACAAAGTAAACAGAAAAAGCTGGTTTTGTTTGTCGTACGAGGTAGTGCTAGCTCTGATGTCAGAGTTTGTCAGCCAGTTCGAGGGCCTCTGACATGGCTTAACGACTGCTTTTCACTGACTGAATCAATCACAACCGTGACCGACAGCTTAACGGCATCCAAAACAGGGAGCGTTGGAAACTCGCACATAACTTAGAAAAGTCATTGGTGCGTAGCCTAGGACCGAACCCGCTATTGTTGTATTCCAAGTTGCACTATTGAACCGTTATGCTATCATTGCTTAAAAACTGGTAGCGCCTTTTAACTTTCTCTGATGCCCTTGTATGAAAAACATATTTGAATTTAAATTTAAGACAAATAAAAATAAGTCAATACAAGTGACTCAAAATCTAGTAGTTGTTCCAGTAACTAAACCAACTCTAAAAGCACCACCTCCATCGCGATGGGTCTACTATGTCTGTGTCTAGTGCATAGATCCGATTGTAAGCCTCACTTAGAACTGCAAATAATACCTATTCTGCTTTGCGAAGGTTCAGGTGGCCTAGGGATACTAAGTTCCTGGTATACTAAGAGCCATTTCCAAGCATAGCCAGTAGATCTAAAGTACTTTGCAATCAGTCTATACTTGCGGTTTTCTGGAAGGTTTAATTGCTATCTTTGTCATTTATTTAGTACCCGACAATCTCAATCATTTTTTTTAAAACCCCCGTTAATGTACCCGCAAATGAGTACTTTTTAATCGGAAAGGTAGAAAAGATTCAACGTTGGGGCTTATTTTGGTAAAAACGGTTCCCATTTATTATGTGTCACTAAGCCACTAGGTACTCGAATTTCAAAGTTTTTTTTTCATTGCTATAAAGATAAATAAACACTAATGTGTCTTTGCTTTATACTGTATCATGAAAGAAACGAAATGGTAAAATAGTATTGACGAGAAAGTTTAATCACATTTATAACACCTAAAGTTCACGGTGCTTTGTTTCACGAATCCATACAATCCATCTTACTTAGCCCAACTGCAGAAAAATAAAATATAAAAATAGTAACTTCCTAAAAGCTTGTCACAGATCGAAGAGCGAGTATCTAGTGACAATACCTAACGTCAGTTTTGTCATTGATTCGGGTTCGCGTCTCGTCATTTTTTATGTCCGTGCCTGGTCGATAGATTCTGGATGTCTCTTTCCCGTTCATTGTTATCAGCGATTTGGAAATTGGGCCATTTTCACTTATCGGAGGCGAGGAAGATATTTTCCAACACATACCGCGTTTTGACAGTTCATTAATTTCAATTGTTTCTCTTATGGTCTGTGTTGCTTTTGGAGATAAAATGTAACCGCCTTATTTATAAAAAGTTAAGCAATGATTAGTAATACTGCGCACTACAAAATTGTACTGCGCAGTACTAATTGACGTTTAACTTTTTATAAATAAGGCGGTACATGTTTTGTTTTACTTGATTTGTTAAATCTTTGGCATACAATTGTTGATGCCTTACTAAAGGGAGGGATGTTATAAGTGTAGGGTGTGAATGTATCCGTGTGTCTGGTATCGTAGCTCTCAAACGAATGGACCGATTTTGATACTGTTTTTTTTCTGATTGAAAGCTGATGTGATCGAGATGTTTCTTAGCTGGAATGGGGGAGGAGGTTATGTATTTTAATAATTTGTCCTTGTTGTCTATAAGTAGATTGTGCCACATTTTACTAAACTATTACTGTTTTATAACTACAAATTATTGCAAAAATCATCTTTCTAGCAAAATAGAATTCAAACCCAAGTTTTAGTACATTTTATGTAGAACACATTTTATGTGTCCAGGTGGAGTGACGACTTGCGAAAGACGGCTGGCAGGAACTGGATGAGAGGAGCAGAAGATCAAGCTCAGTGGCGTTCACTAGGAGAGGCCTACGTCCAGCAGTGGACGAACATAGGCTGATGATGATGATGATGAAGATGATGTAGAACACATTTTATCAAGAACATATTTACATTTTTCTTAATGTTTATGTCATTATGCGAGTAGATGCAACAAATACTTAGATATAGATATCATTTTCTTCTTACTTTTCATTACGACAACGACAGTAACTTGTTAGTACACTGACACTATAGTTGTACTATTATTTATTCTGTGACTATAGTTAGTACTAACTTTGAACTAATAATTCACTCAGGTACTAAGCTCACAGAAATAGATTTGAGACATCGTTTCAACTTCCAAAATAAATCTCCACACGGCGACTAAGTAGAAATAATGTAGAGCGATTTATTTAGATTTTCGACCCACCTCCATTCTTGCGCAGTTTATCATGAACTGCATAGGAAAACCTTGCAAATTATGAAAAACTATCGGTTTTAGGGGATATTTTACGATAACATACTTACTTTAATGGGGCGTATTTTTTTTACGATATAGTACTTTAATGGGGCTACTGGGGCATCTCATATTGTATTAGTACTGTAAATAGAGTACTTTTATAGTCCATACCAACTTATAAAAGTGAAACGTTGTCTGTTTGTTTGTTTGGGGAGCTTTGACGCGATTACGGCTAGACGGATTTTGATGAAATTTAGAATGGAGATAGCTTATATCCTGGAATGAAACATATGATACATTTTATCCCGGAAAATTGTATGTTTTCACGGGAAAACTGGAAAATGTTGATTACTCACTGTAAGGAACGGTTGCCATCAGCGAATGGTCTGTGGTTGCCATGGAAACGTAATAACAAGTCTGCCAAAATACTTCATGAGCATACCTACTTTTGCACTGGTTTTTAATATCCTAGAAAAAAATAGGATGCTTTTTTTCGCGATAAACCTTAGCCGCGCGTATTAAGAAAACAAGTAACAAATAATTTATAAGATAAAGTGATGCTCACTAAAATGTCTTGACTTGCGGCGATTCTGTGCACTGGGTCACTCCATTCCCTTTCAAATTGTTAACGGGGTGGTGGCTGGTACACAAGTTATACTAGTGCTTTTGGGGTCTGGTACAGCCCAGTTTCTTATATTTTATTTTTCCCATTTTGATGATTTGATGATTGCAGGACATCTCATTGACAATTACATCTTTTATATTTGTAATTTAAATGTGTATTATTATAATTTCTGATTATTGAAAAAAATATAAAGAATTGACAAATATGGAAAATATGTAGAGATATTTATCCCCGTTAGAGTTTATTGGTGCTCTCTGCTCTAACGGGCGTATTACCGAAGCACCAGTTTAGTCAGAGGGGTATTTCCTTTTTAGATTTAATTCTGTCGGCACATGAAAGGGAAATTTCATTTTCAAACTCAAATCATACTTAGTTTACCTAATTTTATTGATTTGATTTATTAATAATATTTTATGTTTTCTCCTTGTTCAGGTAAATATTTTACCTATTTATAAAATACTTTGACTTTGATGATAAGCCTTGTTTTTTCTAGTTTCAGAATGGTCCGAGTATGCTGCCTGCTTGCGAGCTGCGTGCTCATCGCCCTGCTCCTCGCCGTGCCCTCCTCGGCTTACCCCAGGTAGTGGTACATTGTCCTTTAGGTAGTGGTACATAGTTCTTAGGCATATAGTGGTACATTGTCCTTAGGTAGTGGTACATAGTCCTTAGGTATATAGTGGTACATTGTCCTTTAGGTAGTGGTACATAGTTCTTAGGCATATAGTGGTACATTGTCCTTAGGTAGTGGTACATAGTCCTTAGGTATATAGTGGTACATTGTCCTTAGGTAGTGGTACATAGTCCTAAGGTAGTGGTACATTGTCTTTAGGTAGTGGTACATGATCATTGATAATAGTACATTGTCCATAGGTAGTGGTACATTGTCCTTAGGTAGCGGTGCATTGTCCCTAGGTAGTGGTACATAGTCCTTATGTAGTGGTACATTGACCTTAGGTAGTGGTACATGATCATTGATAATGGGTACATAAATCATATCTAGGAAATGTACCCACACTGTTTATCGCAGTCCCCATTTCACTTATATTCACTGATGATGATGGTCAATTAAGTACTATTCGTCAGTTTGCGATGGGCTAATTACTCTTGTATAGATTACTGGTGTACTTGGTATCTCAATCTGATGAGTAGGTAGAAGTTGAGCAATCGATAAAACTATTTGACGTCTGAACCAAGTTTGATGATATTGGTTCTGAAATAACAAGAAAAATGAGTACACGGGCAAAGCCCGTGGCACAGATAGTTGAGAATAAAACATAATTATTCTATATCCATTTGGTAACTTTCTAGCAAGGAAATTATTTTAAATCAGTATATTTTTACCCGGCTGGTATTGTGTTTATCAGCCTGTGTACGCATGTATATCTGGTTCCATTGTGGCACTATATAGAACAAACGCGTGGATATATTTTGATGATTTTTACTTCAATCGATTTGTTATCTTGCGAGTGCTTATGCCATATTGAATTTTGATTAAATTACAGTAATCAAATTTCAATATGGCGACAACCCGACTCCAAATAGTAAAGAGAAAAAAAAAGTTGCCGATCTATGTAAAATGGAGTATCATTGAATAGGTATTTCAAAATCAACTTTAGGTTTGTAACGATTTAAAGTTGGTTAGCAACCATACTCACTTAATAATGTGCCTCTTTTAAAAAAATAAACTCTCTCTCTCTTTATTTTATTATAACACTTAGACTGAAACTCTGTTTAAGTATCTGTATATATTTCCAGTCCCAGTAACTATTACCGCGATGAAGGCCCCTACGAGCCAGAAGAGATCATGGACATGCTGAGCCGCCTCGGGAACCTCATCCAGATCGAACGCAAAATGGAAAAGTAAGTTTACATTTACGACTTTGTTCGTATCTCAACCTTATTTTATCAACCTACGAGTATGTAACTCTGTTCTTTGTGGCACTATATAGACCAAACGCGCGGACTGACTTTGATAATTCTTTTATCAATCGATTTGTCTTAAACTTGCGAGTGCTAATAAATACCTGACAGCAATCAAAACTCAATATGGCGACAAGCAGAAGCCATATTGAGAAAAAGGATAAAGAAAGTCGACGAACTATGTTAGGTGGGGTATCATTGAATTAGTATTTGAAAATCATCTTGTTTCTCTTATCAATTTTCCATGTTGAATGACCATTTAGGACCTAAAACGATTTAAAGTTCGTTGTTAGGTTTTTCATTCACATTTTCTTGTTTATTGTAACTATAATGCTTGCATAGATTTAGTTAAAATTATAATGATCTACATAGTTCCATATGGAAATCCTTGCCAGCAAGGATAAAGCAAATAAATACTGCAATGGCTTTTAGTTTCCCACTGAAAGAACTGCACAACCTGATTCCCCCATCACCTTTCCATCACCGTACGACTAGACGATCAGCAAAGCGCCAGCCTTTCATGGTTGAAATACCTCGCACAAGAACGAAGCGTTACGCTTCTTCATTTATTATAAGAACTGCAAAGGAGTGGAATGCCCTGCCCTCGTCAGTGTTTCCGGTAAATTATAACCCCGGTGTGTTCAAGTCAAGAGTGAATAGGTATCTACTAGGCAAGCGTGCTACACCTTCGACCACATCATCGCTTTCCATCAGGTGAGATCGTGGTCAAACGATTGCCTAGTCCGTAATAAAAAAAAAAAGTTTATCAGAATGAGTCAAATGATTGTACTAAACTAGATTACCAGTTTAATGCGCTTCGGACACGAGACCAGTGTGCGAGTCAGTACAGTAAGGTAGGCCAGTGAGAAGTCAGTCATACACCATAGTCGGAATTTTTTCGGCGAGTCAGCGCAGTGCAGTGGCGAGGGAGAGGTGTGTCACTTGAGCGGCTTCTTACTAACTTACTTACGTCTTCAAAAAAACGAGGCCAGTGACTAAAGTGTCTCCGGAACTATCTCGAAATAATTTATTCAAAAACTTTTATGCAGTAACCATGCCGTGGTAAAACTTAGAACAGGATATCACAGTCAACTGTGTATATAACATGTCGTGTCTGTGCTGTTAAACATTGAGGAATTCCCTAGTCAGGACCTAACCCTGAGTACGCAACATGTCATGGTAAAACATAAAACCGGCTATCATAATAAAATGCGTACACAAAATTTCGTGTCTGTGGTGTTGACCGTTGAAGAGTTCCTTTATTTGGAGACCATGCCATTGTAAAATTTAAAACCAGCTATCACAGTAAAATGCGTACAAAAATATTCGTGTCTGTGCTGTTAGCCGTTGAAAAATTCCTATGTGGAGCTAATCCTGGATGTCGATTCAGGTCTTGCTTACCATAAAAATGCATTGTTATCGAAACTGAACCAATATGCAAAAATTCAACTCCGGACAAGAGGAAGTGGTTCCACTTCAGTTGCAAGATTTGACCGAAACAAACAATACACACATACATATACAGACATACATACAGACCTACATACATACACACATTGCAAATTAAAAAAAAGCTTTTAAAATTGGGCCCGTGTCCGGAGCGCATACTATTATAATAAGCGACAAGCAATAATATTCAGTTTAAACAATGATAAAATAAAACAGCTCTACAAAAATTGAGGCGCACAGTCGGCAGTCAAAAGATGTACAACGAAGGTTGTAATGTAAATGTTTCTTAAACGTTCCCAAAAATGCTAAGCTCGCGTAATCAACAAAACTTCTGGGTACAAGTACGACCACACAGTTCGGCATTTTGATTACTTCAAAATGCTCAAATATTTCAACGTTGGCCATTATTACGAATCAAGACAAAAAAATCGGCCAAGTGAGCGCGAGTGGGATTCGCGCAACGAGGGTTCCGTACAAAATTGTTATTATTTTTGTGAATCAATCAAATGAATCAAATTTACGGTTTTCAGAATTTTCCCTTTACTTTGCTATAAGATATTGCTTTTTGCCAAATTTCATGATTCTAGGTCAACGGGAAGTGGATACTTTCTGTTGACCTAGAATCATTTAATTTGTAGTTACATCACAAAAATAATAACAAGTTTGTACGGACAATCAAAAGATCCTTTTTTTGCCGTATATTTTTAACCCCCTAACAAAGAGACGGGTGTTATAAGTTAAGGGTGTGTATCACTGTGTATATGTCTGTCTGTGGCATCGTAGGTCCCAAACGACAAGACCGATTTTTATGGGTTTTTTATATTTGAAAACTGATGTGATCGAGATGGTTCTTAGCTATATGCCGCCATATAGCTACAAAAACCCATCTTAAAAGACCCCCCCTTTCTTGGGAGGAGTTGAGAAAAGGGGGGAGAATAGTATTTTCCAAACGAATGGACCAATTTAGCTGCGGTTTTCATGTTTCAAAGCTGAGGTAATGGTTCTTAGCTATAATAGGGGGAAGGAGGAATGTGGGGGGAATAAGGATGACGATCGTAGCTCCCAAATGGATGGAACGATTTTTATGTTTGAAAACTGGTATGTTCGAGATGCTTCTTAGCTATAACGGGGGGTGGGGAGTCGGGTGTTCTATATTTTTTTAATTTGTGTTGTTTATTATTCTTCTTGAGCACTCATTGAACTATGATAATTGTTATGTAAATGTCATATTTTTTAAGGTTCTGTACTTCAGAAGGAAAAAAGGAACTCTTAGAATAGGATCACCTTGTCGTCCGTCTGTCTGTCTGTCAAGAATATTTTTCTCAGGAAAGTATCAAGTTGAAATTAATTCAAATATTCAGGTCTGCAATCCCATGGAGCTGTAAAAAAAAACTTCTATTTTAACACAATCAATCCTCCAAAGATCCTTCAAATGCCGCATATTTTGACTAGCAAGGGACAACGAGACGGACAATGAGGTGATGCTATAAGGGTTCCTTTTTCCTTATGAGGTACAGAACCTTAAAAAA
Source organism: Alsophila aescularia (assembly GCA_946251855.1). NCBI lineage: Eukaryota > Metazoa > Arthropoda > Insecta > Lepidoptera > Geometridae > Alsophila > Alsophila aescularia. The sequence continues at coordinate 7,099,853 of OX276380.1, read as the reverse complement.
TATGTCATTTACATAACAATTATCATAGTTCAATGAGTGCTCACTATAATATGTAGGTAACGTACTTTAATTTCAAAGTGTAATATAAATTTATCTTTCCAGCTACAAAGATGATATTACTAGGTACGTCGGTAGTGTCGTACTATATAATAAATTTGTGTAGATGTTAAATTAGTTATGAATAAGGCTTTCGTTATATTTTACTTTATTATCATAAATATTAGACGTCTTATGTTTCATGCATGAAGTTTGTATAATTTTTAGCTTGATTATGCAGAGAAATAATCCTTAATACTGATTAATCCTTCGGCTTTCCTTGTATTTACTTTAGCCCTGAATTCTTATTTAGTACGTGCTTTTATTATGCTGGCTTAATTTCGTTTTGAATTTAACCGTGACGTAAAGTTAATCCTTTTGCGTATCTTGAACCGTTAAAAATAACTGTTTCCTTGTACATAATATTAAAGCCAAAATTGTTGGAAATTGTTGCCACATAATAATAATAATAATAATTGTTTATTTTGTAACACCAAGAAATTATGCCACATACATAATCAATCGATCAGTTACATCATTAATTACTTATTTATATCATGCAATTACTTAATCATGCAATAATTTAAACATGTTATTTTATGTATTGTGTAGATTGGTTCCCTAGTTACCACGGTAGGATTCCCTGTGTTGCCAACATTTCTGATTCCAGTCTGTAGGTACAGGTTTGAAATACATTATAGTTGCACGAATTTTCGGTACCCTTAGATTTAATTAGAATATATAAGCAAAACGTAACTATACTTGCAGTTCGTGTCAATCAACTACTTTTATTAATCATAAATCATTTCCTTTTGAATCAATTCATTAATAATATACATTTTAAAAAATATTTTGTTTCTGGTTTTATTCTTTCTCGACTTTTTCTTTCGGACTTTTTCTCGCTTTGCCGTAATTTGCAATTTCTGTCTCATATCTAATCCGCCATTAGTATTTAAAATACTGTTCATTTATTTTGCAACTTGTACGAAACCTTGTTGTCTTTGTACCAAACATCGACTCAAATAGATTTACTAAAAATGCTACTGAACCAATTTTTGATGAAATTTATATGGGACTATACTGGAACTCTAACTTTTCAAATTAAAAAAGAAACGGTTCCAAAATCGCTGAGATATAAGTGAACTGAGAACCTCCTTCTTTTGCAAGTCAAGCCTAGTAAAATAAAGTCTTGCTTGTTTAAATAATCTATGTGTACGTAAGTGTGTAGGTATAGCGTTTTAGTACGCACTTCGAGAAAGGAATACTCTGAAGTATTCGAAACTTTTCAGTGCCTGAGATTACATAGCTCTATCTATCACGCATGCTTACATTGATGCCTGAAATCCTGAACATTTGTTTTTACGCAAGCTTCTTGTTTTAATGTTATCTATTACGAGTATATATTATAACACTCCGAACAAGAAGTTTTATATTTAACAATTCATTTCAATTAATTTCTCTTTATTTCCATTTTACTGTCCATATCTCGAGTGCACGCCTATACACATCTTTCTTACACAACCAGAATGACTGGCAGAAAATGTATTATGTTATGTATTTCATGTATTAAGTCCTCCTCTGTACACTGTTTTTGTGCATAAAGTATTAAATAAATAAATAATAATAATGGGGCTTTGTGATTGATTTCGGTTGTAAAGCAATCGCTCTCGATGTCGAGACTGAAGGCCCTGGGGCAGTAATAAAATGAAGTCCTAGATATACAAAGGCACGTAAATATTCCAAACAAGAAGCTTGCGTAAAAACATTTTTTTCAGGATTTCAATATATATATATATATATATATATATATATATATAATATAATATAATATCATAAAAATAAAATACATATAAATATTATAAAATTAAACAGCTGGTGTTGTTAATAAGTCTTTTTTAAAAGCTCTCGAGTTAACCGTTTATTAATTATAACGATATTTGGTAGTCTCTGCCAAATATCGATGTCAATCATGATCAATGTCAGTACAGATACCGATGACAATCGATAGTTTTTGTTAATAACTGTAAATGCTAACGATTGTCATCGTTGATTTCGGTTGTAAAGCAATCACTATCGATATTTCGAGACTGCAGGCACAGATTTGTATGAAGTTAAATATTTGGACGTTGTTTTGCTATACCAAAAGCTGTCTTATTGCAAATAAACCGTCAAACTAATCGAATATAGTTTTACAAACAACAATACGCTACAATGAATATAAAAAAAAGATTTCGTTCTTATTCTGCTAGAAAATCGTCACTTTTCTGTAAAACTGCACACGTAAATATATACAATATTTACCTTTTTAGTTTGTATAGTTTGAAAATACTGCAGAAAATGCATTAAACTGTTTATTTCCCGTACTTCCAGCGAGAAGAGAGCCCTCGACCTCGGCCTGAGCCGCGGCTACTCCGGCGCCCTGCAAGCCAAGCACCTCATGGGTCTTGCTGCAGCCAACTACGCCGGAGGACCTGGCAGGAGGCGACGAGACGCCGCTCATTAAACAAGCAATACTATACCCTATAAACTGACACTTTGAGACGAATTTTGTACGATTAAGAACAACACAAAACATAATTATAGGAAATACTCTGCAAGTCTTGACTTGACATTTTCATATTACATTGGGCTTTTGGTGCTTATATGAATTATACAGAGTTTTCGTAAAAAAACTAGGTACTGTGGTTGCAATGAGGTAGGAGTCAGGTAGTATAATTGCAAAAGACGGAGTAGTTAGTGATATTGATGATCTAAATGATGCAGATTTAATAATTATAAACAATATCTATGCGAAAGAGGTTGGATTTCGCAAAATAATAACACCAAAGGATGACTGGTAGAAATCCCGCGTCCTAGTATCTAATCAAATATGTGTGGTAAGAAAGAATGGAAGACGGAGATGAGAAGAGAGAATAGGTACTAACTCTTAGGAGTATTAGTGCCTATCTGGCACAAACCAATCAAATTGGATCATTTACAAATGAAAGACAATGTTATAATCTGATCCAGAAACTCACTGTATAAAATCTAACAGGATTTTTTTAAAAGTATGAAGATTCGTCTCAATATGTTAGTCGTACAATGTTTAGTCAATGTCAATACCATAATATTTCATGCAGGACGGCTAACAAGCATTTCTTCTGATTAACGCTTCAATGCAAATCTAAATTTTCAATAAGAAATCTTAATGAATACCCAATTTTATGATATGACTAATGATAAATTAATGGACACAACTGTTTCTTCATATATTTAAGATCGACGTACTTCTAAATTTAAATACATGTTCATTTCAATTTACAATTATTCTAGTCAACTTTTAGTACTTACATGTAATCTTTATGAGACAGTATTCGGAAAAGCTCTAAAGAATTTATCTGGTTAATGCGGAATTGCCTTGTTGAACACAATTGATCAGAAACTTGTATGACAAGAGCGTTTATGAGCTATGTAGCACATAACGTAATGCAATTCTACTCAAATAGACTATATTTTTATCAGTCTAGTCAAATATTATGAATAATTTCTTTAACATTATTATGAATTTTAAAGTGTTAGGAATACCTACTTACGTCTGGTATTTTTTGTTGTTTATAACCTTTGTCTCCTCGTTTTCTAGTCATCAAATTATACCATGTTATAAACTTACGTAACACAATATTTTCTTGCCTTGTTTAAAAATTGATTATTTATAGTTAACGAATATCATTCCTATTTCAAGACTTTTTGAATATTAGGGGAACTTTACATTTTACTATAAAGCCTGGCTTATTACAAGTGATAAAAACGAAAAGTCGCGGCCACTGATCAAACCTAACTCGAACAGTCGCGGCCACTGATCAATCCTAAATCGAAAAGTCGCGGCAGCTGATCAAACTTTATTCGAACAGTTGCGGCCACTGATCAAATTTTGCTCGAACAGTTGCGGTTTGTTTGCATTGAAGTCCTGTGTCGATTTATTAAGGTACTATGATCAGTGGCCGCGACTTATCAGTTTTTTCACTTGAAGTTTTTCAAAGGGGCCTTTGATTATAACATTATAGTCATTCCATTTTACTTACATCCCAGTATTTTTGCAGTATTAGACAACTCCGATCGTAAATATATTCCTATTTGCTTATAACTGTAAATTAGAAATAATTGTTAGAATTTTCCTGTCGCAGCTACTTAGATAAATAAATATTATAGAGGATTAACGTTGTAATTCCTACCGTATGTACTTATGTGGCAAATAGTTTATTATTAAGTGATAATGATACCTCCTGTCTAGAGTTTATTGTTAAATAAAGAGATATTCATATTTATATACCTGTGTTTTTATTCCAGAATAATTTACATTCTTACAGAAAAATGGAAATTCTAAATTCTTGTACCTTTGCCTACGAACTATTTTGCATCTAGGAACAAGTATTATTGAACTTTATAACAGGCAAGGCATGCCGAAATTTGCTTTCTATAAAATACTATCTGCGCCCCGCGGTATCACCCGCATGTATGATAATTACTATCAAAAGTATCCTATTTGTCCAGAGTTTAGCTATCTCATCGAAATCCGTTGAGCCGTTTCAGCGTGAAGAAGTTACAAACATATAATGATACGCAACATACACACACGCTAACTCCTGGAACATTTCTATAAAGATTCCACAATTCTTATTTGTGTCTCCTGATACATTTCCATAAAAAAAACTAACAAAGTTTTTTTTTTGTTTTTAATCCCTTATCCGTACTATTACTAATTAATGCACTAATGCAAGGCAATTGTTTTATTTTTATTTAAAGATAGATATATAGGAGAGAGAAGATGTACATAGATTTAAAGATAGATATATAGGAGATAGAAGATGTACATAGATTTAAAGATAGATATATAGGAGATAGAAGATGTACATAGATTTAAAATAATAAAGTCATGGTATTCAATCATAATAATAAATACTTGGTCATGACATTACATCATCCACACCAGGGAGTTTTAACGCGATAACGGCTGGACGGATTTTGATGAAATTTGGAATGGATATAGCTTCTTCCCAGGAAAAAAACATAGTAAACATACTTTTACATAGTATATTTTCTATAAACATAGGATACTTTTTATCCCGGAAAATGGTAAGTTTCCACGGGAAAACTGGAAAATGTTGATTACTTGCTGTAAGGAACGGTTGCCATGGAAATGAAATAACAACTCTATCAAAAAACATTAAGAGCGTTGGCGCTATACCTACTTTTGCTTTGGTTTTTAATATCCTAGAAGAATATAGGGCACTTTTTTCGCGATTAACTGTAGTCCGCGCTTAGGAAGTCACGGGCAAAAGTTATTATAACATATAATATATAGTAAGTCGACAAACTTTAATTTTAAAATGTTTAGGTAGTTAGGTAGGTAGGTACCTACATTCTAAGTGAATAATTGATTATACTTCTTGTACAATTATTACGTTCAGAGATTAATTATTAAAGAATTAAAAAGAAATAATATAACATTAAAGGGTACTTTGTGGCTGAAAAAATGTCACACATATGTATATGCACATATGTGATGAAGTAAACCTATTTAAAAATAAATATATTAGTTCAATAGTTTAATTTAACGCCATCTATAGTTTTATCAGAACATCACAATCCGCTCGCAACAAAATTGTAAACTTGAACAGTCATTATTATCGTAACTAGCGACATCTTTACACAATCACATGAACTTTTTATGATTGAGCATACTAAAAAGTGTTTCTGTATCCAGTCGCTGTTAATTTCCATAGATGTCAGACAAATCTTAATTCTAAAATGGCCTCAAGACGCAATTTTGACAAAATCTATATTTCTGTTCATGTTTTACCTAAGTATTTCCCAATAAGTTTAAAATCTTTTTTTTTTTTTTTAATTGTAGTTAATCATAATAAATAAGTTTATTTTTTAGGAATTTGCAAACAGAATTAGGAAAACTATGAAGAAGCCAATTGATTCTTTAAGTGACGAGTTTGTGAAAAACTCTCTGTGATGTAATAAGATAATGATTATCTTTAAATTAGAATTACAGTAGCATAATTTCAACAAAGCCGTCAGTATCCCGTATGGTCTAGTGGCTAGGATACCTGGCTTTCACCCAGGAGGCTCGGGTTCGATTCCCGGTACGGGAAGTACCTTTTTGCTAAATGCTTAAATTTTATGTCCCTACTACTCACTTTGCTACTCGCATCCAATCTTTGCTATATTTTTTTTTTCAGTTTTAGTCCATTGACAGTAGTAATTTAGTATTTGTATACTCTTTGGTAGTAATTTGCAGTTGTCTATGATTGGCAGCGTATCCTTATGGCCGCATTGACTTTATTGAAATAGGAAATAAGTATATACCGTTGCATAGACACAGAATGACATCGATACGAGCTCCCGATCCAATAATTATTTCCACAGCAAAAGGCTCTGGAAGTAGGCAAGTTTGACGAAAATCATCAGGCAACCTTATTAGAAACTGGTTTACTTGTAGGTACCGAAATAATGCCAAACTCAAGCACATCGACATGCTTTAACAAGGGTAAGAGGGCCTCTAGGGGTTTCCTTTCCTACCGGCAACTTTACAATACTCGACCTAAACAACTGTGTCAATATACGTGAGCCACACACACACCACACGGCCAATTGAGCAAGACCCCCGATATTCTAAACTTGTCCTATATAAAGTATATTTTCACAAACAAGGCGCGGGGGGCTGAAGGCCATGTTATATCGGTCAGTTTAACTGGGAAGGTGCTCTCGCATGAATGCCCCTACGTTTTTTCAACATGGCCGGTTTCATTCCATTCTAGTGTTCTAAATGATTTTAACCGAGTATGGTGAAGCAAGGGAAGAGTAATGAGTTTAACAGTCTATGTATGTATGTATGTATGTATGTATGTATGTATGTATGTATGTATGTATGTATGTATGTATGTGGGTATGTGGCTGTTCTACTATAGCGTCGTCCCTATTGTTCCGATTTTGACAAGCGAGGTATCAATCGATCCGTCTTCAGATATAGACTGTCATAGTGTCAGGCTATTTTTTCACCCGACTTCGGCGAAGAAAAGGATGAGTTATATGTTCAAACTAAAAACTTAGTCCGATTTCGACAAGCGTGTTCATTTATAGAATGTTATAGGCAATTTGTTTACCTTACCGCGGCGAAGCAAAGGTAGGGTTAAACGAAACACTTGATCCGAATTTGAAAAGCGAGGTATCAATAGATTCGTCTTCATCGCAAGAATGTCATTATTAGGTATTCTCAATGGCGGAGGAAATGTCTAATAGGGTATTCTGAGCTTACGTCTTCTTTATTTGACGCTTTAGGTTTTTTATTCTGTTATGAGTTTGATTGATACCGTATTGATGTAATTTTGTTGCAAGCATAATTTCGGCATAATGGCTTAAATTGATTTGAGTTTGATTTGGTTTGGATGAGAAATGCGATACAATGAGAAAAAGTAAAAAAAAAATCGCCGCTGCCGTGAACTCGTGAACCCAATTTAGATGAGAACCGAACGGCATCATTTTTTGAAAAATATATTTCCCTAACGTTTCCAAGCCTGTCATCATCAAAAGCCTTTATAAGTGCACTGACATAGCAGGACTTTACCAAGGCGCGCCACTGAGTTCTTCTCATCCAATGACTGCCAGCTCCTTTACGCAGATCGTCCCCGCAGAGCATGTAGGTTATTGCACCAGACGAAGTATTGCTGGCTAGCATTTCGGCGGGAAAACAAAATGAAAACGAAATTGTGATGTAGTTTTGCTTTGAATTATTTTCTCAAACTTGTGTTTCTGCGAGTGTTAAAGTGTAATTCGATTTAACCATTGGGTGTTCAATAACGTGCACGAGTGTAGACAAATGAAACAAACGCAAAAAACGTGCTATTTCATGTTCTTTCCGGAACTCCCTAGGAAGTTTCAGTAAAGCTCCTCCACTTTACTGAATCATGACATTGACTGTGACTTGATTAGACTTTTGACTACCTGACTGACTGGGACTCGACATTTTGTAAATTTAGTGAAAGAAACATACAATTTGTAATATATCTTTACTTGACGCTGGCTAAATGCACTAGTCGTGCGGAGCCAATCAAAATGAAACTAAGTATTGCTGATGTGACAAAAATAAATATGTCATATGACTTAAGTAGGTATATTTAAATGTTTGTTTTTATTTTTTTCCTCATAGGTAGTTTTTTTTTAGTTTTAATTAATAATATTTGTCGAATATTAATCATTAGGTGTTCGTTAACGTGCACGAGTGTAAGGCAAAGGATAAAAATTCAAAAAACGCGACTCTTTGTGATGTTTTCAAAACTCTCCAGGAAGTTTCAGTAAAATATCCACCATTTTACTGATTCGCGACTTTGACAAGTACTGTCAGTGACATGAAAATACATATAAACTAAACTTGACTTGGCGAAATTGCTAGTACACCAGTGCCTCCGCAGAAGCATAGACAACTGCACATTACTAGTACTCTAGACAGGTTGTTGATGAACGTCGCAATTAGCGTATATAATTATCGCCATTTTGGTGCTTTTGGCGCTGATAGCAGTACTTTGGCAGTAGATAGTCCCTCTCAAAGAGAATATAATCACTACGTATTAAGAGGCGGGACCTCCCTACTAGCCAATGAAAGCAATTTGGCAGAAATTTATTGGCATCAATTCATCCAACATTACTAACATTAAAGGTCAGACGTTAGCCTATCTTGACAATGCTACCAACCTAACGGATAGAGTAGTGCTTGCTTACATATAATCGTTTTATCGATATCGATAAAACATGCATGACCTTGTCAAGGTTTCATATTAATGAAAGACGGTCCCAATAAGCACAACGTTGTTTTCTCACAATGCAACAACGTTGGGCTTATTGGATACCCATTGCAACAGGTAACTGTGGAGCCATGTAATAAAAAACTTGGAAATAAAACACTTTTGAACAACGGAACATTTAATTTATAATACTTTTTTACAAAGTAAATACGAAAATGAATTTTGCAAGCATATGTAAGCTTACCTACTAGTGCTTCACTCTGAATTGAGATCTTGCGATGTACCTACTCTACCTTTATCCCACGCACTCACACTCTGGTCTTACGACTGGTCTCTATAGGAATGTATGCATGATCCTCATTTTCTGCATCTGTAAATAAATATGTTGATTAATGTTATGGAAATAAGTTATAGGCAGCCTGACCTAGCCTACGATAGCTTTGTCGATAGTTACTAGCTCTTTGACCTTGCGCATCCCTAGTGTTAAAACAATATGAAAATACAAAATGAAAATCATGTAAATTATCATTTATGGTCACGTTGATGGGAGGTGGCACTAAGCAATATCATATTAATGCTTATCGGGGCTGATCAATAGGAAATCATGCCATAAATTTCATTTTTGTTCTGGTTTTCGCGATTTGCGCGAACTCCACATAAAACACATCTGCTGTAGCTTTTTAAAGTTGGTGGCATTTAAAAATTATCATTTAAACTAGTTTAACACTATAAACTGATGATTCTTCAAAGAAAACACAAAACAGTACGTTAGTAACATTAATAAGAATAAAATTAAAAATTCGCAGAACACTAAACTTTGGATTTTTCTTGACAAATTTCAATGGACTATAGAGTATAGTAATATTATCATGTTTGGACTCTATAGTTCGTTCTTTTTGGTCCGATCATTGGGATCTGAAAAACAAATGAACTTCACTGTTCTGCCAAAGTCCATACATTTGAGACAAATTTGAGAATTTCTTTGTGGTTGCGCCGGACTGGTCCCTCTACGGGCAGTAGTGAGCGTCCACGGCGATGAGATCTATCACTTCTGTAAAGAAACTACTAGTCTAGGATCAACAGTTTCCGAGACAAAGCCCTTTTAAGTAAGTTAATAAGTTTACATTATTATAAAGGTCCTTACAAAGAAGGAAAATTAATAAATTTTGTAATAATATTTGACTACTCGACAGTACCTACTCGAATAAATGGATGAGTTATACCAATGTGATGGAACAGTGAGGCCTCGAGGAAAAATAATTCCTCGTAGCCTAATCAGTTAGACAAGCTAGTTAGGCCACGAGGAAACGCCCGGAACAAACTTACGAGTATTTGTACTATTGGACGCTCGGTGGGTCGCTTTGAATCGGCACAAACGAAAGAATGAGCCTATCTATAGAGTTCAGTGCGCAGAAGCAATCTATTAAAAAATAAGACTTCTAAGCTGTTTTTTTTTATGGTGTCTATAGAGACAAAGTAACAAATAAACTCCTTTTGCTGGCTTCAATGACATTCAATTCAACGTTTCAGCCCGCATCGACTGAACAATCAAGCTAACCCACTTTCGTTGATAGATTCAGGTTATCTAGGCCAAGCCTTCATCTCGTCAGCCATTCACGACTGCCCAAAAAAGGAGTGTAATGGTTTTAGGGTTCATGTACGTATGTATGCATGTGAGTTTATTTACTTCATCATAACTTTTAAATGCCTGAACAGATTTGGATGTATGGTATGGGTATCGTTAGAATCCCGAATGGCATAGGCTATTATTTTTGGAATAAATACGTTTTTGGCAGGACAGTTGTATTTTTCTCTTACCTTGATGATTTACTTTGTTTAGGTATAGCCGTAGCTAATTAATAATAGCCGTAGTAATTGCCGCAGACTAAGTAAAAAAGTCTTGGTCAAAAATGTCAATTTTGTTGATGGTAAACATTTGTTTACCACTAAAGCCATGTATTCACTGAAAAACGATGTTCCGGATACATAGTTTCTGAAACATCACGTACAATGTTTCGGAAACTGCCGGCCACGTCATCAGTTGTTTACAATATGTCACCCGAGGAGGTAGTGTTGTTGAGTGCAGCGTACATTTATTTGCAGGTGATCTCTAGTCGAAAGTTAAGAAAAATATGGTGGGTAAGGAACTATTTGCTAAGAAGACAAGACTTGATAAATAAGCAATCCCATCATATGCGCTTTGTTATAAATATTTATATTAATTAAATAAAAACATCGTCGCCCCCTATCTCCATGTTTAATCTCGCGCGTTTGTATGCAACTGTTGCATAACTGATTTGTTTCAGTGCTCCCCAACATGCCTGGGGAACAATGAAACATGCCGTAAACACTTAGGCGAAACAAAACGATGTTTTTCTATTCATGAGTTCATGACTACTTTGATAGAGCCCGATTATCTAGGCCAAGCCTTCATCTCGCCAGCAGTTTACTTGTTTAGTTATAGTCATGTGACCGGAGGTCCCTCAAGGGCCATTACCAGCTCAAAGAGACTCCAAACACACAATAATATGTAGTGAGTAAAGACGAAGGAGGTAGCTGCCACAACAGCACCAAGTTCTGTGGCGGCTCCTCCTTCAACGGGCAGCGGAGGCTTCGCAGCTGAAAATCTTCATACGAACACCTGCGCAGCTACAAGGCGTAGATTCCGTCTACTGAATACTATTTACATACGTTTCCTTCAGCTATTTTCAGTAAACTTTGGTATGGTTCAGTAAACCCTACTTGTATATTCTGTTTCTACTGAGGTTTTTACAAGGACACGTAACACGCACGTCTATGAACGAAAATACGATCATAAAGACTCAAGATATAATAATTGACCGAGCGAGCGCTAAGCGCGAGCGAAGCGTCTCTGTTTCAGCTTTGGCAAAAATTCTTTCGTATGTCCGGATGTCTGTCCGAATTTCCGGCTGTTCTCCTCTACAGGTCGCATTTCTCAACCGATCTAGACTAAACTTAGTATACAGGTTAAGCGAATTTTTATAATTTTTTAGACGTCGGGGATTTTTGATTGGGGTGGTAAAAAGGGTAAAAAGGAGGCTACTGAATATCTCCACCATATTAAATCCGATTTCGATGGTTCTTTTTTCATTTGAAAGGTAGTAAAGTAACTTTAAGATAGTCTCATAATAATTTAATGAAGATCTGATGAGGATCTTCGGTATGATGAGTAGAATTACTCCTCAAAATGCAGTAAATTGCTCACTTTTAGGTTTCTACCAGTGGAATCAGCCCTTTACCTACTAGGTAGGGGTTGATGGAGCACCTTGGTTATTAATGTTAGTGTTACAATAAGGTGATGGCGCTACTGTGCACCGCTAGATTGTTTGCATAAAAGTTTGTACGCGCGAGGTCTACAGCTCACAGAGCCACTAGTTTATTTAGGTACCTACACATTTATTTCCTAAAATTCGAGTTTTTGCTAATCCAATGACAAAGTAGCAATGACAGGTATATATTTGAATTAAGAACATGTAGCGACAATAATGTGATAAGACTATGAAAATGTTTGATATGTCCATGAAAAAAGGTTGACATCGTCACAGTCATAGCTATAAAATTTCGTCGATTAAGGTGGTATAGGGTCAGAGCAGACTTAACGCCCCGGCAACGGATCGGCACCGGAACGCCTACCTTACGGCTGGTTGACGGCTAGGCGTCCACCCGGCTACGGAGCGGGGCGACGCTTCCCTTACGGCAAGGCGGGAACGTCAGCCATGACGTCTAGACTTGGTGTATTCCCAGTAGTCCCGCTATGGTTGTTCCGTATGTTTTTTGTAGTTTTTTCCCAGATGTTCCATTAACTGGACTGCTGGGATGTTAATTCCCTAAAGTGCCATGTATCTCATAAATGATGCACAGAAGCACAAACGTGTAAATTGGTACAAATAGGTAAATCAATGTATTAAATCCTCTTTTAATTATATTAATTTTTCAGGCTATTATATTTATGTCTTTATTTATTTTATTTGAGATTATGGCCCCAATTGAAAAAAAATTATGCGTTCGCGCATTGTTCATGTGATTAATATGTATTAATGTGAATATTTTTACAAAACCCCAAAATAATTAAAAATTGTCAGACAATTATTTTCGACCCTATTGACATGGACTTATTACCTTATTTTTTACCGTATTGTAACTAAATGAGCACAGCAAATGCAGAATCTGACTAAATCTGATTAAGGCGAAATGGTATCCAACGATTCGTCCTCACGAATATTTAAAACTAGACCTTTGAAAACGGTTAATTGACTTTATTTTTTTATGTATAATAAATGTTCACAAAATACTTTATCCGGATGTGGTCACTGAAACATGATTAAATAACTTTGGCTCTATAGAAAAAACACCTAAAGTTTCCTAAAAATCGTCCGTTTTGACGGTCCCGTCGATGGAATGAATCAACTTTCAGTTCCTATCGAAGACATTTTTACGAAAACCAAATGTGTGTAATCCCAACAAACATTCAAATACTTCTGTGGGATTAGTTTTTTTTAAAATCGTAACATTATTATAAAGATATTAAATTAAATTGAAAATATGAACTAAAATCGGCTCCCGAGAAGCATCACATTTCCTGCTTACCCTGCACCGTAACGAGCGGGACAAAAATTTGGAGCCCATAGCGCCTTAATGTCAATAAGGGTCAAAATAGTGCGACGGATATTTTTGGAATGTACATAGCTCCAACACCATTTAGACGGTATCAGACGATTTTCAATCTTATTGACATGAACTAAGTACCATGTTATTTTCAATGTATTTTGACTAAATGAACACAATAAATGCGGAATCTTACTAAATCTGATGATAAAATGTCAATAAGAGTCAAAATCGTGTGAAGCTAATATGATCTTATTGATATGAAGTACTTTGATTTTAGATGCTTTTGAACTGAATGAACACCGTAAAAAATTACTTTGCATTATATTGCACTCTATGTAATAGGTAAAGGAGTGCATAGATATAAAAAAATAATGAATTATACAGATTTTATTCCTACTGAAGACTGTTATAAGATTAAATTCTTACAATGAATCTAATATTCAAAAACTGCTAAACTTAGAAGAGTTGTAAAGTTTGCCTTAACTGGTGTTGGTCAGGTTAAATTTTTTTTTTTTTTTTACTAATACTGTACTTTAATTTTTTTGTGTACTTTATTTTTCCAACACTGGACGTGGGTGGGCAGGCCGCTAGGAGCAAGTGGAGCTCGCCAGCCGTAGCCGCGGCGACCGCGAGACGTAAGCGCGGTGACGGCGCGGTGACGGCGGGTTGACCACGCGCCGTAAGCACGAATACTAAATAGTTACTAAGTAACGCCGAGGCGAGGCGTTGCCGATCCGAGGCCGGGGCGTTAAGTCTGCGCCGAGTCTCGGACGTATTTCAATTTTGTTGTTGTTGAACATTTATTTACCACTAAACCACTTACGTTCATTGACTCATGAAAGCTTGACTTAGATAATTCATTAATATTTTGACTAGGACAAACCTTACACAAAAAAATGAACAAAATAAAAATATGTAGCATAAATATGGATTTCCGCAAAGTAACGCCTGAATCTATCAACTAAACCTTACACATTTAAATTCAACAAATGTTTAAAGACTACATCAATCTAGAAAGCTCCCGACCGTGACACAGTCATGGGAAGGTATATATTTTCATGGACCAAGGTAACTCTCAAGCAGGAGTCAACGACCTCGATCAATACTGCACCCTTTAGGAAGACACGCACAGTACGAAGTTTTACCACAGAATAAATAATAGTTTTTACCCAGGTTAGAGGGTGCGGCGTGGAAACGTGTGGAATGTAGGTGTCATTTTTGACTCTATCGCCTGGTAATAGTAGATTACTGCATCGAGCGGAACGTGACTTATTGCTGCACCTAGTGTTAGATTGGAGCTTGCACTCGAGTTTTTAGAGCCCTCGCTAAAGCTTGGGCTATAGCGAGGGCTCTAATAACTCGAGTGGATCCATATTAAAAAATATTACATTCTATTTTTTAATTAAATCTCTATTGGACGAATGCATTCATTGAATATGAAACTAATAAATCCTTTTCTGTAGTCTCTGCTAAGTAAAAAAGAAAAATAGAATTGGGATCCAACCGAAAAAAAAACTGTGCCTAATATGGATTCAATACTTACCGCACTGTTTTTATGATGAGCAGTAATGAGGTGCTTTCTGCTTACGTTATATACAGTATGTTTTAGTGTGTTTAAACGATATTACTGTGTACTGGGAAGAAAAAATAATTTCGACACACTTATATTTTATATTTATATTACATATTTATATGTTTTTTATATTATTTATTTATTTTATATTTCCTATATACTCGAAGACGAATCGATTGATAAATCGATTGTCAAAATCGCACCAAAAGGGGCGACGCTATGGTGAAACATCCACACACCTGCAGACATATATACATAGACTTTAAACTCATCACCATTCCCTTGCTTCGCCGTACTCGGGTAATGCGGAAGTAACTCGCTATAAGCTGTAGACCTCAAAAATCAATCTTGTTGTTTATTGTAAATTGGCAAAATCTTAAATGTCTCATAGACAACCATACATTGAGGTTGAAAAGAAAATTCCATTTCATTTGTCGACTCATTAAAGCACCGTATGTAGTGTTATTAGGTATTCTGTGGTACAGGAAAAGGAAGTAAATAGTATTTTCGTGAAATAATCTTTTAGTCGCCCGTTCGTGAAGAGAGCACCGAGAAACTCTACGGGGATTTAATTTTTGTCCATGTTTTTTGCGTTGTTATTTATTTACAGCTATAGACACTCGGCACGTTCTGTGACCCAAATTGAAAACACCTGATACATGTGGATGCTGCAGTAGCCAGTTTCCCATTTAAATGTAATCTCGCATTCCTAACCCAATGTGTGTATTTAATTCATTCAAAGGATATTTTTACTCTATGGTAAGAAGATCCAACAAGTAGGTAAAAATAACCTTTGTTGGAAAAATAAAAACAAATAAGTCAGGAGGTGTCACAGAGCCGTAATTAAATTTTTACTTGTTTTCACAAAAATATTCTGGTCACTTTTTTTACTAAACAGTATTAATGTTTTAATTTTATTGGATAGATAGGTTCATGTAATATTTAAAACAAACAAAATAACAGGGTATCATCGATTTAATTTCCAAAATACAAAATATTTTCCAGAACAACTCCCCATTTTTGGCTTCGTCATTTTTCCGCGGTGGTCTCTCCTCACATAAAAATGTTTAACTGAATGGTTAAATTAGTTTGTGGTTTCATGTATTCAGCCAATCACAGACCGAGTTTTGTACTATTGCTACGCGCTATTGTGCCAATCCATTGACGAAGGAATGGAGTTTGTGAACGAACGGGGCAAAAATATTTCGCTGCATTTTGTGCAGTGAGGTCACGAGGTCCCGACCTCGTGTGCGTAAACACAGACTTTGACATAAGGTTCAAAATGGATGTGGATTCATCCATCCAGCAATAGGATGGTTAAAAAAGTATACAACCTAGACGCTATTGGTTCGTTTTTGACAAGCGAGATGTCAATAGATTCGTTTTCAGGTATAAAGTGTCATAGGCTATTTTTTACCCGACTACGGCAAGGCAAAGGAAGGGTTATTTGTTCAAACTAAAAGCTTGGTCAGATTTTGACAAGCGAGGTATCAATCGATTCGTCTTCATCGCAAGAGTTGTATGCTATTCTCTACCCGACCATAGTCGGGTTTTAGTTTTGGAACTTATGTCTTGTACACACACACACACACACACACAAAAAAAAACACACAATAAAAAACACACAAAATAAATAATAGTACAACCTATGCAGACATTATTGTGTTGCGGTACTTGTACTATTATATATTCTGTGGTTGCGGTTAGAAGGGTAATTTTTGCAGACGATTAGAGGTGACGAGTACAGTGACGCAAGATTTTGCAACTTTAACTCAGTTTAAGTTTTCTGCTTGACTCATCATACAATTGAATAATAAAAATAGTATCATCATCATCATCAGCCTATACTTGTCCACTGCTGGACGTGCCTCTCCTAATGCACCACTGAGCTCGGTCTTCAGCTCTCCTCATCCAGCCGCTTTTCGCAGGTCGTTACGCCATTTGGCCACTGGGCGTCCTACGCTACGTTTGTCTAAACGTTACCAATTGAATAATCAGAATAATCAATTTATTAATAACAAATATTACAGGTCAATGATTGCATACAAAAATATTAAAAAATATATAAAAGTAAATATAATTATTAATTATCAATTTTAAATATAATAAAAAGATAAAGTTTCCACGGGAAAACTAGAACATGTTGAATACTCGCTGTATTAAGGAACGGTTGCCATGGAAACGAAATAACAAGTCCGTCAAAAATCATCAAGAACGTTGGTGGTACAGATTAAGTCTACAAGCCACAGAGGCCATAACCAAGAAGTCTAAGTCTACTTTTGCATTGGTTTTTAATATCCTAGAAGAACTTATGTAGGATGCTTTTTTCGCGATAAACTGTAGTCCACGTGGACGAAGTCGCAGGCGGGTAAGCTAGTTCCCACTAAAATTGCAATAATGTAACTCAAGGTATCAAAATTGCAATAATGTAACCCAAGGTATCAAAATTTGCATGACTATTTGTACTGTAGGTATAAAAACTCTTTGTTCAGGTTCAGTTTTGATAGAAGATTTTGGGTTGTCTTTGGGGGTTGTCAAAATGGCGAAATAAAAAGGAAGATATTATTTTCACGCAGCTTGTTTATTTTCCCTGGAATACACAGTATTTTTGGCGACGAGGATTCAAAAGAACCTCTATATAATAATATAATTATGACGACATACATAGGAGTTTTAGGTGAGTTTGATTATAAAGTACAGGAATGGAATATTTTCCAATGTCGTCTAAAACAATACTTTAAAGTAAACGAGGGGAAGAAAGAAAAAAAAAAGCGGTATATCTCTAACTCACAACTCGGAAGATACACACCGTTTATTGAGAAATTTAGTGCATCCGGGAGATATTGAATTGTTAGAATACGAAGATCTGATCGCTGCGTTGAATGGTCATTTTACTCCGAAACGCTCGACATTAGTGGATCGAGCTACATTTTATGCGGCAACAAAACAATCGAGTGAGAGCCTCGAAGGTTGGCTGGCACGGTTGTGAGGACTGGCAGCGCTATGTAATTTTGGCCCAGCGTTGGATACATTAATACGCGACCGTTTTATACTAGGTCTTGGATCATGCCCAGAGCGCGACCGTCTTTTTGAGTTGGATGAGGCTGGTTTGACAGTTGCTAAGGCCTTACAAGTAGCCCAACAAGTTAACTGCGCAAAGATAGCGAAAACTGTAGGCAATTTAGGACAACTTACAACCGAGGAAGCTATGTTCCGTATAAATAATGACAACAATGAACAAAGAACCCAGTCGAATCAAGCACAGGCACCTAAACAACATTTTTTGGAACAAACTTGTTCAGTTTGTGATTTAAAGGGTCACTCTTCAAGTACATGCTGGTTAAAAAATTATAAATGTCAAATATGTGGCGAGAAAGGACATCTTAAGAAGGTGTGTAAGAAAAAGATCACAGTGCCTGTTAACAATGTCAATGAAGAATCTAAAAATGGATTGGACGATTGTGAAGAATGCTGTGTATGCAATATGAGGTACCTTTCCCAAGCACCATATTCAGTAAATGTCAATGTTAATAATTGTAATTTGAAAATGGAAATTGACTCGGGGGCAGGCTATTCATTCTTATCAAAACGTGATTGGTTAGATTTTTTTCCTACATGTCCAACTAAGAATAATCTCAAACTATGCTATTATACAGGCTTAAAAGCTTATCCATTAGGCTATTTTCTTGCAGATATAGAGTATGAGGGAACTAAGAAACAAATTAAATTGAATGTAGTTGAAAACGGTGGACCACCTCTACTAGGACGAGATTTCATGGCATTATTTAACTTGGGTATATGTAAATTGCATCCTATCTCGAGTAATAGTGACGTGAATAATTTGTTAGACAAATATGCTGACGTTTGGAAGGACGAACTGGGTTTATTTAATAAGTACAAAGTCACTTTGCAGTTGAAAGCTGATGCCAAACCAAAATTTTGCAAACCTAGGCCTCTACCGTTTGCAATTAAAGAAAAGGTTGAATCGGAACTATCAAGATTGGTCGAATTAGGTATATTAGTACCGGTAAGTTTTTCAAAATTTGCTACCCCGATTGTACCGGTAATGAAACCTGATGGATCCGTGAGGATTTGTGGTGATTATTCAATGACGATTAATCAGTCAATTGAAATCGACAAATATCGTCTGCCACTCATTGAGGACGTCTTCGATAAGTTACGTAACGGAGATCACTACTCCAAAATTGACCTTAAAATGGCCTATAACCAATTAGAGCTGTCAAAAGACTGTCAAGAGCTTACAACGATCAATACTACAAAGGGACTTTTCAAACACACAATATTAGTATTTGGTTTAGCTAATGCGCCTGCAATTTTTCAGAAAATTATGGACTCATTGATGGTTGGCATTGATGGAGTGGTTTGTTTCCTTGATGACGTTTGCGTGACAGGTCCAACGAAGGAAATCCATCTACAGCGACTCGAGGAAGTTTTGCGGCGCTTGCAAGATGCAGGTTTGAGGCTACAAAGGACGAAATGTAAGTTTTTCGAGAAAAGTGTAACTTATATATGTTATTTGATTGATAAGAACGGACTCCGTACAAATCCGAAGAAGGTTGAAGCAATTGTCACCGTTCCGCCACCAACAAATGTACGGGAACTAAAGCGATTTTTGGGAATGATAAATTATTATCGAAGGTTCATTCCAAACGCATCCTCTGTGATGGAATCTCTAAATGAGTTGCTTCGGTCAGATGTTGATTGGAAATGGGGAGTTAAGCAACAACGAGCTTTCGAGGAGGTAAAAAGCGAACTCTCATCAGAACGTGTGTTAGCACACTTTGATCCTAATGCGCGGCTAGTTCTTAGTGTTGATGCGGGCCCAGGAGGCCTTGGTGCAGTTTTAATGCAGGGAGATGATGGCAAAGAGAGAAAGCTTTTGCATCTCGTACGCTATCAGCTAGCGAAAGGAACTATAGTCAGATTCAAAAAGAGGCCACGGCTATAATATTCGGTGTGAAACATTTTCATCAATATTTATATGGACGAGATAAGCCATTTGTGATTAAAACAGATCACAAACCACTTCTGGCTATATTTGGAAAAAAAAATGGAATTTCTGTGACAGCAGCTTCAAGAATGCAAAGCTATGCTGTATTTTTATCGGCGTATAATTATGTTATTATGTTCATAACAAGCGAAAATAATTCAGTGGCAGATTTTTTTTCGAGAATGCCTCAAATTATCACGCATCACGTAGGTGATGAAAATGATAGTGCAAATATATTAAATTTTCTGGACGAAAAATCACTTCGAGTGTCTTTTAAAGACATTAAAATAGCAACAACCTCCGATCGAAGCTTACAGACTGTAATTAGATACGTTCAACATGGCTGGCCACGGAAGATAAATTGTGCCTCTATGCAACCATTTTTTAGATGCAAAGCAGACTTCGAGATAGAAGATGGAGTCCTGCTACGGGGTCACAGAGTGGTAATCCCTCAGTCATTCAGAAGTAGTCTTCTGTCCGAGTTACATAAGGGTCACTTTGGCATTGTGAAAACAAAGAGTATTGCTCGTGGAAAAATGTGGTGGCCAGGTATTGATAAAGATATCGAACGTACAGTGGGGGCCTGTCGAATGTGCAGTGCTCAGAGAGCAGCACCGTCGCAGGCCACGCCCGCCCCATGGCCGCGTCCAGACGCGCCCTGGGAGCGAATTCATATAGATTACATGTCTATAGCTCAAAGAACGTACTTGGTTGTTATAGATGCGTTTAGTAAATGCTTAGAATGTTTAGAAATGCGCGCGGGCACATCAACCAGTGCTCTTATCACGCAGTTAAAACCGCTTTTCTCAAGATTTGGTATTCCGAAGGTCATAGTTTCAGATAACGATGTAAAAATTAAAACTTTAGAATTCGCAGAGTTCTGTCGACATGCTGGCATTCAACATGTTACCTCACCTATTTATCATCCGGAGAGCAACGGACAAGCCGAAAACTCGGTTAAATGCTGTAAAAAGATGCTGAAATGTATCTTATCGCAGAATACATCAGTGAATTCCGTTAATGAGAAAATGCTTGGTTTCCTATTTGAATATCGAAACACTCCTCACTGCTCCACAGGTTCATCACCAGCGCAATTGATGTTAGGTAGGAAGTTGCGGTCAAGATTAGATGTGTTACAGCCGCCACACAAATCCAACTCGTCACTTCAAATGTCAGCACATACATGTAGAAAGTTTAACGTAGGCGAAAAAGTTTGGGTGCGATGGTTCATAGCTAGGAAACCTAGTTGGGTTTTAGGAACTGTCACTGAAAAGCTAGGTAACAGGCTCTATTTGATGCACATACAAACGCCTAATGTTATTTGTAAACGTCACATAGATCAAATATACACAGGTGGTGCCCCTAAAGAAGCAGATTCATCAGTGTCCACTACTGATAGTTCAGTTGTTGGGCAAAGAAGTTTTCCAAATTTGAACATTTTTCCACCGCCAGCACCAGAAGTGATTCCTCTTACCGTTTCTTCATCTGCTCCATCGTTAGACACGTCCCAATCTCAACCCCGATCTCACCCCTATTATTTGAGACCACGTTGTGTAATTAATTATAAGGAATAATGTTTATTAATGTATTATATCTTGTCCCTATATTATTTTCTTAATTATTGTTTGAAAAATGCTTATTTTTGTTTTATTGAGGAGGGAGGAAAAGTTATGTTATTTAATTTAAAATAAGTACTTGCTTAATTAATTAATATTTAAACTTAATTGATTTATGATTTTGATAAGTTTAATAATAAGAAAGAAGGAAATGTACTGTAGGTATAAAAACTCTTTGTTCAGGTTCAGTTTTGATAGAAGATTTTGGGTTGTCTTTGTTATTGTATTATTTTCACGCAGCTTGTTTATTTTCCCTGGAATACACAGTACTATTACTCGCTGTAAGGAACGCAACGACATGTTGCCGTGGAAACGAAATAATAACAAGTCTGTCAAGTACGTGAGTAATAATGCAGTTATCTATGGCCGAAAAGCACCACAATCATTGCTGCCAAAGATTTTGAAATACGCTTACAGGCGTATTTATTTTAGAAGTTATGACGGGTATTTAAATGCAATAAGTTAGAAAAAGCCGCGGTGTGAGCGCTACCCGTGCGAAGCCGGGGCAAGTCATTCGTTATATATATTTGAATGTACACGCTTTCTTTCGTTTCGCTTTCACGCGATAACGGCTGGACGGATTTTGATGAAATTTGGAATGGAGATAGCGTAACCCTGGAACCCTGGAATAAAACATTGGATACTTTTTATACCGGAAAATTGCAAGTTTTTAAGGGAAAACTGGAAAATGTTGATTACCTACTCGCTGTAAGGATTTTTTTGTTTCGTTTTGCCATGGAAACGAATTAATAACAAGTCTGTCAAAAAAAAGGAAAATAGTTTAAAAAAACTAAATAACACGCTTTATATAGAAAACCAAACTAAAAAATAGAAAATAAATTTTAATAGTGTAAATAAGAAAAAAATGTTTTATTTCAAAAAAATCGTGGGGTGGATGGGTCAATAGTTATAAATATTTCATAGACAGATATGAGAAGCACCCCACGCTTTTTTTAAATAAAACTTTTTTTTCTTATTTACACTATTAAATTTTACTGTCTATTTTTTAGTTTGGTTTTCTATATAAAGCGTGTTTTTTAGTTTTTTAAAACTATTATTTATTTGCTACTTTTTAGTTTTTTTTTTCGAATTATTGCATTTTCATCGATCTTTGACAGGTGTGCAAAATTTCAATGAAATCTGACCGTTTAAAGTGGGTCAAAATAGCGTCCAAAAGAGTCGGTTACAAACATACAAACATACAAGTGAAAGTAATATAAAGCGTATAAAAACAAGAGCGTTGGTAAATTTGCTTTGGTTTTTAATATCCTAGAAGAACATAGGATGCTTTTTTTCGCGATAAATTGTAACCACGCGGACGAAGTCGATGGCGAAAGCAAGTATAAGTATATATTATGTACAATGGCACCTCGAAAAATTTCAGCAATTTATTACTTAATTCAAACGGCAGTAATTGTTTAATAGGGATAACTGATTACTATCAAACTTATGAAGATGTAAAGTTGGCGGTCTTATTAAAAGAATAAATATATATATATATATATATATAAAAATATATATCTATTAAAAGAAAACTATACAATGAACATATTTAACAATAAATGGTCTAGGATAGGTACTAAAAATAAGCTACTGAAAATGAATACAATTTTTTTTTATATCGTGTCTGTCTGTTTGACTGTATGTTTGTTAACGCATCACGTAAAAACTACTGCACCGATTGCGTTGCGGTTTTTCTATGTTGGATAGCTTAGGGTTCACTTAACAACTGTGGTAGTTGGTATCTCAATCCGATGAGTACGAGCAAAGGATAAAAAAAAATACGTCTTTAGAATTTTGATCAAATGTTGGTACATTTATTTTAAGTCTTGGAATAGCACATAGAGTTATTTAAACCTAGAGAAATGACCATGCGGGCGAAGCCGCGGGTACAGCTAGGAGATGTTATAATCGCAAAGTAATCCACTTAAAATAAATTCACTCGCACAGGAGTAAAGCCAATATTCACGTAATAAATTATTCACAGAATAAAAAGAAATAAAACACAAATGGAAGGCTGAAACACGTATTCGTTTTGGAAAACTCATTAATATTCCGCCCGTATCTGGCTCTATCCAGTATCAGGCTTTCCACTGAGGAATTATATTTATCTGATGTCTATTTTGATCATGGATATTGCTGAAAATCGTATAAATTTGAATGATATACACTGTGCTTTCTTCTATATATATGTATCAATATCAATCGACGTGCATTAGTCTCGCAAAAAATCGAGTATGCCGTGAGCTGGACCGATTAGTACTTTTTTGTTGTTATTTTTATGGTACAGTTAAGGTTAAATAATTTAAAAAAATATCTCCCATTTTTATTATAATGTAGGTCTCCTGGTAAGAGAGCAAAAAAGAGAGATTTGTGCTTTTATTGGAATTTATAAATATTAGAGATGTGGGGATATAGGTGGAGGGGAGGAGGGAGAAGGGAGTCTTGGGGAAGAGGTGCAAAATTTGGATGCGTTCAAAGCCACTGCCCGTAGTTTAGTTATAAATTTCTTACAAATTGTAATGTTCCAAATAATTAAATACACACAATATTTGTATGTTTTTTTTTCAGTCAGTGTATGGCTTGTTTCACACGTACCACAACTAAACCACAACCAAAACACAAGGGCAGATGCTAATTTGTATGAAAATGAGTAGTTTAATTCACTCGATCCACATTTTGACGTCAAACTCGACCGTGTGGGCGATACCGACCACATTCGAGCCACATCGCAATTTATAGCGACATGGAAACACATCGACATTTTATAGTTATCACAACGCAACTGCAAGAAGCCTATGCGACACTATTCACACGTAACCACTGCTTCACCACGGTGTGTCGCTGCCATGTGGTGTGGTTGCGGTATAGGCCCTCACCTTGCAACCACAACCTCCTTATTATATTGAAGTTTTTGTACTACTTGATGGAAAGCGATGATGTGGCCAAAGATGTAGCAAGCTTGCCTAGTCTTACCTGTACACTCTTGAATTGAACACACCTGGGTTATATTTTACCGAAAACACTGACAAAGGCACAGCATTCCACTCCTTTCCAGTTCTAATAATAAATGAAGAAGCGTAACGCTTCGTTCTTGTACGAGATATTTCAACCATAAAAGGGTTGCGCTTTGCTGCCAAAAGCGCAACCCTTTTATGTTATAGGGTTGCGCTTTTGGCAGCAAAGCGCACCTTTCGTGGACAGGTGGTGATGGGATTGTGAAGTTCTTTTGCACATTCTCCATAGTGAAATCTGTAGAATACCGACCGGCTTGCAAATGCGCCAGACTTTGAAGCTTACTCTTTACCAGAGTGTCATCACCAATGAGCCTCATAGCACGTCTCTCAATTGAATCTAAAGCCTCGAGCTGATACTTGGCAGAACCGACCCAGAGCCCAGAAGTGGCAGCACCGCTTCATACAAGATCAAACCTAGCTTGATAAAGATTCAAAAGCTGTTCCTGTTTGAAGTACCGCCTAACCTTAGCCAAAATACCAAGTTTCTTAGTAGCTACCTTGGCTTTGAATTCAATGTTAGACCCAAAATTTAGGTTCGATGTGAGTTCGACACCCAAAAGCTCCAGATGGTCGCCTATTGGTATTATCGGTTTAGAGGACTCTTTTAGCAGAGAACAAACATGCCTGCGTTTTAGTAGCATTAAACTTAACATCGCCCCAATCGGACGAGCTTCTATGGCTAAATTCGGTCTACCATAGCCTCTCTTTGAAGCTGGTCAGCATCTCAGCTGGCTTAAGCATTGTAAATGTATCTCTCAACTACAGTACTGTCATCTGCATACCCAAAGGTACCGGGCTTCAAACACTATACCTTCTCCTCTTCTTTTGAAAACATCTTAGAAGATTTCACCCCTTCTTTCAGACACACCTTCTTTAATAAGATCAACTGGTTCCTCACCAGGAATGACCTGTTGAATCATTTTCAGTCTGGTTTACGTCCAAGACACAGCACGGTTACTGCACTTATCAAAGTCACTGACGAAATACGTCTAGGGATGGAGAACAGTCTGGATTTCAGTAATGCTTGCAACACTGTCGAATTCGATATACTACTCGCTATTCTACGCTCCCTTAATATATCTCCAACTGTAATTGACGAGTTTCATAGTTACCTGTATGGCCGCCGACAGCGGGTTTGTCTCGAAGATAGCTATTTTTCGTGGTGCAATACGTCAGCCGGTGTACGTCAGGGTGGTGTCTTGTCTCCTCTTCTTATTGCTATCTTTATTAACTCTGTATCACAAAATATCACTTCTTCCTACCACCTCTATGCAGACGATCTTCAACTGTACTCTCAAGCTCCCCTAAGTCAACTAGCTGATGCTGTGGATACCACCACTTGCGATCCGCAACGAATATCGGATTGGGGTAAAGCTTACAGCCTTAAAGTGAACCCTCTCAAAACCCAATTGGTAGTTCTCGAATGATATGTAACATAGATTGGGACTCACTTCCGCAAGTAGTATTTGAAGGAGTAGTCATTCCTTTTAGAGACACCGTCAAAAATCTTTGCTTTATAATTGATACAACTTTATCTTGGAATGCTCAATTAGCTGCCACTAGCCGTAAAATGTTTGCATCCGCCGGTTTCTTACGTCGGCTACGCAACTTTTTACCTACTACGACTAAAATTGCGCTTTTTTGCGGTACCTTTGGGTATGCAGATGACAGTACTGTAGTTGAGAGATACAGTTACAATGCTTAAGCCAGCTGAGATACTGTCCAGCTTCAAAGAGAGGCTATGGTAGACCGAATTTAGCATAGAAGCTCGTCCGATTGGGGCGATGTTAAGTTTAATGCTACTAAAACGCAGGCATGTTTGTTTTCTGCTAAAAGAGTCCTCTAAACCGATATCCATTTGTCCGTAGTATAATAATACCAATAGCCATCTGGAGCTTTTGGGTGTCGAACTCACATCGAACCTAAATTTTGGGTCTAACATTGAATCTAAAGCCAAGGTAGCTGCTAAGAAACTTGGTATTTTGTCTAAGGTTAGGCGGTACTTCAAACAGGAACAGCTTTTGAATCTTTATGAAGCTAGGTTTGATCTTGTATGAAGCGGTGCTGCCACTTCTGGGCTCTGGGTCGGCTCTGCCAAGTATCAGCTCGAGGATTTAGATTCAATTGAGAGACGTGCTATGAGGCTCATTGGGGATGACACTCTGGTAAAGAGTAAGCTTCAAAGTCTGGCGCATTTGCAAGCCGGTCGGTATTCTACAGATTACACTATGGAGAATGTTCAAAAGAACTTCACAATTCCATCACCACCTTTCCATCACCGTACGACTAAACGATCGGCAAAGCGTCACCCTTTTATGGTTGAAATACCTCGTACAAGAACGAAGCGTCTTCATTTATTATTAGAACTGGAAAGGAATGGAATGCTGTGCCGTTGTCAGTGTTTTCGGTAAAATATAACCCAGGTGTGTTCAAGTCAAGAGTGTATAGGTAAGATTAGGCAAGCTTGCTACATATTTGGCCACATCATCGCTTTCTATCAAGTAGTACAAAAACTTCAATATAATAAGGAGGTTGTGGTTGCACGGTTAGGGCCTATACCGCAACCACACCACATGGCAGCGACACACCGTGGTGAAGCAGTGGTTACGTGTGAATAGTATCGCATAGGCTTCTTGCAGTTACGTTGTGATAACTATAAAATGTCGATGTGTTTCCATGTCGCTATAAATTGCGATGTGGCTCGAATGTGGTCGGTATCGGTATCGCCCACACGGTCGAGTTTGACGTCAAAATGTGGATCGAGTGAATTAAACTACTCATTTTCATAGAAAAGAAGATAGAAAAATAGATAGAAAAAATTTTGAAAGTTTTAAATTCATAGTTTAACAAATACTCTTAATTCTACGAAACTTGGGCAATTGTGTCATTGATTTTGACTGTGATTCTAGAAATGTTATTTAGGGTTACGGTTCCAAAGTTTAAATGAACAAAAATAATAAAAATTAACCACAATAACCGAAAAATGGTTACAGTTTGACCAAAGAACAATGGCGAACTCCCATACATGCTTTTATGTCAGTCAAATTCACAGTGTATTTAGACAAAAAATATCGCTAGTAATTCAGCATCATTTCCTGAGATTGTTAGTCTAAGATATATTTTTTGGGGAGGCCAGGTATAATTGTTATTAGGCTTCAAAGTTTTGTAGGTTATGTTACTGTTAATGACCTTTGAAACAAGTGTTAGAGATTTTAATTATTTTATCCGCTTAGTTAGGTAGGCAAGTAAGTACTTATGCGTGATAAATATAATGTTTCAAGATATTGTAGGTACCTACCTATTCAATTACCCTCCTAGTGTAACAGACAAAGCTTTTGAATAAAAAAAATTTTTAATCTGTTACTGCCTAGCCAGATTACAAACCAATATATTTAGATATGTTGCTGCTGTTTCATGTGCAGGGAAACGGTTGTCTACTACCTTGTTACGAGTGCGCATGCACTGTATGTGCGTGTTCGTGCGCTTGGTAGCTTTTTCGCGCGCGAGCTAGGTAGTAGATAGCACAAATATTTTGCAACAATTCCTTACACAAAATATTTTATTTACACAAACCTTTGTTTTTTTCGTATTTATTGTTCAATACTTTAACCAACACGCCCTATGTACTATTATTTCTTTCACGACCTGGATGACTGGTAGATAATGCTGTTTAGCATTACGTCCTTCCTTGTACTTATACTATTTTTTGGGCAAAACAATTAAATAAATTAGCATACCCTATTATAACTACAATTCTTTACACATTCTCCATAAACTATAATGCATTCATAGTATTCCCTTTGCTACGAGTATAATGTTTTCTATAGAGGTTTTATGTTGACGTACCATTTTGTCTATAGCACAGTCTATATTATTACTCTGTTTATCGCAAGGAGGTTGAATTACGTTTACTGTTAAAAGATTTAACGCCAGTAAGCGTAATTCAACCTCCTTTGGTTTCTTCTTCTTTTTATAGAGTGGCTTTTTATCGTTGATTGACGATATTCTGCCAATGTCAAAGTGTGACCAGTGTACGATATATTTGGAGCTTGATCAGTTTACAGGAGTAACGTCGGTTTAGATACCAATAATAAAACGGGACATAAACAAGTAAGTATAGGAAAGAAGAATTATAGGTAAAATATTTAACTACTTAAAATAAATAGGAAATCATAAACTTAATTTTATAAACGAATATTATTATTTTTTATAAATTTACATAAAACATATATAAATGGGGAGAAAACGTATGAAAGAAGACATTTAAAGTTTATAGGTCGGGCCATATCAGGATCAAAAACATCATACAAAGAAAAAGACAGCTTAGGGCAGCAAAAGAAAATATGATCAAGAGTTCCGTCATCGAGACCACACTCACAAAGAGAATGGTCCCTGACCCTAATTTTGTTAAGAAAGACTGGTGAGCAAACATGCCTAAGACGAGAGCGAATTATAGTTGAGGTGACTAGTTTATCAGCCTTTTTAAATTAAAAAAACCATGGTTGTACTGGGATATCAGGTTGGATATCACCAAAATGTCTACCTTTAATGGTCTTTGTATGAGACCAAATATTTTGCCAATTGTCATTTAAATGTTTCTTGGCTAGATTACGTAAGTCTCGAGAAAAACCTTTGGTGTAAGTTTCTAGGCCTGTTTCTACAGCTTGTTTAGCGTAGTGATCAGCGGTTTCGTTACCTTCAATGCCGCAATGTCCTGGGATCCAGGCCAGAGCTACCTCAGTACCAGAAATGTAGCATCTATATAATATTTCTCGAATTTTAAGATTTGAGTGAAGCATATCTTTAGCTCTAAATGGATATTTGTAAATGTCTTGTAAACAACTTAAAGAATCGGAGAATATGATAGTTTTATTTAGCTTATGTGATTCAACATATTTAACTGCTTCTAAAAGAGCTACTGACTCACCTGTGTAAACAGATGAGCCAGCAGGGCACCTAAAATTTAATATTATTCTAAATTTAGGTATCCATACAGCCGAACCAACCAATCCATTATTTGTTAATTTGGATGCATCTGTAAAAATAGTCAACCAATTGGGCCATTGCGAGTTCAGATTATCATAGAATATGATATTAGCACCAGGCGTGTCCTTATCAATGCCAAAGTGAAGGAGGATGTTAGGTCTAAAGACTAGACTTTCATACGGAACACTAAAAAGAGGGTGGATAGGAAATTGGAAGAGAGAGGAGGGCCAATTAGAAAGATTATTATAAGAATTTAAAAGACAAGGAGGATCTTTATGTCGCCAATAATTTGATGTAGGAACAAGGTTAGAGAGAGAATAAAGCTTATGCAAGATGGGATGTTTAGAGAACTGAGCGGCTAGATAGAAAAAACGATCAGCAAGATATTGTCGACGTAGTCTTAGTGGAGGTTCGACGCACTCAACTTGGAGCGCATTTATTGGGGAAGACTTCATTGCTCCTGTGATGATCCGAAGACATTTAGATTGAATGGAATCAAACAATCTTAAAGAAACTTTACTACAAGGTTCTAATAAAAATCCAGCATAATCAAAGTGGCTTCTGATGATGGCATTGTATAGTATTTTTTGATTAAAAGGGTGTGAACCCCACCACACACCAGACAGGGCACGGAGGATGTTCACATTTCTTTCGCATTTATTTTTTATATAGTCTATGTGTGGAGTACCTGTTAATTTAGAATCTAAAATGAGACCCAGAAATTTAGTTTGATTACTGACTGTAAGACTATGATCGTTTATATAAATTTGAACATCCGGTATATATTTTTTTCTAGAGAAAACTACCACATTACTCTTATCTGGAGCTAGTGATAAGCTATGATCTGTTAGCCATTCACTAAGATATGAAAGAGCCGCATTAAGTCGAGCTACTGAATCAGAAATAGAATTAGAAGAATAATAAAGAGCTAAATCGTCTGCGTATTCTAAGATCTCACAAAATGAGTTTACACTTTGGTGAAGATCAAACGTATATAGATTATACAGTAATGGGCTTAAAACTGAACCTTGAGGGAGGCCTTTCCATACCAATCTTGGAGAAGAAACCGTATTTTGGAACCTAACTGATATGAATCTAGTTATTAGGAGGTTGCATATGACATTTGTCATTCTCGCTGGTAATCTCAGCTGTTGCATTTTTTGCGTGAGAAGAGGAAGATGAACATTGTCATAAGCTGCTGTAATGTCAAGGAATACACCAATCAAATGTTCATTCCTAGAAAAAGCAAGGCGAATATCAGTAGTAAACACACTAATCCTATGAATAGTGCCAAAACCTTTCCTAAAACCAAATTGTAATTTAGATAAAATTTCTCTTTGTTCTAACAACCATTCCAATCTATTTTTAAGGAGATTTTCTAGGATCTTTAACATAACCGACGATAAGGCAATAGGTCTATAAGACGTCGGAATTGAGGGATTTCTCCCTGGGTTAAGAATTGGTATAATTACTTGGTGTTTCCAAATTTCAGGAAAATCACACTTTTCATAAAACTTGTTGACAATATCTAAAAAATATTTCTTTGTTAGTATAGATGATCGACATATAAACGAATAGGGTATCCCGTCCAGACCAGGAGCTGTATCTTTAAGATGGTTTAAGGCGGCACAGAGTTCATCAAAGGAAAAAAGGTCATCCATAGGTGAAAAAGGAATATTGACAGGAGAAGCAGCAGTTAGGTATTCTTCAGAAGGAACGAAAGGAGGGGCCAATTTATCAATGAAAGCTTCTAACCAAGAAGTGTCATTCGAGCTTATATTCTGAGAATTATTTGTTGAGCTACGGTATGCTTTAATTTTTTTCCATATAAGAGAAGATGGAGAGCGAGGCGAAAGACTTTCACAAAATTTAATCCAACCTGATTTCTTTTTTTTAGACAACATTCTTCTAGATTTTGCTAGAACCTTTTTAAAAAGAACAAAATTTTCAATTGTAATGTTGTTATAAAAATATTTTTCAGCTTCATTTCTTTCTCGGATGACAGATGTACATTCAGAATCCCACCAAGGAGGAGAGGGGATTTTGGAACGAGAATGTTTTAGAGGAATAGTGGCATCTGCTGTTGCGATAATATTATTAACAAATTCAGTATAAAGAAGTAGATAATTGTAATCATCAATAGGAGGTAAAGAACTGATTTTAGAATTAAGGGAAGTGGAAAAATTGTCCTAATCAGCATTAGCAAGTTTGTATTTTAAGAGTGGAGGAAGAGGTGAGGAATTGGAAGACTGAGTAGAAGTAGAAATAAGTATAGGAAAGTGATCACTTCCATATAAATTTGGAAGAACTGACCATAACAATTGGGTAGCCAGGGAGGGAGAAGATAGAGTTAGATCTACAGCACTAGGATTCTGTAAAGGAGTTCTGTTTGGCGAGTAGGAGATCCATCATTAAGAAGGCATAGATTAAAGTCATCCATAAGGTCAATAAGAGTAGAAGAAAAAGAGTCAGTAGAGAGTGAACCCCACATTGGATGATGGCAATTAAAATCCCCAAGAATAATAATAGGAGAGGGAAGGGCCGAAAAAATTGGTGACAGTTCAGCAATGATAGAAGCACTAGGGTGTGGGATATAAATAGAAAGAAATGAAATATTTAAAGTTCTCACAGCAACAGCATTAAAGCTATTGCTGTGAGATGGAAGAGGTAAAAGAGAGTAAGAATTAGTCTTTTGAATGAGGAGAGCGCAACCTCCCCACCCGTCGTCGCGATCGTCCCGAAAACAGGCATAACCAGGGAGCCTAAAAGTGGCTCCAGGTCTAAGCCAAGTCTCCGAGACAGCCGCGACGACAGGCTTATACTTATTAATCAAAAAAAATAAGTCAGGAGTCCTGGATCGGACACTCCTCACATTCCATTGTAAGATTTGTTCCATGTTGGTTATTTACAAGAGTCGATATTTTTTGCAGTATATGCAGGATGTTGTTCGGTAAAGCGTCATTGAATTTGGTTATCATGTTAAGTAACGTGTATGACATAAGTTCTAGAAGATTATCGTTGGGAGAACTGTTGAGGGCACACCCATTGGTCATACTTGAGGAGGGGGTGGCAACTATAGCATCATGAGCCTCTTTGTCATATGCTTTGTTTGGAGTTGGAATGGAGCGACGAGGAATAATTATTGTTTTTTGGTAAGAAGTAGGAGTTGATGGCCGGGTTGGCATATTTCCTTGGATGGGAGGAGGAACTGTGTTATTTTTTACCATGTCAGCATATAAACGGCGGTTGACTGCAGGAAATCGTTGAGATGCTTCGTTGTAGCTGATATTTTCTTCTGAGACGAGTGATTTTATTAATTTTTGTCTGCCGTGCTCAGGGCATTTCTTGTCGGTAGCAAAATGGTTGCCAGAGCAGAATAGACATGATGCTTCTTTTTCTGGTATTGGGCATGTGGTGCCAGAGTGGGGTTGAGCACATTTAAAGCAACGGAGCTTGGATCTGCATAGTGTTTGGATGTGTCCAAACCTACAACAAGCTATGCATTGAATAGATGGTAGTTGGTATGTCTCTACAGGAATTGCGGCATTGAAGCAGAACACTTTTTTTGGCAAAAGCTTGCCCTTGATAGTAATTGTAGCTGTTTGGGTAGGAACCCACACAGGTTTATTTTCTACAAAGGTTTTACGATTCAGTCTTCTTGCTTTGATTACACGACCACTTCCAGGTGGACATTCTAGTGCATTGACCAAC
The DNA here is from genome assembly GCA_946251855.1 of Alsophila aescularia. Taxonomy (NCBI): domain Eukaryota; kingdom Metazoa; phylum Arthropoda; class Insecta; order Lepidoptera; family Geometridae; genus Alsophila; species Alsophila aescularia. The sequence continues at coordinate 7,066,488 of OX276380.1, read as the reverse complement.
TCTTCCATAGACCACTCAATTGGTATACCTTTTATTATACCCATACGGGTGAGGTGAAACACCGGAATTTTTGTTTCATAATTGTTGGAAGACAAAAATGTACTATCCAAGAAATTATTAGCATCCCTTGCAGTTCTGAATTCAATTGATGCCTTATTGCGACCAGTAGATTTAATTCCATCAGACGCAATTCCACACACTTTATTTGAGAATAGTAACTGGGCCAGTTTCAAAAGTCTCATAGTAGTGCCAGAAGCAGGGTCTGAAACTATTTTGTTGATATGAACAATATATGGACCTAAATCAGTTTCATCATATCGCAGATCTTTAGTCTGAGCATATTCAGGGACAACATAAACATGTTGATCTGATGATGCCGGAGTTATTGAGGTCTTTTTAGGGATTGCATCCTCTCCATTCGTAGAACGCAAACGTTTTCGAGACTCCAATGGAAGTGGGGTATCTCCCACCACCATGGACCCATCCGGTGGGTCGGCGTCGGGAGGATCACTCATTTTTCCGTAGAAAAATGAGCGATCCTAACGAAATACTCACTCACCAGACGGCACAGGACAAACACAAATAATAATATATACAAAATAAAAGAATCTAAACCAAGTATGTTAAGGAAAAACAAAATAATTCGTAAATGCCGCGTAAATGCGTACACCAACCAACACACTTGACAGCAGAATCCTCCTTTGGTTTAAAAAACTGGGTGGGAAGTATACTGTGTTGACAATTTTGACGTCCAAACCGGAAACGTCATTGTATTATATATATTTTTTTCACCCGTTGGGCAGGCAACAGGCCGGATAAACATTGCAGGAAGGAAATGAAGTTACAATTTCATGTTTTTTTAAATTGATTTGTTAACTAGGCTTTTTCTAGCTTACCGGCTATGTTGAAAACCGTAGAAAAATAATTACTTAAGTTCTGTAGAAATGATATGTCAAGACTCTGCAAGATTTATCGCATAAAATTCCACTTATGTTCTTTCTAGGGTTTTCTTAAATGCCCATAATTTTCAAACTGCATGGGATAGTTTTTTTCTGATTTTTTCTCATGATGGTTACAATCAATCCTGTCACCCCGTTTCGGCTTGACGTTGAGTTCTGGGATACTCTGTATATTGTACACAGAGTTGTTGTATTGTTGTGTTTTTTGTTTGTATTTCTCTGTATATTGTTCTTTGTTGTTTTGTTGTTGATATACTTAGATAGATAAATGTTGGTAACATTCATTTTGTTGCTATAAATTGTTAAAATTGTAGAAGGAAAGACCTAGTATAGATATACTTAAATAGATAAATGTTGGTAACATTCATTTTGTTGCTATATATTGTAAAATTGTAGAAGGAAAGACCTGCGGACTGCTTAGAGCAGTCACGTTGGTGATTGGAAGTGATCAAAACATAACTTCCTAAGAAATAGATCTTGCTTCTTTTCTCCTTAACGTTTTGTACTAACATCATACACGAATAATATAAAATGCTTGTATTAATCGTTGTAATATGAAAGAAATGTAATATCAATTAATTTGTAGTAATTAATTAAAGTTTATTGATAAATTACAATACTCGATAAATATTTAGTGTCGTCAGTAGTAACGGGCTACGATAGATTAGTTTTCGAAAAAACTGAATCAAGTGCCAGAATTTTAAGCACCACGGTAACGCACAAGATTTTCAGCGTTGCAAACTTTGACGATATACGCAAAGTGTCTGGCAGCAGTTGGAAAAGAAGAGCCGAAGATCGGGCTCAGTGGCGTGCTTTGGGAGAAGCAATGTCCAGGTGATGATGACGATGATGATGAAACTTTGATATAAACTACTCTCGCTCTAACAATATAAAAAAAACGTAGTTACATTGCGAGTTTGGATGGTTTTATTGACTAGTGTAATTAATAGAGAAAATAGTTTTAATTAAAATAATTTTGTAGTGGAAAAATTTGGGTCACGGACGAGATTCGAACTCGCACACTGTGCCTTAGCGCAGCACATGCCTTAACCAATTCGGCCACCGAGACCTATGCGTCGTCATCCAAATCTTTCCACTAGCTTCTTTGAACCCGTCTTATTCCTCTCCGTGCAAGGTTGTCTGGAAGAGATCGCTCTGAGCGATAAGACCGCCCCTTTGGACACTCATTGTTATACTGTATTTTTAGATATAATTTCTCGTTGTACTTGTGGTGTTCAATAATGAGTTAATCTACTAGTATATATCTATCTACGAGTATACCCGAAGACTTATCGATTGACACCTCGCTTGTCAAAATCGAACCAATAGGGGCGACGGTAAGTGGAACATCCACATAACCACATACATAGATACATATATACATACGAGTACATACATAGACTGTTAAACTCATTACCCTTCCCTTACTTTAATGTAGTCGGTTAAAAAGTGGAACTCGATTTTTACTGAATTTTTACTATACCTGGGTAAAATTACATTTTTTTTAATGTCAACTGGAAACGACATGGAAATTCTATATAATTTTTATTTGTTTTTGGTGATTTATATTATGAGAGAAAGTAAAATAAAGTATTTAACAAATAATGTTTACAATTAAAACAAATTTTTATGTTTTTATAGCAGTTAACGCCTGCTTAGCGTAAATATATATAATAATTTTCTAATGGAAAAATTGTAATACGACCAATAGATAGCGTTACCGTCCCCATAAGACGGGTTCAAAGAAGTTAGTGGAAAGATTTGGATGACGACGCATAAGTCTCGGTGGCCGAATTGGTTATGGTTGGAATTGGCCGAACGCTGAAAATCTTGTGCGTTACCGTGGTGCTTAAAATTCTGGCACTTGATTCAGTTTTTTCGAAAACTAATCTATCGTAGCCCGTTACTACTGACGACACTAAATATTTATCGAGTATTGTAATTTATCAATAAACTTTAATTAATTACTACAAATTAATTGATATTACATTTCTTTCATAGTATTACAACGATTAATACAAGCATTTTATATATTTCGTGTATGATGTTAGTACAAAACGTTAAGGAGAAAAGAAGCAAGACCTATTTCTTAGGAAGTTATGTTTTGATCACTTCCAATCACCAACGTGACTGCTCTAAGCAGTCCGCAGGTCTTTCCTTCTACAATTTTAACAATTTATAGCAACAAAATGAATGTTACCAACATTTATCTATCTGAATATATCTATACTAGGTCTTTCCTTCTACAATTTTAACAATTTATAGCAACAAAATGAATGTTACCAACATTTATCTATCTAAGTATATCTATACTAGGTCTTTTCTTCCACAATTTTAACAATTTATAGCAACAAAATGAATGTGTGGGCGAGGATCCTGGCAGTCCAGATCTCCAACATTAATCTATCTAAGTATATCTATACTAGGTCTTTCCTTCCACAATTTTAACAATTTATAGCAAACAAAATGAATGTGTGGGCGAGGATCCTGGCAGTCCAGATCTCCAACATTAATCTATCTAAGTATATCTATACTAGGTCTTTCCTTCCACAATTTTAACAATTTATAGCAACAAAATGAATGTTACCAACATTTATCTATCTAAGTATATCTATATTAGGTCTTTCCTTCCACAATCTTAACAATTTATAGCAACTTAATGAATGTGTGGGCGAGGATCCTGGCAGTCCAGATCTCCAACATTAATCTATCTAAGTATATCTATACTAGGTCTTTCCTTCCACAATTTTAACAATTTATAGCAACAAAATGAATGTTACCAACATTTATCTATCTAAGTATATCTATACTTGGTCTTTCCTTCTACAATTTTAACAATTTATAGCAACAAAATGAATGTTACCAACATTTATCTATCTAAGTATATCTATACTAGGTCTTTCCTTCTACAATTTTAACAATTTATAGCAACAAAATGAATGTTACCAACATATATCTATCTAAGTATATCTATACTAGGTCTTTCCTTCCACAATTTTAACAATTTATAGCAACAAAATGAATGTGTGGGCGAGGATCCTGGCAGTCCAGATCTCGCACCATCCAGTTATACTGACTCCGGCTCAGAAGGTTGATGTGGATCGAAAGTTTTTAAAGGAAGAAGAAGTTAGGCCGAAAGAAATGAATGTTTTAATTATGATATTAAACTGTTTTAATTCACTAAGCAACAAGCAATTATAGTTATGTACAAGGAACGATAGAATTACGACAATATATAAAAAGTAAACAAAGTGCGGCCATGGTCTATCGCCGTCTGTGAGCGTGCCGGGTGCGGGCCGGCTGCGATGCAGTGCCACAGACTCTGTACTAGTTAGTACCTGCGCGTAGGCAAAACCAGTAATCCAAGGAGGTGGCCCATGGTCATGAGAAATCGCATTGTACGCGGTGGGCCCAACTCGTTAGAGGAGTTATCTTGAGTCCCCGTGTAAGTGTGGAATACGTAGTACGCCACAAATGTTACCAACATTTATCTATCTAAGTAATAAGTATATCTATACTAGATCTTTCTTTCCACAATTTTACAATATATAGCAACAAAATAAATGTTACCAACATTTATCTATTTAAGTATATCTATACTAGGTCTTTCATTCTACAATTTTAACAATTTACAGCAACAAAATGAATGTTACTAACATTTATCTATCTAGGTATTTCTTTCCACAATTTTACAACATATAGCAACAAAATGAATGTTACCAACATTTATCTATTTAAATATATCTATACTAGGTCTTTCCTTCTACAATTTTAACAATATATAGCAACAAAATGAATGTTACCAACATTTATCTATTTAAGTATATCTATACTAGGTCTTTCCTTCTACAATTTTAACAATTTACAGCAACAAAATGAATGTTACTAACATTTATCTATCTAGGTATTTCTTTCCACAATTTTACAACATATAGCAACAAAATGAATGTTACCAACATTTATCTATTTAAGTATATCTATACTAGGTCTTTCCTTCTACAATTTTAACAATTTATAGTAACAAAATGAATGTTACCAATATTTATCTATCTAAGTATATCAACAACAAAACAACAAAGAACAATATACAGAGAAATACAAACAAACAACACAACAATACAACAACTCTGTGTACAATACACAGAGTGTCCCAGAACTCAACGTCAAGCCGAAACGGGGTGACAGGATTGATTGTAACCATCATGAGAAAAAATCAGAAAAAAAACTATCCCATGCAGTTTGAAAATTATGGGCATTTAAGAAAAACCTAGAAATTTGGTCAAACTGTAACCATTTTTCGTTTATTGTGGTTAATTTTTAATATTTTTGTTCATTTAAACTTTGGAAACGTAACCCTAAATAACATTTCTAGAATCACAGTCAAAATCAATGAAACAATTGCCCAAGTTTCGTAGAATTAAGACTATTTGTTAAACAATGAATTTAAAACTTTCAAAATATGTCGACTTTGAAAGGCCCTCCTTTAAAAAAAAACTACTAGTACTGTGCCTTGGCAAGTGCCATTAAAAATTGGCGCATTTAATCAGGGTTGTAAAATGGTACAATACTTGTTAGTTTCATACTAAAAAAAACGAGTAAAAAATAATAACCTCAAGTAACCCGATTTTTGCTAACTCATTTTACTCAGTTAAAATGCTTTTTATTCGCACGTAAGTTTATAATTATTTTTTTTAAATTCTGATTTTTCTCATGATTTTTACAATCAATCCTGTCACCCCATTTCGGCTTGACGTTGAGTTCTGGGACAGCCTGTATAGCAACAAAATGAATATTACCAACATTTATATATCTAGGTATATCTATATTAGGTCTTTCTTTCCACAATTTTACAATATATAGCAACAAAATTAAAATTACCAACATTTATCTATCTAAGTATATCTATACTTATAACTAGCTGTACCCGTGGCTTTGCCCGCATGGTCATTTCGTTTAAAAGTAGCTCATAACAAGTATGATTCTAGGACCAAAAAGTACCCTTAATTCCTAAAAATTACAATATACTGCAATACTTCAAAATTCATTCAGAAGTCAAATAGTTTTTTATCGATTGCTCAGAATCTAATCGTCGGATTGAGATACCAAGTAAATCAGTTTTTAAGTTTAAGCTTAAGCTATCCAACAGTGAAACCACATCGCAATCGGTCCAGTAGCTTTTACGAGATGAATGAACAAACATACAGACAAACAGACAAACAGAAAGACACGATTTAAAAAATGGTAAGCTTGTTTAGTATCTTATATAAAGTACCATAGACCTTTTTTTTAATTAACTTCTTTGTACAGACTTTTTTGTTCTTATTGCTTTATTATAAGTATAGATAAATGTAGCTAGATAGATAAAGTAATAAGTACGAAAAAGTAAGCACAAAGAAGATATTTTTAAAAATATGGTCTAGGATACCTACTTAAAATAAGATACAGAACAAGCATATAACATTCTTTTAAATCATGTCTTTCTGTCTGTATATTTCTTTGTTTACGAATCACGTAAAAACTACTGGACCGATTGAGATGCGGTTACTTAAAAACTGTATACTTGGTATCTCAATCCGATGATTAGAAGCCAAGCAATCGATAAAAATATTTTTGACGGCTGCACAAATTTTGATCAAATGTTGGTATATTGGTATTTTAGGTCCTGGAATAGCACATAGAGTACTTTTAACCGAGAGAAATAACCACGCGTGTGAAGCCGCGGGCACAGCTAATGTAAATATATTTTAACATACCGGTGTACAGAGACTATTTACTGCTTGCCTGTTTTGCAGCAGAATAATAGAAATCCAATCTTCACATCGGTTTGGATCACTTACCTATGTTGGAACGGTTTTTAATTTCGACAATCAACCTGTTGTTTTTGAAACCTTTGGATACCAGTAACAAAACTATAATTCCAGTAACTTACGAATCCATAAAAGCTATACCGACAAAGGCGGATTCTCGCAAAAGAGCACTGCAAAACTTGAGAGTTACACCCGTGCAGCAGCACGTATACGATTTCTTCTCCTGAAATATCGTCTCCAGTGCACCCTTGAAGTCTTGTTTAGCAATATGAATAATGCATGCGGAATAAGCCTGAACTCGAACACCTTTTTAACGATATTCATATATCCTACAAAAATAACATTATTCTTTAAGTAATCCTTAAAACATATATTATCGCCACAGTTTCTGGATAAATATATTATATATATTACAATAATATCACAGAAATAACATACAACAGTAGTTGTATCACAAAGCACTGATACACCAACTAAAGCTGCGACATGCTGAAAATGTCTTTTAGACTTCTTTTTACAACACGAGTTTAAAGAAAACACAATTTTTAAATATAATAAAACTGTCACAGTCATGATAATCATCACACAAAAAATATGTTCCATATACCACAAAATATACCAGTCTTTTTCAGTGTCTTGAGTAATCGGTCGGCCGTTGCGTGCGCTGATTTCACACAAGATCATCACTGCTGTTGACATCCCCAACGCGGAACTGGTCACTATCCTTTTTCCATAACTTATATTCGTATTATAAAGGAAGGCCAACCTCAGGTTTCCGTTGTAATATAGCATGACGCTCAGATATGCAAATATCGTCGCGTTCAAAGTCCAGCATACCGTTGTTATGAACAAGAAGTTTCTTATGAACATTACGTACTCATTCATATTTTCAATAGGAAGTGTGAAACAGAGTACATGTAGCGTCCCAAAGATTACTTGATTTAGATTCATATAGTGATGCACAGTTCTCCAATGTGGCATCAACCACCACGCTGTTACCAATATTCCACAACACAATGATGAGAGAACAAGACCCACCAGGTCTGTTTCATCAGTTACTAAAAAATGCATTTTATTTCAATTTAATTTAGTTCCAGTGTTTAATCTGTGTTTTGCGTTTGTGAACTGTTGTACAGAAATGGAATTAGTTAAACAAGTTAATTAATGTTGTTGCAAACGATCATTTTAAAATATCCTTATCATATTTTTTTAGTAGTACTCAATCAACATGGAAACTTGTTTCAACGTATCCGTCTGTCTATCTGTAAATCTGTATGTAATAGCGAAAAAAAAAAGTTTAAATAATATAAGTTTTTTTTTTGAGTTTATAGATTTTATTGTAAAGAAGATAATGTACTAAAAGCTAACAAATAAAATAAATTCGTGGAGCGAATCGAATGTCTATTACTCAATAGACTTTCTAGTTTTTTCATTTAGATATTTCTTTTCTTATGTTCTACTTGTCAAGCCCTTTCAATTGATACCCATAAAAAGGGGATTGAAAAAAAAGAAAGTATTCCGCCGTTATGGAGTGGCGGCCATCTTGGATTTGGAATTTTTCTTAGTGGACTGTGTTCTACTAGTCAAGTTCTTTCATTTGATACCCATAATGAGAGGGTTGAAAAAATATATGTATGGCGAAATTATTGACGGCGGCCATCTTACATTTACAATGATACTAAATATACATAATTGTATTGTCATTAGAACTATAGGTTTGTACCAAACTTCAAATCAAACGGTCAATAGGAAGGGGGTAAAATTTCAATTACTAAATTTGACCCAAACAAAAAACAACAAACTGGGTAAGCTAAATAAAACCGTTTAAAATAAGTTTATATAAAAACATTTATAAAATAAGGTTTCTTTGGCGCGCCCTACAACCTAAACTTCTTGATGGATTTTGATAAATGAGGTAACATTAAATTGGTCTTAATAATGAAAGTGCTATAAGATAAAATGTAACGAAAACTAATATGGCTGCTTACATCTGCCATATTGTATTTCCGAGGGAACAAAACTTTACCTAAACCCATCAAGTGAGGTATCTAAATGAAAGACTTTATAAGACCTTTTCAAAAATATACAAGCGAACTTTTTTAAAACAATAGTAAATTATTATTATCAAACAAAAACCCGATTGCGAAAAAACTGTGATGAGCAAAACAAGCTTTAGAATCTTGATTTTTATAAATGTAAGATACAGTCAATCAATGTTTGTTTAGCGGTTACAGTACATAGAGCACTCAAATCTTACAACAACGATTCTGACTTGTCCAATATTTTGAAATGGATACAACTGGCTAAATAGGTGCCTACACTAACTAACAAGGTAGTTTTGAACAACATTATAATTATTATAATGATTTATATATATTATCAACCTCTGATAACAACAATCGTTTTAATGGGCTTTTTATCTACCTTTCAATGTTACATTAGGCTAACTATTTGCTGAGTTCAAAATCAAAAAATTATAACGATAAAGTTGTAGCTAACGATATTTTTTGTACTGCAGGTTTTATAAATGTTACGAAGATTTTTTGTCGTAATTTTTTTAGTTGCTCTTCCCTGTAGTTTTCGCGTTATAACATGGAAACCTTGAATACCCTATACTTACAAAATACGTACCTACAGAGCTTTCCCCTAAAGGGTTTAAGCTTTGACAAAATACAGCAAAGTGAAGGGACAAGCGCCCGCTTACCCTGTTGCAGTGCCACGCAGAACTTAATATTAGTAAACATTTAAAAAAATTCGAACAACATAACTATTACAAGCATCTCTGCTTCATGATCTCTGCCTGTAGTTTTCCCGTTATTTCACGGAAATTTTGCATTTTCCCGAGGAAAAAATATCATACGTCCATCTGAAATTTCGCAGCTTTCTATCAGTGAAAGAATTTTTAGAAACTGCTTAGCAATCTCTGGAACTACTTGGAGGAGTAGATAGGATAAAGTTCTGGGTGGCATTACGACTGCTATGGGTAGGTAGGGCGCTTACTACCACCCGAACAACCAGCTTGTCTCTTCACTTTGTTGTATGACAAAAACCTAAACCCTTTAATGAAAGTTGTGTTTATTCACGTGAAGGTACCTACTTTTCCTCGTATGGAGAATTAACCAGTACCTTGCAGCGTGCGCACGCACAGTATGCGCGCGATGAGGCGTGTTGGCGATATATCGCCACGCGGTCACCGACTAGACAAACGATAAGGATAATGAATATACCTTATCTAACTTTTTATAATGGTCATTTCCATTTGTCAATTTTTAATTATCGCGACATTATTTTTTGATCAATTCCATAACGTTTTTACAACAGTTGACTTATGCAAGCCATAGAGACAACACTGACTCTACTAAAACTGTTCAAATTTCAGTAAAAATGCCATCGAAATATTTTGATACCATAGATGTGGCGGGATTCCTTCTCTCCGTGTTGTGCTGTGCAATGTTGGTTATAGCGTGGTGGTTGATGCCACATTGGAGAACTTTACATATATACATCAGCATCAATCAAGTTATCTTCGGGACGTTGCACATGCTTTCGTTCATATTTGCTGTTAATATTAATATGAACATGATGTTCATAACGGACTTCTTGTATATAATGACGGTATGCTGGACTTTGCACGCAACGGTGCTTACATATCTGAGACTAATGTTGTTCTACAACGGAAACCTGAGGCTAGCCTTCCTTTTTAATAGAAAGATAAGCTATGGAAAGAGAATAGTGACCATCTCTACGTTGGGAGTGGCGGCCGCCGTTATGATCTCGTACATAATCAGTCAAGGTCATGATTTTACAAGGAAAGCTCAACTGACTTTGTGTATAATGCTCATTATAACCATTACAATAGTATTATATTTGAAGATAGTATTCTCTGTAAACTTGTGCTGTGTGAAGAAGAAGTCGAGAAGACACTTCAGCCATGTCACTGCACTGGTGGGTGCAGGAGTACTTTGTGATGCTGGAGTTGCTTTATTTTACATCAGTGACTTTATCTTTAGAGTATATTTCAAAAGTGACTCATTAACATTTTCACACAAAGTTTTTGTTAAATATGTTATAAAAGTATTTGTGTTTAGACTTATTCCTCATGCAATATACATATTGTTAAACAAGAATTCAATGGAACACTGGAGACGATATTTCAGGAGAAGAAATCGTTTACGCGCTGCTTGTGTTTAAAGCGCTACTACGGCACATACATTTAAAACAAAGAATTTGCCATGGTTCTTCAAAAAATAAATGGAGCACAGCTATCAATGTGTCTATACTAAGTGCCACTTAGCGTTACTTTAGTCACATCCATATTTACAAACAAAAACTACACAAACAAACAAAAGTAAGTAAGTAAAAGAGACCAAATAAGAAAGTTAATAAATCAAGATGATTTCATAATTGAGGCACGTTATCATTATCATAGCAGATCTGAATATAAAGTTCTGGTTGTTATGAGAGTCCACACATCGAGAGTGCTGAGACCTCATGATTGCCGAAGTGATTGCGTGAAACGGTGGGAGAGTTTGTGGTCCGCCTCGTCGAATATCCGATTGTGCTTATTACGAGCCGCATCTGTATCACAGCTCACTAAACCACAGCAATCCAGCCGCTCCCACAAGCCGTGCGCTACCCAAAGAAGAAGAAATGGAGCGACACCGAAAGATCGAGTTACCTCATCAAGCATGCCAACCAGTCAAATGAAGCCACTTGGGCTCCAGGAGTAGCCCAGCGGCCTGCCAGTGCCCCAGACGTAGCAACATTGCGTAATGTGAAGAAAGTCTGAAGCCTATCCCTACTACCCTCCTAGGCTGGGAGAGGTGCAAAAACAGCGATTGACTGACTGCCTGGAGAATTACCTGGATAGTTAGCAAAACACAATTGTGTAAACGTTAGTAGTATTTGTATACTTGCATTATTAGCTGTTATTTAGTGGATGTATACTAATGGCCGCTTGCTTATCGTTCTATTTGAATCAGTATAGTAATCATAGATTATCTATACTTATAATAAGCAATATGAACGAAAAAGTCTGTACATTGAAGGTAATTCAGAAAAATATGGTTTAGGGTAGGTACTTAAAATAAGAATAGAACAATTTTAAAAATCGTGTCTGTCTGTTTGTTTGTTTGTTAGTTTGTCTGTATGTTTGTTCGCGCATCACGTAAAAATTACTGCACCGATTGTGATCTGATTTTCACTGTTGGATAGTTTAGGGTTTCACTTAAAAACTTGGGTATTTGGTATCTCAATCCGATGAGTAGAAGCCGAACAATCGATAAAAATAATTTTGATGGCTGAAGTAATTTCGATCAAATGTTGGTTTATTGGTATTTTAGGTCTTGGAATAGTTCATAGAGTGCTTTTAACCTAAAGAAATGACCACGTGTGCGAAGCCGCGGGCATCAGCTAGTACACTTATATACTGGTACTAAATTTGATTAGCTAAACAAGTTTATCCGCAATAGCACATACATTTACATTAAACGTGATCACGGTTGCCAACAAAGATATAGAATATAGTCTAGTTTGCCAACCTACATCAATATTACGTCAATCAGGTTGCTTTTGCGTAATTTTGTCATTATTTTTGTCAATGTCAGACAAACATGTGAGACACATGAATATGTATTACTTCGTAAACTAGAGGTTCGCGGTGAGACATGCGTAGAAAGATAAGTACATACTCGCGTCTACGGAGACATGCCATTTTCTGTTTGAAGGCAAGTGATTATTGTGATCACGCACACGCGTGTTCGTTTTGTTTGCAATTAAATACCAAGCTTTTGCAGTAGTGCTTTGTCTCGTAGTAAAATAACACGACTATTTAAAATTAGTCGATAGAATATCTGAAAAGGTCAAAGTTACTAGAACGTGAGGCCCTAACTTTATGGTCATATCTTGGTGTGATAGACCAGTTTATAGGAATACCCAATAAATTCTTCGTCATCATTTGATAAGTCACATTCTCCACTTCTAAAAAACCATACACAGCACGAAATCAAACACTTTGATTTATTTTGAACACAGAGTATTCTGTAATTTTGAACGCTCCTTCTATTTATCTGTTTCACAAGGGTGCTGACCTGCTTTACTAAACAATTGTTGTGTTCAACAGAAATGTAAATGTATGTGTATGTAAATCTAAATGATATTAGTGTCATTTGCAAATGGCACTAATCACATTTAGATTCGGCTAAATATCCAATATGGGATGTCTAACTTTGACAATTCGCTAAATATGAAAAGGGGCTTAATTTTGGTTGTGCAAGACGCTATTCATGTTTAGTTTCATAAATGCATTTAGAGACTCTCTAAACGCCTTTAGGGTTCGTTATGCAAGCTGCCCAACAGTTTGTTAAATATGATTACAAGCTAATTTTTGTTGTGCAATACGCTAATCATGTTTAGTTTCATAAATGCATTTAGAGACTCTCTAAACGCCTTTAGGGTTCGTTATGCAAGCTGCCCAACAGTTTGTTAAATATGATTACAAGCTAATTTTTGTTGTGCAATACGCTAATCATGTTTAGTTTTATAAATGCATTTAGAGACTCTCTTAACGCCTTTATGGAACGTTATGCAAGCTGCCCAACAGTTTGTTAAATATGATTACAGACTTATTTTTGTTGTGCAAGACGCTAATCATGTTTAGTTTCATAAATGCATTTAGAGACTCTCTTAACGCCTTTTGGGTTCGTTATGCAAGCTGCCCAACAGTTCGTTAAATATGATAAGAGGCTTATTTTTTGTAGTGCAAGGCGCTAATGGAGTTAGCTTATCCTTGGAATAAAACATAGAATACTTTTCATCCCGCAAAATTGTAAGTTTCCAAGGAAAAACTGGAAAAATGTTAATTACTCGCTGTAAGAAACGGTTGCCATGGAAACGAAATAAAAAGTATGTCAAAAAACACCAAAAGAACATTGGTGCTATACCTACTTTTGCATTGGTTTTTTCATATCTCAGAAAAATATAGGGTGCATTTTTTCGCGATAAACAGTAGTCCGCGCGGACGAATTCGCGGGCGGGAAAACTAGTACTATATAATAATGGACTTAGTATACGTCTTAGCACATTATATATTTTAACATATTTTTTTAGATTTAGTATAGTCTGATAATCAATAAAATTGTTCTTCCTAATTTTAAAGAATCCTTATATTACAAAAATAACAATTAATAAATCCAGTTTAAATAGTTTGTAATTTTTATTCAATAGAACAAATTTCTTTCACTGCTGCCGTAGATGGAATGGTCTGGGCCACAGATTTGAGAACAAAGGGAGATTTGACGTTGGCAAAATATTGTTCGGGAGGTCACCTTATTCTTTCCACTTATTTCACTCATAGTCAAAAACAATTAAACATCTAGAAATAGAGATAGAAAGTTTCTGTCGATTAAAAAACGATGAAATTTAATATCACAAGAACTGCAGTATGAAATGATTGGTGGAAAAAGAAAAAACTATTTACACATTAATCATTTTTAATATAACAATACAATACAATACAATTTAAAAAATCTGTAAACATATATAAAATACAAACACAAAATATGAATGTACCTATGTCCGTTATGGACTTTAAAACTATCCAACCGATGTGCCCCAAACCAGTTTCATTAGAAAGGCAAAATATAATTTTTATTTTTGGATATAACATTGAAATTAATAAAAGTTTTTTTATTGTTTTTTTTTTATATATATTGTATGGAACGGCTTTTTTATGATAGATATCTTGAGTACAAATTGATTGAAGCTTTTGAATCAAATTTGACCAAAATTATTAAGGTTTTTGAGCTTTTGCAGATTTTGAATCTAATTTGACCAAAAATCCTAAGGTTTAAAGGGGTTTGAAGCTTTGAAGGAATTGTCAAAATGACAGGTATCAAAGTAACAGGTGTCAAAGTGATACCCTAGGGTTCAAATTATGATGTCAACAATATAACCCATCAAATTCAATTGAAGCTACCCGGTGAAGTTGTTAAGTACAAATCGATTGACACAGTTATAGATGAGGATTTGGAACCATATGGAATGCCACCACACATCTTGCTGTTAAAAAACTATAGCCAAATTTAGTCGAAGCCACAATCATCAGCGGCAAATGATGATATGATTTGCTGGTACCACGATTTCAAATGATTTCCACCCATTTGGCCTTCGGTTTCAAGCGATTACATTTTCCAGTGCGTCTGGATTTCGCCATAACCATCAACAAGGCTCAAGGCCAATCGCTAAGTGTTGCTGGTATGAACTTAGAAAATTCCTGTTTTATGCACCGTCAATTATATTTCGTTATCCATTTCTCTTTTATTTTAGTTCCATTTCCTTTGGATACCTACAAATTTAAATTATACTAGTACTTCTGCGAACAGTAGACCTCATTATCACAAACTTTTTTTGCAAAAATTTTGCGGTGTACAGTAGCGCCATCTAGTGACCTCATTCTAAAATTAACATTAGTAACCTAGGTGCTCCATCAATCCCTACTTAATAGTTAAAGGGTCGATTCCACTGGTAGAAATAATGCTTTACTGCATTTTAAGGAGCTATTCTGCTCATCACGCCAAAGATTCTCATCAGATCTTTATCAAATTTTTATGAGACCAACTTAAAGTTTGTAAATTAAAAAGAACCAACTATATCAGATCTCGAAAGGCGGAGATATTCAGTAGCCCCCTTTTTGGAGGAATCTAATCAAAGATCTCCGAAGACAAATAAAATATTAAAAAGTCGTAAAACCTGTACACCAAGATTCGTCTAGATTGATTGTAAAATATGACCTGTAGAGGAGTACCAGCAGACTGACACATGAAAGCAAATTGATTGAACTTGAAGCACTAGCTTCTGTCGCTTCGCTCACTTGGTCAGTAGCAGCAATACTTTAAAACAAGTGATAGTGTAAAACCACCTTAAAAAACGACTTCAGAAAAACGCGCCCGAACATTACTTAGCGTTAATAGGAAATGCGCAGTTGAAACGTTACAGTTTATATAATAAAAACTGCTAAAACAATTTTGAAGAAACTTGCACTGTTCCCTAAGTTTAAGCAAATGTAAGCCAGTAAAAACAAAATGGTAAAAATTCGATTAATAATTTCGGAGAAATGCAAACATACATACATACATACATACATACAAATATACACCTATAAAATGTTGCATATTAATTGTTTGGAAGCCCTAAAATATTATGTTAATATTTTGCAGTTCGAATAATATTACATACATACGTGTCAAATTGATAACATCCTTTTTTGTGGTCGGTAATAACAAAAAATGAAAAATCTCAATACGTCTGGACTTTATAAATGCAGAATACCAAACTGTAACGTATGCAACATATGTAGATATTAATATTAGCAGAAATAAATTCCATGTTTTTAAGAATATATACCTATACTTTCTGATAAATAATAATCTTACACACATTTTATTATGCAGAATGTCAAATCTATGTCATATTTTATTCATGGATTATACTAGGCACGCAATGGTTTTTGTTCGTAATGAAAATATTGACTTTTTGTTCGCAAAGTAACGAAGCAAAAATATTTGATTACTGCAGAATTTGAATTACTGATTTTAAAGAAAAAACTATAATATTCTAGTACTTACGTGTGAAACTTGTGCCATATTTAGAGTAATTCACATTGGAGCTCGTGTATTCACACATAACTCCCGAACAACATGGCATTTTGACAACATCGATGGTATAGGTACGACGCGTGGTTATATACGACTGACGGCCGAAATCCATAACAAGGTTGTTTTTGGCCAGATGCTTTCGCATGTCAACCTTGCCAAAGCTCCCTTTGTTCTCAAATCTGTGGTCTGGACAGATCGCATATTAGATATTATTCGCAGGCACAGAATAAATAATAGTCGCAGGTTCAATCATCAAGCTAGGGAATAATATAATTTTAAGATATAAATAAATGTTTATTTATTGGCGCAACAGCATGTTTTATTATTTTGTATTTTCTTTGAGAGCGAAAATAATAGCACAAATAAATAATTACTTATACAATATCAACAACTAGTTGCACCCCGCGGTTTTACCCGCGTGGATAATGATGATGACGATATAAAGTATGATATTTGTTTTAAGCTATCTCCATTACAATTTCATCAAAATCTCTTCAGCCATTTCAGCGTGAAGACCGGACAAACACACACTCACTCACTCACTCACAAACTTTCGCACTTATTAGTGTCACTAGATACTATCACTTCCCCCAATAGTGAGACAATAATTAGTGTAAGGGAACCCGAACTTTTATAGTTTTTTTAAGGTTCTGAAGCTTGAAAACGGCACCCTAATAATTTTGTTATTGTCATTTTATTCTTCCGTATATAACTAAAAAAAAAACCTCGATTTTGAACTTGGTTTTCAAACATATGATAGGAACCAACTGTGTTTTATTTTTACCTCTCTTTGTTGAGTAAATATATAATTTTAATATTAGTTTTAATGTTTATGTTTATTTAATTATATTCAAAGTAAAGAAACTTACATCATTACAAATCTTGTCCTTTAGAGAAACTCCAAGCTTAGGTTTCTCCATAGCTAGCTGAGCGACCTTGAATTTGTCGACTAGACCGATCATTTGACCGTGAATGTCCACGTTTTGGCTCCGTAGGTCATAACTGGTAGGACGTACTAATTGAAAACTTTTATCTTCAGGCACTGTGGTATGGACGAGAAGACTCGACGAAGCTTGCCAAATGCTGCCAAACCCAGCTGAATTCTTCTGTTGGCCTCCTTCTCCAAGTTGTTCTTAACTTATTGCAATATTTGCCCAAGGTATATTGAAAACTTCAAGACTGCAATCGCTTCCGGGTCTCGTTAAACATGATCTCGGTCTTGTCTAAGTTCATTCCGAGACCGATACTTCGAGAAGCATCAACTAAGTTTTAAGATTAGCATACTGTACAAGTCTTGCAGCGACTCCGCAATTAGGACGATATCAGCGGCAAATTGTATGTATTGATAATACATAATGTTCAACAAACACACGTACGTATACGCTCTGCACGTTCATAAAGCGCATCCAAATCTACTAGAATAACACGACTCGGTACATCAAAAAATAAATGCAGCGCAGCTATCAATATTCTGGTAAAATATTGATATAACGTAACATCCATGTTTGTGTGCAAAACTAACTGCACGAAAAACAAAAATAAACCACAGATCTGAAAGAGAGTCCAATCAAGAAGGCCAAACGATCAGGATGATTTAAATTGGGCACGTAATCATTATTATAGCAGACCTTACGATAAAGTTCTTGTGGAAGAGTGTGACCCTAACTTTCACGGCTCCAGCATGGTACTCGCTGTGCTCCAAACTCCAACACTCAGGATGTGCACAGGCCCGGCGTTTGTACTTTTATTTATTCAGTGTTGGCGTGCAAACGGTGGGAGAGTTTATGATCCTCCTCGTCGAATGTTATATTGTGCAGATAACGAAGCCACCAGCCACCTGTATCACAATTGCTCCCAAAAACTATTCACTGCCCAAAGACATCACACTCAATGAAGAAGATATGTATATAGCATTCTGGAGAGCAGCACCGGAAGATTTAATCTCAGAATGCTTTGAGCCCTAGATGCGAACAAGGCCAGTGGTCCTGATGGCGAGTGGTTCCAGCGATTGTATTGAAAAACTGTGCGCCCGAATTGTCTCCCATCCTAACGCGTTAGTATCGCCTCTCTCTTTACTCAGGTAAAGTTCCGAAGATTTGGCAGCTTGGCAATGTACAACCAGTACCTAAAAAAGGTAGTCGTGCTCATCTCCTTAATCTGTATTGTATGGAGCGTGTCATCAGCATTAGGCTCTTGGCATACCTTGAAGTCTACTGGAGATCTTCTCGCGTATACCACTCACGTACTTAGCGAAGCCATCGAGATGCATGGTGAGGCTCTTGCTGTCTCCCTTGTTATATCGAAGGCTCTTAATCGGGTCTGCAACGATGGTATTTTAAACAAGTATCTTCAAATGGTTACCGGTTGGGTTATGCAATTGTTTTTTTTTTTTGATGGAACAATCTATTCGAGTAGTCCTAGAGGGCTGCTTGTCTGATCAAATGGCTATCAATGCCGGTGTACGTCAGGAATCAGTTCTCTCGGCCACATTGTTTTTCATCATCATCATCATAAGCCTGTATCTGTCCACTGCTGGACGTAGGCCTCTAACGCACGCTACTGAGCTCGGCCTTCAGCTTATTAATGACATATTGAACCTCCAGAAGCCTTTGGTTATGCAGATGACAGTACTGTAGTTGAGAGATACATTTCCAATGCTCAAGTCATCTGCGACGCTGTCCAGTTTAACTCGGTTAAGTTTAATGTTACTAAAACGCATGCGTGTTGGTTCTCTGCTAAAAAGAGTCCTTTAAATTGATCTCCGTCTTTCCGTAGTGTAACAATCCTAATAGGCGATCATCTGGAGCTTTTGGGTGTCGAACTCACTATGAACCTGAATTTTGGGTCTAACATTGAATCCAATGCCAAGGTAAAGAAACTTGGTATTTTGAAAATAAGGTGATGCGGTAGCTCACACCAGGACAGCTTTTGAATCTTTATCAAGCACAGGTCGATTTTGTATGAAGTACTACTGCCACTTCTGGGATAATTCTGCCAAGTATTAGCTCAAGGCTTTGGATTCAATTGTGAGAAGTGCTATGATGCTCATTGGGGATGACACTCTGGTAAAGAGTAAGCGTCAAAGTCTGGCGCATCGACGTGAGGTCGCGAGCCTGTCAGTATTCAACAGATTGCATTATGGAGAGTATGCACAAGAACTGCACTTCCATACGGGTTGGTCAGTAGTGGTGTGGGCAATATGATGTCGAGAGGGGAGGAGCGGGAAGGGGGCGCGTTGGCGCAGGCCCGTGGAGGTGGTCCGCTCTTAGCACTACTGTATGGGCAGTAGTGCGAAAGCTACCCGTAGCCCCAAGGCATCGTGCGGAACACCGTGGGGTTTTAGTCGGTAAGACTCCGACATAACCACCTTGCTGCCCACGCAGCTTGGTGGTATCCATGAGGATTAACCCACGTAAAAAAAAGAAGGTAGTGTGCAGAAAGTCTGAAAACTAACCCCACTACTGGGACAGGAGCAAGAACACAGAGACTGACTGACTGCCTGGAGAATCTACATGGATAACAAACATAAGTGTGTAAATAATAGTAACATTCGTATTCTTGCAATATTGTATGTTATGTGCTCTTATACTAAGTTAAAGATAATATAGGTAAGTAGTTTATAATCCACTTGATAATGTTAAAATTGAATCAAATGTCTAATGAACTAGCTAGAGCCTGAATTAAAGTGGTAATTGTCTGCTAATCCGCTACTAAAATAACTGTACTTAAAAAACACAATGTTATGTTCATATTTCCATGTGCACTAATAATTATTTATATTACAACACATATCACCATAGGAATAATGAATGTAGTTTATCGAACATTTGTAAAATATATTTTTGCATTTACCTAATTACTATAATGAACTGGTTTTTTATCAATTCCGTCATGTTTGATCAACAGTCGACATACGCAAATCACAGATACAACACTGACTCTATTACATCTGTTTAAATTTTTGTAAAAATGCCAAATGAAAATTTTGATATAGTAGATCAGGCGGGACTCCTTCTCTCCGTGTTTTGTTGTGGAGTGTTGGTTATAGCATGGTGGTTGATGCCACATTGGAGAACATTACATATCTATATCAGCATCAATCAAGTAATCTTCGGGACGTTGCAGCTGCTTTCGTGCATGATTGCTGATTATATGGATATGAAAATAATGTTAACGGACTTTTTGTATATAATGACGGTATGCTGGACTTTGCACGCTACGGTGCTTACATATCTGAGACTAATGTTGTTCTACCACGGAAATTTGAAGCTAGCCTTCCTTTTCAATAGAAAGATAAGCTATGGAAAGAGAATAGTGACCATCTCTGCGTTGGGGGTAGCAGCGGTCGTCATGATCTCGTACAAAATCAGTAGCAGACACGATTATTTTACAGAGTATTGTCACCTGAGTTTGTGTATAATGCTCATTTTAACCATTACTATTGTATTATACCTGAAGATTGTGTTCTCTATGAACTCGTGCTGTGTGCAGAAGAAGTCTAGAAGACACTTCAGCCATGTCACTGCACTGGCGGGTGCAGCAGTGCTTTGTGATACTGGAATAACTTTATATTACGTCAGCGTTTTCCTAAAAATATTTTTAGAAATAACTTCATCATTAAACCTTTTTTTTATGATTGTTTTATACGTTAGAAAAGTGTTTGTGCTTAGACTTATTCCTCATGCAATATTTATTCTGTTAAACAAGACTTCAAGGGAGCACTGGAGGCGATATTTCAGGAGGAGAAATCGTTTACGTTTTGCACGAA
This sequence comes from Alsophila aescularia, assembly GCA_946251855.1. Taxonomy (NCBI): domain Eukaryota; kingdom Metazoa; phylum Arthropoda; class Insecta; order Lepidoptera; family Geometridae; genus Alsophila; species Alsophila aescularia. The sequence continues at coordinate 7,045,301 of OX276380.1, read as the reverse complement.
ATTTGTACTAAGTGTCGCAGTGCTCATGTGGGAGAATGTTTCTGGGTGGATCACAGTTGGATACTCTGCTGCAAAACAAAAATGTGCAAACACTAATTTATTTGAAATTGCTTTGACATTCCAGAACCAAAGGTTTCTATATACCTAGTACAATATATTACATTTGTTCAAAATTCAAAAAGTCAAATAGTTTTCTACTAATTGCTCGACATCTAATCATTGGATTAAAATACCAATTACCCCAGTTTTTAAGCCAAACCTTAAGCTCTCCAACAATGAAAACCGCATCGCTATCTGTCCAGAAGTATACGTGATGCGCGAACATTCATACAGACATTTAAACAAACACAGACACGATTTTTGAAAATGTTCTATTCTTGTTCAGTAGCTTATTTTAAGTGCCCTAGACCATTTGTTTTTAATTAACTTCATTGACAGACTTTTTCATTCTTATCGCTTTATTATATGTATAGATAGATAGATACTAACCTACAAAACATATATTTTCATGTTTGAGCGAATGTAAATGTAAAGATGTATATTACTTACATAACATTAGTTAACTCCCGATGTTTATGTGTAAAACTGCTTTAATTCACGGATTTTAATATAGAAAAATCTGTCCGACTAGATGTTGATGTCCTTCTTCTGGGAGTTTGAACGTAGCTAAGTTCCCCTGAGAACGAGAACATCAAAATTGTCCAAAACCTAATGAATAAATAATGGAATTGTATTTTTTTAAATAACTATAATGGACTTGAAAGCTATTATCATCATCATCATCATGTCAGCCTTTACATGTATTGCTCTGTGACTGGCTGCACTAAACAGAGCAATACCTTTACATGTATTGCTCTGTGACTGGCTGCACTAAACAGAGCAATACCTTTACATGTATTGCTCTGTGACTGGCTGCACTAAACAGAGCAATACCTTTACATGTATTGCTCTGTGACTGGCTGCACTAAACAGAGCAATACCTTTACATGTATTGCTCTGTGACTGGCTGCACTAAACAGAGCAATACCTTTACATGTATTGCTCTGTGACTGGCTGCACTAAACAGAGCAATACCTTTACATGTATTGCTCTGTGACTGGCTGCACTAAACAGAGCAATACCTTTACATGTATTGCTCTGTGACTGGCTGCACTAAACAGAGCAATACCTTTACATGTATTGCTCTGTGACTGGCTGCACTAAACAGAGCAATACCTTTACATGTATTGCTCTGTGACTGGCTGCACTAAACAGAGCAATACCTTTACATGTATTGCTCTGTGACTGGCTGCACTAAACAGAGCAATACCTTTACATGTATTGCTCTGTGACTGGCTGCACTAAACAGAGCAATACCTTTACATGTATTGCTCTGTGACTGGCTGCACTAAACAGAGCAATACCTTTACATGTATTGCTCTGTGACTGGCTGCACTAAACAGAGCAATACCTTAATTATTCAACGCTTCCAGAACAAGGTACTAAGGGAAATAGTGAATGCATCTTGATACATAAGAAACAACGATCTCCATCGGGACCTCAAAATAGAGTTCGTTGACAAAGTAATTAAAAAGTATGCAGAAGCTCACGACCTTAGACTTCATCACCATGTGAACATAGAAGCAATCCAGCTCCTCGATCACACTGACATAGTTAGAAGACTTAAAAGGACAAAGCCGTTTGAGTTAGTGTAGTGTATATTGTTGTATTAGTGTAGTGTAGTGATAGTAGTGTGTAATAAGTGCTACTTATAAAGTAAACATTAACAATGTCTTCACCTTTATAGACTATAAGAAAAGTGTTATTGGACACATTCTTAGTATACTCAATATATAAGTTTAAGTTATATCATCAACATCAAATTACTAAATTCGTGGCTAGATTGTAATAAAAATAGGGCGCGTAAGTCGTACTCTAAGAAATAGGAAAATGACAGCCTTTAGAAGTCCACTGCTGAACATAGGCCTCCCCCAAAGAGCGCCAGGACGAGCGACCTTGTGCCACCTCCATCCATCGACTTCCTGCGATGGCTACAATGTCGTCGGTCCATCGTGTGGAGGGTCTCCCCACACCTCGCTTGCTTGTTCGTGGTCGCCATTCGAGAACCTTTATTCCCCAGCGGTTGTCGGTTCTGCGAACTATATGGCCTGCCCATTACCACTTCAACTTGCAAACTCTGAGAGCTATGTCGGTAACCTTCGAAAGCTATTATATTTTTAAATAAAATTGTTCTTACTAATTTTAAAGTATAATTTATTTTCCAAAAAACATTAATGAAACCAAGTTTAAATGTTTATACTTACTAATGTTTATAATTTCAGTTTAAAGTAAGTTAAGTTTGTAATGCTCGTGCTATTGAAAAAGTTGCTGTCAATGCTACCAGTATTGATCTAAAAGGGGCTGCCGTGGATGGAATGGTCTGGACAGCTATTCGCTCAGCCGTGAAAAAGATTTTTATCTATTGCTTGGCATCTACTCCTCGGATTACCAAAAGATTAAAGATACCAAGTACTCCAGTTTTTCAGTCAAGCCCTAAGCTATCCAACAGTGAAAACCGCATCGCAATCGGTCCAGTAGTTTTTACGTGATGCGTGAACAAACATACAGACACAGTTTCTAAAAAAACTAAGTTTTTGTTTAATACCTATTTTAAGTACCATAGACCATCTTTTTTTAAATTATGTTCATTGTACAGATTTTTTGGTACTTACTGCTTTATTATAAGTATAGATATTTGCTATTGGCGCAACAGCGTGTTTAATTCTTTCGTGTTTTCTGTTAGTGCGAAAATAATAGCACAAATAGGTACTTACGTACTTATGCAACATCATGAATGATCTGCGCCCCGCAGTTATACCCACGTGGATGATGACGATGATGATGTAAAGTAGGGTATAAGCTATCTCCAATACAGATTTCATCAAAATCCGTCCTGCCGTTTCAGAGTGAACATCACATTTATAATATTAGTGTGATTTATACTATCATATTCCTCATTACTGAGAAGATATTGTAAAGGAACCCAAACTTTTATTATCATTTTGTTTGTCATAATAATTATGTAATTATCATTTTGTTTGTTATAATAATTATGTAATTATCATTTTGTTTGTCATAATAATCATATTTCATCGTATGATAAAAAACCTAAACTTAAAAAAAGATTTAGGTATTTTGTAAATTTTTTGGTTGATTAAATATAGATAATATTTAAATCGCGGTGAAAACTTAATATTTATTTACCTCGACGTTTCGATCGAGTTGCATTGATCGTGGTCACGAGAAGACTGAAGTAGCGGGTGTCAGCGTCGAGAAGGGCGAGCGTTGTCTCCAACTACCCGCATTTGGTTTTGTAAAAATTCAGAATTGTCACGACACACGACACTAACGACATCTGCAGATATCTTCTGACATAAACCGCGACGCGAACACTTGCTTATCACGGGATTCCAGGACGCAGCCAACTTGAAACCATCCTCTCGGTTGAAATTGGGATATTTTTTAATTTCAACCGCTTCACGTACAATCCTGGAGTAGTAGTGGCGTTCCGTGGAGATGATCTTCGGGTCATGGAGTTCAATCCAGTGATTAAGGCCCGATTCGAGCAAATGCTTAGCAATTGCAGATTTATTTATCTGGCGGTTCTTTACAGCTGCAATGTGTTAGTTTTCATTTATATTATTATATTTAATGTAAAGAAACCTAGTTACTTAATAAGCACAAAACTCTATGTGCAAGTAACGTTAGGTAGAAAACAATTACTCTGAAACTCGCAGTGAAACTTTTTCCAGCAAGTGAAAGAAAGAGACACGTAGAGTACGGATTAAATTGTATGAAAGAGACAAAACAAACACCCTTTAAAACCTTTCTCGCAAACTTTGGACATAACACGTGATTAATGGGAGTTTGCGCTAATTTTTCACTACATACTTCTTAGCAATGTTATTTTTAATCGATTCCACATGTAAAACTTTCTCAATTCGACTCCTTTTACCCGACTGCGGAGGGTTATGTGTGTTGGTATATGTTTATACTGTATGTTTCTTTGGCGCGTATGGATTAAAGGAAATAAGGTATCAATGAAGAACTTTATAACATCATACCAAAATATGTAACGGAAACTAAAAAGTTGAAAATTAAAATGAATTATAATAAAAAAAAACAAAAAAACCCGACTGCGAACAAGATTAAAAAGAGGCACACCACCTTGAGATTCTTGATCCGTACCAATATATAAAAGTGAAAACGTTTGTTTGTTTGGGGAGTTTTAACGCAACAACGGCTGGACTGATTTTGACAAAATTTGGTATGGAGATAGCTTAAACTCTGGAATAAAACATGGGGTACTTTTTATCCCGGAAAATGGTAAGTTTCCACGGGAAAACTGGAAAATGTTGATTACTCCCTGTAAGAAACGGTTGACATGGAAACGAAATAACAAGTCTGTCAAAAAACATCAAGAGCGTTGGTGCTATGCCTTCTTTTGCATTGGTTTTTAATATCTTAGAAGAACATACGATGCTTTCTTCCGCACGGACGAAGACGCGGGCAAAAGTTAGTTTTTAAATATAAGACGAAATCAAGAATCTAAAGCTTTTTCTTTTTAACTTTGTTCGCTCTCGGGTTATTGTTTTTTTATTATATTTTTTCCCCCCTTTTTTTCGGTCGACCTTTTACTATTATGCATTGATCCTAGTACAGAAATTATGTAATAGAATTTCACCCACTTTTAGCCATCTTATCCATTTGAAACTTTGCGAAAATACGTACAGTAGTCACTGCGCAAACTGCTATTTTTCAGGCGCAATCCGAATGTTGAAGCTGAAGACAGCATTGTATAACTGCCTCGCTCACTCGCTTACGTTTTTCACATGTTCTACCTCGCTCTTACTTTATGCTGTTTTATCCCCACAGCAGTACCTGCGCAATCGTTCACAGAACCTAACTTTACCAACATAAATTGGCTGCGACTACTGTAATTTCTATGACAGTACAATAATATGGTACCATCGAGCTGATGTGATGATAGAGCTGGAAGGTGGGTAACGGAACCCTTGAATGGCTATTAGTGAACCCGTCGAGTTTGACCTCCTTAGAATAAATTAATAAATTATTATTATTATTGAACCGGTCACGAATAAATAATAGTACAAATGTTTCGTCATGTCCGTCTGTCCGCCTGACTGTAGGTATGTCACAGCCATTTTAGTCAGAAACTACTAACATTAAAATATATTTATAATTGCTACGAGGACGAAAAAATATGTAATAAAAATATAAATTTGGTATGGCTCCCATACATGAAAAGTGAAGAAGAAAAAAATATTGTTCCCTGTCGATTGGGGTCTCATTGGATAGGTCTATTAAAATGATAATGAGGTTTTATTCACAGTTTTTTTTTTCTGTTTGGGTTCGTTTATGATTTATTCGGCAATAAAGTGACCATTTCGCTTGAGTTGCATGTCTCATCAAAACTCATAAAGAATACTTTAAAAAACTTGAAAATTAAAATAAAGCATTAGACGAATTTACTAACAAAATTATCACGGCTACCTATAATTAATCAGTTTACGAAATAGCTGACCAAGTTAAGCCAACTTTGTTCGTATAATACGTAGAAACTACTGGACCGTTTACAATGCGGTTTTCGTAGCTGAGTAGCTTCGAATCCTGGCTACGGAACCCTACGTCTATGCGTAATAATGAGCACTTGCCCATTTTTTTTATTTTTAATCCGTCAATACTAATATAATTAAATCGAAAGAAACGCAGTCATTATGTCTGTCTGTTTGTTAACGACAGTTGAAACAAGCGAAGTTACAGGCAAAAGCTAGTACTTTATAAAAGTACTATACTAAACCAATACATAATACTGTAATTTGATAACAAATTATGAACGGAAATCTGAAACATCGATGTTAACACTACTTACTTTAGGATGCAAAAAAAATAATCCGGCAACAAACTCATTATATATATCCTGAATTCATGTAAATTATAGCCATTAAATAAATCGTTCGCACATACATAGGTATAAAGTGGCCCGTCTAGGCGTGAAAATGGCATTTGTTCAAAGTCATGAAAACTGTGTTTTTATTATTCGGGCTTGCGCTTGGAGAAGTCAAAGGACGCTATGATAATGATACTACTGACGCTGCTGGACGACAGTTACAGGACTTCAAGATACGACACCCGGTAGGCTATTTTTTCGTGACTCTCACTTGCTCAGCTGGATAAGCTCATAGAACAGTAGATTATCACATCACACAATCACGAATATTATAAATGCAGAAGTAACTTTGTCTCTCTGTCTGTATGATCTGTCCCTGTCTTTACACGAAAAAACGGCCGAACCGATCTCGATGAAATTTGACAATGAAAAGCGTGAATCATGACGAAGGATAAATACTACCGGTAGGCCTAGTGACTATTGACCATGGCTGCGAAGTCAACCGACGGTTGACGGTTATTTATTTATTTTATCAAGAAAATGTTTACGTTTTACTTACTAGAACCGGTAAACCTAGAAAGGTTTATCTTGGCACTAGGGTCCTCTTACAACCAACAAAATATCAATAGTAGGTAGTACAATAAGTACGGATATAAAACAAAAAAAAAACGAGCGTGGCACACGAGCACTTGGCAAAGTACCTACGACGTGGTGCAATCATTTGTGTGATGAGCAGAAATGTTTGTGTCCGAGTCATGGATGTAATATTCGTATCTATAGATTTTCATTCTTTGTCTAGTACAAATTGTACAGGGATCCTAGTTTGGAGCTAGCTGTGAATTGACCCGAATATATTTGTTGAACTTCTGTATAATAAATAAATATTTATAGGCTATTTTTTTTACTTTTTACCCTGGAAAATGGGAAAGCCGCAGATTGCAGCTAGTTCTATGATCAGTTATCACCGGAACCGCCATACACTGTCATAACATTTACTATTTAATTTTCAGTTTCCTGGCTTATTGACTACAAGTGCGGGAGAACCAGTAGAAGTCAGAGACACAATTACAATCAATAATGACTTCTTCGATAATCAATATTTTTTGGATACAAACACACATATTGATAGGGAAAGAATACCAGAACGAGTGGTGCACGCAAAGGGAATAGCAGCGTATGGATACTTTAAAGTTACCAATGATGTATCCAAATACACGAAAGCTGAAGTGTTCAATGGGGTCGGTAAAAAAACACCAGTTGTAACAAGATTCTCTTCATCTCGGCAGCATATAGGAGGAACTGACCTTGGCAGGGAATTCCGAGGCCTAGCCGTCAAGTTCTACTCCAAGGAAGGAAACTTAGACTTATTATGCTTGCAAACCCCGATATTTATGCTTAAAGACCCAGTAGATTTCCCCCAAGCGATTCGGTCATTCAGACAGAATCCAATCACCAATCTCGTAGACTTCACCAAGCAATGGGATTCGAACGTCATGAGACCACATAGAATACATCCGATCTTGTGGTTATTTTCAGATTACGGAATACCGAAGACATTTAGAAATACGGATATGTTTCCTATTCATACTTATGAGTTGAGCAATAAGCATGGCGAAACGCATTATGTTAGGTTTAATTTCAGAACTGAGCAAGGTCTAGACTATTTCACAACAGCTGAGGCTATGGCTGTGGCAGCTGAAGATCCCGACTTCTTTTCCAGAGATTTGTACAATGCAATAGCAGCCAAACACTATCCATCATGGCGACTTGAAATGGATGTTTTGAGCGCCGAAGATGTTAAAAAGGTTGACTATAATCCTTTTGACTTAACTACGTTGTGGAAAAACGGTACATATAGCACAGTGACTATTGGTCGTCTAGTGGTAAATAAATACGGAATCAATCATTTTAAAGATGCTGAACTGAGCGCTTACTGTCCTGGACATTTAGTACCTGGCATTCCGGGACCGGTAGATTTTATCTTCAAAGCAAGAAGGTTGTTTTATCGGGACGCTCAAAGTTATCGTCTTGGAATCAATCACAACAACATTGAAGTGAACATGCCGAAGTATAGGCAGACATATAACAGAGATGGAGTGCCACCAGTGAAAGAAAACATGGAAGATGCTCCCCATTACTATCCAAATGTTTTCAACGGACCCGTTCCTTACGTCGATGAAAAGAAGCCGAAAAAGTTATTAGTTTTGGAGAACAGTGCTGTTGATTTTGAACAGATTTCCAACTTTTATAATAATGTTTTGGGAGACGATGCCCATAGACAAAGAACTGCCGATAACGTAGCGGCATCACTTCTGAATATTATTCCAAAAACCGCTTTTAGCGCTATAGAATTACTCTCACTGGCGGAACCAGATTTAGGCAGAAGAGTGGCTCGTACTTTAAAAAATTTGAAAGCTGCAGCTCAGAAGCAAAATACCACGGAGAGATATAATGCTATAGCTCAATGCTTGCAGAGAAATATGCAAAACATGTACCATTAAACGTAAATAGGGTTTCAAAATAAAATATTTTTTCCACAGCTTTACTAAAAGGTAGGTATACAATGCGATCAATGTGGTTTCGAAAAAAGTTATTTTTGGTTTTCATGTTGGCACAGAATAAATAATAACATAACCGGGCTACTTTAACATAGATCGGATTTTTTATGGAGTGGAACTTTTATTTTATTTTAACTTTTATTTTAAGTCTTCTATAGAAGACTTAAAATAAAAATAAAAGTATAACTATAGTTATATAGTTTTTTTTCTTTCTATTCTGAGCAATTGGTGTTTTAGGTACATGTTTAGCAGCAATTCAAGGCGTTTGGCCCCAAGTTTTTATTTATTTGATGTTTAAGTAGCCCCAGGGGCTACTTTGACATTACGTCTAATTGCCTCAAAAGTCAATGTTTTGCAACCGCGGGGTTTTTGCGACACCTGAAAAATAAGGTTCTGTATGCTATTTGCTATTTTTAAAAAGGGTGCAACAGAACAAATAAGTGAAGGAAATCAACGAATTCATTAAAATCTCTAAATAAAATCTAATAATTGTTTATTTCGCTTAGAACTACTAAAATAGGCAAAACAAAATTTTAAATAACTTCGTCTAAACAATATAAGGCACATTGACATTACATTATTTGGCTTGATCAATATTATTATTATTATTTTAGGAACTTTCATCACACTAAATCAACAAAATGAATATAAAAATAGAATGTCCGGGTGTCCACACAGTGCTCGAATCATAGGCAGGTTTTTGGTGCGGCTTTTTGAGACAAGACTTAACTTCTGCAACAACCTTGTCGAGATCATCTTGACTATAATTTTTGTACACCTGCCCTCGTACCTTTTTTTATGATTTCTGTCAAAATTTGCTATCTTCTTCAATCTACTATTCATTTATTAATCATCTAAAACAAAGAAAATATCTTATGTTTAAATATTAAAAACAAAACAAGCCGTTTAATCTACAAATAACCCATATGTCGTAACCCCAACAAGTGACAAAGTAGCCCGCAATGTCAAAGTAGCCCCGCCCCGGCTTACGGTAGTATTCCAATGGTGGTAAGAAATGACCAAGCATAAATTTGGGCTGCAAATTAAAAAGAAACATGTATTTATTTTTATATTTCAATCAGGCATTTTTATAAAATTATTTTACTTGAAGAAAATATTAAAAGGAAACTACATACAAAAATCCATCACAAAATTAAACAAGCGTCTACGTAATGTGAATAAATTAATTAAATTCACTTATTTGTCGAAATACCGCCAAAACTAACAAACATAAAAATATGTAAAATTAATAATGGCCATTGGTAATTGAACTTTAATATTAGTACATACCACATGATATGTCGAAGGACCGATAATCGATGGGGTAGGCGAGTTCTTGAGTGGAGACCACGTGTAGGCAAACGTAGTGTAGGACGCCCTCCTGCTAGATGGAGCGATGACCTGCGTAAAGTAGCTGGCAGTAATTACATGAGAAGAGCCGAAGATTGGGCTCAGTGGCGCGCATTAGGAGAGGCCTATGTCCAGCAGTGGACGAGTACAGGTTGATGATGATGATGATGATGATGATGATGATGATGATGATGATGATTAGTACTTACCAGAAAGTTTGCTTTCACAAAAACATACATTCTACATGTACTCGTATCTGTCGTGGCGATATCGTAGAATAGGCTCGTTGTCATTTTTTGAGAAAGTGGTAAATATTTTTCCTTATTGTTTATTTTACCCAAAATATAAATATTTCAACAAAAAACAGACATTTACACGATGTATTTTGCATTTATAATAACCCATTTATTATTCCCACCAAAACGCTCCAAACTGTCATGGCGGCTAATGTAATATCTTCTATAAAATGTATTTACTGTTTATATGATTTATGTGTACAATAAAGAATATAAGAAAGCCATCAGATCATGAACAAGATATAAGTTCAAAAATTAAAACCCGACTACGGTCGGGTAAAAAATAGCTGTCACTTTTGCGATGAAAAGAAATCGATTGATACTCGTACCTCGCTTGTCAAAATCGGACCAAGTTTTTAGTTTGAACAACCCTTCCTTTGATTCGCACTAATCGGGTAAAAAAAAATCCAATTACACTCTACATGAATACGAATCGATTGATACCTCGCTTGCCAAAATCGGACCAAGTTTTTTGTTTGAACACTTAACCCTTCCTTTGCTTCGCAGTAGTCCGGTAAAAAAATAACCTATGACACTATACCTGAAGACGAATCGATTGACAGCTCGCTCTCAATATCGGACCAATAGGCGACGCTATGGTGGAACATCCACATAACCACATACATAGATACATAGATAGACTGTTAAACTCATTAGAATACAGCGAAGCAAGTGAAGCCTTGCTTCGCTGTATTCGGGTAGAGTTAGAGGTTATTCTGAAATCTAACCTCAAAAACAATAATAATTCATTATATTAGGGATATTATTTATCTATTTATTTATTATGGATATTAATACATGTTAATTCAAATTTTAAGTGCAAACTGCGTATTTGTGTACTTACGAGCAGGTACATTGAAGTTTTAATATTCCGAAATTAACAAGTTTTCATATTTCCTATGGCTATGAAATTCGAAAACCATTTCGAGATATTGCGACGCTGATCATTCTTCTTATTTTTCCAAAAAATTTAGTGCAGTAACTACAAAGATATCAAGTAATAACTCTCAACCATCAGAGTTCGGTGAAATAATAAAATACAGTTAGTTGCCTGCAATGAAAAAATACTACGCTAGAGCCTGACTTTGACAGATAATATATAATATATACAAGATTACCGAAGCCACTATATATATACAGCTACACTATATAGCGATTAGAATGTAGCTTCGGTAATCTTGTTCATACCACCGAACTCTGGCAGTTACGTCCTTTTAGAATGAGCTACTTTTAAAAAATAATTTCTCGGAAAATATAACTTAGATTGGAAAAAGAAAAAACACATAGTTATATCTTATTTTTCAATATTCCTTCTAAGAAAAAAAAATAGTTATGTTAAAATTTTGAAATGTTGTCAATTCTGCTGAGCTGAAGTCACTGTTGGATGCAAAACACATCCAGCATTACCACATCAAATTTGGGTAAATGCGACTTGCTTGTGTAAATCATGTGTCCATTGTAAATACTTGTAAACAAGCACAAATAAAAAAAACCCCGGCGCCCCCACCCCCCATATCAGTATCTCGATCACACGAGTTTTCAAACATAAAAACCGCATCAAAATGGGTCCATTCGTTCGGGAGCTACGATCTTCACTCCCATTCCCCCCTCCCATTATAGCTTAGAACCATCGATTACCTTAGCTTCGAAACATAAAAAAACTGCATCAAAATCGGTTCTTTCGTTTGAGAGCTATTATTCTCACTTCCCTCCCCTCCCCCCTTCCCTCCTATCCCTCATTATAGCTAAAACATCTCGATTACCTCAGTTTTGAAACATAAAAAACCGCATCTAAATCGATACATTCGTTTGGAAGCTACGATTCTCACCCCCTTTTCTCACCTCCTTCCTCCCCCTTTCCCCTCACTATATAGCCATCTCGATCACATTAGCATTCAAACAAAAAAAAACACATTAAAATCGGTCCATTCGTTTGGGAGCTACGATGCCACAGACAGACATACACACACACACACACACACCCTCTCACACACACTCACACACACGCACGCACACATACCCACACACACACACACACACCCCCACACACATAATGCGGTGGATAATGTAACTATTTTACGATATGATCACTAACGTGTGACATATCATGAAGTGGGCGTGTTTTTTTTGCTATGTTTAGCTGTTCATATCGTCAAATGCTAATCATTCATTCACTGGCCAAACCATTTCATGATGTCATCCATAATTTCATGAAATAAAAATGTATCATGATGTGGCTCAACATTTCATGAAATGATTAATTTCACGATATCGCCACGACATATCTAACCCTCTATAATTAACGTAAACGATCTTAGGTCACCTTCGTTATACAAACAAATCATAAACATATAAAGGCTTCAGGTATAAATAGCAGGCTTAGCTTCCAGGAGAGTGGACGCAGGCCGAGCTTGGGGAGCGAAGGGGTGGTTTTCCAAAACAACGAGCGCGGAATGGCTCTCCGGCTTAGAGCTATTTACATAAGCTGATGAAGTAGATTTGTATGAATTGTTAGCACACTTTGGTTCTCTTTACTATGACAGACTTTCGTAAGGAGTAGAAACTCTAGACATTTTCATTGGCCCTAGAACTTAACTATACTCTCTTTATGGCTAGAGTGAATAGAAATTTCAGGATCTTAATAGAGTAAGATCTTGAAATATCTAATATCTATTCAGTTGTTCCATCTTCGTTTGATAAAATTATATCATTAGCAATTTTTATTATACATATTTTTGATATATTTTGGTCTATTTATTCTCCAAAGTAGTTTATTACAATGTTTGCTAGTCGCCAAATCTTATTACAATGTTTGCTAGTCGTACAGTAAATTGATATCCTATTTTATCCACTGTTTTTCGAGTGTATCATATATACATAACAATTGATACATTCAATAAATCGTAAATTTATAATAAGGGATTTTTAAATATTATTTTTCCATTTTTCAGTGACCATCTAAGAACACATTTACATTTAATAAAAATAAATAAAAAAAGTCTTGCCAGGTACAATAATTTACAAAGTTAACAATAGGGAATTTTGTTGAAGTCAAGGTGTGTGGAATTAATAGTAAACCCAACATTGTTTACGAACCTTATTATACAGATTTAATTATAAAGTTAATAGTTTTCCGACAATGTTGGTAACAGGAAAACAATATTTAGCCTAACAACATCCACACACCATTTTTTATTTAATGAGCATGATCAAATCATTTGCTGTTGCCAATTGTTAAACTGTTTGTATATTAATAAATAAGCTGTGGCCAGTTTTTGATGAGCAACATCTTTCCTCTCGCGTTCCTGCAATCTGTGGGATTTCGTGAAAAGGGACGGAAGTGTGTAACAGGAAGCCGGGGAAGCGCGTGCTATTTGATTTGACCATTGAGCGCGCGCGGTGCCATAGTATGTTAATGTTGCTTATTACCAAAGTGAGATTCTAGATGTTACACATCATATGCGACTATTGCAAGGTTTGCTCATTTTTTATTTAGCCGGGGAAGTGTGTGCTATTTTATTTGACCAATGAGCGCGCGCTGTGCTAGAGTATGTTAATGTTGCTTATTACCAAGGTGAGATTCTAGATGTTACACATCATATGCGACTATTGTAAGGTTTGCTCATTTTTTATTTAGCCGGGGAAGCGCGCGCTATTTTATTTGACCAATGAGCGCGCGCTGTGCTAGAGTATGTTAATGTTGCTTATTACCAAGGTGAGATTCTAGATGTTACACATCATATGCGACTATTGTAAGGTTTGCTCATTTTTTATTTAGCCGGGGAAGTTTGTGCTATTTTATTTGACCAATGAGCGCGCGCTGTGCTAGAGTATTTTATGTTGCTTATTAAAAAGGTGAAATGTCAGATGTTACACATATTTGACCAATGAGGCGCGCGGTGCTAGACCTTACATTACTTGTATTAATCAATAATAGCCGGGACCGACGGGTTAACGTGCCCTCCGAAGCGAGGAGTGATGGAAATCCGCACATAAATATATCTCAAAAATTGAACATCTTTCAAAATAGTAATACCTTCAGAGTTCAAGTTGTGCTCATCTGGTTGGAGCTGAGCTGTTTCATCACCCCTTAACGTTTAGACGTTGACCTTAGGACGTAGGGTTGTATATAATGGCAATAATTAACGATGTAACGTTAATTGTTGTTAATGTATGTGTAATTTATTTATTTAATACTTTATGCACAAAAACAGTGTAAAGAGGAGGACTAATGGCACAATGGACAATGGACTGGCACAATGGAATGGCAAACAACAAACAAACAACACATCCTTTCAAACCTAACTCTGATATTAGCAGCCTCATATAAACTAGTGACTACCACGAATTCTTCATGTTTATTTACATCCTTGTTTTACTTCCATTGGAATAGACTTTCGTATCTTCATTTTTATTTTGTACGTATCTCCCGAACTGAGACCTCACAATGTACAGTTTTTTCCACATTTTGACCTATAACCACTGAATATGGTGAACTAGTTTTCCACGACATCGTACGCGCAGACTACTGTTTATGTCGAAAAAAGCATTCTATTTTCTTTTAGGATATTAAAAACCAATGCAGAAGTAGGTATAGTACCAATGCTATTGATGTTTTTTTACAGGCTTCTTATTTCGTTTCCATGGCAACCACAGACTATTCTGTTTTGACAACTGTTCCTTACAGTGAGTAATCAACATTTTCCATTTTTCCCGCGGAAACTTTAAATTTTCCGGAATAAAAAGTATCCTATGCTATGCTTTATTCTAGGGTATAAGCTGTCTTCATTCTAAATTTCATACCGTTCCTTACAGTGAGTAATCAACATTTTCCATTTTTCCCGCGGAAACTTACAATTTTCCGGAATAAAAAGTATCCTATGCTTTATTCTAGGGTATAAGCTTCTATACTAAATTTCATCAAAATCCATTTAGCCGTTATCGCGTGAAAGCTCCCCAAACAAACAAACAAACAGACGTTTCACTTTTAAATATTGGTATGGATAATAGTACCTACTAATGTAAAGAATGGCCACTCTTTGTCCTGCAATCTACGTCGCCATACCCTCCGTCCGCAGCTCAAGGGTCTATGTAACGGTTTATATATAGGACAGCGGCCGCCCGCCCCGCGTGCTAGGCGCTTTCGTGTGCACTTGAAAGGACGCCCGCTGACGTCACTGAAACAAATCTGCGTATTTGACGAAATGCGTGTGGACCAACTGCGATTTGAATGAAAAGCGTATTGAACCAAGTGCTATTAGATCGTGCAAATGCAAAAATGTCGCATGCAATCATTTGAGTTATACATATATTTTTTACTGTCTAGGCAATCGTTTGACCACGAGCTCACCTGATGGAACGCGATGATGTGGTCGAAGGTGTAGCACGCTTGCCTAGTAGATACCTATTCACTCTTGACTTGAACATACCTAGGTTATATTTTACCGGAAACACTGACTTACATCCAAACATCTTACTTACGCTTACATCCAATACTACGCGCCGACAACTGATTTGTATGAACCCTCACACTAGACGTAAAAAAATAATATAATTAGTTAAGTATAAATATTTTTGCAGATCCAAGAAAGTTTAAAAAAATAATTATTCCACACCGCCAATTAGAGAATGAAGCACCCAAGATACGCCGATCCACTCGTATGCACACGTTTACACCATGTTATGCCGATCGGCCGCCACATCGCAGCAAGTTCTCGTCATTGTTAGTCGTTGTTATTCAGTCACGAAAAATCAAAAATCAATCAAAATTTTGTGATGAAATTGTGTATAATTGCCAACCCCAAAACACCACATCTTGTCCACTCCACACACATACGCACCCGCCATTTGCTGTGCTTCACTTGTCGCTCACACACACCAAACACACATTTGGCGCGTGTACAAACGTCATGTTTATATGTAAGAGTACCTTTAAAATTAACACGGTTCTGTGGGGTATCCTTTAACTCAAAAACTTTTTTTAAGCTAAACAGGACACTATAATTACAATTACAAAACAATTTCATCCCAAACACATTCGACCTGTCTCATTTTGAAATTGTTCACCCCATTTTTACCTACACATCCTAACAACCTCCGAGTATTCCCGACCGATTGTACCTACACATCCTAACAACCTCCGAGTATTCCCGACCGATTGTACCTACACATCCTAACAACCTCCGAGTATTCCCGACCGATTGAGCTCATTGTGTTTACTTAAACAAGACATAAGTCCAAAAACAAAAACCTAACTAAGGTCGGCTAAAAAAGTGCCTCTTGCGATGAAGACGAGTCGATTGATCAATCTTGTCAATATCGGACCAAGTTTATGGTTTAAACACATAACCCTTCCTTTACTTCGCCGTAGTCGGGTAAAACAAATACCCTATTACACTATATACCTGAAGACAAATGTATTGATACCTCGCTTGTCAAAATCTGACCAATTGGAGCGACGCTATAGTGGAACATTCACATACCCACGTACATACATATAAACATAGACTGTTAAACTCATTACCCTTCGCTTGCTTCGCCGTACTCGGGTAAAAATCTATTATTACTGCCTACTTGGTTTTATAAAGTTTTATTTAACTAAAGTTCGTACAAACGATCATAAAATTCCGATTCGCTGGATCTTAAAAGCTACGCGTTGAGATGTTAATGAAATATTATAAAGAAGGAAAAAAGGAAATTAATAATAATAATGTTTCACTAATAATTAAACACTAAGTAACCTCTATGTCACAAAGACCTACGTAATAACTGTACGTGATAATTTCTAAATATCAAAATAAATGGTTTGATCAGGTGTTTATTTATCACTACATTATTTATGTCAATGTTTTCTTGGTGGCAATCTTTCATAGCATGCGGCATTTTGCTCCCACCTCTCTTCGTTAGATACTTTCATTGAATTAAATTTAAGTTGTTGCAATGAAAGCGCAGTGCGATTACCTAAATCTTTATCAATCATGTTTAACATTTTGAGACCTCTTCTAGCGACATTAGGGAGTACCAGCCGCAATGAAGCAGCAAGATTATCTGCCAGCCGCTGTCTGTGAGCATTGTCTTTAATGATGTGATTATAGAAGTATGCAGGTTCTCTAAAGTCTACCGCATTACTTTCTATCACCACCAAAGTTCGCTCCGGCTTACGTTCATCTACGTACGGTACAGGACCGTTATAAGAGTTAGGATAATAATTTGGTACGCCGTTCATGTTCTCCTTCAATGGAGGATCGCCGTCACGATTGTACGTCTTAGCATATAAGGGCATGTTTACCGCAATTTTATTATGATTTACTCCAAGACGATAGTTAATGGTATCCTTGTAAGAAAACCTGCGACTCTTGAACATGAAATCTAATGGCCCTGGTATTCCAGGGACCAAATTACCAGGAGTGTAAGCGGCTTGCTCTGAATCTGCAAAGTGATTATTCACAGTCTGATCTAAAACCAGTCTTCCAACAGGCACAGTGTGGTAGGTACCTTCTCTCCACAAAACAGTGACGTCAAATGGATTATAATCAGCTTTCTTAACATCTTCTTCTGTCATTATATCCAGTTCCAGTCTCCAGACAGGGTACTTCTTCTTAACTATAGCATTGTACAAATCCCTCGTAAAGTAATCCGGATCATTTGGTCCTATAGCCATGATTTGAGCAATAGTAAGATTCGCCAATCCTTGTTCGGTCCTGAAGTTGAATTTTGCATAAAAATTCTCACCATGATTGTTATTAAGTTCAAAAGTATGGATCGGGAATGCGTCCATTTTTCTATACCCATCGGGACTGCCATAATCAGATTGGATCCACAAAAACGCGTTAAAAGCAGCTGGTCTTAGAGTGATGAACTCCCAAATCGCTGTTGGATCATATAAGTTCGTGCGGGGATTCCTTCTGACAGCGTGGACTAAATTTCCAAAATCTAATGGATCTCTGTACAAGTAAACCGGTACATGAAGAGAAAGTAGATCTAAGTTACCTTCTTTCGTATAAAATTTGACCGCAAGACCTCTGTTGTCATGACCAAGCTCACTTCCTCCAAGATTAGGTGTACCTATAGAAAATCGGACTACGACTGGTGTCTTCTTTCCGATTCCGTTGAAGACTTCGGCACTGGTGTATTTTGATACGTCATTGGTAACTTCAAAATATCCAAAGACGCTGTATCCTTTAGCATGTACCAATCGCTCTGGAATCCTTTCTCCATCGAGATGCGTCGCTAGATCGAGGTGGTATTGATTGGCTAATGTATCACTGTTGATGGTGACACTATCTCTGACTTCTACCGGTTCGCCGGAACTAGTGGTTTGCAGACCTATGGGCACCTGAAATATTGATAAACATCAATCAAGGCAACAGAATCTGAAGGAAACATAGAATTCTCTATAAGTTATTAATACAACATTAAATAAACAAAACAAAAAATACAAAATTATTATTATTTTATAATGTGCAATGAAGAATGTTTAAAAAAAACGTGGCAGGAATCTCATAATAATTATGTATTTCAATTATTGAAAACGAATGAACCGTGACCCACAGGAAGAGCAACTAGGTAATTTCGAGAGTTGCCGATTATGTTCATATAGGTGATTATCGCTTACCATAAGGCGGCCAGATTGTTATTGCTTTTTCAAATAGAGAAATATATACATACTATCTGGGCCTCGCGGTTTCTCCCGCGAGGATGATGATGACGATGATGATGAATAGTATCCATCATCATGATTGTGTTATAACAGGACCTAAAGTATCTACATACCAAATTTCATCACAATCCATTGAGTTGTTTCAGCATGAAGACCGGCCGGACATACATGTGCACACAAAAACTTTCGCAACTATAGTACTACCTGGATAACCGTCTAAAATCCCGAAAAAAAACGGCCATTTAGTATCCAATTGTCCATTTTGTAGTTTGAGAGTACTTAACACAAATATGCGAGGTACTTACTTTTAAATCTGATGGCGCTTATTCGCTATGCCACACGAAATTTCTTGCAGAAAACATGTGCCGTCGTTGAAGTAATAGCTGAATGATTCCATAGCCCTGACTTCAAGGTCCAAATACCAGCATTGGGTCATATAGCTTGACGAAATATGTACGTACCGGATGCTGACGTGCAAAGTCCCACAGCTGCTTTCCAGCCGAGTCCCCAGTATAATTCAAATAGTAAGTACTGGTCACGCACTCCGCGGCAAACATCAGCACTAACATGCACGTTACAAGCTGATCCATGATTAGAAAACAATACTAGCAAAATAGCTGTTGCAACCTTATATCATCCGGAATTACTTTGATAATATGTTGTAACGAGTTATGGATGTTAAAACGTAAATTATTTTACTGGGGATTTTATTACCTCGCAAAATTTGTTGGCGATACATCTAAGAGCCTTTTAACCTTTGTGGCATAGTTAGAAGTGCATAACCCGAAAACTCGCGGCCACTGATCAAACCTTAATAAATATATAGAGGACTTCAATGCAAACAAAAAAATGTTAGAACACTGGTATCCTCCGTTTCGGAGATATTAAAACTCAAAGATAGCGTTATAGTCATTGACTATTTGAGGGCCAATATTACAGAAACGTTTTAGTAATTGAGTAACTGAGGACCAATATCACAGAAACGTTTTAGTCATTGACTATTTGAGGGCCTATATCACAGAAACGTTTTAGTCATTGACTATTTGAGGGCCAATATCACAGAAACATTTTAGTAATTGAGTAACTGAGGGCCAATATCACAGAAACGTTTTAGTCATTGACTATTTGAGGGCCTATATCACAGATACGTTTTAGTCATTGACTATTAGAGGCCAATACACACGGATTATATTTGAATTGATTAAATGTATGAAATCCATGCTTTAGGCTTAGGTATATCGTATGCGGTAGTATAAAGTGATAGTGTTCTTTTTTAGTTATTTTTATACATTTTAAAAGGCCAAATCGGGATTTACTCACATACTCATTAGTTCAATTATTCCAACTATAGGTTCGACCACATTCGGTGGTCTTTCTCAGATCGTGTCTAGCCTCGCACCAAACCGCGAACGCGTCCAGCCGTTGAAACTAAAGAACTCCAGATTTTTGCCTTTTAAAATGTATAAAAACCACGTTAGTTATCTTATCGTGAACGGAATGGACGTAGTATTATTTAGGTATTATAATCTAAATCAACTTATGTTAAACAACGACAAGTTCGGTTAAGTTACACGCTTGCCAATGATAAACTTATATCTACAACTTGAAACCCATGCAATAGTTACTAAAGATCTCAATTCCCATATAACCATATTATGTGTACGTGTGTACGCATCGACGTGACGTCGCAAGTCTGTCGGTATTCTAGAGATTTCACTATGGTGAGTGTGCACGAGAACTGCACAATCTGATTTCTATCAACGTACGACAAGACGATTGGCAAAGCGAATATTCCATTTTGCATATTATCACGATAAACATACAATTTTCTTACATTTAGGTTCAGGTAAGTATTTTGAACACAACATACAGTTAGGAACCTAGATGCACACTATCCGAATCCGAATAATATCATAACACTTTGGAAAAATTCCCCAGTTACAAATGATTTTGGTATTACGTTTGTATGGAAAATTTATCCTAGGACTCTTAGGTTGGTAGGTATAAAATTTTCAAACATTTCCGTTTTTAACGCGAAATTGGCTAGATATTCGAAGATCGCAGAGCTTACAAGTCCAAATAATACGGAAAAAACTGCTTTTTGAGGCTTTCACCGTTTACATTTTCGATATTTTTATGCAAAATATTCATAAATTATTTACTAACTAACTAGGCGTTGCGGGTTTTCCCGTGTAGTCATTTTTCTGGGATACATGTCCTATAAGTTATTCAAAGACCAAAAGTAGTAAAATGTAAACAGTAATAAATCACTTTACACCTATTATTATTATTATTATTCTCTATTATTTATTCTGTGGCAGCACCGAATTTGGTTTAATCGTCAAATATTTATTATCGAATGCTCGGCTTCTGCTCATCGGCAAAACCTAAGCCATTCAACAGTGACAACCGCATTTCAATAAGTTTATTATTTTTTACGTGATGCACAAACAGACAGATGCCATTTTTACACGCTTTATATTAGCTTCACTTGTATGTTTGTAACCGACTCCTTTGGACGCTATTTTGACCCACTTTAAACAGTCAGATTTCATTCAAATTTTGCACACCTGTCAAAGACCGATGACAATGCAATAATTCGAAAAAAAAAAACAAAAAAAAACTAATAAGTAGAAAATAAATAATAGTTTAAAAAAACTAAAAAACACGCTTTATATACAATACCAAACTAAAAAATAGAAAATAAATTTTAATAGTGTAAATAAGAAAAAAATGTTTTATTTAAAAAAAAGCGTGGGGTGCTTCTCATATCTGTCAATGAAATATTTATAACTATTGACCCATGTACCCCACGATGTTTTTGAAATAAAACTTTTTTTTCTTATTTACACTATAAAAATTTATTTTCTATTTTTTAGTTTGGTTTTCTATATAAAGCGTGTTTTTTAGTTTTTTTAAACTATTATTTATTTTAATGTTTTAATTGTTCTTATTTAGTAATTTTACAGAGCATTTTTTATTATTGTCTGAATTGTAGAGGTTTTTACATTTAATATTTCAAAAGCAAGAATCAAAGCTTGTTTGCATCTCTTACAAACAACATACATAATACACACACACCCATAAATACATACAAACTGTCGCCTATATAATATTAATGTGATTTTGCGGGCGGTCAGCTCATATTCAATAAAAAAATCGCAGTTCGTATTTTTTTATAATTATTTTATATACTTGTTTTATTTTGCGTTATATTCGTTATTGGATATACGAGTAGTTATATCATGAAACGTTTCCATTTTACAGTAAACAATTTTAATTTGATTTATAAATTAAACAATATATAATTATAAAACAATGGCCTGTTAAATACAATGGTATTTAATGTTTTGTTTACTTTGCTTGATATTTAAAGTTATCCAGATTTATTTGCGCTCGCAATTATTATGCCCGCTTTAAGTCCTATTTCCACTCGTTTTCCCAGGTCTGGGTCAATCAGATACATAAACATTACAGCTCTTTTTTGAACAGGAGGTGTGACAGGGACTAAGCTTTCAACTAAAGCGTTTACCAATCGCTGCCTCTGAGCATCATTTTCAAGGACGTTGTTATAGAAATCAGCGGGCGATTGAAAATCTACAGCATGTCTCTCCAAGACTAACAACGTCTCCTCTGGTCTGGTTTCATCCACATAGGGCATAGGACCGCTGAATGAATTCGGATAGTAGCTTGGAACGTCTTTCATATTGTCCCTCACAGGAGGTTTTCCATCTCGAAGGTATGTCTTTGCGTACTTTGGCAAATTGACTTCAATTTTGTGATGGTTAGTTCCCAAACGATAGTTTTGAGTGTCCCTATAAAATAATCTACGAGCCTTAAACAGGTGGTCAACAGGCCCTGGTATTCCGGGAACAAGGTTTCCAGGGCTAAGAGCGCTTTGTTCTATAGATCTGAAAATGTTATCCGGGTTTCTATTTAAAGTAATACGACCAATCTGCACTCTGTTATAAGTACCATTTTTCCAAAGTCTGGTTACGTCGAATGGATCATAATCTAGTTTCTTTATTTCTTCTAAAGTCAATACATCCATTTCCATTTTCCATGAAGGGAACTCTTTTCGGGCAATCGCATTGTATAAATCTCTCACATAGTAGTCTAAATCCGTTCCCTGTATCGTAGCCGCTTGGGAAGATGTAAGATTATCCAGTCCTTGCTCCGTTCTGAAGTTAAACCTCGCATAATATCTCTCACCATGTTTATTACTAAGTTCATAAGTATGAATAGGAAAAGCATCCATTTTTCTGTACCCATTAGGGCTACCATAGTCGGATCGTGCCCATAAAATAGCATGAAATGTATCTGGCCTTAGAGTGATAAAGTCCCAAAAAGCAGTAGGGTCACCTAAAGCAGTGCGCGGGTTCTTTTTCAGGGCATGGACCAAGGGACTAAAATTGACTGCATCCTTGTAGAGGTAGACAGGTGTCTGAAGACACAATAGGTCCAAGTTTCCTTCTTCAGTGTAAAATTTTATAGCCAGACCCTTTAATTCTCTTGCCAGGTCAGATCCACCTAAACCCTCTGTAGATGTTGAAAATCTAGCAACAAGCGGGGTTTTCTTCCCAATTTTATTGAATAGATCTGCACTAGTATACTTAGTTACATCGTTTGTAACCTCCAGATACCCAAAAGCACCTGTACCTTTTGCGTGCACGACTCTTTCTGGTATCCTTTCAGCATCAAACGACGTATGGAGGTCCAGATGATACTGACTGGTAAATTGGTCAGAGTTTAGTTGGATTGTATCTCTGATCTCAACTGGTTCACCGGAACTTGTGGTCATGAGCCCAATGGGTTTCTGAAATTAAGCTCACTACTGAATACTTATACAACTCGTTTGTTCAACAGCAACTAACGAGTTGTATAAGTTGTATAAGTTATTATTGGCATAACTTAAAAGAGTTATAAGAAAAAACACATCTCTATTTGTTTCTATACTTATAATTAAAAAGCTGCAAGTTCCAAAAAGTCTATAAAAAGAAGAAATTAAAAAAAAATGGTATAAGGTACTTAAAATAAGCATTTAAATGAGAATACAACATTTTTTAAATCGTGTCTGTCTGTTTGTCTGTATATAAGTTTACCCTCGCTTCACTTCAAAGCTACTAGACAGATTGCGATGCAGTTTAACTGTCAGATAGCTTAAGGTTTGACTTAAAAACTGGTGCTCAATCCGATGAGTAGAAGTCCAGCAATCGATAAAAAGCCATTTGACGCCTGAATGAAGTTTGATGATATTAGCACATTTTGTGCTGAAATAGCACAAAGATTAATTTTAACCCACATGACCACGAGGGCAATGCCGCAGGCACAGCTAGTCTACTACAAATAGATAGACACCTTCCATTATATATAATTAATTTAGTTACCTTATGTGCAAGTTTGAAGTCATA
Source organism: Alsophila aescularia (assembly GCA_946251855.1). Taxonomy (NCBI): domain Eukaryota; kingdom Metazoa; phylum Arthropoda; class Insecta; order Lepidoptera; family Geometridae; genus Alsophila; species Alsophila aescularia. The sequence goes on along the minus strand of OX276380.1, from coordinate 7,021,077 downwards.
TAGCTGTCGCAACGCGGGCTCCACCGTAACATTATCATACTTTATGCTACACACAGTATGACCAAACAGACCTAATACTATAATGATACTCAACTCCTTCATAGTTGAAATCACAATACCTAGTGTTCTTAAATTAATCGTGCATGATATATAAATAGCCTTCATCTATTTAACAAAATATAATTGTAGATTATCTTACATGGTTAAGTCAATTAACATGTTTTAAATATTTAATGAGAATCGATTCATCCCAGGTTTAATCATTTTGGTGGTACTGCTAGATGGAATAGAAACACGTGGCTGCTGAAAGAATTTGGGTAATAGTTTGGAACGTCTCGCAAGGCTTGCCGTCACGGACGTATTTGTATGATTGGGCAAATTAAAAAAGGCAAGTGTTCTGCGTACCTCGATGAAACAAACTTCAAGCCTCACACATGATGTCAGCTGATCCGGGAAGTGCAGGAAGTAAGTTCCAAGGACCGAAAGAGTTCTTTTCTACTTCTACAAATGCATACTTCTGCAAAAGGTTGAACTAGTTGACCTCTCTGTATTATAGATTTAGAGCCTATTAAGATGTACCAAAACCACACCGCATCGCAACGACAAAACGTGGTGAAGAGGTTACGTGTGAATAGTCTCGCTACGATTTTTTTACACGACTGCACAAAAAATGAGTGTTTTGTTTTTAGCTTTCATATATATATATGAAAGATATATAACTCTTTATTGCACAAGAAATGAAATTGATGATACAATAATCAAGTTTTAACATAGAACAATATGTGTGTTTGTATGTGTGTGAGTTTCTTTATTCCACCATAACTTTAAAATGCCTGAACAGATTCAGACGTATGGGGTATCTTTAGAATCCTTACATCCTTCCGAGTAACATAGGCTATATATTTTTTTTACTCAAACAAGCTTGTAATGTGGTCATTATTTCGACAACCTTCTTTGGGCAAAGTCGACCTTGCCGCGCTGCTTGAATAGGCGCCAGCGAAGTTGTAGCAATTTCCTTTGAAAATCCATTATTGTCGTGTTTTTTAGTACTATTATTTATTCTGTGGTTTTGTTAACCACCGAACTCGAAAAGAGAGGCGTTGTAGCTCCCAGACGAATGGACCGATTTTGATGGTTTTTTTCTTTTTGAAAGCTGATGTGATCGTGATTGTTGTTGTTGTTGTTGTTTCTGTTTATGTTTCTGTTTCTGTTTCTGTTTCTGTTTCTGTTTCTGTTTCTGTTTCTGTTTCTGTTTCTGTTTCTGTTTCTGTTTCTGTTTCTGTTTCTGTTTCTGTTTCTGTTTCTGTTTCTGTTTCTGTTTCTGTTTCTGTTTCTGTTTCTGTTTCTGTTTCTGTTTCTGTTTCTGTTTCTGTTTCTGTTTCTGTTTCTGTTTCTGTTTCTGTTTCTGTTTCTGTTTCTGTTTCTGTTTCTGTTTCTGTTTCTGTTTCTGTTTCTGTTTCTGTTTCTGTTTCTGTTTCTGTTTCTGTTTCTGTTTCAGTTTCTGTTTTTTGTTTCTGTTTCTGTTTCTGTTTCTGTTACTGTTTCTGTTTCTGTTTCTGTTTCTGTTTCTGTTTCTGTTTCTGTTTCTGTTTCTGTTTTATGTTTCTGTTTCTGTTTCTGTTTCTGTTTCTGTTTCTGTTACTGTTTCTTTTTCTGTTGTTGTGGTCGTTGTTGTTGTCTTTGTCGTTGACGTTGTTGTTTTCGTTGTTGTTGCATTGTTTGAGTAAATTCTTATTATACTAAGCTGGTATTATTTAAATTCCTCGCATTGTTTGAGTAAAGCACTATACAAGCCTTGGTCCGCAATGACTGCCCTGCTGGCCACGCTATGATGGCCTCGAGCTTTGCTTAGTTAAGTTCTCGGCCTTCAAGCTTGGCCATCATTGCAGCCCTTGCTGTCCGCGCTATAAAGGCCTCGAACTTAACTTAGCTACGCTCTCGACCATCATCATCGCTGCCAGCAACGCAGTCATTACAGACCGCGGCAGTAATGTACTATTACAACATTTGATATGGAGGCAGTATGGCACCAAATTAAAATACGAAAAAATATTTTTTTCTTTCGTTTTTTACAATATGGTTATCTAATTTATATACTGTTAGAATAAGCACATTCCAACAGTATATAAATTATTGGCTCTATTGGCTAAAAGCTCTTTTTTGGTTTTTGGTTTTTTTTTTAAAGTTATTGCAGTTGCGTTGTGGTAACTACAAAAGGTCGATGTGGTTGCGTTGTCGCTAGAAGTAGCGAAGTGGTTGCATTGTGGCCATTGCATGCAGACAGGGCACTCAAAATAAGATACTGAACAAGAAAGAAACATTTCTTAAATCGTGTATGTATGTTTGTTTGTTCGCGCAACACGTTAAGCTACTGGACCAATTGCGATGCGGATTTTGCTGTTGGATAGCTTAGGGTGTGGCTTAAAAACGGATGTACCTCACATCATTGGTATCTCAGTCCGAGGAGTAGGAGCAATAGATAAAAAACTATTTGACGTCTGAACGAAGTTTGACGAAATTTGTTATACAGGTTGTAGTTTTGCATCCCCGCCATATTTGCAGAGGTAGGTACTCCACTTACAGAACACGAATCATTAATAAAAGAAGTACAAAAATAAATGAATTAAAAATAAGTAAAAAAAGTTTATAAAAAGCGATATGTGTACGCGATCCTAATTTGAAATCACCCAGTGTGGCAAGAGCCTGCCCCCACACTAATGAAGCCTTATTCGCGTGTATTGCCTCTTTCACGCACACTACGCGCCGGCCGCGGCGTGCGGCGGCACCCCAAGGATGGCGCGCGGGTCATTGGCCCGGTCGTTGCCCGATCAATCAGCTGTTCGATCACTCACAGTCAATCATTTGCCAGCGGCACACGCTCGCCACGATACGCTAGATGGTAAAAAGGAGCAATTTTCTAATGTCGAACTTATGGAGATGGTGCATTTGTTTTGATGGTTCATTTATTATTTTATTGCCCACGCCCACGCGACGTGATGCTGGGTGCCACACAGAGCAATTCCAGGTGTAAACTCAATGTGAACGTGTTAAAAAAATTACACAAAACATTAAGACATCGTGCTCAATTGTGCATTGAAAATGAAGGAGGATATTGAACAGTATCAAGTTAACGTAAATTAATAGTAAATTTACGGTAATGTAAACTTATTCATAATTTTTTCCATTCCTTTCGTACTGTAAATAAGCTGATTCCTATTTTTTACTACGCCTGAAATTCCTAACTAAGCTAATGTCAACTTTGATAATACATTCTCACTTGCAATAAGTTTATTTATACAAACAGATAATTAAAGGTTCGCTATTTATTGTGGCGCGGGCTGCGGCGCGCGGCGCGTCTATAGGAGCGCTCACATACCTACCATACATGTGTGTGTCGTGGGGTTCTACTCCAAAATAAAGTTGGGCCTACTACGATTTATCAATAAAATATTTAATCAAAAAATCCACCTCCAGTTAAATTTAAGAATTAAATAGTGTTGTTAGTTGATTAAGGTATACCTATTACAATCGACTCTGCGAATATGGCGGGGATGGAAAACTACAACCTGTATAGTTTTGGATCTGGAATGATTTAAAGAAACAAAAGTGAGTTATTGTAACAGAAAAATTACCACAATAGCAACGTCGTGAGCACAGCTAGTCTGTAAGTAAAGAATTACTTTGTGTATTTGTTTTCAAAATTGTAAGCTCAGTGGTTTCATGACGTGGGTGGCAAAATTTGCACGCGGGCGAAGCTCCGGGCGCAGCTAGTAAGTTGTGCATATATTATTAGCAGATAGCAAAAATAAAAGGAGTACTTGCGTAATTATGATTGCGAAATATTACCCATTGTAGTTTTAGTAATACTCTGTTCCTCCAATTAATGCAATCAACATTTATCTGAAACGTCAGTCTAAGTTATGAGTTTAACCGAAGTTAAACGCTTTAACAAAGGTCGTAGACCCCAAACAGACGCGCCTTTTATTGGTTTAATAACTTCATTAATACTAAGTTTATTAGGTTATAAATACTGATTACAAACATTTGACATGCCTAGATACCTATTTAGGTACACAGACGGAAATGTATGCTGATTTTAATCGATATATAAAAATGAAAAATTCTCTGAGAAACTCTGAGATTTCTGAACGTATTTGGATGATTTTATCTAATATTGTAAAGCGTAGAAATCCAGTATGGTCCGTTTTTTTGGTGCATCTATTTGAAGTTGATTCTTATGGATAGATTATAATAATATAGGAACTTCTTAATAGTTATATAGGAACTTCTGGTTATCGAGTAGGTCAGAGGAATGAACTGAATTGGATGAGCAGAGTTTAGACACGTTTTGTATAAGAGATGGCAAGAGCAAAAAGGGCTACCGCGCCATGGGAAAAAAGTTGACGATGCTTGCCTGTTTGTCATATGGGGCAGTGCTGGAATATGTCAGGCTGCCCGAGGGCTTCTTGACTGCTACCAATCAATAACAAGTGGGACTGACCTCCAAAGCACTACTATCTAAAGTAGTAATATTAAGTAATAGTAATATTTTAAAGAGGAAAGATTTGATTTTATTTGCCTGTTTGTATGTGCGTTTGTTTCTCAAAAAAAAAAAATTGTTAATGAAAATAAAAACTTCTGAAAATCTTGATAACTGAAATAAAAAACGCCACTTCAGTTAGCCTATTCTATCACCTTTGCATCAGTTACCGTACAAGGGAAAATATTGTACGAGTTTTATTTGTCCTTCAAAGAGTCTACTTTTCATACACTTCACACAAAGGTACTTTAGTTTACGCGCATCTATCATCCTTTCGACATGAACGTTTTAAAACGGATTTGCGTGTATTCTTAACAGATCGGTGTTATACCTCGTTTGCATTAGGTAATTAATGAAATAATCGTAACGTTTATAAATGCTCTTGAAACACAAAACCTAATGAAGGAGTACTTATTTATATATCTGCAGAATCAAAGAAGGTTGTACTAAGAACACCATCGATAAATGCTGAAAAGCAATGAGTGCTAACTAAATTAAATTAAATTAATGACAGCTGTCAAACATCAAAACATCCAGTATTGACAGCTGATGTCAGAAATTACAAGAAATGTAAAAAAAGACTGCAAATTGCAAAAATGACAGGCGAAATGACTGGTGATATATAAATATAAACAATGAGAAATAAGTCTTACTTACCTAAGGGGCAACTTAGCCTTAGACCTTTAGAAAATACGAATAGTTTCGATAAATCCATGTACTATGTAATTTTTGACCTTATCTGTCATTTTTGACATTTGCTGTCAATGCTGGATGTTTTGAACTTTGAAAGCTGTCACCTGTCAATTTGACAACTGTCATCCAAAAAGAAGATACCGATGCGATCTATCACTTCTGTAAAGAAACTATTAGGCTAGGATCAATAGTTTCAGAGTTATAGCCCTTTTCAGTTTGACAGCTATCATCAAAAATGAAGATATCGATGAGATCTATCACTTCTCTAAGGAAACTACTAGTGTTGGATCAATAATTTCAGAGTTATAGCCCTTTTAAGTTTCACTGTCATACAAAACGAAAATATCGATGAGATCTATAACTTCTGTAAAGGAGTACCAGTATAAAAAAAAGTTTTACAAGAAACGAAGTAAATTTTAGTGAAAAAATACTAAGTCTTTTTCCCATAGAGCCCCCAAAGGTAGGTAATAGTTTATAGTAGCCGTGATGGGGAAAAAGGTTTATTGTTTTTACCGAAATCCCCACTGTTGGGGATGGTCTGGGGGGGATTTCGGGAATAACCCTCTGTGGTATACAGCTTACATTTCAAAGACAAAGACTTTCAAACGAGAGGCTAAAACCTGAAACATGAAAGCTGTTGTCGTGTTTAGTTCATAAATTATGGTCGCCCTTTTAGAACAAGACACAGGTAGACAGTAGTTAGTCTCTGTCGGACCGTGTTTCTTGTACCAGTGATCCTTCCGGTTTCATTAGTATATAACTTCCTTGTCTGTGACTACGTACGTATCATAGATTCTACAATTTAGGTAGTGAGGTATTACAATTTTCAGCTTTATAGAAAGTAAGCGTTCCTATTTTAGTGCAGCTACATCACATGGAAGTGGAGCCAATTCCAAACAGAATTATTTACTTTCAAAAGGGACAATAATCAAATCGAAATATATAATCGTTTTGTTCTAGATAAGATTTTGACTGTGACATAAGACCATGATGACTAATTTATCAAAAAGTTATTGTAAACGTCAGTCAAGTTAAACTCAATTAAATTCTCGAAGGGTCACACTGACTTCATTATTGGTCGCCGCCATCTATTACAATCTTTCTATTAAAGTTTTCTTGTTATTTTTGAGCTGTCAGAAAATCCCCCATTATGATCACCTATGTTTGGTATTCGGTTTGGCGAAAAACGAAAGGCACAGGGAGACAATAGTTAGTCTCTGTCGGACCGTGTTTCTTGTACCAGTGATCCTTCCGGTTTCATTAGTATATAACTTCCTTGTCTGTGACTACGTACGTATCATAGATTCTAGAATTTAGGTAGTGACGTATTACAATTTTCAGCTTTATAGAAAGTAAGCGTTCCTATTTTAGTGCAGCTACATCACATGGAAGTGGAGCCAATTCCAAACAGATTTTTTATTTTATTTACTTTCAAAAGGGGCAATAATCAAATCGAAATAAATAATCGTTTTGTTCTAGATAAGATTTTGACTGTGACATAAGACCATGATGACTAATTTATCAAAAAGTTATTGTAAACGTCAGTCACGTTAAACTCAATTAAATTCTCGAAGGGTCACATTGACTTCATTATTTGTCGCCGCCATCTATTACAATCATTCTATTAAAGTTTTCTTGTTATTTTTGAGCTGTCAGAAAATCCCCCATTATGATCACCTATGTTTGGTATTCGGTTTGGCGAAAAACGAAAGGCACAGGGAGACAATAGTTAGTCTCTGTCGGACCGTGTTTCTTGTACCAGTTATCCTTCCGGTTTCATTAGTATATAAATTCCTTGTCTCACTTTTTCACTTTTTTCTTGTGTTTTTTTCATGTCTATGGGCGAAATTAACGTTCTGAAATGTTTTCGATCACCATTCGTTTTGTATACAAAAAAAAATTGTCAGTTAAAAATAAAATACGCCACTTTGGCATAAGGTCCGGTTGGGAAAGGATCTTTAGTGGCAAAAATTGCAATATTGTTCATAATAATAACAAGATGTTCAAAATGTTCATACCTTGTTGAGGCTTGTTAAAAATTTACATTTCCTAACTGCCCAAGATGCCCTCATGCCAGTCCGAACGAAACTTACGTCGGATTCTTCGTTTCAACTTTGTCCCAATTTTTTTCCATCATATTACTTCGTTAGTGTATTTTCTAAACATGTATCTTGAAGAACGTTATTATAAGTGACACTGAAATACGTGAGCGGTATCAAAACTAAGGACATTTTCTTCGTAACTGTACGAGTATTTCTAGTTGTGATAAAGTAAGGAAGAAATGGCGGAAGAAATGTAAAAAAAACCGCAAACAGAACATAACTACATTAGTTTTCGCCAGTTTTCGCACAATCATTCTTTTTAGTTTGTGAATCGTTCATCCATATGACAGTGAGTTTGAGAAACTTTTTTGATATGTACCATAAAAGGAAATAAGAACTCAACTTTTGTGCTTACAAGCTTACAATAAATACTTGTGAAGAATGTATGTATGTCATACATTGACGTAGGAAATGACTATATATGATGTCATAGGATCGAAAAGTTGCAAAAGTGTGACACTAGGAATGTACGAATACGTGTAAACAACTATTCTTAAACACTCGTGTATAGCCGACTCGTATGATCTACTCACACGCGTCACCCGCACACAGTGCACTTCACCGTACTTCTGCTTACTTTTTCTATTCCGTGGCGCCATTAGATGTCTACACGTTTGCACATCAATAAGTTGGTTAGCATCCTGTAGTCTGTGGTTGTCGCTAAAAGAAGTACCACATACAGAACGAAGGCTATAATATAACCTGATCTTCATCGTCCTAATGTTGTCCTGGAGAGATCTGTCTCTATGAAGCTACGCTATGAAGCAACCAACAGTAGGTACTTGCCTACTCTGATGCTCTGATGTTTGTGTGCTATGTAAGGTGTATAGACCACACTCACGCTCGCAAAATTTCTATGCTGGCTGCGAATAATTTATTCGTAGTATGCTGGGGTTAAGCGGACTATAACTTTGCTAAAACTGCATTTAATGCTATGGGTATTCACGCATGTCAGCAAGAAAGTTCTATTTACATAAATGATATATATCTCTAACACAAAAGTGGTCTTACCGAAAACGTTCACGAAAGCTGGAAGTCTCTTTCTTTCGCGTACAACTTTATTTTTTGTCTTACGAAATATTTGCTGTCATCTGAGATTGGCACTCTAAATAATAAAAAGACAACAATAGCTTCAGCTCGTAGAGAGAGTATCAAGAATCTCTCTACGCTTCAGTTCAACTTCCTTGTCTTTTTTTGTTTTTAATTAGTTTTCAAGGTCAAATAATCGACCGCCCGCAAGGTCAAAGAGATCGTTCCAGTTTTACTAGTAGTATATAAAACTTACTTGCAAGTCTGGCTCTATTGCCAAGTAAACAAGCACAACAAAACAACAGTAAGTAAGTTGTTAGTAGTTAAGTGTTTATTTCTCTATGGTCTCCGACCCGTGCAAAGATTTTGAATTACGCTTAAGTGGAAATCGAAGTAGCCCGGAGTAGAACACAAGCCAAATAATGTTTTTATAGCAGAAGGTGCAAGGAAATCGCAAAGCAGCGACATAAGTCAAAGCTGCACATTAAAGTCAATAAATACATCCGTGACGAAAACGGCCAGCTACTAACATCTAATGTCTAATAAACCAAAGATGGTGGCAATACTATGCAGAGTGTCTTAACAAGGAATCCCAAGCCACAACCTATTCTAAAACCTACTGCTGGATCAGTCCAGTCAGGTGAGATCGTGGTCAAACGATTGCCTAGTCCGTAATAAAAAAAAAAAAAAAAAACTTCTTTTTTTTTTGAAGGTTGCAGAGGTGAAAATCGCAGTCTCGAAGATGAAAAACCATAAAGCTGTAGGTCCCGATGAAATACCCTCTGATATCTGAAAACGAATAGGACCTATGGAACTTGAGTAGCTCACAAGACTATTCAATAATGTCCTTAACTCCAATATGATCCCAGAATCATGACGTGAAACCTACATAGTGCCCTTTTATAAGAACAAAGGTGACGTCGGCGCTTGCGGGAACCATAGGGGTATAAAACTCACTTCTCATTCCCTCAAAATATGGGAAAGAATTTTAAACCACCGCTTCTTGAACCATGTTGTCATCTCTGAAAATCAGTACGGTTTCACGCCATCTAAATCCACTATTGATGCTATCCAAACAGTCCGAATCATCATGTAAAAGCATAGGGCCAACAGTGAGGATTTACACCTTATTTTCCTATGAAAATAAGGTGTAACTCAAAGGTCTTTACGTTAACCTCCTCCTCTCAAGGTCAACCTTGAGAAGGTTTTTGACGAAAACCACGAAACGAAGATATGAAAGCACAGGATCTACCGGAATATTACATAGCTCTAGTCCAGCAGGCTGATTCCATAAGGAGTGAGGTTGAGTGATTGCCACCGAGCACCCATTGCGGGTGCGCTTGAAGGTCTTGAAGGTTTTGGAATGCATTAAACAGTTAACGCGGACCCGTCAAGCACCCGCAATCAACACTAATACCGTGAAACCGGTAACTATGCGGTAGAATTAAGCTAAACCTAGCCTACAAATACTTCTAGCAGAAAAAGGACTTTCAAATTTTGCCGGGTTTTATGTTCTAGTGATTATCTGTGGGTGGCGTGCCAGCCAACCAATGGCGGCAATCGCCCTCCAACAATCATCGTCTGAATTTATTTTCTGTTTTTTCAATCTCGCTTTTAATCTATCTAAAATTTTGTTCCCGTGTAGATATTAAGTATAATAAAATAAAAAGTTAATTAGCATCGTAAGTTTTGTAGTGATCTAATAATAAGGTTATTGGCCTATTATTGGCCTATGTACGTCTCTGAAAGAAAATGTAAACATTGATATTATTTCTTAGTAATTTATACACCGAAAAAGTGGAGCTCGATTTTTACTATACCTAGGCTTGTACTATTATTTATTCTGTGACCTAAGTAACATTGCAGTTAAAATTACTAAATTTTTAATGTAAACTGTAAACGACATGGATTTTTTTGTCACAGGTGCCTCTATTTCGAGCACCACAGATTTTCAGAGTTGCAAACTTGGGTACCATAAACACCCACAGTGGTGCTAGCAACATAACCCCCCCCCCCCCTTTGCTTCCAAGCTCGAACCCCCCCCTACCTACCTACCCTATACTACTATCTGAAACAGGATTTATATCCAGATCCAGAGAGACCCACTTCTAAAGGTATCCCAGTTCAAATATCTCGGAGCGATGCTGACAGCTGATTGTAACATTGAAACCGACGTCACACACAGAGTCAACGTTGCCTGGCAAAGATGAAAGCTCTCTCAGGCGTCCTCTGCGACACAAGACTGCCGATTAAAGTTAAGGGCAAAATGTACAAAACAGCTGTAAGACCAGGTACCTAATTTTCTAATTTTAAGACTCCAATTCCACGCCAATTCCACGCCGCCTGCGTGGAATTTGTTCGTGATTCCACGCAGGCAACGTGGAACCGACGTGGAATTCGCGTGGAATTGGAGTGAGTGGTCATACAGAATCCAGGCCCTGCAATGATGTACGGTGCCGAATAGTGCAGGGCTATAAAAAAGGCGCATGAACAAAAAACAAAAAATGCATGTGGCCGAGATGAAGATGAAATGGGCAGTTGGTGTAACAAGATTTGATAAAGTGCGAAATGAAAACATCAGAGGTAGTTACAAAGTTGCGACCATCACAGACAAGCTAACAGAAAACAGGCTTCGTCGTTCAGGCCGTCAGAAAACGGCCACGTGATGAGACGTCCTGAAGATCAAATAATGGGATGAGGCAAAGAAAAAGACCTTAAGTGGAAATACGCGCTTAACTTCATTAGAGCGGAGCCGAGGACCGAGCCCGGTATCGTTAGATTCTAGCTCGTACCAGTATTTCACTCGGCTACCATCGCATACGGCTGATGATGATAATAATTTAAATTTGGATCCATAAGTATTTTTTCGATTTATAGGAACTTCAGAACACTTGTATTTATGTTCTGTGGAAGAAACAACAACAGCAAGATAAGATGAACTTTGATTTCATTCCCTAAATATTCACGCCGTTTCTTATAAGCGACTAGATGGTGTGACTAAAGAACATGAGAGAAAAGAACACAAAAAGATTTTATACAATCCAAAGGGACAGCCTTGCGAAAATGTTCGTCTTGCGCAATGTCCAACTTTCAGCAAAATCAGAACTTGAAAAATACTTCAGTGGAAAAATTCCACCGTGATTGAAAGTAAATCATGGCGCAGCCTTGACAAAGAACTTTCGCTCGGTCTTTACGACATTGTAAGGGGCTCGGTACACTATGAAAAGAAAATAATAACAAGTTGAGAGATTTTCTCTCCCATACTGCCGTAGATAAGCATGTAAGGTACATTATATGCTACATAAACAAGAAACAACAAACTCTGTTTCCAAACAGAGTTTGTTGTTTGTTCAAAACATTGTTAAACAAATCACATAATCATTATACATCATTCTTTTTTGGTATCTTTCAGTCTAATATGAATCTAAACTTCTATGCTTATAATAAAGTAGTGAATAACATAAAGTCTGTAAATAAAGATGATACTTAACTTTTTTAAATGGTTCAGGTGATTTACAGTAAACATTTTTTTAAATAGTGTCTGTATGTTCGATTTAGTAAACATTAGAAAGTTATAGGGATATAAAAATAACAACTGTTACTCCTATGGTCTATGGTGTAATTATATTTTTTTGCTTACTATCGACCCTAAGCGGCTGCGCGCGGGTTTCTCTAAATATTTATTTGTACAAAACTACGCTACAGTGACAACACCCGTGGCCCGCCTGCATTTACGTATATACTATTATATCACGGAATAAACTAATAGTAGTTATACAAAGAATGGCTTATGCAGATTTCATTGAAATCTGCCCATCAAAAATCGTCATAACTACTCGTCAATAATGAATGGTGTAAAACGTGTACCTAAAAGGAAAACTCGATCTTCATGAAATCAAAAAGATTACTGTGATATTTTAATTTGATAAGAAATAATACAGTTTCGCACCAAAATCTCTAGAAAGTTGAGTAAATAAGTAAAATTAATATAAAAATACTAAAAACCCGACTGCGTACAAAATTATTGAAAATGAGCTGGTCTCGCGCGCCTGCATAAATAATCATACTAATATCGTAAAGGTGAAATTTTGTGTGTATGTAAGAGGTTGTGCGTGGGTGTGTGTGTGTGTGTGTGTGTGTGTGTGTGTGTGCGAGGGTGAGTGTGTTTGTGTGTGTGTATGCGTTAGTGTGTGTTTGTGTATGTTTGTTACTTCTTCACGCTTAAATAGCTGAACGAATTTGGATTAAATTTGGTATGGCAGTAGCTTATACCCTGGATTAACACACTTTTTATCCCGGAAAAATGCATAGTTCCTTAGGGTCGCGGGCGAAGCCGTGGGGTGAAGCTAGTATTTATATAAATTTAATGTTTCTCTTTTACTCACTTTTTTTTTATAGTTGCAATTGCAACATTAGAATAAAGTATTTACATTAACTTTAATAATCTAAAATCGAAAATTTTCTATGAAGCTTAAAGGTCAATTGCCACTGTTTAGTTATAAGAATTATATATTTTTGAAATAGTCTTTTAAAGACCCTTCATTTTGATATTATACTCGATAGGTTTAGGTTATTTTTTGTTCCTACGGAACAAAAAATTTAAATGACATTTAAATTTTTTGTCACAGCTACCATATTGTTGTACCGTCGGAAAAACAATATGGCAGCTGTAAGCCGCCATATTAGTTTTCTTGTCATATCATATATCTTATAGCACTCTCGTGATCAAGACAAATCCATTTATACCTCATTTATCAAAATCCATCAAGCCGTTTAGGCTGTAGGACGCGCTTAAGATACGTACAAACAAACAAACATATATGTTTGTCTGTTTGTTGTTTTCATGTAGCACTTATGGCAGCGTACGCAAGCACAAACTACCGAGACGGCCGTATTTTTTCCACTTTGTACAATTGTACAAATACATATGAGTTATACTTTTAAAACTTCCTCTTGAATAAACCTACGCCTTGCTGAAAACCGTAACAAAATCGGTTAAATATTTTCTGAGATATTTGTGGACAGACGCATTCGTAGACTATCTTCTATAATAGGCGAACCCAAAAAACACTCATATTTCCTACTCGCAGCAAAAATTTTTCATACAACAAAAAACCCGAATTAATAGCACACCAGGGGCAAGTGTATACAGGCCCTTCGACTTTACGATGCTATAAAGGGACCGGATTGATGGCACAAACAAACAAACGGAGCCTTTCCATTGGTACACATTTTACTATTGCTATTTTTAGGTATCTTTGATGTTTCGGTGCGTGCTCATTTACCGTTATAGAATAAACAGTAGGAAAGCTAGGTATACGACATTGATTTCTTTGATCGGGCTTACAATTAAAATATAATAATTGTAGGATTCCGTAGACAACCAATAATAATACGTAATACTTTCCGTAATACTTTTGACATTTACTGTCCGTCCGCCCAAGTGTGTCACAGCCATAAAATAAAAAATGACAAAGCTATTCAGGTACTATAAAAATAATAATATGTTAAATAATATGTTGTAGGTTCCCTACAAGGTTGAAATTTAGCACATATATAAATATATGGACACCACCAATTTATTCTATGCTGTCACATAGGTAGATAAAAGACAGGAAATGTAGATAAAAAAGTAATCTAAAAACCACGTTTTTTTTAATGCATTGTCCTCTAGTTGTAAGCTACCATGAAAGTTTCAGCCGGATAGCTAATCGGGAACTGTTTGAAACTTGAGGTGCAAGATTCCACTTGGAACGACAGACGGACAAACAAGAAAGTGACTTAATAAAAACGTGGTAATAAAAGTAGGGTCCCGTTGTATAGGATCTTTTTTTTGTCTAGTTACAATCAGTGCCTTCACTTTATGTAGTTTTTTTATGGAAATGAGTAATTTATTAGCTGTGTTCTCCCCGGAGAACATCTATTCATTTTGCAATGTTCCCTTTTCAAGGGGCAGACGTTTTTTCTCTTTAATCTAGGAGTGTAGGATTCTGCTTGCAGTTAGAATGGCAGTGTCATCAGCTTAGGTGGCAACAGAAACATCTTTAGTTATAGGCAGATCAGCAAAAATAGTGTTCAGCACAGGTCTGATAACAGAACCCTAGGGTACGCCCACAGTTATTGGGCAGAATTTTGAGGTTTCCTCGCTATTCTTGATTTGTAAGATACGGTCGCTGAGGTATGACTCAAGAAGGGTGTAAATGTATGTGGAACAAAATTTCTTGATTTTGTAGAGCAAACCTTTGTGCCAGACCCTGTCAAAAGCTTGTTGGGTATCTAGGAAGGCAGATAAACAGTATTCCATGCTTTCCAGAGCATTTCTGATAGTGTCATAAACCCGATGGATTTGCTCTGTGCCATGTCTTTGACGAAACCCAAACTGATGTTCTGCAATTACTTTTCCATTAGCTAGCGCTGGTGCCATTTTTTTCAGGAGTACTCTTTCAAAGAGTTTAGATAGTATAGGCAGTAGGCTGATTGGCTGATTGGTGAATGAAGTGACAAAGCAAATGAATTGGTGATTTGCCCTCCTTGTGGGTCATTTTTATTTGCGAGACATTCCACTAGTATACTATTGAATAATGTAGTCCGAAATATGACTCCTATTTTTGGAAGTTCTTGTAGCAGTTCTTTGGTAACTAAGTCAAATCCTGGGGCCTTTTTTCCCAAGTCGTCTAATTTTTATTATTATTTCATTAGGTATCATGGGTTTTATTGGGAGGTCTAATTGATCATTTTGGTCAACTATAATATTGATGTTAGTTATAGTTCTATCAGGATCAGCTTCATTAGGTGTAAATACTTTTTGCAGGAGTTCTGCAAAGGCTTCAATCTTTTCGTGCGTTGATTTGGCCCGTTGATTATTAGGTAATTTGAGGGGTTGGTTGACCTTTTGTCGTTTCTTATCATAAAGTATTTAATTTGAGGGGTTGGTTGACCTTTTGTCGTTTCTTATCATAAAGTATTTAATTTGAGGGGTTGGTTGACCTTTTGTCGCTTCTTATCATAAAGTATTTTAATTTTCCTAAGTGTAGTTTATAGTCTTGGTAGCAGTTAACAACTTGAGCTTGGTTTTAGTTTCTTCTTCTTCAATCTGTTTAATCATATATTATCCGCACTCTGCGGATACGTCGCATTTCTTTTATTTTCTCACGTTTTATCCAGGGAAGGTAAATTCTTCTGTCTTGCACTTACATCCCGAAGTGGAGTAGATCTCCAGAAGGCGTCCTGGATCGTATTCATCAGTGTCATGGTGACATTATCAGCTATGTCCTCTGATGTTTTGAGAGCAATTTTAAGTTCCTTAGATTGTTCAATGATATCACGAAATGAGTCGCAATCTGTGCGGTTATGTGTGTACTAATGTATTGGTTTTGTGTCTTTTAAGATAGTACTAGTACGAGTACTCATTTTCAATATCACTGGAACGTAGTTTGAAGGCCCATCCAGGAATGTTTCTGTACTGTAGTGATATCTAGACAAGACTTAATTATGTAGAAGTCTATAATGTCTGGTTATTTATCAGTGTCGTTAAGCCATGTCAAACTCCAGCACTACCTCATACGACAAACAAACAAGTAAAGGTAGGTCAATGGGTAAGTTCTGTAGATGACAGAGAAGCCAGGCCATGATCAACCACACTGCGTCTTAGTTCTCTTCCTCGGGTGGAAGCTGGAGCCTCAATGGATGTTATAGGCATCCGGTTTCTTTGACAATATTTTTCTATTTCGTTCAGTTTATCAAATATTCGGCTCTAAAATTACCTTTGCTTGAGTAACATGTTCTCCCCTGTCCGAGCCGTGACGTCACACAAGTACGACCTGACGTCGCCGACAGAGTGGGCGGCTGCGGATAATATTAACACCTACATACATATTATTAATAATTATTATTTTCATACGCAGTGTAGCCAAGTAGGTTTCAGGGCGTGGGCAGCGTATGGGCTGTTGCTTCTGACAATTTGCCAAATAAGATGGGTTTTGATAATTTTAACATAAGCAAGACTTGTTCAAAAACAAAAAACTGACTACGTTCGGGTAAAAAATAGCCTATGACACTCTTGCGATGAAGACGAATCGATTGATACCTTGCTTGTCAAAATCGAACCAAGTTTTTAGTATGAACACATAACCCTTCCTTTGCTTCGCCGAAGTCGGGTAAAAATGACACTCTGTCCTCGCTTGTTAAAATCTGACCAATAGGTGCGACGCTATGGTGGAACATCCACATCCCCACATACATATATACATTACATACATAAATAGACTGTTAAACATACCGGATACTTCCCTTGCTTCGCCGTAGTTAGGTACAAAAGGAAACATATTTCTTTTTAGCGGAGTGATTCGGGACTGGTCCTTAGATCCAGTCCCATTCTATCGTTTTTTATCCCTCTCCAAATGCAAATTCGATTGTGGCAAGCCCTTTGATCTACTAATGAACAAAAACCCAAGACATCTGAAAAAATATGCATTAATTTACATCCGCAACGCAAAAGAAAATCAGAGGGGCTTTCGTTCCGTCGTGAAAGCGATGGGCAAAACCTTACTAAACATGTTTTGCCTCTGACCTGTTTCTAAACAATCTGGACCACAATAAAACTAAACAGTAATAAACATGGAAATATAATAAAGTCCAGTTCCACATTCTACTATCCGATGAATAGGTGCTAAACAAATTAGCTGTATACTAAAAATGCTAATGGCAGATAGCTTTCATTACATGTGCATAATCATTATCATCATCAAAAGATCGGAAGACGTCCCCTGCTGGACAAGCCCTTCTACACGCTACAACGCTACAACGATCGGTTGCTCCCTTTTAAACCAACTTCAAAAAAAAGTAGGTTCTCAAGTTGATTTGTATGTATGTAATATTGTTGAAAATGCGCAATATTTATATATTATGTTAGTCTATATGAGTGTCTATACATACACCAAATTTCGCGATTGTGTGTATGTATGTTTGTTTACGTAATTCCCGGAAACTATGAGTCCGATTGTAATAATTCTCTTTGTAATGGCTTGAGTATCTTTCAACTTAGGGAATAGTTTAAGTTTCATCAAAAACGGTTGAGTAGTTTAAAAGATATGGACTTTTTAATGTTTCCAGTATGGCTTTTTTCTTAGCGAACGGAATAAGTACTTCATTTGCTTAATTTTTAATTCTCTTTTTTCTCGCAACTAAAAAGTAAGAAATAAAAACAAATTAAAAAAAACAAGTATAATAACTTAAAAGAAAGAAAATACCAATTTTATTGAGGTCTGTGCCAGTGAAGTTCCTGATACTTACTTTAGTCAGTTTCCCGTAGCACAGACCTCAAATAAATTTCAATTATACTTCGATGAAAGAAAGTTTTTTTTATACGCTTTATATTAGCTTCACTTGTATGTTTGTATGTTTGTAACCGACTCCTTTGGACGCTATTTTGACCCACTTTAAACGGTCAGATTTCATTCAAATTTTGCACATCTGTCAAAGACCGATGACAATGCAATAATTCGAAAAAATAATAGTTTAATAAACTAAAAAACACGCTTTATATAGAAAACCAAACTAAAAAATAGAAAATAAATTTTAATAGTGTAAATAAGAAAAAAAAAAAACATTTAAAACAAAGCGTGGGGTGCTTTTCATATCTGTCAATGAAATATTTATAACTATTGACCCATGCACCCCACGATTTTTTTGAAATAAAACAATTTTTTCTTATTTACACCATTAAAAAATATTTTCAATTTTTTAGTTTGGTTTTCTATATAAAGCGTGTTTTTTAGTTTTTTTAAACTATTATTTATTAAAGTTTTATACGATATAAAATGTTTTTTGTTTTTTTTTTCATTTTGATGCTTCCAGCAGCGCATCAGCAGGTTTGCTGCCCGCCTTCCAGCCCGTGTTCGCCACTCGAGAACATTTCTACCCCAACAGATAACGTCTACACGGCCTGTCCATTGCCACTTCAACTAGCTAATTCTGATGTCACCAGCATAAGTTCTTCCGTGAGCGCATTTCGGATCATCCCCACAACTTGTTGCTAAGTCAGAAAATTATAATAATTGAACCTACTACCATATGTTACTTCCTCTACCACTATGTAACTTTAAAACGATAAAGACTACTGTGAGTCACCTACCTGCAGTTGTGAAACAAGGAGCTGTAATAAATCCGTCAATTAATTATACCGTTCCCCATTAATTTTATTACCTACGACCTCAAACAATCAATACCCATGGCTGGATGTCTCGCGAATCTATTTTGGGATGGCACACCAACATGCGGAAAGAAACTCTATACATTACTTGTTAGGATGCAGTTTTCTGTGGCAGGTGAGTGTTGTATTGACCTGGCTAAATGGGAAGTGAAATAGGTCATACGAGGTCGCCGTCTCACTCCAACACATTTTAATTATTTTTGTAAACTGTGCAAAGATTTCGATTGCATTTGTGGATTTTTTGTGTCATGCTCCGCAGCAGCGCCACCATAATTTATAGGGATCAGTCATAGCGGAAAGTAATGTACGTTGAACGTACATCATGTACGTAAGTCGATAATTGCGTTACGTATAACAGAAAACGAAATAATAAACATTTGTGGATTTTTTGTGTCATGCTCCGCAGCAGCGCCACCATAATTTATAGGGATCAGTCATAGCGGAAAGTAATGTACGTTGAACGTACATCATGTACGTAAGTCGATAATTGCTTTACGTATAACAGAAAACGAAATAATAAACATTTGTGGATTGTTTGTGTCATGCTCCGCAGCAGCGCCACCATAATTTGTAGGGATCAGTCATAGCGGAAAGTAATGTACGTTGAACATACATCATGTACGTAAGTCGATAACTGCTTTACGTATAACAGAAAACGAAATAATAAACATTTGTGGATTTTTCGTGTCATGCTCCGCAGCAGCGCCACCATAATTTATAGGGATCAGTCATAGCGGAAAGTAATGTACGTTGAACGTACATCATGTACGTAAGTCGATAATTGCTTTACGTATAACAGAAAACGAAATAATAAACATTTTATTGTAGCGCTGCTGGGAAGTATACTCCCCAGCAGCGCCACTTAGAATTCGTGCTTAGCAAAATTATTAGAAACTAATTAGTAATGAAAACTAATGTACGTGCGTTTCTTATGGTTTACGTGCTGAAAATATCATGATCTAGTAGTATTTAATGCAGCTATTTACATTGGGAAAAATTCAGGTAGCAAAATATTTTCTGTCAGAATTTGAGTAGCCATAGATATAAATCAAACAAGATACCAAAAAAGGCACCGTGAATTGCTTCCAAATTATTATCGAGATCCTTCAATCCTCCCGCCACACGCCAATAACGTTTGCCGCGATGTTATCAGTAATTGTTTTTTTTTATTTTTTATTTACTGAATATTCATACAATGTGGCAATGCGGCTATGTTAATTTTCTTGACACTTTTTCTTGACATATATTCTATAACACTTTCTTAATCATGACGAATCCAATGATACCTCATGTGTCAAAATCCAACAAGCCGTTTAGGCTAGTAGTAACACGCGCCTAAGAAACGTACAAACAAAACAAACATACAAGTACACCACCAGTTGTTAAGTTAAAACCTAAGCTATTCAACAGTGAACACGCATCGCAATCGGTCCAGCAGTTTATTAAAAAGTAAGTACCACATTTTTTTTTAAATTATATTTCTTGTCTCCTACTCATCGGATTGAGATACCAATTACACCAGTTTTTATGTCAAATCCTTAGCTATCCAACAATGAAAATTACATGGCAATCGGTCTAGTGCATGGTTTTAACGTGATGCGCGAACAGACAGACATAAAGTGTGGTACTAAGTATTGAAGACCAGTGTAATAATGCTGGGCACTACACTTACTTGAAAAAATATACAGGTCCAGGTCTTCTTTTTTTACCCGACTGAGCGGAAGGTATTGTTTTTATGAGCCTATGTATATATGTCTGTTCCTTAGTAGCACGATATAGACCAAACGCGTGGACCGATTTTGATGATTCTTACGTCAGTCGATTTATTTAAATCTTGCGAGTGCTACTAAAGACATGACAGTCATAAAAAATCAATATGGAGTCAACCAGACGCCATGTAGTGAAAAAGAAATGAAAACAAATCTGCGAATCAGTGGGTATCAAATACCTATATTTGAACAAGCATAATTAAAAAAAAATTTAATGAATGTCAATTTTTCTATTTTTTTATTGCTTTGTGCTCGGTTTGTGAGCTACCCTGAAAGTTTCAGCCGGATGGCTAATCGAGAAATGATCGAAATTAGAATTGCAAGATTCCAGGACAGGCAAAATACATAGATACATACAAGAACGAAGCGTTACCTTCTTCATTTATTATAAGAACTGCAAAGGAGTGGAATGCCCTGCCCTCGTCAGTGTTTCCGGTAAATTATAACCCCGGTGTGTTCAAGTCAAGAGTGAATTGGTATTTACTAGGCAAACGTGCTACACCTTCGACCACATCATCGCTTTCCATCAGGTGAGATCGTGGTCAAACGATTGCCTAGTCCATAATAAAAAAAAAGAAAAAAAGAAAAAAAAAGTGAAGTTATATAAAAGCTTTTTAAATTATCTTTAAGTTTCTGTTATCATTTTTCATTTCGAGTTAGGATCTATAACGATTTAAAGTTGGTTAGCAACTACATATTCTCACCTTGGCTCTTTTTAGTTTTGCTCGAAGTCGGGTATTTATCACTTTTGATTATGTCTTGTCGAAGACTGTTTAAAGAACAGGACTAAAATGTTTTCAAGAATGTTTAAGCAGATGAATCTAAAACATCCGTAAGGGATTTCCGGAACAAAATCCACTGATTCTTCAGGGAAACTCCGCATCGAAAGTTAGAGAGGACTTATTCCAGCCCAGTACATTATTCATGACTACGCCTAGTTCCCCAAATTAAACTAGGAGCGAGGCGGTGGCGGCTTTCGCACTGTATTAGAGTATGTGAGGGTGTTATGTAGATGCTTTAGTAACGTTAGACACAAGAAAATACAGTTAGGTATGTACAAGTTGGACTCGCGAACTGAGGATTCCTAGAAACTTAGCTTTGACGTTGAATGATTATTGTCCCCATATAATGATTATGTAAACTGACCGCGACCTGTGTCAATACAGGTCGCGGTCAGTTTACCAACTGCATTATTTTTTTATGTATCTTCATCTATAAAGTTATAGAATTTTTCCCTTTACTTATAATACATTGTATAATATTATAATAATAAGTACGCCATTGGTTTTGATTGCCTTGCGAGTGTCAAAATATACGGCCATTCACGCCGTATATTTTAATTGCGTTGACCAAGAAGTTTACTTTATTTCATAGCTCCAAGGGATTGCAGACCTGAGAGTATTTGATATTAATTTCAACTAGATTCCTCCACGCGTTCCTGAGAAAAAGGGTCTTATCAGACAGACAGACAGACGGACAATATTCCTTTTTTTCCTTTTTGTTTTAAACGTAGGACGTTTTTCTGCTTGTCAAGCACCTTTACAAAAACCCGATTCCGAACAAACTTAAAATGAGGTAAAAATTTGAGTTACAATGGTTGCTAATCAACTTTAAATCGATATAGATCATAAATGGTCATTTGAAATGAAAAATGATAATATAAACCTAGAGATGATTTTTAAATATCTATTCCAGTTTAACATAGTTCGTCATTTTTTTTTCTTTTTCACAATATGTCGTCTGGTTGTCGACATATTTAATTTAGATTACTGTCATGTCTTAAGATTTACTCGCAAGATTAAGACAAATCGACTGACGTATGAATCATCAAAATCGGACCACTCGTTTGGTGGTATAGTGCCACAAAAGAACAGACCCTCCCCTCCGCTCAGTCGACTAAAAAAGGGCATGACCTATGCTAATGGCAGACAGTTCTAAAAGAAAAGCCAAAAAGATCGGCCCGAGTGTAGTGCTTTGAGAGATGCCTGTGTCCAGCAGTGGACTGACACGGGCTGATGATGATGAACCTGTGTGTACAAGGATCCTATGTTCCAGATCCTAAAATTACACTAAATATCATTCAGCCGGTTCAGCGCTGAGTAGTGACGAACATACTTATACACAAACTTTCAGAGATGTAGAAGATACCCTACACAAAGTATCTGGAATACAAATACAAGATACTATTAAAATACGTATTTCAGATACCAAATACAAGATACCTTATGGAATGGTATCTGAAATCCTAGATACAAGACACGTAACTTCGAAATACTTTTCAAAGATAAAATTATTTTTGAAAGAAATCACTGTTTTATGGAGTTGTTTATTATGTGAATTATGAAACATTAGTCTGGGGCCAATTTGATAGATGGCGTCTCTCGCAGGTTTCATCAGATGTCAATAGATGGTTCTTTGCATTAACATAGGCAATTCATCAAAAAATAATTTAATAGAAGTATTTTAGCAAACATAGTATTTACGAAATACAAGATACCAAATGAATGGTATCTGAATACAATATACAAAATGCATTTAAAAATAAAGTATTTTAGATATAAGATGGGAGTACGTATTTTGGATCTTGTATCTGTATTTCAGAAACTTGAAACTTAGATAAATCACATCTCTGCAAACTTTCGCATTTGTAATATTTGTAGGATGGGTCCAGTTCTATTTATAAGTCATTTATGTCATAAGTATTTATTAATACCGCACGTACACGTGGAACACTTGGTCATGTCAAACATTTCAATTTAAATAATTTACAAGTATTGGGACTTCACGGTTTAGGTGTACGCAATGACCGCGGCACCAGACTCATACATTTTGCTTTCAGTCAAAACTTGTACATAAGCAACAGCTTCTATCCCAAAAAAACAGAAAGGAGATGGACGTGGATATATCCAGACGGCTGAGCTAAAAATGAAATAGACTATATATCCTAACATTAGACCAAACCATAATAAAAAACTTTCAAGCCCTAAACAAATTTGGATTCAGTTCGGACCATAGGCCATTACGTGCCAAAGTAACATTCGACATTAAACTTCACCGTCAAAAAGTATTTAATCAAAGAATAAAGAGGCTAGATAAAGACACACTGCTATACAACGATCAACAGTTCAATATAGAATTGAAAAACAGTTTTCATTTACTAGATCTAGATACAGAAGATGTACAAGAACAATTTAATAACGTAGAAAGTAGCATCAGAACAGCAAGTGCAAAGGTGAAGCGAACACAAAATAAATTAAGGAAGCTCACTAACAACACCAAAAATCTCATAGAAGAAAGACTTGTTCTATGTAACGACAGAAAAGCCATAGAATATAGATTGAAAGACAAAGAAGTAAAACGCAGCATTAGAAAAGATATCAGAAAATATAATGAAAAGTTAGTAGAAATGTCATTAGAGCAGAACCGCTCCCTTAAAATTGCTAAGCAAGGGATATCCAGAAACAAGCCCTGGATAACAAGCCTAAAAGACAAAAACGGGATAAATCAACATGGTAGAGAAAAAATCCAAGAAATGTGCACAGATTTTTACAAAACACTTTATTCGGACCCCCAAAAGCCTTTACATGATAATAGCGACTATACTTGCCCTAAAGAAATCCCCCTCATAACCGGATTCGAAGTCCACTCTGCACTTCGTATAGTGAAGTACAGCAAAGTACCTGGTGAAGATGGAATTAGCACAGAAGCCATTAAAATTGGCGAACCAATCTTTTACCACTCATAACAAACCTTTTCAATGATATTTTACGAACAGGAACTTTTCCTAAACAGTTTTGTCACTCTGATATTATACTACTCTGATATTATACTACAACACAAGAAGGGTGACAAACGCGATATAAATAACTATAGGCCTATAAGTCTTGTATCGCACTTGTACAAGGCCTTAATTAAAGTTATAGAAACCCGTATATCTGGCAATTTGGACAAAGAACAACCCCCTGAACAAGCTGGCTTCCGACGAGGTTTATCAACTACCGATCATCTTCAAACAGTAAATCAAATAATCGAAAAACACCAAGAGTTCAACATTCCACTCTAACTTGCCTTCGTAGATTATACAAAGGCATTTGATAGCATCACACACTCTTCCATATTCGAGGCCCTCCGCAATCAAAATATCTATCCCACTTACATCAATTTGCTTCGTAATATTTATGCTTATAGTACAGCTGCAATAAAACTATATACACCGGGTCCATCTTTCACAATAGAAAAAGGTGTCAAACAGGGCGACCCACTATCTCCTAAGCTTTTCACCAGTACCCTGGAAGAAGTTTTCAGGAAGTTGTCGGCTGGCTGGGAGAAAAGGGGTATTGACATCGGTGAAGTAAGGTTAACCAACCTCCGTTTTGCCGACGATATAGTGCTCTTCTCTTCTTCAGCTGCAGATCTACAGTCAATGCTCCAAGATCTGAGCGATGCAAGCTTTGAGATTGGACTTCGGATGAACATGTCTAAGACTAAGGTCATGACCAATCGCACCGAACCCAAGGTGGAGATCAACGGTGGAGAATTGCAATATGTTCATGAGTACATCTACTTGGGCCAAATAGTCTCCTTCCACGGCAGACAAGATAAAGAGGTTGCAAGACGCACCGAAAACGCCTGGAGGAGCTATTGGTCCATGAAAGAGCTAATGAAGGGCAACCTTCCGATGAAACTAAAGCGGAAGCTCATGGACATGTGAATTCTCCCCGTTCTGACCTACAGCGCACAGACATGGTCATTGACGAACATCCAGAAGTCCAAGCTCAAGGTATGCCAACGAGCAATGGAGCGCAGCATTTTAGGGGTTAAATTAACTGACCATGTTCGAAACACCGAGCTGCGCTCCAGCACTCAAATTGCTGCCGTAGCTGAAAAAGCCGCCAAACTGAAATGGACCTGGGCTGGTCACGTCTGCCGCAATGCCAAAAGAGCTGTGGGCCAAGATAGCCACCATGTGGAGCCCCAATACAGCGAGGCGACGTCGCGGGAGACCACGCAGGAGATGGCAGGACGAACTAGACACCTTCAGTGACTACTGGTAATCCATAGCCCAAGACCGCGAAGCCTGGAAATCATGGGGGGAGGCCTTTGCCCAACATTGGGACACCACAGGCTGACTGTAACAAGTAGGTATAGTAACAGAAACAGTTTGCGGCTGTACCACAGGGCTGTGAAGAGGCGTTGTCAAAGCGTATGTCTCTCTCCCAAGGTTATTTGCAAGTGGCAACCATGCGATCCCAATCTTTATCCATGTCATGGTGCCACCATATTCCTGTGAGAACGCCCAAGAACAACAGTGTGGATGGTATTCTTGTCTATGGTTTTCATACATTTTTAGTGCTTGCCGAGAACAGATGCCTCTATAGTTATAATTTCTCTGAGCCTCCACACTCCTGCCGAGACCTCTCGGCAAGACCTGAAAATGTATGAAAATCATAGACAAAAACGCCATCCACGTACATCTACACCAAGATCTACACTCTTGTTCTTGGACGTAGGTTTGTGGAGACCATAGATAACTGCATTATTCTCACGTAATCGTGAAGACACCTATGATTCTTGTCTATAACTGCCTCATCCCGCTGCTCTTTTCACTGCTTTTCCGTTTTTCCGTAGGAATTCTGTTGCATTGCAACGTAGCTCCCAAATGGACGGACCAATTTCAATGCGTTTTTTATTGTATTAACGCTGAACTTGAAAGACTTCTTAGCTTTGCTTGGAAGAAATGGGTGGAGCTGTTCCCAAGAATAATCAGCTTTGATCATTCTTTGTAAAGGAATCTTGTCCACTATTGCAGCTAGAAAGTTTGAGTTTGTACTCAAATTTAAGTTTTATTGCCATTCTTCATACCCTTATCGTGAGGGTCTCATGATGAACAGCACAGGAAGACAAGAATCGAGAGGATCTGTGACATCAAGAAACTTTGAAACAATTTTGGCTGCATTTACAGTATTTCGACCGTCGGTCGAGTACTAGCTCGACCGACGGTCAGCGCTGACGTTGGTCAAGCGTAGCTATATCAATGAAAACGTATGAACGTGTACAGTGCAGCGTTGATAAATTGCTACGCGCATACGGCTACATCGCGCTGACGAGGACCGTCGCGCGTCGGTCGAGCTCGTTGGTCCAGTGTACTTTGGTCGACTGACGCGCTAGGCGAGATACACACGCGTTTAGTGCAACGCTGACAGAGCAACTGACCGTACGCACCTACGCATTATCGTGAACAAAAATAAATATCGATAGGTACCAAGCGTGTCATAACTTGTGGCACAGGATAACGAACATGTTGTTATGCTTCAAATTATGCTGCTAGCTAGCAGCTCGTTAAAACTTCGGATAGACATCCGGAAGTAATCAAAAAATGTATCTTCATGTTCTCGCAATTTCGAATACAATGTACAAAATTCTCCTTCAACCAGATAGTCTACAATTATTGGGTGCACATGATATCTTCTCCGTCTTTTGTGAAATAATTGTAATCTTTTTTAAAATTTTACCCACCTTTTATAGAGTTAACAAATGGATTCATTTCTCTTCGCAACTGTACACGTGTGACTAAGTTTGCCTGCGGTTAATCTTGGCCACGACCGACGATCAGGACGTACGATCAGCGCGCACGGTACGCACTGACCGTCCTGCGTCGGTCGAGCACTAAATACAGCCATACAATTTCAACATAACATGACGATAGTTCTACTGTGAATAAAAGATTTAAAAAAACAAGTTTAGCCTAGGATTTTTTTATTTAGACATAAGAATGTTTAAAAAAAGTTGGATACTACACCGCCAATTTGAAAGAGAAGCACCCAAGATATGGCGATCTGCTCGTAAGCACAAGCCCCACTCATACACTTAAACCATATTTTGCCGATCGGCCGCCATATCGCAGCAAGATTTGTCGACCTTGTCAGTCGTGTTAATTCTGTCAAGTTCTAGAAAAATCAAAAAGAAAGCAGACTTTTGTGATGAAATTGTGTATCACTAAAAAAAACACAAATTATGCACACACGCACACAAAAACACACACACACTATTTGCACTTGTATGCATGTATCTATGTATGTATCGACGTATCTATGTATTTTGTCTGTCCTAGAATTTTGCAATTCAAATTTCGAGCACTTCCCGATTAACTATCTGGCTGAAACTTTCAGGGTAGCTCACAAACCGATGGCAAAGCAATAAAAAAACCAAGAAAAAATGAAGAAAAGAAAGAAGAAAAAACCTTTAAAACGAAAAATGAAAAATGCAACTACAAAAAGAAAAAAAGGAAAAAAAATAAAAAAAACTTAACAAGTGGAAATGCAACTAATAAATAAAGTGAAAATGCAATAAATAAAAAAGGTAAAAATATAAATAGAAAGTGGCATTCATTAAAAAAAATAAGGTCGTAAAAGCTTTTTTTTTTTTAATTTATACGTATTTATAAACCTTCTTGTTTAAGCTAAAATAAAAATTAACTTGTCAAGTAGCAGATGTTGATCGGAAACATCACAACTTCAAAACGTGATCAACTCTTTATCAAATCATAAAGTTCAACGTCAATTACTACGAAACTTCGTCCAACTCATCATCAAGAGATTGATCAATTTATAAAACGATAGCAAAAGTACTACGCATTAAAAGTTGTAGGTATTTAATTATCTCAGACAGTTCAATGAAATGTTGAAGTATAATGGCATTATTTAAGTTTTCTATTCTACTGAATGAGAAAAGTTTATCTAACCTTTCAATTTTAATGAACAACGCTTAATATTCGAGAAAGATATAAAAAGAACAAAGAACGTTACAAATCTACGATGAAAACTAAACAGACGAACCGAGTCTACGTTCAAAATATTTCAGTGTCCAGTATAAAAAGAACTCTGGTTCTCGTAAAACTAAAATACGGAAGTGTATGTTCAGGTGTCGTGTTATAGTGGTCATCGCTGCGTAGTTTGTGATACAGACCGACTACTTAATTCATATCTAAAAGTTTTAGCAATATAACTTTATGAAAAGGTAAAAGTTCAGCGCTCTAACAATTTACAGATTGTCAATTGTAGAGAATTTATACTCATCCCAAAACGCCACAGATATTAGCATAACTACATTTTGCACTATTTCATTTAGTAAAAAGTTCTGCGTATATTATATTCCTACGCATAAATGTCTTATGTGGCCGGCGAACAATGAATTGCTATAAAAACGTTTTTTTTTTAATCTTTTGTAATTGAAGCAAACCATTATATTGTTCGGATTCGGATCATTCGGATAGTAGGTACCTATCTAGGTAAGTATTTTGAAAACAAGATACAGTTGGGAACCTAGATAAATACCATCCGAATCCGAATAATATCGTAATATTGTGGAAATAAGCTTCAATTACAAATGATTTTGGCATGACTTTAGTTGGAATTCGTTGATCGACGCAACCTGTTACTATAATACGTATTTGCTTTGTGTTTGGCATCTTAAATGAATTTTTACTACAAGGTAGAAAAATATAGGCTTATTTAAGCCTATATTTTTTGGCTGTTTATTGTAATAATCCTAAGCCATAATGTAAAATATATAAAAATAATGCCTTAGTAGTTGGATTACTAATTAGTAAATGATATTAGGTATATCACCAACCCACACTAATCAGCGTGATGGTATATGGCCACTTCAGAGCAGAGCATTTTTTATAAACTACGACAAAAAGGATATTTTCAATTATCCCTCCTTGGATTTGCATGGACCTTCCTAGCCCTGTATTTTTTATTTGAAAGGATGGGGGGAGGGGGGAAGACTTTCAGTGTAGTCCAATGTAAATTTAAACAAAATTGGTTCATTTGATTTAAATAATTAAGTGTAGACATGCACGAACAAAAAATTATAAAGTTTTAGGTCATAAAACCCGTTTCAATTGTGATAAACAGTTAAGAGTTCCTGCCAAAATATGGCAGTTTGTAGCCAGCAGCCGACAGGCGGCGCCACTGTTACCGATGTCGTTAAACCTACGCAAAAACGAAGTTGGAATTGAATTAATTTCCATAAAATTACGTACTTGTTCGCTGTTATATAAATAATAACTCGCTATGCCCTGCGGCTTCTCTTGGATTTTACTCGTTTTTCTGCCTAACTACATCTTTCTAATGTGAAAAATATCGGACAAGACAAAGTTCACAAAGTTTCTTTTAAATTTTGCGGTGACAGCGAAATTCAACAAACATCAATAACTCAGCATAAACGCAGGCTGATATATTTTGCTAAGCGTCAGTTATTATAAGGTATGTCAGTTCTCAGTCAGTTAAACTGATCGTATATAGCCATTATAACTATCAACAATATTGCTTAAGGTATCACCGCCACAATTCCTCACTCCCTTCCCTTTTTTTGATGAGACCCTAGTGTGTTCACGTAGATTTCATTTTCAAACACCCCTATATAGCTAGGTAATCCTAAAGTAGCCGCAGAGTAGGGTCTTTTCATGACAGTTTCTTTTATGGCGGGGTATTCTCTCAATTGTTTGTCCTGCTCGTCCAGGTGCAGTGTGAGCGGGAGAGGTGATGCAGCTCGAGAGTCGTTTTTAGATATTTTTTATGTTTTTTTATAGATAACTCAATATATAAAGCTCGATTTAAAAAAGTTATCGGTTATTTGTCTATTTTAATAGGGTAGCTAAATAATTATTAAAAAGAAAAAAGTTGCTGTCGCTGAAAATATCGAGAACAGCGATGCCACAAGTTATTTTCATGCGGTAGTTCGTGATTTTTTCCAAGGATACCAAGCCATTCTGAAAATTCTCTTCGGTTATTTGTTTAGGTAGTATATTTTTCTCTACACAGTATTTTTTGGTTTGCATAATGTAGTTTACGTCGTTCTCGACGTTTTGCTATTCGTCTTTCTGTTGATTTCGGGACTGACCCCGCCTTAACGAGAAAACGGATTAACTGCGAGTGGCGCAACAAGACTCAGCTAGTGTCTTATATATACTTATCAATCTTATATTGATATTATAAACAGTAATAATTGATCTTTTGCACTATTATAATAAGAAGGTGTAATAAAACCCATCGAATCGAATAGGACCCGTGTCTTCCATGTTTAGGGCGGAATAGCGCGCAGGTGCCGTAGGGCTGGCGGCCCACCCTATGACGTCATCGCCCAAGATCAAGGTCAACCCACCCCACCTCCGCTATTTACTCTCGCTTTTATGCCCTAAATAAAAATTATCGACCACTCTTTGGCACTAAGGCCGAAGTAAAGTAGGTATGTGAAAATTTAAGCGGGCTAAAACAAATGTTGAGGATATTTTTGTATACAACTGGTTTTGAAGTTCAGTCACATATATTGTTCGTATTGATATAGATTTTATAGCAATATTGCAAAACTTACTACTTACTTTTAGCAATACTTTTTTTTAGTACTCTCTACTGTTAAACTGAAATTCATGTAGATTTATCCTTTATAAAATTATAACAGGCTTTAATGTACAAAACATTATAGCCTCTATTAATTTTCTAAAGGAATGCCTACGCAGATAATGTCAGTAAAGAAAGACCCATTAAAAAAATACCTGCGCAACGAATCTCTTCTTATATTACAGCAGTAATAAAAAGTCAGTGTAATTAAGATAATAAAAAAATAACTTGTATTGGGTAAATAAAATAAGCCACTGAACTAGAATATATCATTTTTAGGGTTCCTTACCTCGAAAGGAAAACAGACTAAGGGTCTTTTTTCCCCATAGAGGATCACTTCGTTGCCTGTCTGTCTGTTTGTCAAGACCCTTTTACTCAGGAACGCGTGGAGGTATCAAGTTGAAATTAATTGTCTGCAATCCTTTGGAACTGTGCAAAAAAAAACAACGCAATCAAAAGATACGGCCGTTATACCGCATATTTTGACACTCGCAAGGGAATCATCCCGTTGACCTAGAACCATGAAATTTGGCAAGAAGCAATGTTTTATAGCACAAGTAAAAGGGGAAATCTAAAAAACTTACACCACAAAAAAATATGTTTACAAGTTAGTAAGGAACCCTCGGTGCGCGAGTCCGACTTGCACTTGGCCAGTTTTTTAAATGGTGTGTGTCTGTTCGCGCATCACGTCAAAACTCCTAAGCCAATTGCGATGCCGTTTTCACTGGTCTTGGCTTAAAAACTGGGGTAATTGGTATCTCAACCCGTGGAGTAGAAGCCGACCAATCGATAAAAAACTGTTTGACGATTGAACGAAGTTTCATGAAATTTGGTATATTGCACGTGTTGGTCCTGCAATAACATATAAGTTTCATATAAACCAGATAAATTACCACGCGGGCAAAACCGCGGGCACAGCTAGTTAAAAATATAATAATAAAAAATCTACTGTACCTATATGTGGATCACATCAAAAACAGCCATCGACGTAACCGTTTTGACATCACGCTATATTTGGATTTGGACGTAGTAGTACGACGACACAAGGCTTTTTCGTGACCTTCCCTGCCGAAGGGTAGAAACAATTCAAATCATAGCAAAGCGAATTTGCAATTCCTGAACCATCCAACACAACAATTCACAGTGCGGAAATTCGCGAAATGATTCGCGTCGTTCATGGTTTGTTGAAAACCTGGGTTCTATTTCATAAAACTATAGCAGACTGACAAATGACAATCGACAAATGTCAGTCAAACTAACCGAAAAGCGTTTCATAAAAACCCGACAATTCATTCTATGAATTGTCAAAATATTACTAAATGTGTTTCATAAAACAACCGACAATTATCTAACAAATGTCAAGAGACCAACGTTTTATGAAACGGCGGTTGCTTAAAAACTACCACGATTTGTGGAATTGTCGTGACAATTGTGAAAGCCGAAGCTTTACCCGTCACTGGTTGGTCAATCAAAATAGTGAGGGTTTTTTTACTATGACTGTGGCATGACTGGCATCGTGAAATGTAATATGACTGACCATCATCAGTCCCATCGCGATTGTTTGATATATGAAACGCAGGTTTGGCGTATTCTAATGATGTGTAACGGGCCTTAAACAGAGAAGCTCTACCCAGCATAGATCGATAAAAGTAGAGCTAAACAGGTTTGCTCAGCTCGCACGTGTGTTCAAGAATCAATGAATGTGGGCCGGAACATCACAGGAAGTATTCAGGCCACTTGTTTTGAAAATAATAGACCAATGGGTAAATAAATACTCTAGACTCCCCCCTTACTTATAAAAAGTTATGCAATGATTAAGCAATGATTAGAAATTCCGCGCAGTACAAAATTGTATTCATCTCATTGCATAACTTTTTATAAGTAAGGGGGTTAGTCAATTGATTATGGAATAAAATTATCACATTTTACATTTTGAAGATTCTCACGGTATTGCCACAATTGCAGAAAAACGTACCTACCTACCTACGCGACGTAATATTAATTTATTGATTTCGAAACAGCACGACGAATCACCATAATCTGAAGGATATTGATTTGCATAAAATCATCGGCGATGGTCACTCTTTGGCTTTGGAACGTTTAGCTGAAAAAATAACTCAGCTTAAAACATTCGAAATGGAAGCTCTGGATTTATTTTCACCCAATTTCCGTTGTTTCGTTCGCCCTTGAGGAAGGTTACGAAACAAACAGGGGTTCGTGGATTCGGTTTGTGATTTGTTTTCGTAATCACGGCGGACAAGTTCGCACGTCTGGTGTACTTACTGTTAGTTAACTAGGTATAGTGTTCCGTATCTAAAGAGTCCAAACGAAAGAATATATAATTTCTAAACAGAGTCCAAACCAAACGGAATACTATTGCTGTGACAACGCTACAAAAGCAACTATTTTTAAAATTAAAAGCTTTTATTTATCTTGCAATGTTTGTATGTATGTTTGTTTAGGTCAAATCTTGCAAGCTGAATTAGAACCACTTCTACCTACGGAATTGATTTTTTACATGTTGGTTCAGTTTTGATGCCAATGCATTTTTATGGTAAGCATGACCGGAATCGACATCCAGGATTAGCTCCAGATAAAGGAACTCTTCAACGGTTAACAGCACAAACACGAAATTTACCGTATTTTTGTACGCATTTTAATATGATAGCGGGTTTTAAGTTTTACCATGACATGGTTGCTGCACTCAGATCCTGATTAGGGAACTTCTCAACGTCACAAATACGAAATATCGTATACGCATTTAATTGTTTATAGCCCGTTCTAGTTTTCACCATGACAAGGCTACAGCATAAAATTTATTAATAATATTAATTTATTTAGTACCAACTATAATCATTGACAAACTAAAAACGGTCTAACCACTGATGAGGATTCGTGGAAAGGGCCTTAATCGATTTCTGCTAGCTCATCGCTCATCACTATAAAACTAGAATCTTCTAAGCATTATTTCGTTTTCATTTGGCTAAGTGAGTGGCTCGGTACCTAGTTTCATAACATTACCGCGCGCTAGGCCCGTGCGCCGTGAGCGAGTTACTAAACTCACCGAGTTGACCTTGAGAACGTCCTGGACTTGGATGTAGGGCTTCTAGAAGTGGTATAAACAATGCCGAGACCTGTGAAGTAGGATCCAATATATTTTTTGGTATCTACCTTCATCTGCTTCCTTTGGCACTGCAACGTAGGTATTTGCCAGTTTTAATTCTGTATTTTCTTTGCGTTCGTTGCATGTTTTTACCAGACTAAGCAACGCAAAGACCCGGTAATGTGCTTATCAGCCTATGTATGTATGTATGTATGTATGTATGTATGTGTGTATGTCTGCTCCTTTGTGGCACTATATAGACCTAACGCGTGGACCGATTTTGATGATTCTTACGTCAATCGATTTGTTTTAATCTTGCAAGTGTTACTAAAGACATGACAGTAATAATAAAATAAATATAGCGACAACCAGATGCCATATCGGGAAAAAGAACTATGTCAAGTGGGGTATTATTGAATATCTCTTTTTCTCTCTTTCTCTCTCTCTCTCTCTCTCTCTCTCTCTCTCTCTCTCTCTCTCTCTATGGTCGGTACTTCATGGCTGAACATCGTGATCACTAGGACGTCTTTGTTGTTCTGGATAGGGTGGCTTGTCTCCAGCGGTTCCTGTTTGCAGCCATCTGCATCATGAAACGACATTTTCCCCTCTCGGAGCTGGTCAGTCCATCTATTTGGAGATCTACTGCGTGTTCTCTTCCCCTCCACGTTTCCAAGATAACCAGATTTTTCCACGATTTGTCACCGCCGTACACTCTCCGTGTACGGCGGTGACAAATCGTGGAAAAATCGTGGAAAGCCTGTATTTCACTTTTACTTGGGTAAGAATTGAAACATTGGTGCGTTTCGCAGTCCACGGTATTCGTAACATTTGCCTCCAGCACCACATCTCGAATGCATCAATCGTTTTCCTCTCTCTGGCCAAGATGTTCCATGTCTCCACACCGTATAAGAATATAGAGAAAACTAAAGCTCGAACTAAGCGCATCTTCGTCTTCCATGATATGTCTTGGTTTTTTCCAAATGCTCCCCAAGCGAGTCATTGCATCCATTCCCATGGCCATCTGATGTTTAATTTCCGGCACACAGCTTCCATCATTGCAGATTTAGGAGCCCAAGTAGATGAAACTATCCACCGCTTCAATGCCCGGGCAGATATTAGGGCCTGAGAAGAGTCCGGCTCGGTCGACTATCATCAATTTAGTTTTACTTTTATTGATAGAAATCCCCATGGCCTTACTCTTGGCGTCCAGCCGGTGCAATAGCATTTCCATTTCCTACGTCGATGTAGCCACCAAAGTTGTGTCATCTGCGTAACGAAGATTGCAGATTCTTTTGCCTCCTACCACAAACCCACCATTCCAACTTTCCAGTATCTTGCGGATAATATGCTCTCCGTAGATGTTGAAGAGCAGTGGTGAAATTATGCACCCCTGGCGCACACCCTTTTTTGTCCCAAACATATTAGAAAAATCGGTGTCAATACGGAAAAAGGAAGGGTTGTTGGTGTATAGGCTGCTGACAAGTGCAATCAGATGTTTTGGTACTCCAATTGCACAAGTCCTCTCAGAGTCTGTCCTATCAGATGCAATCAAAAGCTTTGGAGTAGTCAATAAACACAGTACAACTGGAGTGTTAAATTCTCGTCTCTGCTCAATTATCTGTCGAATATTGAGGATCTATTCAGTTTTAAAAGATTGGCACCAATCGGTCGAAGTAAGGAGTAGTAGAAAAATATTAAAATTAGATCCGCAGACACTAAACATTGGAGTATCACAAGGGTCCTCTTTGAGAAACAGAGCATTTCTTATACTTTGAAATGATATGGTCCATCTTAAGTTAATAGGAGATCTCATTCAGTATGTGGATGACACAACTATTGTTTCCGGTGATACTATAAATGATTTTCAAGATAACATTAAAGAAAATTAAAAATCCTAATCAGGTGGTACACCACGAACGGTCTTAAAAGTTAATCGGTATCATTTATTTTATTATGACAATATTAAACATGTGAATATGCGACTGGACGCTGTCAAATACTACGCTTATTATAATTATTCTATTCTATTTGGATTCTAACTACACCGGTTCGATTCTCGGTGCTGCAGCACCAATGAATTTTGCTATCGCTACGTGCTTACAATTATCAGCGCGAGTTGATGGAATTCTCACGTCATCAGAGTCATTCCAGCTCATAGCAGTAGCTCATTCAGTATCTACGCTACATCTTCAATCCTAGACAATAGGTAATAGATAACCTTTTTTCCCCGAAGTATATCGGTCCTACATGCTATAAGGCCTGTCCATTGCCATTTCATCTTATAAATAATTTTAAGAGTCACATCGACGTTTAGTTCATAGGTAACTATTTAAACGGGACTTCGTCACGCTGAAAACGCTATTTTTATTTACCTAGACGTTTCGAAAAAGTTGCATTGATCGTGGTCACGAGAATATACTGAAGGAGCGGGTGTCAGCGTCGAAAAGGGCGAGTGTTGTCTTAAACCACCCGCATTTGGTTTTGTAAAAGTTCCTTATCACGACACACGGCACTAATAACATCTGCAGATTTCTTCTAGCACAAATAATTAACTAAGTGCACAGATTAAAAAATTGCTATGTGTTCGAATCGTGAATGTTTAAAAGTTACACTTGCTAACCGATGTTTACTTCGTTTCCCTCATTCCTTATTTTATCTCGCATAGATATTCATGCTCTCTCCACAGCGCGTTCAGTAACTTTAAGCTTATGAAAAAGGCCGACAAAATGTAGGGTCCAAAACGATATTCGTTTGTGCGCGATCCAGTATTCTTAGCCCTCAAACTCGTGACGTAATACGAATAGTAGGCGTGGATCTCCCCACCCCAGGAGCACCCCCTCCGCAAGTCGCGAGGGGGGAGTCTAGTGATATCCTACACCGTCAGACAACGGCCCTACTTTGAAATCGAATTACAAAGAACTAGGGACGACCTCTGAAAACGATTCCGGATTGAGGGAAGGCTATAAATAGGTGCAATCACGTTATTGTGAGTTTTGAGATGTATTGAGGAGTTATATTTACTTATCGTGTTTATCATGCTTATGTTTATTTAGAGCTTGAATGGTTATTAGAAGTTTCCAAAGGATTTCCGTCGCTCCGTGTTTCGGAGGGCACGTTAGCTGTCGATGGATTAATAGCAGTATGAGGTTCTCGGGTGGCTTGACAAACTCTTATACGAGGTGCGAGCACTACCTCATACGACAAGCAAGAAATAATAGTGATCAGAAGTAATAGCCAATCAGTCTTTTATGCAACAAATGGACGAGAAAAATAAAAGATGACGTGAAGGAAGCCTTAACCTAACAGTGGAACGAACACGAGACTAGCATTTTGTTCACCTAAAGGTAAGCAGCCAGATCGGCACAACAATTTCATTATCTAGAAAAAGAAAATTAAATTAAATATGCATTGTCCTCATAAATCTATAGAAAATTATAATATAAGCACTGTTCCTGGGTTTTTTTTTTCAATATTACGTAGACTACAACAACCTGGGGCATTATTCGCTATGAACAGTCACACTCGTAACGCGTCGTGCTGTGGAATCGTTCAGAAAAGTACGGCAATTCTCGAACATGCACGAACAATTCCACGCAGATATCTTAACGCGGCGCGTTACGTGGCCGAGTGGCAATAGAGAATAAGGGCCCTGTACTCCTTAAATAACCCATTATTCTGCTACTAGCTGTTGTCCGTGGCTTCGCACGCTTGGTCATTTCTCTAGGTTAAAAGTACCTACTCTATGTGCTATCCAGGAACTGAAATACCAATAGATCTACCAACATTAGATCAAAATTCCTTCAGCCGTCATACATTATTTTTTCAATTACTCGGCTTTTACTCATCAGGTTGAGATATCAAGTACCCCAGTTTTTAAGTCAAACTCTAAGCTATCCAACAGTGAAAAGTGCATCGCAATAGGTTAAGTAATTTTTACATGATGCGCGAACAAACAAACATACAGACAGACAGACAGATAGACATGATTTAAAAGACTGTTATTACCATTATTTTTCAATTATCTTTGTACAGTCATTTTTTTCCTACTTAATGTTTTATTATACGCACAGTATATATATTTATAAGTATAGATAGATATCAATAAATTTCATTAAATTTGTATGTGACCTGTCTAAAGGTCAACCTTTCAAATAAATAAAGAATCATTCAAATTGGCGTATTCGGTGAAAATTTAAAAAGAAAACTTCATCATCTTTTTTGGCGGTTAACATAAGTTAAAAACTAAAACCTTAAAAAAAAAACAAAAAAAATTAAGACGTATCGATGATTTTAGTTTGAACACTTAACCCTTCCTTTGCTTCGCCGTAGTCGGGTAAAAAAATAGCCCATGACACTCCATTAATGTAGACGAATCGATTTATACCTAGCTTGTCAAAAATGGACCAAGTTTTTAGTTTAAACACATAACTCATCCTTTTCTTTGCCGAAGTCGGGTGAAAAAATAGCCTATATTATGACATTCTATACCTGAAGATGAATCGATTTATACCTAGCTTGTCAAAATCGGACCAAGTTTTAATTTAAGCACATTACCCTTCCTTTGCTTCGACGTAGTCGGCTAAAAATGTATACACTACACCTAAAGACAAATCGATTGATACTCCCGCTTGTCAAAATCGGACCGATTATCATACATCAGGCGAGCGACCTGCCCGTCTCGTCATTCAACACAATAAAAAAAACCATACATACATACATACATAGACTGTTAAATTCATTACCTTCTATTGCTTCGCCGTAGTCGGGAAAAAAGCACTATTCCTAATCATCATAAATAAACATTACTAACTCGTGTAAGTCTAACTCTTATATAAAGACAAATCACACCACACAACAGACGGACGTACAAATTACATTCAGTACATCTAGTGAAAGCATACATTTACAAATCCACGAGGCCTTCGAGAATACCTTTGACTCGGCCTCTAACTCAAAGGAATAAGAACGAAAATTGAATTTTCTTTGATATATGAGAGGAAAAACCCGGTCAAAGAGAGACAGGCCAAAGGGAGTTTTATTTCGTTTAAACGCCACCCTCGCTCGAAATCTTGTATTGCGCCTTTGTGGAATCTACAGGGAATATTCTAC
This sequence comes from Alsophila aescularia, assembly GCA_946251855.1. Lineage (NCBI taxonomy): Eukaryota > Metazoa > Arthropoda > Insecta > Lepidoptera > Geometridae > Alsophila > Alsophila aescularia. The sequence goes on along the minus strand of OX276380.1, from coordinate 6,982,119 downwards.
TGGGTAAACATTGACCAGGGTTAGTGTGTGGGTCAAACATTAATTACTGAAGATTGGTTGATTTATAAACTGTGGGTGGAAGACAATGTACCAGATTGAAAATTAAAATGTGAAAGAATCTGCGATTGGCGTACACGTTGCGCCGTTTTGTTTAAAGATTCGAAAGTCAGTAAGTACTGTAATAAAGAAAATACTGATGTAATGCTGAGAATCTTCGGCTTGTTTTGGCACCTATATGCTGCAGATTAGGTAGATTTGCTGTAAAGCATACGAAGATGTGGTTGCTTGAGGTCATGCAGGGAACAGTGACTCGGTTGGGTGCAGTGAATCGAACATGATTTGAACAGAACAAAACTTACAAGACATAAGTTCAAAAACTAAAGCCCGTGTAAAAAATAGCCTATGATACTCTTGCGATGAAGACAGATCGATAGATACCTCTCTTGTAAAAATAGCCTATGATACTCTTGCGATGAAGACAGATCGATTGATACCTCTCTTGTAAAAATAGCCTATGATACTCTTGCGATGAAGACAGATCGATTGATACCTCTGTTGTAAAAATAGCCTATGATACTCTTGCGATGAAGACAGATCGATTGATACCTCTCTTGTAAAAATCGGACCAAGTTTTTAGTTTGAACACATACCCCTTATTTTGCCTTGCCTTAGTCGGATAAAAAAATGCCTATGACACTCTGTAGGTACCTGAAGACAAATCCATTGAGACCTTGCTTGTCAAAATCGACAAAATAGGGGTGAAGCTGTAGTGGAACATCCACATACATATATACATACATACATACATACATACATACATACATACATAGACTGTTAAACCCTTCGCTTGCTTTCCTGTAATCGGGTTAAAAGCTGTGCCTAAGTAAGCTCCTAGGTAGAGCTCGGTACCTGAACTCCTGCATTCCAGTTGACCAGCGGATCAAGCGCAGAAGACCAGTGCTACCACAGAACATTGATCAAGAGAGATACTGCGTTTCTTTGGGTTTTTTTGTCTTTTATTTAACTTGCAATGTTTGTACCTTTCATGTGGTATGTTTCTTTAGGTCAAATCTCGAGGGCTGAATTAGAACCACTTCCTCTCATCCTACGGAGTTGAATTTTTGCATGTTGGTTCATTCTAATGACAATGTATTTTTATGGTAAGCATGACCTGAATCAACATCCAGGAACAGCTCCAGATAAAGGAACTCCTCAACGGTTAACAGCAGACACGAAATTTTGTGTACGCATTTAATTGCGATAGCCCGTTCTAATTTTCATCATGACAATGTTTTTAAATTAACTTATTATTTCTGAGACATGTTACGTTTGTTTCCATGAATTAGGTTATAACAGATTGTTATTACCACTATTTTAGTTAAAAATTAGATTGTATTACGAATATTCCATCATGAAACTGACACCTGCCCAAAACAGGTCTCATCCTTTCCAACCTTCGAGTATCCAGAAAATTTCCCTTCAAAGTTATTCAACCAACATTCAAGGAAAATTTTGTAGATGCTCGAAGGCTCGTAAGTGTAGTGTGTCCTACGTACTCGTATGCTTTATGATAGAATTTTTAACGATTCAATGTTTAATTTGGTCGGAAACATCCCAAAATGGAGGATCTAGAAACTTCTAATCGAAGTCGCAGACCATCTGTCTTACTTTGATGCTTATACTACTGTCACGAGGCGGTCCTAGGGTTTGTTCCACTAGCCCAGGGACCAAACCTCAGTGGACAACATAATACAGAAACAATTAGGAGCACTCGTTCATAAACAGAGATCTTGCACTCGACTATTCTATTCAGTCTTCTCCCAATTTAATATAGGTATTTGGTAAGAGTGTACCCTTGGGGCTCTAGTATTGTTATTATCACAGACTTTTCGTGCTTCAACAATACGGATCAAAACAACCACGATCGAAACTACTATCATATATATTTAAAGGACTCCAGATGTAATAAACTTATTTAGGTACATATTATAGAACATATTATTTCGTAAAATATCAGTTTGTGCTAATCCAATGACAATGTGGGAATGACAGGTTATTTGAATTTAGAATTAATTTAAACAAACTATCAAAAAGGTATGGTTATGATGAAAGAGGTTTGACATCGTCACACTACATGCATGAGAAACATATATATATACCTAGCCAAGCCGAACCTGTGGCTGAACTGCAATCTAAGATAGATTGCAAAAAGCAGCACTAACATGGAATATCTAATACCTACCATTAACGTAATAAATAGCATTAGAATAACTTTCACGCCAACGCAAGCCTTGAATAAAACATGGAAAATTTGGGCAAACAATACTGCTATAAATTCCAATGATTTGTGTTTTTCTTAAAAAAGAAACAAACAATGTAAATTCTCACGCGACCAAACCCGAATCAAAACACCCGCTGAGTTTTTCTTAGGGGATTATGAAAACTTAGACATTTTCGTGATGGAAAATGCTTTACTTTGGCTATCGGGCCATACGTGACGAACCAAGGCAATCACATGTTATTTCCCAATGTTATTGAAATTCTACTCGTCCCTTTCTATTCCTGTCCACGGAGTGGACAGGAATAGAAAGCGACGGAGCGAGCAGAGCGATGTGGTGGAGCGAAAACTGAAAATAGATAGGTACTCAAATGGTATCACTATAGCTTTTCTTGATATAAAAAAATTAAACGAGTTGGTTCTCCCATACCTCCATATCGTTATATCGTCTACATCGAACTGTTATATGTACCAATCTGGTGATAAGAATTATAATCGGCCATAAACAAAGAACTTTACAAAAGGCAAGTCAAATTTCACATAATCATTAGTAATTTAAATAAGTATATATAATTAAGAATAACAAAAATTAAATTAATTCACGATCTTCTCAAAATTTCCTCATTTCAAAATTTCCTTCAATTCATTTCATTTGTCCTAAAAAATACTTAAATAAAGATCAAAGAGTTAGTTATTAAGCTTTTGTTTGAACCCACTCGTAATTTGATTTTCACACGAAAGATGTTCTATTTGTCAATGTTCACCTTTGTATCAGTTATCGGTCGGTAAACCCCGTAAATTCAATCGGTGAATACCCTAATATCAATAACTTATTGGTTCTCAATTTACGTAATACCACAGAATAAATATTTAGTACTATGGTAGTACTAGGCTATGGCGGTGAACTATGGGCCTTGAAGCAAAGATATTCGGCTAAAAACAGCTTTGATTTCAGGTTATTTATTAACGTAACTGAATACCGATTCGGTTAATTCTAATAAATTTGGTGTAGATATTGATTTCGATGTGACTTTAATCAGAAAGTTCAAGAAGTTCGGGTAAAGAAGGTTTATTTAAGTGTAAAATAAACCTTCCTTGGTCATTTATCTGGGTTAAAAGAAACCCGTGTGTTATTCCAGTAACAAAAGTACCTATAAACTAAAGTACAATAATAAATTATACTGCACTACGAGTAGCTACCCGCGGCTTCTTAAGTGCGGTCATTTCTCTAGGTTAAAATAATTCCAAGACCTAAAATACCAATATACCAACATTTGATCAAAATTCCTTCAGGCATCAAAAAGTTTTTATCGATTGCTCGGCTTCTACTTATGGGATTGAGATACCAAGTACACCAGTTTTAAATTCAAACCCTAAGCTATCCAACAGTGAAACCCCCATCGCAATCGGTCCAGTAGATTTTACGTGAATTGTGACTAGATAGTCAGACAGATAAACAGACACAGCTTTTGTTAAATGTTATTTTTACGTACCTTACTGCTTTATTCTAAGTACAGTTCGAAGATATGGATAAAGATGGCATCACATTAAAACATATATATTGAAAGTACCTTCTATTCATTATTCAACTATGAAAATGAGGAGGCTTGTTTTTTTTTTATCGGATGATTTTATGTTTAGGTAAGTAATAATTAACGTTTAAGTCCGTAATTACAAGCGTCTATTATGTAGAAAAACATATGGCTTTACTCCAACATGCCACAAACTGAAGAGCTGTTTGTTTGTATTCTCGCTGCAAGCGCACTGATGGACGTTTTATGCTCGTAGTAAAACCATTCTGTCGGCACTTCAAAACGTTTTATACAGTTTTACACCTTTGTTTTGTACCTTTGATTATATACCTGCCTAGATACCGAATTGGCCGATCATAAACGGCCAACAAAATATCTACCATATTTGGTAGACATGCTTCTCCACTACTTTAGTATCACTTGAATCACTAAGCGTTGTTGTGCTCATGAAAAATAAAATACTATGCCAGTTTGTGCCATTAAATTGTATCACAACCATGTAAGAAAACGTGATAATAAGACAGAGATCACTTTCCATCGGTAAATTAGTAAATTCTATTTCTATATTCTTTGTTAAAACACAATTTCGTTTCGATATTTTGTAGGTTAGTTGAATTGACCGGAGATGCCAGTAGAGTACTAAACAGTGGGACCGATTTCACGCGGACTTTTTTCTTTTTCACTTTAGTAAATCGGGGTAGTTATTGCTTCATCACCGTTATCATCATTACTGGTTGCACTTTATTTACTTTTACAAAAAAACACGTGTTAGGTAGGTAAGAAGGATAGTTTAATCAGAATATTTCTGTTTTAGTTATTTTCTTTTTTATGTTTACACATATGCTAGGCATCCCGTGATGCCAATTTTCTTTTATTACCCATTTTCCCTGCTAAACTTTTGACTTTTTAAACAAACGCCGTATAAACAAAACACACATCGATTAAAATCATAATCATTTTAACTCACCATTTCGGTGTGATTTTGTAATAAATAGTACCTTTTTATTTTATGCTGATATCCCTAAGCACGCACACATTGCCAGCTATAAGACAATATGTACACTAGCGCTACGCACACATTGTGCCCAAATCTAGGCAGATAAATAATCAAAGTTTTGTACCTTCATAGCTACATATACATATACAAAACTGTAGAAGAACCAAGGTTATCGACATAGCTCTCAGAATTTGCAAGTTGAAGTGGCAATGGGCAGGCCATATAGTTCGCAGAACCGACAACCGCTGGGGAATAAAGGTTCTGGAATGGCGATCACGAACAAGCAAGCGAAGTGTAGGGAGACCCCCCCAAACGATGGACGGACGACATTGTAGCCATCGCAGGGAGTCGGTGGATGAAGGCGGCACAAGACCAGGTTGCTCCTATTCATTCCTCAAAGCACACTAACATGATGAAAAAAAGACGCGCGCCATGTTGTGCGTCATCTGGCAATGTTGCGCGTTGGTGGGCATCACGTGTCCTAGCCTAGTAGGCATAAAGCCTTCAAAGTATAAAATCCTGCACATCCAGTCCAGACCTCAAACAGTACGTTGAAGAGACATCATATGGTGATAGCACATAGACTTCGCTCCGGACACATGCCACTCACTCAACAAGTTCCTATATCTTATGAGGAGGGCAGATTCCCCTAACTGTACATCTTGCGGGGTCCCAGAAGATGTTTACCACCTTCTGGTCGAGTGTGCGACAGAGCGAGTCTATGAGAACATAAATCATCAACAAGTTTGAACTAAACATACAGGATATCGGTATATTTCAGGGCATCCTGGCTGCACCTACATGCGATGCGGCCAGGGCCCTATATGCTATGATTTACGATATTGTTTGAATGTAGGTACAAATGTAACATATACGGGGCTGACATAGTCACTAAGTGACTAAAGTCCTTTAAAAATTTAAGATTAAAAAAAAAAACAGTTTAGACAATAACATTCTTAAATACCTATCCAAACTGAGTGCCGCTTGAATTTAACATCGCAATCCAGGTACAAGTAAAATCACTTTGCTACACAACTAATGCTAGGCGTAATGCGAACTGTGAATGTTGTTTTCTAAATATTGCTTCATTCGGTTTTTCCCTAAGGTAATAGAGAATCATCAATCTGTACTAAAAAAGGCTTCAATTGTTCAATGTGACCTAATTGAAGGCTTTTTTAAGTTATTTTATATTTCTAGTGAATTACAAATACATTTTTATAAGGGTGATATGCGTTTCATTTTAAAACTTATGCCGAGAATTAGTGCCTAAATTTTGGCCGTAAGTAGTGCATAATTATTAGCAGAAAAGTAATTAAAATTAGCTGCTGTAATGAGTTTCCACCCGACCTACCACTGTAGCGTAGATGAAGAACCCGGGGTGCGATTTTGGAGTATCACCAAGTGATTAAATATCAGCGAAATGATAAAAAGTCACCGATTTCCCAAAAGTCGTATTTTTGAATTTCACTGGGTGAGAAAAAATATCATACGTATGATTTCGTTTAAGAGTGCCTCCCCCACTCGTTTTGAAATCACCCGGTGATATTTTTGACATTTCGTTCATAGTTTCATAATAACCTACTTTTCGTGTGTTGTTTTTCCTAAAAAACGAACAACGAATGAGAGAATACTAGCAGCAAGTCTAGTAGCAGTAGATGACTCGTCAGATGAAGATACTGGGACATGAAGAGCCCTCAATGTCCGATAAGGAATTGCCTCTCAAAGCCACTGGCTTTCGAGGATGTGAGGCTTTTTTCAGTGCTAATAAGGACAAGCGGCTTCCCTTCTCTAAAGAAACAAAGGTAAGTAAAGGTTGTATTGTCTTCTATTAGCTAGCACTAGCAGCCAACGCCCAGTCGATTCTTACGCGAAAAAATTACTATAAATACTTACCTAGGAACCTTCTTTTTACTAGGTTAGGTGGTATCAGTAGGTAGGTACCCACAATACAGGGGTAGCCTGTATGTCTGTAACCCTATTTTGTTAGTTTAGCGCTGAGACTAATCTGAGGTCTAGATGTACCTACTTATTTAACTATTCATATTTTTTTCCAGATGATTGTGGATAATTATAAAGCCTTGGTTACAAGTGCCAATTCCTGTGTCATAAAGTCATTCCGAAGAGAGGAATGATGTCTTCAAAAATGCCCATGTAATACAATATTGTCAAAGATAGTTCCCGAGTGCTCTACGAGTAATAGAGAAGGTTTCAAAAATAAAGTTGCTCTTCATAACATTAAAAATAATGTATACCACCACTGGACACCACTAGATGGTGGTTGTTTTAGAAAGGGTCGTTGGGAATCTATAATGTGAGGACTGATGACCTACACGAGTTGATTTTAGCCAGTATGGTGTGTTCTTCTATGTGGAAGACCAGAGACAGTGACTTACCAATCTGCAATCTCTTTGAGCATTGATTGTTTGAAATTACTATAAATATTGTTTATTGATTGTTATAAATAAATAAAACATCATTTGATTTTTAATTTTATTAGTAGGTACTTTGTAGAAATGTAGAATCATATTTATGGCTGGCACCAGCGGCTGGTGCAGGTGCTGTCGGGGCATGGGTGCTTCGGAAAGTACTTGAGCCAAATAGCCGGAAGGGAACTGACAACCAGGTGTCACCATTGCAGCTGTGACGAGAACACGGCGCAGCATACGCTGGAGGAGTGCCCACTTGGGTCAGCGAGCGCTGCGACCTCGTCGCAGCGGTGGGGGACGACCTCTCGCTTCCGGCCTTGGTCAAAAAAAATGGCCATGGTCCAAAGTGAGAGGTTGTGGAATGCCGGTTCCGCCTTCTGTGAGGACGTGATGTCACAGAAGGAATCTGCTGAGAGGGAGAGGGAAATATTTTCCGAGCTCCCTCTTCGCAGACGTAGAACCGGGCGTCGGAGGAGGCCCTTCCACGCCCTCCTCCGTCCCCCATAACAGAGGCTTCGGTGGCGGACTCTGGGGTTGTCCGTCACTCACTAGATGCCTCGAGGTGGCGCGCGCGGTGTTTCCGCGCGCCTCTCAAAGGTAGGTGGAGTGGAGGAATTCCCTCTTCACTCCAACGGGCTGGGGTCCTCCTTTTGAGGACCAACGTCCTCAGGGCCGCGGAAGAGTGCGCAAGCGTCCCCGTAGTCCTGGCATTAGACGTCCCGTAGAAACACCGTGGGGTTTTTAGTCGGTAGTGGCAACAGTTCTTGCTGTGTCCGACATAACCCGCTCGCTTCCCCAGAAGCGACCGGTATGCGTAAATTGCATTTTCCCCACGTCACAAAAAAAAAAAAAATGTTTGACAAGCCTACGGTTAGGCTTAACCTTTTTAGCATATTAAATAAAGTTTTAACGCTATGGTGTTATTATATATATTATTTATTTACCTTTTAACCATGTAGCAAGTGAAACTAATTCATAACCTGACAATATACAAGCAAGTTGCTATCTCATCAAAGTTTGAAATTTACTCAGAAGTTAAGTACCTATATAAAACATACTGAATAGAATAGCATAACCTAAGGAGTATTCATAGAAACAAAGAAATGTAATTGTTATATTTTTTATTGATTCTACCACCAGATTCGGAATATACTACATAGAAGAACTGGCAAGAAACTATACAGCGAATACATTTTTTATCATCATTATTTACAATTATAATTAACACATTATTATTATCATACTAACAACCTAAGTATATGAACTACTTGGTCATAGTGATATTTTATTATCATTTTACAATCACCACAGTTACACCTGGCACAATAATAGCATTTAAACAAAGTGATCCTGACCTAATCATTTTGAACACAATCACATTGACCATATTGGTTATAATAACATCACATTGAACCGACAGTACCTATGTAGTATTTGTATACTCTTTGGTACCTATTTGCAAAATACTCGGTTACACACAGTAAATATGAGACAAGGAAACAGTAGCAGAACAATAAAGTAATATCAATAGTACATAACCTGCCAGGGTCCTGTTGGTGCGACGGCCACAGTAAAGTGAACATTGCTAAGCTACCTTCATAAAATAGCAGAAAAATATCATGCCACCTCACAATATTTTTCCACCAGATCGACCAATCAGGAACCATCAATGGCGTCAGGCGTGACGGAAATGTACAATTCACTTCTACTTACTTTTGGATATCCATAATAATCGTATTTTAAATATTGTAAGACAGTTTTAAATCATTATAATTTTTATGGAATTATACTTACAGATATTTCAGAGTTATAACAATCTGCCATCATTAATTAGTAAATACACAACTTTTCACAAAAGACTTGGTAATTTTACTTAGAATAATGAATAACACTATTAAGCATTTTAAACATCATTAAATAACTCCATAATCATAAATTCAAAGCTTTTGCTTAATAAGTTGTTTTATAGATTCAACCACATTATAGGTTTCGTTCAGAAACATTTTTTTTTATTACCACAAATAACAAACTCACCATAGATCTAATAATAGTACATTACTGCCGCGGTCTGTAATGACTGCGTTGCTGGCAGCGATGATGATGGCCGAGAGCGTAGCTAAGTTAAGTTCGAGGCCATCACAGCGCGGTCAGCATTGCAGCCCTTGACGGCCAAGCTGGAATGAAGGCCGAGACCGAAGGTCGAGGCCTTTATAGCGCGGACAGCAAGGGCTGCAATGATGGCCAAGCTTGAAGGCCGAGAACTTAACTAAGCAAAGCTCGAGGCCATCATAGCGTGGCTAGCAGGGCAGTCATTGCGGACCAAGGCTTGTATAGTGCTTTACTCAAACAATGCGAGGTATTTAAATAAAACTGATGAAAAAATTATATAACCCACTAAAACAACAACAACAACAACAAAAACCAAAACAACACCAACAACAACATCAAAATCAACAAGAACAACAAAACAACAAGAACAATTAAAAAGAATAACAACAACAAGAACAACAAAAATGAACAGCAACAACAAAAACAACAAGAACAAGGTAAATAAAGAAGGTTGTAAGTGGTAAGGTTATTCAGTGAGAATATTAATTACATCGTTAAATATTATGTTAATCTAACACATGCTTCAGAGGGAATGTTAAACCGTTGTTGGACTAGATGAAGCCACATTACAAGCCAAAATATTACAAACAGCGATGGGCTATAATGTATTTCTACCCTATCTTGCAGTGATGGAGATATTATGACTTCAGAATCTGTCCCTCCACTCCGACAAACTAAACTGACCAACTAGTTATGCAGAATGGAATCCGATGAAGCATTTATAGATGTGGTATTGTGGTTTGGAAGATATACATGTCCAAATGTGCTTGGTAGCAACGATTAGCTAAGTCAAAGGACTATGACTAGATAAACATTACAATATTAAAGAATTGTTACAAATTTAAATAATAAGTAAGTTTTTTTTTACTTATTTTTTATTACGGACTTGGCAATCGTTTGACCACGATCTCACCTGATGGAAAGCGATGATGTGGTCGAAGGTGTAGCACGCTTGCCTAGTAGATACCTATTCACTCTTGACTTGAACACACCGGGGTTATAATTTACCAGAAACACTGACGAGGGCAGGGCATTCCACTCCTTTGCAGTTCTTATAATAAATGAAGAAGCGTTGCGAGGTATTTCAACCATGAAAGGGTGGCACTTTGCTGATTGTCTAGTCGTACGGTGATGGAAAGGTGATGGGGGAATCAGATTGTGCAGAACTACTACTTGGGCCCCCTACAACTTGCGGTCGGCCAGCAGAGAACACCGTGCTTCGGATCCCGCTACCCTCCAAAACAAGGCCTCCGACGCAGAAACACCATGATTCCGATCACGGTCCACCCTTCCAACACAACTGCATCCTACAACTCATCCGGACGGCTTCCCTGAACATCATGATGGAACACGACAAATCGTTTGGCATCAAGACTTTGTCCAGAGGGTGGTAATATAAAAAGCCGGCGGCCGAAGCCTACCACCAGGTGATTCGGTTGCTCTTTTGGCACCACCCGAGGGTCACGTGTAGGACATCGATGGCTGAATCCTACGGACGCGAGCAAACAATAAACCCTCAAAAGGTAGTAGTAAAAATGATAATTACCTCCTCCTTTTAATCTTTCTCGCACTGAGTACTTTGTATACATGCTTTCTTGGTGCCCAGAATGGCATTCAAACGGCTAGCAAATTCCTTCGTTGTGAATGTTGCAGTAAACTTTTCATTTCTTACAATAATTTATTCTGACTGAGATCCAACAATGACTAATATAGCAATGTCTTTTTGGCCAGAATATGGATTGTAGCCATCTTTCTTTATGGTATTCTAGCCATCATGTAGCGTTTAATTCTCTCTTTTAGTAATTATTCACTTCTATAGCGCGTGGTATTAAAACAATTTACAAAAAAAATACAAAGATACGAAAAACCTTGCGATCGCAAATAATAAAATCAGCAGACTTAGACCACAAATTAGAGTAAAGTAGCTTTAGGCTTTGGCAGATACGTTCCGTTATAAGTTTTCCTGACAATAGGAAAGGTTTTGTATGAAAATTAAGCACCGGTACTTACCGATAAATATATTTGCTGCGTAAGATGTAACGTAATCATACACTTCAAAGCTGAGCAATATTTTCATGTTGGTAGACAGGGTATGACATTCAAAAATACCACTTTTGCGAGAAAAAAATCGCACCCTAGTTATTTCAACAGCTCTAGATTGCATAGCAGTTACTAAGTAAGATCAAGGCTTGCGAGTCGCAAAGCTTAGATAATGATAAAAGAGATCCTAAGCCGAGCCATTATTCTTCAGATATATTTAGAATAGGCTGATTTATGAGACAGTTAAAAAGAGGTGCTATTCGTAGATACAGTGAAATTCTATGGAGATCTCCCTTTTAATTTGAGCAAACCAAGTAGTTTACTGAAGTTTTTTTTCAAGGTGAGCAATTTTTTTACTACTGCCCAAAAAAAGAGTGTAATGTTTTTAGGATTCGTGTATGTATGTATGTTTGTTTGTTTATATGTATGTATGTATGTATGTATGTGAGTTTCTTTATTCCACCATATATTTTATATACCTAAACAGATTTAGATATCCTTACATCTCTTTGAGTAACATATTATTTTTAGAAAAAAAAAACATTGTAAATAATGATTATTATTATTTTATTGTAATCAATTGTACTCTTTAATTTATAATTTATATCTTTATATTTTTTGGTGTGCAATAAAGTGTATTTGTATTATATTGTATTGTATTGTATTGTGGTGGCAGTGAAAAATAAACTTCGTATTTTACAATACGTATTTGTATCAAATTGAAGGCCTTGATAAACACATTCCAACAGTAAGTATATAATTTATTGGCATAATATGTTATTTTTACGGGAGAAAATATGTACATTATCCAACACGCGATGTGGTTGGTGGAAGTCACATTCCCTTGGCTTCTGAGGTTCTTTCTTGGATTCTGGTTGAATTTTAAATTGATACCAAAATAAAAACCTGGGCAGCTGAGGGCAGTCTAGCTTGCTAATCCTGTCACCAAAACGTTTCAACGTGACCGTTCGCTATGCCCCTGCCCGGTATCCCATGCCCCCGCCCCCAGGGGGGCTGGTGGGCTGTATCCACCCGATTTTGTTTAGGTACGAGAAATTTAATTCAAAGCTATTTTTAACCCCCGAATGCGAAAATGTTACAAGTTTAGGGTGTATATTTCTGTCTGTGGCATTGTAGCTCCCAAAAAAATGGAGCGATTTTGATGCGATTTTTCTGTTTGAAAGCTGATGTGATCGATATGGTTCTTAGCTATAATAGGGAGGGGGTCGGGGGTTACATATATCATTAAATTCTGCGTGTTAATTAAAAGTATTGGTAGACACAAAAATTATTTTACTAAAATAATAAAATATTAGTGTAGTGCTGGTAGCCATCAGGGCGACCGTGGATACGCAAAGTAAGCAAAGACGTATTCAATTAGATATTTTCAACCATTAATAGCCAAACTGTCGCGTTTACCATGGACAGGCATTTCAGGGACAACTATTGATTGAATGATCTACTACGAAATTATAGCAGAAGCGTAAAATTTAAAAATATGTTTTAATTACATATCAAAAAAGTTTTTTTTTTAATATTTCATGACACACGACTACACACTTGAAAACTTATTGATTCTGTGTAAATGATAATAGTATCCAGCCTGTACATCGTTTTTCCACCAAGTCTATCTATACTTATAATAAAGCAATATCAACGAAAAAGTCTGTACAAAGAAGATAATTATAAAAGAAATGGTACAGGGTACATAAAATAACCTACTGAACAAGAATATAACATTTTAAAAATTCGTGTCTGTCTGTTTGTCTGTTTGTATGTCTATATGTTTGTTCGCGCATCGCGTAAAAATTACTGGACCGATTGCGATGCGGTTTTCACTGTCGGGTAGCTTATGTTTTGACTTAAAAACTGGGATACTTTATATCTCAATCCAATGAGTAGAAGCCGAGCAATCGATTAAAATATTTTTGACGGCTGAAGGAATTTTGGTCAAGTGTTGATATATTGGTATTTTAGGTCCTGGAATAGCACAAAGTACTTTTAACCGACAGAAATGACCACGCGTGTGAAACCACGGGCATCAGCTAGTTATTAATAATTTCGTAATTACTTCACACCAGCCCTTGCGATGTACCGTCAATCTTCATTTTGTGACGTCGAACTGAACTTTCTTATCTGTTGCATAATTTCAATTTCAATTTCAATTTATTCAATAATGATTATTACATCATGTCTGAATTTATACAATAATAATAATAATTATACAATAATAATAATAATTTAAAAAAAAAATTAAGCAAAATCAATATTTCAATACTTCCATATTGCAATTAGTATTTGAAGATAGATATAGGTAATGTCCATCCAGACTTGGCTATGATTAACAATAACCAGTTTTAGTACAGGTAAGAGCTACACAATGGGAAAGGTAAAATACCATTCACTGCTGCCGTACTGCTGTCATTATGGCAACTATTAAAATGTATTTTTCATACCAAAGCGACAAATCATAATAAATCTACAAATGTCAGTCGAATACGCCAAACCTGCGTTTCATATAACAAACAATCAAGACATTTCGGTAGTTTGACTGACATTTGTCGACTCGATTGACCTTTGTCAGTGTACTATAGTTCTATGAAATAGGCTCAAATCTCAATGCTGACAAAAGACAAATGCCTGCGCGACAATGCTCAATTACATATCACACAACCTCAACGTAAAGCAATAAGACATTATATCCCAAGGGAGATAAAATTATATGAAACTCCCAAGAGATATAATGTGATTTGTATTTGGAACATTAAAATTCATATTAACTTATAGCATAGATACGAGCATTGTAAAGAAATTTTATTCGAAAATTGAGCAGACCACAAAAATAGGCGTAATTGTAAAGAATGTGAAACATAAGCCGGTGTTTGGTGTTATTTTAACAATCCCGTATTTTATCATTTTCAAGTCGTCCAGCGATAGTGATTTAACTCCGAAGATTATTAAATCAAACGCTTTAGGGATAATTAATAATCTACTACCGGAAAAATCAAAAGAAAAATACGAAAAAGCCTTTAACGATTTTAATCAATGGAGAACAACAAAAGGAATCCTTTTTGTTCAAATCCAACACTTAGCATCAACTCGAAAGCCAAGCCTATGATGCATTTATTCAATGCTCCGGTCCGGGTTTTTATCGTCTCGCAGAAGATATGAAAAGTAGAGTATTCACCTCGAGGGACTCTACATAACTTTAAGATAAAAACTTGAGTTAGAATTAAGTTTTAGTAAGAGTTTATTAACTATAGTCACTCGTTGCGCTCAGGGTTCAATATGCCGCGTTGCGAAGGTATTATCATATATATTTATAAGACTTACATATATTTGTAATAAACTTATTTAGGTATTTTATACAATATTATTTTGTAAAATTCGGTTTTGCTAATCCATAAGCAAATATGGGAATGACAGGTTATTTGAATTTAGTATTAAATAATGACCAACTATCAAATGGAATGTAATGGTTTTTTTATATTTTTTTACGGTCTAGGCAATCGTTTGACCACGATCTCACCTGATGGAAAGCGATGATGTGGTCGAAGGTGTAGCACGCTTGCCTAGTAGATACCTATTCACTCTAGACTTGAACACACCGGGGTTATAATTTACCGGAAACACTGACGAGGGCAGGGCATTCCTTTGCAGCTCTTATAATAAATGAAGAAGTTTAACGCTTCTTTCTTGTGCGAGGTATTTCAACCATGAAAGAGTGGCGCTTTGCTGATCATCTAGTTGTACGGTGATGGAAAGGTGATGGGGAATCAGGTTGTGCAGTTCTTGTGCACACTCTCCATAGTGCAATCTGTAGAATACCGCCAGGCTTGCTACCTCACGTCGATGCGCCATGTCATTAATGTGCAGTAAAACAGTGTAGCCGAGAAAACCGATCCCTGAGGTACACCAGCATTGATAGCCATTTGATCAGACGAGCAGCCCTCTAAGACTACTCGAATAGATCGTTCCCTCAAGAAATCAACTATCCAATTGCATAAGCCAACAGGTATACCATATGAGGGAAACTTGTTTAAAAGGCCATCGTGCCAGACCCGATCAAATGCCTTCGATATATCAAGGGAGACGACAAGTGCCTCACCATACATCTCTATGGCTTTGCTCAGTACGTGAGTGGCATACGCGAGAAGATCCCCAGTAGACCGGTTTTGGCGAAATCCGTATTGTCGGTCACTGAGAAGATCATTGTCTTCAAGGTATGCCAAGAGCCTAATGTTTATGACACGCTCCATACACTTACAGAGTAAGGAGGTTATCGAGATGGGACGATAATTGGCCGGATCAGCACGACTACCCTTTTTTGGTACTGGTTGTACATTGGCAAGCTTCCAGCTCTTCGGAACTATACCTGAGTGAAGAGAGAGGCGGTACAAACGCGTTAAGACGGGAGATAATTCGGGCGCACAGTTTTTCAACACAATCGCTGGAATACCATCAGGACCACTGGCCTTGTTCACATCTATAGCTCGAAGCGTTCTGAGAACCTCCTTCTGGCGAATACGAATTTCGGGCATAAAAACCCCGCAATGAGGAAAGCAGGAAGGTGTCTTGCCAGAAGCATCTCGATGCGAGGCTTCTGCAAAAAGAGAAGCAAATAAATTCGCTTTGTCTCCAGCAGTGTGAGCTAGTGATCCATCAGATTTCAGCAATGGTGGCAGTGAGGGGCGGCAGAAGTTTTCTTCGACTGACTTGGTCAGGGACCAAAAAGCTTAGCTACCCGCGGGGTATGAAGCCAGTTTGGCCCCAATTCGACTTACGTGATCAAAATGAGCCTTCCTAAGTATCTTCTTGCAGGTCTTAGCGGTAACGTTAAATTTTCTTTTTTTTGCCCGAATATCAGAAGACCTGCGCTTTCGAGCATCAGCCCAGTCTAGATATGCCGCACGCTTTACAGCCACAGCACGACCACAGCTGGATCCAAATCAAGGCTGAGCTTTGCTGGAAAGAGTCTTGTCACTGAATGAAATATTCCATTGCCTGACATATTACCTCTGTAACAGCAGACGCGCAAGTCGACGGGTCTCTGGACCTGAAACATGTTTGCCGCCAAGGATACGATGTAAGGAATTGCCGCATCTCGTCCCAATATGCTGAGTTGTATCTCAACACGCGCCTATTACCCTTAAGGCTAGGATCAGGTGGTTTTGACATCGTCACAATATAAACATGTATTGGTAAATTAATTATATGTTACATAAGTAATAAATTTAAATCTTAACTGTAGCATACATACACGTATAAATACATTAGTAAATTCAGAAACACTTTAGTTGTGTACAGTACTCAAAGCAATTTAACTCAAAAATTACAAAAGAAATGTTATGTATAAAATTTATTCAAATCGAGTGCATAAAGTCCGTTCGTTATAACGTTATAACGAAAGGATCGGTTCCATACAAAATACCTCATTTCAGAGAGCAATGACTTACATCCACGCAAAGAAGAAGAAGAAGAAGGTTTTCAAGAGTGTTTTTCTTCGCCATTTATAGCGGTTAATCCGCCTTTAAAGGTTTGTGTACCTACATATTAGGCTCGAGAGATTTTAGTTGCGTAGTATAATTCTTTCTTTGTTTTAAATAGTGAAATAGAGGCGCAGAAGTCTGCCGTTTCAGAAAACAATGTAACCCATAAACACATCTACATAATGATTCTTCCCAAAACAGAAGGTAAGAATTTAAGTAGTTCGACCTCGAAAACTTCGCCGGCGTTCTGAGACATTGAATTTCCGATAGATCGATAGAAGGCGCTTTAGTTAGAAACTTCGATTTCAGCATAGACCAGATAAGATTAAACGACACCATGTTTGCTGAATTTTATTCCGACACTTTATATCCGACTACAGCGAAGTAATGAGTTTAACAGTCTATGTATGTATGTATATATGTGGATGTTCCACCATAACGTTGATTTTGACAAGCGAAGTATCAATCAATTTGTCATAGGCTATTTTTGTTACCATGTGGGATGTGGGGTAAGCAAAGGAACCCTTCCTTTGCTCGAACATAACACGTCGACACATAACTTATGTGTATAAACTGAAAACTTGGTCCAATTTTGACAAGCAAGGTATCTATAGATTCGTCTTCAGATATGAGTGTCATAGGCTATTTTTGTTACCCGACTACGGAGAAGCAAAGGGTTGTTTTTAAACTAAAAATTTGGTTCGATTTTGACATGTGAGTTATCAATCGATTCGTCTTTATCGCAAGAGTGTCATAGACTATTTTTTACCCGACCCCAGTCGGGTTTTAGTTTTAGAAGTTTTGTCTTGTTAATAGCCGTGCTCTGTTTTGAGTCTGCTAATCTGAATTTGATTTCGTTTGAATAGAATAGAATATATTATTGGCCTTATAATAGATAAGGTAAGTCAATTTTAATATCAAATTAAATCACATTACTTATATATAAACTTATATGTATAAAAAAATTTAATCATACAAGATCGTACTGTTTAACATTATTGCTTAAACATTATATTTTTAATTGGCATTTAGGATGCAGAATGCAAAGAAAATCTCGCTTTTGATTGCTTTCGAATGAATTGAACCAAAGTTCCTTACATTACCAAATTTTACAGGTTTGTCACCATTATAATGAAACCATGACGATACCATGTATTGTATGTTACGAGTAGACTGCAACGACTGGGTCTTGGGAAGGCTAGAGAAGACATAAGTCTAACCTAGCTGTGAATCTAGACATCGAAAACACAAATTGATGAAAATATTCATCAAAAGATGATTTTTAGGTGTCTAGTAGAGTTGTTCACTCTACAAATATAATTCATTAGAGATTTGTTCCTGAAATCAATTAAAACAGTTTCGAGTTTGAAGGGGTCTAATAATTGAAATTCGGAAAACCGTCACTCTTCAATTTTCGGGTCAGTTTTTGTGAATTTGAACAGGGAAAGGCGTGAAGTTTTTAAGGCGATCAAGTTCTTTTGAGGTTACTCTGCTGACATTTTGTTTTTCTCCAGGCCTGACTTGTAAGGAAATAATTTTAGGTGTAAATAAAATCTTTTTGAACCTTGTATAGAAGTAAAAACATCATCATAAAGTTCTCATTAGCTTGGAGTCGCTGTGACAGTGCGATCTCAGACTTATTTCGTTAACATTTTTGAGAAGTGCCAAATACTTAAGAGCTGAGGTTCGAACGAAGGCTAGGTGAAAAAGAGACCACCGCTTGCCGCGTGTACTACGCGGCAAGAGGTGGTCTCTTTCTATAATCATCATCATGTCAGCCTTTAGAAGTCCATTGCTGAACATATGCCTCCGCCAAAGAGCGCCATGACGAGCGATCTTGTGCCACCTCCATCCACCGACTTCCTGCGATGGCTACAATGTCGTCGGTCCATCGTGTGGGGGGTCTCCCCATACTTCGCTTGCTTGTTCGTAATCGCCATTCGAGAACCTTTAATCCCCAACGGTTGTCGATTCTGCGACTTATTTGGCTTGCCCATAGCCACTTCAACTTGCAAACTCTGAGAGCTATGTCGGTAACTCTTTCTATAAATCATGAAGTATTTTAAAATCCTTTCCCATTATTCCCACAATGGACAGATTCCAGAAGTAATCTCACTCTACCCTCCCGTTATTAAAAGTCTTAAGCTCTTTATTGAAATCGGCTTAAACTCACCGCAAACTGGTTTAATTAATACAAAAACACTATCAAAAGACGGGGTAGAAAGGAAAAAGCCAAAGCAAACAAAAATCATCTCTAAATTCTTACACTAGAGTACATTTTTAAAGAAAATGTTGAGCTTCAGCCCTGTGTTTTTCTTCCCCCGGAATTTGTTTTCCAGTGCTCTACTTTTTATGAAACAGCCAAGCTTTCTTTTCTTTGTGGTACTGTTGAAATTAGTGCTTCATTCTCACTTAAAAAATGTTGTAATATAAAAATAAAAATTATTACAACATTTATTCGGTATGACCATTCAAACAAGTAACGGGTCGCGTTACTATATCTTCACGGAATTGTTGTAATGACGTCATATGTTTTTAGCAAAGAATTTCGTGTGGCATGGCATAGTGAATAAGCGCCAAGATAAAATACATTCTGTACTAGCTGTATCTGCGGCCTTGTCCGCGTGGTTATTTTTCTGGGATATAAGGATCCTGTGATATTCCAGAACTAAATGTACCAAAATCTTCAAACTTCGTTCAGGCATCAAATGTTTTTATCGATTGCTCGAATTCTACATATCTGATTGTGATACCAAGTTCACCAGTTAATAAGTCAAACCCTAAGCTATCCAAAGTGAAAACCGCATCGCTATCGGTCCAGTAAATTTTACGTGATGCGCAAACAAACATACAGAAAAACAAACAGACTAACAGACAAAAAGACAGCCACGATTTAAAAAAATGTTATGCTCTTGTTCAGTAGCTTATTATTTTAAGTACCCTAGACCTTTTTTTATTAATATCTTTATTGTACAGATTTTTTCGTACTTACTGCTTTATTATAAGTACTATCTTTCGCCCACGTCTTCGTCCGCACGGACTACAGTTTATCGCAAAAAAAAGCATCCTACTCGTGTGTTCTTCTAGGATATTAAAACCAATTCAAAAGCAGGTATAGCACCTCTTGGTTTTTTTGACAGACTTGTTATTTCGTTTCCGTTCCTTACAGCGAATAATCAACATTTTCCATCAAAATTTACCATTTTCCGGTATGAAAAGTATCCTATGTATAAGCTATCTCCATTCCAAAATTCTTCAAAATCCTTTTAGCCGTTATGGCATTAAAACGTCCCAATGAAACAAACAAACGTTTTCACTTTTATATATAGGTGTGGATAGATAGATACTATAATGTCAGTGTACGACCAGCGTATGTTGCCAGTGATGACAACACTGAAACGTGGTAGCAAACCTTTGGACTGATTCATAAGTTATTCAATCAGTTATGGAGAGAGCAATCAGTTCGGGCTCTCTTTGCGAGATATGATTCATATGTGGATATCCGCAAAATTAGTTAATTATCTAAAGTAAGAGACGTAGCTCTCAGAATTAGCATTAGCAAGTGGTCACTTAGCTCGTAGAACCGAATACCGTTTGGCAAGAAAGCTAGTTCTCGAATGGCGATCACGACTGCAAGACGGAGCCACACGGAGCGCAAGCCAACATAACCCCCATGAGGTGAACCGACGAGCAGCCGCTGGAATCCGCTGGATGCATACCTACATCATCATCATCATCAGCTATCATCTATACTTGTCTACTGCTGGACGTAGGCCTAATGCACGCCACTGAGCTCGGTCTTCAGCTCTCTGCGTTCAGTTTCTGCCAGCCGCTTTTTGCAGCCGCCACAGTATGACCTACGCTACTTTTGCCTTAACATGGTTTTCACTCGATAACTCTTCAGATGAAAGATGAATCCTATGAAAGCAGATAATAGGTAGTACCTACAGATATGTACCTACAAACATGAAACTATCGGAGAACGCTAGATACCGCTCACGCAATGCCAGCTCGCTTATTTATTTTTCCGCTTCCACGAAATGCCACAATAATTTTCAAACCCCAAACACAATTAATCCAAGGCCCACCTGGCATCCTACAATATTCTTTAAACTACCCATGGCTAAGTACTATTAGTTATTTGAGCCATTGCTCCCGTCATCGTCAACGCGTGGGCAAAAAACCAGTCGTTTACATACTATAAAACACTTTACACGTGTAGTGTAAACAAATCGACGTTTCCGTGAAAATAAAAACTTTATGGGAGTGACAGGGGCAGGTGGATAGCAACACTGAATATGAATAGACAGTACCTGAACCTTGTCATGTCTGAGGCGCGACTGTAATATATAACACTCTTGGCCTTTGACTTAGTCATTTATTAGACTTCAACTTAATTGATTTCTACATATATTAATAGATTTCTACAAGACACCAATTAAACCAAGAAATTATACATAAAATCAATATAGTAAAAATAATGACTCAACAAGATTATACCCTGATGATTGGACAATAAAATCGATTTTTATTGTGATTAGTCTGTGTCTGAAATAACCAACAATTAAGTATTATTTTGGGTGACTACAAATTGCTGATATTTTAGGGCAACTATTTCTGTCGAGACTCATCGTCACCTTGTACTATTATTTATTTTTTGTCCTCACCCTAATCTCTGGTTAGTTTATCGAAAATAGTAGAATTATTTTTGAACTAGCTGATGCCCGCGGCTTCGCACGCGTGGTCATTAAAAGTACTCTATGTGCTATTCGAGGACCTAAAATACCAATATACCAACATTTGATCGAAATTCTTTCAACCGTTGAAATTATTTTACAAAGTGCCCCAGTTTTTAAGTCAAGCCCTGAACTATCTAACTAATCCACAACACAATCGGTCCAGTAGTTTTAACGTGATGCGCGAACAAACATACAGACAAACAAACTAACAAAGAAACAGACAGACACAATTTAAAAAAATGTTCTATTCTTGTTCAGACTTTTTGGTTCTTATTATTTATTATAAGTATAGATAGATAGATTCTCCGTGTTTTTTTTTTTGTTTAAATCTTATTTGATATCTTTTAAGAACTGTGTTATTTGTAATATTAACTTAACTCTCAAAAAAAGGGCAGATCCAGGGGGAGGTACCCTTTCCGGAAATAAATCCTAGACCTGGCCTTGCCTCAAAACCATATCATCACAATCGTCATTTAACAGATGCTAGCCAATAAAAGAATCACCAACAGCTAGCATTTATCCACTGCTGGACATAACCACAGAATAAATAATAGTACGTAATCATAACTCTTCTAAAGCGCGTTATTGATTCCAATCTTCGACTCTTCTCATCCAACGGCTTCTCATGCCAGTACCGTGCGCAGATCGTCGATCCATGTCAACTCATTGACACGGTAAATACATGACAAATCCAATTAAGTACTCAATGGCCTAGGGGATAAGGACAAACGCACTTAAGTGACGCCGAACCAAATGACAACAATATTGTCATTGAGGTGAACTGTATTGTCGGGTGACCCAGCGCCCGTTCGTCTATAGTTGTCTACACTACAAATGTATTTGTGCATGAAATTATGAATGAGTAGTGGGTGTGTCACTATTCAATTTGTTCGAAACTTAATCACTGTTCCACTGACTTTAGTCACGTGTCCGTCTGCGCGCCGCGTCATCGGATTTAGATATTTCCTTGTTATTTCTGACAGATGTTTAAAAAGTAGACACATAAATAATAAAAAAAAAAAAAAAAAAAAAAAAAAAAACGGACCGCTAAATAATAAATGATTAAACCCCCCAAAAAATCAAGTGGATTAAAAAATAGTAATCTATAAGTATCGGAACACCCTGGACAATGATAAGGACTGACAAAAGGCCATTTTCAAACACAAAAATATCAACGAATTCGATTCGAAAATCCCGGAGTTTATTATGAGAAACATAATACATCAATAAATACAGAGTTGAATTCCGAATCTCCTCCATTTTAAAGTCGTTTACAATATATTGTAGTCATGCTGTAATTTTGAAGCATCGTTAAATACAATTAAAGATAAACAAACAAAAATATTGATGCTAAAGTGTATCACCTTGGAATACCAGAATAGAGATTGTAAAGAACAATTTGAAAAACAACGAGGACCGCAATTTGGATACATTTTAGAATCCGTATTTGACAATTCCCACGTTTTATTAGCATGATTGTTGCTCGCTATGAATCAGACTAGTTGTTTGTATTGGTGTTGTAATAAGGCTGATGATGTGAGGGGTGTGTGAGAAGGAGGGTGTGTGTAGGTGTGAGAGGGTGTGTGAGTGTATGTGGAGAGGGTGGTTGGAGAACCCTCTCCAACCAACCGTGAGTACGTGAGCGGGCGGATGGGAGAGGGTGTATGTGTAAGAATGTGTGAGAGAGAGGGTTAATTTTTTTTTTTAGAAATGATATGTGCTGTTGGTCTATAACTGACATCTACAGCGTCACCGGACGCCCCAGCGTCACTGAACGGTGGGGCGGACGCAAAAGCGCTTCGCCGCAATGCGCGACGCAGAAGGCGCACGCCAAAGTTAAGTTTTGGCCACTTGCTCAAGGGCACCGACCTCGTCTTGGACAGTTGCCATTGATTACGGGGAGTATCGAACTTAACACCCCTGGATCTCTACTGTTAGGTAGTGATCGAGAGGGTCCTGATGAAATATCTGGAGCACTTTGAATGAATTGCATAACTGACCACCGATTCGGAATACACCTTCGAGAAGAATTGGCAAGAAACTCGAAGGCGAATAAAATCGACACTAATTACGGGACCTTCGACTTCGCCGGCGAGGTCGGTGTCTGTGTCTAATTGTGCTGAAAGATGGTGAAGACGGATTGGACGAATCTATCGCTGCCTGCACTGCGGTAGCGATTTCATCGTCCGGATCGCTCAAGATGTCTCTAGGGCGTCTACGGAGGGGTCGTGCGTCTGTTGTCGCGTTTGTCGAGTAGTCACACGCCTGAACTACTAGATGGTGATGGGGTGATGGGGTGCCGCGTCAAAGTAGCGGCGAGAGGCATTTTTCATGTATTGAACTATAGAGGGAAGCTCGAGATCGCTGTGCAGGTCGCTGTTCCTCTGATACCAGGGGGCATCTACTGCACAGCGAACGAATTTATTTTGTAAAGTCTGCAGTTTCTCTAGGAAAATGCGGGAGGCTTGAGAAAATGTTTTGGGCGCAGGTTTTGTAGAGTGTCAACTTATTTCTAAGAGACATTTTACTGTGCCTGCCTAGGAATAGCGCGAGGTGGTATTGGTAGAATGCCGTCTTTTTGTGGACGGTGCTAGAGGGCTCGGATGCCTTTTTTCCTGGTTTGTGAATGCCGATGACATCGGCACTCGTCCAGGCGTCACAACTGCTCATGGCTGCTGTGAAGCTGCTGACTAAGAGATAAACTAAGGGGACAGATAAGTGCTTGAAGACCCTGTTGCTGACGCCGTCAGCCCTGGAGCTGACGGCGGCGGCCTTTCACACTTTGAGGTCCTTGATGATCGACTCAACCTCTGCGGCTTTAACGCGATCGGGGGGGGGGGGGGGGGGGGGGTCGGTCGGAGGTAGGGCATTCCTACGTTCTAATACGCGGTCCACCGCGGCGATGTGGACAGGATCAACGTGATCGTTTGCGGGGGTGCACTGGGCTTCGAGACTCTCCACCAAGCAGTCGGCCTTCTCCACGTCTTCGAATGTTGGCGGGAGATCGATTCTATTTAGAGGGGGCATTATGGTGTCGGATTTAAGCTTTCTCGTCAACCCCCAGTAGGCCTGGTGGGTCGGTGAGATTTCGGATAGTAAGTCGTCCCAACGTTGTTCGCGCAGTTCGCTAATGCGCGTCCTGACCAAGCGGTGGTAGTAGCTCAAGGTGGCTTTGCCTTCAGCGTTGGGGAATGCATCGTGAGCTCTAATGGCTGCGTTCCTTGTCGTCACCAGCCTCTTCACGTCGTCAGGCAGGGCCCAGCGACGGATATCCTCCGCTGGGACCTCCCTAGAGGACTCACCGATGACGGTGATGAGGTGGCTGGTGAAGTCATCGATCGAGCGATCGTCGGGGGTGATTATGTCATCGGGGATGCGATCGAGATTGGGTGAAAAAAGGGGTATGATTGGGTTTGTTTTAATGGATCGCTATTCACCACAGCTACCATGTCCACCACCGTAGGTATATCTGTCTGTAACTACGTTGAGAAGAATAACAAATGCTACAATATACTACTAACAACTTCTGAAACTATTTCAGACCATGTACATACTTTATAAACACATTGCGTCAAGCCTATAAAAAGCAGGTCACGTGAGAAAAGTGTACATGTTGTGACGCTCTAATTGCACATACAAGCGTGAACAACAAACTTTTCTTCAAACCGTTCAGAACCAAAAGTAATCTACTGCTAAGAAATAAAGCCTAAAATTACGTGGCAGAGGGACTTAATGAAGGAAAACGTAATTTTGTTTAAGTATAAATCGCGTAAATTGAGATGTTGCTTGACGTGACGCGGACCCCTCCAAGGGGAGTTTTAATGTACTGCGCCTGATGAGTAAACGGGAGGCCATTATGATAAGCAGGCACTTGAGGACAGAGCTGACGATGAAGTTATATAACCTACGCGGAGAGGACGCACTTTACTCACTATGCGTGATCCGATCTTGAGTCACACCAGCGGCCGGATCACGTAAGACGTGATGCTATCGCTTGCAATTAAATTTCTTATTCGGTAAGTGACAACTTTAAATTGCTATTAATCAATCAAAAAGGCATGAAAGTGGGGCAAGATATCTTGCGTAATCCCAATACAAACAAAAGTAATGCCAATAAACTAATTGATTTGGATTGAAATTGTAAGTTAAATGTTACGTAATTCGGGCATAGGAGTCAAAGTCGATCGGCACGCCCAATTTTTTATTTTATTACTGTATTATTGAAGGAGTTCCACAGAGTACCAGAAAGGAATGCGGTACGAATAATACAAATGAAAAAACTATGGAACTATTCACACATCTAGTTCAGATGAGATGATAGGTCGTCCTATTCGAATTCACCAGATTAGCAGCTTTTGTGACTCGATAAAAATATCAACAATCAATAATAATAAATATCAACTATCAATAATAACAAATATTAATAAGCAACGTGATGAGCAAGACGTGTGACGGCGCGTGAGCATTTTTGAAGTTTTCGAAACGTGATGAAAGAAAACGAGCGAGCCTTACAGTAGTCGCATATGATAGTATAACATCAAGCTCTGTTTTATCTTCGTCGGTTCAAGTATAAATTACTTGGTTTTATCATAATATATAACACTAATAGGAAACCCGAAGCTCTGTTTTATCATCGCTGGGCTCCGCGCGCGCTCAACGGTCAAACACTGTTAAACATGTTTCACTCTATGTACACGAAATCAGGAACGCGAGAGGAAAGATGTTACATATCAAAAATGCTCGAATCTAAAAATTACTTACCATTAAAAAACCCATACTAAAAGAATAACTTTAACACCGTGGAATTTTTAGAGATGTCGGAGTGGTATCGGAGCTTGTAGTAAGAAAAATAGTTTAAAAAAATTAAAAGAAAAAAAAGAAGAAACAAATAAGAATGAAAAAAATATATAAAAGAAAAACATTATCCAAAAAGATTGGCGTTTGGTATTTTTACCGGACTGAGTGAATATTGTGTTTATCAGCCTATACATGTCTGTTCCTTTGTGCAACTATATATTATAGACCAAACGCGTGGGCCGATTTTGATGATTCTTACGGCAATCGATTTGTCTTAATCTTGCGAGTGCTACTAAGACATGGCATTAATCTAAATTCAATATGGCAACAACCATATACCATAACTTAATATTTAAATCTCCGAACTGTGTACTTATTCAATGATCCCCAGTATCGTACAATACGTAGGTATTTGAAAATCATCTTTAGGTTTCGCTTATAATTTTTCATTTAAAAATACCATTTAAAAGTTTGTAGTCGGATTTTTTCATTGCGTATATTTTTTTGTTGATAAATCACTTGATAATTGCGTAAAAATTTAAATCAACTTAAAGTAGGTATATAAAGGTAGTAAATAATCGGGCGCAGTGAGTAAAGACTAAAGGCCTAAAGGTATCCACATGCCGTGTAATTAGGACGAGATGATAGGACACCCACGTTCTCACCAAGTCTGTACTGACATTGACAGAAAAATATGATAGGTATAGTAGAGGAGGTATCCAACGCTTGGAAAACTTTTATTCAGTTTTCATCGTGTTAAAAAGTTATTCAATTTGTGCGCATTTACAGACATAGACAGACCTATTTCTCTCTGTCTCTAGCTGAGAAAAAACCGTAGGTAGAAAAGAAGTGCACAAATTAATAACAACGGGTGCACAAAACTAACAATGTTGACTAACCTCGAAACTTAAGGCAAGATGGTTTAAAAAAAAGGGACTCACACTGCCAAATCGAAAGTAAAGCACCCAAGATATACCGATCCGCTGTACGCAGAAGCCCCACGCACACACTAACACCATGTTATGCCGATAGGCAGCAAGGTCTCGACTTTGTTACAATCAATTACACTCGAAAAAAATGTGATGAAATTGTGTATCTATACTTAAAGCAATAAGGACGAAAAAGTCTGTACATTGAAGATAATTAAGAAAAAATGGTCTAGGGTACTTAAAATAAGCTACTGAATAAGAAAAGAACATTTTTAAAATTCATGTCTGTTTGTTTGTTTGTTTGTTTGTTAGTTTGTCAGTATGTTTCTTCGCGCATCGCGTAAAAACTACTGGACCGATTGCGATGCGGTTTTCACTGTTGTATAGTTTAGGGTTTGGCTTAAAAACTGGGATACTTGGTTGGTATATTGGTATTTTAGGTCCTGGTATAAGACATAGAGTACTTTTAACCTAGAGAAATGACCACGGGTGTGAAGCCGCGGGCATCAGCTAGTCAAACAAACACAAATTGACCACACATATACGCAACCGCTATTTGATATGCTTCACTAGTTTGTTAGGCAGCGTGCACTCTAGTTTATAAGAGCTTGTATTTAACTTGCAATGCATGTATGTATATATAAATAAATAAATATATTCGGGACATTTCCACACCAATTATCTAGCCCCAAACTAGGATACCCTGTGCAATGGGCACTAGATAAAGGATAAACATACATAGATAAGAATATTACATCCATGACTCGGAAACAAACATTTCTGCTCATCACACAAATGATTGCACCTTGCAGGATTCGAACCCGCGACCGTACGATTTCGTACCTAGGACCTCTAGCCACGAGACCAACCAGTCGTCAGTCGTCGTATGTTTGTTTAGGTCAAATCTTGCAAGCTGAATAAGAACGAAGGAACTCCACGGTCAACAGCACAGACACGAAATTTGCATTTTATAAGAATACAGAAAAACATAATAGAAAAGCCCTTGATGTTAATACATCATGAGCTGTTTTCTTTTCCTTCAGTTTTTTTCCCGATTGAGGGTTATGTGTTTGGGTTGTATGTATCCATACCAATATGTAAAAGTGAAACGTTTTCTGTTTGTTTGTTTGGGGAGCTTTCACGCGATAACGGTTGGGCGGGTTTTGATGAAATTTAGAATTGACATAGCTATACCCTTGAATAAAACATAGGATACTTTTATCCCGGAAAATTGAAAGTTTCTACGGGAAAACTGGAAAATGTTGATTACTCACTGTAAGGAACGGTTAGAAGAAAATGGGCTGCTTTTTTCGCAATAAACAGTAGTGCGCGCGGACGAAGTCGCGGGCGGGAAAGCTAGTGTTTGTATATTTGTACGTTTCTTAGGCGCGCCCTACGGCCTAAACGGCTTGATGGATTTTGATAAATGAATATGGTATCATTGAATTTGTCTTGAGCACGTGAGTGCTATCCATACCAATATATAAAAATAAAACGTTGTCTGTTTGTTTGTTTAATTGTTTGTTTGTTTGGGGAGTTTTCACGCGATTACGGCTGGACGGATTTTGATGAAATGTGGAATGGAGATAGCTTATACCCTGAAATAAAACATAGAATACTTTTTATCCCGGAAAATTGAAATTTTTCACGGGAAAAATGGAATATGCTGATAACTCGCTGTAAGGAACGGTTGCCATGGAAACGAAATAACAAGTCTGACAAAAAACATCAATAGCATTGGAGCTATACCTACTTTTGCATTGGTTATTAACATCCTAAATGATCATAGGATGCTTTTTTTCGCGATAAACAGTAGTCCGCGAGGATGAAGTCGCGGGCGGGAAAGCTAGTAGGATGTATAAAGTGTCAAGAAAACCAATATGGCGGCTTACAGCTGCCATATTGTATCATATTGTATTCTATCGAGTGAAGTATCAAAATATAGCTCTCTATAACACCATTTCATAAATATATAATTCTTATAACTAAACAGTAGCAATTTTCAACTAAACTTCTTAAAAAAAAAACAATTTTTGATTTTTTAAGTTAATGTAAATACTAGACTAAAGTAAAGTGAAATATTTGAATACAAAGAAACATTTTTATATAAATACTAGCTGCGCCCCGCAGTTTCACCCGCGTCCCTCAGGAACCACATATTTTTCCGGGATAAAAGTAGCCTATGTGTTAATCCAGGTTATAAGCTACCTCCGTACCAAATTTCATCTAAATCCGTTTAGCCGTTTAAGCGTGAAGAAATAACAAACAAACACATACACACACCCTTACATACATACAAACTTTCGTCTTTATAATATTAGTGTAATTATTTTTGCGGACCGTCAGCTCGTATTCAATAATTTTGTTCGCAGTCGGGTTGTTATTAAAATAATATTGGCTGCTTTCATATACTCGTACCTACTCAAGAGATCCACAATAATCATTATTTTGGATCTCTTTATTGATCTACTTTTTTCGCACATAGCTATACATATTAAGTTCGTTATTGCGCGCTGACCTTTATTAAATAGAATTAATTGTTTTCTTTCTCTCTCCTAATGTACCGGACAGAAAAAGATCAAAAATTTCTCGCGGTTGCTTCGCTCGCACCTTTTTGTGATATTAATATATATTAAGGTACAAGGCATTATTAAGGTACTAGCTGTATCCGCGGATTCGCACGCGTGGTATTTTCAGGACCTAAAATACCAATATACCAACATTTGATGAAGATTCCGTCAGTCTTCAAAAAGTTTTTATTGATAGCTCGTCCTCTACTCATCTGATTGAGATACCAAGTACCCCTGTTTTTAAGTCAAACCCTAAGCTATCCAATAGTGAAAACCGCATCGCAATTAATCCAGTTGTTTTGCGTGATGCGCGAACATACAAATAAACAAACAGAGAGACAAGATTAAAAAAAAATACATTTTCAGTAGCTTATTTTAAGTACCCTATGATCATTTTCTATTTATCTTCTTTGTAAAGACTTTTTGTAACTTATTGGTTCATTATAAGTACACGCGACTTCGTCCGCGCGGACTACAGTTTATCACGAAAAAAAGCATCCTATGTTCATTTAGGATGTTAATAACCAATGCAAAAGTAGGTATAGCTCAATGCTATTGATGTTTTTTGACAGACTTGTTATTTCGTTTCCATGGCAACCGTTCCTTACAGCGAGTAATCAGCATATTCCATTTTTCCCGCGAAAAAATTCAATTTTCCGGGATAAAAAGTGTTCTATGTTTTTTCAGGGTATAAGCTATCTCCATTCCACATTTCATCAAAATCCGTCCAGCCGTTATTGCGTGAAATTTCCCCAAACAAACTAACAATTAAACAAACAAACAGACAACGTTTCATTTTTATATATTGGTATGGATAGCACTCACGTGCTCAAGACAAATTCAATGATACCTCATTTATCAAAATCCATCAAACCGTTTAGGCCGTAGGACGCGCCTAAGAAACGTACTAATATACAAACACTAGCTTTCCCGCCCGCGACTTCGTCCGCGCGCACTACTGTTTATCGCGAAAAAAGCAACCCATTTTCTTCTAGGATATTAAAAACAAATGCAAAAGTATGTATAGCACCAACGCTATTAATGTTTTTTGATAGACTTGTTATTTCGTTTCCATGGCAACCGTTCCATACAGCGAGTAATCAATATTTTCCAGTTTTCCCGTGGAAACTCACAACTTTCCGGGATAAAAGTATCCTATGTTTTATTCCAGGGTATCTCCGTTCCAAATTTCATCATAATCCGTGCAGCCGTTATCGCATGAAAGCACCCCAGTTCCCCATACAAACAAACAGACAAGATTTCATTTATATATTGGTATGGATAGTGCACTCACAGGTAATCGATTATAAACGCTGTATACATTGAGATTTTTAAGACGGTACAGTAAGGTTAACCGTTATACCTAGTTACAGGAAAACGTTCCTACGAGACCATCCATAACTCTTTGAGATATTCTGAGCTGCATTCACAGATTTTGGAAAAAAAATGTAAAATCAGCAAGAAAATTGTAATTTAATAATTTTACAAAAAACTTTTTTATGCCTATTGATCCTGTTTCAACGGATTAAAATTTACTACCAGTCTGACTGAGGTTTGAGTACTAGAAATATCAGAAATTGCGAAACACTTTTCCCATACATTTTGTACGAAATTACCTTAACCGTTGTAACTACAGGAAAACGTTCATAAGGGACTCTCTTTAACTTTTGGAGATATTTTGACCTGTGTTCACAGATTTTAGAAAAAATTACAGTCACCAAGAAAATGGCTACATCTGAAAAAAAAACGATCGATCCTGTTTCATATGAGGATCAAAAGTATCTAACGGACCAACTGGGGTTAGAGCCACCAGTATTTAAAAAAAATATGTATTCAAACGCTGTTAGAATTTTATTTTATTCAGTTTGTACATAATGTTTGGAAAAAGGTTATTGCAATTTCTGGCTTTTCTAGTATTCTAACCTCAGTTGATCCGGTAGAGACTTTTGATCCTTATTAGAAACAGGATGGATTGGCATCAAAGAAAATGTTTGTGAAAGAATTTCCTATTTTCTCGATGACTGAACATTTTTAACAAAATCTTTGAATGTAGATTAAAATATTTCCAAAAGTTGATGGGCGCTTTTTAAAAACGTTCAATACGGTTAAGTCCTACGAAATGTATGGAAAAAGTTTCTCGAAGTTTCTGACATTTCTAGTACTCAAACCTCAGTCGGTCCCAAAAGAAACAGGATCGATTGACATCAATATAAGTTTTTGTATAAAGTGATCATTATCTTGCCGACTGTACATTTTTTCCAAAATCTGTGAATGCAGTTCAGTATATTTCAAAAAGTTATGTTTGGTCTCCTAAGAACGTTTTACTGTAACTATAACGGTTAAGGTACCTGCCCTTACTCGTACTGTCCCGCCTCAAAAAGTCAATCTGTGTATGTACAAGTATGTTTGTTTAGGTCAAATCTTGCAAGCTGAATTAGAACCACTTACGGATACGGATACGGATTTGAGTTTTTACATGTGTGTTTATTTCCGATGACAATGCATTTTTATGGTAAGTATGACTTGAATCGACATCCAGGAACAGCTCCAGATAAAGGAACTCTTCAACGGTTAACAGCACAGATACAAAATTTTGTGTACTCATTTTATTATTGTGACGATGTCAAAACCTCTTGCATAATAATATTCATTTGATCTCTTAATTCTTTCATAATCCATTTCATTCTATTTGATAGTTTGTCATTACTGATTCTAAATTCAAATAACCTGTCATTCCCATATTGATTGCATTAGCAAAACCGATTTTTACGTTATAATATGTTATAAAATACCTAAATAAGTTTATTACAACTGGACTCTTTTAAATATATATATGATAATACCTTCGTAAGTGGTTGTTTTGATCCAGATTGTTGAAGCACGAAAAGTCTGTGATAATAATGCTCCTATTGTTCCTGTCCTTTTGTGTCCACTGAGGTTTGGTCCCTGGGCTAGTGGAACTAACCCAAACCCTGGATCACCGCGTGACATTATGATAGCCGGTTTTAAATTTTACCATGATATGGTTTCTTGATAAAGGAAATCTTCAACGGTAACAGCACAGTCACGAAATTTTGTGTACGCATTTTATAATGAGAGCTGCATGACATGGTTGCTGCACTCAGGGTTGGGTCCTGTCTAGGGAACTCCTCAACGGTTAACAGCACAGACACGAAATGTTATTGTGATAGCCCATTCTAAGTTTCACCATGACATGGTTGCTGCACTCAGGGTTGGGTCCTGTCTAGGGAACTCCTCAACGGTTAACAGCACAGACACGAAATGTTATTGTGATAGCCCATTCTAAGTTTCACTATGACATGGTTGCTGCACTCAGGGTTGGGTCCTGTCTAGGGAACTCCTCAACGGTTAACAGCACAGACACGAAATGTTATTGTGGTAGCCCATTCTAAGTTTCACCATGACATGGCTACTACAAAAAAGCTTCTTATTTTGAAGGTTTTTTTTGAGAAACTTATTTCAAACCTTGAATGACGGTATTTAATGTTATGCACGTCGAAATTGTCACTCATATCAGCATAGCATATTATGTATTATTAGATTTAATATGAATGATATGGCTGATAAATAAGTTGACATAATAAAGAGGATCGTGTGCGGAACCGGGCTAAACTGACTAAATACTAAAACGAGTAGCATCCCTTAATGAAGACTGGACTAGATGAGAACGAATGATATCAGGATCCATCATAAGCCTTACCTTTTCGCATTACTGGAATTCAAGCTTTCTTTCAGCAAGTTTAGGACATCCACCACGTTGCACGATGGCAGCGATACTGTCCTAGGCTCCGTGCCAATGACTTTCCTAAGTTATGTGCGGTTTTTCATCGCTACGTGCTGCACGAGGACACGTTAAGCTGTAGGTCCTGGATGCTATTGATTAATAGCAGTCGTTAAGCCATGTCAGAGGACCCGGGTGGCCTGATATACTCTAACACCAGAGGCCAGCTCATACAACCAAACAAAACACATTCCACAAGTTTCGCTTATGATCGCTCAAAAAATATAAGTTTACCTATAATTTTTTTGAGCGTTTCTGACCTAAAATTTATCTATATACTCGTATCTAGCCCAGCCACCTACTTATAAGTTAGCGTAATTTTGCGAAATCCCTATTTTCTTCGGCGCCACTACAACTTCGACTTTATTTACGACCTCCAGCCGTAAATTAACCAAAATGTTGCAACCAGCGGAATACAAACGATGTCGAATTAAAATTCAAATTACACACTCGTCTCCAATGTTAAGTAGATAGCAGCCGTTTAAAATTGCGGCAAATAATTGGTAAATAGAGTTTATTTATTTTTTAGGAGTGTTAGGTGCTGTTGGCATCTACCTGCCTCTACAGCTTCACCGGACGAGGGGTCGGACGCAAGAGAACTCCGCCGCAATGCGTGACGCAGAAGGTGCACGCCAAAGTTAAAATTTTGACGACCGGCATAAGGGCATACAGGGGGTACTAACTACTAACCTCGGCTTAGACGGTCGCTTAGATTACGGGGATCGTACTAAACACCCATGGATCGCTAGTGTTAGTAGTGCTGATGATGATCCAGGGGCCCTGAGAAAATGGCTAGGATCCCTTTGATTGATTTAAGACTAGGCTCCGCTTTTTAAGGGTTTTGTCCATAAATAGGCAAATCTGATAAATGTGAAACTCAACATACATGCTTTTGAGATCTTTATCTCTCTTAGACTAAGACAAAAACATGATTAACAGAATTTCATTCGATACATTTTCTTCTTCTTCAGAAATTACGTTATATTTAGTAATGTTCACATTTTTCTACTCAACGGCTTAAGTTTTATATCTAAAATAAATCTCACAGCAAGAAAATATAGTTTATTAACTAAGGCTAAGACAAAATGTACCTAACTAAATTATTAGCCTGCCAATAAAATAAATAACTTTTGAGACATACGTCATTTAGTTCCGTGCTAAATTGTGTGTTCAAACAGCGCTCTCGATATTCAACCTTGTTACGCATGCACTTCAGTGCTTATTGCGGGTAGCGGGTGGCAGAGTGCAGGGTAGGTGGCAGGGGAGTGGGGAGTGGGAAAATGTAACCTTGGAGCCTGGCCTTAATAACTAACTACCGATTCGCAATATACCTTCGAGAAGGATCGGCAAGAAATTCAAAGGCGAATAATAACTGATTAGCGGTACCCGGAGTATCGGTTTGTTTTAAGCATTCCATTATCGAACAACTAGATGTACGGCGATGCTCCATCATTATTGAGCTCCAAAAATGTTGTTCCCACATTTAAGTACTTAGTATGCGTATACTGTTAAGAGTGGAGTTTATAACGTGGTTGTTGGTTTATAAGTCTTCAAGTTACGAGTGAATATGTGACTTGAACGATAGCCTGTCAACTCTTCAGGTGATATTAAACGTAGTGATTATATTCTCTTTGGGTGAGCTAGTGGTATAACATAAGCCTAACGATTATAAAACAAAATAAAAATAAAATTAATACGTATTTTAAAACCCGGCTATGCCCGTTTTCACCAACCACGAACAAGGAGATCCTTACTATGGAACTCCTAATCTAAACAAATCTTTTGTTTAACCAATCGTTTTTAATAGGTGACTATTCTAAGCTACGCGCGCACGCTCACTCACTAATTTACATGAGGGAGTGAGCGAGCGTGGCGTGGCTGTCAGTTTAAGAGTTGCCTAACATTAGACATCCCCGAATCGGTGTCATAACTTTAGGTGACTCCTAACGTCACTAGTTATCACCTAAATATTGATGAAACGTTTTTTTGCCCTAGGCAACTCCTTAACATTTAGGCATCTGATTTAGGCGAATCTTAGGGTAGTGAAAACGGACAAGTGCACAAAAAAGTCACGAAGTCACGAAGAATTTACAACGTACATGGAAACAAATATGGAATAACAAAAATTGCTGGTATAACTATTATTATTATAACCTATGACACTCTTGCGTGAAGACGACTCGCAGCACCGCATTCATTTTGATTCCGAAAACACACGCTTTATTTAACATTTTGCTGATTGTGTATCGTAATTGACGTTTCATGTCATTTTAGCTGTCTGAAGTCATATCATTATGTCAAAGAATTTGTTTAAAGACCGGATGTAAATTATTAATTTTTTATTCCAAACAATTATTAAAAAATAATCTAAAATCAATGCTTTTCTTAATGTTCCCACTGTACATTTAAAATTGATATTTATTTTCTCTTTGTATTGTTAGTACTGTTGATCCTAATGCAACCTTAGCCCCAAGCAAGTATGGAGCTGGCCCATTTCCTTTTGAACTTTCAAGAGCAAACGAGAAAACAGAATGCGAGAAAAAGAGAGCGTGCTTTGCAAATGGGATGCCAGTACCGCAAAGAGAGTGTACTAAATCACGGAGTAGAAAAAACTAGTGAAAGTGCAACGTGTGCATTTGACCTGTGCCACAGTTATGTACAGGAAATCATAACTTGCATATAAATATTTTGTAGTAAAAAATAAAATAAGCTCTTTAAAGCAGTCGTTAAATTTTCTCAATAATACACACCCAATAATCTCAATAATATACAACAAGGATTGGTTTTAGTAGTGCAGAATATGACTTTTATTTTATTTGTTTCAGTTTATCGACAGCGGTTCGTGATGGACGTCGTATACCACGTTGTATTTTTTCTGTTTCGTGGGCTAAAGAGTATAGTCACAGAATAAATAAAGTATAGTAAAGATATATCAGGATTGGAGTCCTGTAGGACACATCTGATACGCGCTTAGATAAATGCATATTACTCCGTACTCTAGACGGGTTCAGGACGAACGTCGCAATGAGGGCACTTGATTATCGCCATTTTGGCGCTGATTGCAGTAGTTTGGCAGTAGTGAGCGTCCACGGAACTAACGTACTTGTACTATTATTTATTCTGTGACTAACGTTACGAGATGATACAATGTCAATTTTAGTTCCAAACTGAGCGGTGGGGGCGCTTTGAATCAGCACAAACAAAAGTAAGGCAAAGCAAATCCATACAGTTCATTGGGAGAAACCCAGCCGTGCGATTCAGGTAACAAACATAACCTGCACTGCAACATGATCCTTTGGTGTGGCCAAAGTTAGAAAAATAAAACTGGGGAAATATGGGGAGATGTGGGGGAAGGTTTGGGGAAGTGAGATAAAGTGAAGGGAGGCCAGGGGGAAGTAGACGAATAGTGGGGGATATCGGGGAAGGGTGCGGGAAGTGGGTAAGGTGGGGCAGGTGGTGCAATGTGGGGGAAGATTGAAAGGAAGGGTAGGAGCAGAGTGGGAGAAAGGGGAAGGGTGGCGGAAAAGTGAAAAAGGGTGGAGGAAAGTCGCAGTAAGGGAAGGGAAATAAGGGAAGGGTAGGAAGAAATGGGGAAGGGTGAGGGGACGTAAGAGGAAGATACCCTTAAATAAACAAAGTAATCGTAATTCAACCTCCTTGGTGTTACCACTCCTGGTGTTACCAGACCATAAATGTAGAAGCAAATCGCTAAAATCGAATAAAATCAGCCAACACAAGAGGCCGTGTTTCCGTACGTTATATAGCCCGATGGAGGAAGGGAGAGTTGAAAATAAGGTAAACGGTAAACCATAATTAATCCTTGCATAATAATTATTTGGAATTATTGTACTTATTATAGTGATAATTTTAATAGCCTAGATAGGCATTTCAATATAAGTTGGGTATTCAGGGCAAATTTAAATGTCTAGATGTGTGCCAAAAAAGCGATAGGGTTTAATTCAGTCGCGCCAAACAACTGTCATAAATCCTTCATTGCGAATGATTGAAACGAAGACATCTGCAATTATCTATTCATATTTTAATTAGGTGAAACGTTACTTCGACTTTATCAAAGTCATCATGTGCCTAATTTCTTTGCACATTTTAAGAATTCTGTAGTGAAGTTTAATAACAGACGGCATGTTTAATTTACCTATTTGTTGGCAATAAATATTTTTTATTCTTCTCATTCTTATTTTCCTACGGTGTCTGTCTTTCCATCCATCTGTCTTGAAGCGACATAATATGGATACTCAATTACACAATATGTCGTACCTTGGCCCAAAAATTCCAAAAACAACTTGAGTTATTTTTCGCTCGCTCAAGTCTCTGCTTCAAGTAGGTACAACCAATTTGCTTTCGTGTGTCAGGTTGTTGGTACTCACTACTCCTCCACAGGTCGTAATTTATAACATATTTGGACGAAACCTAGTTTAAAGGTTTAACGTTCTTTTAGTCGTCGTGGATTTTTGATTGGGGGGGGTACTTCCTCCAAAAAGGGGCAAAAAGGGTGCTACAGAATATATCCGCCTTATTAGATTTGATTTAGGTGGTTATTTTCTTTATTTGAAATGTAGTAACTCAAAGTTGGTCTCATTAAAATTTGGTGAAGATCTGATAAAGATTTTCAGCGTGATGAGCAGAATAGCTCCTCAAAGTGCAGCAAATTGCTCACTTTTAGGTTTCTACCAGCGGAATCAGCCCAGAAAAATAAAAGTACAAGTACCTTTACCTACTAGGAAGGGATTGATGGAGCACCTTGGTTAATTATCTTAGTTTTACAATAAGGTCACTAGATGGCGCTACTGTGGAGCGCTAGATTGTTAGCGAAAGTTTGTGTTCGCGAGGTGTACTGTTCGCAGAACTACTAGTATATATTTAGTATTTTTCCGCCATTTCCTCGTGGTCATACTAGTTTGTCATACCAGTATTATCACGAGGATATACATGTTCTTGTGGTTATACTCTCATATCTGCACATTCTGTGAGGAAAACAAATGCTCGGATCCTTCTACTGTTATAAGTTTTAAGGTACTTGAGGACCTTTAAATTCTAACTCCACAATACATCAAAGTACCTAATGGCAGCTACATAAATACTACTTGAATCTCCTATTTAATAACACTGAATCGAAATGTCGGAATGCCCAGCGGAACGAACGACCTCCAAAGGTCGAGTTCTACAACACGCATAGTAATGAGCATCGGTCCAAGCTATTTCGTTCGGTTTTGGTTGGTGTAGTGTTTTAGCAAGATTGTCCTTAGGGTCAAGAGGGAAAGTGGCTCAATGGTTAATGTACTTACCTAATCGTAATGCCGGAATGCCTAATGAGCGGTAGACTTCCAAAGGTCGCCTTTTTTCGACAGGATGCAAGTTTGAAGCAAGCCCGTGCTTATTTTTATCAAGGGCGGATGAAACGACGAATGTCCAAATCTGTAGCGACTCAAAATAATTAAGGATGTATACGATGCATACGACTACGGAAAAGACGCGGTGATGCGCGACTTCAAATAGATTGAAACACTTCACGTTTCTGATCGGATCAAGCTGATCTTGGGGAGACAATTGAAAGCTGGACTCTTAAGCCTTGAGACAAGAGTGTTAAAGGTGAATCCAAAGAGCATGTAACATTATTCGCGTACCTAAAGAACCGCCATATTGAACACAACCAAAAAAGAAACAAAAAAATTGCATATGTGATATAAGTACTTGGTTTTCTTCTGACTTGGTCAGGAAACCACCTTTAATACAGCTGTCTGATGAAATTAATATGCCAGAAAAATATTCTATACTGCGCCATCTCAAAGTTGCACTGCAAATTAATATATTAATGTGAAGTTCGAAGAAAAAAAAATTACGAAAAGAAATCGAGTTTTTTCAAAATTGCGGAAGTTTTGTTGCAGTGCCCCCGAAAATGTTATATGGTCTTTGACTCATAATCAAACGACCTCTCAAGTTGTTAACTGTTAATAAACTTTAGAACGACAGGTATTCAAGGTAAACTGCTTCACACTACACTGCTCTAAAATATTGTCGACTTTGTATCAGTTATACATACAGCAATATTTGGATTTTGAAAATAACGTGTTAAATTAAAGACCAGGGAAGCATTTTATTCTTGTACATCAACAGCAAATGTACAGATTTAACAAATGTCTACCACAGTAGAGTATTTAATATGTACTTACCCCTTGATACGCTCCTAACCGCCCTTATTTGCTAAGACCATGCAGACAACGCATGTAACGACGTACGATATTTTCGTGGAAATGTTCGGCAATTGTCGTAATGACGTCACACGTTTTCTGCAAGGAATTTCATGTGGCTGTCTCATTAGACCAGGGTGGAAGCGTTTAAAAATAATAAAAAGTGAAAAAAATAATAATAGGATGAAACCCATTGGAAAAGGAGGAGAATATTATAAAAATAAAAGGAAAAATAATTTACGGGCGATCTGAGGTCGGGAAGGGGAAGGCGGTGAATTTTAAGGGTAAAAAACGGTTTACCTCGATTTCCCGCAATACCATAAGTCTTATGGAAAAAAGTCAAATGGCAAAGTTGTAGGTAAGAAAAAGATAACTTTTGTGCAAACACTTTTTTCACATAACCTCTAAATTTATGTGAAAAATTCAAAAAAACAAGTTTTTGGTTTTTTATTTTATATTTTTATTTTGAAAAAACAAACAGACAACGTTTCACTTTTATATATTGGAATGGATGTTGTACACTGCTCTGTATCACTGGTCGGGAAGGCCGACCTCAGATCGCCCGTAAATTATTTTTTCTTTCATTTTTATAATATTCTCCTCCTTTTCCAATGGGTTTCATCCTACAATATTTTTTTTTTTGGTTTCAAAAATTATTGACCCTGGTCTACATGTGCAGGGACAGGGACTCTTTTCTTACGTACAAGCTTTTTTAAAGGGTAGCACAGAGTAACCTTTACCAGGTAGTAAAAATGGAGGGGGCAGCACCCGCCGTTTGATTTTAGGGGGGCATTTGGCCCCCTCTTCACCGTACTTCCGCGGTCCCTGCTCATGGTGGTACTGTGCCATAGGCGTTACTATAATAATCCATTCGACAGAACGGACGCCCCAACACAGCATACATTTCTATTGTCCAGTTTCTTTGACGTCTTTCGCTTGAATTCATTAGTGAAGTTCCGAATAGCGCCATAATATCAAGCATAAATATTTTCTGTCGCAATATCTCACAAATTTCTGACATGATAATTACGAGTAAAACCTTGAGGTCACTGGTAGTACTTGTATTATCTGTTATGTGGCACGTGAAACCGAACCCAATGAATAAAACGAACAAGGAGAGCATTCTCTACCAGGCTGCAATAATGGCGGTGTAGAAATATAAACCAGTAGAATGGAGCAATTTAAGCCAATCTTTATAAAAGGTGGAGTAGAAAATGTTTTGATTTGCTGCAAAATCAAAATTTTTGGCCTCGAATTCATCTTGAATTGAATGTGCCATTATTTTTTTTTTTTTTAAAGAGTAGACTTTAAATTAAAAATGTCTAGAAGATGTCTTAAATGGACACAAGATAAAAAACTAAAACAAAAAATAGTATATGAGACTCTTGCTGTGAAGACGAATCGACTGATACCTCACTCATCAAAATCAATCCAAGTGTTTAGTTTCAACACATAACCCTGCATTTGTTTCGACATGGTCGGGTAAAACAAATAGCCTATCACTATACCTGAAGACGAATCGATTGACCAATATCAAACTAATAGGGGCGACGCTATGGTGGAACATCCACATATCCATATACATTGATACATACATGCATACATACATACATACATACATACATAGACTATTAAACTCATTACCCTTCCCTTGCTTCGCCGTAGTCGGGTAAAAAGACAAAATTTCTAAAATTAATGTTCACATGTTTATTCTGTATTTCTGATAGATAAAATGTTACAAGAGGCGTTATTTTTTAATATTAATCATCTATAACAGCGTAAACTCTAATTTGACCTTGCTAATAACTCATTTTTCGGCCAGGTTTTGAAGCGGGACAATGACTCCGTAAAGCACTTTGTCTTTCAGTGAATATGGATGAAACATGACCACGTGGAATTCCCCCATACGATGGACAGACCAGCTCAAATTCAACTATGGGCGGCCCCTTGCTTGAGTGTACTAATGTGACTACAAATAGAGATAGATAGATAGATATATTAAGTCTTTATTGAAAACCACAAGTACAACGAGAAATTATATTTAAAAATACAGTATAACAATGAGTGTCACAAGGGGATGTCTTATCGCTCAGAGCGACCTCTTCCAGACAACCGTACACGAAGACATCGTGGGGAAAGCTACAACAGCCCCAGATTACCAACTTCATGATTACCACGACCGCTATGTCAAGAGCGAAACGACTAAGAAGATAAGTTTCAAGCGCTGGGAAGTAAGGCTTCCAATACCTACAGACGTATTTAAAATATCGGAATTGCTACTGATATCTACTGACCCAGAACAAACGGAATTCCGAAATTCCGATACTAAGACTTACCTTTTTACCTGAGTACGGCAAAGCAAGGGAAGGGTAATTAACTTAACAGTATGTATGTGGATGTTATACTATAGCGTCGCTCCTATTAGTCCAATTTTGACAATCGAGGTATCAATTGATTCGTCTCCATCGCAAGTGTCATAGGCTATTTTTTACCCATACATAG
The DNA here is from genome assembly GCA_946251855.1 of Alsophila aescularia. NCBI lineage: Eukaryota > Metazoa > Arthropoda > Insecta > Lepidoptera > Geometridae > Alsophila > Alsophila aescularia. Next base: position 6,939,703 of record OX276380.1, on the reverse strand, counting down.
TCGGTTTTTGTTTTTGAAATTAAGTCTTGTTTCCCCATCGACTGGATTAATGAAGTTCAACTCACACTAATATTATTAATCAAGCTGTCGTAAACAAGCCAATCAGAGCTTAGAGTTTTATAAATTAATAAATGCTCTCTTATCGAGCGGAAACTTCGTATGCGCGATGCAGAACTGCATACATACTGACACTACTGAACTGATGGTCCATACAAAACGTCATAAAATGTATAAAATCCTATTAGCGCCATCTATCTTTTATCTTGAGAAATGTGTGAGTGTGTGTTAATGTTTGTTATTTTTTCACTCTCAAACGGCTGTACGGATTTGGTTGAAATTTGGTACCAGGAAAGCTAATCCTTTATTAACACAGCTATTTTTCATCATCATCATCATCATCATCATCCATCATCATAATCCACGTGTGTGAAACCGCGGGGCGCAGCTAGTTAAATTATACATTCTTGCCAACTAAGTTATTTACCACGTTTTTAATAAGTCACTTTCGTGTTTGTCTGTCTGTCGGGTGGAATCTTGCAAGTCAAATTTCGAGCACTTCCCGATTAGCTATACGGCTGAAACTTTCAGGTTAGCTCACAACTCGATGACAACTCATTCTAAAAAACAAGTGTTTTTAGATTAGCTATTTAATCTACATTATCTTTTTGTTTACAGTTGAATTCTGTTTCTCACTATGGAATACAGAAAGACGGACGGACATGACGAAACTATACGGGTTCCTTATTTGACTGCGGAACCCTAATAGAAACCAATACACCTGGAGGGTTTCAGGTACATAAACTATTGAAGGGCAAATTAGAGTTTGGGCGGCCTTGAGTAATTATTTAGTGAAACACTTCATGGGCAAGGTTGAAACTAAATATTGGAGCAGGTGGAACCTTGGCGTATATTACAACAGAAAACTCATTAATTACATTACAAAGACACTTTATTGGAAATTAATTAATGTCCAGAATATTCATTTTCATATTCTCACGAAGTAAATTTTAAATCTGTTTATTAGTCTAAATCTAAACTGTATTGAATTTCATCGGGTTCAAATTATTATAATGTAAAAATAATTATTTTTTGTCAAAAACTTGAACTACCGACTTCAAAAGCTCGTACTTTGCGAACGCTCAAACCAAATTTTTCTTATTATTGGAACTGGTTAAAAATAACTACTGAACTGATTTTGAAAACAATTCTATGGGACCATTCTGAAAGTATATACTGGCAAACAAAAAATAATTTTCGAAATCGGTTCACAAATCACGGAGTACTGAGGTAACAAACATTAAAAAAAACGTACGGTTCGAATTGAGAACCTCATCCTTTTTAAAGTCGGTTATAAATAGTTATGTTGATGGTTGCCTATAGCTTTACTCTCATATCAGGAAAAGAAACTGAAAAAGTAACATACCTACCATCCAAAAATTATAGAAAATGAATAATTGCGACCTTATTTTATAAATTGAAGTTTAAACAGTTTTTTTAATATGTGTTTATTTATTAAATAAACAGTGTACAATTATTAGACATAAGCTAACAACAAACAGGTGTTGTGTAAAGTTAGAGTTAAGCTATAAATTCAAATCACGTACAAAATATCGTCAAAATCAAAAAGCTTAAACCTCAATAGAGATATCTTCAACATCACCAGTTCCTAAAATCATCAACAACATTGCAGATTTAGCGGTAAAATCGCGCTTTTTGTTTGAAGTTTTGCAACTTTAGTTGCATTTATAAACCGTACAAAACTAGCACGTAAAAGAGTGATATCATTCGGTACAGCAACACATAAGATGAAAGGAAAATCGCGCTTTTTGTTTGAAGCTTTGCAACTTTAGTTGCATTTATAAACCGTACAAAACTAGCACGTAAAAGAGTGATATCATTCGGTACAGGAACACATAACATGAAAGGAAAATCGCGCTTTTTGTTTGAAGCTTTGCAACTTTAGTTGCATTTATAAACCGTACAAAACTAGCACGTAAAAGAGTGATATCATTCGGTACAGCAACACATAAGATGAAAGGAAAATCGCGCTTTTTGTTTGAAGTTTTGCAACTTTAGTTGCATTTATAAACCGTACAAAACTAGCACGTAAAAGAGTGATATCATTCGGTACAGCAACACATAAGATGAAAAAAAATCGCGCTTTTTGTTTGAAGTTTTGCAACTTTAGTTGCATTTATAAACCGTACAAAACTAGCACGTAAAAGAGTGATATCATTCGGTACAGCAACACATAAGATGAAAGGAAAATCGCGCTTTTTGTTTGAAGTTTTGCAACTTTAGTTGCATTTATAAACCGTACAAAACTAGCACGTAAAAGAGTAATATCATTCGGTACAGCAACACATAAGATGAAAGGAAAATCGCGCTTTTTGTTTGAAGTTTTGCAACTTTAGTTGCATTTATAAACCGTACAAAACTAGCACGTAAAAGAGTGATATCATTCGGTACAGCAACACATAAGATGAAAGGAAAATCGAGCTTTTTGTTTGAAGTTTTGCAACTTTAGTTGCATTTATAAACCGTACAAAACTAGCACGTAAAAGAGTGATATCATTCGGTACAGCAACACATAAGATGAAAGGAAAATCGCGCTTTTTGTTTGAAGTTTTGCAACTTTAGTTGCATTTATAAACCGTACAAAACTAGTACGTAAAAGAGTGATATCATTCGGAACAGCAACACAAAAGATGAAAGGAAAATCGCGCTTTTTGTTTGAAGTTTTGCAACTTTAGTTGCATTTATAAACCGTACAAAACTAGCACGTAAAAGAGTGATATCATTCGGTACAGAAACACATAAGATGAAAGGAAAATCGCGCTTTTTGTTTGAAGTTTTGCCACTTTAGTTGCATTTATAAACCGTACAAAACTGGCACGTAAAAGAGTGATATCATTCGGTACAGCAACACATAAGATGAAAGGAAAATTCAACTAGAACAATAGTCGAGACACATCGGACACAAAGGCTTTACACCAGCCCACTTGGCTACGGTGGCCATATTTGGGTTCAAAATGTGGACAGTTTTAAATGTATTATCTTAACTGTTAAGTTTTTTTAACTGTTTCACAGTTCACAGCCCATTCAGCAATAGTATAACTATAGATAATCTATTGTTTCAATTGGTTTGGTTGAACTCGCAACCCAAGCAAAAAAATGGACAGTTAAGTTCAAATGTAGCACTGTTCGCGTAAAGAACTTAAAATATTTTTCGGTATTGGCAAAATGCTTTGTTGACATGATCTGGCTCCTACTTGGCTCAAAAAATCTAGCATTTGGATTCAAAGCGAGGCACTTTCTTTTCCTCAAAAGGTCTAGTCTACTATATGTAGTTGTAGTTTTTGTAGTGGTAGGCCTCTTACGCAAGAGGCCGCCTGGGGAAGTACCACACCTTTGTCAGATATTCAACCGCCAAGCAGTAGTGTGTAAACATTTCTGTGTTTCGGTTTGAAGGGCAATGTTTCCAGCGAAATTACTGGGCAATGAGACTTAACAACCAATGTCTCAGAGTGACGAGCGCAGTGCAGTGACGCGCAAGACTTTGCAACTAAAGTTCTGGGTGGCACTGCAACTGTTATGGACAGACGTGACGCTTACCATCAGGCGAGCGGCCTGCCCGTCTCGTCACCCAAAGTAATAACAAATAAAAATAAAAGTTGAAGAGTATATGTCTAAAAAATATCTGATGATACCGCAATACAGAAATAAAAAAAAAACACTTTCAGAGACATATAATCTCTTTCATACCGTGTTGTCGATATCCAAATGAGTAAAATATAAAAACAGGACAAGTGCGAGTTGAACTCGCGTGGAGTGGTTTCCGTACGATGAATATTTCACAATAATGAGAGATTTACCATGGCGTGACCACGAGTCCGTCGCCGTTATTTTAAGACCATACAATTCTTATAGATTTTCCAGGAATCTAGAAGTAAAGAACTACATCCATACCAATATATAAAAGTGAAACGTTGTCTGTTTGTTTGTCTGTTTGTTTGTTTGTTTGTTTGTTTGTTTGGGAAGCTTTCACGCGATAACGGACTGATGGACTGATTTTGATGAAATTTAGAATGGAGCCAGCCTATACCCTAGAATAAAACAAAGGATACCTTTTATCTCGGAAAATTGAAAGTTTCCGCGGGAAAACTGGAAAATGTTTCTGTGGTTGCCATGGAAACGAAATAACAAGTCGGTCAAAAAACATCAGGAGCATTGGATGCTATAGCTACTTTTTCATTGGTTTTTAATATCCTAGAAGAAAATAGGATGCTTTTTGCATCCTAAAAACAAACAATTAGCCTGCGCGTACGCAGTCGCGGGCGGGAAAACTAGTTCTGTATATTTCCAAAAATTTGTCGTTAGTTTCAGAGATAAGGGATTCGAATGATCAATTTTCATATATTTTCTAAAATAACATTAAGAGTATTTAAATAATATCTATTAATAAAAATAAAGTGACTGTCATAGAGAGACCTTTCATTTGATATGTCTCACGGTACAATTGTTTTTTTTTTTGTAATTTTCTTATTTGCCCCCTTAAATTCAAAATTCATTTAGTTACGTTACACGGCCATGTTTAGGTCACAGAAATTCACACGTGAACCAAATTTCAGCTTAATCGGTCTAGTTGATTCAGAGCAAATTGGCTGGGATATATGGACAGAGACAGACAAACAGAGTGATCCTGTGAGATCCTTACATCAGAAGTTAGGTTGTATTACCTTTGTAGATTTACTTTTTGTCCTAACCATGGTCACCCCACTGTCGCCCACACTTCAGGCGCCGCGTGCCCCACATACGGCCGTCACATTGTCGCTCTGTTTCTGCGTGCACTGCCTTATTAGACCTCTGCCATGCGAAGGCGTACAACTGGAGCTGACTGTTTCTGGAACAATAAACAAATCTCTGATTAAATAGGCAAGAGGTTAACGAGAATGTAAAATAAGTAAATTTAAGATCTCTGCGGCCAATTCGAAAGGGTTGCTCTCTTGATATATGAGGTAGTGCTAGCCTCTGATGCCTGAGTTTGTCAGGTCGTTCGAGGGCCTCTGACAGGGCGTCAATTACAGCCGGGACTTTCAACAACTTTCCCTTTTAAATTATAATTTAGATACCTATAATATCGACATTCTGGATTTTCTGTTTCTCAATTTAACAAATACATCGATCTATCTATCTATGACAATATTTGGTTAGAATGGTGTCATTGGATGGGTCATAATTATAATGTACCAATTTCAAAGAAAGTATTAGTACATGTACATATAGGTAGTACAGTATACTTATTAGTGTCCGTTCACACAGCCCGGCTCAGAGAGGAGAGCAGTTTTGGATCAATGAAATAAGGTTTATTTTTACATTTCACCAGATTTGGTCGGCTCTCAAGCATTCTCATATAACTAAAGAAATAACATGTAAAAATAAACCTTATTTCAATGATCCAAAACTCTATTTTAAACGCTCTCCTCTCCGAGCTGGTCTGTGTGAACGAACACTTATACCTACCTAAAAGAGTCCCCTCTGTACAACAAATGAACAACGAACGAACGAATGAACGAGCTCCGTCTAAGGCGGAACTCTTCCAAGCTTTAAACAGGTATACCTAACACTAATTTTTCTAAAGCTTGGAGACTTGGAAACTTAAATACCTGTAAGTAGACTTTTCGAGCTTTTAGCAATGGTGTTTCTCAAAGACCGGAGTGTTTTCTCCGTGTATAGGCCGAAGCCGGAATGAAATAGGTCAACAGCACATATTTATATCACATCTCCTAGAGCATGCAATATTTCTTCGACACAATTACATTAAAGTCTATACAACTCATTTAAAATGATTGTTATAGTGCATGAATGAGACCGTTACGAACATCAATTATATAACAAGACGCTTAATATTAATCAGTTTGGGTTACAGAAAACTATTCTGAGTTGATAGCAGTGATGTTTTATTGTTCCAGAAAGATAATTAGAGACACACTAGCTGCGCCCCGTGGTTTAACCCGCGTGGATTATGATGATGGATGATGATGATGATAATGAAAACTAGCTTTTGTTTTAATCCAGGATGTAAGCTATCCTGGAACCAAATTCCAAATCCGTTCAGCCGTTTGAGCGTGAAGGAGTAACAAAAATACACACACACTTCAAAACATAGATGGCGCTAATCGGTTTTTATGCATTTTATGACGTTTTTTCCGCTCCATAAGAGAGTATTATTTTTTTAAACTCTAAGCTCTGATTGGTCTGTTTACGACAGTGGCTACACTTTTCAAATTAATAATAATATTATAGTGTGATAAATTTTATGAGATTAGTTTAAAGTCAAAACATAATCTATGCAACGGAGGTTGAGCATAGATCTAGTTAAAGGGGGAAGATAAGGCACGTTTTAATATCACTTAAACAAAAACTGGGCTATTAACAACTACAGACAAACACATTCCAAACAGCGACCATTCCCACCGTTCGTGCTTTGTGCATCAACAACAAAGAGAGACATACGCAGATGTAGCGCGACGCGAATGAGAGTCACTCCTAACATGATATTATTTTAATTTTGAAATTTATGTTTTTTAGTTATAAGTAATTCATATACAATCTACTTTGTTTCTTGAATAAATACAATACAATACAATACAATACACGTGCTACACTCCGATTCTAAGTGAAGCCAAAAAATTGATTGTGTGCGCTTTAAATTGCGGTCCACACCCGAGGAGCTGGTACCTAATCTTAAAACTTTTAGTTATATTTGTGAGGTTGAGGTTTCTATTCCCGTGAGAGGCCAAATTAATTAATTTACGAATAGAACTGGGATAAAACTTTAAATAACCTAAAAATACTTCTGTTTACGATTGAAAAATTCTCAAATGTTCTGAAAACCTAGAGCGTTTAAATTTTAGTATGATGGTAACTAACTAGATTTAGCAAAATAATAAATACATTTATGTACATCAAAGAAATATCCTTCAAAACTTAGCGCCACACTTTTAGAATTTATAGATATATTATTAAATTGCTTGGCTCCTACTCTGGTGATTGTGATACTAAGTACACCAGTTTTTAAGTAAAAACCTAAGCTATCCAACAGTGAAAATCGCATCGCAATCAGTCCAGGGTTTTACCGTGATGCGCGAACAAACACTTTTTTTGTTTTTATCTTTTTTTAAGTTAAAAACGTTACTAATGTATACTATACTATAGTTTCAAAGATAGTTGATGAAATTTGCTATATATTGTTTTTTATTTCAAATCAAAGCACTGGCTTATTAAGAAAAATTGCAATTTTATAAGTGTGGTACTAGACCAGTGTAGTATGCTGATAAAATTGAACTGTAGGTATGCGTAGGCGCACTGTTTATTGTTTTAATTTTCCAAGATAACATTTTCACTAAAACTTTATTAACTGAAATGAGTGCGTTACGGAATAGGGGCCAGGGTCGCAGGTCCCCGACCTCCGACGATGCCACAATTGACGTTACGTATTAACAATGATGACATACAATACAATACTAGTACATTTCATTAGTACAATTACATAACGTAAGAGTGGTGGACCGCACTATGATTATGCGTAAAACGACTCTTTTGGTGCAAACATTTGACGTCAGATATAGTACTATTATTTATTACTAGCTTTCGCCCGCGATTTCGTCCAAGCGGTCTGGATTTTATCGCGTAAAAAGCATCCCATGTTCTTCTAGTATATTAAACCAATGCAAAAGTATAGCACCCACATGCACCAACGTATTGTTTTCTCGTTGGCACCAACGCTCTTGATGCTTTTTGACAGACTTGATATTATTTCGTTTCCATGGCAACTGTTCCTGACAGCGAGTCATCGACATTTTCACTTTTTCCGTGGAAACTTACAATTTTCCGGGTTCAAAAGTATCCTATGTTCTATTCCAGGGTATAAGCTATATCCATTTCAAATATCATTTATTGGTGTGGATTTATGCAAAGGATTTATGTAATAATACTTTGTTCAGTATGTCTAGCAGAGTATAGTGCTGCAAGAGTTACAATACATGACAAAAGATTTACAATAAAGAGGATTTTCCAGGAGTTTTCTAGGTAGTTCCTTCGCGAAAGTCAGTCTAGGGAGCTTAGACGCGCGTATGTTGGTATTATCTTTCTACGCTAGCAAGGGAATTATCCCGACAAGTGGGACGGTCTGGTAGGGATTTAGTTATTAATCGTTAGGTGTCAGTCAATAATTCTGCCAACAGTATAGAATGTAAGCAGGCGCCATAGTTTGAAGGGCAGGGCCTGCAGTCTCGATGTATAAATAGTGATTGCTTTACGAAATCGGTAAATACCGATTATAATTGTTAGCTTTGACAGTTATAGTCAAAAGCTATCGATTGTCATCGGTATCTGTACTGACATAGACATTTCCTACGTACAATCCAATTCGTACGTTTCGTTCGATGGACATCGATCGTTATCATCGGACTATGCGACCGATTTCAGTTGTAAAGCAATCGCTGTCGATGTCGATACTGCAGGCCCTGTTTGTTGTATAGAAATCACTGGTGGCAATTTGCAACTACTCATGTTAATCATGTATCATGTTGACCAATGCATTGATTCAAAAACGCCATCACAATATTGTCCTCTATTTTTCTGCTTTGTGTACATTGTAGTAAGGTCAAAAAGTCAATGGATCTCACAATTGCAAAATTGGCCATCAGACCGCGAATCCCCTACGTTTAGTCGCAATAATTTGGCCGTTCATATCCGGCCACAGTATGAGAGATACCGACCGGTAGACGACCGGTTGCCCGAGTTGTTAAGTGACCCTGACTGCGAAGTCAAGCAACGGTCGGGGGTTCGAATCTCGCTAGTCATTTGTGTAATGAGCAGAAATCTTTGTTTCCGAGTCATGGATGTTATATTTGACCGAGTGAGCGCGAAGCGTCTCCGTTTCAGCTTGGGCCAAAATGCTTTCGTATGTATTTCCTTCCAGATGTCCGTCTGTTCTCTACAGGTTGCATTTCTCAACCGATCTAGACGAAACTTGGTACACAGGCTTAACGAATTTTTAGAATGTTTTAGTCATCGGGGTTTTTTGATTGGGGTACTTCCTCCGAAATGGGGCAAAAAGGGGGCTACTAAATATATCCGCCTTATTTGATTCGATTTCGTTGGTTTTTTTTAACTTTAAGTTGGTCTCGTAAAAATTTGGTGAAGATCTGATGAGGATCTTCGGCGTGATGAGCAGAACAGCTCCTCAAAATGAAGTAATTTGCTTACTTTTAGATTTCTTCTAGTGGATACTAGGTAGGGATTGATGGCGCTCCTTATCAGAGAATAATTAATAGTACAAGTAATCATGGTTATTAATGTTAGTTTTACAATAAGGTAACTAGATGGCACTACTGCGCACCGCTAGATTGTTTGCAAAAAAGTTTGCGCTCGCGAGGTCTACAGCTCACAGTGCCTCTATAGTCATCTCTATGTATGTTTGTCCGTTGTCTAGTACCCATAGTAAATGGTATCCTATTTTGGGCTAGGTAATTGGTGTAAATTGACCCAAATATGTTTATATTTATTTATACCTACAGAGTAACGGTCATTAGCATTACCTGTACAATGTTACAAACTTAATTATGCAAATAGAATGTATGTATATCAACTTCGCCAGCTTATTATTGCTCATTGTTGAGCATAGACTTCCCTTTAGTTCTGGCTATTATAGAATGGATTTATTATAATGAGTTTAATACGAGTTATGTATGAAACGTCATAATTAAAACCAAAAAGGTTTAAAAAAATATGGAGCCAACGCCGCCAAACAAAAGAGTGAAGAATGGCGGCTGCGTATGGCTGCGTGAGTGGATAATTTGTGCTTTTTTGTGGTTGATACACAATTTCATCACAAAATACTGCATTGTTTTTTATTTTTCGTATGGGCACATGACAGAACCAAAACGACTCATAAGGTCGAGATCTTGCTGCGATGTGGCGGCCGATCGGCATAACATGGTGTAAGTGCCTGAGGTTTGAGCGTCCGAGCAACTCGGCTTATATAGGATGCTTCAGTTTCGATTTGGCGGTGTAGAATTTGCCTTTTTTTAAACATTCTTGACAGAAACCGGTAAAAGCCGGTGCCGTCTTTTTAGATTTAATTAACATTGAACACATGTAACGACTTTAACGTGCAACAGATAAATAATCAAAGCTTGCAATATTCGTATTTGTCTTATCGTATACCTGGGTTACAGAACAAAGGGGTGCTTGCAATTTTGTCATTTTTTCTAGATTGATAAACATAAATTTACCGTAATTTATTTTGTAACTGGAGTTTCCGATGTTTTGGTAGCTCTAACACTACAAACAAAGCACCTTTACATAAACGAGCCGGGAAACACACACAAATCCATCTTTCGTAACCATTGAGCTACAATGTACATAGATTATACACACAAATAAATGCTACGTTCTTCTTCAATTGTCATATCGTAACACACATTCTTCTTCAATGATCGTATTTTAACTCGAATTCTTCTTCAATGGTCGTATCGTAACACACATTTTCATAGATGCTCCCATGCCGACTTGTTTCTCACAATCATCGACAGACATATAGAAGATGTAGAGGTCTACCGATTCGTAGAGCAGATGAAGACCTTCTTACATCCACGTTTTAAAAACTAATAAAATGTTTTTAATACGTGGTCCTGTTTCTATTGATAATACTAATGTTGTGCAACTTATCTAATTTTACAAGAATTTATTTCATTCATCATTTTCAAATGCTGTTATAAGACGTACATGGTTTTTATAAATATTAAAAGGCAAAAACAGAAACACTCACGTATAATTAGTTAAATTATTCCAACTATAGTTTCAAACCTCAGACCAAATATTACATCTTAGTTTCAACCAAATCCGTTGGTCTTTCTCAAGAGGAGTGCGGAACGTTCGCGAACGTGTGTCACAAATCCATTGATGCATCTCAAATGTTCCAATCCGGAACAAAATGTTGGATCTCAGATCTAGTGGAACAAAAAGAATAATCTAATCCATCAATGGTATTTATTTTTCAGTGGATTAGACCAAATCTTGACACATATGTGTACTGACAATACAATAATTAGATCACCTGAATCATGACATGAGTTTCAGATAAGAAAAGCACATATAGGACTATATAATTATGTATTGTGCCTAGAGTAAGCGTAATTCAAAATCTTTGGATTGGGCTCATTTTCTTTAAAAAAATAGACAATAAAAAATCATTTTTTGATTAAACTTAAACGTGGGATAAAATATAATAAAAAATATTATATTAAATGACAAGGTAAAACAATTTTATATACTCGTTCATATGAGGTGATCTAGGGCTGCCAACCGTCCGGATTTCCCCGGATTTGTCCTAGTTTGGAAGGGCCGTCCGGGGGGGTTTATCATCAAATGTCCGGGTGAAACCCGAACGCTCGTCGTGTTGGCAGTTTTGTTCGTGTTCTATTCCAGTAATTAGTTATGTATATCATATGATGTATGTTACGTATATGACTTGATTCAAACACACTATCTCCCATCTGACACAATTGTCCATAGTATTTTCCGGGGACAACAGCAACACAAGCTTCAACCACAAGCTTCAGTGGAGTAGAGCAGGGACAGTGCCATTTGGCCCTCACGTGTCCCGTGGTCACTTTTCATTCATATTTCAATTCAAAAATTGCTTACCGACGCGAGTGTTAATCAATATATTGTACCTGATGGTATTCTATGTACTTATAATAAAGAAATAGGAAAGAAAAAGTCTGTACAAAGAAGATAATTAATAATGAAATGGTCTAGGGTACATGAAATAAGCTACTGAACTAAGCTTTGTCTGTGTCTGTTTGACTGTCAGTATGTTTGTTGGCGCATCACGTAAAAACTACTGGTTAGATAGCTTATATTTTGACTTAAAACTGGGGTACTTTATATCTCAATCCAATGAGTAGAAGCCGAGCAATTGATAAACATATTTTTAACAGCTGAAGGAATTTTGAAAAGTGTTTAGTCCAAATGTAGGTATATAGACTAGAGTAAAAATAACTAAAACTTAGTACGTAAGTAGTAGTAGTAGAGTACTTTTAACCTACAGAAATGACCACGCGTGCGAAGCCGCGGGCATTAGCTATTATTTTATAATTTGTTGGCAACAAGAAGATAGTTAGCTACAAATCTTTATGTTAGGTAAGTATGTTCGCACCTAATTTTCTTTGTAGAGTACAATATATATAATTTAATTATGTTACTGGAGTTATTTAAGATATAAATTTGTTCGAGTTTATGCTAAGCATACCGAATTAGGCGAGAATTATTTTATTAATTAAAATATAATCACATTTTTAAATACTTTCAAGGGCGTCCTGGGAAAAAAATAGATTTCAACCAAATGTCCGGGATTTTCAACATCTTTGTCACATGGCAGCCCTAGGTGATACTAATTCGGCTTGGTTCCATGAAATAATTTGAAATGCTAGTAATTGATACAAAAGATTAATAGGTATGATAACACACAGCTAATACGATCACATTTTTTTTTATCACAAGTTCTACAGCACAACGTAATCACAATCACGACAACCAGAGTCACGCTTACATTACGAACACAGACACAACAATCAACAATGCAATCATGGAATGCAATAATGCAATTAAAAATGCACCTTGACACGGCGTCAGCGTTTCCATGAATTGCATGGAATATGGCGTGAGGAGGGTTTCTATTTATTGTCAGCTTCATTTGCGGTGTCCCTTTTACCCAACTAAGGCGAAGCAAGGGAAGGGTAATGTATAAAGAGTGCATTTTCTAGTGGGCGTGGATGGCTAAATCATCAATTACATAATACTTATCTTTGTAGATATCGTTTTTACATACCAGAGAAAATAATCTAAGGGGGTAAGATCCGGTGACCTCGCTGGCCACGGCACAGGGCCATGCGTTGCAATAAAAATTTCACCAAACTGCTGAATCAACATCTCTTTTACTATACGACTAGTATCGGCTGGGCTCCATCTTATTGAAAGAATAATTGGTCGGTCTGAGCCAAAGGCAAATTATCCAGCTCTTCAAACAGTTCATTTAAAATTTCGACATATTTAAAAGTGGTCAAAGTTCCATCATAAATTTTAAAATAAAATATTCTATCCTTTAAATCACCGCACCAACAATTAAATGAAAAACGCACTTGGCGATGCCCTTCGGTTATCCGGTTTAGTGTGTGACCAATAATGGTTATTTTTTCGGTTAAACGTTCCATTATTGGAAAAAATCGTTTCGTCATATAATAAAAAATTGCAATAAAAATGTCCATCGTTGTTAATTTTCTGATTTAATCAGTTGCAAAAATCAAGACGTCTTTAATTATCTCCTGGATGTAACTTTTGCACAATGCGTCCGGAGCGATAGCATTTAACGTTGTATTTTTTTGAACGTTATATATGGTATAGCTTGAGACACTTGAATGTTTTCAGCTGCATTGCGGGTGGAATTAGTGGGGAATGAAATATAAATAGAAATATATTTATTTGCCAAACACAGGAATGAATACATATGAACAAAAAATTATTATACAATAAGTAGTTGACATAGACAAAATAACAAGCAGCGGGCCCCAAACTCGGCCAGGCCTGTGTCTGTTAACTCTTATGAGCGCGACGCGTTGAATTTAGAAAAATAATAAAAATAAAATAAATATATATATATATATATTACTAATTCAAATCGGGAGACTAAATATATATATCAAAATAGTTACAAAATAGCTATTTCAAAATCTTCATTATAAATGCGTGGTTTTATTAGTTCTCTTTTGATAAAGCTACCTCCTTGTTTGAGGTTGTTAACTATTTTTTGGAGACGCATAACAGTGGGGAAATCACATTGAGGATATTTGTTTCGGTGCCATACCAAAGCGCGAGTGGCACTTCTCCCATTGATAAAATATGCCTCAATTAGATAAAATCGTTCATCATTGGTTAAATTCATCTTCAAATTGCAGAATTCAAGTATTACTTTTTATAAATTATTTTACAATATACGAAACAGTACGCAAACAGTTAGTAATAATCAACGAAACGTCGAACAAAATCTAAATTGTTGGCGCCAATTTACACTACGTTCTAATTTCAATTGTTAAATATTTTTTTCTTTTATTGTGATATTTAATCGCGAAGAGATAATAAAAATTTGAAATTAGAACATAATGTTGTGAAGATGACTTCGCTGCGGGTCTGTTTTCAGAAAAATATTGAGCATCATTTTGGACAAGGTACAGGTAATGCAGGTATGAATAAAAGCATTATGCGCGTCACAGTCGACTACACTATCATTTCTACCCAGAATTCGATCCTTATTAGCGACACTAGTTTCGAGCAGGGTGGTATACCTTATACCATATGTGTAATAAATCCTAATAGTGAGTCAACTCGGCCCCTTCACAGAGCAACGATGAGGTGCGGTGTGAAGGAGAGCGGAGTCCCCCTCCAACTCGCGCGCCTGCACGGCGTACTATTGCAAATCGGTACAGCGTATTAGGTGTGTCAGGTACGCGAAACCGCTCGCACGTGTTTGCCAAAGTACATAATAATTATATCGTATGTTTGGTGTTCGTTCACGCAACGAGGCGGTTTATTTATTTGTTTTAAATATGCGTACCATCTGTGTGGTAAATGGTTGAGCGTCAACATTATATAATAATAGTGGAGAGTTGTGGATTCATCAATTTCCAAAGGATTAGAAAATATGAGTAGATATAATATTATGTAATATGATTTCTTATGAATATTTACAACATTAGGTAGCTATTATAATCGAAGTACCTACCTATGTTGTTAGCAATAATTGACTGAGCGAGCGCTAAGCGTCTCTGTTTCAGCTTCGGCAAAAAATCTTTCGTATGTCCGGATGTCTGTCTGGATTTCCGGCTGTTCTCCTCTACAAATCGCATTACTCAACCGATCTAGACGAAACTTGGTATATAGGTTAAGCAAATTTTTTGAATTTTTTAGTCGTTGTGGATTTTTAATGATACTTCCCCAAAAAAAGGTTAAAGGGGGCTACTGAATATTTCCACCATATTAAATCCGATTTCGATGGTTGTTTTTCATTTGAAAGGCAGTAACTTTAAATT
The DNA here is from genome assembly GCA_946251855.1 of Alsophila aescularia. NCBI lineage: Eukaryota > Metazoa > Arthropoda > Insecta > Lepidoptera > Geometridae > Alsophila > Alsophila aescularia. Next base: position 6,924,548 of record OX276380.1, on the reverse strand, counting down.
AGTCTCATAGAAATTTTGATGAAGATCTTCGGCATGATGAGCAGAATAGCTCCTCAAAATGCAGTAAATTTCTCACTTTTAGGTTTCTACCAGTGGAATCAGCCCTTTACCTACTAGGTAGGGACTGAGGGAGCACCTTGGTTATTAATGTTAGTGTTACAACATGGTAACTAGACGGCGCTACTGTGAACCGCTAGATTGTTTGCAAAAAAGTTTGTACGCGCGAGGTCTACAGCTCACAGAGCCACTAGTTATGTAAGTAGGTCCTATCTACCTACCTTCTAGAGGTTGAACTATATAATCATACCTATGTAAAGTTCATTTCTGTTTAATTGGGTACGCCTGCAGCGGGAAAATCAATATTTTTACAGGTTTTTTGCTTTTGTAGCTGGTTCAGGTACCACACTATTATTAGTGATATTACTTTTTCCACTCTTAGTGAACACCCTTAGTGAATAGTACCTATCTAGGTAGGTACACATATAAATATAAGACTGTGGGATCCCGACTAGGGAAAAATCAAACAGTAAAATAAGCTAAGTACATTATTTAGTAAAGATTTTATTCGATATACCTACGTACCTACCTAGTTTTCAATAAAATAGGGGCAAAATATCGATTTCTTTTCGGATCCTGATATTTTAAATGCAAAACTTTAGAAGTTCCTTTGTTATGCAATCACAGTGAATCGGGCGAAGGCGCGGGGTGCGGCTAGTAAGTACGAGTATAAAATAATATAATATGAGGAATTCAAATTTTTACATAGTATAATATTATTTTGTAAAAATGATGATTCATTTTTTTGTGTCAACCCTAGCATACTATTAGCTACTAGTCGCTTGTCGGTATTTTGTGCCACGACAAAGGAGTTGACTCACTATTAGGATTTATTACACATATGCTTATACTCAGAATTACCGAACGGTATTCGTTGAAGGTCATTTAGGTGTACGCCCCACACTCGAAACGCCCGGACGATGAAGTGTAGGCTATGTATGACGACATTTCTAATGCCATACATGCCCCGAAAACACACTTCAGAGTGGTGATTCAACGCACGGCTGAGCATGAGGAATGGCGATGAACTGATAGTTGGGTAGTTTGGATTTGGACAGTGGAACCAACTCTTTATGATGAACTCTTTTTTCAAGAAGCGCCCATCCAGGAAATGGACGTGGCTGCACCCCGGCGGTCATAAGCACGAGATAGATTTCATTTTGACGGCCAATAAGCATATATTCAATGATGTCTCTGTGATCAACAGGGTTAAGACCGGCAGTGATCACCGCATGGTAAGAGGCTCATTGAATATCAACGTAAAGCTGGAGAGGTCTCGTTTGATGGGATCTACTCTTCGCCCAAGTCCTGCCCAAATCCAAAACCCCGAGAGCTTTCAGTTGGAGCTCCAAAATTGCTTCCAAATGCTTACCGAATGCGATACAGTGGACGAACTAAATAACGGGCTAATAACTCTCTGAGTATACACTCAAAATAATGGCGAAACGAGGCGAGATGAGGCTGCTGTCTTCAGTGGATATGTCGAGTTACAGCTTGCTTAATAAACAGATCTCCAAGTCAATGCGACACGATTTGCGTTTCTATAATACTACTTGTATTAAAAACGCAATAGAGCGGAACAAGGGCTCCAAAGTGTTCGCAAGAGATCTGTCTATTGGGCAAAGCCTGTTGACGAAGCTGAAAACCGACAGTGGCAGCATCGTTTCGTCGAAGCCAGAGATTTTGAGGGAGCTCGAGAAGTTCTATGGACAATTATACACCTCATCGCGTAGTCCTCCTAGCAGGACTAGCGATGCAAGAGCCCGTTTGACTTGACATTATACTGAAGATATCCTGGACGTCAGCCTATACGAGATCAGAATGGCTCTCAAACAGCTTAAGAACAACAAGGCACCAGGGAATGACGGAATAATGACAGAGCTACTGAAAGCGGGTGGAACACCGGTACTTAAAGTCCTTCAGAAGCTGTTTAACTCCGTCATCCTCGGGGGTACTACGCCAGAGGCGTGGCACAGGAGCATAGTGGTTTTGTTCTTTAAGAAAGGTGATAAAACCCTCTTGAAAAATTATAGGCCTATTTCGCTGCTGAGCCACGTCTATAAGCTGTTTTCGAGAGTGGTTACAAACCGTCTCGCTCGTAAGTTTGACGACTTTCAGCCTCCCGAACAAGCTGGATTCCGGAAAGGCTTTAGCACCGTAGACCACATCCATACGCTCCGGCAGATTATACAGTAAACCGAAGAGTATAATCGGCCACTGTGTCTAGCGTTTGTGGACTACGAGAAAGCCTTTGATTCAGTCGAGACCTGGGCAGTGCTACAGACATTACAGCGGTGCCAGATTGATTACCGGTACATCGAAGTGTTGAAGTGTTTGTACAGCAAGGCCACCATGACAGTTCGTCTTCAGGATCAGAGCACGAATTCTATCCAGTTACAAAAAGGGGTGAGACAGGGAGACGTTATTTCTCCGAAACTGTTCACCTCTGCACTGGAGGATATATTCAAGCTTCTGAACTGGAACGGATTTGGTGTTAACATCAATGGCGAATACATCATCATTACCTTTGATTTGTTGATGATATAGTCATCATGGCTGAAACCCTGGAAGACCTAAGCACAATGCTCAGTGAGCTCAACATTGTTTCCCAATAGATGGGTCTTAAAATGAACATGGGCAAGACGAACATCATGTCAAATGCCCATGTCGTACCTATGCGGGTTTATGTTGGGAACGATATTATCGAAGCTGTTGATCACTATGTCTACTTGGGTCAGACGATCCAACTGGGTAGATCCAACTTCGACAAAGAGGTCAACTGACGAATCCAACTCGGATGGGCAGCGTTCGGGAAATTACGCCATATCTTCTCGTCGCAGATGCCGCAGAGCCTCAAGACGAAAGTTTATAATCATTGCGTGTTGCCAGTGATGACATACGGCACTGACACGTGGTCGCTAAGTATTGGTCTCATACAAAAGCTCGGAGTTGCGCAGCGTGCAATGGAGAGAGCTATGCTCGGTGTTTCACTACGTGATAGAATCAGAAATGAGGAAATCCGTAGAAGAACGAAGGTTACCGACAGCTCTCAGATTTGAAGTGGCAATGGGCAGGCCATAAAGTTCGAGTACCGACAACCGCTGGGGAATAAAGGTTCTCGAATGGCGACCACGAACAAGCAAGCGAAGTGTGGGGAGACCCCCCACACGATGGACCGACGACATTGTAGCCATCGCAGGAAGTTGGTGGATGGAGGTGGCACAAGATCACTCGTCATGACGCTCTTTGGGGGAGGCCTATGTTCAGCAGTGGACTTCTAAAGGCTGACATGATGACGATAATGAGACATATGTAAATTGTGTCTATGAGCACACAGTAGTCACAGTTTAAATTAAATAAATGTTAAAATATATTGTACGGTATATCATTTTTCTATGCAGACAACCCTACACTCGAGCGGTCGGCGTAGGTATTTTATAGACAAGAATCGGAACATAGTAATATCAACACTAACGCCCGACCATTAAGTGCAATTTAGCATGCACGCTCGATGTATGAATACCTACGTAATACGTACCTCTATGTTTGTAGGCTATTAAAACGGCGGCTTTCTTCAAGATCAAAGTAGTGCTACTTTACTTGTACTATTATTTATTTAACTATTATTTATTCTGTGGTTAAAGCGTAGTAGGTACTGTTATTCATTATGTGGTGTTAGTAGCATAAGCGTTAGTTCTGTTTTATTTCCCACCGATAAAACTAGATGGCGCTGACAACAACGCAAGCGGTTTGTTTGTAGTAATGACAGTAGTGAATGTTGTATGAGCGCAAACTATACAGGTCGTAATTTTAAAAATAAAAAATAATAGAATGTTTTATTTTTTAAGCGTTATATTTCTGCAAATATCAGTTGAATAACGTTGAAACGGAGAATACGGAGATGTACTTATTACCAAAGAGTATATAAATACTACGTAAGACTTATTACAATAAAAGTAAGTAATAAGTTAAGTAAAGTATACTCGTAGTATAGTAAAGTAACTTTTTACCCGGTGTAGGTTAGGTTCGATCCCCGGGCCTACACAAATGCGAAAAATAAACAGCAAACAGCAAGTATTATATTGTATGGATATCATCCATAAACGTACCGAACGATAGGATCAAACATAAGGATCAAATCTCTTTATTTATAATTTAGTTAGGTAAATTTTGTCTAAACATTAGATGATGAACTATATTTTCTTGCTGTGAGATTTATTTAGACATAAAACATAAGCCGTTGAGTAGAAACATGTAAATATTACTGAAAATAATGTAATTTTTGATAAGAAAATGTATTGATTGAAATTATATTAATCATGTTTTTGTCTTAGTCTTAGAGAGATAAAGATCTCAAAAACATGCATGTTAAGTTTCACATTTATCAGGTTTGTGGTTGACCCAGCATATTCATAAATCTTAAAAAGCAGAGCCTGGTTCTTAAGGGAAGATCATGAAATCTGCGGTTTTTTCTGTTTGAAATCTGATGTGATCGTACAGATGGAGGGGTCGGGGATATATTAATTTTTAATTTGTACTTTTACAATCTCTGTATGTATGTTAGTTTTCCACCATAGCGTCGCCCACAGATATCCTGCTCGGATATCTGTGGCGTCGCCCCTATTGGTCTGATTTTGACAAGCGTTATCGATTCGTCATCAAGAGTGTTACTACCTATTTTTACCCGACTACGCCGAAGCAAAGAAAGGGTTATGTGTTTAACAGTATGTTTGAGACTTTTTAGTCGACTAAGACCGAAATCGGATTTTAGTTATGCAACTTATTTGCTTTTTTGTGTGGCGTTTGGTTCATTTCTTCCATTTCTCTCTATCAGCCATCGTCTAGAATTCACTCTATTCTTACACATGTCATCGGTCATACAATCCGGCCACACATATTTTGGTCTTTCTCTACGCTTGTTACTATTTACATTATTATTTAACACTCTCTTTGTTACATGACAATCCTCTCCCTGCATAATACGAGTATGACCATTCCAAGATTTGCTCCCACCCGCATAAAAATGCATCAGATTTCTGAAGTTGAAACTGAACTCTATGGATTGAGGCAGTTTCTTGCGGTATCGACTGTATAATACATGAGAAATTAGATACTACTAGCTGCGCCCCGCGGTTTCACCCGCGTGGATTATTATGGTTGATGCTGATGATGATGAAAAGTAGATATGTGATGATGATTATGGCTTCTGGTTGTCGCCATATTTGACTACTGTCATGTCTTTCTCTCGCAAGATTAAGACAAATCGATTGACTTATAATCATCAAAATCAGGCCCCCGCATTTGTTGTATAGTGCCACAAAGGAACAGACATACATACATAGGCTGATAAACATTTCCATACTTACTTTCTGCACTGTTTTTATTATGAGCATAAACAAGTTGCTTGCGATTTAGTTAAAGAATTGTGATAATTTGTAGCGGAAAGAAAAGGTCATTTGTGGTTTTCATCCTGTTCCATCATTTTTTCCATCTCAAGTTTTCTTTGTGATAGAATGTGGGCCATAATTCACCACTTTGGTGGCCCGTTTTAATAATAGTTGGCTATAAAAACCTGGCATGCAGTTCATGGTAGTTCTTAACTTGAATGGTTATATTCTTACAAAAATATATTGTTAGTTAAATTGATATTTTGCAAGTCACATAATAGAAAATTATTTATTATATTTTAATTGTTGTAATCATACGTAGATCTAACTAAAAGTGGCGAGATTAGGTACTAACTCCTCGAGCGTGGACAGTATAAATTAGGTGCAACCTTAGACCAAATATTACTAAAGTAATGTATCCTCCTAGGGTGCAACGCACTCAGTTGGCCTTCTTTGGCCTAGTCACAATCGAAGTAACGTTTCTGTAGTACGTGTTAGCAGTGACCCTCTTTCGCGCTACAGTCTGCGTATGTCGCTCTATCTTTTTTGTTGATGCACATGAAGCACGATGACTCGGGGGCGGACGGAATGTAGCTGTGTGGGTTTGTTTGCCTGTAGTAAGTTGTAGGTATCTAGTCCAGTTTTTGTTAAATAAGCGTGCCGCACCTTCCCCTCTATAACTAGATCTTTGGTTACAATATATTAACTTCCTAGTTTGTTTTTCACAATAAATATTCAGTATGTCGTAATCATTGATTTGCCAAATTTATTTATCAGTAGGCAGATCACTATGGTTCAAATGGCATAAGTACAAAAGAGATAATAGAGGTAGGCTAATAGGGCTAGGCTAGGTGTTGCACTTCTATCAGATAATAAAGATCCTGTGTCATCCTCTATCTGACGTTAGCATGGGCGCATGCTGACGTCAGATAGAGGATGACACAGGACAACTTTGCCACTGCCGGGGCTGGAATTCCCTCTTTCAGAGAGGATGGGCCATGGCCAGAAAGAGCGTATTGATTAAGGCCCATCTTCCAATGAGGTTTGATGGAGGATTTAAATGCCCTTTTTAATCGACTTCCAATCCAAAAGCAGGTTCTCATATTTATATCTCTGGGACTTCTCAGATTTTATTTTAAAGTGTAAAACTTCCAGGGCCTCATATTCATTTCATCAAATGGGTTTAGTAGTTTTTTTATTTGCATATTTTTATTATATAATTATTTTATCGACGACGGAGGAAGCTCCCTAGCAGACAATCGAGTAAAGGTTTTTATCGACGACGGAGGAAGCTCCCTAGCAGACAATCGAGTAAAGGTTTTTATCGACGACGGAGGAAGCTCCCTAGCAGACAATCGAGTAAAGGTTTTTATCGACGACGGAGGAAGCTCCCTAGCAGACAATCGAGTAAAGGTTTTTATCGACGACGGAGGAAGCTCCCTAGCAGACAATCGAGTACAGGTTTTTATCGACGACGGAGAAAGCTCCCTAGCAGACAATCGAGTAAAGGTTTTTATCGACGACGGAGGAAGCTCCCTAGCAGACAATCGAGTAAAGGTTTTTATCGACGACGGAGGAAGCTCCCTAGCAGACAATCGAGTACAGGTTTTTATCGACGACGGAGGAAGCTCCCTAGCAGACAATCGAGTAAAGGTTTTTATCGACGACGGAGGAAGCTCCCTAGCAGACAATCGAGTAAAGGTTTTTATCGACGACGGAGGAAGCTCCCTAGCAGACAATCGAGTAAAGGTTTTTTTCATACTACTATTTGTTGTGTAATTAAAGATACATACATTACATTTAAGATATTTTATCTACATGTTTGTTGTGAAACTTGACAACGTTATAATACCTACATTTTATTTAATCATTAATAATTCAATAATCTTGTGTAATCTAGTAGTAATCTAATAATTTATTAATCTTATCATTGGGTAAATCCTAAAAATGACCTTGACAAGGCTGTTGTTTTGTTTAAATGAAGAGTCGCGCAGGTCATTCACTGATGGTTAGCGCCACGCCATGCCTTCATCATCATCATCATCATCATCATCATCATCATCATCTCAACCAGAAGACGTTCACTGCTGAATAACCCCCCCCCTCCTTTCCCCCCTCCTCCCCCATAGAATGCCATAGAACGCCACAACGTGTTTTTGCTAATGCTCCTATGCTAACTAAGCATCCAGCGGTTCCCTACGATTTTTATGAGACCTACGCTCCGTCTTCCAATCCGCAGTCGCTATTCTAGAACTTTTCTTCCCAGCGATTGTATGTTCTACAAGCCACGCCATAATACTTAAGTATCAAGAGGCACGTGGACTTTTTATAAATTTTTGATGGAAACGAAATGAAAAAATATATGAAACTTTGCCATTACGAGCGAGATCGAACAAAGTTGGTCCTCTTAATCAATCTCTCTCCGTTTCCTCTGATTTAATACTGGCTAAATACATCTTAAATAAAAAACTATATCAATCACGCGCAAGAGTCGCGTGAAATTTACAATTTGAGCCCAATATGGCCGACTAAAAATTGACATGGACGTTCTAAATGTATTTGCATACATTTCATGACAAAAGGCTACGTGACCGTTTAGAAATGTTTTACATATTATCTCGTGGACGAGTGCCGAGTAGTGTTGTTACAGGTAAACTCGATTCTAGAAAACCGAATTAAAAAACCGATATAATTCGTCTTCTGTTGACATGAACTTGGAAACTACTTGCTATATTCAGGAACTCGATTGTTAATAGTAATAGACAAGAGACGGGACTGGAGATGCAAAACTTGTATTTATAAGGTTCTGTATGACAATGAAATGCATCGCAAAACCAAAAAAGCTCTGTAATGGTATGACAAAATGAGGGTTGAAATACCGGTTCTTCGAATTCGCTTTTTTCCTCCTTCGTAACCGACCCAATTTAAATTAAAAAAAAACTTCAACATACTAGAATGACTAGAATATATTAAACACTTTTACCTAACTGGACTGATTGACTAAAACTAGTCCATGTTTATCACTCCATTAAATCCAACGAAATCTCATTTTAGAGAAATAGACTTAAATTATTTTAAAATAAAGTTTGATATATTTAGGTCAAAATCAAATTAATATTTAACGAAAGACATTCGATTGATTATTCGCATTCACAATCGGAGTAGCCCGAGTTAGCATAACAATACATGTAACATCACTACACGGATGCACACTTATCGGTGGATTTAAACGGTTTTCTTTTTATGGAATATCACTCTATCTTTAGAGATTGTTTTAAATACCTAATACCTACTTATCTGTGTATTTGCAAAGCGCGGTCGTCGGCAAAGAGATGTGACTTTGATGCGTATACTATATGCTTGCTCACCTGCTGGACAGTGAAATCGATACGTAACTATCTGATTTTCGACCGGAGGTAACAGGTTAATGACCTACTTGGCGGTCGAATTTCTGTTAGCATCCACAGTAGCCTGTAGTGACACTTTGTTGCAGATATAAAGGTATTCTTATATTACCTGTAGGTAGGTATTTAATAGTATAGATTATGCACCAAGGGGATAAAGCAGTGTCTTACGTCACGGGCTGCATATTGGACCCTGAGCGTACTATTATTTATTCTGTGCCTGAGCGTAACGCTCAGTGTTAGCTCCCGAGCGCAGCGAGGGTGTTTAAAGTTAGCTCCAGAGCAAAGCGAGGGAGTTATTTAGAGTCCTGAGTGAAGCGAGGGGTCCAATATGGCGCCCGTGATAAAAAACAGGCTTTATCACCGAGGTGAATACTCTACTTTTCATACCTTCTGCGAGACAATAAAAACAATAAATACACCAATATGCTGCTTGGCTTTCGAGTTAAATATACTAAAAGGACGGATTCGAATACAGCCTTGACACCTTTTGTTGTTCTCCATTGATTAAAATTGTTATTCTTTTTCATATTAGCCTAACGGTTCTATAGTGCAACTTAGAATCCAACGATACCGGGTTCGATCCTAGACTACGCGTCATGTGCGGTTTTTCATCGCTCCGTGCTTCGGAGGGCACGTTAAGCTGTCGGTCCCGGCTGTTATTGATTAATTGCAGTCGTTAAGCCATGTCAGAGGCCCGGGCGGCCTCACAAACTCTGACAACAGAGGCCAACACTACCTCATACGACAAACAAAGAATTTAATTAATAATAATTAATAAATACTTACCGGTTCAGGATATTTCATATAAATTATCTAGCCCCTAACTAGGATGCCCTGTACTATGGGTACTAGACAAAACGGATAAACATACATACATTTATACTCGCAGACAAACATTGCGGGATTCGAACCCGTGACCTGATTTTGTTGCATGGACTGACCATCGGACCAACCAGTCGCCTTTATTTCTTTATTTATTCTTAGTTTTCTGACAATTAGTTTGTGTCTTGTATATTATAGCAGTTTTTCGGCAAATGCACATTTTTATACGCTTTATATTACTTACTACACTTGTATGTTTGTTTGTATGTTTGTAACCGACTCCTTTGGACGCTATTTTGACTCACTTTAAACGGTCAGATTTCATTCAAATTTCACACCTGTCAAAAACAGATGACAATGCAATAATTCGAAAAAAAAAGTAGAAAATAAATAATAGTTTGAAAAAACTAAAAAACACGCTTTATATAGAAAACCAAACTAAAAATAGAAAATAAATTTTAATAGTGTAAATAAGAAAAAAAAATATTAAAAAAAAGCGTGGGGAGCTTTTTAAGTTATTATCGAAATGATAATCCTTCATCCCATATCTGTCAATGAAATATTTATAACTATTGACCGATGCACCCCACGATTTTTTTCAAATAAAACATTTTTTTCTTAATTACACTATTAAAATTTATTTTCTATTTTTTAGTTTGGTTTTCTATATAAAGCGTGTTTTTTAGTTTTTTTAAACTATTATTTATTCTTAAGCCGGGCGCACCATTTTTTACTGTGGAAAAAATACAAATATATTTATTAGGTGATTTCTCACTGAGCAATATATCAAGTTTATAATGTAGTACCTACTTACATAGTTGTTACCTATTATACGATACAAGTACATACTTCACAATGCCTGAAGGTTACTTATCTAGGTACCTATTAATACTTTTTACATTCAGAAATCATTATTTCACTTCTAATTAAAAACGTAGGTTCGTCATTGCATCCAGAATTAGTGCGTGATCCGCTGCTCATGTTTATATATCAACTTGAACTCTCATTTCAGTAGAACTTGTGATTCTGCCAAAACATTTAGATTGGAATGATGTGATACCCAGACTGACTTCATTTATCATATAATTTTGTACAAGGACGTGGAAATGTTTGTCAAGAATTTGAAATGTTTTGACACGTGGCAACTTAAACACTTTCCACTGCTAAATGGGAAATGCGACAACATTTATAAAAGCAGACTGACATGCACGCAGGGTGCAGGGTGTTGGAAAAGAAGAGACGATGATCAAACTCAGTGGCGTGCTTATGAAGACGAATATATCCGTCCAGTAGTAGACAGACACAGAAAGAAGAGCCGAAGATTAAACTCTGTGGCGTGCTTAAGAAGAGGAATATGTCCATCCAGAAGAGACCTATGTCCGTACAGAAGGAGAAAGAAACAGAAATGGAGCCGAAAAACAAGCTCAGTGGAGTGCTTTAATAGAGGCCTATGTCCGTCCAGTATTAGATAGCCACAGAAATAAGAGGCGTAGATCAAGCGTGCGTGTGATCAGTAGCGTGCTTTAGAAGAGGAATATGTCCGACCAGTAGTAGACAGACACAGAAAGAAGAGCCGAAGATTAAACTCTGTGGCGTGCTTAAGAAGAGGAATATGTCCATCCAGAAGAGACCTATGTCCGTACAGAAGGAGAAAGAAACAGAAATGGAGCCGAAAATCAAGCTCAGTGGTGTGCTTTAATAGAGGCCTATATCCGTCCAGTATTAGATAGCCACAGAAATAAGAGCCGAAGATCAAGCTCAGCAGCGTGCTTTAGAAGAAGCTTATGTTCATCCAGTAGTAGACAGACTCAGAAAGAAAAGCCAAAGCTCAAGCTCAGTGGAGTGCTTTAATAGAGGCCTATGTCCGTCCAGTATTAGATAGCCACAGAAATAAGAGCCGAAGATCAAGCTCAGTAGCGTGCTTTAGGAGAAGCTTATGTTCATCCAGTAGTAGACAGACACAGAAAGAAAAGCCGAAGCTCAAGCTCAGTGGAGTGCTTTAATAAAGGCCTGTGTCCGTCCAGTAGTAGACAGGCACAGAAATAAGAGCCGAAGTTCAAGCTCAGTGGAGTGCTTTAGAAGAAGCCTATGTCCGTCCAGTAGTAGAAAGACAAAAAAGAAGAGCCTAAGACCAAGCTCAGTGGAGTGCTTTAAAAGAAGCCTATTTCCACCAGGCAAAGTTCACAGGTTTCCAGGCTGATTATGATAATAGGCACGATATGTGTTTGACAAGCACATGTGTATGGTAACGCGGGGTGGGAGTGTGCGGCTGATTGAACAACAACAACAGCTCCTGATTATCCCATTTTGATGCGGGTATATTAATTAAGTTTTGATTGACAGAAAACTTTCCTGATGATAATAGGACTATGCTTCAGTGAAATTCTTATGAGGAACAGCAAGAAACAGAAAAATGTAGGAATATTTTAAAACCTTACTTCTGCTACAAAGAAAAACTCTGTAGAAAACTTTTACTTCTGACACCGCGACACATATGTTAAGAACTTAATAAACTGAAAAACCTTCCACGTTTGAAGTACATGGAAATATAAGCATGTCATATGGGCACTAATTTGGGCCCATCTGCAAAACTTATTGGTAGTATGTGTAAATCAAACAACGAAACCGTTCCTGAAATTTTTGTTTTTCCCACAACACAGTAATACCTATCACAATTGTTCACCTAAAACGTAAGCAGAAAAATCGTCATTCCTGCTCAATCAAAACAGTGGAAAAATTAAGTATGGAAAACCTCACACAAAGCACAGTTTATTTTAAATTAAAAACTGTGCGGAAATTGAGTATGGAAGATTATTACAGATTAAAGTACAGTTTTGAATTTTTAATTTATCTTTGTTATCTCATCGCAGTTCTGTTTTTACACGACTGCCCAAAAAAATGAGTGTATTGTTTTTAGCATTCATGTACGTATGTTAATTGTATGAGTTTCTTTATTCCACCATAACTTGTAAATGCCTGAACAGATTTAGACGTATGGGATATCGTTACAATCCTTACATCCCCCCCGAGTAACATAGGCATAGGGAGTATATTTTTTTTTGAAAACATTCTATATGGCGGCAGTATAGAATAATTAACAAATCCGAAACAAAAAGTATTCGCAATTTCACAGAATATATAATAGGCAATTTACAATATGGGTATCAAATTGAAAGCCTTGATAAACACATTCCAACAGTATATAATTTATTGGTAAAAGCTCTTTTTTGGCAGGACATGCGTGTTTATTATTATTTTAAGCTAGTTATTTTTTAAACTTAACAGAGACTACAGAAAAGAATATATTACTTTCAAATTGAATGAATGCATTCGTCCAATGGAAATTTAAAAATAGAATTTACCAACTATTTATTAAATATGAGCGCGACGGAAATGGCGCGAATTTAAAAGTCAATGTGACTGAAAATTGTACTGCTTACATTTAGGTGAACAATTGTGATATTACTTTGTAGTGGAAAGAAAGGCAGATTACTGACACTCGCTCAAGTGACTCCTTGCTGCACTCGTGTTTTTAGAGCCCTCCTAAAGCTCGGGCTCCAATCCAATCGAGTGCACTCGGTGCAGCAAGAAGTCACTTTAGCGACCGTTGCAATAATATACACTATAAGGTTTCTGTTCGTCTTGTGTGTTGTCAGAAATAAATGTAATTTCAATCTTTTCTTTCTTTTACCCTACCAGAGCTTGCCTAACTTTGGATGCTGCTATTCATTACTCTGGTACAGGGATCTGGGGATATTTTACTTTAGAAAGATACAAACTGCTTTAAGTTTATTCTAAACTAGCTGAACCCGCAAATTTGCATTCGTAGTCATTTCTCTGGGTTCAAACTATCCTGTGTTATTCAGGGCCTTAAAATACCAATATACCAAATTAAATTAAAATTAGTTCAGCCATCAAATTTTTTATCGATTGCTCGGCTTCTGTTGGTTGGAATGAGATACAAAGTACTAGATTATATGTCAAAACCTAAGCTATCCAATAGTGAAAACCACATTTAAATATTTCCAATAGATTTTATATGTGAAGCGCGCTCTAAAATCCAGATAGACGGACAATATATTCACTTTCTTGTTTTTCATTCCGGGTGGATTATTGCAAACTCAAATTTTGAGATTAGATACCCGGCCAAAACTTTTAGGGTAGCACACAACTCGATGAAAATGCATTCTAAATAAATAATAGTTTAAAAAACTAAAAAACACGCTTTATAAAGAAAACCAAACTAAAAAATAGAAAATAAATTTTAATAGTGTAAATAAAATAAAAATTATTTATATCAAAAAAATCGTGGGGTGCATGGGTCAATAGTTATAAATATTTCATTGACAGATATGAGAAGCACCCCACGCTTTTTTTTTTAATTTAACATTTTTTTCTTATATACAATATTAAAATTTATTTTCTATTTTTTAGTTTGGTTTTCTATATAAAGCGTGATTATTAGTTTTTTTAAACTATTATTTATTTTCTACTTTTTAGTTACAAACATACAAGTGAAGCAAAAAAAGCATTCTAAAAAAGCAGTTGGCTTTGAGTTTTTTTTTTAGTCTACATTTTAGTTTAATACCTTAGAATAACTTATTCTAAGTTTAAAACGTTTTTCTTGTTCAGTAACTTATTTCAGGTCCGCTAGACTATTATTTTAATTATTATAAGTACAGACTTTCTGTTATTTCAGTACCTACTGTTTTATTTATAAGTATATATAGATGTAAAAGAGGCATGTATTACTTATTTTGTTGTACTCGATAAGTTCATTATTTATTATTATGTGTAAAGAACTTCGGTACCTACTTGTTTTTTTGCTTGCCTTCGTTTCGTTACCGCTGAATTAAACAAGCATAATGTTCTCATGTTCCATTATTATATTCTTATCAACAGATGGGAAAAATATACCCATTTGTACAAAGATAACAAGTCTATAATTAAATTTCTAGACGACAAGCAGTCCCAGAATAGTACCTACAGATAGCAGTTATATGACAGCATGATTTTCTGAGACAGTATGAAATATTGTATCGAAGTAACGTAAGCAAACCAATAGTTTAGGAGATACAGGTTATTCAATTTAAGGTGTCACGTACATTTTAAAAAAGCAGTACAAACGCGTAGTATTATAGTTAGCTAAAAAGACGTAAGTTCAAAAACTAAAACCCTACTACGGTCGGGTAAACAATAGTATATGATACTATTGCGATGAAGTCGAATCGATTGATACCCCGCTTGTCAAAACCGGACCAATAGGAGCGACGCTATGGTAGAACATCCACATACATACATAGCCGTACTCGGGTAAAAAGACTTTGACTTAATTTAACCTGTAATATCAGGGTGTAGCAAATATTAAATGTGACTATTATATAGTTGACCAGACAGTGTATCTAAACTTCTATCTATCCATCTATCTATCAGTAAGTACCAAAAACGTGTACAAAAAATGTATGTAAAAAAATGTCTTGGGTACTTAAAATAATCTACTGTACATTTATTTTATTTTATATCTTGTCTTTCTGTTCGTCTGTTTCTTTGTTCGCGCATCACGTAAAAACCACTGGCCAGATTGCGATGCGGTTTTCTCTGTTAGATAGCTTAGGGTTTGACTTAAGAACTCGTGTACTTATACTTATACTAGTATACTTGGTATCTCAATCCGATGAATAGAAGCCGAGCAATCGATAAGAACCTATATGGTTTAAAAAAACATACCAAATTTGATATGTTGTACCATATAGTACTTTTGGTCCTGGAATGACATATAGGATACTTTTATCCCAGAATAAATACCCCTCTTGTGAAGCCACGGGCACAGCTCGTCTAGTCATAATTTAATAATGATTATAATTATTCTACAGTTAATCACGTCGAATGACATGCCGCGATGGTTGAACAGCCGGCTGCCTGAACCACAGCAGTTGGCCACCATTCGATTGTGTACGAAAGATCACCAAGAATGGTAATGACTGTGTCGGCCGCACTTTCTCTGTCTTAGTTTCGGCCATGTGTCTCGTAATGTTACATACACTTATTATACACAAAACGACCTAGGTTATACATACTTCAAGATCGTTTTTTTTTTTTAACTTGCTGTTTCGGCGGCGTTGCCCGCGTGGTTTTCTAGGATATAAGGCTCCTATGAGTTATTCCAGAACTAAATGTGTAACCATTACCACAGAATAAATAATAGTACAACATTACACCAAATTTCGTACTTACTTACATTTACTTCACATGCACATGTACACACCTTATACACATTTACACACATCCTCACACATAGTTACACATTCAAACGCTAGAGAGCTGTAAGAAAAATGTATGTTCGTTTCAGAAGATCTATTATTAGTCTATATTGCGAACATGTTATACTTATGTATCTTTGTTTTGTAAATGCTGTTGATCTTCTGTACAATAAATAAATACATAAAACTTCGTTCAGACGTCATAAAAAATAGGCTTCTACTCATCGGATTGAGATACCAAGTACACTCCTTTTTAAGTCAAGCCATAAGATATCCAATACTGAAAACCGCATCGCAATCGGTCCAGTAGTTTTTATGTGATGCGAGAACAAACAGACAGACAAACAAACAAACAGACACGATTAAAATAAACTTATTCTTGTTCAGTAGCTTATTCTAAGAACCCTAAACAACCAGATAGTCCAGTTATCTCCGAGTCCAGTCCCGGAGGACACAATGTTTCGTCGAAGAAACCTTTCCGTTATCAAAACCTTACCTCCTCTGCTAGAGAACAAATATAATCTAAGCAGATTGCGTTTCATCTGCACTACAGCCAAGTCTTTATTACAAAAATGGACGATACAGACACTTTATAAAGTAAGATAAAGCGAGTTTATTAAGTTAACAGCGAGATGTGAGCTGCGAAGTCCTTGAGAATAAGTCTCGTCGTTGATCCTGCCAGATATTCAGCTGAGGGTGAGAGTGCGAGGAAAAATGAGCTCACAGACTTGAACATTCACTTGTAACAGAATATCAAACAACTTTAGTATGCTACAGTAGCGTATTTATGTGTAGTTTGTTACAAAAATGTACATTTCACATCATTTTGGCACATTACTATAAAATATGGCACATTATATATTTACTAGTGGCTCTGTGAGCTGTAGACCTCGCGAGTACAAACTTTTTTGCAAGCAATCTAGCGGTGCACAGTAGCGCCATCTAGTTACCTAATTGTAAAACTAACATTAATAACCAAGGTGCTCTATCAATCCCTATCTAGTAGATAAAGGGCTGATTCCACTGGTAGAAACCTAAAAGCGAGCAATTTACTGCATTTTGAGGAGACATTCTGATCATCGTGCCAAAGATCCTCATCAGATCTTCACCAAATTTTTATGAGACCAACTAAAAGTTAAAAACTATGAAATAAAAAAATAACCATCGAAATCGGATCTATTCAGTAGCCCCCTTTTTATCTTTTTTTGGGGGTAAAAGGGGGCTACTGAATAGATCCGGTCCGGGGCGTACACAGGTTAAAATATTTTTAGAATTTTTCCATCCCGTCTAGATCGGTTCAGAAACGCGACCTGTAGAGGAGAACAGAGATCCGGACATCCGGACATACGAAAGCATTTTTTCCCATGTTGAAACGGAGACGCTTCGCGCTCGCTCGGACAATAACCGCTACATTAATGTAACAAGCACGGTCAAGTACATTCACTAAAACCCGACTGAGAACAAAACTAAAATGAGGTAAAAATTTCAGTGAGAAAGGTTGCTAACCAACTTTAAATTTCAGTGAGAATGGTTGCTAACCAACATTAAATAGTTATAGATCCTAAATGGTCATTCGAAATGAAAAATTATAAGAGAAACCCAAAGATGATTTTCAAATAGGTACACAATGATACCCAATGATACCCCATGGTACACAATGATACCCAATGATACCCCATGGTACACAATGATACCCTATTTAATATAGTTCGTCGACTTTCATTATTTTCTTTTTCACTGATACTAATGACATCTTTAATGTCTTTAGTAGCACTTGCAAGATTAAGACGAATCGACTGAAGTAAGAATCATCAAAATCGGTTCACGCGTTTATTTAATGCATACTTACATAATATATACATACATAAGCTGGTATACATAATACCATCAGCTAAGTCGGGTAAAAATATGGAAAAAAATTTTTTTTTGGTATTGTACTGAAAGTTATATGTTTTTTTTGTGCCCTATCAAATCGGGTTTCGTTGAATAGATCTATTAAATTTATAATGAGGTTCAATTGGCATTTTTTTTCTATTTGGGTTCGCTTTTGAAATAATCGACTCTTAAGTTTGAGTTGCATGGTGCATGTGTCCCTTTGGGTCTTACGGAACCCTAAGTTTATGCGTGTCCGACACACACTTGGCCAGGTTTTTTAATTTAAATACTCGTTAAGTTATAAATAACTCAACGCGTGGTATCAAACCAATAAATGTAAAGAGATCGTTTATAATAGGATTTCATAACGCAGCCATACGATTTCCTGTAATTGATTTGTTATTTCATTGATGGTTCCTTGGAAACACTCCGCGGATAAGTCGCGATATGAGCTGTGGTATTATAGCACATTTCATAAGTTAATAACACGTTTCGTAAAGTTGTACTGTATCCACACGAGCAAACATGAACATAGAGAACGAGCGCACTACCACTGTGAGGTGTGGTATTATAGCACATTTCATAAGTTAATAACACGTTTCGTAAAGTTGTACTGTATCCACACGAGCAAACATGAACATAGAGAACGAGCGCACTACCACTGTGAGCTGTGGTATTGTAGCACATTTCATAAGTTAATAACACGTTTCGTAAAGTTGTACTGTATCTACACGAGCAAACATGAACATAGAGAACGAGCGCACTACGACTGTGAGCTGTGGTATTATAGCACATTTCATAAGTTAATAACACGTTTCGTAAAGTTGTACTGTATCTACACGAGCAAACATGAACATAGACAACGAGCGCACTACGACTGTGAGCTGTGGTATTATAGTACATTTCATAAGTTAATAACACGTTCCGTAAAGTTGTACTGTATCCACACGAGCAAACATGAACATAGAGAACGAGCGCACTACCACTGTGAGCTGTGGTATTATAGCACATTTCATAAGTTAATAACACGTTTCGTAAAGTTGTACTGTATCCACACGAGCAAACATGAACATAGAGAACGAGCGCACTACGACTGTGAGCTGTGGTATTATAGCACATTTCATAAGTTAATAACACGTTTCGTAAAGTTGTACTGTATCCACACGAGCAAACATGAACATAGAGAACGAGCGCACTACCACTGAAACTATTACAATTTTAATAGTTCGCTCGTGTGGTGTGGTGTTACTTTTAGACATGGCTTGGGTATCTAGACACTCAATATATGTTTAATTATCTTCTTTGTACAGTCTTTTTTTATTAACTGCTTTATTGTATATAAGAATAGATAGATATAGATACATTTGGTTGGGTTTAGGTGAACCTCTGGTTAAATTAGAAAACAGCAGTATACTTTCGAGAGAGAAGCCAATAGGAGGATTAGCTGGGATGGACAGTATTTGGTAAACTTCGTCAAGTCGTCCATACCACAGTGCCAAAAGACGAAAGTCTTCAATGCATGCGTCCTACCAGTCATGACTTACGGAGCCGAAACGTGGAGACTTACAGTGAGACTGGTTCATAAGTATAAGGGCGCTCAGCGAGCTGTCTATAGAGAGAGCTATGCTCGGTGTTTTTCTTATGGACAAGATCCGCTATAAGGTGATCCAACACAGAACTAAAGTTTCCGACATAAATCAAAGAATTAGCAAGCTGAAGTGGCAATATGAAAGGAGTCTTATTGCTGTAGAAAAAAAGTCTTTGAAGTACGAAAACAAGCTTCTTTTTTCCCTTCTTTACATCAGAAAAATGATCCTTATTGATATTAGAATCTAGCCTTTGAGGCTAATTAATTTTAACTTAAACTTTTATACATGTCTTCACTATGAATGTTAAATAACACTTTTCTTATTGTCTGTAATAAGGCGAAGACGCTATGTTCATGTGTTCTTTATCGGTAGCACTTTCACTAGTACTTTACACTAAAAATCATTCACACTAAATACTACACTAACTCGAGCGGTTTTGTTCTATTGAATCATCTATGTCCGTGTGGTCGAGGATCCGGATTGCTTTGACATTTAACATTATGGTGAAGTCTACGTTCCTGAGCTCAATACTCAATAATCAATCTTTTATTGCCATAATATGTTACAAAAGATCTTAATAATTAATAGGTAGGATGACATATTGATGGTAGATTGACCCTCATAGGGTGTAGCAATGTAAAGTAGAAGCAGACCGACCCATTTAAAAACTAATTCATGTTGGATAATGTATTAGACTTATTTAGTCATTCATAAAATCATTTAAATTATAATAACATTTTTTAATTAAAAGCATTTTTAATTTATTTATAAAAACGTTATCTTTTTCTTCGTCTTTTATTTCGTCGGGTATTTTATTATATATTTTTACTGACATAACATTTGGTCCAGAACATTCTGTGCATTTTTAGTTTGGAAGAAGGCAGTACTAATTTATGTCTAAATCTAGTTGCATACCGCCGTACTTGGTCAGCACGCTTAATAAAAAACTGTGGACATTTCCTAACAAAAATACCTACTTCCATGATATAAATTGAAGTCAAGGTCAGAATACTCAAATTAATAAAGTGCGGCTTACAGCTTTCCGGCTCTTTTATATTGGCAAGTATGCGAATGTATCTTTTTTTGGAAATAAAAACGTCTTGTGCATCTACGCTATTCTCCCATAACAGGATACCGTACCGGAGCCAAGCATATGCATAAGCATAATACGCTGATATGGCTGTTTTGAGGTCCGTAACCTTACGTAGTTCTCTAAGTGCATAAGTAAAGCTTGAGAGTTTGGCTTCTGCATATTTTTTGATAACTTTGTCGACAAACTCTATGAGGTCCCGATGGAGATCGTCATTTCTTATGTACCTACATTACATCAAGGAGCATTTACAATGTCCCTCAGCACCTTATTCTGGAATCGTTGTATAATTAATGTATTGCTCTGTTTGGTGCAGCTCCACCGCTGTATACCATAAGTCCAAACTGGCATTAGGACTTAATAAGCAGCCTGAATAAGCGAAGCAAAACTCGCCACTTGGCCTGGTACATTTACTTACAAGATTAGGCCAGCCATTCGAGCAGACCCGTTAAAAGTATAGCCCCACCCGCAGCCTTATTGTCTAACTCAGGGCGCTTATTCACTATGCCGCATGAAATTCCTTGACGAAAACGTGTGACGTCAGTACGGCAATTGCTGTATGATTGCACGCAGATATCTTAACGCGGCGCGTAACGTGTCTTATTGGCAATAGAGAATAATGGCCCTGGTGATAATGGCAATCAAATCCATTACCATTTCCATTGGCGGTTGCAGTTCGCCGTCCAGGGGAATTGTCTAATATTTTCGGTGATAATCGTCTTGGAAATATTGAGAAATGTGATGTCCATTTCGTTCTTTCCACAGACTACATAACACAAAAAATAAAATGCTCTTGCGTTCCATTTCAAGAAGAACAGCTTTGAGCACTTTTTAGTGCTTGTTTGAACTAAACGGTTGTAAAATGTTAATTTAGCCATAAAAACATGTATTGTGTTTTACTTGTTTATTATAATCTATTTTTTTTATCAGTTATGCTGTTTAATAAATGGATATTTTTCAAAAAATAATATTCAAGTATATTATAGCCTGACATTGCGTAGAACGAAACGTAGTTAATGAAAATCACAGAACTCTACTAGAAAGGGATGAAATGAAAATCAAATGGAAAAAATAAACATTAAATAGGTAGGTTATAGTCACAAGATTTGTGCGTAGCGTGGATAAACCAAAAGTGGAATTGCTTTGTGAGATGTATTATTATGTCGAGGTTTGGTTCGTGTTCGGATATAAAATTGACAAATATGCCTTGATTTGGCAACAAATACGTACCTATGTACCATATTGTATTTCAGAATGTCATGTGATAAAGTGGTCTTTGCATAGACCTACAATTGGTCATCGAGTTAGATCGAAACTTTGAACAAATATATCGCAAGTTCTGACAGTCTTTGGCTTGGCTATACAGGAATTTTGGTCGACTATCGAATATTATGTAGGCACCTATTCGAGTCTAGTTTAATTTACCTACTAGGTACATAGACATATATACTAGGTATATGCATTTTCACAAATGCTCATCAATTATCAACATACATATATTATTTTAATGGATTTTTACCTCATTTCAATGCATAGGTACATAATCGGTTACATTTTGTATCATTTTACTTCACAGCACAAACTAAGAAGGAGATATACAGATAAGATACTACTGCATAACCAATGTTGACTCCTGTAAAACATTCCCCAATAGCTATCATCAACAGAACTCAAGCTTTCTGTAGTCCCGCAGGTATATTTTGTATTATAATTTATTAACTAGGTAGGTACATACCTAATAATTATTATTGACTGGCTTGGGTAGAGGCTGGCAGGGAGAAATGCAATGCTTTCCATCAGGTGAGATCATGGTCAAACGATTGCATAGTACGTAATAAAAAAAGGTGCATTAGATATGGGTTGAAAGTAGGCAATTCCCAAAGTCATAACTGATTACCTATAAAGGTATCATTTTAGGTTTCGTACTTATTTTGTTTTAATTGTTAATATGACTTGGTATCTTTTGTCGATACTTTTAATACATTTTAACTGTTATTTTTGCAAATTCTTTCAAAATGAATCGTCTAGGGAGTAAATTGGCCTGTGATCGTTCCTCAAAACCTTCTGCATTATATTCTGCAGCTGGCTACAAATTCTCTCATCAAAAATATTCTTTGTATAAATATACATAGATATAAACCAATATTACATGAATGACTCGAAAACAATCATTTATGCTCATCACACAAATGATTGCACCTTGCGAGATTCGAACTCGCAACCATTTGTTGACTCTCAGTCAGGGCACTAGCCAATCGTCAAAAGCAGTAACACTGAATGTTAATGACAAAATGTTTTTTTCGGTTAACCCCTTACTGACCTCTTGCGACCACCTGGGTGTACCTTGGAAAGCTTTTTTTACAACGGTTAGACCTTTTTCCACCTGGGTGTTACTTGGGAAATATTTAGTTTCCACTGTCCACCTTGTTATCAAAACTCTTCTTATTTGAAGTGCATAGAGATTATGATTATAATTTATTGGTCTATTTTAAATGTTTTGTTGATATTTGTTGTTAAACATTGAACATCCATAGATATTATATAGCCACATGGTCAGCACCAATATTGGGGGCTTGAGAGCCTGTCCATTAGTTTGGAGATGTTGTTTTTCTGCAGTTGGCTACAAATTCGCCCATCAAAATATTCTTCATTTTATGTTTTTGAACTTTTTTTAGGTTAGGTACTTATAGTGCCTGTAATCGAATAAATTAGATATGTTAAACTGAAATAAGTGCTAGTAGAAGTAAATATCGAAATATTCTCTTTGTATCGAACTATCTAAATCACAAAAAAACAAGTGAACTTTCTGTTTGACTTTCGCAAGTTTGGAAGTCGAATTTTCGCAGAATTAGTGCCTGAAATTAATAAACCGCAATTAATGATGATACCTAGATTACCCCTTCCCTTTGAACTTACGCAAACATTCAACTTTTAATTCAATAAAACGATAATTTCGTCACAAACTCAAAGCAAATGAAAAAGGTTAAGACAGAGCAACCTTTTTCATTTGACATGTCTCGGTGACGATGAAAATTTATACAATACCAATATATGTCAAAATATGATGTTTCGTTCATTCATTTCGCTTAAAAACAGCGGATAGTGGGGACTCGGTGAAGATCACCGAGGAGATCACCGGTGGATAGTTAGGCAATTCGAATTGGGAGATTCATGTTCATAATGGTGTAAATGAACGTCAGTTTCATTATCACCAGAGTTAGACAATAAGGCTGCTGATTTTCAAAGACACACACACAGACAAAGCTGCACACTGTTAAACAGTATACACTAAGCCGCGTATGAAATTTTAACAAGCGAAATATCCGGTACATTAAGTAGACGCAAAAGGAAGCCATTTGCAAGGAACGTTTCGGTCGCCAGTACATACCACTTTTATTTGGTTTGAACCGGTATTTTAATAGGCCTCACTTCCAGACCTAGATTTGTGCAGTCGCGGAACTCATATGAATGAAACAAATTCATATGAGTTCAAAGTCTTTTATACGATTACATGGCATCTACTATAAATTCGAGAATCTGATATAGGTAGGTAGGTAAATAATTTATACTTATAATAAAGCAATCAGTAACAATAAGTCTGTACAAAGAAGGTAATTTAATAAAAATTGGTCAAGGGTACTTAAAATAAGCTACTGAACAAGAATATAACATTTTTTAAGTGCTGTCTGTTCGCGCATCACTTACCTATAATTTGACTGATTATAGGTATAGGTACTGATTGCGATGCGGTTTTCACTGTTGGATAGCTTAGGGTTCGACTTAAAAACTGGTGTACTTGGTGTCTTAATGAGATGATAATAAGAAGCCGAGCAATCGATAAAAAACTGAACAACGGCTGAACAAAATTTGGTATTTTTGGTACATTTGGTCCTGGAATAACACATGATTACGCATAGCTAGCTATATATCAAGAAGTAATGCAGAATAAAAAGAAAAAGAAAAATGAGAAAAAAAAAACATAATATGAATGAAAATTATTTGGTCATAAAATCAATCATTATTTTTTATTTTATAATTTGGTTCCATCTGGTCCAACATGTTTTCTGCTGGGCCCCAATTCTACTAATACAATTGTAATGACAATTGTCAACAATTTTCGCAAAAAAAATGTTTTTATCTCTTAAAAGTGGTAGAAGAGAAAATTTTGTGGAAAAAAAAAATACAAA
Source organism: Alsophila aescularia (assembly GCA_946251855.1). Taxonomy (NCBI): domain Eukaryota; kingdom Metazoa; phylum Arthropoda; class Insecta; order Lepidoptera; family Geometridae; genus Alsophila; species Alsophila aescularia. The sequence goes on along the minus strand of OX276380.1, from coordinate 6,899,874 downwards.
TGTAAAAAACTCAGTGTGCGAAATTTTTCTCATTTTTTTTTTTACAATTATTTTATAATTATTACAATGGTTTTAGTTGAATTGGGGTTCTGAACTTTAGCCATGAGTGGTTTACCGATTGATGACGATGATGACCTCAAACAGGCAATAATTGGATATTGCCTGTTTGAGGTCATCATCGTCACATTTCGGTTGAAGTGCTTGACTCTAACGTGCCCTATTGGTACTAGTTGCATATCCCCTCGACACTCCAACTCCTGAACAACTCTAAAAACATAAAATCTTCTAGGCTGCAATACGTAACTGACCAAAGTTAATGCAACTACGCGTTAATGCGTCACGCATAATAACGCGTCAAAGTTTAGCGTAATTCGGAACTAGGTAGGCCGATAGTGAAATTCGGAACAAAGTACGTACTAATGAAAATGTCTTCCTTACATGAATGACTGGGATGCAATTATAAAATACACTTTAGTATAAAGAACTGTTCTGAGTTTGCCAAATATTTCCAAAATTGAATCAAGATGGCCTAGTGCCTTTTAGAATTTTGTGGAATGACTTAAAAATTGAACACTGATTCACAAAATAAAACACATGGATTAAAAAAACACGGAGAAATCAGGAACTTGTAGGCATGATGACTGGTCGGTCAGGTAGAGCAGGGCTGGGTAAGGACACGTTGATAGCGCCAGTGTTACGAGGCGGTCCAGGGTTTGGGCTTGCTCCACCAGCCCCGGGACCAAGCCTCAGTGGACAACATAAAATTACAGAAACAATTAGGAGCACACGGAGATGTTGATAAACAGAGGCTTCACCTTCGTGGACACGTTGTAGCAGAAGATGACCATGTACAGAGATAGCTGGCCTATCAGCAACGCTTGCAGGACTCTGCTAGTCGAGCTGGTCCTTCCTTACTGAACACGAACACGCCCCAAGCTAGAAGTCAGCATTTTGGTGGGCATTCTATTGGCCGTTATTTTAGGTACGTGGTATTTAAGCAGTAATTTAAACTGCCAGATATAGATAGATAAAATAATAATTTACTTACCACTTTTTATCAGATATTTTGTAAAAACATAATATGGACATGAGCCAAAGCAATGACAATGTAGGAAAGAGGTTATTTGAATTTATAATTCATAATGACAAACTATCAAATGGATTATGAAAGAATTAAGAATTTATGAAAGAGGTTTCACATCGTCACACATACATTCGCAAAGTTTGGTAGGTATATTTGTTCAGATACGCATATAGACGTATGTTAATACATGAATATTACGCATTGTCAACAATATTACAGACATAACATACACATAACAAATAAACAAACAAAAGGAAGGTTCTCAACCTTCTTTTCGTGAAGTCGGTTAACAAAACCTTTAGGAAACATAATCAAACCATAGAAGAAATCGATACGTACAGAAGTTTTTATCCGCAAACAATAATTTTCCTCGTTCTAGGAAGTCGTAAGTTTCACGAAAAATAAACACGTGTTCAAATACATTCACCTCAAGAAGGTTTAGAAAATGACGGAGTCTACTTAGCCAAACAAACGAGTGAAACATAGCAAATGGCTACTGCGTATGTAGCGTGAATGGATAAGCCGTGGTGTTTTTTGATTGTTAAACAATTTCATCACAAAAGTCTGCATTGTTTTTATTTTTCGTGAGAACATGTAAGAATTAGCACGACTAATAAGGTCGAGATCTTGCTGCGATGAGGCGGCCAATCGGCATAACATGGTGCAAGACTACATGCGCATTTGGCGGTCAGGCTGCGGCGGCAAAGGAGAATCGGCTATCTTTCATACTTTTAACACTAGCTTTACCGCCCGCAATTACGTCCGCGCGGACTACAGTTTATCGCGAAAAAAAGCATCCTTGTTCTTCTAGGATATTAAAAACCAATGCAAAAGTAAAACACTAACAGCTCTTGATGTTATTTGACAGACTTGTTATTTCGTTTCCATGGCAACCGTTCCTTACATAGAGTAATCAACATTTTCCAGTTTTCCCGTGGAAACTTACCATTTTCCGGGATTAAAAGTATTCCATGTTTTATTCCACGGTATAAGCTATCTCCATTTCAAATTTTATCAAAACCCGTCCAGCGTTATCGCGTTAAAACTCCCTATCAAACAAACAAACATACAACGTTTCGCTTTTATATATTGGTATGGACTAGCGCGCATTTAGCGACAAGCGGCCAGCGAATAAATATTGGCCACCTGATGCGGCCGTAGCCTAAATGTGTACGAGCGGATCGGCATAGCTTGGGTGCTTCACTTTCTATTTGGCGATGTGGAATCCGTATTTTTTTAATCATTTTTGCCGTCACCGAATAACTAATAGTCACAATAACTATAGATCTTGAGATAAAAAAACTAACAACTGGAAGTAGTAAATACGCATTTTAATTTGTGTTAGGTTGAACTAGCTGTGCCCGCGGCTTTACCCGCTTGGCCATTTCTCTGGGTTAAAAGTAACCTATGTGTTTCTCCAGTACCAAAAATACCTATAATGTACAATATTCTACATTTCATAAAAATTTGTTCATCCGTCAAATAGTTATTGATCGATTGCTGGGCTTCTACTCATCGGATTGAAACCTCACAAGTACACCAGTTTTTAAGTAAAAACCTAAGCTATCCACGAGTGAAACCAATTGGTACAATAGTTTTTACAGAAAAACAAACAGAGAAAGCATTTTTTTTAATGTTATATTCTTGTTCAGTAGCTTTTAAATATCCTCGAATAATATTTTTTTTATCTTGTTTGTACAGATTTTTTTTACTGCATCATCATCATCATCAGCCTATATCAGTCTACTGATGGACGTAGGCGTCTCCTAATGAACGCCACTGAGCTCGGTCTTCAGCTCTCCTCATCCATTCTCTTACGGCTGCTTTTCGCAGGTCGTCACTCCACTTGGCCACAGGGCGTTCTACACTACGTTTGCCTAAACGTTTTCCACTAGAGAACTCGTCTACTCCAATGTTTGTCTGGAAATGTGACTAACCCACTACTACTTTAGCGTGCTTATCTAACTATGTCGGTCACCTTGGTTCTCCGTTGGATATCTTCATTACGAATCTTGTCCTTCGGAGAAACTCCAAGCATAGATCTCTCCATAGCTCGCTGAGCGACCTTAAATTTGTTTGTTTGTTTTGTTTGACCTTTTTCCAGACTGCTTTATAATAATAAGCTGTGCCCGCGGCTTGGTCATTATTCTGGGTGAAAAATAACCAATGTGTTATTCCAGGGCCAAAAGTACCTAAGTGCTATTATATATTCTGTGCTAATAGGTACAAAATACCAAATTTCACTCAGCTGTCATTATTTTTATCGTTTGCTCGGCTTCTTATCATTGGATTAAGTTACCAAGTACCCCAGCTTTTAAGTCAAACCCAATTAATTTAACAGTGAAACCCGCATCTCAATTGGTCCAATAGTTTTTGCTTGATACCGTTTACAGACAAGCAGGGAGACGAACAGACAGACACGATTTAAAAAAAACATGTAGCTTATTTTATTTAAATTTATTTTCTTTGTACAGACATTTTGTTACTAACTGCTAAAAGTATAGAAGATGTAGATATAAGATAGATGTTTGTTGAATCTATGTAATGACCGCTGTCCATGGCGCAGTTAGATCAAATATCTACGTACCAAAGGTTATTAACCGAACGAACGCGAAGCGCGAGCGAAGCGTCTCCGTTTCAGCTTGGGCAAAAATGCTTTCGTATGTCCGGATGTCTATCCGAAACTCTGTTCTCCTCTACAGGTCGCATTTCTCAACCGATCTAGATGGTATAAAGGATTAACAAATTTTTTTTTTTTTTTTTTGTCATCGTGGATTTTTTTATTGCAGGGGTACTTACCCCAAAAACTGGCAAAAAGGAGGCTACTGAATATCTCCGCCTTGTTAGATCCGATTTCGATGGTTCTTTTTTATTTGAAAGTTAGTAACTTTACATAGGTCTAATAAAAATTTGGTGAAGATCCGAACAGGATCTTCGGCGTGATGAGCAGAATAGCTCCTCAAATGCAGTAAATTGCTCACTTTTAGGTTTCTACCAGTGGAAGCAGCCCTTTACCTACTAAGTAGGGATTGATGGAGCACCCAATGATGTTATATATAAACTGAGGGGAGTACCTTGGTTATTAATGTTAGTTTTACAATAAGGTAACTAGATGGCGCTACTGTGCACTGCTAGATTGTTTGCAAAAAAGTTTGTCCTTTGGAGGTCTACAGCTCACAGAGCCACTAGTATATGTATACTTGTACCACTGATGGCTCGAATCCGATTTGATTTGCATATTCGGAAGGCACCTATATACCAAAGGTTGTACTTGCTCGTACCTCTGATAGCTCGAATCTCAGTTGCCTTTTTCGCAAGGTATCTAGGTAGTTACTTACCAAAGTTACTACACGTACTTCTGATGGCTCGAAACAGATTTTCATACCTGTGGCTTTCTCCAATTAATTAATGCGGCTACAAGCTTAGCAAAGCAAATTATCTGGCAAAAACGCTGAGCCGTCTCCACTCAATAGTGATTGCTCTAGAAAATATATAAAATGATGATTATCACTACAGTGTATTGATTACAATGGTGGATAAATAAGGGATAACTTGAGTGCCTTTTCATTAGAACGCACTAATTTCGAACCTCTGCATTTAAATGCAATGATTGAATAACAAGGATAATATAACAATTATGTATTATTAATTAAAAGCTTTTAATTAATTTGTGTATATTGTAACAATGTATATTGTCTGTACTGGAATCTTGCAATTCAAATTTCGAGCTCGACCTGATTAGCTATCCGGCTGAAACTTTCAGGGTAGCTCAAAAGCCAAAAACAAAAAGTTAAAAGAGAAAAGGAAAAAAAAGGGAATAAAATAGACGTTACAAAGCAACAAAATAAACCCGTTAAAGCTTTGTTTTCAATTTAAAAAAAATGTTCTTATGACTAGTGTTTTGCATAACTAAACTGGTTGCATATTGCACACCTACTAATTATGCATTTGTTAACAAACCCTAAGGTAATATTGATAACAGTTAATCACGTTAATGCGTCATGAACAGTCAGACCAAAGAGTAGGTACCTACCTAGGTTACTTAGGTAGGTGCCACGTCAGTAAGGAAGGTGCATTTGCGATAGTAAACCGCAGGCTGTAGTAAAATAAGGTTATTCATACATTCATTACTTATGTATTTGATGAATTCCCTCTTACTACACGGATTCTATACTATCAAACCTTCATGAAATAGCGTTTGTGTGCAAGCGTAACAATAAACATAATATTAAGACCAGGCTCTGCTTTTTAAGGGTCTTATTCCATAAATATGCTGGGTCAACCACAAACCTGGTAGGTAAATGTGAAACTTAACATACATGTTTTTGAGGTCTTTAACTCTCTAAGACTAAGACAAAAACATGATTAATAGAATTTCATTCGATACATACTCTTATCAAAAATTACTTAAAAATTATTAAATTATTAGAGGTTATTTTCAGTAATATATTCATTTTTCTACTCAACGGCTTAAGTTTTATCTCTAAAATAAATCTCACATCAAGAAAATATAGTTAATCATCTAATGTTTAGACAAAATTTACCTAACTAAATTATTAGCCTGGCAATAAAATAAATAACTTTTGAGACATACGTCATTTAGTTCCGAGCTAAATTGTGTGTTCAAACAGTGCAGTATTCAACCTTGTTACGCAGGCACTTCAGTGCTTATTGTGGGTAGCGGGTGGCAAAGTGTAGGGGAAGTGGCAAGGGAGTGGGGAGTGGGAAAATGTAACCTTGGAGCCTGGCCCTAAGGTTCACATAAAACTATCAACAGCCCTTAAAAATGTATAGATACCTTACAGACTTTAAAACTAGTCTACATCCAAAAAGAAGGTGATCCGACAGAGAATATGTCACCGACAAAGGATTAGCATCCTGAAGTGGCAATGGGTTTCTCGAAGGACTGACAACTGCTGGAGCTGACGTGTCCTCCAGTGGAGACCGCGATTTGGTAAACGTAGTGAAGAACGCCCACTGGCCAGGTGGATATGACTCATGGAAGGCGGCTGGCAGAAACTGGATGAGAAGAGCCGAAGACCGGGCTCTGTGGCGGTCATATTTATTCAGTTCATCAACAATTTACATTGTGTCGAAATATTAATTACGATTATTAAAATACAATTACAATTAAGTTTATTAAATACACTAACACGAATTGAAAATAATATGAAAATATAATTATGACTCTAACTTACTATAAAATGTTTACATTTGCCTGTTCCGGTCGTTTAAATAGTCAGAAATAGAATCATTGGGAGAGGCCTATGTCCAGCCGTGGACGAATACAGGCTGATGATGTTTTTCTTTTTCTAGAGTACAGTTTAAGTATGTTCCCTATTCATATTACAATCTAGCCATCAATTAGGCTAATATTTTAAATTTAACATAGACTGTTAGATTGAGTAGCCCTTTTCTTACAGTCTCATTAAGGCGAAGTCCCTTTGTTCATGTGTTCTTTAAACGTAGAACTTGAACCACATTACACAAATACACGGACACTAAATTAACTCGAATGATTTTGTTCTTTTGAGTCTTCTCACTATGTCAGTGTGGTTGAGGAGCTGGATTGCCTCGACATTCACATGATTATGAAGTCTATTTTCTTGAGCTTTTGCATATTTCTTGACTATTTTATCAACGAACTCTACTTAAAGGTCCCGATGGAGATCTTCATGTAACAAGGTACATATGAAATGATGATGATGATGATGAAAACTAAAATTTAGGTATTCTGGTGCTAGTATATCTAAGCTAGTTCACAATAAATAATAGTACTAATTAGGTTAGCTATGAGACTCTTTTATTGACCGGGCCAGCGCGAAGCGTCTCCGTTGCAGCTTGGGCAAAAATGCTTTCGTATTCTGCTCTACAGGTCGCATTTCTCAGCCGATTCTCGTGAAATTTTGTAAGCAGGTTCGATAATTATGTTTCTTTTGGCGATTTTCTTTTTCGAAAATTTCAAAATGGCGGAGATATTGGTGGTTGAAAACGTGAAAAAACAGCCATTTCGAAAAATATTCCTAGATGTCACAAAACTTTTTTCATCCCATCTATTCGAAAAGGACGACTTGGTTCTCCTTTAAGTGCACCCAAAGGTGGTGTTTTCTATAAGACACTTTTAGCGGGCAGTAATGAGTTTTTAATACTCTTTATAAGTGCGCCGCAATTATCATTGCCGCGCACTTTTTGAATTTCAGTTAATCCATCCATGCCACTGTCGCCGCGTCCCTACATCCAATTATAGTGGGCAGTAATGAGTTTTTAATACTTTTTATAAGTGCGCCGCAATTCTCATTGCCGCGCACTTTTTGAATTTCAGTTAATCCATCCATGCCACTGTCGCCGCGTCCCTACATCCAATTATAGTGGGCAGTAATGAGTTTTTAATACTTTTTATAAGTGCGCCGCAATTATCATTGCCGCGCACTTTTTGAATTTCAGTTATTCCATCCATGCCACTGTCGCCGCGTCCCTACATCCAATTATAGTGGGCAGTAATGAGTTTTTAATAGTATTTATAAGTGCTCCGCAATCATCTTTGCCGCGCACTTTTTGAATTTCCGTTAGTCCATCCATGCCACTGTTGCCGCGCCCATCTACATTAAAAAAAAATCCTCCACATTTTCCTCAAAATGAGCCAGATTCGGACATTATTTCAAACACGCAGGATATAAAATCTACAACAATCTCTAATCCTAATAAAACTATAACAATAAATTTTCATAATTGCGAAAATTTCTCAAATGTAAATATAAGTTTTTAGTTGTTTTATTATTAGATAATATTTAATTTCAATGTAGTTGTTACTCTATGTTTTATTAAATAATAATATTACAATAAAATATGAGGCGCCTTTTATTTTCTCATAGTGAGTGATGAAAAGTAGAGTGTATCACTCGAGCGCAAAATATATTTTTGGCTCGGGCGACGTACTTTGAATCCCTCGCTACGTTCAGGATTCTACTCTAGAATCCTTCACTCCGCTCTGGAATCAAAATAGCGCTCTCTTCGGCAACATATAATTTTGCTCCCTAGTAATACAATCTACTATTTGTTACCCTTATTAAGACGCATAAATTTCAAGGTATGAGGTTGATTGGCACACACCTTGAAAGGCACAGTCAAAGTTTATATAATGTGATAACATGTTGAATACCTTTTATATTTATGACTGTGCCAAGATCCCCGCCACGTTTCGTTCACCGCTAGACTTACGTGGCGCTAGCTATATTAGGTGAACATTTATTCAGTTTTAAACTATGCAAAGATAGAGTTACGAGGTCTACAGCTCACAGAGTCACTAGTTACATTAGGTACAGCATGCCTACCTTTCAAAATAGCTCTTTACAAACCGACTGAAAATGATGGAAAGGATGCCAAATACTGTGATAAATCGACTCGGAGTTTCCGAGCTAACTCCTATTAATCTCTAGCTGCCAGCGACAAATACGATATAATGTTTTACGATGCTATTTTTCCACCAATAATGGCTAAGCGCTGTGCCTTTTTTATGAGGGTCGTTGAGCACTATGTTGACCACAAATTCTGGTCAACTTAATAGTGTGGTCTATAATATATCTGTCACATTGGAATATAATATCTGATTTATAATTCAGCTTCAAATGGATTTACTAGAAGACAATTGAACAATTTTTCGTGAAAATTATATGAACTACCATGAAAATATAATTACTCTTTAAAATAAAATAGTTACTTATAATCATCCAAATCGGTTTAGAAATCCTGTAGATAAAATCAGTTGAACTGAGTACCTCCTGCTTACTGAAGTCGGTTAAAATCTAGTAGAATTTGGAGAAAATCTGAATTGAATTAGCGAATACAGTTAGTCTAAATCTGGTAGTTTTATGTCCATAAGACTACCTACCTTCTGCATTCCGTGTTGTTTAGGTGCGTTAATAATGCTGTAGAAGTGTAGACATGCTGTTTTTTTATATATAAACATATATATCATAGACACGGCGAGAAAGAAACTGAAGTGTTCAGAAACTAAACTTTAATTTCAACAGTTTTTTTTTATAGTACTTACCAGTTACCTATATTTTTAAAAGTATGGATTACCAGTAGTAGCAGTAGTACAGTATGGCGATTCAGGGAGGAATTACAGGGTATTTTTTCATGTTATTGGATTTTGACTGATTCATACAAAAATGATTGAGTTGAGTTTGTGAAAGTCTGGTCTGGTTTATGAGACCATAGACTAATTCAGAACTTGAGAATTGATTTAAACCATAAAGTGCACAAGCACGCCAAATTTTATAATCCTGTAGAGAGGCTTATTTTTCTTTTAAAGACAGACAGATATGTTCCCTAGTTTTATTGATTAGCTGTTACCGAAAGTCAAAGATCTAAAGATGGCCTTGGCGCTCTCCCAAAAGTAATTCGTGACATTTATATATTCTATCAAGTACATTAGACGCTAATGTTATGATTATTGTCGGTGTGCTGAAGGAATAATAGTTCGATTTATTTTCGTATATGGATGTAGACGTTCCGTCTCTTTGATGCATATTACGGATTGTCTTGTCGAGAATAATAAGTTATAAGTGATAACCAATGTTAAAGAATAACGAAATTTTAATACCTTGCAGCATGATAGATATGTCCGGTGCCAACAGCTAGGTTGCCATGTGGGCCTGGTCTAATAAGAAGTCCACTCCTTTTCATCCCGCGGTTACTGTGAGAACCAAGGACTTCAGGCCTGCCAACAGTGGTGATTATGGCATATCCCACCTATTATCACGGAGGTCCAGTTTTTTTTATTTTGCAGCCTAGGAAATCGTTTGACCATGATCTCACCTGATGGAAAGCGATGATGTGATCGAGGTGTAGCACGCTTACCTAGTAGATACCTATTCACTCTTGACTTGAACACACCTGGGTTATATTTTACCGGAAACACTTGCGAGGGCAGGGCATACCACTCTTTTGCAGTTCTTATAATAAATGGAGAAGCGTAACGCTTCGTTCTTGTGCGAGGTATTTCAACCATTAAAGGGTGGCGCTTTGCCGATCGTCTAGTCGTACGGTGATTGAAAAGTGATGGGGAAATCAGATTGTGCAGTTCTTGAGCACACTCTCCATAGTGCACTCTGTAGAATACCGACAGGCTTGCGACCTCACGTCGGTCGATGCGCCAGACTTTGAAGCTTACTCTCTAACAGTGTTATCTCCAATGAGCCTCATAGCACGTCACTCAATTGAATCCAAAGCTTCGAGCTGATACTTGGTAGAACCGCTCCAGAGGTGACAGCATCATTACTGATGATGTAATGATGATTTGCCAACTGGTAATCAGCTGCAGTATATGGACCTCAGGGTAGGTACGTATATGCCGAAAATTTTTCTTATAACGGAATAACATGAATCAAGTTGCCACACAGTGGTCCTTGCACTATTAGTTTTAAATAACTGTTACATAAAAAATGCAGTTGAGAGTTTAAAAAACGTTACTAATTCCCGACTTCATTCCCGTAACTGAACTCAATGTCACCTTCTCAATTTTCCTTGTTAATAAACTTTTTTTCCTCATGTGTTCTTTTAATTTTAAAAACCTTTCAGCATGACATTAATTGGGTAGGTACAATACAATGGAAAAGAGTTCCGAAAACAATTTTGGACAAACTGAAATACAATCAGCCTTTGCTAATATTATTATGAGTTCTGTCATACGTTTTGCCAACATTTTCCTCGTACTGGCTTCACTCCAATATAAACGGAAGATGTCTTCCTCTTTACCGTAAAAATCACATTTAGGCTAGAAGATCTATTTCTACACAAGTGCCCAAAAAAAGAAGTGTAATGCTTTTAAGGTTCATGTATTTATGTGAGTTTCTTTGTTCCACCATAACTTTTGAATATACTGAACAGATTTTGATGTATGGGGTATCGTTAGAATCCTTACATCCCCAGAGTAACATAGAACCATAGAATTTCCCTAGTAATTCTAGGCAAAGAACATGTTTTATTGAAAAATTAACATGATGGCGTCAATAACCTCTGGGTATAAAATTGAAGGCCTTGATGAGCACATTCCTACAATGTATAATTTAATGCCACAACTTAAAACTTGTCACTAAATATATAAAATGATATATAATATAGTATATATTATTTTATATATATTTTATAATATAGTATAAAAAAAACTCCAACGCCCTGCCAAAAATGAACTAAAAATTCTAAACAAGAGATAAATAAAATTGACATTGTAGTCGGGGACTGTTCTGTGGAACACTTTTAATTTAAATCGTTATATTATTTGTTTTTATTCCTCTAGCTACAGAAATAATGTTATTGAGCTGTGTAAGTACATAATATCGGATATCAAAGTTTCTCAGGCTGCTCATACGTTTCTGATGTGGCTTAACGACAGATATCAACTGGTACCGATGGCTTAACGTGCCCTCCAAAGCACGGAGCTATGGAAATTCCGCACATTATTAAAAGAGCTTAATTATATGTTAGTAAACTCAATTTAGTTTAAAAAAAATAAGCAAACGTACTGGTGGTGGACTTTATTCAACAATGGCCGAATCCTTGGTTAGGTATGACCACCATTGCCCGCTTTCTCCTTCCTCTTATGAGAACACCTGCGTTAATCCACAGCAATAGGAACAGCGTATTATAAAACCATCCCATGCCTTAGCGCGCTGACGTGTTAAGCAATGATCTGCTTGCTTGTTTGTCGTATGAGGTAGTTCTGGACTCTGGTGTTAGTTCGTCAGGCCGCCCGAGGCCAACATGGCTTAACGACTGCTATGAATCAATAGCAGCCGGGATCGACAGCTTAACGTGCCGAAGCTCATATTAGCGATGGAATCCGCAGATAATATAGAAAGTTCATCGGTGCGGAGCCTATGACCGAACTATGTATCGTTGGATTCGAAATCACACTGGTATACCGCTAGGCTACCATCGCAATGAATTAAAATATACTGACGCATTTTTGTTTTTTTTTTTTTATTACGGACTAGGCAATCGTTTGACCACGATCTCACCTGATGGAAAGCGATGATGTGGTCGAAGGTGTAGCACGCTTGCCTAGTAGATACCTATTCACTCTTGACTTGAACACACCGGGGTTATAATTTACCGGAAACACTGACGAGGGCAGGGCATTCCACTCCTTTGCAGTTCTTATAATAAATGAAGAAGCGTAACGCTTCGTTCTTGTGCGAGGTATTTCAACCATGAAAGAGTGGCGCTTTGCTGATCGTCTAGTCGTACGGTGATGGAAAGGTGATGGGGGAAACAGGTTGTGCAGTTCTTGTGCACACTCTCCATAGTGCAATCTGTAGAATACCGACAGGCTTGCTACCTCACGTCGATGCGGCAGACTTTGAAGCTTACTCTTTACCAGAGTGTCATCCCCAATGAGCCTGATAGCACGTCTCTCAATTGAATCCAAAGACTCGAGCTGATACTTGGCAGAACCGTCCCAGAGGTGGCAGCAGTACTCCATACAAGATCGGACCTGTGCTTGATAAAGATTCAAAAGCTGTCCCGGTGTGAAGTACCGCCTAACCTTAGACAAAATACCAAGTTTTTTTGCAGCTACCTTGGCTTTGGATTCAATATAAGACCCAAAATTCAGGTTAAAACTGACATATTTAAACGAATTCATTTCAGTATTTATAAAAAAAAACCCATAGAATAAGAGGGGACTTCGCGACTGCTTTCTAGTTTACTACGTCCAATTCAGAATCGAACAACTAGGACTAGTCGCAGTAAAATATATATATATATATATATATATACTGCTTTCTAGTTTACTACGTCCAATTCAGAATCGAACAACTAGGACTAGTCGCAGTAAAATATATATATATATATATAAATATATATATTTATATATATATAAATATATATATATATATATATATTTTACTGCGACTAGTCCTAGTTGTTCGATTCTGAATTGGACGTAGTAAACTAGAAAGCAGTCGCGAAGTCCCCTCTTATTCTATGGGTTTTTTTTTATAAATACTGAAATGAATTCGTTTAAATATGTCAGTTTTAACCTGAATTTTGGGTCTTATATTGAATCCAAAGCCAAGGTAGCTGCAAAAAAACTTGGTATTTTGTCTAAGGTTAGGCGGTACTATTATACATATATATAATATTTTTTTTTTATTTTTTTTTTCTGGCGCCGCTCTCTTTTTACTTTTAGCCAGTATAAAATGAAGAGATATTACAAGTTGTATGTTTTTTCAACAAATCGACAAAATGTCGAGTTTCAGTCAGTCAGGTAGTGACAAGTCTAGTTACGTCACGATTCAGTAAAGTGGTGGAGCTTTGATGAAACTTCCTAGGGAGTTCCTAAGAGAACACGAAATGCCACGTTTTTCAGCGTTTGTATCATTCGCCCACACTTGTACACGTTAACGAACACCTAATGGAAAATATTCCACTAGAAACAGGAGTTTGAGAAAGTAAAAACAAAACAAAGTACAATAGCAGTCTCGATTTCGTTGCCCGCCGAAACATCTAGCCTACTGTTTGTATTTACACTCAGGAATTACACCTACTATTATATATTCTGTGACGCAGGATAGTTTTCGGCTCGCTCAGTACCCAGAAATTTATCTATTTCATTATAGGTGGACCAAGGCAGTCACCGAATGAGATATCCAAGAGATGGGCTAAGACCTCGAGGCAGACCACCTGCCCGATGGTCAGATGACATTGTGAGGTACGCTGGAGGCCAATGGATGAGATTAGCACAGGACGGGAAAGACTGGTGAGAATGACAGGAGGCTTATACCCAGCAGTGGGTGGATACGGGCTGATTAAATAGATACGAGTTAGATTTCATGATAAGTTGTGCGCGTTCCCCACAGATGCCCATAGGGAGCTAGCTTCTTATCCACCAAAATTTTCTCATGTCGCTAGTTGGACTAGGTCTATGAATGAATAAATACACAGATTTCGTAAATTAAAAATAATTTAATAGATATTAAAAGTCGAAGAAATGAATAATAAAAAAAAATTGAGGCGTGTGCTACGCCCAAACCTACCTAATAATTAACTAGGCACTTACCTGGCACAGACCTAAAAAAAAAAAAAAAAAAAATATTTCTTTTAAATATAGGTACGATTTGAAATAGTTTTATTGTTTTAAAATTTGTTTATATTTCTTACTTTTACGTTTCGTTAAATATATGAAAATGAAGTAAGTACTTATTACGTTCGCTAAGAAAAATCCATACTGGAAACAGTTAGCAGTCCATATCTTTTAACTGGACTGCTCGGGGTTTCTCTGAAGGATAAAATCAGAAACGAGGCAATCCGCCAGAGAACCAAAGTCACCGACATAGCTCAAAGGATTAGCAAGCTGAAGTGGCAATGGTCTGGTCACATTTCTCGAAGGATGGACAACCGCTGGGGTAGACGTGTCGTGTGTGTGTGTGTGTGTGTGTGTGTGTGTGTGTGTGTGTGTGTGTGTGTCGTGTGTGACGTGTGACGAGTGGAGACCGCGTCTTGGCAAACGTAGTGTAGGGTGCCCACCGTCCAGGTGGAGTGACGACCTGCGAAAGGCGGCCGGCAGAAACTGGATGAGAGGAGCCGAAGATCGGGCTCTGTGGCGTTCATTGGAAGAGGCCTATGTCCAGCAGTGGACGAGCACGGGCTGATGATGATGATGATGATCTTTTAAACTACAGAACAGATTTTGATAAAACTTGAACTATTCCCTAAGTTGAAAGATACTGAAACTATTAGAAAAATAATTATTGCAATAGAACTTATAGTTTCCGAGAAATACATGGACAAAACTTACATACATACACAAATACTTACATACATACACACATATATATTGGTATAATTTGTTCAGATACCTACTCATATAGACTAGCATATAAGAATATTAGGCATTTTTGTCAATATTACATACATACACGAAATTTGGTACATATGCTTAGACACTCATATAAACTAACATATATGAATATGACGCACTAGCTGCGCCCCGTAGTTGCACCCGCGTGAGGGATGATAATGATGACGATGATGATGATGGAAAGTATCCTGTGTTATTCCAGGGTATAAGCTATCTCCATTCCTCATCAAAATCCGTTCAGCCGTCGCGTTAAAACTCCCCAAAGAAACAAACAAATAAAAAAACAAACAGACAACGATTCACTTTTTAAGCGACTTCAGAAAATTAGAGGGTTATACGTTCGACTGAATGGATGTTTGTTTTTATGGCTTTCTATATCTCCATCAATTGCGGACCGGTTTTGAAATTTATTTTATATATTGGTATGGATTTTCAACAATATTACATACATACAGCAACAAGAGAAGATACTTCTTTTTTTTAATTTGGTTAATTCCTTTTTATTAAGTCGGTTAATAAAATACAAAGACTAGCAACCTGCTCAACTCCTTTAGTTTTATTTTGAAATAGAGCGCATTTACATTCAGAGTATTCTTTCATTATAATGCAAAATGGTGTCTAGATGTCAGTCACGCCATTTCAACAATTCCAAAGTGTAATAACATTATTTTATTTTAATGTTTGAAATGACACTCCACATTATTTGTTGTGGTTTTTATAGCTTATTTTATTACTCTCAACAACAAAATATTGCTGAAAAATACAGAAAATTTTATAAGTGGTAATTTTGTTTGTATTGTACCGAAGAACGAAAATGATATATCGATTTTAATTTCTCAGTCGAGATCAATGAAGATAGTCAATTTAAAATGTAATGTATCACACATAAACAAGATATAAACTAAAGTGATAAAAACCCGACTGCGAACAAAAGTAAAAAGAGGTAATTATTTAAGTGAGCTTGGTTGCTATCCAACTTTAAATCGTTATAGATCAAATGGTCATTCGAAATGAAAGATTTTTCAAATACCTGTTCAATGATATCCCAGGAACGTAGTTCGTACGACTTTTTTTTTACTTTTTCTTATCGATTGACGTAAGAATCATCAAAATCGACCCACGCGTTTTTGGTCTATAGAATGCCACAAAGGAATATATATATATATATGATATAACCCAGGGTGTTCAAGTCAAGAGTGAATAGGTACTAGGCAAGCGTGATACACCTTTGACCGCATCATCGCTTTCCATCAGGTGAGATCGTGGTCAAACGATAGCCAAGGACGTATTAAAAAAAAACAGGTCTGGTAAATATAGCATAGATTTTCATCAGAATTTTATTTTTCCCTTTCTCAGTCTACTGGTGGAAAGGCCTGGTGAAAAGAAATAATACTTTGTTACACCAAAAACGACAAAAAAAAAATAACGCATAGTAGGTACGAGGGAGTAGACCTAAAGTACTATAATAGGCGGTCTTAACGCTTAGATAAGAGTGCCAGAGTGGCGTGTACCATCAGGATAACGTCCTGCTCGTCTCACAATCCAGTTGTGTAAAAAACATATAAATCACTTTTAATAGTCACAGATCTATCTCATTACTTTAGGTAGGTGTACTTACACCTAACGAGACAATGAAGTCGTATTCATCATTTAGATTAGATCGTTACCCTTGTTTATAGTCATTATTATCTTTATCCAGTTTTCGCCGGTTTTTCCTTGAATATATGCCATTTTCTGACTTACTTCGTATTGTAATTACGTGCGCAGATGTCGAGTTTTAGGCTTCGAGCATTTCGCCGTACAATCTCAAGCCTTCGTGCCGCTCCGTGTACAATTTGAGGGGGAGAGGGTGATACAGTTCGGGAGTAGATTTTATTGTAATTGAACAGCTAGGGAGGACTAACGGAACGTATAGCAAAAAAGCTGAAATCGTATCGAAAAACTGTATCAACTTCAAAACTATTTATATTAGTACATTATGTTGCAAGTGTGCTATGTTGGTCATTACACTCGAGACGGTATTAGTACATTATGATGCAAGTGTGCTATGTTGGTCATTACACTCGAGACGGTATTAGTACATTATGATGCAAGTGTGCTATGTTGGTCATTACACTCGAGACGGTATTAGTACATTATGATGCAAGTGTGCTATGTTGGTCATTACACTCGAGACGGTATTAGTACATTATTATGCAAGTGTGCTATGTTGGTCATTAAACTCGAGACGGTATTATTCGCGTGAGCCGTATCAATTTGCATTGAATGTAATAATAGATTACTGCATCGAGCGAAAAGGGTCTGCCTGCTGCTCCTTCTATTGTTTATCTATGACCGAGTGTTAGATTTGATAATAATTAACCACACAACGCAAACGTTAACAAATATTTATGGAAAATGGTTCGCTGGTTTTGTTTTTCCCGCGCGCCGCGCTAGAGATACGCGCGCAGGCGTAAATAACGGCACTGGCAATTCGCCATACAGCCTATCATCATCATCATGTCAGCCTTTAGAAGTCCACTGCTGAACATAGGCCTCCCCCAAAGAGCACAATGAGCGATCTTGTGCCACCTTCATCCACCGACTTCCTGCGATACAGAAATAGAAAAAACAGACAGCCTATATAAAAATATAATTAACACAAAATAATGTTTTGAATACGCAAATTAATATGTAGTAAAAAATATATAATTTGATGAAATGATGATAATTTTGATGATTGATTTATCATTATGTAACCTATAATAGTTTATTCATTCACAAACATACTCATTGTTTTTGACATCAAAACTCTTAGCGGATATTGAAAAAAAATATAAAGTAAAAAGCAGTGTGGTAATGAAAAGTTAAAAACATTAGTGTGTAATAAGCTGAACTATGAACCTAAATGCGTTGCCATAAGAGTCACTTTACGAGCAAGTTTGTTGAAAAGCAAGTTCCGTGTCGATATTCATAATAGTTTTGCGACCGGCAGGAGCTGAATGAGAAGTGACGAATACCGGTGTTCATTCGGTGGGGCCTAAGCCCATCAGTGGACAAACACGGGCTGATGATAGTGATGATGACTTCATGCTTAAAGTACGAAGATTTTTCACATGTAGGTAGAAACAGATAAAGGGTAGATACAGCAATTAGATATCTAGTATCATAGTACGATACGTTAGCGATTTGATCCCCGGTAACCGACCGATTCAGGGTTATCCACGACGTCATGTTAGATCATAGATAACGCCCGCTTACGCGTGCTGATTATACTTTCATCTCATATATGTTGTAAACATCGAATTCATTATAATTATGTGGTTATAAACCATGTGAAAAGGTAAAAACTTTCCTCTACATCTAGATAAGTTCTGCATACTTATCTAACTGGTTTTTATTAAATTGGTTGGCTCCTACTCATCGCATTGAGATACCAATTATACCAGTTTTTAAGTCAAATCCTTAGCTATCCACAAAGCAAATTGCATCGCAATCGGTCCAGTAGTTTTAACGTGATGCGTGAACAGACAGACATTAAAAGTGTGATACTAACTTTTGAAGGCCAGTGTATATCAATCCTAAAAATTTCGACCTGTTTCCATCTATTGCTATAATACGAGTGTGTGATAGAATAATGTCCTCCAATTCGATTGTAGTATTTCCAATGGTACTCCACTTCTTTCCGCATCCGCATGATCGCCGATCATCGTAACATCTTGGACTTAAACCACATTACCTACAGACTAAACTCATCAAAAATATAACATGAACACATTAGAAGCAGAGGTAACTATAGAAGCTAAGCATCGAATTGATTCCAACATTTTGAACAATGTGAATGATAAATTGGCAGTGAAGGACGACGCAACGGAAGTTCCCAATGGACTGTAATGAGAAAGAACACATTAGAAGCAGAGGTAACTGTATAAGCTAAGCATCGAATTGATTCCAACATTTTGAACAATGTGAATGATAAATTGGCAGTGAAGAACGACGCAACGGAAGTTCCCATCGAACTGTAATGAGAAAGAACACATTAGAAGCAGAGGTAACTATATAAGCTAAGCATTGAATTGATTCCAACATTTTGAACAATGTGAATGATAAATTGGCAGTGAAGGACGACGCAACGGAAGTTCCCAATAGACTGTAATGAGAAAGAACACATTAGAAGCAGAGGTAACTGTATAAGCTAAGCATCGAATTGATTCCAACATTTTGAACAATGTGAATGATAAATTGGCAGTGAAGAACGACGCAACGGAAGTTCCCATTGAACTGTAATGAGAAAGAACACATTAGAAGCAGAGGTAACTATATAAGCTAAGCATCGAATTGATTTCAACATTTTGAACAATGTGAATGATAAATTGGCAGTGAAGGACGACGCAACGGAAGTTCCCAATGGACTATAATGAGAAAGAACACATTAGAAGCAGAGGTAACTATATAAGCTAAGCATCGAATTGATTCCAACATTTTGAACAATGTGTATGATAAATTGGCAGTGAAGGACGACGCAACGGAAGTTCCCAATGGACTGTAATGAGAAAGAACACATTAGAAGCAGAGGTAACTATATAAGCTAAGCATCGAATTGATTCCAACATTTTGAACAATGTGAATGATAAATTGGCAGTGAAGGACGACGCAACGGAAGTTCCCAATGGACTATAATGAGAAAGAACACATTAGAAGCAGAGGTAACTATATAAGCTAAGCATCGAATTGATTTCAACATTTTGAACAATGTGAATGATAAATTGGCAGTGAAGGACGACGCAACGGAAGTTCCCAATGGACTATAATGAGAAAAAAAACATTAGAAGCAGAGGTAACTATATAAGCTAAGCATCGAATTGATTCCAACATTTTGAACAATGTGTATGATAAATTGGCAGCGAAGGACGACGCAACGGAAATTCCGATTGAACTGAAATGAGAAAAACGTACGGAGCTGACTGCTGGTGCGTTTACGTCGTCCTAGATTCGATACCGAATCGGAATGGTGAACTAACGACCGTAGTGTTATCCGAGCTTGTTCAAAATGAAAAGAGATAGTTCATCTTTTCACGAACCGATACAAAAAAAGTTATTTTCTGTTTGTAGGATCCCATTTCTCCGTCAGAACATTACGCAACGATATTGGCAGGCCACGAAACGTTCGTAGATGGGTTGGTTGCCAAGAAAACATCACAATCACTTGAAAGTAGGTACTTCTCTGAAGTAATCTTGAAATATAGTGCTAGAAACGAGGCCTCGCCGCCTCTTGAACAAAATTACTGATAAATATTCATCAAGTAAACTGGTAAAAAAGGAAGATATCGTGACCAAACCGGATAGAACCGTTAATTCGAGGGCATGTAATATCCAACTCGAATTTTGTGTGGCCTGCCAGTGTCCTCACGAGTTTCCTTCACAACATAAACGTTTGCAAATCAGCTTGGCCCACAGAATTACTAATAGTTTAAGTAGGTACGTGTTACTCGGTACTCGGGAGTTGCCGTATGACACTGATTGTATAAATTAAATTGTTAGATGAAGCGAGATGGATACTGGTAGGTTTGAGACACGGAAGGACTTGGATTTTGAACAGCTTAGATTACTTAGCTAATAAAATATTCTCACCACATCAACAATGCTAACTCAGTTTTCAAACGTGTCAACGGGAGTACACGAATCTTTCGGCGTTGCTAGATACACTGTAATTACAGTAGAACAGCCGTATTTTCACGTCGTGGTACGCACACCGTATTTATAAATACAGTGTATGGAGGCACTGTATTTCTTTATTAGGCAAAAATAAAAATAAATTGTACTAATATGAACGCTTCTTATGAAAAGTACCTATCATAAATTATGAACGCGACTGACTAACTCAGCCGCTACACAGCCGAAAGTAGTGTAAGTGTAGTGTACACGGTGTAGTGTTGCCCTTACCTTAGTCTATGGTATTATACGGCAAAATTTAGTTGGATATGCGATAGTCTAGTTTTAACGGTATTGATGTGTCATTTAATTTGTTTGGAATATTATCGAAGAGTTTAGTTGTAAATTATTAGGTACGTACCTCTTAGATTTTCTGCTGTAACTTAAATTGACACAATAACCAAGGAAGGGAACAGATTTACTACCGAATCGGATAAGTGGAATATGTTAGCTTATCAGGACATTACTAGTCATGGCGGCAATTATGTCAGTTAGCTACCTATTGTCAAAATTAGGAAATCTTTTAAATCCGAAATGTATAAAAAAGAAATGGCAATCGGACTGTGTGACAGTGACAGTGATTAAACAACATAAATAAAAAATATTAAAATACGATTTGTTTGAAATATGTTTCAAATAAATGCATATTTTGCTTAAAAAATTATTGATTATTATAATATAATTGAATTATTTCCTTCTCTATGTATTTAAGATAAGCGTAATTTAACTGCACTGTAAAATACACACATTTTTTCCGCCAAACTCTGTATTTTTCTTGCAAATACCGTATTTTTATGTAGCCAACACGGTGTTTTCGAAACTTTGATCTGGCAACACTGATTCCGCGCTACTTTTCACACGCTATGGCAAAAATCAAATGGTTAAACCAGGTACAAATTGAAATATGTAACTAAGTTAAAAATCTATCCGAAGACCAGCCGCGTGCTGTTCATTATTGTATTGTCGTGTTTTCCTATACCTACCCGTAACCGTCGTTCATCATGTTTGGGCAGGCGTGCGTCACGGCATGCGCTCTCCATGTGTTGCTTTGATTACAGGACATATGGGTGTCTTGATTTGTTGAGTCTCAAGGTTGCCTAAAAAAATGTGAACGCTAACGAAAAATCATTTAGTCTGCTCGCATGCGCATTGGACACGTACTGTGTGTGGATACTTGGTTAGGGTCCGGTTGTGTATTAGTTTACACACGGATTGATTATTACGGTTTTAATAGATTATCTAATATTTTATTTAGAGCTAATTATTCCCTTTTTTATTTTTTACTTTACAGTTTACTTGCGCCTCGCAGCTTTGTCATTCCAGAACCTAAATAATTCAAGTTTCATCAAAATCTGTCCAGCCGTAACGGAGCGGAGTAGTATCAAACTTACATACCTATACACATACTTTCGCTTCTTATTATTTGTACGCAAATATTATCCCTTTTTACCCGAGTATGGCGAAGCAAGGGAAGGGTAATGAGGTTAATAGTCTATGTATGTATGTATGTATATGTATTATGTATGTGGGTATGTGGATGTTCCACCTTAACGTCGCCTCTATTGGTCCGATGCTGACCAGTGAGGTATCGATCGATTCGTCTTCACGTATAGTGATTAGAGTGTCAAAGGCTGTATTTTTTAACCGACTACGGCGAGGAAGGTAAAAACTTAGATTTAGACAACCGAGGTCCTGTTCAGTTATTTGTTTAGTTAGTATACTTTTCTATTTATCCACAGTATTTTTGGTTCGCATAAAGTTGTTTCATGACATCGTTCTCGACTTTTTGCTATTCGTCTTTTTGCTGATTTCGGGACTCGGAGTCCGCGACTTTTCGGTTTCGTCGGACTGAGGACCTTACATTTAACTGTTAACAATAAAATGTAAGGCCCTCAGGCAATTCTGCATACTATACAATAATATGGCCTCGAGCTGGTCTGATGATGGAGCTGGAAGGTGGGTAATGGAACCCTTCAGTAGCTTCTAGTAAACCCAACGAGTTTGTGCTATTTGATGTTTTGCTGGTTGTTAAAGCTCATTCAAATACAATTATCTAAATTCTCCCACTTTCTAACCCCCTAACTTCAAAAGAGTTGTTATAAGTTTAGGGTGTGCATTGTGTGTATCACTGGATCCGTGTGTCTGTCTGTGGCATCGTAGCTCCCAAACGGATGGACCGTTTTTGATGCTTTTTTTCTGTTTGAAAGCTGATGTGATCGAGATGGTTCTTAGCTATAATGGGGGTATATTTTTTTATTTGTGATTATAGTCTATGAGTTGATCAAGAACTTCCCTCCCTCTTCTGCACATGTTTACCAAACGAATCGCGACGGCAACAGTTGCGCAACAAGTTAAAAAACAAATATCAAACCCAACAAAATCATCGTGAAATTAAATGCAAATCAAGTGAAAGTGCTATTAACTATTCTGGACGTTAAAAGACAAGCAGGTGGGGGGCAGGAGACGACAGAAGTTCTGAGCAGCCGACCAGTGAGTTACCACCCATTTGACAAGGTAAACCTTCGAGGGAATCATTTAAATTGAAATTAAAATGTTGGCTTGTTGACCAGTCATTCTATGTGTTTGATGACATTTTAAAAATATAATTATTGTGACTATTTTCATTTAATTTTAGTTTTATTTTGACTACATGTGTACTCAATTATTATTATTATTATTATTTTTAGTTACTTGTGTTTTAATATTTTTATTTACTTTTAACAATCAATAATTGTTCAATTAATGTTATGATTGTAAGGTACTTTAAATGTACCTGTTTATTATTATTAGTCAGTCGAAATTGTATTCCATTAATTTGATATTATTATTGGTAATATTTGCCCTTTTGACATGTAACTTATATTGTTATGAATAAATGACTATGACTATGACAATGTCAAAGTATTTATTGTTCATGAGATGTTGAGTCAAAACTTAACATCTCATGAACAAGGAGTAAAACATAAAGTATATAAATAGATGAACTCAATCTAAGTAAGCTTGAAACAGAAATTTCCCTTACATGTGCCGACTCAAAGTTAAATCTCGCACAGAGTGCCAATGTAAATCATCAAATTGATAAAAATAATAAAAATACAAGTGACTAATAAGAAACCAGGCTGGACCAGTCCCCACAAGTAGTGTCTGGATTTTGGTTAAAGAAAGTTAGTGGTTCATATATGGGGAACTGTATACGATTTTTTAATAAGTTACCTGACGGCATTGATCAATTACCAATGCATAGGTTTAAAACTTTTGTTAAAGTAAATCTCATAAAGAAAGCGTATTACAATGTAAATGATTATATTAATGACAGAAATGCATGGCCTGATGTCTCCAAGCTCCATGATAATAATAAGTGATAGCTTCGATGTTAACGTTAAGTGAATGAAATGTTCAAAGTACTTTGTGAGATGTCTCAAACATACCATGAGATCACGTTGTTTTATACAACATAATTATCGAGTTAGAAGTTTTTACCTTATTTTTTCCAGTATGATTGTTTAATGTTTGTGGGATATCTCATTGTCACTTTTACCTTTTATATTTGTAGTTTACATGTTTTGTTATAATTGTGACATTTGAAAAAAATATAAAGAATGAACAAATATGGAAAAAATACATCCCCGTAGAGTTTCTTGGTGCTCTCTTCTCTAACGGGCGTATTTCCGAAGCACCGGTAGAGTCAGAAGGATATTTCCTTTTCCAGTGTGAGATTTAACTCTGTTGGCACATGAAAGGGAAATTTCCTTTTCAAATTCAAAGAATACTTAGTTTATCTAAATTTGGATTGATTTGATCTTTTTATAATATTTTATGTATTTCTCCTTGTTCATGAGATGTTAATTTTGACTTGTAAAAGTGCTATTATTTTTGCCTATTTACAATAAAATACTTTGACTTTGAGAAACAGTATCCATTCACGAGTATGACTTATGCAGCAGCTATCACATACATTCATCCTATCATCCCCAAGCTAGATACAGTCCACAAGTGGGCTTTCATATTAGCCCACTGCTCCAACACTGGATCCTATTCATTACACATGGTCACAGAATAAATTATAGTACATACATGGTGGAGAGTCTGATGATATAGCCAGAAGGCTGTCCGACCATGTGAACTTAATAAAAGTGTTTGTAAGTTTTTTATTTTTTCACTTAATTTTTATTTTAAGTCCATATGACCAGGAACTTCGCTGGATAGTGCCCCGTAACTTGTGCTTGGCATTGGAATATTGGTCAATTCCTGAATCAGACTAGACCAGAATATAGACTGTCTCCTGTAAATAAATTGGCATGCTCATACGAGTCATGCATAACGGTATGAGCCGTCAAAATGTTCCATAACAATAGCCAGAGACATTATACTTTCATGCCACCAAATTCTTTAGTAGGTATGTTTCCCAAACATATACTTTGAGATCAAAATACAGACTACGTAAAGTTAGGTTATTCAATACGTAAGTACTTTATCTAGATTTTTATAACTTTCTAAACAAGATTTCGCACTCTAGTAATGATGAATATATTACTGAATCACAAATGTAGCTCTGCTTGAAAATATATTGTGTTATTATTTCACGCAAAATACATCAGAATAGATTCTGCACAATATCAAAAGAAAACCTCGCAAGCCCAGACTTAGATGGAGAAACTAAAGAAAGACTCGTTACTTGCCAAAGTTGTACCTTCCGAGTCATAGGATTATGAGTCTTAATATCAAAAGGAAAAGAAAGAAATAAAAACATCCATAAGTAGGTATTATAAACACACAGGGTGCATTCCGAGTCGCGCAAATATCGATAAAATCGATATTATCGTGCTAAAACGCGTACAGAGTCATCGTGAGCTCAACAACGGTATCCCTTGTGACGTCACGGATTACGTCATTACATCCGCCATTTTGCGATTACACCGACCATGCCCCAAACCGATATCACCGTGAGCGCTACTGTCAAAATGACAGACTGACGGTTGTTTACAAAGAAAACTGTTGTTTGAATTCAGTTGTGAGTGATTTTCGTACAGTTTTCTACAATTGACCAATTTTTAGACAGACTACTTTGCCCACGAGTAATACTTTGTATTTTGAGCAAATTTTGAGGTTATGTTGTGATCTTGTAATCACGCTCACGAGCGTTGCGAATCAACTGCAGCACTCAACTGCCGTGAGCGCGATATCTGAATCGGAACGCAAATTAGCACTGTGATCGTTCACAGCGATATTATCGTGAATCGGAATGCACCCACAAAATAAGTTAGCAAAAACAAGTGCTGTCAAATAGACCTTATCTAGGCATTGATGCTAGTTGCCTGAGACACGCAGCGCTGGTGTTTTAGCTCTGAGACGAGGTGAGGAAAATAGTAGATTGTACAACAATTGCATAAACCAAGCCAATTTTATCCGAGACATCTATCCGCCCGAGTCGAAGGCGAGGGTAAATATTGAAGGGGGGGAGGAGCGTAGCGCCTAAACGAATGGACCACATATTTTGATGCGATGCCGCATTTCTATTAGCAATGCAAGCAATGATAATTACAAACCAATGTCTCAGGGTGACGAGCGCAGTGCAGTGACGCGCAAGATTTTGCAACCAAAGTTGTGGGTGGCATTGCATCTGTATGGGCAGGCGTGACACTTATGACGTTATGTGACGCATACTATCACTATCAGGTAAGTGACCGGCTCGTCTCATCACTTATACACATCATTTTTATTTTAAAAGGCCAATTTCGAGTTGGTCTCGCGTACAGAGGGTTCGGTATTTTTTCGGTAGTTTTCCCGTAACTTGTGGTACAAGACCTTGCTTCTTTCCAAATTTCATTAGTACGTAAGTGTCAGTGTCAAAATATGCGGTATGAACGGCCGTGTCTTTTGATTGCATTGACGTTTTATTCACAGCTCCAAGGGATTGCAGATCTGTGTTGGAATTGATATTAATTTCAACTAGATACCTCCAGGCGTTCCTGAGAATAACTGTCTTGACAGACAGACAGACTGACAACGAAAAGATCCTAGGTAAGGAACCATAAAAATGCTAATTATTACACGTTTGTTCTGCTGTTAATGCTGGTTAGACAAAGCCAGACAAAATGGGCAAAACCACGACTTTCTCGTGCACGATGTTGTCGTGCTATAAAACGTTTGTCGTTCAGGCTGGCAGCGGTTGGCAATAAAGCGGGTTTCATTGATCGTCTGGAGCCGTCCAACACGAGTTTATTGCAGTAATGAGGCGAGTTATAGGTAGATGTAAACTTTATTGGCGGACAGACTGACCTTTTTAGTTTATGAGAGAAATCGTGAGGAAAGCTGACGGTTTAGGCTCCTAAAGATGGCTTAAGGATACATGTATAGTATATATTATACCTACGTATTGTAGGTAAGTCTAAATAGATAGATCGAAACACAGAGACGTCGCTATGTACCTACTGATATTTTTCACAGCCGCCAAAGACATTCATTCAGATCATAATCCTAACTCCTTCCACAGAATAACTTATAGTACTCCGTACAGTCACGAGCAATAACGTGTGAACATTGTGTCAAATATAATTATATTTTTTTACTAACGAAACGTATACTTAGATTTGACACAATGTTTAAATAATAATAATGGCTAATAAAATGTTTTGACTTCTCTTAATTTAACATAAATTTGTCTTAGTTTTATAATGACAGAGCATGTTTTTTTTGTTGGATTGTTGGTGCCTAAAGTAGTAGTGTATAACAGTATCACATGCACTACCACCCTCCGAAAGACTTTTATTCATAAGCTTCTAAGGAACTTAGTTATATCACGTTACTAGCTTACCCACCCACCCGCGACTTCGTCCACGCGGACTACAGTTCGAAAAAAGCATCCTACTTAGTTCTTCTATTGGTTTCTATATTAAAAACCAATGCAAAAGTAGACTTAGACTTCTTGGTTATGGCCTCTGTGGCTCGTTGACTTAATCTGTGGCACCAACGCTCTGGATGATTTTTGACGGACTTGTTATTTCGTTTCCATAGCAACCGTTCCTTACAGCGAGTATTCAACATGGTCTAGTATAAATCGTGGAATTTTCCGGGATAAAAAGTATTCTATGTTTTATTCTAGGGTATAAGCTATCTCCATTCTAAATTTCATCGAAATCCGTCCAATGGTTATCGCATGAAAGCTCCCGAAACAAACAAACAAACAGACAACGTTTCACTTTTATATATTGGTATGGATATATTTATATACGGTGTACTACTATTTGTTCTGTGGTTATATTTCCAACGACTAAAGCGAAACAATCAAACGAAAAGCGCAATTAAGTAATCCCTTACTTAATTGCGCTTTTCGTTTGATTGTTTCGTATTGTAAGGACGTCCGCACTGAGCGGGATCCCGCGACGGAGGAGTTCACTGTAAACTGGTGATTTCTACTAAAATAGACGCCGACAAGCGTAAGTTGACCTAACGTGACTACACGCGGCGGGCAACAACGAGTGGCGAGGGTTTCGCTGGTCGGTGTCTATTTTTGTAGAAATCATCACTTTACAGTGACCTCATCCGTCGCGGGAGCCCGCTTACGGTGCGGAGGGCATACGGGATTTCGCTGATCGGTGCCTGTTTTTGTAGACATCACCAGTTTACAGAGAGCTCTTCCGTCGCGTGATCCCGCTTACGGTGCGGAAGGCATAAGAGATTTCGCTGGTCGGTTCCTATTTTTGTTTAAATCACCAGTTTACAGTGAGCTCTTCCGTCGCGTGATCCCGCTTACGGTGCGGAGGGCATAAGGGATTTCGCTGATCGGTGCCTGTTTTTGTAGACATCACCAGTTTACAGTGAGCTCTTCCGTCGCGTTATCCCGCTTACGGTGCGGAAGGCATAAGAGATTTCGCTGGTCGGTGCCTATTTTTGTAGAAATCACCAGTTTACAGTGAGCTCTTCCGTCGCGGGAGCACGCTTACGGTGCGGAGGGCATAAGGGATTTCGCTGGTCGCTCGGTGCCTATTTTTGTAGAAATCACTAGTTTAAAGTGAGCTCCTCCGTCGCGTGTAAGGGCGAGTTGGGGGTTTGTGTGATTTGTGTTTATTTTATAACAGTAAATAATAATAAAAATGCATATAAAAAATAAATAATAAAAGCTATGGATTTATAAAAAAAAAAAAAACTAATTTATTTCAATTTCAAAAGATATGATGGGACGATTTTCCCACACACGGTATTAATTACATGTTAATATCTGTCAAAATTTCACTAATTTAGTTTGTTGTTGTTGTTTGTCGTATGAGGTAGTGTTGGCCTGTGGTGTCAGAGTTTGTCAGGCCACCCGAGGGCTTCTGACGACTGCTATTAATCAATAACAGCCAGGACCGCCAGCTTAACGTGCCCTCCGAAACACGGAGCGATGGTAAACCGCACATAACTCAGAAAAGTCATTAATGCGGAGCCTAAGTTTTTAACCCGGTATCGTTGGATTCTAAATTGCACTATAGAACCGTTAGGCCACCATCGCTAATAGTATCACTTCAGATGTGAGAGATCAAAGGTTCGAAAGTTATCGCCAAAAAAACATACATGCAAAGAAACAGCTTAGCAGTTGATTTGAACTCGCTTCTCCGATCAACTCACGTTCAACGCTGTTCTCATTTCTCGTACACTATTTGTACGTATTGTGCTTTCGGTCAATAAGTACGTTGTGATATTCGAATACGAAACGGTTTTTTTTATTATATAATAATTGTTACACAAAAAACGGTCGGATGTCCATGTAACATGTAACATCCGAAAACTGAAAACAAAAAGCCTGTGATTTAGAGGGTTCAATGAACTCACTGCGTATAGGGGTGGAGTGGTGGACGGGGTTGGGGGCTGACTCCCACGAGGTAGCTTATCAAAACTCCGAATTTATTTTATTACTAGCTGTACCCGCGACTTTGCACGTGTGGTCTTTTCTTTAGGTTCAAAGTACCATACTGTGCTATTCCAGGACCAATGTACCAACATTTGATCAAAATTTCTTCAGCCGTCAAAAATATTTTGATCTATTGCTCGGCTTCTAACTCACCGGATTGAGATAACAATTACACCAGTTTTTAAATCAAATCCTAAGCTATCTAACAATTAAAACCGCATCGCAATCGCTCCAGTAGTTTTTACGTGATGCGTGAAAAAACAAACATACAGACAAACTTTTTTAAGTACCCAAGATAATTTTTATAAGTATAGATAGATGACTGTGTCAATTTGCATCAAGAAATCTTTCCAGTAGTTTCAGCGTGATACGTGTTCTTATTAATAACTTTCAACCCCTATCTTGTGGAAACCCTTTAATTTTTCGGGATGAAAAGTATCCAATATCTTTAATGTACAGAATTGGACCCGTTACAGTTTTATTATAAGTACAGATTACGTTATTCCACGTACCTCCCAAATTCCAGTCCCAAAATCAGCTGACTGATAACTGATAAGACACAAATACTAAAGCCAATCCATCCAAATAACATATGACCCTCCATTAGTAGAACAAAGGCACTTAAAAAGTAAAGAACCCGCATTGAACCAAAAACAGCGTCGCTCGGATTTGGCAACACGAGAGCACCCAAGACGATCAATGGAGGTTCATTCGGCTCATTGCAAAACAGTCGCCACTTTCGATAAACGGAGTCAAGGTGAAAACAAGCAAGTTCATTCCGAACCGGCTGACGTTAGAATGCACCAGATAATAAATTTCAACAACAACGACAGCGCAAGTGGGCAGGACATATTCATATTTGCACAGGCAAATCTAGTATTGTATGGGTGGTTAAACGTTATTTTGGGTCAAAGAGTGTTTGTTCAATTGGGGCCTTTTAAATTGGGCGATGGACTCGTGGCTACACCGTTTTGTCATACTAGTGTGACCACGAGGAATTTTATTTACTTGTGGTCACACAAATTCTCCTATGAAATTATTTTAAAATCTGTCTAGTGGCTAGGCGGTAGCACGTGCCCTTCACAATCCAACGGCACTCGGTAGCGTCTTTTAAAAACATTGTTGAACCCCGCACTAAGGTGAGCTGGAGAACACAAAGTTATATTTTTATTTGAAGCTGAAACTATTGCGTGTTACAGCACTAAAACGATCTGAGCTGTACAATGTTTTCAGATTGAAATCTCCGTGCATTTCGCTAGAAACCATTGTGCAGCGCAGCTCATATTATACTGTACATAGATTGATGTGTACCTATTAATAAGTCTCTCTATGTATTTAGGTGTATGTATAGTCAACGCGCTGTGAAAATTCAACAATAGATCACATACACACCATAAAACAAGTTATCCAGAAATGTTATGAATACGGCATTGCTTATTATTTAGCATTTGTAGATTACAATAAGGCGTTTAACACTTTAAAACACACAAAAATATGGGAAGCGCTTGCAACACAAGGAGTTGAAAATAAATACATACGAATAATTAAAAATATATACAAGAGCATGAAAGCAAAAATACGAACAGAAAAAGTAGGAGAACACTTCCTTTAAAAGAGGAGTCAGACAGGGGGATCCACTAGCACCCAAACTTTTCTCGGCAGTGTTTGAACACATATTTAGAAATCTCGAGTGGAGCAAATACGGACTAAACATCAATGGAATAAAATTAAGCCACCTAAGATTTGCAGATGATCTTATTCTTATTTCTGAAGATCCAAGAAGCTTGCCGGAGATGCTTGAACAGCTGGTGTACGAAAGTGATAGAGTCGGACTCTCAATGAACGCTACAAAAACTAAAGTAATGACAAACCTTGACAATATCCCCATCACAGTGAACGGCACAAATAGAATATGTCGAAGAATATACATATCTCGGACAAATAATATCACCAAAGGACCTTACAACAAAATAAATGAACAACAGAGTACAGCTAGCATGGAAAAGATATTGGTCCTTTAAACAAATTGTCAAAATTCCTCAGATACCACTCAAAGCTTAGAAACAAATATTTGATTCATGTATTTTACCCGCCATGACTTATGGATGTCAAACATGGAGCCTAACGAAACAAAATATGCGCAAAATTGAGACCTGTCAACACAGTATGGAACGGAGCATGCTCAACGTTAAGTTAAAGGACAAAATTAAATCAGCAACATTACGGAATCAAACTAAAATTAAAGATGTAACATACTGCATAAGAAAATTAAAATGGAGGTGGGCAGGCTATATGATGAGAAGTAATGAAGAGAAATGGGCTAAGGATGTAACCGAATGGTGTCCAAGACAAAATAAAAGAAAGAAAGGGAGGCAGCGTCTTAGATGGGAGGACGATATTCGGAAAATAGATGGCGTTACTTGGAGGAGGATGACCCATAATCGAAAACTATGGCAAGCTCTAGGGGAGGCCTTTGCGGGAATGCAAGACAATCTCAATCCGGTGTCAAATAACAAATGTATTTAAGTTTAAAATAAGTTACTTTCTATTTTTAGTTTACTTTCATATTTATGCATATTACTTTTAAGATTGTTGAATAAAGGCTAATAATAATAGTCGAAGCGAGGTCAAGCCCGACCTGGACCGATTGCGATCCGATTTTCAATGTTGGATACTTTAGGTTTTGTCTTAAAAACTGGTATACCTAAACTTCCGATACTTTGAAAAAAACTTGATTTCTTGGCCATAAATGAAATGTCAATAGAAAGGGAAAATGATAAAAAGCAATTGTGTTCTATAAAATAAAACGCCTGAGTAATATAGGGAATTCAGAATAATATAGGGTTTTTAAATTATTATTTTTCCTCAAATTTCACGATATACTAATTTGTAGTGCAACTAAGGGACGGCGCAGCTTTGAATAATTGGTTCCTTTTCGCTTACTGTCCGTTAGCTTTTGACATAAACGCCATACAAAAAATGACGAAAAGTGACGTCGGAAAAACGACTAGTTTCATTTTTATAGGAATGGGGGGGGGGGGTAAGGCTGGATCCGACCAAACGAGAGTAAATTATATTCTTAGAATAGTAGCATAAACAAATGACGGTTATTCCGTCATTTCTATGCCGCTATTCTAACCAGTCGATCATTGGGTGGCGATATATCTAACATTGCGCACTACCACGCGCATGCTGCGCGTGCGCTTCACGGCAACCTCTCGTTTGGTCGAATCCAGCCTTAGACATATTCATCAGTCAGTTTTAAGCGGTACTTGGTTGTGGAAATACAAGGAAGCACAATTTATCCTCTTAATCCTAAAATGTCCTTGCTCTAGCACAGTCTCTTCTGCTGCCTTTACTCGACTACGCCAACGCCTGCTATTTGGACTTAACCGAAGAACAGCTAAATAAGCTAGAGCGCTTACAAAACTTTTGCATTCGGTTTGTTTTTGGCTTACGCAAGTATGACCATATATCTGATTTTCGCACAAAGCTCAAATGGTTACCAATCCGACGTCGCCGGGATACTCATGCCCTCTCTCTTCTGTACAGTGTCCTATTTAATCCATCGACCCCTCCCTATCTCAAAGAGCGATTTGCCTTCATCTTTCCCATTCCCGTATTCTTCGTTCCACCAATACTCTGCAGTTGAAAGTGCCTGACCAATCTACGATGTGTTATCACAACTCTTTTACTAAACGGGCTGTAAGACTGTGGAATGCTTTGCCCATCAACATTAGAAAAGCTAAGTCGATAGCTGTCTTCAAAGACATGGTGAAGAAGCACTACCTGTCATAAAGCTGGATACTATGTTATTCATACATAATTTATACACTATTCCTTTGTGAACATGCTATTTATTTATGTATATTATATTATAAATTTGCCAATATATATGTTATATTATTTAATTATAGTATATAATATAATATACTATATATATTTATGTTTTTAACAAAATTTATGATAACACATTATGTAAGTATGTATACATATATTAAGTTATATACTTGTATATAGTTATATAGTTTATATAGTTGTTATTTATCTATTAACTTTTTTGTTCCAAGTAAGTCTCCATCACTGACCGCAATGTTTATTTTATATTCCTGTCCATCCAAAGGTAGCCTGTAAGAAATTGCAAATAGCGATAAGGCCGCCTATTGTACAACATTAGATTTTATATATAATTACTGTTATCTTGTTTTTTTATTGTAATGTGTTCATTAAAGAGTTCTTGTATTGTATTGTTGTATGAGTAAACGATGAAAAAAAATTAAGGTTTTACCTACGGGGTTTTTTTTATGAATGTCACTTATTTTTTTGTTTCTTTGTAACTTTTTACGTTTTAAGTATTTTTTAAATTGTTTTTTTTTGCCTTTTCACTTTTATTCTTTTTATTTTTTTATTGCGTTGTCTTCGGTTTGTGAGCTACCCTGACAGTTTCAGCCGGATAGCTAATCAAGAAGTGCTCAAAATTTGAATTGCAAGATTCTAGGACAAACAGAAATACATAGATACATACAAGTGAAGTTAAATAAAAGCTTTTTAAAATATAATAAAAAAAAATGATTTTGATTTATACGAGTATATCACAGAACGTATAAGCAAATTTCTATCGTTCATCTTTTTCTAATATTTTTCCCTATCGATTGGGATTGGGAGTTTCATTTATGGCCAAGAAATCGAGTTTTTTTCAAAATGGCGGAAGTTTATTTATGCCAATAAGGTTGGATGCTTTTTGGTATATATTGTACTTTATAGTTACTTTGGGTTCTGGAATGATACTCTTTCCTCAGAAAAATTACCGGAGCAAAGCCGCGGGCGCGATCTGTTCCCACTAGTTCTACTGGTTGTTCCATTGATATTTTTTCGTCGAAGTAGATACATTACTATCTGTTTTTTGAAGCAGCTAGTAAGCAATAAAGTGTAAAATAAATACACAATAACTAAATAATATATTTATTTATTTAATAAAGTGTATCGCGTTGTATATATTGTTAGATCCGGGGGCGGCTAGAAAATAATATAAAAACCATTGCTGGTCAAACACATGAGGCTGGCATATGGCCGTGGCGAATAGCATAGACTTGAGAATCACATGCAAACATTCAATAAAAATAGGCAGATTAGTTACTAGCTCCTTTGTCGTGGAACGCCGTTCTTTGGTCTTGGTCTTTGACACAATCGGAGTGGCGTTTGTGTAGCACGTGTTAGCAGTGGCTCGCGCTACAGTCTGCGTATTCTCTCTATCTTTGTTGTTGATGCACTTGACGTACGATGGTGGGAATGTAGCTGTGTGGGTGTGTTTGCATGTAGTTGCATCCAGTCCAGTTTCTACCCGAGTACGGCGAAGTAAGGGAAGGGTAATGAGTTTAACAATCTATGTATGTGGATGTTCCACAATAGCGTCACCTCTATTGTGCCGTTTTAGGTATCAGTCGATTCGTCTTTAGTTATAAGAGTATCCGGCTGTTCTCCTCTACAGGTCACATTTCTCAACCGATCAAGACAAAACTTGGTATACAGGTATAAAGAATTTTTTAAATTTGTTTTTCTTCGTGGATTTTTGATTGGAGGGGTACTTTCCTCAAAAAAGGGGCAAAAAGGGGGCTTTCTGAATATATCCGCCTAATCCGAATACGTGTGAATAGCGGGGCGACCTTATGAAGGGCGACCTTCCGCTATCACTAAAGCGAACACTCATCGACACGTGTATTTTGCCAGTGTCAGTACTGGCAATATACACGTGGTGCTCAGACGTGGTCACTGACCGAATCTCAGAAGTCCAAACTCAAGGTTTGCCAAAGAGCAATGGAGCGAAGCGTGTTAGGAATTAAGAGGATCGACAGAGTTCCGAACTCCACAATTCGCTCAAAAACAGGAATCGCTGATGTGCCGAATGCACCCAGATCGCTGGGCAAGAGTTGTCACGCCATGGGTGCCTGATCAGGGGCGTCGTCGCTTAGGCAGACCCAGGAAGCGATGGCGTGATGACCTCGATGCCTTCCAGGAGGGATGGTCAGAGATTGCAGGGGATCGGGATGTCTGGAAGGAAATGGGGGAAACCTTTGCCCAGAAGTCGGACAACATAGGTTAAAAAAAAAAAAAACCTAATACGATGGTTCTTTATTAATTGAAAGATAGTTACTTTAAGATGGTCTCATAAAAATTTGGTGAAGATCTGATGATCCCTTTACCTACTAGGTAGAGGTTGATGGAGCACCTTTGTTATTAATGTTAGTTTTACAATAAGGTAACTAGATGGCACTACTGTGCACCGCTAGATTGTTTGCAAAAAGTTGTGCTTGCGAGGTCTACAGCTCACAGAGCCACTAGTTTGATCTATGATCACATCCTTTAATATGACGATTCACAAGATGATTCTTTGGGAATGAGCGCACAAATCTACCATTCAGGCCAGCACTCGTAACTGACCTCAGTTCAGGATCAAATCTGGATATTGACCTTATAGTTGATGTAGGTAGGAAAACGGCACGATCATAACTCATTAGAGCTTGTCCAATAATGACATCATTGAAACGGGGGCTCCAATTCAAGATAAGTACGTGCATTATTAAACATCCCGTGTATTCTTGATTATATAATTATGATATCTACCTATAATTCTTTCATAACTACATATGTTGGAAGATTTTTAAAATCATTTAGCATATGAAATGCATATTCACATTTTTACAAGAAAATCTAAACATATTTTGTAATACGAGCATTTTACAGAAAGCAAGGTTTAAATATGACGGAGTCCACACAGCTAAATCTAAAGTGAAGCACCCAAGATATGCCGATCCGCTCGTATGCACAAGCCTCACGCACACACTTACACAATGTTATGCCGATCGGCCGCCAGGGTCCAGCAACCAGTCGACACTCCCTAATTCGACACTTTGGTTCGTTCGTTACTTTTCCCTCCACATCGCAGCAAGATCTCGATCTTATTACTCTTATCAGTCAACAAAAAAAAAACAAAAATAAAAAGTTTTTATTGGCACATTAAATAAAATATACAAAAATATAGTTTGTACCTAATAAGTATTAATTCTGGCAAGTTCACATGAAAATTCAAAAACAATGCAGTCCTTAGTGATTGAATTGTGTATCAACCTTCATTTGCTATGCTTCACTCGTTTGTTTAGCGTTGTAAAGTCTGTTTGTTTTTTACCTTCTCTCTAATTAGGCAAACATGCAATTTTAAGTATCTTTAAAAATAACTTTAAAAAAAAACATTTTATTTTTAAGTTATTTTTAAGTTATTTCATCAATTAAAAATTACATCTTACTAAATAATTTCTACAGAATACTATTAATACTAATAATGTATCTCGGCTGTATTGTGAAACTCTGCGAATTTTAGAACGCAGGTACCGTATTTTTTTGCATTCATACGGTGACGTATTTCTACTTAGTTATGTGGATTAACCACAAGACACAACCGTATAAAAACTAAAACGGGTAATACGGCGCCCATACCTGAAGACGAATCGATTGACACTTCACTTGTCAAAATCGGATCAATAGGGGCGACGCTATAGTGGAACATCCACATACACACATACATATACTATACATACATACATGGACTGTTAAACTCATTACCCTTCCCTTGCTTGCTTGTAATTGACCCCCAATTGAATGCTGTCTCACTCTGTTTCCCACTGCTGGGACCAGAGAGCACCAAACCAAGGGACTCAAAACTCCTGAGGCTTACGAATTGTTGAAACAGTACTTCAATGTCAATGAATTAATGGAATGATCTGACAAAGCCCCAAAATACAGCTTGAATTGTCAAATTGTTCCCTGGTCACAGAATAAATAATATGCCCAGGTACTACTGAGACGACTACTGAGTCGCAGCGGAAGTATGTGTCTCGGAGGTTGTCTGCTAGTCGCTGCGCAAACTGCTATTTATCAGGCGCAATATCCATGTTGAAGATGAAGACAGCATTGTATAACTGCCTCGCTCACTCGCTGAGGTTTTTCGCATATTCTATCTCGCTCTCGCTGTTTTATCGTGTGGGTTTTTTTTCTATATTATATTCAGTTAAATTAAATTCAATCCACTTGAACTTAGTGTGTATCATCATCATCATAATCAGCCTGTGTTCGTCCACTGCTGGACATAGGCCTCTCCCAATGAACGCCGTAGAGCCCGATCTTCGGCTCTTCTCATCCAGTTTCTGCCGGCCGCCTTTCGCAGGTCACACCACTTGGCCCGTGGGCGTCCTACACTACGTTTGCCAAAACGCAGTCTCCACTCGAGGACATGTCTACCCCAGCGGTTGTCCATCCTTCGAGAAATGTGGCCAGCCCATTGCCACTTCAGCTTGCGAATCCTTTGAGCTATGTCGGTGACTTTAATATAATATAATAATTCTGAATTTTATCCTTCAGTGAAACCCCGAGCATATCTCTCTCCATAGCTGGCTGAGCGACTTTAAATTTGTGGACAAGTCCCACTGTTAGTGTCCACGTCTCGGCTCCTTATGTCACTCCGTTAGTGTGTATATTGAGGATAAAAATACATTCAAATAGCTGTATGCCTGCCTGCGACTACTTATAGCACTTTTAGTTAAAAACGAGCGCTTTTTCAATAAATTGTAATTTATAACTCTATTTATATTGGGTACACCTCCAGAGATCTAATTTTGGTGTAATTTTTTAGTTGATATAGTCAATTCGATGATGTAATATTTCATTTTTGTCAAAAGACAGAAGGGGGCAGCACGTCCTGAGCAAAATCAGCAAAATTGATGTTTTTGTGATCTTTAATTTGGAGCTCGTCATAATATGGATATAGTCAAGACTCATACAATTATTTATTCTGTGGTTAAGATTCGATTTTGATAGAGATTCCGCCTTTTATTTCGTGTCATCAAGTTACTAAAAAGTTAGCAGCTATCCTATTTCCGAACCCAACTTAAAATTGTGTACGTACGAGCAAGCTTCGGAAACTTAAGTTGGTTTCAGAAACGCTTTCGATAACAACTTTAACTTAGGTTTGTTATTCCTACTCTACTAGTGGTTCTGTGAGCTGTAGACCTAGCGTGTACAAACTTTTTTGCAAACAATCTAGCGGTGCACAGTAGCGCCATCTAGTTATCTTATTGTTCAACTAACATTAACAACCAAGGTGCTCCATCAATCCCTACCTAGTAGGTAAAAAGCTGATTCCACTGGTAGAAACCTAAAAGTGAGAAATTTACTGCATTGTGAGGAGCTATTCTGCTCATCACGCCGAAGATCCTCATCATTTATCTTCACCAAATTTTTATGAGATTAATTTAAAGTTACTATCTTTCAAATAAAATAAGAACCATCGAAATCGGATTTAATATGGCGGAGATATCCAGTAGCCCCTTTTTTACCGGTTTTTGGGGAAAGTATCCCCCCTTATCAAAAATCATCGAACACTAAAAAAAAAAACGCGTAA
The DNA here is from genome assembly GCA_946251855.1 of Alsophila aescularia. Classification (NCBI taxonomy): domain Eukaryota; kingdom Metazoa; phylum Arthropoda; class Insecta; order Lepidoptera; family Geometridae; genus Alsophila; species Alsophila aescularia. The sequence continues at coordinate 6,860,894 of OX276380.1, read as the reverse complement.
TCTGTATACGAAGTTTCGTCTTGATCGGTTGAGAAATGCGACCTGTAGAGGAGAACAGCCGGAAATCCGGACAGACATCCGGCCATACGAAATATGTGACAGCTGTAACAGAGACACTTGCCTCGTGCTTTGCGCTTGTTGGGTCAATTATTAAAGGTGGACACGTGCTACTTATAGACAGACTACAAGATCAAGGTGGAGGCAGGCGCGATCCATAATGCACCTAACCTCTACAAGGCTAAATTTGCTAACGTAGGTATTCTTAAAATGTACCGAACACCTGTTACATGAAACCAATCTATATGTACTACTAATCGCTGCTACACGCGCACATATCGAAGGTATTTAGTTACAGTACAGGTAACCTATCAAACCCGTGAACCATGACAATCAGGCGCTTGCATTCAATAAGGCAGCCATTGCATTTACCTATGGGCATAGTATAGTAAATAATATGTACGAGTAGGTACATGCTTTGCGCGACTACGGGCCCTGAAGAGTCTCCTTATCCAGGGGAATGCATAGGTGCTCAATACATACTTAAATTATAGGTGCCTAAACAAGTACATCGTTCGACAAAAGTACATGAGTTAAAAGACTTCTCTCCCGATTCCCAGGTTAATTCCTTACTTACTGAACTGGTTGGACGATTCATATAATGCCCTGTTTCTATAATCAACAATCCGTCATTCGTCGCAGCTTCCATTAGTAATCAACCTTCTAATAACGAAGAACGTCACATTCTAATGAACGCACATTTTTCACAAGCATTTTATGACTACATGCGACGAGTTTGCGAAGTTTGAACGTATTTCGGAAGGTAACTTTAGCAGTTCACTCGTGTTCATTTTTTACAGGAACACCATAATTTTCTCCATGCATTATGCTAGCAGAACGTAGCTGATAACCCTTCCATCCGTTACTAATAAACCTCTTTTATAGGCACCGTTTCAGCTTGCGTCTGGTAGAAAACGTTACTGTTCGTTACTAAAACGAGTCATTCCGTAGATAAAGATCCTTAGATCGTCTAATGAAACGACTAACGTTTGACCACTATCTCACTTTGTGGTGGTGATAAACTCGCTTGAATGAGACTGACTCATAGATCTAATTAAAATCGGGAAGGTTATGCACCACTTACTAGGTATACATTAGGTGCAACGCACACAATTGGCCTGCTTTCTCCTTAGTCACGATCGGAGTGGCGTTTGTGCAGCACGTGCTAGCAGTGACTCTCATTCGCGCTACAGTCTGTGTATGTCTCTATCGTTAAGGCCAGCCTCCAAGGTTACATTTTCCCACTCCCCACTCCCCTGCCATCTCCCCTGCACTCTGCCACCCGCTACCCGCAATAAGCACTGAAGAGCCTGCGTAAAAAGGTTGAATATCGCTAGCGCTGTTTGAACACACAATTTAGCTAAATTACTTATGTCTCAAAAGTTTTTTATTTTATTGGCAGTTTAATAATTTAGTTGGGTAAATTTTGTCTCAACATTACATGATAAACTATATTTTCTTGCTGTGAGTTTTATTTTAGAGATAAAAATTAAGCCGTTGAGTTGAATAAATATTACTGAAAAAAATTTTGATAAGATAAAATATGTAAGGAATGAAATTCTGTTAATCATGTTTTTGTCTCAGTCTTAGAGAAATAAAGATCTCAAAAACATATATGTTAAGTTTTACATTTATCAGGTTTGTGGTTGATCCAGCATATTTTTGGAAAAAGTCCTTAAAACCAGAGCCTGGTCTTAATGTGCATATGATACACGCCGGAGGGAATGTAGCTGTGTGGATGTGTTAGCCCACGTCCAGTTTTTGTTCACGTTATATTAATATAACGTGAACAAAAACTGGACGAAGGTGCCGAATCTTCCCCCTTTTATCTAGATCTATGCGCTATAACGGATTATTGCCGGAACTTCCTAAAACGGGCTTGACAACCTTGACAGCGACTTGTAGAGGCCTGAAGTCTGATTTACTGAATGGGGTATTGTTATCTTGGGCACATCTACTCTACAGAAAAGACAAAGTCGAAGTATTTATTGTAACAAGAAAATTTATAAACAGACTGACAAACAAAACTAAAATGAGGAAAAAACTAAGTGAGAGACCAACTTTGAATCGTTATAGATGGTGGTGGTCATGGTCATTCTAAATGAAAAATTATAAGAGAAACCTAAAGATGATTTTCAGATACCTATTCAATGATACTAGTACTTGTCGCCGTATTGAATTTTGATTAATGTCAAGTCTTTGGTGACACTCGCGAGATAGACAAATCTATTGACGTAATAATCATCAAAATCGGTCCAAGCGTTTGGTCTATATAGTACCTAGGCTGATAATAAACACATTATCCGGCATTTGCGTTGCGCAGTCTGGTAAAAAGGCAATATAATAGCAATTTTACAAGTCAAAACTTTAAACCTCATGGACAAGGTAAGGTGTTCGTTACCTAATTTTATAGGTTTCAAATCAATAAAATTAGGTGAACTACATTTGCTTCGGTAATACACCCATTACAGAAGAGCGCATCAACAAACTCTACATGGATGTATCTTTTTCCATTTTAGATAATCCATATCAATATATAAAAGTGAAACGTTGTCTGTTTGTTTGTTTGTTTGGGGAGCTTTCACGCAATAACGGCTGGACGGATTTTGATGAAATTTGGAATGGAGATAGCTGATATCCTGGAATAAAACTTAGGATACTTATTATCCCGGAAAATTGAAAGTTTCCACGGGAGAACTAGAAAATGTTGATTACTCGCTGTAAGGAACGGTTGCCATAGAAACGAAATAATAAGACAGTCAAAAAACATCAAAAGCATTGGTGCTACACCTACTTTTGCATTGGTTTTTAATATCTTATAAGAACATAGGATGCTTTTTTCGCGATAAGTCGCGGGCGGGAAAGCTAGTTCTATTAAATTTTTGTATGTGGCAAAAATTATGCTAATTAAAAGCACAATTATATATAATTATATCTCTAACAATTATATTTAAAATTAGACTGCTAGCCATAGGGTCTGCTAGCCGTAAAACAACCAAATCTACCAGACCCGATCCTCGCGCTGACGTTCACGTTCCAGAAGCTACGTTGAGTTGTTTTCACCGGCAGCTAGATCACGCCAGTCCTCGTCCTAGCCAATGTTGCCAACAGTATTACACATGTAAACAAATTTCAAAGATAAGTGAAATTAACATATCCCACGATCAACAAACCGGGATAAAAATACAAATGACTAATAAGAAACTAGGCTGGGTCAGTCCCCACACAGCAACACCGTTCACGAGTATGACTACAGACTTGCAATCACCCCTCAATCATTTCATAGGGAATGGAGTGATCGGTACACAGAGCCGCCGCAAGTCAAGGAGATTTAGTAAGTTTGAATCTCGAGTTACAAGCTAGGTACGTTGAAAGGAACCCTGAACAGCAACAGAATATCAACCAGTTTTAACTACTTTAATCATAAACTTGTTCCATGATTCCCTAGTTTATTTTGTGTACATGTTAGTATCGACAGAGATTACTTTAGTGTCGTGGTTATTACGCCGTCGGCTAATCGTAAATTATGCGATAGCAGCTTGATAACGTATGATCAAATCTGTATTACAAGTGGGGGCTAGTTTAGTGATGCGACTGGTTGAAAGTCGATTGGTGGAGAAAATGAGAAAAAACTTTAACATTGTTATCCTCATTTCAATGATCACCTTTGGCGTTCGGTTTGCAACGTGATCCGAAATGCTGTAGATTTATAACTTTTATTTTTTTTGTTTTGTTCTATTTATGATATTTTATGTATTTCTCCTTGTTCATGAGATGTTAATTTTGACTTTTAATAGTGCTATTATTTTGCCTATCTATACTTATAATAAAACTGTAACGGGTTCAATTCTGTACATTAAAGATATTATGAATTAATTTTTTGTACCTTACTCTATATTCGATACTGAAGCCAAAACTGTATTTTTTTTATTTTTGTCTGTCTGTCTGTCTGTCTGTCTTTCTGTATCTTCGCTAGGCATCACGCCGAAACTACTGAATTAATTTAAATTAAACTTGGTATGATTTGAGTTCATACTACGAGGTAGGACATAGGCTACTTTTCATCCCGAAAAATGTAAGGGTTCCCGCAGGATTGGGGTTGAAATTTATTTCAAAAAACACTTACTACTCGGAAACTACTGGACGGGTTTTGTTGCAACTTGGCACAGTCATAGTTTATATGATGGGTTAAAATTGTAAATTGAAGATATTATGTTTTTTTTTTTGGAGGCCGTTCTATATTCAATACTAAAGCCAACACTGTATTTTTTATTTTTTGTCTGTTTGTCTGTCTGTCCGTCTGTCTGTATGTACCATGGCAGCGCACCACGCTGAAAATACTTAATGAATTCAAATGAAATTTGGTATGATTTGAGTTCACACTTAGAGGTAGGACATTGGAGACATTTCATCCCGAAAAAATTAAGTGTTCCTGCAGGATAGTGGTGGAAAATTATTTAAAAGAACACGTACCACGCTGAAAGTAATGGACGGGTTTTGATGCAAGTTGGCACTGTCTTAAGTTATATGATGGGTTAAAATTGAGGACACGTTTTATCCCGAAAAAGTAAAGGGTTTCTGCGGGATATGGGTCCAAAGTTATGTTAATATTTAAGTAATAAAAAATATTTTTTTTGTATGGTTCTATATATTCGATACGAAGCCAAACTGTTTTACTTTTTAATTTTGTCTGTCTGTTTATCCGTATCTTGACCGCGCATCGCACCCAAACTCCTAAATGAATTCAAATGAAAAAAATGCTCTGGGGTGCTTAAAGAAGGTATTGAACATATTTTTTTGGTTAATCGTGTCTTTCTTTCTGTTTGTCTGTATGTTTGTTTGTTCACGCATCACGTAAAAACTACAGGACCGACTGCAATGCGGTTTTCATTGGTGGATAGCGTAGGGTTTAATTTAAATCTGGTGTAATTGGTATCTAAATCCGGTGAGTTAGAAGCCGAGCAGTTGAAAAAGTATTTCTGACGGCTGTATATTGGTCCTGGAATAGCACATTATGGTACTTTGAACCTAAAGAAAAGAACACGCGTGCGAAGCCGCGGGTACAGCTAGTTTACAATAAAATACTTTAACTTTATGTTTGTATCAGTGTTGTCACTCTGCGTTCGTGATGTCACAAATAGCTTTCGGCAGAAAATCAGTGCCAAGCCTTATGGCCTTAGCGTTTGCTGAGTCGGGACCTGTTTGCGACAACAAACAGCTTAATTTTTTATTTATATATTTCTTTGTTTTATTTTGCTTGTCATTATGTATTATCGGCAGTGCAGGCAGCGATAGATTCTTCCAACTCGTCCTCACCATCTTTCAACACAATTAGACACAGACACCGAAATCGCCGGCGAGGTCGAAGGTGCCGTAATTAAAAATCGATTTTATTCGCCTTCGAGTTTCATGCCAATTCTTCTCGAAGGTGTATTCCGAATCGGTGGTCAGCTATTCAAATAATTCAAAGGGCAATCCAAGGGTGTTTAGTCAGACCCCCGTAATCAATGGCAACTGTCTAAGCCAAGGTTCGTACTCCCTGGGTGCCCTTGAGCAAGTAGCCAAAACTTTATCTTTGGCGTGCGCCTTCTGCGTCACGCATCGCGGTGTAGCGCTTTAGCGCCCGCCCCACCGGTGACGCTGTAGAGGTCATTTATTGCAGGGGAAAAATTAAATTTTGTTTACTACAATAGCTACTTACTATTAAAGAACAAAATATTTGTAGTAATATTTTCTTGATTTTGCTGGTAGAAGCTCGTTCGTCATTTTCATTGCTGTTTCCGTGAGTTGGAGTCAAATTCACTAACACTGCTGTCGGACATTTATAATCAGGATAAAACTTTTAATCAAAAAAACACAAAAAAAATAAAAATTATATAATAATTTGTTTGTTTGTAATTTTCTTAATTATTTGTCAATTTTTAAAAATTTTACATTAAATTGGTTAGGTAAGGAAATTATGGTGCCATAGTCCAGGCCACAGCGAATTCGTCTAATCGCGAATACGGTCTAGCTCTAGCATATATAATATTCAGCCATAGATAATAAATAGCGAAAACCCGATGACGAAGGAGCCAAACCAGTGCTATTATAGGAAATAAAATATATTATAACACTGTTTAGTTCAAAAAACAGTGTTGTAATGTATTTTTTATTACATGACTGCCCAAAAAAGGAGTGTATTGTTTTTAGCATTCATGTATGTTTGTAATGTGAGTTTCTTTATTCCACCATAACTTTTAAATGCCTGAACAGATTTAGATGTATGGGGTATGGTTAGAATCCTTACACCTTCCAGAGTAACATGGGCTATTTTTTTCTTTGCAAACTTTCAATATGGCGGCAGTATGGCTCCATTTTCAAATCCGAAAAGAAACATTTTTCAAATTTTACAATATAGGGTATTTTTTATTCTGTCAAATCGAAGGCCAATTTACACATTTAATAAGCACATTTTGACAGTATATAATTTATTGGAAAAAGCTCTTTTTTGGCAAGGCAGGCGTGTTTTTTTAGCTTTTAAGCTAGTTTTTATTATTGGAGACGTGCCGTGCGTTAAGTATGTCTTTATGCCACCAGTTTTGAGTTCATAATCAGGACTTTACGATATGAGTGTAGATAAATAATGAGAATAATATATATGAGTATAATATATATATATTATATAATAATATATAAGTGTATCTTTTTGTCCTCAAACAAATTATTATTGCATTAAAAAATCGCTTAATTTAAGAAGGCACCAAGTGGGACTAATGAGAATAACAATGAAATAGTTTTCTGACATAATCAACACATACTAAGCATATGTTGACGGGGATTAAGCGAGAACTTTTTTGAAAATTGATATTATTCCTACCAGTGGGGATTACGACCGTGAACCACAATGAAACTCGTGAACACCGGACCGGAAGGATTAATAGCATTCAGAGGCCCTCGGGCTGCCTGACAGTCTCTGACACCAGAAGCCAGGACCACCTCATACGACAAGCAAGCAAGGAGTTTCTAGTCATCAATCACCTGCGACCACTAGACTCGCAACGAGGCTCATTACAATAATTACACCGTTTGTGTTACACTCAGATAGTTAGCTGGGCGTATGCTACACGAGGACAGAAAAGAGGTGTGTTGAATTTCCAGATTTTATAGCTAAGCAACAACAAGGTTTAAAGTTAAATAAAAAACCGTTAAATTTTTTGCAGTAGCTATGTCATGGTGGAATCTAAAACGATGATAAATCTTAAAACCGGCTATCGCAATTAAATGCGTACACAAAATTATGTGTCTGTGCTGTTAAAACTGAATAAATGCGTACCATGCTGCATGCGTAACACCTTAAAACTAAAAGCTGGGAGACATTTGTCAATATGGTTATGAACCCCATATCTCCATTTAAAAAAAAATACGAAAAACTGAATGGCAAAAAAGAACATAATTATCGAACCTGCCCCCCGATTCAGAATCCTTCGATAACTCAGTTGTCGATCGATATGGTATTATTTGTTATGTGGATTCGGTTTGAAATCGTTCAATTTAATACATTTTTCATTCACTATATCGAATCGAATCGATTCGGTTCGTTATCGAAATGTTCTGAATCGGGGGGCTGCTCACGAAAATTCACGAAAATGCTGACTGTAGAGGAGTACAGCCGGACATCCGCCGGATATACATGAGCTTTTTTTCCCAAGCTAAAACGGAGACTCTTCACCGTAGCTCTTCACTCTCGCTTCCCGCTCGCTGGGTCAAATGTCAAATATAGCTATAATATAGCTTAGGCGTTTCCTATTAGGAAAACCGTATGGCAATCGGTCCAGTAATTTTTATGTGTTGCGCGCACAAGCAGACAGACAAACATTTATAAAAAATTAAGTTAAATTGCTTATTTTAAGTAGATAGGTAGGTACCCCAGACTATTTTTATATTAAAAAAGCATAAGTTTTGACACGCGATGCCACAATTAGGAAAACACAATGGTTAAATCCCCTATTATGTATGACTTGAGTAGGTACCTATTATCTCATTTCTATATTACGAGTATGTGCTTCACTAAATCCCCCTAATGCCGAGTTACCCCGGCATTAGATGGCATGGGTCAATGATGTTATATATAAACTGAGGCATCTCATTGGCATGGGTAGCATTGCGCTACTGCCTGTTGTATGAGTACAAGTAGGCAATTTTTATGTTCACAAAACAATGTTTACCATTTCTGTCATTTGAAATGTATTTAATAATACAGACAGGATAAATAGAATCGTGGAACCTTATCGACAAACCTTATTTTACTTAATAATGTACCAGTAAACAAACTAACCTACATTTAAATTGTTTTATTTTCCTCAACCAAATCTGTGAAATGAAAAATCAACTCGAGAAAACGACTAGCTGCCTCCGTTTTCGTTTTAAACGTATAGCGTATCGTTAGAATCCTTACATCCCCCGAGTAACATAGACAATATTTTTTGAAAAAAAACATTATGTAAATTATGTTTGTAGTATGGCTCCATTTTCAAACGCAAAAAAAAATACAGCGAATTTACAATATGGGTACGAGTATCAAATTGAAGGCCTAGATAAGCAAATTCCAACAGTATATATAATTTACTAGCGTTCCCGCCCGCGATTTCGTCAGCGCGGTACCTGCGCGGACTACAGTTTATCGCGAAAAACAGCATCCTATGTTCTTCTAGGATATTAAAAACCAATGCAAAAGTAGGTATAGCACCGATGTTCTTGATATTTTTTGACATACTTGTAATTTCTTTTTCATGGCAATCATTTCTTAACTTTTCCAGTTTTCCCGTGGAAACTTGCAATTTTCCGGGATAAAAAATCCTATGTTTTATTCCAGCTATCTCCATTCCAAATTTCATCAAAATCCGTCCTGCCGTTATCGCGTGAAAGCTCCCCAAACGAAGAAATAAAAAAAACAAACAGACGTTTCATTTTTATTTATATTGGTAAGGATTGACATACTCGTAGGTTCAATTTCGGCAGGGCAGGCTTCGATCAAATAAACTATAGATACACAGTCTCTATGAAAATCAAACCTCAAAAGTGTCGCCAATACTTACCTGTACTTATTTATTCTGTACTTGTACAGATATAAACCTCTCCAGCTAATATAAAAATAGTCCACAAGCGGAGAGAGAAAGAGAGAGTTCTATAGATAATATAAAAATAGTTCACAAGCGGAGAGAGAGAAAAAGAGTTCTATTGCGACTGAGAGCAAAACAAGGCATATGCCTTGTTAGTTAATAGTTTTTAAAAGTAAGTTCTGATTGGCCTGTTTAAGACTTCTCGGATTTATTATATTGGTGTGAAGAGCATGGATACAAGGACGCTTTAAAAGTAAAGTTTAAAATAGTTAATTAACTTTCGCCAACTCGTAGTCCGACGTTATTTATAGGTGGATCCGTTGCCCCCGGCAATAAAGCCATGATATACATAATTGAAACATCGTACATCGATTAGTCACGCACAGCCCGATCACGTTCCTTGCTGTGCTGTATTTTGTTAGAACAGGTGGTTATGTTCTTACTACCTATTATTCAACAAAGAGATCGATCGCCAGTAAGCGAAATCCTAACTCTATGGTATTCAACGAAGGAAGAAGAACAGATTAAAATGAAAGAACGATGGGCACTTTGGGACAGCCGTAAGCGTAATTCAAGTTCTTTGGGACCTCCTAATTGAAATAATAGCACTGACATGCATTTTACTATCAGTGATTAATGGGTAGGTATGAGAACAATAGTTGGTTTGGCACTTCATTGTCAATTAGTTGTATGTTGTAGACATGTACAAAGTGATTTCATCTAACTAGCGACAATAAGAAAAGTGTTGGTCACATTCTTAGTGTACTCTATTAAATTACTAGCCAATTCGTGGCTAGATTGTAATAAAATTAAAAAAACTAAAAAAAACACGCTTTATATAGAAAACCAAACTAAAAAATAGAAAATAAATTTTAATAGTGTAAATAAGAAAAAATGTTTTATTTCAAAAAATCGTGGGGTGCATGGGTCAATAGTTATAAATATTTCATTGACAGATATGAGAAGCACCCCTAGCTTTGTTTTAAATAAAACTTTTTTTTTGTTATTTACACTATTAAAATTTATTTTCTATTTTTTAGTTTGGTTTTCTATATAAAGCGTGTTTTTTTTAGTTTTTTTAAACTATTATTTATTTATTATGCAATAATTTTTTTCGAATTATTGCATTGTCATCTGAATTGACAGGTGTGAAATTTGAATAAAATCTGACCGTTTAAAGTGGGTCAAAATAGCGTCCAAATGAGTCGGTTACAAACATACAAACATACAAGTGAAACTAATATAAAGCGTATAAATAGGATGTGTATGTCTTAAGTAGGTACTCAAACAAATAGAAATAAAATTATTTGTTTGTTCGTAGTTAAGAATACAAAAGTATGGTGTTAATTTTATATATTTATCTCAAACTTGTGTCTTCCAGTGTCAAAACTCTAAAGTAAACTTTTATTTATTTATTTATTTTACACAATGAAGTAAATAATTACAACATACAAAATATATTCATTTTTATTTTATTCAGCCACTGCATGTTTATAACTTCATGGCAGTACTCATGCATACACACACACACAAACATACATGAATTGACATAAGGTGTCAAAAGAACTATTGTTCTACATAAAATTACACTATTTGTAACCCCTGAACTTGAAAATAGAGGGGTGTTATAAGTTTAGGGTGTGTATATATCATTATATGGCATCGTCGCTCCCAAACGAATGGACCGATTTTGATGAGTTATTGTTTGTTTTGAAAGTTGATGTGATCGAGATGATTCTTAGCTATAATGGGGGGGGGGGGGGGAGGAATCGGGAATGTAGCTCCAAAACAGATAAATGGACTGAATTCGGTGCGGTTTTTTCATGTTTAAAAGCTGATGAGATCGAGTCGCTTCTTAGCTATAACAAGAGGTTAGTAGCTATAAAAGATCCGCTGCGTCTATTATAATATAACCTGAAGCCAAATTGTTTAAAAACATGAGATTTATTTTAGACAAAAATTTATTTTGTAGGTAAAGGAATTAATAATAATAATAATAAGGACAGTACAAATAACAAAAACATAGGTTACTCAAATCTTATATTTGTAAGTAGGTGGGTAGTTATAAATATGAAAACTTGGCTTTCTCTCAAACTCGTTTCCATTTCATATCAAACGTGGGCGCCAAAATGAAAAGACAATAAAACTCGACCCTTATCTTTACGACGCACGACGCTCCAATTCCAAACATTTTCTCAAATATACCTACCTACAATCTACATACGCACTCGGTTATTTAGTCTACACTAGTTAGATAGATAGATAGATAGATAGATAGATAGATAGATATATAGATGAACTCTTTATTGAAATACCACAATGTAGAAATATGCAACAAATAAACTTAATAAGTAATTAAGCTGAGGATTTAAGCAATAAATTGTAAATTTATTAACGAGAAGTATTATTCTCTTATTAAGTCTTAAATTCAAAAAACGATATATTATTGCAAATGTTGCACTAATATTATTAAGAGGAAAGTTTTTTTTTTATTATTTGTTTGTTTGTTATATGTGTTTAATGGATAAACTCATAAAATACTGAACCGATTTTAAAAACTCTTTCACCTATTGAAAGCGACATTATCAGCGAGTAACATGGGATACATTGATTGGTTTTCCACAAAATTAGAGATTCCTTCGAAAATTGCGACAATGTAACCCAAGGTATCAAAAAAACTTGCCTATAAAAGTCATTACTTGGCGTGCGCTGCGAAAACTATTGATGATACATAAAATTTCATATTGTACCACGTGTTTATAGAACTAATCATTACCCACAAAATAGTCCACGAGGCTATCATCATCCTCATCGCCCTATATCTGTCCACTGCTGGACGTAGGCCTCTCTAATGCACGCCACTGAGCTCGATCTTCAGCTCCCACGAGGCTATAATATATTTTAAAGGGAATTATTCCCGTATATTAGTTGAATAGACTACCGGAAGTAGTCGAAACAATAGTTGGAATAATTACTACGTAAATATGACCATGTTTCTGAATATAGCGCTAAGCTCAAGTGGCTTCCCATTCGTCACTGTCCCTCCTTTACAGTATTCAGTTCAACCTCTCTTCCCCGCGCTACCTTCAGGATAGATTTGACTTCCTCCACACGCAATAGTAGACTAAGGTCATCAGAGAATCTTATCTTAAAAACACCACCCAACTAACCTAAAATACACAGAACTAACACAGACTAACAGACTAACTGTGTTTGATCCACAGAACTAATTTCTATGATTGGTCTTTTTCAGTTGAAGCTGTTCGATTGTGGAATGCACTACCTGTAGATATTAGACGCACACCTTCACTCAAAGTCTTTAAACATCATGTTAAAATGTTTTATTTATCGCACTAGCTGAGCTGACTGAGCGAAACGCGCGAATTTTATTTCGCAGTGCGGCCATAGCCATACTACTTTGTACTGTACAAAACATTCGCGCGGAAATAAATCCGCACCGCATCGCGTTCAATTTGCATCAAACCACAGTAGGTATTATTTTCCCCGCGTGAATTATTAAACGCCAGTGCGGCTACTCCCATATGATTCAATGTGTTACAGAATTGCGAAAAAACCGCGCGGTGAAATATCGTAGTGCGGACAGAGCCCTATAGTTAAGTCACAATAACCGTTTTTTGTCCAAACTTGTCAATCAAAACACTGAGAGAATCGTTTTTTTTTATAAAGAAATCTTTAGAGATACCCTTACTACCCGTGTGAAGCTGGGCTAGTCGCTAGTATTAATATATTTTTGCCAATAATGTAAGTAAATTAGGCAATGCTATGATCCTGCGAGAAAAATTAAGCATTTCTTTAGTTTTAAGGCGGGGTAGGCTCTCAATTGTTTGTCCTGCTCGTCCAGGTGCAGTGTGAGCGGGAGAGGTGATGCAGCTCCGGAGTCGATTTTACATATTTTTTGTGCTTTTCTATCGATATCTCGATGTTTATAAGTCAATTGGATAATGTGTTCGGTTATTTGTCTAGTTTAATACGGTAGGTATATAATTATTTTAAAAAAATGTTGCTTTCGCTGAAAATAACGAGAACTGCGATGAAACAAGTTATTTTCATGCGTTAGTTCGTAATTTTTTTCCAAGGATATCAAGGCATTTCTGAAAATTTTGTTCGGTTATTTGTTTAGGTAGTATAATTTTCTATCTACAGTATTTTTTGGTACGCATAAAGTTGTTTCATTACGCCGTTCTCGACGTTTTGCTATTCGTCTTTTTGATTTAGGGACTGACCCCGCCTTAAGTCTGTTATTAGGTCGGTATTCTTGGTATGCGCAACTGCGTAGCCGGTAAGTACTAAACTGCACGTTACGTGGGTTTTCCTTTCTAAAATTAAAACATAATTTCCCATCCTTTCATTATTCACTCCATAGAAATACCCAACTTAATTGTATGCTCTTAGTTATTCATTCGATAACGCATTTCAGTAATTATTTAACCGAGTTATTGTTCGCGTTGCGTGCTCAACAACAGATGTTTAGCTACAATATACGCCTGTCCTTATCGTGATGTACTTCTATGGGAGTTGTTTTCATTACCTCACATATAAACGCAACACTACGGAATTAACCACAGAGTACCTGTTTTTTGGGTCTGTTCTTTATGTCCAAATGAAAAAACGCAACCATTACGGGATCACTCTGTATGTCTGTCACATGCAAACATTTTTTCCGAAGGTCTCAATTTTATTTTTCTTAATTTTAATTTAATAATTTGGTATGAACTTATTTAAAAAAATATATGAAAATTTACCATTGCAACCCCAACAAACCCCAATAACATTGTTTTACTGAATAAAATACAGAAAATAATGTTCTTTACTCATAGATTACATGAAAACCTATAGGAAGTCTATGGTATTTAAATAACATAGTAAATCTCCCAGTATTGTGAGGTAATAATAATATTCATCGTACGAAAGGTTTTCATAAACGATGGATTCTACACCGCTAAGCAAACGAGTGAAGCAAAGCAAATGGCGAATGAGTATGTGTGCGTGAGATAATTAAATAAATAAATATATTCGGGACTATTCTACACCAGTTACCTATCCCCAAACTAGGATACCCTGTACTATGGGCAGTAGATAACGGATAAACATACATAGATACAATTATTACATCTATGACTCGGAAACAAACATTTCTGCTTATCACACAAATGATTGCACCTAGCGGGATTAGAACAGGAATTTGTGGTGATACACAATTTCATCACAAAAGACTGCCTTATTTTTTATTTTTCTTGAGAACTTCGCAGAATTAACAATTAGATCATGCTGCGATGTGGCGGTAGATTGGCATGACATGGTATAAGTGTATGCGTAAAGCTGGTGCGTTCGAGCAGACAGGCCTATCTTGGGGGCTTCACTTTCGATTTGTCGGTGTGGAATCCGTTTTGTTTTAATTCTTGTTCGTACGGGGCCCTCTCCACGCGTGCTCTACTCGCACTTGCCCGCTTTTCTCTTTTAACAGTAGGTACCTAAATAAGATCCCAGGATAGGGGCTTTCGACAAAAGAGTTTACGAGGACTTAAAAGCTTATTAAAAACCAACAACGAAATCATCTACATTTCAAAAAAAAAACAAATCACTGAAAATACGTAAAATAAAAATCATTAGTAGCAGTTGTACAGTATATATATATATATATACTCGCGTCTACAAAAGTCAAAGGATTTTGTAAATACAGCCATAGATCTTAGTAGAAGTGGGAAGATTAAGTACGTAGCGTGTCGAATTTTTACTACTCAGGTTACGCTACGCCCCACGATTTTATTTTAGTTTTTAGTAAGTACATTATCTACATCACTCTTAAGTTTCTTTACAATAAAACTGTCAAAATAAAAATGAATAAAAAAAAATACATGTTTTTTGTTTTTTATTTAGGTATTTCTAAAATTTACTGTGTTCTACTTGTCAAGCCCTTATATTTGATACCCATCTTTACCAATATATAAAAGTGAAACGTTGTCTGTTTGTTTGTTTGGGGAGCTTTCACGCAATAACGACTGGACGGATTTCGATGAAACTTGGAATGGAGATAGCTTATGCCCTAGAATAAAACATAGGATACTTTTTACCCCGCAAAATTGTAAGTTTCCACGGGAAAACTGGAAAATGTTCATTACTCGCTGTAAGGAACGGTTGCCATGGAAACGAAATAACAAGTCAAAAAACTTCAAAAGCATTGGTGCTATACCTACTTTTGCATTGGTTTTTAATATCCTGGAAGAACATAGGAAGCTTTTTTCGCGATGAACAGTAGTCCGCGCGGTCGAAGTCGCGGGAGGGACAGCTAGTACAAAATGAAGATGATATCTTGTCCCGGAAAATTCTAAGTTTTCACGGGAAAACAGGAAAAACTGGTCAAATGTTGATTAGTCGCTGTAAGAAACGGTTGCCATAGAAACGAAATAATAAGTATGTCAAAAAACAACAAGAGTGGTGCCACAGAATATCTAATAATACTACGTAGTGATGCTATACCTACTTTTGCATTGATTTTTAATATCCTGGAAGAACTTAAGATGCTTTTTTTCGCGATGAACAGTAGTCCGCGCGGACGAAGTCGCGGGCGGGAAAACTAGTATTGAATAAAACAAACAGGGGAAGCTAAATAAAACCGTTTAAAATTAGATACAATGCACTTAATGCGGTCCACACCCGATGATTTAGTTTAGTTTGCCCTTAGTTATAATCGCAGTGGCGTTTGTGTAGCACGGTTTGCAATGACAATTACAGCTGTTATCTCATTCGCGCTATAGTCTGCGTATGTCTCTCTATCTTTGTTGAAACAAAGTACAGTGGAAATGTCAGGTGTGTTTGTTTAGGTACGTGATAAGTGTATATATGTGGTGCCGTATCTTGAACTAGATCTATGATTATAGCTGTAAATTATTAGAAAGTCCATTAAAATAAACTTAGGCACCAAGCTTGTTGATGGAAACCAATTAGTGTTCAATGACAGGTAGGTAAGCATACGCGGATCAACCCGACCAGCCGGCAGGCAAGTTAATTAACAAACAGGAAAATTTTTGTGCCTAACTTAAGTACAAAATTAAAAGTCAAGTTGGTTATTGACAATAACTCCACAGTATAATCAATCCATACCAAAATAAAAAAGTTAAACGTTGTCTGTTGTTTGTTTGGAGAGCTTTCACGCGGTAACGGCTGGACGGATTTTAATGAAATTTGGAATGGAGATAGCTTATACCCTAGAATAAAACATAGGATACTTTTTACCCCGCAAAATTGTAAGTTTCCACGGAAAAACTGGAAAATGTTCATTACTCGCTGTAAGGAACGGTTGCCATGGAAACGAAATAACAAGTCGGTCAAAAAACTTCAAGAGCGTTGGTGCTATACCTACTTTCGCATTGGTTTTTAATATCCTAGAAGAACTTAAGAAGCTTTTTTTCGCGATAAAAACCGACCGTCCGCGCGGTCGAAGTCGCGGGAGGGAAAGCAAGTACAAAATGAAGATGATATCTTGTTTCTTATATATCTATCTAATCAGCCCATATCCACCCACTGCTGAGTATAGGCCTCCTCTGGTTCACGCCAGTCTTTCCGGTCCTGTGCTAGTCTAATCCATTGGTCTCAAGCGTAAATAATAAATGATAGTAGTACGTACCCGAGGTTGGCGGCTGTAGATGTGACCTGGAAATGGTGGGAACCGCGTGTCTTTACCATTATTAATCGACTTCACAAAAGAAGGAGGTTCTATTTTCGACTGTACGTTTATTAGGGATCCATACCTTAAAAGGGAAAAAGGAACCCTTAAAGGATCACTTCGTTATTCGTCCGTCTGTCTGTCTGTCTGTCTGTCTGTCTGTCTGTCTGTCTGTCTGTCTATACCCTTTTTCTCAGGAACGCGTAGAAGTATCAAGATGAAATTAGTTTCAAAAGGAACAACAGGGTATCGAAGCCATCGAACACTCGTCTGCCGCAATGAGCGATTGATCACCTTTTATTTTCTCACCAGTCTGTAAGAAGGCTGAAGAGGAAACTCCGCCTCGTAACCTTGGCAGCACAGGTCCAGAATCATCTTTTATTCTGGGTATGTCCAGTACGAGTTTTGGACTTTGGCAGTAGGTATTTCTGGGAAGCAACATGTTAGCATTCAATTATTAATGGATGAGTGGGCGAGCGCTACCTTTTGTTTAACTGAAAATCCAAGTTTTGTAAGTTCTGTGACCTAGCAAATATCATTAGGCTATACAATGTATCCATGTATATGCACCCTGCTATCGAGAGAGCGTAAAGAGCGTAGTAGCCTTTTAAATGTAAGGATGATAACCTACCGTACTCGTATGTACTTAAGGTCGTGTTAACCGCAGTCGCAGTCGCAGATGACCGTGAGTGTCTGAACCTAGGATTTTAAATAGAATTTGAAGGTAGTAGATATAGATAGTAGGCATAGTGCTACGAAACCATCTATTTTCAAACCTACATTATATGACAATAGTCACATAAGCCAAAAAAAATGACAACCTCGGAATGCGAGATAATGATGCTAATTCTGTTGAGCAACTCACTAAACTAAACTAAGCTAAAGCTAAATTTAATTTATTTCAGTGATTCCTAAAATTTTATCAGTTGTTGATTTCCACTAAACTAACACATCATTGTGACAGGACTAATTTGATTTTGACAAGGACTAAATTTAATCGCTAGTGTTGCCTACATTTAAATAATGAATGGATTTAATCAATATATAATCACTAATTTATCATAAATTGTTGTATATTATCTGTGTTAGTGAGACGTTTGTATAGTTTTTTTCATAAACCGCTATGCGCATGCGCAATTGAATGTTTCGAATAGTGTGGGAGTTTTGAAATGAAACGTCAATAAAATCACTCCGAAACATAGGGATACCAGGTTTTAAAAGTGGACCATCACGAAAAGGGCTATATCGTCTTGCCTTTATAACTGTGTAACTATATAGGCCCCAGAGATCGAATGTAGGTGTCATTTTTCGGGGTTGGCACTGCAACTGTTATGGGCTAGCGTGACGCTTACCATCAGACGAGCCGTCTCGTCACAAAAACAAACTACAAAAAAAACTCGATCACATCAGCTTTCAAACAGAAAAATCGCATCAAAATCCGTCCATTCGTTTGCGAGCTACGATGCCACAGACAGCCACATGTTACATACATACATACACACACACACCCTAAACTTATAACCCCCCCCCCCCTCTCTCTCTTTTCAAGTTTGGAGGTAATGAAGATAATTATAATAAATGGTCTAGTGGACTTTAAATAAGCGAATGAACTTTGAATAAACTATACTTAACATTTTTCAAAATCATGTCTGTCTTTTTGTCTGTTCGCGCATCACGTAAAAACTAGGTTTAGAATTAAAAAAGGTTTTGGTGTACTTAGTATTTCAATCCGGTGAATAGAAACCGAGCAATTGATAAAACATACTTGACGGATGAGTGAAATTTGGTAATTTATACCTTAAAGGTACTTTTGGTCCTAAAATAACGCATAGGCATAGAGAACACGCGGGCAAAACCGCGGGTGTCCCGGTTTGTTCCCGAAAATTTACGTTTTTGTGATCTTTAATTCGGTATAACTCGCGATTTGTACGTGGAGTAAACGTTTCACGACAAACAAGCGGCCGTGCGCCCTGACACAGACCACGCTTTTTGTCTATGGTTTTCATTTCTTGCTGAGAGTTTTCGCGCGAGGGTTGTGTGGAGACACCTTTATACGTAAACTGACGTACAACAGAATAGAAAAATCCACTAAACTAAACTGAGAAATTAAAATCAATTTAGGTGAGTCAAACTAAAATTTAGTTTAGTGTGTAGTTTAGTGCATTGTTAACGGCTTGGAACAGGATTAAACTTAATTTTAGTGTAGTTTAGTCTAGTTCGTGCCAACCGAATCGGTACCATTAAGCTGGAAACTTGTATAAACTTTTATTTTGGCATTCTAAAAGTAGTCTCAAAAGTCTCATAAAATCTCGTCTGCGTCTTAAGTTTTTCAAGTTCAAGGCCAAAGGTGGCAAAAATCGTTTTTTTGAAAATATCTCGGTTTCCATGGGTCCAATGTAGAGATGGGCGCCCACGCTAGCGGCGCCGCGCCTTGTCGCGTTGGGACGCCGCCGCTGCCGCCATTTTCCATCGGCGTGAGTTCAGCTAGCAAGTGGGGGTTTATCTGCGATTTTTTCCGTGTTTTGAATTGGAATGACAAGATAAGATACACAATAATAATAAACAAATATAAGTTTTTCTCCATAAACGTTTTTTTATGATCCTGAAACTAGAAATGGTTTATAGTACAAGTACATCGGAAACGTTGTGGCTGGGATGGTAAATAGAGGGTAAAGTCATGACCCGAGCTGTTGATCCTACCGTTCTCCTCTTCTTCTCCCTTTTCATTCGTCCTGTTGTTGTTTTCGGCTTGTGTCTCGTCCCGTGTGACGAGATATACGGGGTATGGCTTCATTTTTCGTCTTCCTCGTTCGTCCGGTGATCGTGCGTGGAGAGGCGCAATGCCGATTATGTGGACATAGCGCGACTGGTCCGCTCTGCTGATCATCACTGTTGTTAATCTTCTAATGAAGATTACCTATCTTTAGGTCTCGGGCTATTGTAGCGTTTCTGACGTATCTCGAAGAGTTCTATAGCTCACTATAGCTCTATATCCTGGTGGATATGTAGGCATACCACGTCGGTGCTGCGTACAAAAGGCGAGATCGTACATAGGACTTGTAGATCAACCTTACGTCTGGTGTGGCAGCTTTGATTGAAGGATTGGGCGGATCTTGGCACCCCTGCACCTTTCCTATATTGTCTTTTATGTGTTTTTGAAAAGTGAGGCTTCAGTCAATTATGCCCTACGCCTAGGTGTTTAACGTGTTTCTAGGTATTTGACGTCTGGTATCCAGGGCACAACTTGTCCCTTTACTGTCACGGGTGATGGTAGATTGGTTTTTCCGATAATGATAGCCTGGTTCCGATCATGTTGAATATACAATTTCCTGTCGCAAGACTGGATTGTGCTTCGATTAAGCAGCTATTCACGGGCTCAGAGAACTGGACATGTGTTTCTTTGCACTCGCAAAATGTGAAAAGGGCTTCCTTCCTTTTCTCTTAGGTTACGTTAAAAACCTTGGTTACCTGTCTCGAGGAAGGCGAAGCTGACACTTCAGTTTCTGCAAACAACAACGCTTCATAGATCAGGAGTGGAGTCTCCAAAAAACATGGCATTTGAGCTGGTCGGAGAATTGAAGATGATCCACTGGAGCAAGATTGTTGGCGATGTCTCATACCTCTTGTTGGTTGGTAGAACTCGGGGATGAGAATCTTTTCTTTTTTTTATTAGAATGTAATGAAGTAGGATTTTATTTGGATTTCTATCTATGCTAGTGCAGCTTTGCTGTGTGTGGATGGGAGTTTTCTGTGGATAGGATGGTGCTTTCAGCGATAAGATCTTGGTTGAAACCACACAGCATCAAGCTTAAGCTGGAAGTGTATTGTTGATAAAAATCACGCAATATTGATTTTGAATTAAGTATTTTTCGGTAGCTGATTGCAGATGGCTTCATAGATTTGTATCTTTTCTTTTTGAATGGAAAGGCATTCTGGATGTATTTTTTTTCGAGGAAGCGTTTTTTTTCTACCCTCATACAACAACAGCCACGCCGCCGGCGCCGCGCCTCCGCCGCGCGATTTTCCCCGCCACGAAATCTAGGGTCGGCGCCCATGTCTACTCCAATGATGTAATATGTTGCAAAAATTGTAGAGCATAAAATTTGCGTCAATATTTTTTTCGTAAACTTCTTTTTGTGCTGTTATCCCATTTTGGAATAGAGCGCGGGGAATGCGCAGCGCTCAGTCTTACCGTGAGTCCCGGTGAATAATATCTCGTACAAGTCATTAGGTATATCACTAAAATATCCTTAAATTTTAGTAATATGAGAACAAAATAAAAGAAATTATTAAATATATATAATATGTAAAATGTTATTAAATATAATGTATTAACTAATAAATAATACAAATTTTTCATTTTTAGGGATAGGTTAGTAATTTACTGACTCTGCTCGGAGCCATAACCGAGATATTTGCAACAAAAAAAGTATTTTTACGACCTTTGACCTTGAATTACAAGACGCAGACACAAGATTTGAGAATTTTGAGGCAACTTTTGAATACCAAAGTAAAGGTTTTAACAAGTTTCCAGCCTATTGTCTCTCATTCGGAGGTGAAACCTCTAATGTGACTGGCTGGACTTCAATTTTGGACTCGGCAGTAAACAACGCATCAACATTACTTTGAAATTTTACAGTAAATTATTGTATTTCAACTACTTCTTGTTATTAGTGTAGAATACCGGATCCGTCACTCAGTGTTACCTACCAACTTCACACTGCTGCAACATTAACACCCGTATTCACAAACGTTACTATGAGATCTCACAGTGCTCACGAACGCACAGGGTCCTACAATCCTATTCATAAACGACACTTGAGTGCCGAACAACACTGTGCGTTCACTTGAAGCAGCGCATACGTAAAGTAGCTAGCGAGCTGTTTTAAGCAACGCATAGTGTCGAGCTGCCAAAAAAGTTAGGTTTTATTTGCAATAGTAATGAAAGGGCATGAAAATAGAATTCAATAGATTCTGGTTTGTGATCAGTATTTATCTATAAATCCTACTTACCACTTGGCGGTTGATATATTAATAGATAAATCCTTAGATTTAACTGATGTAGACATGTCCATAGATACTTGCCACATTCATCTCGCACAAAAGTATTATGCAGAAATTTTATAGTACAACAAACATGAACTTTACCAAAAACATTCTGTTTGAAATTGTTGGCAAACAATTTCGAGTAATAAGTGCTAATAACGACCACAAATTAACAAAATATATGTCACTAGCTATACCCGCGGCTTAGCATGCGTGATCATTTCTCTGGGTTAAAAGTACTCATATGTACTATTCCAAGACCTAAAATTACAATATCAAAACATTTGATCAAAATTCCTTCAGCCGTCAAAAAGTTTTTATCGACTGCTCTCATTGGATTTAAGTCAAAACCTAAGCTATCCAACAATGAAAACCGCATCGCAATCGGTCCAGTAGTTTTTACGTGATGTGTGACCAAACATACAGATAAACAGATAAACAAACAGACAGACACGAATTTAAACAATGTTATATTCTTGTTCAGTAGCTTATTTTAGGTATCCTAGACTTTTTTTCAATTATCTTCTTTGTACAGACTTTTTCGTTCTTATTGCTTTATTATGTGTAAAGATAGAGATTATAATGTCATCAGCACACCTGCCAAATAGAAGAATGAACATAATATTACACGGACCAATCAGAACGCAGTATTGGATTCACTGCGTTCTCATAGTAAAGCGTCGACTAAGTATCGTTTGTGAATTAGAAGGCTCGCAATGACGAACGCATAGTGTTATGGCTTACTTTGCATAGTGTCGCTGCTTTACTTAGGCACGTATTGTTTGTGAATACGGCTGTTAATTAACCTATTAAGACTGCGCGGCAATATTTGCCAGGACGCAAGATTGATTTATTGTTTGCAACCTGACCAAATATGTTTTAACGAAAATCATTAATTTTGTTAAGCGTCGGTTAAACACAATAGTGTGACTGCCTTGCTTGGCTGGAAAACCAAAGAAGAGCTCCAGCGCTTGCAAGTGTACAATATGAAAGTGTGGACACGCTGAAAGCAGCGCTTCGTCGGGAATGGGAACGACTCCCACAATAACATACCTGAGTGCAGCGTGCGATGCTTTTGTCGGAAGACTCGGTGCCATTATCCATGTCAAAGGAGGTCATATTGAACAATGACTTTGGAATTCCCTGAAATGCACTTTATTTCTAGCACTATCCTTTTATTTTGATAAATTGTACAACCTGTAGAACCTGTAGAATTGGGCAGAAGCTAAAGACATGAAACAGGGGGCACATACTTACCTACAATAGGTATTAAATTGTTCATCATCTGCACCAATACCCTGATTTGATCGACAAACACAATGCAAAAACTCCAATCTGGTAATCGGGTCAAAAATACCTTAAACTTTGTCCACAGTACATCGTCTATTGTGATCAATGTGGGCGAACAGTGATGGGCAGTGGACACAGTTAATGTCGTGCCAATTCATATCTTGGCAGCACACAGGCCTATCTTAGTCTATTTGATCTTTGTATAACCGCCTACCTAAATTATCAAAATGGTAGCATAATAACAAAATTTAGGCCCAGGTCTACACGTAAAACTAAGCGTGTCGTTAAATTCGTATAATTCTGACCTTCCCACAGATAAATCTGTTTTTACGGAAGAGTGTCTCGGCATTGTTCCAGCTGTAGCACCCGCTAACTGTCCGAGCAGTCTTTCATCGTACTGATTTCGTCGGAAATTTTCAGTCCGAGAGATAATAAATCGGTATATTCTAGGCGGGTATCTTTATACATTTGCAGGAAGACTATAAAACTATCATCATGTTCTACACTATAGTCTCGCACCGGCTTCGCACGGGTTGCTAAGGGTTTCTCTTTATTTGTACAAGATTCTACCCGTGCTTTGATTTTTTGATCGACTAATTTGAACAATAATCGTTTATTGTGACTTAATTTTAATAGTTAGACATAGCTTTGTGGACTTTTTTGTGGGTGATGTGTACCCACCTAAACATGCGGTTAATTATTTTATGTATTGATCATCAATAGTTTTCTCAGGGCGCGCCAAATTATTGACTTTAATAGGCAAATTTTGGATACCATGGGCATTGACGTACCCAGAATAATATTAGTACAAGACGTAGGTTGGTACGTCAATGACCTTGGGTTAGGTTATTGCAATTTTCGTAGGGAATTCAAGATAAAAAAAATAATTACATCCCATGTTACTCGCTGAGCTTTCATGTACATGAAAGACTTTTTTAAATCGGTTAAGTACTTTTTGAGTTTATCCATTACGCATAACCAAAAGCCGGCCAATTGCGAGTTGGACTCGCGCACCGATGGTTCCGCACAAACTTATAGGTATGTAAATAATTCATCCCTGACGGGATTCGAAACCTGTATTTTTTTTTTATTTTGAGGTACGGAACAATACAAATATAAAAAAATATAAAAACGCTTTCAATAATAGTGTAGATAAGTGAGACACTCGAACAATTTGTAGTTTTATTTCCGACAATGATCCAAGATCAGGTTGATGTTGTGTTGAATTGTCAAAATGACGTGTCAAAGTGACAGGTGTCAAAACCCTACAACAAGGAGTTTTTTTTTAATTCTTTTTTAAGTGTGGCAGGAGAGGCAATGTTGCACGCGGGTGAAGCTACGGGGCGCAGCTAGTACTTATAATAAAGCAATAAGTACGAAAAACTCTGTACAAAGAAGATAATACAAAAATGGTCTAGGGTACTTAAAATAAGCTACAGAACAAGTAATTTTTTTTTAGTCTTGTCTTTGTTTGTTCGCGCATCACGTCAAAACTACTGGAGCCATTGCGATGCGGTTTTCTTCATGGATAGCTTAAGTTTTGACTAAAAACCTGGGGTACTTGGTATCTCAATCCGAGGACTAGAAGCCAAGCAATCGATAAAAAACTTTTTGACGGCTGAAGAAATTTTGATCACATGTTGGTATATCGGTATTTTAGGTCTTGGAATAGCACATAGAGTACTTTTAACCTAGAGAAATGGAGGCGCGGGCTAGCCTGTAAAAGGAAAAGCCTATATGAGTGTCACTGAAGATATAAGAAATAGAGGAGCTTGGATAATGTGGACCTGTCAAACAAAAATCAAGAAATTCTGGCATCAGTAACAGAAAGAAAAAAGTCAAATCAGAAAGTTGCTATGACCTAGGTCACTAGTTCACAAAGCTCTCCAAAGTGATTAGACAGATACAGAATAATAAACGTAAAAAGCTTTTGTTTTGCTTTCCTACAGCTAGGCAAAGGCTTCCCTCCCCAAATATCTCTATCTATCTATCTATATCTTACTTATCAAATTCAAATATATTTTTTTAGTTATTGTATTTTCATCGGGCCCTGATAAGTATGCACAACTTTGAATGAATTTGACCATTTAAAGTGTGTAAAAATCGAGTTCAAAGATTCCGTTACATACATACAGATGAAGCTGGTAATAAAAGCGTTAAAAATAGATCGAAGCTAGGCGTTTGAAATTTTAACCAAGTTATGGGCGAGAGGCAAAGAAGTTCCAATTTTAGGGTTCCATGGTCAAACAAGGACCCTTTCGTCCGTCACAGACATTATTTTTTTTTTTTATTGGATGGCTTCTGCGGAGGCACTAGCCTACTAGCAATTTCGCCAATGTCAAGTTTAATAGTATAGAATAATGTCACGTCACAGTCATTAATTGTCAAGTCAAAGTCACGAATCAGTAAAATGGTGGACATTTACTAAAACTTCCGAGGGAGATTTGGAAAAATCACAAATTGCCATTTACATCTGCGTTTGATTAGTTTGCCCGCACTCGTGCACGTTAACGAACACCTAATGGTTAATATTCCACCAATATTACACATAAATACTCGAAGAAACACAAGATTGAGAATAAAATCAAACTCTACAACACAACATTTTGAATTTTTGCAAAAATCCTTCACAGACATTTTATTCCGACACTATTAACACGATGACTTTTGAAAATTGGCGCATGTTAAGATAAGATAAATTAAGTTTTTTTTTTTTTTTTTTTTTTTTTTTTATGTTATATATTTATAACCGCTAAATAGGTCCTAGTATTTTTTTTATGGTTCTTTGAGCCGAGTATGAAAGGTTAAGATAAAACAAGTTAATAAAAAACATTAAAAAAGGAGCTTTCATGCAGTAGCCATGTTATGGTGAAACTTAGAACGGGCTATCATACTAAAAGCGTAGGTATAGAACATTTCGTGTCAGTGCTGGTAACCGTTGAGAAGTTCCCTAGAGGACCCAACCTTTAGTGCAGCAACCATGTCATGGCTACACTTAAAACCAGCTATCATAATAGAATGCGAACACAATATTCGTGTATGTGCTGTTGAAGAGTTCCTTTCTCTGGACCCAATCCTAGATGTCGATTCACATCATGCTTACTATAAAAATGCATTGTCATCGTCATCGGAATTTAACCGACTTGTAAAAATTCAACTCCGTAGGATAATAGGAAGTGGTTCTAATTCAGCTTGCAAGATTTGTGAGCGTCAGAACTGCGGGTGTACCTACCACTTTTTGTGTCGAAATGCAGCAGTTCGAATGTGTGTGTACTGTACCTGCAATGTACCTCATGGTACCTGCAATGATTTTATATGTACCTCTATAAATTCGGAGTTATTATTAAAAGAAATGTATACCCGCCCACCTGACGTCAGGACCGCGGGTGTACCATTGATTTGGAACGTATAGCTAACTGTATGTTTACCAAATACCTACCACAAGTTAGTACCTAGAATGTACCTAAAAATTATAGATTACAAACAAAAATTATGCAAGGATTAGCTTTTAAAAAGCAATTTTAAAAATAACTCTAACGCCTGCCATAATTTTAGTAGCAATTACGTTGACAAATTTCATAATAAAATTAAATAGGCGCTTTGTATAAAAGCAACAAATGCTCGCCGTGGTTCTGATCCAAGCACCACCATCGAGTTTGCAGTTAAATAGCAGTGTATCTTTTTGACCAAATCCACTTTCAAAAATTAAATCGGTGTGACCACGAGTTCGTCGCCTTAATCCGTAAATCAAAATTAGACCAAATCATGTCTCGCATTCAAGGTTCCAAACACCTTTCTACTTTTTTACTTCCTTTTCCTGTAGGTAGTAAATATGGATATTGCATGAGTCGAAAGACTGTGGGTTGAAACACCCTTTGGGCAAAGCAACTGGGTGCAGCTAGGCAACGATAATAAAATTTGTTTAGAATTCAGGTTTTAACAACTTAAACTTGCAAAAATACACTTTTGCCCTCAAAATTAAAGGAGTTAGCCACATTTGGTTAACATTAAAAAAAACAAAGCAGCTTGGACAAGTTTCTATGAAGGTTGGGTTAACCTAGGAAACATCTATTTCAGTTCAGCATTTCATTGACTTAATTTTATAACGTTTCATTGATTTTAATTTATTATCTTACTACATTAACTTTATCATCATTTTTTTTAATAATAACATTTTTTTTAAATTAACCTTTATTGTTTGGAAACTATTTCATCCAAAAAAAACACATTGATAAATATATACATAAAAACACCGGGAGAGCCATTACTGATTTGACGAAGTCATCTTCTTTCCTAGACATTACAATCTCATTTCATAGTGTACTACTGTCCACACACATATTTTTCACACTAACATTAATAAATTCAAATAATTAAATTGCAGCATCATAATTATTTCTTGCATTCAAACATTTTGATCATTGCATAAACCCACTCGATTAGCCAGTCGCTTGCTGCGCGTGCGCACACGCATTATACGCATGGTAGTTCAAAAGCGTCTTTTGCATTGCCACTGTATACTTTCTTTATAATTATTTTCTTATGTTTAGTTTAATGATAAAAACTTATCTGGTAAATTTGCACTCGAGCCCTGAGATACAAGCATCGTGCTTAGTTTGGGGTTCGCCGACAATCATGTTTGATGTATCACCGTGTTTTTTTCCTATTTGTTTTCACTTTTATTAATCACCTTTTGGCAATAAAAAATCATTTATTATTGCCAAAAGGTTTATGATTTATTTAACACACAACCCTTCCTCTGCTTCGCAGTAGTCGGGTAATAAAAAGTTGCTTATGACACTCTATAAATGAAGACGAATCGATTGACACCTCACTTGACAAAATCAAACTAAGTTTTTAGTTTGAACATATAACTCTTCATTTGCTTCGCTGTAGTCGGGTAAAAATATTGCCAAGGATACTCTAATAATGAAAATCAAAATCTAACTAAGTTTTTAGTTTGAACACATAACCCTCCATTTGCTCCGCCGTAGTCGGATAATAAACCTAGATATTCTATATGAGGAGCTCTTGTCCTAGTCGAGTGGGTTTATGTAATGATCAAAATGTTTGAATGCAAGAAATAATTATGATGCTGCAATTACAGTCTACAGGAAAAGGAAGTAATTATTTGAATTTATTAATGTTAGTGTGAAAAATATGTGTGTGGACAGTAGTACACTATGAAATGAGATTGTAATGTCTAGGAAAGAAGATGACTTCGTCAAATCAGTGATGGCTCTCCCGGTGTTTTTATGTATATATTTATCAGTGTGTTTTTTTTTTGATGAAATAGTTTCCAAACAATAAAGATTAATTTTAAAAAAAAGTTATTATTAAAAAAAATATGATAAAGTTAATGTAGTAAGATAATAAATTAAAATCAATGAAACGTTATAAAATTAATTCAATGAAATGCTGAACTGAAATAGATGTTTCCTAGTTTAACTCAACCTTCATAGAAACTTGTCCAAGCTCCTTTGTTTTTTTTAATGTTAACCAAATGTGGCCAATTATGGCTACCTCCTTTAATTTTGAGGGCAAAAGTGTATTTTTGCAAGTTTAAGTTATTAAAACCTGAATTCTAAACAAATTTAATTATCGTTGCCTAGCTGCACCCAGTTGCTTTGCCCAAAGGGTGTTTCAACCCACAGTCTTTCGACTCATGCAATATCCATATTTACTACCTACAGGAAAAGGAAGTAAAAAAGTAGAAAGGTGTTTGGAACCTTAATGCGAGACATGATTTGGTCTAATTTTGATTTACGGATGTATTTAAGGCGACGAACTCGTGGTCACACCGATTTAATTTTTGAAAGTGTATTTGGTCAAAAAGATACACTGCTATTTAACTGCAAACTCAATGGTGGTGCTTGGATCAGAACCACGGCGAGCATTTGCTGCTTTTATACAAAGCGCCTATTTAATTTTATTATGAAATTTGACAACGTAATTGCTACTAAAATTGTGGCAGGCGTTAGAGTTATTTTTAAAATTACTTTTTAAAAGCTAATACTTGCATAATTTACTTTTGTAATCTATAATTTTTAGGTACATTCTAGGTACTAACTTGTGGTAGGTATTTGGTAAACATACAGTTAGCTATACGTTCCAAATCAATGGTACACCCGCGGTCCTGGCGTCAGGTGGGCGGATGTACCTTTCTTTTAATAATAGCTCCGAATTTATAGAGGTACATATAAAATCATTGCAGGTACCATGATGTACATTGCAAGTACAGTACACACATATTCGAACTGCTGCATTTCGACACAAAAAGTGGCGGGTGTACCGCAGTCCTGACGCTCACCAAGATTTGACCTAAAAAAACATACATACATACAAACATTGCAAGTTAAATAAAAAGTAAGTATGCATGTGTATGTGGGTATGTGGATGTTCCTCCATAGTCGCCCCTATTGGTCCGATTTTGACAAACGCGGTATTAATCGATTCGTCTTCAGGTATTGGAATGTCATATATATATATTTTTACCCGACTACGGCGAAGCATAGGAAGGGAATGGAAGAAAAGATGGAATGGAATGGAGAAGGGAAGGATATGTATTAAAACTAGGAACAACAAGATCGATCGATTTTGACAAGCGAAGTATCAATCAATTTGTATTCATCGCAAGGGTGTCATAGGCTATTTTTACCCGACTGTAGTCGGCTTTTAGTTTTAGAACTTATGTCTTGTTTTAATGTGCGGCTTTGGCATCCCCTAGTACCTGCTGGGTAAACCATTATTTACGAGACATCCTGTATATTCTAGACTTAAAAAAGTTTTGCAATATCAAGTATATTTAGTTCCAACGATAGACTTAGTAGATATGAGCCCCTCGTCCTTGCAGCCGTTCCACAGCCAGAGTTACGGTCCAAGAGCAATGTCATCCAGGAATAGATAGTTTATCGTCATTGAAAATCTGTTGAAAAAGTGCCAAATCTCAAACAGAGACAGACGGGCAAAAATACACCAACAATGTTGTACAATACCGCTAAAACTATAATACACAAAAAATGCTAATGTTCTTATGTAAAAATCACTTTGGCAAAACAGAGGGTACCTATCTGTCTGTAAATAGATCCTTCAGAATGGCGCCGCATAATTTCGCTAGTAAATCTACATAAATTAGTTGCGACTAACTTCGGAACAATATCCGTTGGCCGCTGAATACGTCGATAAGACAATGGACAAATATTTTTAATTATCTTATTTTGATTCGTTACTTATTAGATGATAACTTACTGATAGTGCCGTGTGGATTTTCCATTGACAATTATAAAAAAATCTCGCTTGCTTTTCAGGATAAGCCAGAAACTGTTCTGCTATATAAGGGGGCGTCAATAACTATGTGAGGCGTTCAGGGGCGAAGGAGGTCAGGCCGAATCTTACCAGATCTCAAGTTGAAGGGGAGACAAATCTCACATATATTTTTTATTCGTTGTATGTACAGTAAATTTGTAGAAAAAGTGGGTTTACGTTAATTAAATCTTGTTCATTAAAAAAATGTGTAACGTTTAATCGCATGAAAAACAATGTATATTGTGTGTATTCCTAGCGTGAAGACACGTATTTGCAAAACTTTTTTTTATTACGGACTTGGCAATCATTTGACCACAATCTCACCTGATGGAAAGCGATGATGTGGTCGAAGGTGTAGCACGTTTGCCTAGTAGATACCTATTCACTCTTGACTTGAACACACCGGGGTTATAATTTACCGGAAACACTGACGAGGGCAGGGCATTCCACTCCTTTGCAGTTCTTATAATAAATGAAGAACGCTTCGTTCTTGTCCGAGGTATTACAACCTTAAAATTGTGTATTAATTCTGTGCTTCACAGAGAGGGGAGGAAGGGTCTCGCCACATCTCACCAAGTGGGGAGGATTTGCCAAAAACGAGTCACGTAATTTTTCGGACGCCCCCTAACTTGTTATCTATTGTAGAGAATATGTGTAGATTAGTTGATATATGTACAACTATTTATTATTGATTAGTAATCTTTAACCCCCCCCCCCCCCCCCCCCCCCCCCTAGGGTAAATCTTCAGTCGCTGTCTTGTCTTGTCCCGCATCTCTACTACTACAACCTGAAAACAGAAGACATATTGCTAAGCAGCCTCAGTTTTCAGTACAAAGTTTGAAATAAGCAACTCTTTTTCAAGATTGTTTAAAAGAGACGGAGACTGCACCGTCAAATCGAAAGTGAAGTACCCAAGATGCCAATCCACACGTACGCACAACCCTCAAGCACACATACCATGTTATGCCGATCGGCCGCCACATCGCAGCAAGATCTCCACCTTGTTAATCGTGTAAATTCTGTTTAGACGAAGAAACAAAAGCAATTAAGTAATTGTAATAAGTTAACAATTTTATGAAATTGTATATCAACCACAAAACACCACAAATTATGCACTCGTTCTCGCACACATACGCAGCCGCCATTTGCTATGCTTCACTCGTTTGTTTGGAGGTGTTGACTTCGTCTTTCTTTAAATCTTCATGCTCTTTTTATCAAAAAATTATTACTTGTCTAGCAAAAATAAAACATTGCAATCCTAGACAGTTGTATTATTTAAGACCAGGCTCTGCTTTTTAAGGGTTTTTTGCATAAATATGCTGGATCAACCACAAACCTGATAAATGTGAAACTTAACATATATGTTTTAGAGATCTTTATCTCTCTAAGACTAAGACAAAAACATGATTAACAAAATTTCATTCGATACATTTTCTTATCAAAAATTACGTTTTTTTGGTAATGTTTACATTTTTCTACTCAACGGCTTAAGTTTTATCTCCAAAATAAATCTTACAGCAAGAAAATATAGTTTATTATCTAAGACTAAGACAAAATTTACCTAACTAAATTATTAGCCTGCGAATAAAATAAATAACTTTTGAGACATACGTCATTTAGTTCCGAGCTAAATTGTGTGTTCAAACAGTGCTCGCGATATTCAACCTTGTTACGCAGGCACTTCAGTGCTTATTGCGGGTAGTGGGTGGCAGAGTGTAGGGTAGGTGGCAGGGAAGTGGGGAGTGGGAAAATGTAACCTTGGACACAGAATAAATAATAGTACAAGTACTTGGAGCCTGGCCTTAATGAAATGGGAAAGAGCAGCTACGTTTGTATGTAAAGCCGTCGCAAGCTTTTATTACACGACTGCTCAAAAAAGGAGTGTAATGTTTTTAGGATTCATGTATTTTTGTATGTATGTGAGTTTCTTTATTCCACCATAACTTTTAAATGCCTGAACATATTTAGACGTACGGGGTATCGTTAGAATCCTTACATCCCCCCCGAGTAACATAGGCCATTCTTTTTTTTAAAATAATATGGCGGCAGTATGGCTCCATTTTCAAATGCGAAAATGTTTTTTTTCTTCTAATTTTACAATATGGGTATCAAATTGAAGGCCTTGATAAGCACATCCCAACAGTATATAATTTATTGCAATAAGTTCTTGTTGGCAGGGCAGGCGTTTTATTTTAGCTTTTAAGCTAGTTATGTTCTTGTTTGGCAGGGCAGGCGTTTTATTTTATCTTTTAAGCTAGTTATGTTCTTGTTTGGCAGGGCAGGCGTTTTATTTTAGCTTTTAAGCTAGTTATGTTCTTGTTTGGCAGGGCAGGCATTTTATTTTAGCTTTTAAGCTAGTTATGTTCTTGTTTGGCAGGGCAGGCGTTTTATTTTATCTTTTAAGCTAGTTATGTTCTTGTTTGGCAGGGCAGGCGTTTTATTTTAGCTTTTAAGCTAGTTATGTTCTTGTTTGGCAGGGCAGGCATTTTATTTTAGCTTTTAGGCTAGTTATGTTCTTGTTTGGCAGGGCAGGCGTTTTATTTTAGCTTTTAAGCTAGTAAGATATGTACCTACTTAATATTTAAGATTAATATAAAACTAAAAACGATGGTCGATAGTTCGGTTTGAAGTGGTCCTACTTGCAGTCCTATTGTCCCAAACAGAATTCTGAATATTTAGGTATACTGCCATGGACCGCCATGAGAATAAGTGCCTTCATTCTCCAGGAGTTCTCCAGGAATCTGCCCCAACCACCTCTATGCAGGGGAGAGAGGTTTGGCGTTTGGTGCGGGAACTAAGTACCTACCAACAGCTTAGTTTCTTCGGGCACATAATGCGATTTGTGCGATCCCAGAGGCGTGACTTGGAGAAACTGCCGATTGTGGATCAAATGCGTGACAAATCAAGAAGCGGGCCAGCCGATGGCACAGCATAAATAATAGTACGCGATGGTCAAATACTAACTTAAAGGAGGCATCAGGAGTAACTCTACAGCGGACTATGCTTTGGCGGAAGACCGAGAGAAGTGGAGACGAAGAACTGATAACGACAGAGACGATATTAGGGTAGACGAGTTTTCGAGTGGAGCTCACGTTTAGGCAAACGTAGCGTATGACGCCCTGTGGCTAGGTGAAGTGGCGACCGATCTCAGTGGCGTGCATTAGGAGGCCTACGTCCAGCTGTGGACAAGTATAGGCTGTTGATGTTGATGATGATGACCTAGGTACATACCTACTTATACTGCCTACATAAAGGTTTCATACACAACGAATTAAACTTTTTGTAATGTTTAGTTGTTGTCAATAAGATAACGCAGAAACTACTTACTTAAAATAAAAAATAAAAAGTTATACCTACTTATAAATTTTTGCCGCCTAATTTGTACTATTATTTATTCTGTGGCCTAATCTAACCACAAAGACGCCATCCGTTTTACGAATAGTGAATAGCCGTGACGCTAGATATCGCACGGAACGAATATATTCAAATAAGAATACTCTGTTATCGACTCGAGTCAGCCAACGTGCCTAGGAATCGACGGCGGCCATTGTTCGATAGGTGAGAAAGGTAACATTTTGCAATGCCAACTTATTACGCAGCCGTAATCTTTGGCACAGAATAAATAATAGTATAATCTTTGGATTGACGAACGATAACAATTGCGATTACGTGAATAAGCCTATCTGTATTTATAGCTAGGTACTAGTACTACGGTACGAAAATTAAGACGACAGAATTTTATAATTATAACCAAGAAGGTGTCTGTTTTTAAACCTTCTTGGTTAATATTTATAAAATACTTTGCAAAAGCCTTGGAAATGCGTGCGTTTTTATGACGTAGAATGGACTTAGATCTTGAAATGTACGCGTGATCATTTGTAATAATAGTTGTATTTTGATTACATAATTGTATTAATTAATAATTGTATATTGAATACATATATATAAAGAGTCGATGTACTATTTTTTTTGGACCATATGCTTTTGAGTTTTTACTGTGTAGACACCGTCAACCGAAAACACATAGACGATTTTGAGATGTGGTTTTAGATTTTTTTTAAACACATTACGCATATCTTGGTCGGCACACAGAGCTAACAAGTCGGTACTTTAAGAACTCAAGATTGAGAAAAGACCAAGATTATCGAACGTGTGCCTCCCCAAAATTTTCGAGTTTTTTTGGTCACATAGCTCGCAAGACCAGAGATAATCTCCAAAAACTCATTGTCACCGTGAGAGTAGACGGCAAGAGACCGAGAAGAAGAAGGTCCATGCCCCACCCATGCATTCAAAAATGGTCTAATATGCTACTGAACAAGAATATAACGTTTTTAAAAATCGTGTTTTTGTCTATTCGCGCATCACGTAAAAACTACCGGAGCGATTGTGAAGCGGTTTTAACTGTTGGGTAGCTTAAGGTTAGACTTAAAAAATAGTGTATTTTGTATCTCAATCCGATGAGTACAAGCCAAGCAATAAATAAAAAACTATTTGAGGGCTGAAACTAAATTTGTTTTTTTATACTTCATAGGTATTTTTGGTCCTGGAATAACACAAAGGTTACTTTTATCCCAGAGAAATGACCACGCGGGAACAGCCGCGGCATAGATAAATCCTTCTATGATTTATCTATGGCCGAGGGCACAGCTAGTTATACAGGATTATTGGTTATTGGTCACGATCCTGTGGCAGGGTGTTAGGACACGCTGTCCACTATCAAACAACCCAGTAATGCTAAGGCCAAAAGTCAACCATTTTCGAGATATTATTTATTTCATTATTTTTTGTAAATGACGGATAGGCATCCATAAAAATTGATACTAACTACTGATGATTTTTTACTATTGTTAGGTTGAGAAAACAGTAACAAAGAATTGTGTATAATAAAATAAAAATAATCTGCAAACGTTTTTGAATCAGGGGTCTAAAACTAAGCAAGTTTGATGATTTGTATAAGTATTTTCAAACAAACCACACAGTAACTTAACCTGCAGATTAATTTAACAAAAAAAAAATTTTTTTTACTAAATATTATCACCTATCCAACACGGTATAATTTTTTGGTAGCTAGTGACACAGTAACAAACTATGCGACATTAAACAACATGTCGGAGAATTTAAAAAAAAAAAAAAAACGTTTAATCTGTATACAAAGTTTCGTCGAGATCGGTTGAGAAATGCGACCTGTAGAGGAAAACAGAGATCCGGACATACGAAAGCATTTTTGCCCAAGCTGAAACGAAGACGCTTCGCTCGCGCTTCGTACTCGGTCAATAATATAAGCGATAATTATAAGTAAATCGAAAAAAACTATACCAATATTATCATCAATTGTTAATTAAGTTAAACTTAATTAATAATCGATCAAAAGTACCTTTTGATTTAAACCATTGTTAAGTTTAGCATAAAAAGCTATTAAGAAATTAACTCTCAAAACTAAAAGTAAGTATTTTTCAGAAAACCTATGGTTTAACTGTGAATTATGGCGATGATGAACACCTGGGCAACTGTATTTATTGTTTTATTACATGATTTAATCAAACAAACCACTATGACGCATTTTTAAAATTCTCCGACATTTTGTTTAATGTCACATAGTTTGTTACTTTGTTACTAACTACCAAAAAATTATACCGTGTTATATTGTTAATAATATTGTAACTAACCTCTCTCCCTCAAAATAAATATATCGCTTGGCCAATTGATCGTCTATACTACGTTGTGAATATAAGTAACCCGGAACTTTTAGAGTGCGTGACTGTACTGGGAAGGAATGAAAATTAATATGAAAGTACAAATACAGATATCACAATAAATATGTTAACTTAGCATCTGAGATTTGGTTATTAACATAGTGTTAACAAGAGCGTGTTCTTTGATAATATAAATGTGTTATTATAATATTCAAATAATTACTGAAGTCATATCGTTCGCATCTCTCCATACAGACATCATAAAATATAAAACAGGAATTCAGAAGACTTATTGTTTACTTATTATTTAATTGTGAGAAGGTGTTTGTTTGTTCTGCCTGATATTCTCCGACAATATGATCAGAGACCTTAAGGCATAACATGTTTATTCTCTTTTTATTTTAGAGTTTGGCTATGTAAAACCACTCATATGATAGTAGAACTTTCATCGTCTACTAAACGGAGTGGTATGAGGATGGAGTAGCGTAGGTATATTTTATGTGTATAGCAAACCATTCAGTCTAACATAACTGGAGTTAGTTCAGGTTGACTTAGTTGAACATAATCGGTCTATGCCGTAACTTGTCTTTTACTGACTATGTCAGTTAGTTTTATTTAAATAAAGTCTGGATTATACCAGTAAATGGTTATAGTTGTCATTAGGAATAAATCCCTTTAGTTTATCGGCCTTGCCGTAATTCGTAGCTGAGACTAAAGCCTCTGATATTCAATATGTTTCCTTAAAATATTTAAGGGTTTTATCTGGACTATGCCAGTGTGAATTATTTAGTATTCAGGAATAATCCTCAGTAAATTAATTATGAAATTATTACACTTTTGTAAGTACATTTCCATAATAATTGCTATTAATTCAAGGTTGTACCTTAATTAAAGATTTCGTAATCGATCAACAGTAAGCATGTCAATCCTTCACTAGTGCCTGACAGAGCCAGAATTTACACGATAAGGGTCCCTTTGTTCAGCTTATAGCCTTCATCTTTTTTCGGAACATAAGATATTCTATCAGTGCTGGGTGCCAAAACAACAAAGTGAAAATTAACATTCCTTCCATATATTTCAACCAAGAAACCTATTAATTAGTTCGTGATTGACTATATAAATATAATTAAAGATTTCGTAATCGATCAACAGTAAGCATGTCAATCCTTCACTAGTGCCTGACAGAGCCAGAATTTACACGATAAGGGTCCCTTTGTTCAGCTTATAGCCTTCATCTTTTTTCGGAACATAAGATATTCTATCAGTGCTGGGTGCCAAAACAACAAAGTGAAAATTAACATCCCTTCCATATATTTCAACCAGGAAACCTATTAATTAGTTTGTGGTTGATTATATAAATATAAAAGTTCTGCTAGACTGAAATAGTATTAAAATTCACCCTTAAGGCGTAATTCATCTTTAATCTTACATAAAGAAATTGGTTTGAAGGGTAGGAATATGACAGTTAGGAGGAAGCAATCGGAGTCAACCTCCGCTATCACCGATTACTAATCGAGCCATAATTTATCTGTATTTGATATTTATGTTTGAAGGTTGAGTCAGTAAGCAATGATCTGTTGGCCGAACAGAACAATACTCCACTTACTCATTGTATTGTGTGCGTAAGGGTATCTCCTCTTTGTGAAGTCCTTTTGATAGCAGCAGATATTATTTACAAGTCAGCAATGCATAGGAAAGATCACGTATATAGTAAAGGTTGTGAGGCTTTAAAATCGCATCTATCTCCATACAATATCACTCACTTGGTAATAATTCATACAGTATGTAAATGAATAAGCTATCACTCAATTAGTATATAATGTAAAACAAAAGTTCGTTATTTTTCTATTCTATGAGGATAAGGGTATGTTATACTTATTTCTAACGCTGTTGTATTTAGTGGTCATTCACCTGCGCCAACCAAGGGAAAGGGGGATCCTGCTTCTTCAGAAACTGAAAGCCGTTCCGAGACCTAACAAATGAATGATCATTAAATAAACGATTCCGCCTTATTAGCTCTAAAACCCTCCACCAATTTATTCTAAGATCAGGAAATCTCGTGCCGTTATCTAAAGGGAACATAATAATAAGATATAATGTGCAAAGTTAATAACTGGCATTGAAATTCAGGTAGCTGTAAATAAACATTATTATCATCCCTAATAACACTTCTCCAATCCATGATACAATCAGAAAATCTCGTACCATCATTAACTGAAAGTGACATGATATAAAATAATATGCAAGATTACTAATTATAGTAAAAGTCAGGTAGCTGTAAATAAACATCATTATAATTTTCTAATATCTCTCCACCAATACATGATACAATCAGGAAATCTCGTACCATCGTTAACTGAGAAAAACCCTGTATATATAAAAGTGAACCTTGATTTCAAAATTGTTCTTTAATTTCGATTAAACATACTAATTACATCAAACTAGATACCTTTAGTCCGTATTTTAGGTAAATTCCGACTAGAGATCAGTTATAATCGGCAAATTTGAGACTAGGTGCACCTGTTCCTAGTACGTTCAGATACTTGTTTAAAATATTTATTCCATCCAGTCCTCCTGGTAATTCAGGATATAAGCCATCCTAGTACCAAACCTCATCCAAATCGGTTCAGCCGTTTGAGTGTGGAGTTACGAATGATGATGATGATGAAAAGTTTACATGTGCCAATCCTGCATATAAGCTATCCTAGTATCTGTCTTCATCCAAATCAGTTCAGCCGTTTGAGCATAAAGGAGTAAGAACTGCGATGACGAAAAGTATTACATGTGCTAATCCAACAGATAAGCTATCCTAGTATCTGATTTCATCCAAATCAGTTCAGACGTTTGAGCGTAAAGGAGTAAGAACTGCGAGGATGATGAAAAGTATTATATGTGCTAATCCAGCATATAAGCTTTCCTAATACCTAATTTCATCCAAATCTGTTCAGCTGTTTGAGCGTAAAGGAGTAAAATAAAAATGGTGATGATGATGATGATGAAAATCATTCCATGTGCTAATCTAGTATATAGCTATCCCAGTACTTAATTTCATAGCAAATCAGGTTAGCCGTTTGAACGTAAAGGAGTAAAAAATATACCTACATACTTCCGCCTTTACAATGTTAAACAGTGTAATCACTCAATAATCACCAGCATTCTTCAATACACAAAACCCGCTAGTGGCAACCATCATCTGATAAAGAAGAAAAGAGTTCCCTAAAGTATTTATCTAGACTTCAACTTAATGCCCATTTTAAGGTTTAGAAATCACTCGAAGATTTCTATTTATCTAGTGTTTATATAGTCAATTTTCTATGAAATTGCCGTTGAACATAAATGTCTTACTTAAACCGGTGAATTATTTTTATGGTTATTTTATGATATAACTAGCCGCCCCCACGTCTTCACCCGCGAGTGGCAAATTTCATCAGTTAAAGTGTTTCCTAAAATATTTATCTAGACTTCAAATTAATGCTCCATTTTAAAGGTTCAGAAATCAATCGAAGATTTCTATTTAACTAGCGTTTGCGTAGCCAATGGTATATGAAATTTGCAGCTGAAAATAAATTTCTTACTTAAACCGATGAATTCATTTTTATGGTAATTTTATGATATAACTAGCCGCACCCACGTCTTCACCCGCGTGTGTCAAATTTCATCAGTTAAAAGAGTTCCCTAAAATATTTATCTAGACTTCAAAATAATGATCCATTTTAAAGGTTCAGAAATCACCGAAGATTTCTATTTATCTAGAGTTTGCGTAGCCAATGGTATATGAAATTTGCAGCTGAATTGTCTTACTTAAACCGGTGAATTCATTTTTATGGTAATTTTATGATATAACTAGCCGCACCCACGTCTTCACCCGCGTGTGTCAAATTTCATCAGTTAAAAGAGTTCCCTAAAATATTTATCTAGACTTCAAATTAATGCTCCATTTTAAAGGTTCAGAAATCAATCGAAGATTTCTATTTAACTAGCGTTTGCGTAGCCAATGGTATATGAAATTTGCAGCTGAATTGTCTTACTTAAACCGGTGAATTCATTTTTATGGTAATTTTATGATATAACTAGCCGCACCCACGTCTTCACCCGCGTGTGTCAAATTTCATCAGTTAAAAGAGTTCCCTAAAATATTTATCTAGACTTCAAATTAATGCTCCATTTTAAAGGTTCAGAAATCAATCGAAGATTTCTATTTAACTAGCGTTTGCGTAGCCAATGGTATATGAAATTTGCAGCTGGAAATAAAGGGGTTTCATTCCAGGGCACAGCCACCCTAAATTCAAACCTCAACCAAATCCGTTCAGTTGTTTGATCATACATCTAGTCATGAAGTACATCGCGTACCATACCCAAACTAGGTACAAAGTACTTTACTAAAGAATGGAAGCAATATTCAT
Organism: Alsophila aescularia; assembly: GCA_946251855.1. Taxonomy (NCBI): domain Eukaryota; kingdom Metazoa; phylum Arthropoda; class Insecta; order Lepidoptera; family Geometridae; genus Alsophila; species Alsophila aescularia. The sequence goes on along the minus strand of OX276380.1, from coordinate 6,820,315 downwards.
ATAAAAGGATTACCACTATTAGCGTGTTGCCTACCGTCCACGACTGACTGCACATGCGGCGAGCGGCGAGCGAAAGATCCGATTACGGGAAGTACTGTCTCGCTCACTCGATATACCTAGTTACCGCGCTACAATCTCACGATCTATGATTTCATGTGGACCAAGTTGGTAGGTACCTAAGACTAGGTGCCGCCCACCACCAAAGCACACGTGATCCCTGCACCTGTTCCAGTATCCTCCACTCGATGCTCGAACAAACATACAGACAGACAGACAAAATTCCCAAAGGTTATATTTCCTTTCAACAGCCATTCCAAGCACCACAGACCAATCCTTCCCAAACTACACTGTACAGAGACCCCCCGACACTCACGGCTCCATTATAAGTATTGATTAATATGATAGAATAATTATATCTCCGTGCGCACTGTTTACGTATTTTTTTTTCCTATGTCGATCGTCCCTCGCATCGCTGCACAGAATAAATAATAGTACAAGATAGAACGTAGCCGATTATCTCTTTAAATGCTTTACGTTCACTACCACAATTATCGTATGTTCTCTGCTTGTTAGCTACTACCTTACCGCGTGCGCACGCGCAGTATGTGCGCAATGAGGCATGTTGGCGATATATCGTCACCGACTAGACAAAACATAACACAAAATTCTCTTTACGAGGGCTACGTCCCTCCAGCATGCCGGACGGAGCGGGCGCCGCACACCGAACATAAACACTACCCTAATTCATTAAAACAAACCCCAAGTAACCCTTCTCGAATCAGAAATAATTTTAGTATGCCTCTCATCCTGTTAGTGTACTATTTCGCTGAAACTCCAAGTATCTTCCAAGAGCGCCGCTCGGTGACTCTCCGGGCCCAGGCCGCCCCAATCACTTTAGGTACACTACGATTTTATTGAACTCCGGAGCCGATCGGCGCACGCACAACCACTCACTTATAGTGTTTCTTCTTGACTCCTCTCTCGACACGTCTTAATTTCTCAAGGTCTCGCAACGACTGCCTCGGACGCCCGGCCTCGCTTAACTGTTACGTACGTGTCTCGCGGAGACGCTCCGCACGCGACCTATCCTTGGAACGATTCCGCACTGACTGGCTCCCGCTCCCGGGGTTTTTCCATGCGCATGATTCAACGGACTACGTTCGTTGTTCTCCCCACCCTTTGGGCTGCAATGCCTACAACGCCGAGCCAAAACTTTCCACTCATAATACTAAATAATTCCAGTACCTACGAACTTTATGATTAAAATAACAATGCAATGTTCACGTTAAGCAAAGGGTTAAACACATTGACGATCGAATTATGGTTAGGTACATTCACCCCCCAAAATTATAAAAAGTTCATCTGGTTAGAATTTTGCAAAACTAAAACATAATTCGAAATTAGTTTTAAATTCAAAACTTTTTTTTCTTTTTGTTATTTTTTTCTAATTTTTTTTTTTAAATCCATTTGCCACAATACTTAGATACTTTTCAATTTATATTTCATCGCATTATTGTTTCTCAATACGCTATAGTGCACAATGGAAAATAAGTATTTACCATTACTCTTTGTCAACTACTTGCACAGAGAATGCAATTCCATACTGTTCCGCCATTTGATAATTATGATACTACTAAAAATTTTGACTCCTACAATATGTCGCACCCAGTAGAAATATAACAATACGCAATATATTGTAATTTGCTTTGATCCCAAATCTACTTGCCAATTTGAAACTAAAAAGCAAAAATTATTTCACCGGACTGTTACTAACTTTAAGATTCCATTGAATAAAAACACTAACATTGAAACTGAAAGTTATTCGAATAACTAAACCCTAAAATTCAAAATTAATAACATATCTTTTTCAAGAAAACAAAAAAAGACATACATACGAAATCCCCCATATATCAAAATAGCTACATGATATTACAAAGTACAACGCAATGCTCTAATATCTTGCTTACTTTTAGCTCTTTTAAGTCAAATTCTTTCCATTAAGCATAATTATTTTTATTTGTCACTTCCTTTTAAGCGTAACCGCAGACTAACTTAAGTTTTTTCTAATATTTACAACTTTTAGATGATGAATATAATTAGTTGTCTCTTGTTGTTGATATGGAATTAGTAATTTTTTTTTTTTTGTACATTAACGACTAAAATTATCTAATGTTCCAATATATATATTTTTTAATTTCCTTTTATGTGTTCTTACCAAAACCTTCAATAATTCAGTTCAACATGATTGCTTATTTTCTAACTAGCAACCTTCCACGGTCACACCCCCGCGAACATAATATAAATTAATGATGATAGCAAAAAGAACCCCATTTCCAGGACCCAAAGCGTTCACACCCTGATCTCATCAGCTGTTCCAGCGCTGAGCGGCAGTTTAACTCTTCGTACATAACTACATACATACATACCTACATACATACATAGACATAATTCTATATATTTATTAGATTTACTAGCCCAGCGCACCTACGCCCAACGGTTTCACTCATGTTGTTGTTGTTGTTGTTTTATTTCTATCAGTTCCCTATATAGCTTACAGCACCCAAAAACAATACATCAAAAAAGAACCCCTAACTTTAGCTTACTTTATGATAATAACGTCCTATATTATTATTTTTACTAACAAATCTCTTTTTTTTCTGTTATTTCTCTAAAAGTGATCCATTACATACATTACAATCCATTACTAACTGAACAACACCACCAATATTGTATGTTTATGTATAACTAACTAAAACTTCCTTAATTCTAGAACATAAACACATGTAGACCTACGTCATTTAATATCTCAACCCTAACTCACTAACACCCCCATATTTCTAGAACTTGAGCGTCCCTCTCCGAACTATAAACAAACATACCAACTCACGTTCCACAACTTTTAAACTAAAGCAAACCCAAGATCTAAAGTATTTATTTCAAACTTCACTCCCTAACACCCCCATATTTCTAAAACTCAAACATCTGAACTCACTAAAATGCCCAAACGACTCTAGCCCGCGACGCGTACGTGCATGTGCGCAATGCCAAATATATCGAATTCTTGTAATATCTTAAACCTTTTTCACTAACACCCCCACAATTTTAAGACTCAACACTTCTCACTGTGATCTGTATACTCTCAATCTCAAAACGTACTTTATCAAAACATTTTATAATAAATAGTTTTTTCCAGAACTAGCCTCGACAACTCTTTCCATTTCACGAACACCAAATTGTAGGCTATTAAAGCCTACTTTCAGAATAACTGTAATATCCTGGTCACGGCTTCACCATATTGTAACTAACCTCTCTCCCTCAAAATAAATATATCGCTTGGCCAATTGATCGTCTATACTACGTTGTGAATATAAGTAACCCGGAACTTTTAGAGTGCGTGACTGTACTGGGAAGGAATGAAAATTAATATGAAAGTACAAATACAGATATCACAATAAATATGTTAACTTAGCATCTGAGATTTGGTTATTAACATAGTGTTAACAAGAGCGTGTTCTTTGATAATATAAATGTGTTATTATAATATTCAAATAATTACTGAAGTCATATCGTTCGCATCTCTCCATACAGACATCATAAAATATAAAACAGGAATTCAGAAGACTTATTGTTTACTTATTATTTAATTGTGAGAAGGTGTTTGTTTGTTCTGCCTGATATTCTCCGACAATATGATCAGAGACCTTAAGGCATAACATGTTTATTCTCTTTTTATTTTAGAGTTTGGCTATGTAAAACCACTCATATGATAGTAGAACTTTCATCGTCTACTAAACGGAGTGGTATGAGGATGGAGTAGCGTAGGTATATTTTATGTGTATAGCAAACCATTCAGTCTAACATAACTGGAGTTAGTTCAGGTTGACTTAGTTGAACATAATCGGTCTATGCCGTAACTTGTCTTTTACTGACTATGTCAGTTAGTTTTATTTAAATAAAGTCTGGATTATACCAGTAAATGGTTATAGTTGTCATTAGGAATAAATCCCTTTAGTTTATCGGCCTTGCCGTAATTCGTAGCTGAGACTAAAGCCTCTGATATTCAATATGTTTCCTTAAAATATTTAAGGGTTTTATCTGGACTATGCCAGTGTGAATTATTTAGTATTCAGGAATAATCCTCAGTAAATTAATTATGAAATTATTACACTTTTGTAAGTACATTTCCATAATAATTGCTATTAATTCAAGGTTGTACCTTAATTAAAGATTTCGTAATCGATCAACAGTAAGCATGTCAATCCTTCACTAGTGCCTGACAGAGCCAGAATTTACACGATAAGGGTCCCTTTGTTCAGCTTATAGCCTTCATCTTTTTTCGGAACATAAGATATTCTATCAGTGCTGGGTGCCAAAACAACAAAGTGAAAATTAACATTCCTTCCATATATTTCAACCAAGAAACCTATTAATTAGTTCGTGATTGACTATATAAATATAATTAAAGATTTCGTAATCGATCAACAGTAAGCATGTCAATCCTTCACTAGTGCCTGACAGAGCCAGAATTTACACGATAAGGGTCCCTTTGTTCAGCTTATAGCCTTCATCTTTTTTCGGAACATAAGATATTCTATCAGTGCTGGGTGCCAAAACAACAAAGTGAAAATTAACATCCCTTCCATATATTTCAACCAGGAAACCTATTAATTAGTTTGTGGTTGATTATATAAATATAAAAGTTCTGCTAGACTGAAATAGTATTAAAATTCACCCTTAAGGCGTAATTCATCTTTAATCTTACATAAAGAAATTGGTTTGAAGGGTAGGAATATGACAGTTAGGAGGAAGCAATCGGAGTCAACCTCCGCTATCACCGATTACTAATCGAGCCATAATTTATCTGTATTTGATATTTATGTTTGAAGGTTGAGTCAGTAAGCAATGATCTGTTGGCCGAACAGAACAATACTCCACTTACTCATTGTATTGTGTGCGTAAGGGTATCTCCTCTTTGTGAAGTCCTTTTGATAGCAGCAGATATTATTTACAAGTCAGCAATGCATAGGAAAGATCACGTATATAGTAAAGGTTGTGAGGCTTTAAAATCGCATCTATCTCCATACAATATCACTCACTTGGTAATAATTCATACAGTATGTAAATGAATAAGCTATCACTCAATTAGTATATAATGTAAAACAAAAGTTCGTTATTTTTCTATTCTATGAGGATAAGGGTATGTTATACTTATTTCTAACGCTGTTGTATTTAGTGGTCATTCACCTGCGCCAACCAAGGGAAAGGGGGATCCTGCTTCTTCAGAAACTGAAAGCCGTTCCGAGACCTAACAAATGAATGATCATTAAATAAACGATTCCGCCTTATTAGCTCTAAAACCCTCCACCAATTTATTCTAAGATCAGGAAATCTCGTGCCGTTATCTAAAGGGAACATAATAATAAGATATAATGTGCAAAGTTAATAACTGGCATTGAAATTCAGGTAGCTGTAAATAAACATTATTATCATCCCTAATAACACTTCTCCAATCCATGATACAATCAGAAAATCTCGTACCATCATTAACTGAAAGTGACATGATATAAAATAATATGCAAGATTACTAATTATAGTAAAAGTCAGGTAGCTGTAAATAAACATCATTATAATTTTCTAATATCTCTCCACCAATACATGATACAATCAGGAAATCTCGTACCATCGTTAACTGAGAAAAACCCTGTATATATAAAAGTGAACCTTGATTTCAAAATTGTTCTTTAATTTCGATTAAACATACTAATTACATCAAACTAGATACCTTTAGTCCGTATTTTAGGTAAATTCCGACTAGAGATCAGTTATAATCGGCAAATTTGAGACTAGGTGCACCTGTTCCTAGTACGTTCAGATACTTGTTTAAAATATTTATTCCATCCAGTCCTCCTGGTAATTCAGGATATAAGCCATCCTAGTACCAAACCTCATCCAAATCGGTTCAGCCGTTTGAGTGTGGAGTTACGAATGATGATGATGATGAAAAGTTTACATGTGCCAATCCTGCATATAAGCTATCCTAGTATCTGTCTTCATCCAAATCAGTTCAGCCGTTTGAGCATAAAGGAGTAAGAACTGCGATGACGAAAAGTATTACATGTGCTAATCCAACAGATAAGCTATCCTAGTATCTGATTTCATCCAAATCAGTTCAGACGTTTGAGCGTAAAGGAGTAAGAACTGCGAGGATGATGAAAAGTATTATATGTGCTAATCCAGCATATAAGCTTTCCTAATACCTAATTTCATCCAAATCTGTTCAGCTGTTTGAGCGTAAAGGAGTAAAATAAAAATGGTGATGATGATGATGATGAAAATCATTCCATGTGCTAATCTAGTATATAGCTATCCCAGTACTTAATTTCATAGCAAATCAGGTTAGCCGTTTGAACGTAAAGGAGTAAAAAATATACCTACATACTTCCGCCTTTACAATGTTAAACAGTGTAATCACTCAATAATCACCAGCATTCTTCAATACACAAAACCCGCTAGTGGCAACCATCATCTGATAAAGAAGAAAAGAGTTCCCTAAAGTATTTATCTAGACTTCAACTTAATGCCCATTTTAAGGTTTAGAAATCACTCGAAGATTTCTATTTATCTAGTGTTTATATAGTCAATTTTCTATGAAATTGCCGTTGAACATAAATGTCTTACTTAAACCGGTGAATTATTTTTATGGTTATTTTATGATATAACTAGCCGCCCCCACGTCTTCACCCGCGAGTGGCAAATTTCATCAGTTAAAGTGTTTCCTAAAATATTTATCTAGACTTCAAATTAATGCTCCATTTTAAAGGTTCAGAAATCAATCGAAGATTTCTATTTAACTAGCGTTTGCGTAGCCAATGGTATATGAAATTTGCAGCTGAAAATAAATTTCTTACTTAAACCGATGAATTCATTTTTATGGTAATTTTATGATATAACTAGCCGCACCCACGTCTTCACCCGCGTGTGTCAAATTTCATCAGTTAAAAGAGTTCCCTAAAATATTTATCTAGACTTCAAAATAATGATCCATTTTAAAGGTTCAGAAATCACCGAAGATTTCTATTTATCTAGAGTTTGCGTAGCCAATGGTATATGAAATTTGCAGCTGAATTGTCTTACTTAAACCGGTGAATTCATTTTTATGGTAATTTTATGATATAACTAGCCGCACCCACGTCTTCACCCGCGTGTGTCAAATTTCATCAGTTAAAAGAGTTCCCTAAAATATTTATCTAGACTTCAAATTAATGCTCCATTTTAAAGGTTCAGAAATCAATCGAAGATTTCTATTTAACTAGCGTTTGCGTAGCCAATGGTATATGAAATTTGCAGCTGAATTGTCTTACTTAAACCGGTGAATTCATTTTTATGGTAATTTTATGATATAACTAGCCGCACCCACGTCTTCACCCGCGTGTGTCAAATTTCATCAGTTAAAAGAGTTCCCTAAAATATTTATCTAGACTTCAAATTAATGCTCCATTTTAAAGGTTCAGAAATCAATCGAAGATTTCTATTTAACTAGCGTTTGCGTAGCCAATGGTATATGAAATTTGCAGCTGGAAATAAAGGGGTTTCATTCCAGGGCACAGCCACCCTAAATTCAAACCTCAACCAAATCCGTTCAGTTGTTTGATCATACATCTAGTCATGAAGTACATCGCGTACCATACCCAAACTAGGTACAAAGTACTTTACTAAAGAATGGAAGCAATATTCATATAAAAGGATTACCACTATTAGCGTGTTGCCTACCGTCCACGACTGACTGCACATGCGGCGAGCGGCGAGCGAAAGATCCGATTACGGGAAGTACTGTCTCGCTCACTCGATATACCTAGTTACCGCGCTACAATCTCACGATCTATGATTTCATGTGGACCAAGTTGGTAGGTACCTAAGACTAGGTGCCGCCCACCACCAAAGCACACGTGATCCCTGCACCTGTTCCAGTATCCTCCACTCGATGCTCGAACAAACATACAGACAGACAGACAAAATTCCCAAAGGTTATATTTCCTTTCAACAGCCATTCCAAGCACCACAGACCAATCCTTCCCAAACTACACTGTACAGAGACCCCCCGACACTCACGGCTCCATTATAAGTATTGATTAATATGATAGAATAATTATATCTCCGTGCGCACTGTTTACGTATTTTTTTTTCCTATGTCGATCGTCCCTCGCATCGCTGCACAGAATAAATAATAGTACAAGATAGAACGTAGCCGATTATCTCTTTAAATGCTTTACGTTCACTACCACAATTATCGTATGTTCTCTGCTTGTTAGCTACTACCTTACCGCGTGCGCACGCGCAGTATGTGCGCAATGAGGCATGTTGGCGATATATCGTCACCGACTAGACAAAACATAACACAAAATTCTCTTTACGAGGGCTACGTCCCTCCAGCATGCCGGACGGAGCGGGCGCCGCACACCGAACATAAACACTACCCTAATTCATTAAAACAAACCCCAAGTAACCCTTCTCGAATCAGAAATAATTTTAGTATGCCTCTCATCCTGTTAGTGTACTATTTCGCTGAAACTCCAAGTATCTTCCAAGAGCGCCGCTCGGTGACTCTCCGGGCCCAGGCCGCCCCAATCACTTTAGGTACACTACGATTTTATTGAACTCCGGAGCCGATCGGCGCACGCACAACCACTCACTTATAGTGTTTCTTCTTGACTCCTCTCTCGACACGTCTTAATTTCTCAAGGTCTCGCAACGACTGCCTCGGACGCCCGGCCTCGCTTAACTGTTACGTACGTGTCTCGCGGAGACGCTCCGCACGCGACCTATCCTTGGAACGATTCCGCACTGACTGGCTCCCGCTCCCGGGGTTTTTCCATGCGCATGATTCAACGGACTACGTTCGTTGTTCTCCCCACCCTTTGGGCTGCAATGCCTACAACGCCGAGCCAAAACTTTCCACTCATAATACTAAATAATTCCAGTACCTACGAACTTTATGATTAAAATAACAATGCAATGTTCACGTTAAGCAAAGGGTTAAACACATTGACGATCGAATTATGGTTAGGTACAATATGTAGTTGTTTTTATAATAAATTATACCGTGTTATATTGTTAATAATATGTAGTTGTTTTTATAATAAATTATACCGTGTTATATTGTTAATAATATGTAGTTGTTTTTATAATAAATTATACCGTGTTATATTGTTAATAATATGTAGTTGTTTTTATAATAAATTATACCGTGTTATATTGTTAATAATATGTAGTTGTTTTTATAATAAATTATACCGTGTTATATTGTTAATAATATGTAGTTGTTTTTATAATAAATTATACCGTGTTATATTGTTAATAATATGTAGTTGTTTTTATAATAAATTATACCGTGTTATATTGTTAATAATATGTAGTTGTTTTTATAATAAATTATACCGTGTTATATTGTTAATAATATGTAGTGTGTTTGTTAATAATATGTAGGCCCCTGATTCAAAAATGTTTGAAGATTATTCTTATTTTATTATACACAATTCTTTGTTACTGTTTTGTCAACCTAAAAACAGTAAAAAAGTTTGATTTCTTGCAATATTTTTTTTATTATAAATTTTTATGGTTGCCTATCAGTCAATTTATACAAAATAATTAAATAAATAATATCTTGAAAATTGACGACTTTTGCCTAAAGCATTACTGGGTTATTTGATACCTAGTGGACAGCATGTACTAGCACCCTGCCACGGGATCGTGCCCAATAACCATATATAAGTAGAGTTAGAGGTAGGTATATTAATATTGCTATATTTCCTTACTATATGTTTTTGGGTCTGTGATGTATACAAGCAAATTTCTTAGCGCTAATTAAAGTATATTACTCAGGTGTTGGCACTGTCGGCAGTAGTTGTTTCTTAATAGCTAGGTCTGCCTGATAAATTCCAGAGCGAAAGCGAACCTTGGCAACTTTGGCAAGATCACCCGACTGACTATTCAAATATAAAAGTAATTTAACTAATTTAGAAGAAATAGGTAACCACAATTAAAAAAAAACACAATATTGAATGGAACTATGTACAGTAATCAAATCCATCGCATGCAATAAGTAAAAACAAACCCAATGGTGGATCTCAATGGAACAAAAAGTAGATTTGTTCAGTGGAACAGATGGTAAATTCATGCATTTTCCATAAGAAAATAAGATATAAAACCTTAAATTATTAACATTAACATAAGATTTATTATTAAATTGCCAATATGACGTATACATATATAACAGACTGTAAAATTGTGCATGCTAGTGTGTGTAAATAAACCTACTGAAGTTGTGTGAGATGTATGGTAAGTATTTGATGAGAGACTATCTGTGCCCGCGTGGTCAAAATATGGGTTGTTTTTTGCGCGGATCGCTAATTATTTTTCGAAAATAACTGTAGCCTATGTTACTTGTAACATCAGCTATCTTCCAGTGAAAGTCCCGTCAAAATCGGTCCAGCCGCTTCGGAGATTAGCGGGAACAAACAGACAAAAAAAAACTTTTTGCTATGAGTACCGTGTATACTTTCATATGCATTTAGTAAAAAGCTATTATTTTGACATTGCAAACAGACACTTCAATTTTATTTATTTGTATGTAAAGAAGATATAGATAGACATAAATTCAAAAACTAAAATCCGGCTATGTACGAGTAAAAACTGCCAATGACGGGAGTTCGCAAAGAGTGCGCGCGGTGCCTGGTGCGCGCCGTAGAGAGTAAAGAGGGGCACCCGTGAGGTCCTCCTGTTTACCATTCATTGGAAACTTTTGGAAGGAATTTGGTTTGCAACTTGATAAGGCTACTGACAGTAATAAAGTTGCAAACTGACCCTTATTATTTCATACGTTGGCTTGCTGGGTCAATCTTATCGTTGAAGAACTTTTTTTCTGTAAAAGCATTACAAAAAGCGCAAAGGCACAAGACTATACAAGTTTGAAATTCTTGACATGTCTCATTGAACTCTCTTGCAACAGGGTACACGTGTTCTATCCCACGCTTTGAATGCATATGTGGAGACATCACCAAGCTCACACGACAGATTAATTAAATAGCCATTGTATTTTATTTCCTATTTTTCTTAAATAATATATATATTCTTGTGTGTCAATATAAATATAAAAACTCAGCTTCATATTGTGGAAGTTTTAATTTTTGTGCCTATCTACATAGTATCATTGTACCCTATTTAGACTAGCTAGGGCGCCAAGACAAAAAACTAAATCTGTAAGTGCACCGCTAACTGAAAAAGTTTGGAAGCCCCTGGCCTATGACACTTGAGATGAAGACGTATCGATTGATATCTCATTTGTAAAAATAGGACCAAGTTTTTAGTTTGAACACATAACCCTTCCTTTGCTTCGCCGTAGTCGGATAAAAAAAGGCTATGACACTATGGGTACCTGAATACGAATCATTATACCTTGCTTGTCAAAATCGGACATAAGGGGCGACGCTATAGTGGAACATCCACATACCCACATACATACATACTTAGACTGTTAAACTCATTACCCTTCCCTTGTTCCGCCGTACTCAAAAACTACACAAAAAATAACTATTGAGAATCTCCTTCAATTTTAGTCGGTTAAAAACAAAATAATGCCACCAAATGGTTACGCAAACACAACATAATGGCGAAATTGTTATGAAAACAACTAAACAGTTGGCCTCGTAAAGTGCCTTCCAAAGCGAATGCTTATTATCGCCCGTGATAAGATATCACAGTCTTTAGACAAGAAGCCCCAAGATAACGGTCACGGTTTTATCTAACAAATTCGTACGTTCAACTTGGATCTTCAAAAATTTACATATAGGTAATAAGTACTTTTAAAAGAAATAAACTAGAGATAAAAATTGTAATAATTATATTTTCGATAAAAGTGGCATCAATTTCTATATTTTCAATAGCATACAACCAAACGCTGCTGAGTGCCGACTTCAGAGCTGTGCGCCGCTAGAGATGCACGCTTCATGGCGACTCTATTATCGCTGGTACCGTGAAATCCGCCAATATTGCCCACTTTTTACACTGTTTAGGCCACTGTCTAAAAAATACGGGGTATTGCGCATGTGACGTAAAGTTTTACAATTTAACCGTTCTAAAATCAATTGGACTGGTCAAAAATATAGTTTTTTGCATAGATTCTCAAAAAACAAAAGCCGTGTAGTTATGCGGATTTGTGCCCAACTTTACATATGTGAAGCCATTTTAAGACTTAAGAGGCTAGTTTTAAGAATCAAGCATGAAAAAGGAGCAAAGATGCGATCCAGAAAATAAAAGTCATTAGTTGGTTCATCAATGTTAGGCTGGCTTTTATTTCAACTTTCATACAAAATTAAATCTGTCATAGGAGTCAGGGCTGCGCCATAAAATTTACCTACTGAAAACCCGTCGGGCAATGTTGACACAGTTGACAGTGTGCCACACTGCCTAAAATTACCCGTAAATAAGAACATAACTTGAAAAATAAAAAACATTTGTTAGACTGAAATCAACAAATCTTAATTGTATCAATATGTTTTTCCTATGCTGCCAGTCATAATCACGTAGGTACCTTAGTAGTTTTGGCGCTCACGGAGAAGTTTTTGGTAACGAAATTTGCACCACTTTCACACACACTACTTCAGCATAACCTGTTGACTATTCTGATGTACCAGTGTTAGCCAGTCTAGATAACGTAGATTCCTTAAAGTATTTTTTGTCCGTGGGTAAAGATTGGAAGGGTGGGTAAAGTTCGAAGATTTCATGGTATCTATTCTACTGCTTAGTAATTAAGGATATAATTCAATGGTAAGACTTGGCTAATACTAATATGACGGATTATTTCAATAAATCCTGCTTGAATTAATAACACACCCAAGTCAACTATTGTATATATTATCTGTGCCCAAGTTTTTAAAAGTCGCGTCCGTGGTTTGTTAAAACGAGAAATTGAAGAGTGAATGATTAATCAGACTGCCATTTTTTTGCCTCCCCTCTATATAAAGTTATAATTAAAAATGGTAAAACATTCGCCGACGAATCCAACTGAGACAAAAATATTTACATAAATACTTACTATTCGAATCACAAAACCCGTAATACTTGTTTCTTACAAGTGTTTATTTACAAAGTTAGAGGACACGTACAAAATACATACAACATTCATCTAAATGCCCTCCACCACAGAATATATAATAGTACCAAGCAAACTTGTAGACTGTAGGTATGTTTGTGGATGCTTACCAAAACCAGCTCTTATTTCGGTCTATTTTTAGACTCATAGGTACTAACATAAACAATTAGAATAGAAAGCATGTTCATTATGTATTCAGCTCACAAAATCGATTTTCACCCATCATACTCGTAGCAATCCTTTTACGTCTCGTACAAATAATAGAATGGAAATATTGGAGGTATCATAACGTGTTCATTTATGATTTGAAATATTGAAACTCGCGCGTCTAGCAAAGGTTTTATGAATAAAACAACAATTGATCGACGTAAACAAGACAAGTCGACAAAATGGCATTAAAACCCATAATGTTGTAGGTATAATAAAACAAAACATTTATTTTTAAATTTTACTTGATTTGCAAGGGTCTTTGCCAAAAAAAGACCCAAGCCAACCTCATCTGCCCGGGGTTAGTGTTAAAATCCCCATTAGTTTTCCCCATTAAAAGAGATTTTGAAACTTTTCGTCTCATAATCCCCGTTATTGCTGCAAATTCATTTTGACGGGGATTTTGACGCTATTAGTCTCATCCCGGGTTAGTGTCAAAATCCCCGTTAGATTTCCTATTAAAGGGAAAATCATGTGAAATAATATGATTTTCCCTTATCCTGGAATACCAGATGGAAAATGCTGCTGCTTTATTTTTATGTGATGAATAAAAACTTATAATAGTGCCGTAGGTACCTACTACCTTTGTAACTATAGGCACTAGGATACTGCTAAGCTATAGGATACGCTTGTAGGTTACAGATGCATAGCTAATCTATCGACTTCATTGCCCATATTCATTCTAATATGGACAATCCCCGTTAATGGGGAAATCTAACGGGGATTTTGACACTAACCCGGGATGAAGCTAATAGCGTCAAAATCCCCGTCATCACGAATTTGCAGCAATAACGGAGATTATGAGACTAAAAGTTTAAAAACCCCATTAATGGGGAATTTAATGGGAATTTTGACACTAACCCACCTGCCCGTGGGTTTTCTGATCTACCAACGAGGCTCTGGCGATCCGCCAACACGCACTGGTCCAGCGTGGTGGATTACGATCCAAATCCAAACCCCCCAATCAAGTATGCATGACAGTCAAACAACACGGCCCCAAGTTGACGGCGATTCCAGATTCATACCGACGTTGACGGGCATCGGACTGAGTCTGGAGCCAGGGTTGGGAAGAATCCCCGGATAGGAATGAATAACCGTCAAATGATCATGGCTCTTGTTGCAAAGGAAGGCTTAACGTTCTGACTTACAACTTTCGAACTCTAATGAACGATGAGCGTCTAATTGAATTAGAGAATGCCATTATCATTATGATATCAGTTTGGGATATCATTAGTTTTACGGGAAGTGAGAAGACAGGGCGAGCAAAACTTAGAACGGGACAATGAGTTCTTCTTCACCTATGGTGAAACCTGTGGTTTGCTTGCAAGGTCAAGGTTTTCTAGTAGCAAAAATGTGGCAGGATAATAATCGTTGAAGTTTTAGGCTATTCTGAACGGATTGCAAGGCTCAAGTTTCGCGTGAGACACAAGAAAACACTTACTGTTCAAACTTATGCACCAGATTGCACCAACATGTGACGAAGATGGAGAATATTTCTACTATCTTCTTAATATGCTGTATTGGAATATTTAAGGTCGCTCAGCGAGCTATGGAGAGAGCTATGCTTGGAGTTTATCTAAAGGCCAAGAAGATATTCGACGGAAAACCAAGGTGACCGACATAGCTCTAAGGATAAGCAAGCTGAAGTGGCAGTGGGCTGGTTATATTTCCCGAAGAGCCGATAACCGTTTGGGTAGACGAGTTCTCGAGTGGAGATCATGTTTAGGCAAACGTTGTGTTGGACGCCCTGTGGCCAGGTGGAGTAACGGCCTGTGAAACGCGGCTGGAGGAAAATGGATGAGGAGAGCTGAAAACCGAGCTCAGTGGCGTGCATTATGAGAGCCTTACGTCCAGCAGTGGACAGATATAAGGCTGATGATGACTATGGGAAGATAAAGTAGCTAAGCTATTAGCTCGTTTTCATCGCAGGATCTATAAAAAGGAAACGGTGAGTGGGGAGCTTACGTACAATGCATATAGATTCCTACCTAAGTACTCATTTTACGTGTTTTCAGCTAGAAATATCCGACCAAAACCGATCGCAATCTCAACTGCCGATTAGAGCGGGATAATGTCATGCATGGTCACTCAATGAACACTATTAGAGTCAAAGGGAATTCAAAAGGTGGTTGGATATAAATGGGGCTTGAATTATAAAAGGAACGCTAACACAAAACGGCGGACCGCTTCCTATAGGTACGTGAACCTTGAGAGTCTGCCGACCTCAACGCGGAATGATCGCTTTGTCAGCCACTCCGCTTTATGACAGAACTAGCTGTGCCAGCGGCTTTGCCCGCGTCATCATTTTATTTTAAAGTCGCCCATACGTGTTATTCCAGGACTAAAGTGCCCATAAAGTACATTATACTACATATCTTCAAAATTCGTTCAGCTGTCAAATAGTTTTTATCGATTGCTCCTACTCATCGGATTCAGATACCAACTACCTACCCCAGTTTTTAAGTCAAACCCTTTTAAACTGCGAGAAAAGAACAGTGAAAACCGCATCGCAAGCAGTCCAGTAGTTTTTACGTGATGCGCGAACAAACGTACAGACGATTTTTTTAAATGTTATATTCTTGTTCAGTAGCTTATTTTAAGTACCCAAGACCTTTTTTTTAATAATCTTTTTTGTACACACTTTTTCGTTTTTATTGCTTATAATAAAGCAGTACTTAAGTACCAAAAAAATTGTATAATGAAGATAACCAAAACATTAATGTGTAAGGTACCTGCTTAAAATAGGCTACTGAACAAGAATATAACATTTTTTAAATCGTTTCTGTATGTTTGTTCTCGCATCACGTACAAACTACTGGGCTGATTGCGATGCGGTTTTCACTGTTGGATAGCTCAGGGTTTGCCTTAAAAAGTGGGGTACTTGGTATCTTAATCCGATTACTAATAATCTAAGATACCAAATACCCCATCTAAATGCTGAGCAATCGATAAAAATACTATTTGACGGCTGAACGAATTTTGAAGATATGTAGTATAATGTACTTTATGGGTACTTTTAGTCCTTGAATAACACGCATGGGCTACTTTTAAAAGAAATTACCGAGCGGGCAAAGCCGCGGGGCACAGCTAGTTGAAAATAAATTGAAAATGTTCTGTAATGTGTCGTGAGGCGCAAGTATGCGTCTATCGTCGAACTCACAAATTTACTTGGACTCTTCGAAATTTCTGTCAAAAATGCTTTACACTTTTATATTTCTCAACCAGTGTCAGTGGCAGACTTGCCAAAATTATATAACTCGATGAGAGGCGAGATAAAAAAACAGTGCTACTGTGATACTGTTGGATACATCGACTGTGAACAAAAAACTTGGCATCATGTTTGAACTCTAAAACCCTAACGTAGAGTTGAAAGTCACAGCTGTATTTACGAGCGTGCGAAATCAAAAGTATTATGCCAATCAAGAAATCGCAAGTCATTTATTGGAGGCAATTATATAAAATGAATGCTAGTCGCGTCGCGTCGCCATGCAGATGGAACTAGAACGATTGTGGACCTTGGATAGCATTACCGCGTTCGACTGTGAAAATTAACACGTGTGCCTCTAGGTAATGCCTATAGATTTATGACGTAGTTACTGGAAAATCTACATCTGCCAAACAAAACATCTGTCCCAAATGGAATAATAGCTTCAACGGTGGTTAAACCCGAGACAGGAGCGACAGATCTGTAAATCAGTAGCAGCTAAAGAGACAAGGGCCCAAGACGACGCCTCGGGGGAAAATCAGAGGCAATTCAAACAAATAGCTTTGAACACAAACGGTTTGTTTGCCTAAGCAACTGCATTACTAGAGGATGTTATCTCGGAAAATTAAACTCAAGGATAATTTATTTTCGTTACCGTGACTCAATTTGTGTATCAAACGCTACTTTTAGGTATCCACAGTGTCGTGTTTAGTTATCATATTTAAAGAGGATGTTGTAATTGTGAGCGGGGCGCTCGACGCTCGTTCATTAGCGATGTAAGATTATTCGGCATTGCCGTACCATACGCACACAGGTGTAATAACTGTCGAGGTGTGCGTAACGAACGAGTGCTTTCACACCAAACCCAAGGTTGCAACAGTGTTGCGCGAACGAACAAACCATTATTGGTAACACACCTACGGCACATGAGCGGTAACAGAAGCGTTTACCTTAATCCATTTTAATAACTAGCTGAATTTATGAGTCCCAAATGAAACAATAGTGTATGGCAACGCCAGTAATTGTATCACCATGCTGATTAAATTGTCAAGCGGATAAGACATGTTTCATGTTATTCCATGTTGGAAACCGAATGGTTCTCAAGGAGGAAAACGAGAAGTTTTGATTGCAATTATTACAAACGAAGTCAATGTTACCAACTAAATCTCCATTGTTCGATGGTTAATGGTCCTTTTGCTCCCTCAACGAGATCGCGTGTCAGACGAATATAAAACTGCAACGGTTTCTATAACACAAAGGAGCATCATTGAACATAGATTTCAATCTGCTCAAACATCCAATCTATCATCATAATAGTTAATAAACAGCCAGTAATATAAATGTGAACGATTAATAAAGCTCAGACTGCCATTCGCTGCGCTATTAGATCTCGAAAAAAATCTAATATGTATTATTTAGGTAGTACATGACGCAACACGATTACGACCTCAAAAATATCACACATTCGTGACCTCTGAAGATGGACGGAAAAAAGGCTTCTGGATTTAAAACATAACTTCGTTAGGATACGAAGAAAACATAGTAGTGAAAAAATAGAGTAACTATCATCTACTTAGTAGATATTCTTTTTATGCACATTCCTCTTGAGTTACTCAACCAGTTTTCCTTTTTTCAAACAAACATGTGTTAGACAACGTGACTCAAAATGCATTTTTTAACACTCACGTCAATATGACCACACCACACATAGTTCGTCAACCTACACACATCAACAATGTAATAACATTAGCCGCAACAACAATAATGACATTAAAGTGAGAATAGGTAAAAACCTATACGTATGAAACGAAAGCTATCCTATCATCGTAAAGTATCGTAAAGATATTCTTACGCGCTGAAAGAGCAATTTGCGTCACTGATTCGAAACAGTAGTCTGACAACAGTAAAATGTGAATTTAAGACGGTTTGTTTGGATGAAATGATGATGTCGGCCGTCGTGAATCGTGGGAGGGAGCAAATAAAACATTCATTAAAGATGTCCTTGAAGTTGATCTATGTGGCGTCAGCGAAAATAATGGGACGACAAAACATTTACATTCAAATGCCAACATTATCTGAGAAACTAAGCATAAAATAACTCACGGAAGTCACCGGACATTAATATTTGCATCAGACAAAAATAAAACAGTGCTATGATTAACGACTTGCGGGCTGTAAACTCTGTTTACATAATAATCATTTTTAGAAACGTACGCAATAAGACAGGCGATCACGCGATTAATTTAGCAGCTGTGGTGTGGGCAACGGTGCGATAAGACCCGACAATGAGTAAAATCCATTCTTCATTCGTATGCTGGTATCGAGCGTTGTATAGGAATGCGCGCTGGGAAGCATTCCTCTTTATTAGGATAGGAAGCCACGCATTAAAGCGGCTTGTCGAGCCCACGTGCGGCCGCCGTGCTCTCAACTAAACGTGTGAACGACGTCAAACAATACAACATGTACACCTATGTACGTACATAACATTTTCTTTAATGTAGTTGCCGGGGCAAATCCTCTGGTGCTAAATGTAACCCGCCTTGCCAAATGGCAGCACGTACGAACGAGATCAATATCTCATGAGCAGGTTTACAAGTCTATTAACCTTCTTCCAGACGAAATTAAACCAATTTCATATTTTGTTACATCGATATTTTAATTTCATCGTAATTTTATGGAAGATCAATACATGGTGACAATTACTGAAACTGACTTTTTACACTTGATTCAATGCTATAGGCACTCAATATAATAGATCTAGACGTGAACATTTTAATATTAATACGCACAGATATAAAAAGACGATTGTTCGCAAATACACATACTGTCACACTAATGTTTATAATATCCAAAATGGACTTAAAATGTTCACATTAGAATTTCGATACTGTGTCAGCGAGATGTCACAAGCTACTGGAATGAAGTTGCAATATCAAAATTGACACTTCACATTCTCCGAACGGGGACACAATCACTTCAGCTAGCTAGACTTAATATTATATACAATGATTGTAGAGGATGCATACATAATTATGAAATTCTTAATTTTTAATAACATTTTTTTAATAAAAGTTACTCGAAAACTTTTGACTTCGCCGTAGCATCATTGCAATGATGAAGCAACGTAACATTTGCAATTTTAGAAATTTTGTGAAACAATGTCCAAGTGGTGAATGTCACTCTCTTTATGAAACAAGTCAGTTAGTGTTCGATGAACTACACAATAGCAGCATGCATATTGATTCTCACAGAAAAACTATCATCCATAACAAAGAGTTGAAAGTAAAGTCTATAGTAGAAACGGGATATTTACCATAATGTATTTGTTTTGTGTGGTCGATATTTTTGTACATTCCGATGATAAATGATGATGGCAGATCATGGTACTTGCAACAAAATCGAAATATAGAAAACTCAAAACAATATATTAAATATCCTGTTTCTATTGTATAATTTAGTGTTAGTGACCATGTCACTTTAAAAACTCCCATCATGTTCTAGCTCTCTGTTATTGCTGAAACATCACACACATTCACTTACATGATCATTACTTTCATTAAACTAATATCTCTACTTACTAATCTAATAAGATTTCTAAAGCGTTTTGACATCTTGCTACAATTACTTAATGTCACTTGTATCATTTGCGCTATGAATATAAGTTTGCAGAAAGGAGCACGTTGTTGTGCTAAAAGTGACTAGGTAGTTTATTCGTGAATCCAAGACTGATTATATTATTGACGAAATATACGAAATGAATAATATAAACGCAATTGTGCAACTAATACTGTAAAAATATATAAATCCTCCATTGAAGAGAACTAATGGCGCGATTTGGCACCTCATAGGGTGTTGGCATGAAGTTAAGAAACAATCTTGGTTTCTTATTCCCAAGACTCTTTGGTCTTTAACATCTCCACTCTCATTCCAGTAATAGACACCAGAAAGATCTACCATAGAGTAGATAGTTCTTTTGACATTGGAGTGAACGCCAATGATTAAATGGTTCATTGCTATATTCTGCATTATTGGTATAATGTGCATTCTGAGCACGGCATTAATACTATATTCAGTCGGCAGTATAACAACTGTTTTTAACAATTTTATGAAGCTAAATGTCTATTTAGTTTTTATCTTTTGTAATAGGAACGTTATATTTATTTTAGATACATTCGCATATAGGTTAGGTACTTGAAAACAGGGCTTCAAACCCATCTACGATAAGCTTGACGAAATGGATGGCAAAGCCTGTACAGTGAACTTGAAGCTGCAGGTGGCAGTTACCGCAATATAGTGCAATTTTTGGAAGAATACATAAGGATATTTTCAGTTACGCTGACATGTGCAACATCGCCTTGGTTGAAATCATGTCCAATATTGAAAACACCAGGAGGATATTAGTAATATTTGGTCTGAGTGAAAACACCATTAGCGATGAACGATGATGCAAAGCTTACTAAGAACAGTGTACAGAGGTGTGGTCGCAAATTGTACTCCTTTTAAGTGATGCTTGCGGGTAAAATTCACTCCATGCCTGTTTCAAGGGACATATTGAGAAGACCGAGCCAAAAAGTGATTCTCAATGGCGCAAGAGGAAATGGTTTGTACAAATCAAAATCTTAGTATTATTCTAACAATATGCAACAGTATCAAATTACATTGTATTTACATGAAGTCCAATTTGATATTACTTTTTATGGCACCAAATAAATAAACTTAAAGCAATAGAACCAATAATAGTTCTGGAGGCGATGGTACGTTTCATTGGTTAATTCTATGTAGGACGTTTCACCAGTAAGACATTGTTTTATCGTAGTTTAGTTTTAGTACTTAGATTGAAGTACTTAATTAGTACAATACAATTCACAATACTTTACAAATTTCCTTTTGTTTGTTTATAAAATAGTAGCTTATGATTTGATTAATAGAATCAAATGACATACAATGCACAATTCACAAATGACACTATTAATTTGTTACTAACAATTTGATATGATTTTACACATTAACTATCACTTAAATGTTGTATTCATCAAGTTGTTCTCGTAAGCTTTGACTAAGGTAACTTGCCTCAAACTTTGCTCTTTGTATTACATAACCAGCTGCTGTACAAAGCAAAAGTTTATGTTCTAAGAGAGATTTGACAGCATTAATACTTTTGCTTTAGATTGCTGCATCTTTGTATATTAAGTTTTAAACAGAGCTTAAGTATGAAGCAATGGTTTGGATAATCTTTAAGACTCATTTTACTTCAGGTATTGCTAACACGAATTCGCAGGTGAGTAACCCGCAATATGGGACCTAACGACTATGTACCACAGATGCTCACAATGTAAAATGCACTACAAATTTCTAGATATTTGTTTGTACAGCCTGGATTCGAAGTCCTACGCCTAATAGCTAACAAAATTTATAGTAAACATTGTCAATATTTCATTGCTGTATCGCTCACCCTTCTATATGACAGGATTGAAAGCATCTCTCAAAATAATTGCAATGATATTTTGATGTGTTGCTTTGCTTATTGATAACATCAGTCTCAATTTACAAGATATAGCCACAATACTGGCGTTTATTTATGATTCACAACAACAGCTATAAACATATTCCTATTACAAATTGAATATCTTCATCAAGTACATATAAAAATTCTCTCATGATATTATTTGTGCAGAGTTAGAACAAGATACGTAATGTTCTAACTAGGTGAGACGTTAGACACGATTAGAACATTAGTTTTCATACAAATAGGAATTTAATTGATGGAGAAATTGTAAATATTTATTGCTTTAACGTTAGAACTGATGCTAACAATAAGTTTTAGGATATCAGCATGAAAGTTTGCTATACAAAATTTATAAGTATAATGACGCATGATTTTTTGACTATAAAATAAAAATAACATCGCTTACAACTAGAAAAAAAGGAACTAATGCAAATTACACTTAAACTAAATGAACCCTCACATCAGATCACAAACACTTAAGGTCAAATTGCACAAGTGAACACAACTACCTACATGAATACAAATACAATAAATTAATCTCTTCAATATTTGATGTAATTAAAATTCCTTACATAAAAATATCAACTGATACACCAATAATAACTATAAACAAAACCAACTATGAAATGTTAATTATTTAAAATTTCTGTAAATAACATTCCATCAATAAAATTATGTAAATATAGTGTTTTTAAAAGTCCTTTATGAACTGAAATATAAGTGATTTCATTGATCAAATAAAAGTGATATTCATAAAAATACTAAATCATAAATCTGTCCAAGCCAGTTGAGTGAGTGAAGAAATAATTTTACAAGGTATGTTCTTAGATTATTATTGATAATTATGATAAAAAAATATGGTAATAATAACGCTCACCATATCCTCAGATGTGGACAGCAAACAAGTACCACAAATAAACACGTAGGTTGGATAGCAACAACATATTATGACTTCACTGATGCTAGTGATGTTTGGGTATGAGATAAGTATTGATAAATAGTAAACACAGGAATATCACCAGTACAGGGATCGCTCCACTTCATCTATTTGCTATTTCGACTTTCAAAGGGCACTAAGCATATGAACGCCACCAAAATATCGGAAATCAGTTCTACATTCATCTCGCCTACTCCACATTGGTATGTGACCGGCGCTGAGCGTCCGTGTCACCGCCGGAGCTCACTTAACTGTTCCACGACCACAATGTCACGGAAGATTCACTAATACAAAACACCTACTCACGGGCAGGACCGCTTGCAGGCACCGGCAATGCGCTCAGAACTCTGCGAACTCCTTCGCACACTTCTCAGTTGATGAGATACGGAGTGCCTCTTCCTCATAATCGTCGAAGTTGCTGGTGTCACCAGGGCCCCGGCAGCGTGGGATGAATGGTGCCTCGATCTTCTTCTGAAACACAGCGATCCAGTCGGTGCTGGCAAACCATCTGTGCCCTTTAATATCGTTTACACCGGCCTTTAGGTTACCGTAGCGCTTGGTCAGGTCCACCTGCAGCAGATTGCGAAGCAGATCCTTCAGATCTGACCCAAAATGCGACGGGAAGCGGACCTTGCCCGACACAATCTTCTCGTAGATCTGAATTGGCTGGTCGGCAAAGAACGGCGGGTAGCCCGCCGCCATTTCGTAAACTAACACACCGAGCGCCCACCAATCGACGGCCTTGTTGTACCCCTTGGAGAGGATGATTTCAGGGGCGAGGTACTCGGGCGTCCCGCACAGCGTCCACGTACGGCCCTTGACGCGCTTCGCGAACCCGAAGTCAGTCACTTTGAGGTAGCCCTGCGAGTCGATAAGCAGGTTCTCGGGTTTCAGATCCCGGTAGATGAGGTCGAGGTAGTGCAGATACTCGAAGGCGAGCACGATCTGCGCCGCGTAGAAGCGCGAGTGCGGTTCGGAGAAGCGCCCCACTTTACGGAGATGAGAGAACATCTCGCCTCCCGGGACGTACTCCAGCACCATGTATAGGTTCGAATTATCCTTGAAGTGGAACTTGAGGCTCACCAGGAAAGGAAAGTTAATCGCCTGCAGGATCCGCTTCTCGTTCAGCGTATGCTCCACCTGCTTTAGTTTCACTACCTTTTGTTTGTCTAATATTTTCATAGCGTAATATTCTTTCGTGGGTTTATGTTGGACTATCATGACCCGACCGAAGGAGCCGGTACCTAGGGTTTTTATCCGCTCGAAGTCGTTCAGTCCGGCTGTGTTGGTAGGATTCTTTTTCCATTTCTCCTCGAAGTCCTCTTTAGCCTGGTCGAGGAACTCCTTGACGCTTTCGGCGGCGTCAACCTTCTTGTTGGCGGTGGTAGCATTGTTGCCCATGGCGCACACCACTAACTAGTCCGACACCCTCGATTCGCCGTTATTACAGGCCGCCTTGGTACCCTGATCGATGCCTGCTGTGCGACCGCGTAAGAAACTGGGCAGGTCAACACAGACCGATTTGAAACACGTACATTCTCTATTTTTGTAGCACGATCACACGTCACAAAACACACTCGTTGCGGGCACACATTGACACGATTATTTTCAGTACAAAATATCACAAAAAATACTTTGTCACATCTACAACTTCTACAAGAAATAAAATGGCTTCCACAACCGGACTCGATTGACAGAGCGAGATCGAGCGAACGTTTCGCTCACGGCTGGCGGTCAATTAAAACAATGCTACCACTTTTCGAAACAAATTCTACCAAAAATCTACTTTTTCTACTAGGATAAATAAATCTATTATCTTTAATACTTACTAGCTTACATCCCACCTAAAGACGTCGCTCACCTGGTAAGGCACTGTGAGGTAAACAATTTTAAACTAGTACTATCAGCAGATACCAACGCACATCACCCTATATGGGGAATGCCGACGGCAAATAGCAGAGGTGAAGATTTGGTAAATATCCTTTTTACAACTAACCTCTACATAGCAAACAGAGGAACGGAACCAACATTTGTTACACGGACCATTGTGGATGTTACCATGGTCTCAGGTAACAATCTGGGCAGTGTCAAAAACTGGAGGGTATCAGATGAATCCTCATGTTCAGACCACAGATGGATCCGTTTTCAACTGGAATTAAATATTGCACCACCAGCACAAACACGCAATCCCCGTAGAATAGACAAGGTAAATTTTTATGATTCTTTAAAACAACTCCTTAGTCCAGAAACTGGCGGATCACAGTTAACAGGTACATCCGAAATAGAACAAGCGGTAGTACTACTAACGGACAGTCTCACCAAAAGCTTTGAAGACGCCTGCCCTCTATCTCCACGGTACGTAAGTAAAGGTGGGAATCAGGGATGGTGCAAAGATTTGGAGAAGCTGAAAGCAAAGGTACATAAACTTTTTAATAGAGCTATGAACACCTAATGACGAGGACTGGAGCAGTTACAAGAAGGCTCAAGCTGAATATAAAAAACGTATACGCTCCAAGGGTCATGGAAGAAATACAGCACTAGCATAGAAACGAATACGCAAGCGAATAGGGTAAGAAAAATCCTAGCGGCTGACCCTAATCGCGGTATCGGGTCCTTAAAGAAACTAGATAACACACTAAAACAGAATCCAAAACAAACAGCTTCCTTTTACAAACACACTTCCCAGGGTGCCACGTCACAGACACCACCACTTGGGGTGTTTTTGATGAGGTTATGCCTACAGTTACAGACTGGTCAGTCACACAGACAGTAGTAACAGGGGAGAGAGTTAAATGGGCTATTAATTCTTTCCAACGTTTTAAAACTGCAGGTCTAGATGGTATTTTCCCGGGGCTCTTACAATGGGGAGAGAGTTACATAAATGGTTCACTGATTCTCATCTTTAGGGCTTGTTTGTCCTTTCGGTTTGTGCCTCTGGCATGGAGAGAGGTCAGAGTTCTGTTTATCCCTAAACCGGGAAAGAAGGACTATACGGACCCTAAAGCATATAGACCGATAAGCTTAACTTCTTTCCTCCTTAAAACGTTGGAGTGGTTTTTTTTTTTTAACACACTGGGGTTATAATTTACCGGAAACACTGACGAGGGCAGGGCATTCCACTCCTTTGCAGTTCTTCTAATAAATGAAGAAGCGTAACGCTTCGTTCTTGTGCGAGGTATTTTTGTGTGGCGCTTTGCTGATCGTCTAGTCGTCGTCTTTACTAGAGTGTCATCCCCAATGAGCCTGATAGCACGTCTCTCAATTCAATCCAAAGACTCGAACTGATACTTGGCAGAACCGTCCCAGAGGTGGCAGCAGTACTCCATACAAGATTGGACCTGTGCTTGATAAAGATTCAAAAGCTGACCGGTCTATTAGAGACAGCATACTAACTATTACACCACTACATCCACAACAACATGCTTAAAGTTCGGGAAAATGTACAGAATCTACCCTGCACAAAGTGATAAGTACAATAGAGCAAGACATTAACAACAAGACGTTGTTTCTGGGCGTTTTCATTGACATTGAAGGAGCCTTTGACAAAACGAATTTCATAAGCATCAACGTAGTGCTACAGAAGCATGGTGTGGATTCGACTCTGATTGATTGGGTCTTAAACATGTTGAAGCTTAGGGCGGTTCGCGACGACCTAGGTGGAATCACCAGGGGTGTCAAGAGGGTGCCCACAGGGAGGAGTCCTGTCACCTCTACTCTGGAACATGGTTGTAAATGACCTAATCACAAAGCTGAATAACCAACGCTTCCTCACGGTTGGCTACGCAGACGATCTGGCGATTCTTGTATCTGGACATTTTGCAAGCGTGTCTTGTGATATCATGAATAATGTTCTAAAGATCGTAGAAAGCTGGTGTACAGAATTCGGATTAACCGTGAATCCAACGAAAACCAATCTAGTAATGTTCACAAACAAAAGAAACTTAGGTAGGTACACACTGCCTACCTCTTCAATACTCAGTTGACCCTGACTGAAGAGGTAAAGTATTTGGGAATCACCTTAGATAGCAAACTCAACTGGGATAGACACCTGGAAAGTAAAATAAACAAGGCTACTATCTCATTTTGGCAATGCAAAAGAATGATAGGGAAAACATGGGGCCTTAGTCCAAAGATTACCTTTTGGCTGTATAATACTGTGATTAGGCCTTCAATAACTTATGGAGCTCTTGTTTGGTGGCCAAGAACCAAACAGAGCACCACAGCTAGCAAACTACAAAAAATCCAGAGGCTGGCTTGTGTGGCTGTAACTGGATGTATGAAAACGGCCCCCACGGCAGCATTTGAGGCATTACTTGGATTGCAGCCGTTACAGCTTCACATCCAACAGGAAGCTGCTGCATCTGCTTACAGGCTTAGGGCACTTAGTCTCTGGAAGCAAAACAAACAGGCATCACACACGAACATCATAGAGGAGTATGCAGAGGGAAACCCACTCATACTCTCCATCTACGATAGGGTGCCAAAACAACATCAATTCGTCAAAAGCTATAAAATACAACTGTATGAGGAGTCTAATGATAGTTCAAACACACATGAAGTTAGGATTTACACCGATGGCTCCAAAATGAAAACAGGGACGGGAACAGGCGCGTTCTCGGACGATCTAAACATACACATAGCAGCAACCCTGGGTTCACACAACTCCACACAAATCCATCTTTCAGGCGGAATGTGTAGGTATAATCCAGGTGGCAACTGCAGTACTACGGAGAAAGGTAACTGATTTTAATATCAGAATACTCTCAGATAGTGCTGCAGTTTTTAGAGCTCTTCAACAGAACGTACACTCCTCGGGGCTAATCATACAGTGCCACAATCTACTGGAGGAGGTTAGTACAGAAAACCGTGTTACTCTCCAATGGATAAAGGGGCACAGCGGATCTAGAGGTAATGATGCGGCTGATGTACTAGCTAGGCGAGGCTCGGACTTGCGCGCGGTAGGTCCAGAACCGATGATCCCTTTGCCTTTCAGCCAAATCCGAGCATGGATCCGGCAGAGAACAAACAACCTGCATCAAAACTACTCGGCGAGTATTAAGGACTGCAGGCAGTCGAGGGAGGCATTCCCGGAGTAAAATCCGAGATTCTCCCGTAAACTCCTAAACCTTAAAAGGGATAAGCTCCGACAAGTCGTCGGAATAATCACCGGTCATTGTGCCCTTAATAAACACCTATTTACTATAGACATTACAGACAGCCCCCTGTGCAGAGGATGTATGGAAGCTGAAGAAACGGCCATGCATGTGCTCTTGGAGTGCAGTAGCGTGGCGAACCAGAGAGCGCATTTCCTGGGAACATCGGGAACCCTGCATCAGGATACAGGAGTTGCTGGCCTTCCTGGAGGACATCGGGTGGCTGCAGTGACTAGCAGTACCACCCATCACGCAAAAAGGGCCTACATACGGCCTAATTGCGGAAAAGTGCCCGCGCATCAAGTAAGTAAGTAGTACTTACTAGCTTTCGCCACCGAATTCGTTCGCGTGGACTACAGTATATCGTGAAAAAAAAGCATCCCATGTTCTTCTAGGATATTAAAAACCAATGCAAAAATATAGCACCAACAAAGCTCTTGATGCTTTTTGTCAGACTTGTTATTACTTATATCGTTTCCATTGCAACCGTTCCTTAGATCAAGTAATCGACATTTTCAAGTTTTGTCGTGAAAAATTACCATTTTCCGAGATAAAAAGTATCCTATGTTGGTCTCTATATTGTACAGCACCTATTAACAAAGTTTCATTAAAATCGGATCAGCTGTTTTGACGTGAAAGCTCCGCAAACAAAGAAACAGACAACTTTTCATATTTATATATTGGTCTGGATTATTATTAGTACATCTTTAATATTTCTACAAAATTGTTCTATTAAATATAAATAAAACGGCTAAAAAAACTC
Organism: Alsophila aescularia; assembly: GCA_946251855.1. Taxonomy (NCBI): domain Eukaryota; kingdom Metazoa; phylum Arthropoda; class Insecta; order Lepidoptera; family Geometridae; genus Alsophila; species Alsophila aescularia. The sequence continues at coordinate 6,791,397 of OX276380.1, read as the reverse complement.
ACGAAAAAGAAGATCGGAAATACTCCGACCAGTTTCGGACTATTTTGAAGTCCTTCATCTGGGAGTGTTATGCCGACAAGCCGCGACGAGCGCTACGAACGTCAGCACGCAACTAACGTCACGTGCGTGGCACGGGCGGCCCAGTGGGCGGTGATTGCGGCGCTCGACTATGTTCGGCCTGCACAGTCACTTCGTTGTCTGTCGAGGAGTTAGATTTTAATTATATACAGGATCATCTGCGTAAATGTGATATTTAAATATTTGTTAGCATTTGATGATATCGGTACTGTATATAATGAAATATAATTGAACCTTGAGGAACGCCTCTTTTTACGGCTGTGAGTGGTGGCCTAACGGTTCTATAGTGCAATTTAGAATCCAACGATACCAGGTTTAAAACCTAGGCTCCGCACCAATGACTTTTCTGAGTTATGTGCGTTTTCCAACGCGACGTGTTTCAAAGGGCACGTTAAGCTGTCGGTCCCGGCTGTTATTGATTAATAGCAGTCGTTAAGCCATGTCAGAGGCCCTCGGGCGGCTTGACAAACTCTGACACCAGAGGCAAGCACTACCTCATACGACAAACAAACAAACAAAATGGCTGTGAGAGTGGAGGATAGTGACACACTCGAATTTAGATGCATTTCCACGTACTCGTAACGGTTAGAAAGATAGCTATCAAACCACTTAAGCGCAGCGGAGTCGAACCCATTAAAACTAAGCTTAGAAAGAAGTAGCGTAGCGTTAATAGCGTTGAAAGCGCGGGAAAAGTCTAAAAATACTAATGCATTTCCACGTACTGGTAACGGTTAGAAAGATAGCTGTCAAACCACTTAAGCGCAGTGGAGTTGAACCCATAAAAACTAAGCTTAGAAAGAAGTAGCGTGGCGTTAATAGCGTTGAAAGCGCGGGAAAAGTCTTTAAAAATACTAATAATGTGCACCTACCCTCATTCTCTTATGCCAAGATATTATTGGTGATGTCCAAAAAAGCAGTAGCCATACTTTTACCCTTCCGGACTCCACACTGGACCTCAGGGAGAAGTATATTGTTCTCAATGAATTCTGTTATTTTTTGCACACGACCTTTTCTACAATTTTAGAAATGCATGAAAGAATACTAATGGGCCTGAAGTATTTAATAAGCGTTGGGTTGATAATCTTAGGCAAAGGACGAACTATTGCAATTTTCCATTGATCTGGAAATATTGAAGTGGCAAGTGAGGTATTCACTATTGCAGTCAAAGCCTCTAAAGCGCGAGGCAAGGTCATCAATAACATATACAGTGATATTATGGTCAAAGCCTTCCGCTTTAGATTTAAGATGTTTGATTATTTAGAAAAAAAAATAAGAACTAGTAGCTTTTATAGTAAAACGACGTTACTTTTAAATTGACTGAACTCAAAATAAGTGAACTGCGATAACGTTACCTCTGCATGACGGGGAGGGGGGGGGGGGGGGGCAAACGTCTTGGTTACCAGATGTTTGCCCCCCCCCCCCCCCCGCTTTCCTCGGAACGTTATCAAATTAATTATTTTTTTATAATATTCGATAATACGAGTTCGGTAGCACGGAACGTACTTTATCGAATTTTATCGGCTTTCCAAAGTTACACGACAAACTTTTTTTTTGTAAATTCCTTTTCAGATTATAAGCCAAAAGGTGGAGGTGTCAGAACACCGTGAGGCAAGTTTCAGGGATGCCAATGATCCTTTCGATCTGCAAGAACAGCATTTTAAGATTATTTTTAGAATTTATAAGGAAATTGGCCTCGCTCTCATTCAAGATGTTGAGGGCGTTTGAGAAGGAGTCGATCTAATGGACTACCTGCGCATGTTGTAGTATTTACTTTACATAATAATACCAAAATACTTAGTTACTTTTTCCTATTTCCAGAAATTATCTTTTGTTGTGATTGTGTCTAATGCTCTAATTATTATGGTACCTAGTAGGTACTCAGTCTAACAAACTACCTGTATAATCATTGTTGTAGGTTCTAACAGCTGTACGCTTTTTCACCTAGGGCAGTTGAACCAACGATGCATCGGCCAGGAATATAATATAGTACTAGGACAACGCACTGTCAGACTTGTCAGGGAGGTATCTCAAGCAATTGTGCAACGTGTTATGGCTAGTTATACTTTAGGTTAGGGTAAAAAATATATTTTTAAACTGTTAGTCGTCTATCTGATATATGGTATAGTCCACGAGTTGGCATTTTTTTAATCGATAAACTCATGACGTGTTATCGAATCAATAAAATTTATCGAAAGGATAGATCCATGCTACTTGATTTTGATAAAATTGATAAAAAAAAAATGTTTATCGATCGATAAACTTATCGAATTTTATCGATCGGTAAGATCCATGCTCGCACTCAGGGTCACTAACCATTTGTTTTACCAGTCGTCGTATTGTATTGTCATCGATCCTTGATAAGTGTGCAAAATTTCAATTTAAGCCAAAAATGGGTGAAAATGACGTTAAAAAATCCGTTACAAACAAACATTCGTACATAAAGGACTAAATAATAAAAGCGTGATAACAAAAAAACTTGCTCTGCTGTCTTATATCAAGCCACCACTTCCACGAAACCTGGTCCGAAGAGAGGGGAAGGACACATTAACTCTAGAATCGGGCCGTCTATTCTATTTCCGAGAAAGCGATCAGCACTCTCAAGGTGGCATGGGGTTCCTCGTTAATAGAGTCGTCATTGATAATGTTTCTCATTGATACCAGTTTCTTAGAGAAGCGATTGAAATTACCAAATTCAAAAACTGCAATCATTAGGATGGGTTCAGCTGTCTAATTTCTGGAATCCCAGTGGATTTTACTTACTACTTCCATGTGAAAACAGAAGAAATGTCATCATGATACTGTTAGTTTTGTGTGCTGGGTAGGGATCGATTTACTAACAAAAGTGTTAACAATGGTAACAATGGACAGGTGCCGCGCGTATTATAAGAGTGAGAAAGAGGGTAGACCATTTTATCTGCTCGTAAAAACTAATACACCCACAATTACTTTAGTTATCCGTGATCATGGCGCTTGCAACAGTGTCGAAATATCGGGAACTCAATAATAAATAGTACTCATGGTAAATATTCAGTTTCTCATGTTTATACTTCTAGTGTTTGTGACCTTGTTTCTTTTAAACTAAATATTTAAGCTATTCCCATTCAAAATTTCATCACAATCCATTCAGCCGTTTGAGCGTGAAGGAGTAACAAACATATAATTATACAAACTGTCGCCATTACAATATTAGAGTGATATTTAGGAAAAAACTTATTAATATGTAGATACTAAATGTAATATTAGTAAGCTTTAATAATATTTAGATGTTTGCATTAGCATGACTACACTGTCTGGTTAGCTATTAAGTATTATAGGTATCATAAATATTTGCTACACATAATACAGTATTGCGTGTATGTATATGTGTATGTGTTTATTAATAAGTAAATAATATAAATAAATTCCATGAGCACCGGTATTTAGTAATTGAGAAGAGAGACCCAGATTGGTCCATGATTATCCGTCCCAATCCAGTACTTCTCACTCAAACTTTACCACTTTCACTAAACAATTCTCTACAGTTTAATATGTGGACGTGCCATTTGTGAGCAGAAACTGTTTTCTTTCCTAAAATCTACCACAAGAGTTAAAAATCTGCACTGGCAACACTTCAAACGTAATTTCTAACAGCGATAATAGATGGAAGCACATGTTTGTTTTTTCAATTTTTAGCTCAAAATCCAAAATAAACTTTACAAATCTCTTCTCTTCTTTTGAGTCAGCAGGCTGGCTGCTGCACGGTAGAGAGTAAGAGGTTGGATTACGCGTACTGGTATATGTTCAGTGGTGTGGTAGCTAGGACAATTATTCTGTGGATAGAGTCAAAGATTTTGAATTACGCAAGGGGAGGGATAGAAAAATCAATTTTTATACCAAAAATTTAAATTTACTGTAGGTTACATTGATTTTATGTGAGAAAAGCGGGGTAGGAGGAAAAGTTGTATTTGTAACCCATCGCGTTGGGAAATATATTTTGTCAATATCTGACAAAACGTTAGATCTATAGCTTCAACAGTAAATGTTAATTCAGGGCCGATTCGACATTACATTTTTTCAGTCTAGAAAATACAGTCCGTATAAATAAAGGGGCGCGCGGGTCCGACTTGGACGTGGTAGATTATTTTATTAAATCCAAAGAGTTTGAATTACACTTATTGGAATACTACGTGCTGCTTGTACTATTATCTATCCGTGGTACTATACTGATAGGATAAAGCACAGTACATATATATAGTCTTTACTATATATATGTACTGTGGTTAAAGGTAGGTAAATCTACACCAATATAATATATAAGTGAAACGTTGTGTTTTTTTGTTTGTTTGGGGAGCTTTCACGCGATAACGGCTTGACAGATTTTAATGAAATTTAGAATGGAGATAGCTTATACCCTGGAATAAAACATAGGATACTTTTTATCCCGGAAAATTGTAAGTTCCCACGGTAAAACTGGAAAATGTTGATTACTCACTGTAAAGAACGGCTGCCCTCACAGAATGGTCTGTGGTTGCCATGGAAACGAAATAACAAGTCTGTCAAAAAACATCAAGAGCATTATATTTTGTACAACATAGCTTAATCGCCAAGACAGCTGCCAGCAATGATGTTATAATTTATATGAGTGATATTTCTAGGGTTGGAGTAGTGTAGGAAAAGATCGATTATAGAACGAAGTTGAAAAAAATACGATCATATAAAAATGATATTGCTCACATATGTTTTATATTCTTATTGTGACTTTTCTAGTACATACATTATCCATATATATCTAAAAAAACTATAAACAAAGTGAAATCTGTATGTGGATGCTTCAAAATGTGGATGTGGATGTGTGCAATCAAAAATCCTCAACGATTAAAAATATATAAAAATTCGCTTAACCTGTATACTAAGTTTCGTCTAGATCGGTTGAGAAATGCGACCTGTAGAGGTGAACAGAAATCCGGAAGCATTTTTGCTCAAGCTGAAATATATAAAAGTGAAAACGTACAATTGTAAAGCATCCATTTTGAAAGGTTGTACACTTTTTGTAATCCAATGGATCAATGAGTATCATAATATATTAGGTATTCGTAAACCATGGTAGGTAATTATGTATTTTGTTTACTTTGATGTGGTGACACATCATCTATAATCCTCATCATCAAAATCAAAATCATCAGCCCTTATTCATCCACTGCTGGACGTAGGCCTCTCCTTGTCAATGCCACTGAGCCCGATCTTCAACTCTTGTCGCCATTCGCAACTCGTCACTCCACTTGTACTATTATTTATTCTGTGACTTGGCCAACCGTCTCACTATGGCCCGTATTAATAAATCGCTCTTGGTTGAGCTCTCAAGTGCGATATCAACTACTAATACTATCGTATACATACTAATTAATTCGGAAGTTTCCACAGGAAAACTAGAACATGTTGAATACTCGCTGTAAGGAACGGTTACCATGGAAACGAAAAAAAAGAAAGTCCGTCAAAAATCATCAAGAGCGTTGGTGCCACAGATTAAGTCAACAAGCCACGGAGAACAAAACCACAGAATAAATAATAGTACAAGTACCATAACCAAGAAGTCTACTTTTGCATTGGTTTTTAATATCCTAGAAGAACGTAAGTAGGATGCTTTTTTCGCGATAAACTGTAGTCCGCGTAGACGAAGTCGCGGCCGGGTAAGCTAGTATTTGATAAAACCTACGCTGTGAACAATTAGGTGACTAACTAAACCATAAAATATCAGTGACGCTGACGTTTAAAACTTATTGAGCAGTTTTCCATTATGCATTGTCAGTTTAGTTCTTTCACCGTAAAGAGATAGCGCTCGCGTAACTTTTGGTACCTATTTACCTACTCAACTGAACGTAGTAATCGAAAGCAGGTAAAAACAGAGTTTTACCGTAAAAATACACAAATCACGAGCGAATCAAATGAACGACATGTTGTTTGTGTAGTGTTTTTTTTTGTTTTTTATTATAATATTGATTGTTTTGACATATTCAGATTTTATTTTATTATATTTTTTGAAAGCACATAAATTAAATCTTAATAAAACGGTCCATTTTCTTTGAATCATTAGCTGTAATTTATAATATAGAATATCAAGAAGGTAGAAAATACTACCAATAAATACTACAAATAATGACTTTGTTACAAAACTGACGCACAACTTTCCATAAACAAGGGAACGCAGAATGTCTTACCCGCCAGTAAGCGTAATTCAAAATCTTTGGTCATACCCAAGGAAGTTCTATGTACATAAAGAACTTCCTTGGTCATACGAAACTACAGTACTGTTACCAAAACTGTCCCCAACGCCATCTAGCGAGAGATAAATAATACTAAAATGACACTTGGAAAACCGCTCATGTATCATTTTAAGTTCCAAATTTTGTTCTGTGGTTCCACGATATATTAGTGTGTGTGTGTGTGTGTGTGTGTGTGTGTGTGCGTGCGTCCGTGCGTGTGTGTGTGTGTGTGAGTGAGTGTGTGTGATTTATTCTGTGACAAAACAAATACAAAAAAAAACAGACTGCCTTGAGAACCTCTTCCTTGAACGTAGTACTAGGTATTATTTATTCTGTGCTTGAACGCTACGCAGTGCAGACCGTCCGGACTGGACATTCCAAAAATTATCCACTCACGCACATATTGCCGCCATTTGCTATGCTTCACTCGTTTGTTTGGCTGTGTAGACTCCGTATTTTGTTAACCTTCTTGTTGAACAAGTTATTTTTTAAATGGTGTCTGTCTGTATGTTAGTCATCCGAAACGAATGAAATGCGGCTTTCACTGTTGTATACCTTAGGTTTTGATCTTAAATCTGGTATACTTTGTATCTCAACCCAATCAGTAGAAGCCTGGTAAAAGCCAAGCAACAGTTTTTTTTTAAATTATTATTTTGTACTTATTATAGGTACTTTTGGTCCTGGAATAACACGGGATACTTCAAACCCAGAGAAATGAGCACGCGGGCAAAGCCGCGGGCACAGCTAGTAATTCTTAAATGTTAATATCCACTACCATGCATCTAGGAAAGAACGCAAAATTATTACATTTCAAAGTCACGAGAGCAGACAGCCTTGACGAGGCAGCCGCTTGGCAACCGGAAAAAAACATTAAAATGTATACTTAACCACTAGTAGGTAGCTTACCGACACATAGCGCTCTGAAAACTGACTAATACTAGTGTAAACAATATACCTAATGTAATGCTCTGCTGATTATAAGAACATCCCAAATTAAGGAACTATAAAAGAATTATCTTTGTGCAACAACACCAGAAATACTCGTACCTACGTACTTTAACCCTTAAGGCCAAGGAAATGTATGTCCCTCTCATCCGTGATCAAGTAGAGCGGGAAAGATGATACATCTCGGGAGTAAAGTTTAAGGTTTTTATTTATTTGTAGGATGACTAAATCTTTGAGTTACAAAGTGTCTTACCATTTTCTCAATAATAATAAGCTCTTTCTCTTGGTATATCTTTGATATTATTTAGTGACGGGGTATCTTTTCAATCAATGTTCTAAGCATAAAGTACCTTTGATTTTATTTTCTATCGAGTGAATTCATACTAATCATGTTTCTGTGTTTACAATGTACGAAATAATATGTAAAATTTTGATGTGTTATCAATTTCATAGTTCTGGGTTAATTATAAAACAAGATACAGACGTTCAAAAATGATCGATAACTGCTAAAAGTGCTAGAACCGGGCCTTAATTCGGCGTGGCGGGGGAGACTTATCAGGTTTTATAAACAGTGTTTTGTTTTTATCTAGACAAATAAATAAAATTAAGGTGTCATTAATGTCAAAAAAACAGCTTTTTACTAAATGTATATAAAAGTTTATACGGTACTTATAACAAAAACACATTTTTTAAAGTTTTTGTTTGTCTGTCTGTCTGCCTGTCAGTTTGTTCCCGCTAATCTCCGAAACGGCTGGACCTATTTTGATGGGACTTTCACTGGAAGATAGCTGATGTGATAAGGAGTACCATAGGCTACTTTTATTTTTAAAAAAGAAATAGGGTTCATCGCAAAAAACATGAATTTTGACCACGTAGGCAAAGCCACGGGCACAGCTAGTAAAGTTATAAGAGAAACACCTTTTTTTATATTTTTTTATGTTTATTATTTACCATATGTTAAAAAACAATGTGGGTAACCATCCTCCTACTGAACGCGTTGGCACATGCGTTGGATCCATCTCAGCTCCACTAACGCCTTAAAAAAGATAAGGGCAACGAATATATTACAAAATTATATTATTGACCGAGCGAGCGCGTAGCGCAAGCGAAGCGTCTCCGTTTCAGCTTGGGCAAAAATACTTTTGTATGTCCGGCTGTTCTCCTGTACGGGTCGCATTTTTCAAATATTTTTGAAATATTTTTTCAAAGATCGGTATAGTTGTACTATTATTTATTCTGTGGTATAGGTACGAGCACCAAGTTCAAAAGTACAAGTTTACAAATATTTTTAAAAAAAATATTTCATCGATTCATACAAAAAAAACCTAGGTACCTATATCATGGACGTTGGTTAGTTACGTTTATAGCGTGTATTGCGTGTAGCAAAGCAAATTACAATAATTTCATGCATAATCGTACTGTTAATTATTCTGTGGCATTACCATCTTGTGTATTACTTTTCTGACTTAAAATTTAAGTGCGAGAGCTTTCAATTGATTGGCAAAAATGTCTTACGACTTCAAAGCGTGACAGATTTTCTCATCCACATCTAACGTAGGTACCTATTAATGTCCCAATAAGTAGGTACTCAAGGTCTTGAAATAATTGTTTTTAATCCTTATAGATCCAGTTAAAGGGAGGATTCTATGGATAATTATAGTACCCAATACCACTTTTCCGTTTTCACTTTGTTACTAACAACTCTTTCAGGTTTACTGTTTATATACCTGCCGGTGGTAAGTACCTACCAATATTTTATTTCGTTTTGGGTCTGTGTTGCATGGAACAACTACGCCAGTAAGCGTAATTCAACATATTTGGGAACAACTATCCTATCCCTAACGATCCTATTAAAAGGGGAATAAATGGGAACAACCAGGAGAATAATTCAGTTATCTATAGAGCAACCCTACTATCTAGGTAGATGGCAACGAAATTGCCGCCATAAACTACCTCAGATAGTAGCTTATTTAATACTAGTGAGTCGCCCCGGCTTCGCACGGGTAGCGTTCATACCATTGCATTTTTCTTACTGTTAGCATATTATATTAAGTATGAAAAAACGTAGGCGGGAGCTCGCTACGCTTCGTCTTTTAACCTATCACGGCCAAGTCAGGCTTCCACCTAGCGCCTCTTTAACTTTCCACCCAGGTGGATTGTTTGAGTGGTCCGTTAGTAACAAATCCCTCTAGCGGTGGACAATTTATACGAAACGAAATTATACAAAGAAAAAATGCATTTTTCTATGAATTTTTTACTAAGTATACTTGTAATAATTAAACGCTGCCACAAACAGTTGTCCACAGCTGTTAAAACACATAGCGAAGAGCAAATTATCCATACATTAATGATTCATTTCGTACGTTTTTTCATACTCATCCTCAAATATATTTTTCAAATTCAAAATCTATGGGTTTCCCCCCTCCTTATACCACCCCCTCCCCACACTTAAGTACATATGTACCAGTACATATACCGATTCTAACGACTATCCGTTTAGGCAAACGTAGTGTAGGACGCCTTGTGGCCAGGTGAAGTGATGACCTATGAAAAGCGGCTGGAAGAAAGTGGATAAGGAGAGCTGAAGTCTGACCTCAGTGATTTGCATTAGAAGATGCCTACGTCCAGCTGTGCACAGATATATGCTGATGATGACTAAAGGTATTTTTTTAATCTGTTCAGTGTTTTTTGTGTTCATCCATTACAAACAAACATACAAAAATACATAAAATCAAATCCATTAGGTACCTTCTACATTAATTCCAACGGTTAGATGTTTGGGTCTGACCGCGAATAAGTCATAACCTTATTATATATTTGTTTAGAAATGTTTAAAAAATTATAGCATCAATGTTTTTCAATGTATGAGAATTGTGGGATATTTTACTGAATGGTAAGCTTGTTTTGTTTTACGTAATTCCACAAAATCTAAGCTACCTCTTACAGTCTTGATAATTTTTGTAATTTTTTTATGTTCACTCCCATACAAAAAATAAGAAACAATGCAGTATTTTGTGATGAAATTGTTTTTCAACCACAAAACACTACAAATTATCCACTCATGCACACATACACAGCCGCCATTTACTATGCTTCACTCACTTGTATGTCGGTCTAGACTCCTGTCTTTTTTAAACCTTCTTGTGTCCAACCATCACCCGTGCATTGCCATCACTTACGAAATAGAATGGCTATTTTAGAGTTATTTTTAAGTTTTGCGAACTTGACCAAGTTGTTTACCAAAAGCTTTCACTAAAAAAGGCCTTAATTTATTTCTAATCAATATAGAAGAAGTGCGCAATGGGTTATACCACTGCGCTCCACGGCTATTTGTTTCAAATGGTTATATTTAATTACATACTTTAAGTCCACTAAGCTCCACGCAACAAATAGTAAAATAATATATTTGGTTGTCATCGCTCCATGGCAATTTGAGTACAGTTAAATAAAACGATAAAATCAGTGTTTTTTCTTTGCTTTGAGTACCGTATGCTTATGTGTATTGTAACTGTAGGCACAGCATAAATAATAGTACTCCGGGAATACCTAGTACCTATCTGCGTAAAAAAATAAAAAAACTTAATTAAGTATAAAATTTCTGCCGTTTAGGGGGGGGGGGGGGGGGGACTTTGGGTCCGCGGGGGCCAGGCAGCCACGAAATTTACAGGGACTTGGCAAAGCGTTTGGTGGAGGCGACATGTATTGTGACCTGTGACTAGGATGCTGACTCCTATAGTAGTACTATTATTTATTCTGTGCTCCTACTTAGATCAAGAAATCGGCTTTGGACCGGTTATACCATTGAATTATATCATTAATGGTACAAGTACCATTTGTACCATTAATGATAACTTGTCCCATTTATTTATCAGTATTTATATAAAGCGTGGCAATGTAGCCAGCATTCTGGCACATTTCCGTTTACCAAAGGGCTCTTAGATTTATGGTATTGTATTCTAAGTGATTTTTATATTTCTTTTAAAATTAATGTAGGTAAGTATTTTTTATTCGTATAAACTGTAAGAAATCAGAAATATGTAAGTCTGCTTGCACCGTCTTCATTATAAAATTACCTGTGCCACTACTATCTAATTTCTGTACCTATTTGAAACAAAAAAGCGTGCATGCTAAATCGCACTTAGATTCCGCGCATTAGAGTTGATATTGCTTTATTCTAATGCAAACATTTAGAATTATTATTTCATTATACGACGCATTGTAATATTAACTCTAATGCGGGGCATTTAAGTGCAATGTAGCATGCACACTCTTTTGTTTCAAATAGCTACAGAATAGCAGCGCTATACTATCTCAGGTAATTCAGGTATCACCTATTTTAAAGTTAAACCGTGTTAGATTTTCTTTCAAACTGTACCTACTTACCCATAAAAACTTAATCCCTTCTTATATCCAATCTTCATTGGAGCGTACCTACCACAGAATTATTAATAATGCCTGTCCTGTACTTACCATTGGTATAATTCTACCATTTACTTATCTACATAATTCAATGGCCAAAAAGGTTCAATGGCAAATGGTGCCCAAAAAGGTTTAAAACCTGTAGGTACATACCCAAATACTTGATCCTACTGCATTTCAAAATGAATGAACACGTGTACGTACTGTTCAGTCCAGTAGGCCCGGTACAAAATGGTTCTGGTTGACGAAACTCATATTCTGACGAAATCACAAACTAGTGCCAAGATTTCTTTTAAAGCCATCGACCTATCAACGTGACATCTTTATCACTTGCAGTCCAATAACGTGCGCATCGTCTTTATTCTCTTAAGTATAAAGCCTAAAATTTATCAGCATATTTTGAATAATGTCAAGCATACATTTGTCGGACGATTCAATGATTCTGTGACTCAAGTGAAAAAAGCAGAGAATTGGCGGGAAATGACAAAACGTGTTCATTTCTTAGGTAGCTAAATAATAGTAATTCTGCCTTGTAAGGTTAACTAGAATCGTCTTTATCTACCTACTTAGTACATAACATAATGGTCCTATGTATATTCCGAATGTTTTGTACTGCCACGATATATGAGCTACCTAGGTGGGTACCTAATGTTATTTAGGTACATGTACTCGTACTAATTAATTGGCGATAGGTAGGTATACCAACCTAATAAATATCCTAGACAAGTATTTTATTAAATACTTACATACTACAGTTATACAATTAACCTAGACGCGGACACTGAACTCTAAAAACACGCATACCTAGGTACATCTAATATAGTAGGGTATCTACCGATTTTATTGTAAAAAAACATGATATTTCAAATTCTGCGCTTGATACACTGTGTCTTTTATTAACGTACGAAAAGTATGAAGTTATTGCGTAGGTTGAAGTCTATTAATCGAAAGAAGGGCCTACGAATGGTCAAGATTTGCGAAGGTTTATTCCTGCGATGGGTCGTTTGCTCGAATATATAGCCAAAAGTTACACGAGAGTCTCGTGTAACTTTTGACTATCTGGAGTGTCGTTACGAGACTGCTCATTAAAAAAACGTTTTGCTCCTCTTTATAAAATTGTATTATCAGAGATATGCAATTTTAACATTATTTAACTGATTTATATGATACACAAGTAACATATAAAAACAATTAATGTAATTCATAAAAAGCGCGAGCGTAGCGAACGCAAATATTTGAAGCTAATGAATAGTACCTACTTAAAGAAAGAATTCCACTCTAATTTACCACGCTTTTATTAAGTCAATTTCTTGTTTGTCGTTCCGGGTGGAATATTGCAACTCAAATTTCGAGCACATCTGCATTTCCTGCTTATTAACAATTTCATATTACTAAAACGCGTGAAAATGAAACGCATATTTAATCTTGCTCGATAAAATGTATTCATAATCTATAAAAAACACATGTAAGTAATTTGTATCATGTTGATAGGTAGACTAAGATTTAGTTAATCCCGAACATTCCCGAATGATTTAAGAACGACGCGTACAATTATTACTAGGTGCGAGCAAAGCGAGCGCAAAAATTTGGGCTGGGTCTATCTACCAGTGTTAACTGATCTTTTACAGCACAGAACTGAAAGGGCACCTTTCCTTTTCTAGAATGCCAAAGAACATTCTACTAGGCTGCGTTAAGAAGTATTCAGTAGTAATTGTTAATATGCGCACTGTGGCTGTGCCCTTATCAATCATACATCGTACACAAATTTAAATTCTCATACAATTAAGTGAATTCTTCTATGTCTGGCATCCACGTTCCAAATACATTAAGTTCATTGTGGGTGTATGTTTGCAAGGGAGCTGCCCTTGCTCTAATGTGGGAGTGTGAGCATGAAAGAATAAAAGAGAGAACATTTTACACTAATGGAGTGAAATCTGTATATCAAGGGCTAATAAACGTTAATCAAAAAAAACGACTTGGTAAGGGGTATTTTTGCATTTGGCGCGCACTACGACAAGTAACATCTATGTTTGAGTGGTCTAACTTAGGACTTAGGGGTAACGCAACAGGGCCAAAAGCACAGAATAAATAATAACCAAAAGTAACACAAAATGTTACAAAAGTTACGTTACGTCGACGCTAAACAAGTTACTGATATTACTGTTTAGGAATATTACTAACTTGTACTCGTAGGTGTTCGGATTAACGGGCGGGGGTTCGGGTTATTGAGGCTCTGCTGTACTAGGTAATTTTGGTAAGTTCCACAGAATAAATAATAGTACAAGTACTGAACCATACAATAAATAATAGGTACTTAATACCTACTGTGCTTGATGCTTTTCTCCTCGCTCGAGTAGGTAGTAGCTAGGTACCCATCTAGATATGTACTACCACAGAATAAATAATAGTACAAGGTACTACCTAGTTACTCACAATGGCAAAGTTACATAAGGTACAGTCTAATAATTTAAAACTAGACTATTATTATATATTTTTCTGTGACTAGACTGTCTAAGATATGTAACTAAATTCCCATTATTTTGGTTCTAGGTTACCTAGGATATAATACATACCTATCTAGCCCTTAGGCTAGGTAAGGTAGGTGGATATTTTAATTGCTACACTGTAACCTATGAGGAACAATTATGCTACAATTGCTACATATTACTTTGGTAGATACATATAGGTAGGTAGGTATACATAGGGAGTTCAAGATCTTTTATTCTACGGTTACTTAATGTTCATTATGCTTAGATTATTGGTATTGATAAAATAAATACATACGCAAAAAATTCAAATTACTTAGGTAGGTAATTTGATTATTTAACAAGAATACTTGACTAGGTACGATTTTATTGCCCATTATTTTGTACTCACCCACTAAATATTCGAACCAACTTTTTTTTTAATTTTTGGTGTTATTTCTGTGCTGTAGGCCTACCTACGCAATTATTAGATAGGTACCTAATACGGTAGATACCTATGTGATCAACTACGGTTTAAACAAGATTTAAAAAAAAAAGCATTCTTAGGTTTAAAAATATTTGCAAAGGAATAGTTAAGTGGTGGTTGAGATATGTTTTTTTTTTATAAAAGGTTTTCTACTTATTTATTTTCCAATTTTCCATCACTATAGCACAGAATAAATAATAGTACAATGCCATAGTACAGTCCATAGGTACTCTAAGTAGAAAGAGCAAGGTATACAAGCTTCCCCGCCTCATTCCAAGTGGAATTCAAGGTTATTTAAAGATGAATAATGCTTGTATTACTATCTCGCTCTCACATATGATTTAATCTTATCGCTATTTCACTACAGTGAAGTAAGCGCGCTAGCTTCCGTCAATGCAAATCCCCGCGTGAAGCGGCTCGCATAATTTTTTCCCTCTTCCTCCTTCATTTGGTCTTCGGTGTTTGTGTGGTGAACATTGTGCTACGTTGTTCGTGACACGTGCT
Organism: Alsophila aescularia; assembly: GCA_946251855.1. NCBI lineage: Eukaryota > Metazoa > Arthropoda > Insecta > Lepidoptera > Geometridae > Alsophila > Alsophila aescularia. The sequence continues at coordinate 6,776,260 of OX276380.1, read as the reverse complement.
CTAATTTAATCAATTATTTTCAATAAATCCAAAAAATTAATAATGGCAGACGCAGCTGTTGAGAACAAGTGAGTTTTGAGTAACTTAATAATTAATTCTAAGTGACATAGCCCACATTTAATTTTTGGCGGCTTCTGTAAACGTGATCAAAATGGCTTCCTTTTAACAAGAAATACATGTTTTACCTGATCTTACTTTGCCCCAATAATTATTTAAAGTGATCAATGATGTGACAGTGTCATTTTTTGATATAATATATCAAAATATTGTTTTACAAAATACTATCGATAGTTTGATGACGCTTATTTTGTAAACGCCGCCTGTAGATTAGGCGGCACGCGGGAAACTTTTTTTAAACCGTGTGTTTTTATTTTTTCGTTGATGTATGATGTTCGAACAGTAATGTAAACGTGTAATTTAGCATGCTTTCGTAGATGTTTCTAGTAGTTGCATATTGTAATATGGTCTGGAAAGCAAAAAGCACGCTGGTGCGCGGTGGCGGGGGCTGGATCGGTGTTTCGGCCAAGATGGCGACACCGGCGCAGCGTGCCGGCGCGTCACCGCGCGTCCCTTTGCGCGCGCTCCTTTGAATTTGCCGAGACCTCGAGTTTTGCAAGTGCGGCGGAAAATCGGTTATACTTTATCGCCAGCGGGCCCACCGGCGTTCGTTGCGTGCGCGTGTTGTCATTAGTTATTTTTAACTGCTCGTGAGTCTGTTTCGTAGCATCCTTTGGAGCGGGTAACATAACATATTATTTGAGCGAGGTAGATAGCGGCGGCTACGTTCGGTTTCCTATGTTGAAACTTTCCCACATGAAGGCTTGCGTAACTGCCACTTGTTTTTGTTCCGGCATACTTTTCCTTTTACGCCGCCCTACTTAACCGGTGACGGTGAACATTGGAACTGTTGCATTGTTGTTCCGTTACTAACCGGCTCGAGCGCGTATTTGGCACGGTGCGACCGGTATTTAGATCGTTCGCATCTTGCCGGTAACTGGATGTTCATATTGTACACGTAACATTAGCGGACTCCGTGACTTGTAAATTGTAAACCGTGGCACGCTCCGGAAAATACAGAAAGCAGTAACACCGTCAAGAAACTATGTGGTTCCGGTTATTGACACAGGGTCACTGACCTATAAACACTACTGCAGCGACATAAACAAACTTTACCCATTATTGTATAAAGTCTAATATGTTTTTCAAAACATTTAGGTAGTATCCTGTGAACTCCTAAGATTATGTGGAACAGCTACTTATAATTATCTAAACTTTTCCAGGGAAGTCGCGCCCGAGGAAGTTACCTCCACTGAGGTAGTTAAGGAGTCTCCGGTCAAGAAGTCTCCTGCCAAGAAGGCAGAGACTCCTGAAACCAACGGCAAGGAGGAGAATGGCAGTGGAGACGCTCCAGAAAAGACCCCTGCAGAGAATGGTGATGCCGAGGAGAGCAATGATGACTCAGAGAAAGGTGAAAATGGTCATAGTACCACAGGTAACTATCACCACCTTGTAAATTATTTATCAAAATTTTATTCAAATTACTTTACATACCGTATTACCTAGTTTGTTGTTTCATTACAATATATAAGAAAATAACTCTAAAATCATAAGTTCTCTCGACTACTTAACTTAATTAGAAATTAAATAGTAATTCATTGTATTACATAAAACAGTTTCATTATAGTGCTTATCAATCATTAGCAAGGTTGTCTGTTACTAACTAGCATTTAAATGCAGGGTTTCAATGCCATAAGCAGGAAGACCTAGTAGGTACTAAGATAAGATACTTACTTTGGTTATTTTAAATTGTACAACTAAATTGTAACTTACAATAAATACCATGATATATTTATTAGAATAATTATATCTGTAATAGATTAGATTATCTGATGAGATATTGATCAAAACCAAGTAACCATTTCACCATAGCCCACTTGATTTCTTTCCAAATTGGAACTGTGATAGGTAGGTAGAACTTTATTGCTCAACTAGCTGCACTGTTACCCGTTAAATATAAAAGTCAAATTATCAATATTTACTAAATTTCATCAAAATCCATTCAGCCATTTAAGCATGAAGAAGTAACAAACATAAATACTCACTATACAGAAATTACCTACCTCACAAACTGGCTCTGACCTGTAGACCTCGTTTGTACAAACTTTTTTGCAAACAATCTAGCGGTGCACAGTAGCGCCATCTAGTTACCTTAATGTACAACTAACATTAATAACCAAAGTGCTCCATCATTCCCAACCTAGTAGGTAAAGGGCTGATTCCACTGGTAGAAACGGAAAATTGAGAAATTTACTGCATTTTGAGGAGCTATTCTGCTCATCACGCTAAAGACCGTCTCCTCAGATCTTCACCATTTTTTTTTGAGTCTAACTTTTACTACCTTTCAAATAAGGCGGAGATATTAAGTAGCCCCCTTTTTTGGGGAAGTACCCCCCAATCAAAATCCCTGACGACAAAAAAACTTGCTTGACCTGTATACCAAGTTTCATCTAGATCTGTTGAGAAATGCGACCTGTAGAGGAGGACATCCAGACATACAAAATATTTTTTGCCCAAGCTGAAACCAGAGACACTTCATGCTCGCTCGGTTAATTACACGTCTTTTTTGGGCAGTCGTGTAATTATAGAAAATTCAGAATTATCAAAGCAGCATTCTAATCTAAGGAACCATAGCTGCTGACACAGACAGGATAATAAGGATTGTTTGCAAGATTATTATTAAAATTAAAATTTGTATGAAATGTAAGAAATAATAACAAATAATGTGTATTTATTTACAGATAAGAAAGAGGCTGCCGTGAAGAGGAAATCGGCATCCGCTGACAAAGGTGATGCCGTTGAGAAGACGACACCAGAAAAGAAGGCGAAAGTAGCAGACGAGGCTCCCGCAGCCGAGCCTGAAGAGGCAGCAGCTTAAAACACCTCACCCTACCTCGCTTGGTTTACTGCAATGCATCATGTTATTCTTGTTCATTAGAGCTCAACTCGCACACACATATCCCCCAAACTAAGCCAAATCCCATAGTTATACGTAAATGTATATTTTTACTACCTGATATTTTTGAGTTGAGCTCTATTGTGACCGTAGCATAAGTTAATACACTACGTATTAAATCTTACCTGTGACGTACCTGTAAATTGTAAATTTATTGACTGCCAGTCGTGAGCGTGCATCGCAGTGAACCGATCAGCATGTCGGTTTAGGTGTTGTATGCTGTTTTTGCGTATTGGTCTCCAATTCAGATGTAGAGGGTCATTGAATTGACGTAGAAACGTGTTCGGATAACGATAAGCCAGTAAACTTACTGCCAAAGTAATTCACCACGTGTGGAGTCAATTCACGGTCCGTTCTGTGAACGACGTGCGTTTTGTAAAACAGCTTCCGATAAACAAGGATTTTTAGGATAACTAAGGTTAATTAAAATGTTTAAGGTAATAAATAATTCAGTTGTAAATTTAAGTTAGCAGTTAAATGTCGCACATTTATAATAATTCATAGGCATATTTACTTAACCATTTAAACATTCCTTTGACATTTGGTTATGGATTTACCATGTGACCTGAGTTGGTTGGAGTCAACGCTGACCTCGAGCAGGTTTAAGACCTCTTTCCGATCGTAAGTTCCAGCCGGCACAAGGGAGGTCGCGTTCAAACAAACCGTTCACATTGTTTTCACTAATTTTAGGATTTGGAATTAAAGTTCAAAGTTAACAAATAAGGTGATAGTACATGTTTTTTGACATAACACCTTTGTGTGCTAATTTTTTTGTTTGTAATTCTATGGACGATTATATTTTTTCTTATATCCTGTTTTGCTAATTTATTTTCTTTATATGTGATAGTAAACAGACCTCGAATGTAATATAACCTTTGTGGAAACGAATCTTCAACATATGCTATAAACAACTATTTGTAACACATTGTGTTCCTTGGTAAGATAATAATATTGACTACATGTTTATGTACTAACTTTTTCATTCTCTAATAATACTTTTAAATGTTTTGATTCGAAAGTACATTTTAGTACCTATTAGATTTATAGTGGGTGTACAGTGTAACACTTTCTCTCATTAGTAGAGTTAAGTGTTTTAAAAACATTTCTGGCAATAAAATAGTCCAATCTATGAATATTGTTTTCATACTGCATACTGATCTAATCACAAACCTGAGTTAACTACTACTACTAGGAGGGTTATCTTTTATCAGAGTAATAACCACAATGTAACGCGACTATGAAGGCCGTTTTCATTGAAAACAACAGCTATTACACAAATACATTATAGTTTCTAGACTTACGTAGATCTAGTTTAGGCACAGAATTAATAATAGTACAATTAGTGCCTTTATACGTTCTAAGTTCAAATATTAGTGATGAGCAAACCGGTAAATAGGTGGGGGCGCTACAAGGTCAGGCATCGCCGTGGAAACAAGACATACACAGTTGTCTGTATCACAGACAAAGGGTAAAACACCCCAATCGGCCCCTCAGTCTTTTCAAAGGGACAACAAGAAACGAACGCCACAAAAACGATGTGATCATAAAGCAGTAGACATGTGGGTTCTTCAAGTTTTGAATTTAATTCTACTTTCTTTTGTTCGTGTTACCCTCTCTCAAACTACGCAAAACATTAATGTTTGTAAGTACATTTTTGTTATCTAACGATTCAACTGTATTACTAGCGAATGTAACAACTTTTTATGCTTGAAGGCCCCCGGCTATCCGTTTCCAACGAAGCACCCGGTTCTAGAATAATAATTAATTTTATTGTCTGTTGCTACGTTAATTAGCAGCGATTTGAATTTAAACTACAGTTGGGTAACAATTCAAATAGCTGTTAGGTAAGTACGACAAAACAGAAATGTTTTGGATTTTATATGAATGTGTTTCAGTGCTAATCAACGAAGAGAACAATGCATTAGCTGAGAAATCTTTTGAAGTTGCTAAGGAATACGTACGGCGTAATCCGAGTTTAGGTCTCGCTGTGGATCCCGTTATTGTAGTTGGCAATCGCTCTGATGCTAAAGCTTTCTTGGAAAATGGTAAGGAACCAACCAACACACCTACACATACATCTTACTATTGAAATATCTAAGTAGGAACCTATTGTTAGCAATCTCTATTTTGAAATGAATGAACAGCTTACATTCGTATTTATTAGTTTGCAGAAAATACAACGACATGCTTTCGGCCAGAAAGACTCCGCACGTGGTATTGGATTTCACGATGACTGGAGTGGGATCAGAGACAATCAAATCGTTTACTGCAGCTTTGAGTCTACCGACTATCTCTGGGTCATTCGGCCAGTCTGGAGACCTCAGGCAATGGAGAAATATAAACGCTAACCAGTCCAAGTTCTTGCTACAGGTTATGCCTCCAGCCGATATATTACCGGAAGCGATAAGAGCCATTGTTGTTAAACAAGACATCACCAATGCCGCTATACTTTTTGACGAATTCTTTGGTAAATACTTTCATTATAATTTACTCTTGACCTTTTGGCCTGAGATAATTTTATTTTCAATGTAATAACGTTGAGATAAAACCCGCATTCGCTCGTGCTTTCAACCGCCATTGTTCGTGTTTTTCTTATCCATTATCACATATCGACTAACAATGCTAAAAAACCCGTTTGTTCGCAGTAATGGACCATAAGTACAAGTCTTTGCTACAGAACATTCCTACGAGACATGTGATAACTCCAGTGAAGAGTTTTAATAAAGATGACATAAAGACACAGTTACGAAGTCTCAGAGAGCTGGACATCGTCAATTTCTTCGTGATTGGAAGTTTGAAGACGATTAAGAATGTGTTGGACGCCGCTGACGAGAACCAATACTTCGGGAGGAAAACCGCTTGGTTCGCCTTGACTTTGGAGAAAGGGGACATCAGCTGCGGTTGTAAGGACGCGACCATTGTGTACCAAAGACCTACACCGGACGCTAAAAGCAGAGATCGTTTGGGCAAGATCAAAACCACGTACAGCATGAACGGAGAACCAGAAATCACGTCCGCGTTTTACTTTGACCTGTCTCTGAGAACGTTTTTAGCAGTCAAGTAATGACCTTTACTGTTTTAGTGCTCACGTTCCCGTTTCTAGTGCACCGCGTGCCATGTGGTCGCCTATTTATAGCCGGGCCTATTCCATGTGATTTCACGTTTATGAATTTTCCAGATCCCTGCTGGACTCTGGCAAGTGGCCAAACGACATGAAATATATTACATGCGACGACTACGACGGCAAGAATACACCTAACAGGACCTTGGATCTCAAAACTGCTTTCCACGAGGTGCGTTCACGCATTCAGGACATTTTAGAATTTGTAGGCGGTTAAAAATAGATCACGATTTGTTCGGATGCGAGTAAGTAATCTTTTGCAGGTGAAGGAAATTCCGACGTACGCTCCGTTTTTTATTCCCGAAGATGATCCAATGAACGGCAGGAGTTACATGGAGTTCAACACGGATATTTCTGCGGTGACAGTGAAGGATGGCGCTTCCATCGGAAGCAAAGCACTGGGCAACTGGAAAGCGGGACTCTCCAGCCCCCTGTCCTTGAGTGACCCTGAAAACATGAGCGATTATTCAGCGCAGCTAGTCTACAGAATCGTCACAGTCGAGGTGGGTAAATGAACTCCGCATTGTTTAAAATTTCGTTGGCAAGTTGATAAAGTTTCGTCAGTTTGCTCAACTACAAACTGTTCAAACAATAGTCTCATTCGTCTGTAATTTTTGATATGAAAATCGCTTCATAGTTTTTATTCTGTATGACCTGCGAACCTGCGTAACCACTTAAAATTCAATTGCAGCAACAACCTTTTATTATTAGAGATGACGCTGCGCCCAAGGGCTTCAAAGGATACTGTATTGACCTCATTGAGGAGATACGTCAGATTGTTAAATTCGATTATGAAATAACTTTATCACCTGACGGAAATTTTGGAACTATGGACGAGAATGGGAACTGGAACGGGATAGTAAAAGAGCTTATGGAAAAGAGAGCTGATATAGGATTGACGTCATTGTCGGTGATGGCAGAAAGGGAGAACGTTGTAGACTTTACAGTGCCTTATTACGACTTGGTTGGCATCACGATAATGATGAAGCTCCCGCGGAACCCAACGTCGCTATTTAAGTTCCTAACTGTACTGGAGAACGATGTGTGGCTATCGATTCTGGGTGCATACTTCTTTACCAGGTAAGCTATAAAATTAAAAACTGACGTCATTCCGGTGCAGAAACTTGTTTTTTCACCTTGCCATGGTTGCGGTGCGTTCCGCCGTTACGATTTCCGAATTCTTTACGACCAACTCCCGTCTCTCTCTGGCAAAGACAATCAGAGCAGGACAGGTTACACAAGAATCAAACCTGGGTTTTCCAAGCTTGCGACATGAGGGTGTGGTATTCTATTTGTGCCTAGGTACAATATTATGGCTTGAAAAAGTGATATGAAAGTACGCGTGGTCATCAATGACATTTGGACATGATTGCGATAGAGGGCGATCGATGGCACGAACCCACCTGCTTCGATTTATTTCTTATCTGATTCAGTGGCGCGAGGTCGGCCCGCGGACCCGACCCGACACACATACACGCGGCCATCACACACATTACTATTTATGATTATCACTAATGCCCGTGTCAAGGAGATGTGACGTTTTATTTAAGTAAGCGTAGAGGTCATTAGCCACATCGCATCATAGCCACCTAGACTTTTCCACACCACACTTTTTTCTGGCTGGAGTAACTTTTATGTTTGGTGCCATCATCAGCCATAGTTCATACAAGGAACCCAATAAAGTTTTATGTCCCTCCGTATGTCTGTATGTCACAGCTCATAGCCATTTTATTACTTCGAGGATCTGGCTGCGAAGTTAGTTGGTTCTGTGAAAGGGTATGGGTTTCTGATATATTACTATCACTAGGTAGGTGTATACATCTAACCTACACTATATTTGATGCTTTGCAGCTTGTTTCGATAACGTCTTGGTTTTACATTTTGGTGAACAAAAATAAACAAAATGCATGTTAAGGTATTCGTGGAATATAATTGCGTCATTTTTATTTTTCTGTGCTGGACTGGAATTTTACTGAGTATTGCATTAGGTAGGTACATCGATTTCGCAAAAGCTATAGGAGCAAAATAAAGTTCATTAAATTATCTATACTAATATTTTATAGAGAAAAGATTTGTTTTTTTGTATGTTTGTTTGTAATAGACTAGACTAGCTCTGCGAGTACAAACTTTTTGCAAACAATCTAGTGGTGCACAGTAGCGCCATCTAGTTACCTTATTGTAAAATAACATTAATAACCGAGGTGCTCCATCAATCCCTACATAGTAGCTAGTAGGTAAAGGGCTGATTCCACTGGTAGAAATCTAAAAGTGAGCGTTTTTTTTTGCATTTTGTGGTCATCACGCCGAAGATCCTCATCAGATCTTCTCCAATTTTTTATGAAACTAACTTAAAGTTATTACCACACTTACTTTAAGTTATTACCTTTCAAATGAAAAAAGAATGATTGAAATCGGATCTAATAAGGCTGAGATATTCAGTAGCCCCTTTTTCGGTAATGATCGGTTGAGAAATGCGACCTGTACAGAACAGAGATCTGGACATCATCATTTCAGCCTTTAGCAGTCCACTGCTGAACATAGGCCTCATCCAAAGAGCGCCATGACGAACGGTCTTGTGTCGCCTCCATCCACCGACTCTGCGATGGCTACAATGTCATCCGTCCATCGTGTGGGGGGTCTCCCTACACTTCGCTTGCTTGTTCGGTGGTCGCCATTCGAGAACCTTTATTCCCCAGTGGTCGTCGGCTCTGCGAAATATATGGCCTGCTCATTGCCACTTCAACTTCCAAATTCTGAGATGTCGATAACCTTGGTTTTTCTACGGATTTCCTCGTTACGGATCTTATACGTAGTAAAACTCCGAGCATAGCTCTCTATTGCACGTTGCGCGACTTTGAATTTATGTATGAGACCAATAGTTAGCGACCACGTCTCAGTCAGTGCCGTATGTCATCACTGGCAACACGCACTGATTATAAACTTTCGTCTTGAGGCACTGGGGTATCTGTGACGAGAAGATAAGGCGTAATTTCCCGAACGTTGCCCATCCGAGTTGGATTCGTCGGTTGACCTCTTTGTCGAACTTGGATCTACCCAGTAGGATCGTCTGACCCAAGCAGACAGTGATCAACAGCTTCGATAATATTGTTCCCAACATAGACCGGCATGGGTACGACATGGGCATTTGACATGATGTTCATCTTACCCATGTTCATTTTAAGACCCACCTGTTGACATTCGAAACATACATACGAAACATCCGGACATACGAACCTCAGTTTATATATACAGTCATTGCATACGATAGCATTTTTGCCCTAGCTTGTTTGTTTGTTTGTCGTATGAGGTAGAGCTGGCTAATTTTAATAGTGTAAATAAGAAAGAAAAAAAAAATTAAAAAAAAGCGTGGGGTGCTTCTCATATCTGTCAATGAAATATTTATAACTATTGACCCATGCAACCCACGCTTTTTTTAAAAAAAAATTTTTTTTTTCTATTTTTTAGTTTGAGTTTCTATATAAAGCGTGTTTTTTAGTTTTTTTAAAACTATTATTTATATATTTTAAATTCAGATTCTTACGTAAATTGCAATAATGTATAACCCAAGATATCAAAAATGTGCCAATACAAGTCATTATTAGGAGTGGGCTGCGAAAACTATTGATGATACATAAAATAATATTCCTACTAGGTACATGTTTATAGTATTCATCTATGGTCTAACTATAAGTCACAATACACGGTTTTGTTCAAACTAGTCAATCAAAATCTATCTATCTACCCGTGCGAAGCCGGGGAGTGTCGCTAGTTCAATAGTTTAATTTACGCTTTCAGTTTCCTAATGTGGGTTTTCGACAAATGGAGTCCATACAGCTATCAGAACAACCGCGAGAAGTACAGAGACGACGAAGAGAAGCGAGAGTTCAGCCTGAAGGAGTGCCTCTGGTTCTGCATGACATCACTCACGCCGCAGGGCGGCGGGGAGGCCCCGAAGAACTTGTCTGGCAGGCTACTGGCTGCTACCTGGTGGCTTTTTGGGTATGTAGCCATATGTATGGGTTAGTAACACACAAGAAGCGAGAGTTCAGCCTGAAGGAGCTGTGGAAGGAGTCTCTGGTTTTCCTCTGGTGTAAATGTATTTTATATAGAGTACGGTTATTGTGGTACGGTCCTATGTACGTCTAGCTATAAATGTAGTTTGTATGGAGTACGGTCCTAATGTAGATCTCGCTATAAATGTAGTTTGTATGGGGTCCTAATGTAGTTCTAGCTAAAAATGTAGTTTGTGTGGGGTACGGTCCTAATGTAGGTCTATATAGCTATAAATGTAGTTTGTATGGAGTACGGTCCTAATGTAGATCTCGCTATAAATGTAGTTTGTATGGGGTCCTAATGTAGTTCTAGCTAAAAATGTAGTTTGTATGGGGTACGGTCCTAATGTAGGTCTATATAGCTATAAATGTAGTTTGTGTGGGGTACGGTCCTAATGTAGGTCTATATAGCTATAAATGTAGTTTGTGTGGGGTACGGTCCTAATGTAGGTCTATATAGCTATAAATGTAGTTTGTGTGGGGTACGGTCCTAATGTAGGTCTATATAGCTATAAATGTAGTTTGCGTGGGGTACGGTCCTAATGTAGGTCTATATAGCTATAATTGTAGTTTGCGTGGGGTACGGTCCTAATGTAGGTCTATATAGCTATAAATGTAGTTTGCGTGGGGTACGGTCCTAATGTAGGTCTATATAGCTAATGTAGGTCTATATAGCTATAAATGTAGTTTGTATGGGTTACTATCCTAATGTTGGTCTAGCTATACATGTAGTTTGTATGGGGTACGGTCATAATGTAGTTCTAGTTATCCATCCATACCAATATATAAAAGTTTGTCAGGCTGCCTGAAGGCCTCTGACATTTCTTTTTCTTAACGACTGCTTTAGTATAGTGAATTATAATTATATAAGTCCGTTACAATACCTCATGAATGATTGGTATTGATATTGCAGCTTCATCATAATAGCATCGTACACGGCGAACTTGGCGGCTTTCCTCACGGTATCCCGCCTCGACACTCCCATCGAGTCGCTGGACGACCTGTCGAAGCAGTACAAGATACAATACGCGCCGCTCAACGGCTCGGCCGCCATGACGTACTTTGAGAGAATGGCGCATATAGAAGTCAAGTTTTACGAGTAAGTTTTTTTAATTGTCGCATATAAACAAGCATTTGATCAGAATAGACATGGTTGTAGCCTTGAGACTTCGATCCGGACATATTCCCTGGAAGAAATTCCCATTCTTGATGCGTAAAGTTGCCTCTCCGAACTGTCCCGACTGTGGTGTTCCCGAGGACTTTTATCCATCTTTTATCATATTCTGATGGAGTGTGTCCGGAAAGAAGTGTTTCGGAGTTGTTGTCTAGACTGGAAACAAATAGGCGATTGTAATAGCATTTTGGTCTATCCGTTGTCGGGAAAGGCTAAAATGTATCAGCTATGTAAAATAGGTATGAAAACCTAACTATTTTTTAGTTTATAACCTAAGTGTTTAGTTTACTAGATCAATTACTAATTTTCTCATTGATTTTCTTACTGAGCGGCATAATCGTTAGCGATAAAGCTCTTTAAATAAAGGAAAAAATAACATTTTATCACAGTAGTATTGACGACGTGTTCAACCATACTTGCCTACATGATACCAATTCGCTGTCGACTTGAAGACTCGGATTAAGTTATAGTTACGGTAAAACATAGACCCTGTTAGGGTGTTTTGGGTTAGACACCGTACCAGGGTCTTTGTTCCTTCACTGTTCGAATTATAAATGTAAACGCGAATTGCTTTGTGAAATCTTTGTACGGAATGGAAGTTTTTGAAACTGATATGGTTGACATGGCATGGTAGCCGGTGTGCTCTTCTCATCCCGCGGGTGCTGCGAGAACCAGCAAAAGGAATCCAGGAAAAAGGAATGTAAGTATCAACATCTTCAGCGATCACAAAGCTGCCTACCATGGTTATTTTGCCAAAACATGTTCATTTGTAGAGACTTCTTCACGTTGATGCGTGGTTCAGATTATCAATAAAAAGCGACCCGCCCCGACTTCGCACGGATGTAATTTAGAAAAAAACAGGTAAAATGTGAAGTTCTAGCACACTCTACCTTTACTCCGATTCGAGGCTTCGCTACGTTCAGGTCTCGTATTATATAATAAAAAAAAAATACCTTTTTTTAAATTAATTTTATTGGTAAGTATTGCGATATAAATGTATCAGTATTAAACCAAGTAGGCAAAACGCACTCCCCCGGCTCTAAAGTATTAAATTTCTAAAACGTTTGAATATTCTTGTTTGTGACTTTTTAGTCCACTGAGTCCGTACTTGTACTATTATTTATTCTGTGTCCGTAGTGGGTTTTAGTTGTTGAACTTATATTTTTATTTTTGTATACGAATGCCAGGTACCTTGTTTATAAATGGTGAAAAGGGAGATGTAGGATTTGCAGGAAAATCCATCGGATTCTTCGAAATGTATCTTGTTTTGTAGTATTGTTAACTGAATGGCTGGCAACTTGGCGAAGACTTCAAGGGTTTGGAGTTTAGCCTCCATCAATGTTTTGTTGCTGAAGGTTTATGACGGTAAATGACGGCGAGCACACCGCCAAAAAGAAAGTGAAATGACTTACTCTGCCTGCAGGCCCATATTTATTGTAGGTAGACAACAAGAATGATTAAAAATACATTAATTCAAAAACTAAAACCCGACTACGGTCGGGTAAAAAATAACGTATGATACAGATGACACTATAAATGAAGACGAATCGATTGATACCTCGCTCGTCAAAATCAGACCAATACAGGGGCGACGCGATGGTACAATTAAACATCGTACATTTATACATACATACAAAGACTGTTAAACTCATTACCCTTCGTTCTCATCGCCTCATTCTCTTCTTTTCCTACTATCGGTAATACATACAGGGTATCCCAAAAGTCAGGGGTGATCCACTATTCAGTCCCGAGGAAATAAGAGCACAACTTGACTTCTATGAAAGTTGCTTGGTATTTCAGATATGACAACACGAAATAAACGTTTTTGAAAAACTGGCACCTACCTAATCACATACATACTGTTAAACTCATTACCCTTCCCTTACTTCGACGTCACCGTTAGCCTATATCTATCCACTGCTGGACGAAGGCCTCTCCTAACGCACGCCACTGAGCTCGGTCTTCAGCTCCCCTCATCCATTTTCTTCCGGCCGTCTTTCGCTAGTCATCACTCCACCTGGCCACAGGACGTCCTACACTACGTTTACCTAAACGTGGTCTCCACTCGAGAACTCGTCTACCCCTACGGTTATCGGTTCTTCGGGAAATGTGACCAGCCCACTGCCACTTTAGCTTGCTTATCCTTTGAGCTATTTAGGTTACCTTAGTTCTCCGTCGGATATCTTCATTAAGAATCTTGTCCTTCAGAGAAACTCCAAGCATAGCTCTCCCCATAGCTCGCTGAGCGACCTTAAATTTGTGGACTAGTTTACGTGCTTCGCCGTAGTCGGGTAAAAAGACATTCTAGGTAGACAGTTCAATTTTATGTACCTACAGTACGGCCGATAAGTCGTGGCCACATGGTTGCGCAATGATCATTTTTAGGGACCGAATTGCATATTATTTTGCATCTCTAGCCTAGACCACAGCCCCGTGCATGTCGCCTCATTCCGCCATTCGGTTCCTAAAAATGATCATTGCGCAGCCATTTGCACGAAGTAAAGAGTAGCCACGACTTATCGGCCGTACTGTATACTGTAGGTATTTATTTCCATGCTATGCCTAGTTCGTGATGACCTTAGAATAGAGACGCTTGTATTTTTTGTTATTTCTGTGCTTACCAAGGTTAAGAGGTCTATAACTATTGAGTTACAAAAAATATTTGTCTAACATTTTATAGGTAGGCCATTATTGTAGTGTAGACTATCGACTGTAGTCACAAGTTGTTGATGTCAATGGCAGCAATTTAGTCAAATTGCTCCTTAAACTAAACTAGACTAAACTTATTCAAATGTAATTTAAACCTTGTCGACTTTGTAACAAGGTCTTTTTGCCTCTGGCATCTATTCTAAACTTACGTGAATTTAAGCTGCACTGCTTAAAATAACGTATTTAAAACAGGTTTTAACACGCTGTCTAACAGCGCTTGGATAAATTTGGACACGTTCTGAGACAGCGTTTGGACAAATCGGGACTCTCGCCGCGTGGAAACAAAGTTGATTTTACGCTGACAGGCTTTAGTGATAGTTTAGTGAGTGAGGCATAGATGCCAGGGGAAAAAATACCTTGTTACGAAGCCAACAAGATACATTACATTTGAAGAAATTAAGTATAGTTTAGGGGATGTCCAAATCGCTACCATTGCCTAGCTAGATTTTATAGGTGAATATAAACCTTTCGAACATTTAAAAAATATATTAACCTTTATGTTGGCCACAGTCTAAGCTTTGCCATCATCATCATCATAATTAGGCGTACTGGACGTAGGCCTCTCCTAATGCAAGCCACTGAGCTCGGTCTTCAACTCTCCTCATCTATTTTCATCCAGCCGCTTTTCGCAGGTCGTCACTCCACATGGCCACAGGGCATCCTACACTACGCTTGCCTAAATGTGGTCTCCACTCGAGAACTCGTCTACCCAATGGTTATCGGCTCTTCGATAAATATGACCAGCACACTGCCACTTTAGCTTGCTATTCCTAGAGCCAATGATGTTATATTTAATTAAAACACCATTGCCTAGAGCTATGTCGGTAATTGGTTATCTGTCGGATATCTTCATTACGAATCTTGTCCTTCAGAGAAACTCCAAGCATAGATAAAACACTTCGATGTATCGCTAGTCCACTTGACAGCGCTGCAAAGACTCCAGAACCGCCCAGGTTTCAACGGAGTTAATGGCCTTCTCATAGTCCACAAAAGCAAGACAGGAGCTGGTTATACTCTTCAGACTACTGTATAACCTGCCTCACTGTGTGTATGTGGTATATGGTGCTAAATCCTCCACGAAACCCGGCCAGTTCAGGAGGCTGGAATTCGTTTAATCTTCTTTGAAAGAAGATTTGAGATGACGACCCTCGAAAACGAGTTATCAGGCTAACGGCTAAGCTTTGCCATACAACGGGGCAATGCCAGCATTAGTGAAACGTTTCCTACTGGCAGCGGCTTGTTTGACTAGGTTTAGGCTAGCTGTTAGCATGATAATTGTTTTTTTCTGTGAACACCTAAAACCATACGAAATTACGAATGTACCTAGGTACTTTTAAAAGCTTTTATTTAACTTTACTTGTTTGTATATATCTATGTATTTCTGTCTATCCTGGAATCTTGCAATTCAAGTTTCGAGCACTTCCCGATTAGCTATAAGGTTGAAACTTTCAGAGTAGCTCACAATTAGAAGACAATGCAAAGAAAAAAATATATAATTAAAAACATGAAAAGTGACAATGCAAAAAAAAGTTTTTTTTTAAAAAATTATACTTATTTGCCAATATTTGCCTAAACTAAAATTTGTGTTTTAGTCAAAGACTTGATTTTGGTTGGATATAGATGCAATTCACTGGTAGTTGAGGGGTACGTAACGTAGTATTATTATTTTGTTCTGTGGTAGTTAGTACGTACGAGTATGTGTATCTACTGCGAGTTGGAAGTTGGACGATTTACCATTTGGCCAAAAGTGCCAAAAAACATTGGGAAGATCAAAGCGACCCAAAAGCTAATGTTTTTCCTTGAGCAAGCCTTGCACGTTATAAAGTTCAAACACGTGTCGGCCAATATTGTTATTTTGTGGCCGAAGCTGACCTTAATCTGTTGAACGATGACTTTGATTACTAATACTTAGGTGGTTATAGTTAGTTTATGATAGAAGCATTAAAACATGTTATTAACAAATGTATCTATGCTAAAATTCTTATCAATCTATCAATACTCGCGTAAGTTCTATTTAAAATCAAATAATATATCTATTCTATTCTATATATACTTACCCTATATATTATATCTAATTATACTTACTTTAAAAAACTGTAACTGGGCCAAACCTAGACATAAAATATTTTTTGAAAATTATTAGTGATACTTCGTTATCTATAAGGAGGCCAAACCAGTTTTGTCTGTCTGTCTCTTTGAACCAAGGAATTTATATACTAGTATATAAATTCCTTGCGTTCCACGCATCACGCTGAATCTCCGGACGGATTTTAATGCAACTTGACACAATCATGGCTGATGTTATGGAATGCCATTAACCCTTAGGATCAATGTAGCAAGCCCACCAAAATGCCGGCGTGTTCAGTAAGGATGGACCAGCTCGTCCTGCGAGCTTTGCTGATAGGCCAGCTTGCAGTATCTCTGTGCATGGTCATCATCTGCTACAACGTGTCCATAAAGGTGAATGTGTGCTGTTGATGAACATCCACGAGTGCTCCTAATTGTTCCTGTTCTTTAATGTTGTCCTCTGAGAGTCGGTCCCTGGGTAGAACAACCCCCTAGGTCCGCCTCGCGACAATACTTTTATCACGGATAATGAAAAGGTTCCCGCGGGATAGGGTTTGAAATTATGTAAAAGAACACGCACCACGCTGAAACTACTGAACGGACTTTTATAGAACTTGGCGCAGTAATAGTTTATATAATGGATAAAAAAATTGATACTTTTTATCCCGAAATACTAGAGGATTCCCACGGGATAGTGGTTGAAAATTATTTTAAAATATTATTTTACCATTCGATAGTGTTGGCGAAATGCATGAAATATTGAAAATAAATGTCATATGGAAAAATATATATATAATATGTTTCAAAGAGGTCAGCGAATGTCTGACTTCGTGGAGAAGGAGGGACTCACTGGAAGATATATTCAAGCTTCTGAACTGGAAAGGATATGGTATTAACATCAATGGCAAATGCATCACTCACCTTCGATTTGCTGATGATATAGTCATCATGGCAGAAACCCTGGAAGACCTAAGCACAATGCTCAGTGACATCAATATTGTTTCACAACAGGAGGGTCTTAAAATGAACATGGGTAAGACAAACATCATATCAAATGCCCATGTCGCACCCATACCGGTTTATGTTGGGAACGATATTATCGAAGCTGTTGATCACTATGTCTACTTAGGTCAGACGATCCAACTGGGTAGATCCAACTTCGACAAAGAGGTCAACCAACGAATACAACTCGGATGGACAGCGTTCTGGAAATTACGTCATATCTTTTCATATCATTCTTCATATCATTCTTTTCGTCACAGATACCGCAGTGACTCAGACGAAAATTTAAAATCAGTGCATGTTGCCAGTGATGACATACGGCACTGAGACGTGTTCGCTAACTATTGGTCTCATACACAAGCTCAAAGTTGCGCAGAGTGCTATGCACGGAGTTTCACTACGTAATAAGATCCGTAACGAGGAAATCCGTAGAAGAAACAAGGTTATCGACATAGCTCTCAGAATTTGCAAATTGAAGTGGCAATGGGCAGGCCATATAGTTCGCAGACCTGACAAACGCTGGGGGATAAAGGTTCTGGAATAGCGACCACGAATAAGCAAGCGAAGTGTAGGGAGACCCCCCCACACGTTGGACGGACGACATTGTAGCCATCGCAGGGAGTCGGTGGATGGAGGCGGCACAAGACCGTTCGTCGTGGCGCTCTTTGTGGTAGGCCTATGTTCAGCAGTGGACTTCTAAAAGCTGAAATGATAATGATGATGATGATTTAAAACAGAACTGGTGTGATTATATTATAGTGTAAACTCTAAACTAATACAACAAATAATTAAACCCGGCCAAGTGAGAAACGGATTCGCGCTAATGATCGTCAATTTCTTTTTATACGCTTTATATTAGCTTCACTTGTATGTTTGTAACCGTCTCCTTTGGACGCTATTTTGACCCACTTTAAACGGTCAGATTTCATTCAAATTTTGCACACCTGTCAAAGACCGATGACAATGAAATAATTCGAAAAAAAATATAAGAAAAAAACGCACATATAAATAAACCAAACTAAAAAGTAGAAAATAAATAATAGCTAAAAAACACGCTTTATATAGAAAACCAAACTAAAAATAGAAAATAAATTTTAATAGTGTAAATAAGAAAAAAACTGTTTTTATTTAAAAAAAAGCGTGGGGTGCTTTTTAAGATATTATCGAAATGATAATTCTTCTTCTCATATCTGTCAATGAAATATTTATAACTATTGACCCATGCACCCCACGATTTTTTTGAATAAAACATTTTTTTCTTATTTACACTATTAAAATTTATTTTCTATTTTTTAGTTTTGTTTTCTATATAAAGCGTGTTTTTTTAGTTTTTTTTAAACTATTATTTATTTGGTAAATAAACAACGGCATTTGGATGCGTTGTCGAAGCATCTCTAAAGCCAGAACGCCTTATGAATCAAAAGTATTTTATTACATTACGCTAATCTAAGTGTAGGTATGTTTGTCTGTCCTTATCTCTTCTTATCGGTCAAACTTCAATCCCCTTGCACGTAAGTTTTTTTTATCATTGTGATAGTAAAATAAACAATCTGTATAAGATTTTGTTTTTGGAGGATTTACAAAGTCGTTGAACTTTGCATTTTTGGTTTATTTTTACACGACTGCCCAAAAAAGGAGTGTAACGTTTTTAGGAATCATGCATATATGTATGTTTGTATGTATGTGAGTTCCTTTATTCCACCATAAGTTATAGATGCCCGAACAGATTTAGACGTATGGGGTATCGTTAGAATCCTTACATTCCCCCGAGTAACATAGACTATATATTTTGAAGAAAAAAAATAGTATATGGCGGCAGTATGGCTTTATTTTCAAATGCGAAAAAAACATAGTATTTTACAATATGGGTATCAAATTAAAGGCATTCCGACAGTGTATAATTTATTGGCATTAGTTCGTTTTTGTATAATCGGCCACTATGTCTAGCGTTTGTGGACTACGAGAAAGCCTTTGATTCAGTCGAGACCTGGGCAGTGCTACAGTCATTACAGCGGTTCCAGATTGACTACCGGTACATCGAAGTGTTGAAGTGTTTGTACAGCAAGGCCACCATGTCTGTCCGTCTCCAAGATCGGGGCACGAATTCTATCAATTTGCAAAAAGGGGTGAGACAGGGAGACGTTATTTCTCCGAATCTGTTCACCTCTGTACTGGAAGATATATTCAAGTTTCTGAACTGGATCGGATATGGTATTAACATCAATGGCGAATGGCGAATGCCAGAACCTTCGATTTTCCGATGATATAGTCATCATGGCAGAAACCCTGGAAGTAGCACAATGCTCAGTGACCTCAATATTGTTTCCCAACAGGTAGGTAGGTCTTAAAATGAACATGGGTAAGACGAATATCATGACAAATGCCCATGTCGCACCCATGCCGGTTTATGTTGGGAACGATATTATCGAAGCTGTTGATCACTATGTCTACTTGGGTCAGACGATCTAACTGGGAAGATCCAACTTCAACAAAGAGGTCAACCGAAGATTCCAACTCGGATGGGCAGCGTTCGGAAATTGCGCCATATCTTCTCGTAGCAGATACCGCAGAGCCTCAAGACGAAAGTTTATAATCAGTGCATATTGCCAGTGATGACATACGGCACTGAGACGTGGTCGCTAACTATTGGTCTCAGACATAAACTCAAAGTCGCGCAACGTGCTACGGAGAGAGCCATGCTCGGAGTTTCACTACGTGATAAGATCCGTAACAAGGAAATCCGTAGACGAACCCCAAGGTTATCGACATAGCTCTCAGAGTTTGCAAGTTGAAGTGGCAATGGGCATATAGTTCGCAGAACCGACAACCGCTGGGGAATAAAGGTTCTCGAATGGCGACCACAAACAAGCAAGCCCCTCACGATGGACCGACGACATTGTGGCCATCGCAGGAAGTCGATTGATGGAGGTAGGTGGTACAAGATCGCTCGTCAAGGCGCTCTTTGGGGGAGGTCTATGTTCAGCAGTGGACTTATAAAGGCTGACATGATGATGATGACGTTTTTTTTGGCAGGGCAGGCGTGTATTTTTAGCTTTTAAGCTAGTTATTTCTTCGCTATATCTGCAGATAATGTTGGCATACGTAAAAAATATATTGATATATTTGTCGTTAATTTTTAAGACAAGAGTGATGGTCCTTTATTTTTATCCGACTACAGCAAAGCAAGGAAAGGGTAATGAGCTAAACAGTATATATGTTTGTAAGTATATATAGATAGATAGAGGTAATACTTAATCCGTATATTATGTGGATGCTCCACGATAGCGGCACCCCTATTGATTCGATTTTGACAAGCGTGGTGTCAATCGATTCGTCTTCGGGCCCCCGACCACATAACTTAGCTTCAATCGGATTGTCAGTATCGATATCACTAATGCCTTGCGATAGAGTCGAAATTGCTATGAAAAAAGTGATAATCCGATTGTAACCAAGTTATGTAATCGGGCTGCAGGTATAGTGTCATAGGCTAATTTTGTACCCGTTTACGGCAAGGCAAAGGAAGGGTTATGTGTTCAAACTAAAAACTTGGTGCGATTTTAATAAGCGAGGTAGGTATCAATCGATTGGTCTTCATCGCATGAGTGTCACAGTCATAGGCAATATTTAAGCCGACCTTAGTTGGGTTTTACTCGTAGTTTTCGAGCTTATGTCTTGTACGTAAATTAAATCTGTTTTGATAATTATTTTAGTTTTTTTTACCTATAGAAGCAATATAATAAATAATATATAGGTATAATTTTTGTAAAGTTTTTTTTTCTTTAACTGCCGGGACTTGAACCCGCATCATTCGTGCCTCTGCGCGGCATATGCTAATTAGACACAAAAAGATTTAAAAAAAGACGGACGGTGAAGTACCCAAGATATACCCATCCGCTCGTACGCACAAGCCTTACGTACACACTTACACCATGTTATGCCGATTGGCCGCCACATCGCAGCAAGTTCTCAGCCTTGTTAATCGTGTTAATTCTATCAAGTTCTCACGGAAAATCAAAAGCAATGCATGTCTTTTGTGATGAAATTGTTTACAAATATCCACTCGCACACACACACGCAGCCGCAATTTGCTACGGTTTCTTTGGTGCTGTAGACTGCGTCTTTTGACGTGAATACTTCTGTAAATTTGTTTTGATAGGGCAATCCAAAAACTGATGATAGCAAAACCGGGGTATTCAGTTTGGTGTTGCAGATCCATATCTATTGCAGACATCCAAAATTTAATTACACCACTCGATAGCTAAAGGATCAATGAAGTTATTACGTTGAGTGAGGAACTGAGGACTGTGTTGCATCGTGCCGAGTGGAGGGGGAAGCCCCGCAATATTGAGGTCATTTCACTGCATCACATAATTTCAGTTTCGTATAAATTCAGACATGGAGAAGCTACGACGTTCGTTTGAATGGGCAAATACCCGTCCACCCACTGGCTTCACCTACTAGTGGGTGCACGGGTAATTCGCATTTACCCCTCCACTCACTGCACTAGAGTTGGAAACTAATAAAAAATAATCGTAATTTATGAAGAAAACAACATGTATATTTATACTTAGGCAGCAAGACATTTTTAAGTGACATTTGTCAAAGTGACAGGTATAAATGTAACAGGTGTCAAAGTGACAGGAGACATCAAAATAACAATGCCAAACTTCAAAGTCATGCGACACCTGTCAAGATCTCATCAATTTCTTCATTTTGGATGACAGCTGCCAAACTTAAAAGGGCTATAACTCCGAAACTATTGATCCTAGACTAGTAGTTTCTTTACAGAAGTGATAGATCACATCGATATCTTCGTTTTGGATGACAGCTGTCAAACTTAAAAGGACTATAAGTCTGAAACTAGTGATCCTAGAGCAGTAGTTTCTTTACAGAAGTGATACATCTCATTGATATCTTCGTTTTGAATGATAGCTGTCAAAATTAAAAGGACTTTAACTCTGAAGCTATTGATCTTAGACTATAGACTAATAGTTTATTTACAGAAGTGATCTATCTCATTGACATCTTCGTTTTGGATGACAGCTGTCAAACTTAAAAGGGCTATAACACTGAAACTATCGATCCTAGACTAGTAGTTTTATTACATAAAGAAGATTTCATTTTATATGACAGCTGTCAAATTGACATGTGACATGAAATGAAGATCTCGATGAAATCTATCCTTTATGTAAATAAACTACTAGTCTAAGATCAATAGTTTCAGAGTTATAGCCCTTTTAAGTTTGACAGCTGTCTTCCAAAACAAAGATATCGATGAGATCTACCACTTATGTATAGAAACTACTAGACTAGGATCAATAGTTCCAGAGTTATAGCCCTTTTAAATTTGACAGCTGTCATCCAAAACGAAGATATCGATGAGATCTATCACTTATGAAAAGAAACACCATAAGTGATAACTAGGATCGTTAGTTTCAAAGTTTCCATTTTAAGTTTGATAGCTGTCATCCAAAACGAAGATATCCATGAGATCTATCACTTCTGTACAGAAACTATTAGTCTAGGATATATAGTTTCAGAATTATATCCCTTGTAAGTTTGACAACTGTCATACAAACCGAAGATCTCGATTAGATCTTGTCAGGTGTTGACGTATGACTTTGAAGTTTGACATGTCACTTTGACACCTATCACTTTGACATCTGTCACTTTAAAATGTCTTACTATTATAATACATGTTGTTTTTTTCTTCATAAATGTCGATTATTTATTTATTAGTTTCCGTTAATCAATCGTTAGCTCTCGTCAAGATCTATCGATTGCGTATCTTCTTGGCTACTATAGAAGCAAAATTTAGTTAATATAACTTTTGGTAATTGGGACATTACTCAACTGTTTAGAGATGGAGTATAGGTAATAAGTATTAACAAAATCATTATAACGTTATTGTTAGGTTATGTTAGGGATGAAAATTCCTGAAACTTTCCGAAACTTTAAAGGAACATTTCCAATACTTCCGGAAACTTTGGGAACATTCCCATAAAAGTTTCCCAAGTTCCCAGTTTTAGTAGAATTTTTAAAATCACATTTTCTATGTGTATGAACGCATGAGGTTATATTTAATGGGATATTTATAAGCTTTACCAGTAAGACTGTATGAAATATTGCTTACATTAATGAATTTTTAAAAATCGTTTGGTTTATGTAAAGTTAGTGGAATTGTGATACTGGTTACTTCAGGATAACCAACCAAACACATAGGTTATTAAGAACTGAACTACTAAAATTAATTAACATTGAAAGAGGATATTGATATCTAAATAATTAAACATAAGAAGTGAACTCAAAAATAATATTTGTAATATAAATACAGAATATGTATAAAAATGAACATGCACGGTTACATACTTTTTAAAATAAAAGATAAGTACAATAAGAGGTCGAAAACCAAAATAAATATTAGATTTTTCTAAAATAGGTATGGGTTCATCACGAATGAATTATCATAGCAAGTTTTTTTTGTCTTTGGATATTCAATAAGAAAATAAACGAAATAACAATAATGTTTGATTGGATGTTGTAGATAAGTTTAAAAACGACTACCTTACATATCACTATTCCACCTTACTAACCAATTAAGTACAGTCAATATTATTTTCCCAGTACACGATTCTTCCCCAATATTCCCATTGTTTCCCGGATAGTTCCGGTAGTTATAGTACTTTCGTGAAAGTATTGGAAGCTTTGTGAATGTTCCCGGGAATTTTCATCGCTAGTCATGTCATATCACCCTCTCTTACACAGCAGAATAAACCTTGAAACATTTTATTAAGTGGGATCACATGGACAAATTTACTAATAAATAAATTCTATGATATAATAATTTGAAATGCTTGCAAGCATTAGATCCTATGTACACACCTACCCATTGTGTGCAATAAACATAAACGATCTATCTATCTAACAAAATCTTGAACACAGTTCCCAAAATGCGTAGGGATTATCAGTTGACTACATGTTTTAGGGTGGGTTTATCAAAAGAATATAGAGAAGAATATGCTTAGAGCATACAATATTCTACAGTGATTTGTATCATCTCTGATTGAAGCAACGATAAAATGCTCTATTTGGTGCCTACTGTTCACACAAATAGAATTTTAAAGAGGGAAGATAAAACGAGCATTCGCTCGAGCGATCGGCCTTAACTCGCAACTTGATTCAAATCATTGAATTTTCAGAATATGGAAAGATATGAGCCTCAACGACAGCCTGAGTGACGTGGAGCGCGCTAAGCTCGCCGTTTGGGACTACCCCGTGAGCGACAAGTACAGCAAGATGTGGCAAGCCATGCGCGAGGCAGGCCTGCCCAACTCTATCGAAGAGGCTGTGCAGAGAGTGCGGGACTCCAAGAGTTCTAGTGAAGGTAATGTGAACAATTTGGTATGTTGGCAAACTATCTTTAGTTAATATGTTTGACTACCCAGCGAGTGACAAGAACTCAATCGAAGGGCCGTGCAGAGTGCGGGACTCCAAGAGTTCTAGTGAAGGTAAAGTGAACAATTTGGTCTGTTGGCAAACTATCTTTAGTTAATATGTTTGACTATCCAGCGAGTGACAAGAACTCAATCGAAGGGTCGTGCAGAGTGCGGGACTCCAAGAGTTCTAGTGAAGGTAAAGTGAACAATTTTGTCTGTTGGCAAACTATCTTTGTTAATATGTTTGACTATCCAGCGAGTGACAAGAACTCAATCGAAGGGTCGTGCAGAGTGCGGGACTCCAAGAGTTCTAGTGAAGGTAAAGTGAACAATTTGGTCTGTTGGCAAACTATCTTTGTTAATATGTTTGACTATCCAGCGAGTGACAAGAACTCAACCGAAGCGTCGTGCAGAGTGCGGGACTCCAAGAGTTCTAGTGAAGGAAAAGTGAACAATTTTGTCTGTTGGCAAACTATCTTTAGTTAATATGTTTGACTATCTAGCGATTAGCTATTCTATACGAACTCAATCGAAGGGCCGTGCAGAGAGTGCGGGACTCCAAGAGTTCTAGTGAAGGTAAAGTGAACAATTTGGTCTGTTGGCAAACTATCTTTAGTTAATATGTTTGACTATCCAGCGAGTGACAAGAACTCAATCGAAGGGTCGTGCAGAGTGCGGGACTCCAAGAGTTCTAGTGAAGGTAAAGTGAACAATTTTGTCTGTTGGCAAACTATCTTTGTTAATATGTTTGACTATCCAGCGAGTGACAAGAACTCAATCGAAGGGTCGTGCAGAGTGCGGGACTCCAAGAGTTCTAGTGAAGGTAAAGTGAACAATTTGGTCTGTTGGCAAACTATCTTTGTTAATATGTTTGACTATCCAGCGAGTGACAAGAACTCAACCGAAGCGTCGTGCAGAGTGCGGGACTCCAAGAGTTCTAGTGAAGGAAAAGTGAACAATTTTGTCTGTTGGCAAACTATCTTTAGTTAATATGTTTGACTATCTAGCGATTAGCTATTCTATACGAACTCAATCGAAGGGCCGTGCAGAGAGTGCGGGACTCCAAGAGTTCTAGTGTAGGTAAAGTGAACAATTTGGTCTGTTGGCAAACTCTCTTTCGTTAATATGTTTGACTATCCAGCGAGTGACAATAACTCAATTGAAGAGGCCGTGCAGAGAGTAAGGGGCTCCAAGAGTTCTAGTGAAGGTAAAGTGAACAATTTGGTCTGTTGGCAAACTATCTTTCGTTAATATGTTTGACTATCCAGCGAGTGACAAGAACTCAATCGAAGGGCCTTGCAGAGTGCGGGACTCCAAGAGTTCTAGTGAAGGTAAAGTGAACAATTTGGTCTGTTGGCAAACTATCTTTCGTTAATATGTTTGACTATCCAGCGAGTGACAAGAACTCAATCGAAGGGCCTTGCAGAGTGCGGGACTCCAAGAGTTCTAGTGAAGGTAAAGTGAACAATTTTGTCTGTTGGCAAACTATCTTTAGTTAATATGTTTGATTATCCATTGAGTGACAAGAACTCTATCGAAGGGCCGTGCAGAGTGCGGGACTCCAAGAGTTCTAGTGAAGGTAAAGTGAACAATTTGGTCTGTTGGCAAACTATCTTTGTTAATATGTTTGACTATCCAGCGAGTGACAAGAACTCTATCGAAGGGCCGTGCAGAGAGTGAGGGACTCCAAGAGTTCTAGTGAAGGTAAAGTGAAGAATTTGGTCTATTGACAAACTATATTTCTAAGTTTTTGTGTTGGACTATCCATTGAGTGACAAGTACTAGATATCAAAGAGGTCGTTCAGAAAGTACGGGACTCTAACAGTGAAGGTAAAGTGATACATTTAGGTATATTGACAAACTACTTATATATCTTGCCTATCCAGTGAGAGTCAATAACCAATAACTCTATCGAACATGTCGTGCAGAGTGTAGGAGTCCAAGAATCACATTGACAGACGTCACATTAGCGTCTTCTAGTTGAATAAGACAAAACAGCACATTAGCAGCACCTTAATTTCTGCCGCGTAGGACATTTTCTGCACTGCTTTGCCTTTAAACCCTGTTGACGTGACAATGATTATTTGATCGTAATGTTAGGTTTCGCGTGGCTCGGAGACGCGACTGACGTGCGGTACCACGTGCTGACGAGCTGCGACCTGCAGATGGTGGGAGACGAGTTCTCGAGGAAGCCCTACGCGATAGCCGTCCAGCAAGGATCGCCTCTCAAGGACCAGTTCAATAACGCGTGAGTGTCTGTGTTCATTGTGTGTACTGGACAAGGAGACAAGAGATCACGAGGCCGAAGCTCGATGCGTTGGTCCGACCAGCGCGACGCCCTTTCTAATCAGCACTCATGCACACATAGTCGAGTACAGAGGAAATTGGCGTAACATCGTGAGGAGTGTGGATAGTGGAAATAGGTCACGATCACACGACAGCATATCATCGAGATTATGGTAGTAGCGGTATACTAGAGCGAGGTAGAATTATCCAACTAAACCGGGTTTGGTCGTCGGCTGACCCATGAGATTATGGCTCAAATCAAGACTGTTGTCGAGAGGAAGTTGGCCTCGTAATCCAACCTCGATCATGATTAATAAAGACATAAGGATATTTAATTCTATGGACTTATGTATTATTTTTCCTTCTTTCCTGGGTTTAGCACCCAACATTGAATTATATGTAACTAGCGACCCGGGGCCCAGAACGCACTCGACCTTCTCTCCGCTTCGGGGAATAATACCTATAGTGTTGTGTTTGAAAATGATAAAATACGGAACGTTTAAAATAACACCAAATAGTCTTTGGTTTCGCATCGCCCATAGACCATACAATATAGGAGATACGGGGAAATCGCGTAGAAACATACTCGTGTCTACGGGATATCGCGTCTCTTTTTTTTTTCTGTTCTGCCTATGGTAGCCAGTTCGGTTTTCGAATAAACTCTCCTTACAGTGCCCGTATCTATGCGAGTTTTCTTATGAAACTTTAACGTTCCAAATTCAAAAAGTTCTCAGTCGGCTTGATTTATTCCGACATCTTGAACAATTATCGTCATATTTCAACAAATTAACATAAACAATACTCCTTTTCTGGTTGCACCAATTAAACCTAAAACTAAATTTGACAGCTCTAAAATTATTGCTGTCACATTCAAACCTTATGGAAACGAAAGGGACACCAACAATTTTAGTTTTGGTTTTAATAGGTGCACTCAGAATCGAACCATTTTAACAAACTAAACGTATAAATCTTCCTCTTGAATCACTCCATCTATTGATGAAAACCGCATTGTAATCCGTTGCGTAGTTTAAAAGATTAAGCGTTACAAAGTGACACAGCGGGAAATGACTTTGTTTTATACTCTGTATTGATTGATATGGATACTGTACTTAACTAACTACAATATACTGTAAATGTATCTCTATGGCACCCAAACAGGTACATAAATAAATATAAATATATTCGGGACAATTCACATCGGTTACCTAGCCCCAAACTAGGATACCTTGTACTGTGGATACTAGATAGCGTTTAAACATACATAGAAACGAATTTACATTACGGGATTCGAACCCGCGACCATTGGTCGACTATATCCAGTCAGGGTCACTAACGACTAGGCCAACCGGTCGTCAAAGGTTTCATGTTTTTTTTTTTTTTTTTTTTTTTTTTATATAGATTGCTATCATATGCTGTAAGTATTTTTTTAAGTTTAGTAAGTATTATGAAATAAAGATTTGATGAACTATCCATATACTATATTTTATGATCAAAAATTTTGCAAAACGGTATAACTTTCACTATTGCGTTTAAAGAAAAGGAAAACTGTTTCTTTAAACCATCGTTTAAAGAAATGTCACCAAGGCCTTGGCCTTTGCGTTTGCTGAGTCGGGACCTGTTTGTGACAACACACAGCATTAATATTTGTTTGTTTGTCTAATTTCCTAATTTTTTTTCTTCTTTATAATACCTTGACGTTTCGATCAAGTTGCATTGATCGTGTCTTCTCGTGACCACGATCAATGCAACTTGATCGAAACGTCGAGGTAAATAAATATTAAGTTTTCAGCGCGATTAAGTCCCGTTTAAATATTTAACTATGTGTTCTTTATAATGTTTAATGTTGTGTGTTGTCAGAAATAAATGTATTTTCTTTCTTTCTTTTCTTTAAATTAATGATCACTGGTAGATATGTTACCAGTTTTTCAAAAAAGTTTATTTCATGTTGTCTTATCGCAGACACCAAGCAACTTTCATACAAGTCAAGTATGTAAGTAGACTGAATGGCGGATATCCCCTGACTTTTGGGATAGCCTGTATGTATAGTACTTAGCTGTAGTATCCTAAACTTGACCTTTTTACCCGACTACGGCGATGCAAAGGAAGGGTAATGAGTTTAACAGTAAATGTATGTATATATGTGAATATTCCTCCACATTTGTTTCGCCCGATTTTGACTAGCGAGGTCTGAACCGATTCGTCTTCAGGTATATAATTATATATATAGGCTATAGTTATTTTTTAGAAGAGTTATTTGCTCAAACTAAAATCTTGGTCTGATTTTGAAAATCTCTTCATCGCAATAGAGTCTTGAACTTGTCTTGTGTCTCGTCGAATTGTTACTCCCGCGTAGTAATTAGAGTTAGTATATAACTTCATTTAATTATATATAATTTGCCAGTGTGGCTCTGCTGTTGACCGGCTTATCCTGTTGCAGAAGCGCAGGAAGAATTCCTCGCCACTCCAGCCTTAATGATGTCATCCGTCGGGCTTTTACCACCGCCCACCGCCAACGGTGCTGCTATTTTAGAACCTAATGGCCTCATACGCGACAATGGTTAAAGACCTGACGGAATGACTCTTATTCCATGGAAGATGGGACGGCCTTTGGTGTGGGACGCTACTTGTGTAGACCCTTGCGCCGTCTCATCTTCAAGGAACTCAAAATAAGGCTGAAGCGGCGGCTGAATCAGCTGAGAGCCTCAAAAGGCGCAGATATAGTACCCTCGACAGCGGATATATATTTGAGCCTTTTGGGGTAGAGACACTAGGGCCGTGGGGACCAGGAGCTCATCAAATATAGAAAGATCTATCGGGGCGTCTGGTCGAAGCAACACGTGACCAAAATGCTGGCCTTTACTTTGCCCAAAGACTAAGCATCATCCGAGCATTTTGCTCGGTCGCTATTCGAGAACCTTTCTTCTTCAACGATTATACAACGTGGCAATGCTGCCAGCATTTTGGGAACTGGCAGCGGATTGTTAGACTAGTTTTAGTATTACTTTGTTATTTTTTTTGAATAAAATTTGTTTACGTCCATTATAAGCGATGACCTTCGAAATTAATTCCTGCTAACGTCCGATCAATATTTTAATTGGGAATTCGGCCCCTATTTTATAAGGCCATTGTATCCCAGACAAAGGAATTCAAAGCCTATTCAAAATTTCAAGCTACTGACTAGAGGTGAATCATTAGGTAAAGACTAGTGAAAATTTCAAGGTAAATTGAAACTGAAAATTAAAGAAAGCAATTTCTGGTAATAGATGTGCCCGCGGCATCACCCGCGTGGTCATGTCTGTGTGTTAAAATTAACCTTTGGGTTATTCCAGGACCAAAAGTAGGTACCTTTAAAGTACATAATACCTAATTTCGTTTTGCCGTCATTTAGTTAGCGTTTTATCGATTGCTCGGTCGCTATTCGAGAACCTTTCTTCTTCAACGATTATCTGTTCTATTACATATGTGGCCTGCCAATTGTCACTTCAATTTGCTAATTCTGAAAGTTACCTATATCGCTAACTTAACATTAATTTAATAACATTACTTACAAAACATTCTGTAATAAGATTTATTTTGAAAAAGACAAGATACCTGTTTATTCTGTGATACTAGCTGTGCCCGCAGCTTTGCCCGTGTGGTCTTTTTTCTGGGATAAAAGTATCCCATAATTATGACATTCCAGGACCAAAACTATACGGTACACTATACCAAATTTCTCAGCCATCAAATAGTTTTTTATCATTTGCTCGGCTTCTACTTGTTGGATTGAGATACCAAGTACACCAGTTTTAAAGTCAATACCTAAGCTATCCATCAGCGAAAACTGCATCGCAATCGGTTTAGTAGTTTTTACGTTATTCGCGAACAGACCATTTAAAAAAATGATATACTTATTCTTGTACAGTAGCTTATTTTAAGTACACTAAACAAATGAACTAAAACTTAAGAAATAGGATTGTACAATGGGCAGTCTTATCGCTAAAAACCGACCTTTTCCAGACAACCTTTGGATGCATTATCTACACCAGGCCATGGCAAACTCAAAATACCCGATGCTTCCATACAAACGAATTAGGTCCGCATATAGTGCATAATGTTCTAGGCAAATGTCAGTATCAAAGGTGACCGAGTTGACATTGTGTTTATTAACGGGAATAAATTGTATGTTTGACCAACGAACACTGGTTACTAGTTACTGTTTCGAGTGGACTAACTTTCTAATGATAGTCATTTGATTTGAAACTGTAATAGCTTTGCTATAGTGTTCTGTTTAGCATTGACATTCTATTTGAAATGTGTTTTAGGAATACAATTGTGAATATTAAAAGTATGGTTCTTCATTTATACGGAACGTCATTACTATTGCCACAGAATAAATAATAGTACTCCTATTGCTTGCTTGTCGTATGGGGTAGCTGGCCTCTGGTGTCAGAGATTGTCAGGCCACCCGATTGCCTCTGACATATCGGGATCGACAGCCTCCTGCATTCCGAAGCACGAAGCGATGGAAAGCTCATATAACTTAGAAAGACACTGGTGCGGAGGTTTGCATTGCAATCTAGTACTATTCTTTATACTGTGGCTGTGTGGGTTCACGCCTCACGTAGAGTATATTTACTTTATACTGTGGCTGTGTGGGTTCACGCCTTACGTAGAGTATATTTACTTTATACTGTGGCTGTGTGGGTTCACGCCTCACGTAGAGTATATTTACTTTATACTGTGGCTGTGTGGGTTCACGCCTCACGTAGAGTATATTTACTTTATACTGTGGCTGTGTGGGTTCACGCCTCACGTAGAGTATATTTACTTTATACTGTGGCTGTGTGGGTTCACGCCTCACGTAGAGTATATTTACTTTATACTGTGGCTGTGTGGGTTCACGCCTTACGTAGAGTATATTTACTTTATACTGTGGCTGTGTGGGTTCACGCCTCACGTAGAGTATATTTACTTTATACTGTGGCTGTGTGGGTTCACGCCTCACGTAGAGTATATTTACTTTATACTGTGGCTGTGTGGGTTCATGCCTCACGTAGAGTATATTTACTTTATACTGTGGCTGTGTGGGTTCACGCCTCACGTAGAGTATATTTACTTTATACTGTGGCTGTGTGGGTTCACGCCTCACGTAGAGTATATTTACTTTATACTGTGGCTGTGTGGGTTCACGCCTCACGTAGAGTATATTTACTTTATACTGTGGCTGTGTGGGTTCACGCCTTACGTAGAGTATATTTACTTTATACTGTGGCTGTGTGGGTTCACGCCTCACGTAGAGTATATTTACTTTATACTGTGGCTGTGTGGGTTCACGCCTCACGTAGAGTATATTTACTTTATACTGTGGCTGTGTGGGTTCACGCCTCACGTAGAGTATATTTACTTTGCCGTAGGATTTAAAAAGGCAGTGGATGATGATGATAAATACCTAGTCCTGACTATTAAGAGGATAGTCTTTTGACGTAATCTTCTCAAAATAGATATTAACAAAATGTATTGCTATTTTAACTCCTCCCCCCATCCCCTGGCTGGCTTTTCCTGGTGCACGGCCGATAATCCGACGCCAACCATAGACAAAGATACAATCTATCCTCGATGCCTCGTTTGTGTAGACGAGATTCAAGAACAGAAAAATTGTCACAGAACCGAATCGTCCAACCTGAACTCCACGTGGTCTTGTCTGCCTTACCTTAGAGTATTTATATAAAGCCGGAGCAGTCGCGATTCATAATCTGTGGAAAAAAATACTGGAACGTGCAAATGGGGCTTTGACTATGATATTTCTGTTTAATCTGTGATGTAACCGGATTATTGGCTGTACATTATCGCCCGTGCAAAAAATGACCGGCCTGTATATATTGTACGGCCAATAATGCATACCCTGATAATCCATGTACATCGATTGGCTTCCTTTTTCTGGCTGCGAATTATCGCCCGTACAGTAATCAGCTCGTGTTTATAATGCACAACCAAGTATTGTACGCCCGGTCACATACACCTTGATATTTCGCGACCAATATTGCAGCTCACGGAATATTGCTCGCGAATTATTAGCCGTAAAATATAAGGACTAGTAGTACAGTTTTTGATAGAATTGGTGTTTTGGGGAAAGCCCTCTAAATTGTGGTGAAATCTTTTGTTATTAGTGTCAATCGCTTGAATAGAATATAATATATGCTTATACCTACGTTTCATTATTTTAAAGACAGCTTTGGTTTTAAAAAAATAGAGAATTTTCAATTTGTCATAGTTACAGCGTAATAAGTCGACACCGATGCTTATAGCATAGAAGTTTTCGAAAAAAAATATTAAAATGAAGTCGTTAGCGTAGTTAATCAATGAAACAAGTTTATGCAAAAATATAATGAACACGGATTTTGTATGGATAAGGGTGCTATATACTCTCATCTAACCAGTCTAATCTGACCAGTTCAAAAACAAATTATCTTTCCTCCCTCCCAGGATCCTCCAACTTCTCAACAAACGCAAACTAGAGAAGCTCAAAGAAACCTGGTGGAACAACAACCCTTTAGCCATGAAGTGTGAGAAGCAGGACGACCAGTCCGACGGGATCTCCATCCAGAATATTGGCGGAGTGTTCATCGTCATATTCATGGGCATCGGCCTCGCCTGCGTCACTCTGGGCGTGGAGTACTGGTGGTACAAGTGGAGGAGACGGCCCGTCGTTGGTGATGTTACTCAGGTACGACCATTTTTTATAAGAACAAATGGCTTATGCATCCAGTGGAGGACCGTTCATATTTATGGGGGTCGGTCTCGCCTGCGTTACTTTGGGTGTAGAGTAGGTACTGGTAGTATATGTGTATGTAAGTATAAGGACGTGGCCCATCATCGGTGATGTTATTCAGGTGCGACCATTACTTAGAATAATTTCTTTAGATGGCTTATGCATCCAGTGGAGGACAGTTTATATTTATGGGGATTGGACTCGCCTGCGTTACTCTGGGTTTAGTTAGAGTATCTACTGTTGGTATAAGTGGAGGAAACGGCCCGTTGGCGGTGCGTATTGACCAACTTGTAGATGAGCCCGTGTTTGGCGATTTTATTCAGGAAATAGACTTCGACTTAGATTAGTATGGTATGAACCCCAAACACGCGCCTCACGAATAAAATAGCAATAACTGCGCGCGATTATTTGTTTCGATTAGTTCGAAAAAAAATATGCACTGACATTAGCCAACCAAACGCCACGAAACGACAATTTAATTGGTACTGTTCATAATTTCTATTCTGTTAGACGTAACTTCCTATCGAAAGATAAAACCAACTAAACAGCGAAATTTAACTTTTGAGTTATGGCACGTTAAAGGTTCGCATGCTCATGATTTAGTCTTACCCTAACATATATTGCTATAATTTATGGTTATGTAAAGAACTCTTTTGTCTTCTTTTAAATACAAGTATCAAGGTGTAAAGAACAATTACTATCTACAAAAATGAGTTTTTACACCAGCCCAAAGAAATCAACTAAATGGGGTTTAGTTGATTTCACCTGAATATTGTCTAAATCTTGTATTTCGAAAACTAAGAGAGTGGGGAGGACTTCGATAATTTGTATAACTTTCTTTATTATTTTAGCATTCTACAGATAGTCAACACCGTACATTTTCTACTTTTTTAATAATTCGTGAAAAACTAAAAATTAGTTGGTTTCAGCTGGTGTCATTCATACGGAAAAAAATATTACACAATTAAAAAACTAAAAGTATTATTAATTAAAAATTTTACAATAAAAACAACTTTAAATTGAATGGGATGCCAAGACAGACAGCTCCCTAATTATCTCTTTTTTTGAAACAGTAAAAAAAATACAATACTCCAAGCAACCGCAGTTGATTTGAACGATAATTCGAGCGTTCATTGGACACTTTATTTTATAAATAATAGGTTTTGTCCGCTGCTCAACTCATACAGATTGCTCAATTACAAAACACAATAAACCTGGGAGAAACAAAACCATATTGCGGTAGCGCGCGTACGTTGAAAAAACACTAAAACCCATTCACAAAGATTAAAGTAGGTGT
The DNA here is from genome assembly GCA_946251855.1 of Alsophila aescularia. Taxonomy (NCBI): domain Eukaryota; kingdom Metazoa; phylum Arthropoda; class Insecta; order Lepidoptera; family Geometridae; genus Alsophila; species Alsophila aescularia. Next base: position 6,741,352 of record OX276380.1, on the reverse strand, counting down.
TGGTTAATAAGTTGGGCAGTTAGTTGGTTCTTCCTCTAGCACCTAACCTATAATTATTGCAGGTTGAGAAAAATCTCACAAAAAAAAAAAGTCAAGTAAAAAGTGTTATCTTTTTTAAGTTTGTAAACGGAAAAAGAAGTTTTGTAGTACTGGTACATGTTACATGGTGAAAAAAAAAATGGTGCCTGAGAAACCAAATAGAAACAGATATTATTTATTACTACGATAAAAATAAGGTGTTGATTAACTAAAGATATTTGTTTACAACTCGAAATTTTTAATCAAAGTCCTCAAGTTTGTTGCTTTTAAATTTAAATTTAAATAACTACTAAACGAGCAGTCGATTCTCTTAATCGATTTCACCAGTAGAAAGAGCATACAATTTTAAGTGAAACTGCATTTTTAACTCATTTTTTGCAAATATGGTTATTAAGTAGCTTTAACGAGACGAAAGGTAGTTATTCGATTCTATACCTATATCTCAAAGACACTTCATTCTAATGTAGCTCACACAACCAAATACAAAAATAGGCTAAAAAAATAATTACATCCCCGTAGAGTTTCTTGGTGCTCTCTACTCTACCGGGCGTATTTCCGAAGCGCCGGTACAGTCGGAGGGGTATTCCTGTTCCTATGCGAGATTCAACTCTGAGTCGACAAATGAAAAGGACATTTCCTTTTAAACTGGATGCATAAGCATACTTATTACATATATCTAAAAAAAAAACATCATCAGCCCATGCCAGTCCACTGCTGGACATAGGCCTCTCCCAAAGCACGCCACTGAGCCCGATCTTCGGCTCTTCTCTTCCAACTGCTGCCAACCAGTTTGGGTATATCGTCGCTCCACCTAGCTGGAGGGCTCCCTACACAACGTTTACCGAGCCGCGGTCTCCACTCAAGAACACGTCTACCCCAACGGTTATCAGTCATTCGACAGATATGACCAGCCCACTGCCACTTCAGCTTACTAACCCGAAGGGCTATGTGGCTATGTTCTCTGCCGGATCATCTCATTCCGGATACGATCTTTCAGAGAAACTCCGAGCATAGCCATAGCCCGCTGAGTGACTTTAAATTGGTGGACTAGTCGTACCGGGAGTGTCCACGATTCGGCTCCGTATGTCATAACAAGTAGGACACACTGGTTGAAGATTTATGTCTTCAAACTTTGCGGTATTGGCGACGAGAAGACTCGACGAAGTTCGTAAATGCTGCCCAGCCCAGCTGTATTCTTCTGCGGGTCTCTCTCGAAGTTGTTTTTACCTAATTGCAAAGTTTGCCCCGGATAAACATATTCCTGAACAACTTCGAGAGCAGTTCCGTTAACAGAAAATGATTCGGGAATAACATGTTCGTAGAACATAGCCTTGGTTTTGTCCAAGTTCATCCGGAGACCAATGCTTTGAGAAGAATCAGCTAGGCTGTCCAGAATCTGTTGCAAGTCCTGCAACGTTTCTTGCCACAATGACGATGTCATCCGCGAATCTTAAGTGTGAGATGTACTCACCCGTTAATGTTAATGCCACATCCTTTCCAGTCCAAAGTCTTAAACATATCCTTCAATGCTTTTGAGAACAATTTCGGAGAAATAACGTCCCCTTGTCTCACACCTCGATGCTGGGGGATATGCTTAGTCTGCTGGTTCTGTACTAGGATTGGACGCTCATTGTTGCGGCGTCATACAGACATCTGAACACTTGGATATACCGCCAGTCGACTTGGCATCGTTGCAGGGACTCCAATACAGACCAAGTCTCGACAGAGTCAAAGGCTGTCTCATAGTCCACAAACGCTAGGCACAGGGGCTGATTATACTCTTCTGTCTTCTGTATAATCTGCTGCATTGTATGGATGTGGTCTATGGTGCCGTATATATCCTCCCCTAAACCCGGCCTGCTCTGTTGGAATTCGTCGAATCTCCGCGCAAGACGAATCGTGATGACTCTCGAAAATAACTTGTAAACATTGCTCAGGACAGAAATGGGCCGATAGTTTTTCAACAGGGTCTTTTTAAAAAACAGGATGACCACAATCTCGTTCCATGCCTTTGGAGTTCTCCCAGAGAAGAGGACAGAATCAAACATACGCTGAAGCTTTTGAAGCGCGGGAGTACCTCCTGCCTTCAGGAACTCTGTAGTAATTCCGTCCTCACCCGGGGCTTTCCCATTTTTTAGCTGTTTCAGAGCCATCTCGATTTATCTCGATCAATTTTATTGATTTGACGTATTTATAATATGTTATATTTTTCTCTTTGTTTATAACTTTAAGATATTAAGTTTTGACTTGTAAAACTGCCATTATTATGTTTATTTACAATAAAATACTTTGACCTTGAGTTTGGCCTTATATTTTTCAGGTTGAACCATCAAAAACTACCCGCAACAACGCTGACATCAAGGGGGAAGGTTTCAATTTCCGGTCTAGGAACTTAGGTCTTTCCACATTGAAGCCTAAGTTCTAACTTAACTTCTAGGATATTGAAGAAACGTGATCTCAACGAAGTATTATAATAGATATAGCTCCATAAGTTTGTGATAAGTATGTATTTTATATTCCAAGGTATTTTTCATGTGTTCAAATTAGTTTGTAATGGTAGGTTCTGCCCCAGATTGTCTGCAATAAACATTTGGCACCATAACTCGGGTATTTTTATTAAAAAAAATGCTTTATACGATTTCATTTTTGGATAAATATATTAACCCCAATAGGATAATTAAAAACCTGCACCAATTTTGAGGAAATTTATATGTGACCATAGCGCACAGGGGTCTAATCCTTACAAATATAAATCGCTTCAGAAATTGTGAAGACATGAGTACATAAACAAACTAGGACCTTAGAACTTCCTCCTGCTTTATTGGGAAATCAAGAAAATGATTGTAATTATGATTTTATGATATACTGCTTCGCCCCGCGGGTTCATCAGTATAGAAAATAATGACTGCTATTCCAGGAATTAATCTCTATACTAATACCACACTTCCTAGCTTTGTAAAAATATAATAGTACCTACTGTGTGCTATTCTAGGAATTTATCTCTATACTTATACCACACTACCTAGCTAACACAGAGAACCAAAAGCGCGAGCGCGGTTTTTTTTTTGTTATTTTTATCAGTGTACAAAATAAACATAATAAAACATGTTAAAATAATAATAATAAAATGTATTTATTGCAAACAAACAAACAAAAAACAATCAACACAATAAAAAAATTTAGATATTCCACGATAACATGACTCGCGACAATTAGTAACATTAAATTTACCGTGCCGCGCGTCATGACAACAAATGGCGTCAAATAACAGATGGAACTAAAAAAAACTGATTGACATATGCCCGGGGGGGTTGCCGCGCTTGGTTTACAGACTAATAAGGCCCGTATTAATAAATCGCTCTTGGTTGAGCTCTCAAGTTGTGATCAGCATCTTAAGATCGTCGCTAATTAATAAAGACATTTCAAGAGCATCTCAGATCATGTCGCTTTCAAGAGCCGCATCTCAAGATGCTACGTCACGAACCAGAACTTGAGAGCAAGATTGAATGAACTACGAATGAACGATTTATTTTCTTTATTGAAATTTCGGTTTTTGCTCAAATAAGATATGGCGTAAGGTTAAAATTTATTATTTCGATGTAGTTGAATTAAATTAAATGCGATTATATTAAACGTAATGTTTATTTTCTACCTAATTATCATAACCTTACTTTAGTTTTTTTTGTAGAAAGGATGTAAGCCATAATTTTTGTCTATATTTTCAAAGTTACACTATCTATTAAAGAACTTAACGCAATTCATCAACAAATAACTATAATTTATGAAAATAAAAAATCGTTTATTGGCCATGCAGTATTTCCAGCGCGTATCCTTTGGTTACGATTTCGGATCTTTTTAGACTTCAGCGAGTCCTCGCCAGGTTCTGATATCTACCAAATCTTCGGATCTTTTCGCAATCATGCCAAATAAATTTGTTTATTCCCAGAGGAATATAAAAATATTGTTATAATGATGGTTAATATAATTATAATTATCAACTTCATTTTGACCTAATATTTTCGAAATCCTTGATTCTAGCAACTGGCAATCACGCTCTCAAGTCACGGATCGATTGCACTCAACATTCTGCATCCCGAAGCGCATCTCAAGTGCGCCCTTGAGAGTCGAGATTGATTTATTATTAAACACTAACTCAGCTGATTACGGCATCTCAATCAACAGCTTAAGATGTGTTTATTAATTAGATTCGCATCTTGAGATCGCTCTAAAGAGCGCTCTTGGAGTTGAGATCGGTTTATTAATACGGCCCTAAGACGAACTTACTCGATACCCGAATCGTATTTGGTTCGAGAATTAATATTGTTATCTCTTTTGCGCTTCTATCTGCGTATGACTCTATCTTTGTTGTTGGTGCATGAAGTGTACGACAGTGCAAATTTAACTGTGTGGGTGTGTTTTCCTGTAGTTGTATCTAGTCCGGGTGTAGTTTACATGAAGTTCTAGGTTGCCTCGTCCTCCTTTGTTTAATAGGGTCGATGGGACTAGATAGTTATATGTACCACAAACCCACCGTTGTTTACCGAAGTCCAATTGCGACATATTTAATCATACAAGTAGGTACTTCCTTAGATTGTGAAAGTACCAATTAATCACTTTTTGTACTTATGTTGTTTTTCTATGAATAATGCGCAGTAGAGGTACTCTACATGTTGTTTTGATTTAATTGCGCATAGCTGAATAAGCATTTATGTACTTAGATGTTTTTCTCGCTAAATTATGAGAAATGTAACTACTTAGTTGTTATTGCAAATGAAGAATGTACTAGAAATCGCCTACGCATTTATAAAAGTTATATAAGGAAGTTACTAAGTACAAATTGTCATTATTTTATCTTCGCTTGAATTGTACGGTCAAAAGTAAGACCAATAAAATTAACATCAAATTTAATTTGTTGTTTATTTTATTAAAAAATCTCGGCTCCGTCCAATTTGTCTGGCGCAGCCGGTTGTATTTTTTTTTAAAGTCGTGGAAATTTAATTTGTCCGGCGCTTACTTCAAAAATTGTGAAATATAATTTGTCTGGCGCAACCTACATATCTGGTGCAGCTGTCCTGAATAACTTCGTGTGTTCCTGACAAATCCACGTAAAAAAATACTCGAACCAAACAAATACGACTGTATTGGAAAAAGGAGTTGAGAAACAATTCAGCGAGTGGAATAATCACCGAGGCATGGGATCGAGCGGTTTTAAGTGAGTCGAAAATCATTCACTTTCCGTATTCTTGCCCTGCTATTCGACCCTTAGTGTTTTTGGACAAACATTGCCAATACACTTGTTATTTTTGATTTATTGTATGCGAATTTATGATTTTATGTGAATTTTTGACGTTTATGTGTTTTTATTGATTTTAATGTGAATTTTTTTGACGTTTTATGCGTTTTTATTGAATTGTATGTGAATTTATTGATTTTATATGTCTTTATCGATTTTTATGGGAATGTATTGATATTTTATGCGTTTTTATTTGAATTTTATGTGAATTTATTGATTCTTATGCGTCATAGTTGATTTTTATGTGAATTTATTGACTTTTATGCGTCATAATTGATTTTTATGTGAATTTATTGTTTTTTATGCGTCATAATTGATTTTTATGTGAATTTATTGTTTTTTATGCGTCATAATTGATTTTTATGTGAATTTATTGATTTTAATGTGTCTTTATTGTTTTTTTGTGCTTTTATTGAACTTTTATGTGCCTTTATTTAATTGTATTTTGAATTTTTGTGTGTTATACGTGTTATATTGTACAAAAGCATACTCAATTTTAATATTTTGAATTGATTTTAAATAATAATTTAAAATGGAACCTATGAGGATTATAACGAATGAAATTGTAAAATTGATTCCTAAATTTGATGGGAATGAAAAATTATTAAATTTATTTATTTCAAAATGTGAATATGTGCGTAGCTAAAGTGGATCCGAAGTAACAGCAGCACAATTATTATATTTATTTTATGTAATTTCAAGTAGAGTTGTAGGCAGAGCAGCCTCACTATTAAATGAAAGTAGCGACATGGTTACAATTGAAAATCTTTTTATTCAAGTTAATAATATAATTGAAAATGGAAACAGATAGTGAATTAGATGATATATTATCTGAAAATCTAATGAAACTTAGATTAAATCGTATGCATCAAGAACAAAGATATGCAATTTTTTATTGATGCAATCAAGATGAATTAAGTGTTGAAATTAAAACTAAGCAAGATGCTATTTCACTAATACTTCTAATTATAACTTTATAAAATTTGAGATAAATTTAATTGATATTAAGAAAGCATAAAATAAAAATAAAATAAATGATTTTGAAAATAAAGTACTCATGTTTATAGTTTGTTAACTCATAATCTAATGAATTATTTGAATTGTTAAAAAATATTGAGAGAACAGATAAGCTAATTTTCCCTGTTAATTATGAAAATTTAGTAAACATAGAGCAAAATATAGAGATAAAAGCTTATATTAAGGGTAGGCAAATTACATATGTACTGGCAATTCCAATTGTACGCAAAAACACTTACAAATATTACCAGTTATTCCCCTTACCTATCCTTGATACTTCTAATAATATTACATCCTTGATACTTCCTAAATATCCTTTTATCCTCGTGAAGGATTTGAACTCTATTACATTGCTCTCCAAGCCATGCGACGAGATTGATGAGAAATTATTTCTTTGTAAAGAAAATTGTGCAGTCGTATTGGAACAAGATAAATGTATCACTGATTTAATGAAATTTACGTTGAATATTACGTCGTGTTCTCCAATTTTAATTGAAACTTCAGAGATAAAAGTTCAACAAATTGAAATGAACATATGGATAATTTTTGCAAGTTACCAAACGTACTTGACAAAAACCTGTGAAAATGAGATTACTCGAGAGAAAATCCTTGGTACTTATATTTTAACCTTGGATGATAATTGTAAAATACCAGTTGAAGATATTACTCTACGGAAGAAATTATCAGAGGAATGAACTTACATATTCCTAAACTACCATTGATAAATTTACCAAGTGTTCCAGTTACAAATAATTTCAAAAGAAAACCTGTTAACTTAGATGGAGTAAACATGGAAAATCTACAAATGCTGAATTATATTTTGAAGAAAAGTGAAAACAGTGAATATAGTGAAATGAGTGAAATGGTCAATAAAGTGCAAATAAAAAGTGTTAGTTTATGGACATTAATACTTTATATTATAATGATTTTTACTATTGTATACTTTATTATAAAATATAAAAATGAGATTTTGAAATTATGTAAAATTGAAAATAATCTGACTTCAGAAAATGAACTTTCAGATAATTTTCAATCTCAGGGTGGAGAAGTTATATGTACCACAAACCCACCGTTGTTTACCGAAGTCCAATTGCGACATATTTAATCATACAAGTAGGTACTTCCTTAGATTGTGAAAGTACCAATTAAGCACTTTTTGTACTTATGTTGTTTTTCTATGAATAATGCGCAGTAGAGGTACTCTACATGTTGTTTTGATTTAATTGCGCATAGCTGAATAAGCATTTATGTACTTAGATGTTTTTCTCGCTAAATTATGAGAAATGTAACTACTTAGTTGTTATTGCAAATGAAGAATGTACTAGAAATCGCCTACGCATTTATAAAAGTTATATAAGGAAGTTACTAAGTACAAATTGTCATTATTTTATCTTCGCTTGAATTGTACGGTTAATTTTATTGGTCAGTAAGACCAATAAAATTAACTTCAAATTTAATTTGTTGTTTATTTTATTAAAATCTCGGCTCCGTCCAATTTGTCTAGATACTAAATATAGGTACTAAATATAGGTATTGGAAATTGAAAATGTTGTTTAGGCTGTTGGTGTCTGAGCTATTAGTTAAACTGTATTACAGACGCAAAAATGCAAATAAATGCGTATTACATCTAACATTTTTATCATTTACAATGATTGAAACGAAACAAGATGAAATATCAGTCACAAACTTTCGGATAAAACAAGATGGCTGACATATTGACGGGGCGTTTCACTTCACGCAGTCTAATTTGCATATTTTTTTTAAATTATGTCAGTCCCCTAAATCTCGGGACCAGGAAAACTCCCGGAAATTCCGGGATCGAAAAGCGGTCGGGATCCCGACCTAACCGAGATCGATCTAATTGCTACTGATCGCACTGACTTATTGATAGCAACTTGCAAAATCGACTGATGTAGAAGGCCGCGGCAATATGTTGGTATTGTCGATTCGTGACTGGCACACGGCTTCTTCAGCCCCCCGATTCAGAACCTTTCGATAACTCAGTTGTCGATCGATGTGGTATTATTTATTCTGTGAATTCGGTTTGAAATTGTTCAATTCAATACATTTTTACACGACTCCCCAAAAAAGTGTTATTTTTTAGCTTTCATGTATGTTTGTATGTATGTGAGTTTCTTTATTCCACCATAACTTTGAAATGCCCGAACAGAGTTAGACGTATGGGGTATCCCCCCGAGTAACATAGAATACATATTTTTTTGAAAAAAAAACAATATGGCTGCAGTATGGCTCCATATTAAATTACAAAAAAAACTTGGAATTTTACAATATGTGTATTAAATTAAAGGCCTTGAATAAGCACATTCCAATAGTATATAATTTATTGACATAAATTCTTTTTTGGCAGGGCAGGCGGGTTTTTTTTAGCTTTTAAGCTAGTTCATTCCCAATATCGAATCGATTCGATTAGCTATCGAAAGGTTCTGAATCGGTGGGCTGGTATAATTATTCTGAGCTTCTTTCTTCTTGATTCGATTCGAATCGGTCGGTATGCTCGAGCGCAATCGGTGTTGATTTGGTGTCACGTCTATAGCAGACGCATCGCAGGATTCGCAGGGTCGCTGCATTCAATATTTCTTTGATTTACAATGTCTTGTTTTGTTTCCATATTCTGTCCTGTTGTATGACATTAATAAAATGTTATTTAATCCATATCAATATATAAAAGTGAAACGTTGTCTGTTTGTTTGGGAAGCTGGACGGATTTTGATGAAATTTAGAATGGAGTAAAAAAAACAAAGGATACTTGGAAAAAAAACAATCAATCAGGAATCAGGCGAGCAACCCGCCCGACACGTCAAACAAAGTAATAAAAAACTTTTCTTAGTTATGACACAGAATAGTACAAGTAGCTCTGTGCGACTTCTGCGGATGTTTCGCCCTCCGAAGCACGGCCCCCGGAAGCACCCCCCCGCACTGGTCCCGGCTGTTATTGATTAGAGGCCCTCGGGCGTCCTGACGAAATAAATGAATCATTCGATCATCATTCGAAGTTATTACAAAATAACTCAATTGGACATCAATAAAACAGCCTACAGGCAACCACTACACCGAGCTTTTATAGCTAACTATCCTCATCTTGCACACATTTCCGAACAAAGAACAGCAGATCAAAGACGCGTAATTATAAATAATAAACTTATTTCCGACGAACGATTACAAGAAATACGTGACGAGGTGGCAATAGATATAGATCAAATACAAAATTCACCACTTATGTCTTAACTCATCACTAATATTGATGAATCTAATACAATAACTCAGCGCACCGTAGATTGTTTACCTGGTACTCCAGAAATTGTTGTGGACAATACAAATCAAACACATAATACAGCTTCCAACATCATTCATACGGGACAATCGCTTACAGACTCACAAAACACAAATCTCATACAACCATCAACAGAAATAGAGCCCGATACATCGAATTTATATAGACTACCTCAAGATTTAGAAAGTCAAATAGGAGAAACATTCCTAAAAATAGTTGATGTTTATAAATCTACTGACCCGATTTCACGCCCTCATATACCAAACCAAAAACCATCGAAGAAAATTGCTGCTATAATAGGATACATTAACGACACTATATAACCCAGATATATTTCCCTAGAACCTGGCTTTGAAACTACACAAACAATCAAGGCGAAGCAAATGCTAGAAATCAAAACCTAATTAGAAGCTCGCGTCCAAGACCTTAGGGCAAACATTGGCAGACTTTCAGAATTTATAAAAGGAAACACAAGCACAAGGCTAAAGAAGTTTGTAGACCAAATAAAAATCAAATATAAAATACATTCCCAACACGAAAACGAAAACACTGAACTGACTCATTTTTTGGACACAAACAAAAACTAAGCGCCCTTGCAAGTCGTCTTCGCCGGTACAAACTCACAACTAAGAGAAAATCTCAAAATATAATGTGTTCTAATAACGACAAGCTGTTTTACAGATCTCTTAAAAATTTACGATCAGACAATAGTATTAATGAAACTCCTGAACTGAATGAACTTCAAGATTTCTGGTCAAGTATATGGTCTTTTCCAAAAACACACAAAAACGCTGAATGGATTGAAGAAGACAAAGAAATACTACAAGTTGTGCCTGAAATGGAGTATGATAACATAACATTGGATACATTAAAACATATAATAGCAAAGACACATAACTGGAAGACAACAGGCTCTGACAATATCCACAACTTCTGGTATAAAAAACTTTCTTTCCTACATCCCATATTACTCAGTCATATAAATAAATTCATAAAATCCCCTGACACAATGACTGAATATTTAACACTTGAAACAACCTATCTCCTCCCAAAAGACAAATCAGACCTGAAAAACCCGTCAAAATACAGACCGATAACAATTAAATGTAATTATTTTGTAAATGTCTTCAAAACATTTACAAAATAATTACATCATGCATCAGCGAACTAATTTACAAACACACTAACACCCACAACATTCTAGCAGAACAACAGAAAGGATGCAGACGAAACAGCCAAGGATGTAAAGAGCAACTAACAATCGATGCGGTGGCGTCAAAACAAGCCTTAGCCAAAAAAAGAAACATCTTTACGATGTATATTGACTATAAAAAAGCGTTTGACTCCGTTCCGCATAGCTGGCTCTTGTACATCCATCACATCACTTGTACATCATCTTGGCTGGCACTACATAATTCACCCTACAATAGTACAGTTTCTCGAAAATACCATGCACAAGTGGAAAACAATTTTAAAACTAAAATTAGGCAACAATTCATTACAGACAGATCCAATTCAAATTCGAACAGGCATTTTCCAAGGTGACTCCTTGAGTCCACTCTGGTTTTGTCTAGCTTTAAACCCGGTTTCAAAATTACTCAACGATAGTAACAATGGATTTAAAATTAAACACGGCAACTCTCACTTCGCTCTGTTATACTTAATGTATATGGATGACATCAAACTGTATGGTAATACTCTCAACGAATTAAAACAACTTGCAGACATCACCCAATCATTTTCCTCTGACATCCATATGGAGTTTGGAATAGACAAATGTAAAAATTTATGTGTTAAAAGAGGAAAAATTGAACTAAACTCATACCCATAACACACTGGACAGCAGATTGACCCTGTTGACATAGAAACTGGGTACAAATACTTAGGATACCAACAAACACAACAAATACATCAGACACAAACCAAAGCAGCAATTCAACAAAAATTCAAATCTCGGCTCCACCAAATCTTCATCACTCACCTTAACGCCAAAAACACTATTAAAGCCATCAACACATATGCAATACCAATTCTCACTTATTCCTTTGGTATAATACACTGGTCGCAGACAAACTTAAAAACAATGCAACGTACCATTAATACTACGATGACTAAATACAGAAAGCACCATCCTTGAGCCTGCTCTGAAAGACAAACACTTCCTAAAAAAGAAGGAGGAAGAGGTATCATAGACATAACAAACCTACATAATTCACAAATCACAAGACTTCGGGTTTTTTTTCACCAGCAAACACAAAGATCGCATCTCCACGAAGCCATAGTCCAAGCAGATATTAAATTTACTCCTCTCAATTTAATTAGTCATACCATTCAGAAAAACGAATCAATCACACCTCAAAGACAAAAAATCCGTCCTTGGCTACAAAAATCATTACATGGCAGACATCGTCGAGACCTGATAGACCCAAATGTCGAAAAAGTTTCATCGAACGCGTGGCTCAAGTTCGGCGAGTTCTTTCCTGAAACGGAAGGATTTATGTTAGACATCCAAGACCAAATCATAGATACCCGTAATTACCGGAAGTACATCATAAAAGACCACACCCTGCAAACCGATCTGTGCCGACATTGTCATAGCAGTTCAGAGACCATCCAACACATCACGGGTGCCTGTAGAGCAATCACCCTGTGACGAGGTCCAAACCTCTTTCATAATAATACTCTTTTGATATCTTAATTCTTTCATAATCCATTTCTTTTCATTTTGATAGTTCATTATTCATTCTAAATACAAACAACCTGTCATTCTTAAATTGTCATTGATTCGCTCAAGTCTGTGTTCTTGGACCTAACTTTTAAAGAAACAGAATACACACGTTATATATACTAAACTAAATATATTTCATTTCAAAACCTAAGTTTGCTGAATATAGCTGAAGGAAACGTGTACGTATGAAGACTAGCAGCTACGAAGCCTCCGCTGCCCGTTGAAAAATGAAGGCTCGCACTACTAAGTATAATTAAATTATTGTGAGCTAGGAGTCCCTTTGAGCTGGTAGACACCCTCGGGGAGGGCTCCGGCCACAACCCAAACAGATTACAAACACCGCCATGATCAGGTAGCCGCAATAATACATCAAAATTTAGCTTTCAAACTCAAATTAATCAAAAATAAAACAGTATACTACAAATATACCCCCGAAATTATACTTGAAACCGAAAACTTTAAACTGTACTGGGATCAAACACTACTGACATACAAAACAATCCACTACAATAGCCCAGATGTAACATTGCACGATAAAAGAAACAAAATAGTATACCTCATAGATATTGCTGTCCCAAACACTCACAACCTGACATCTACATACACCGAGAAAATAGCAAAATACACAGACCTAGCAATTGAACTAAAAACCCAGTGGAAAGTAGATAATGTCAAAACAGTACCGATCACACTCATCTACAGGCGTCATCCCTAACACATTACATACTTCTCTCAAAACTCTTGACATCCATAACCTCACATTCATCCAGCTCCAAAAAGCAGTCATACTGAACACTTGCCGGATTGTACGTAAATTTCTGTCGCAAAACCAGTAATCTTAAACTAAAGCACCCCACTTTGTGTTTGGCCAAAAGCCCGCGGAAATGTGGATAGTCCTCGTTTAACGAGAGAACAAAAATGTAGAAATACTAATAATAAAGCCTATATATTTCCATATCCCTTCATTTTACAATTCAAATGTTGTTAGTACAATGTTGACCTTAAAAACTAGTTGTTAGTAAAATTGCATCTTATTCTATGGGGATATGGACCCCTTCTTGGGTGAAGGCCTCCTCCAACTTGTTCCATGACTCTCGGTCTCTACCCAGAATCATCCACTCTTTCCCTGCATTCTCAATAATGTCATCAGCCCACCGCTTGCTTGGCCTGCCAACATTCCTTTTCCCCTTTGGTCCGTTCCATTGTGTAATTTGTATAGTCCATCTCTTGTCATTGAAGCGTGAGATGTGACCAGCCCATTTCCACTTCAGTTTTAGAGCATGTGTTAATGCATCAGTTACTTTTGTTTTACTTCTGATTATGTCGCCTCTGATTCTGTTAATTTTTCTTATTTTCAATAAGCATCTTTCCATTGCTCTTTGGGTTGTTTTAATCTTTTGTTTTACTTTATTTGTGAATATGTTTGACAGCCATACAGTAGACAAGGTAAGAGACAAGTATCTATCACGATTTGTTTCATGTTTAAAGTGTAATCTCCCTTTAAAATTTATTTGAATGACCAAAACTTCTTCCAGGTTATATTAATTGTTCTCCTTTCAATTTCTTCCTCGTTACTTAACTTGCTAAATGATACTTGTTTGCCTAGATATATGTAGTTATTCACATATTCTATGTTGTTTCCTCCTGCGCTAATAGGTTTAATAAGGCTGTTGATCAACAGCCTTTTCTAAATATATACTATCTTTAATGTGGTGTTTTCCGTTCACTTCGACATTTTACCGTAAACTTTAACCCGCGCGCAGTCCCAAATTATGAGCTTCACTAAATTGTACCTGTCCAAACGTGCTGTAGTCGCGAGGCACGCCACCGGGGGTTGCGCGGGGTGCGGAGCGCGTGGGTACTTAACCGAAAAATAGACAAAATTCTATTCTACTTGTTTACTTGCACACTAAATTTTAACTTGCAACTTATTACTAAATTCATTGTCTACACGCACTAAGTCACTTAAAATTAAGTTGAAATTTAGTTAACTACTTGAGTTGAATACGTGTAAATTAGGCTTAAGTACAAAATTTAATCAAAATCGATCAGGCTCGATCGATAACTGGAATAATTGGAATTTAGGCTTTAGCTATTAACATCACAATTCTATGGCGTATGTTTAAGATCTACTTATTTAAGAACCCAGCTCTCGTCGGTCTTCTTCCGTCAAAGCTCTGACTTCCCTATACGACATGACATTTGTTTTCTCCTTTATCTGATCTGTAAAATATGTCCTTCCTCTCTTCCCTTCCCTTCTGTGATGGTTCTTATGAAGTTTTCTTGGACGAGAATACTTCCTCGTTTGTCTTTCTCTCAGTCCAGCATATTTTCTCCATAAACACCAACACATGTTTAAGATAAAACAAAATTATTCTATAAACAAGTTCAGACTGATACCTTGACACCATTGTTCTCCACGAACAATGGGTTGGCCGTAATCGAACCTACTACGGTGATTTTGAAGCGTTATAGTTCTGTTATTCAGTTCTTTATTTTTGTTTTTATAAGGGCTGGTACATATACCTCATTTGATTTATCTGTAGGAGATGCAGAAATTCACAAAGCAATAGCACGATACACCGACCATAAACGCTCTGTGATCCACTCTTCGAGTGTGGTAGTTATAAGATAAACAACGGACGGCTGGATCTTCGACCAATATAAAATGTAAGCTGGATAGAACAATTTTGCGTCAAGAAACCGGCCCAGGAAATATCCAGCATCCTGGAAAAGGCGTACGAAATAGACTAAATATACAGTTCCGGTGCCAGCTCCGGATATTACCGGGATTAAATTTAGTTAGTTTTTTCTTAGTGAAAATTACTACAATTATTAGTAAAACATTTATATATCAAATCATAAGCCTTCTTTTTGCTTCGCCGTAGTCGGGTAAATTGCAAATTGTAACGTCTCTAATGCATATTTTACTACAAACTAAAGCCGGTTTTCTCAAGACCTCAAAATGATAACTGATCAAAAATATAAAATGGCGTTATTTTTTAAAATATGTCTGTCTGTATGTCTGTATGTTCGCGTATCACGTAAAAACTTCTGGACCGATCTAAATGTGGTTTTGACTGTTGGATAGATTAGGTTTTTAATTCAAATCTGGTGTACTTTGAATTTCAATCCAACGAGTAGAAGACGAATCATTGAAAAATAAAATTTTTGACGGCTGTTTCGGAAATAAAACATAGGTTACTTTTAACCGAAAGAAATGACCACGCGAGCAAAGCCGCGGGCACAGCTAGTAATTAATAACCCAATTCTAATGTAGAATTAACAAAAAAGAAAACAAAAGGTTACTTCGTTATATTTATTGTCTACAATAACTTACGTATATAAACGCGTTTCCCTAATACAATATTATCCTCAACGTCTTCTAAAGTAACATTTACAATAATTTTAACGTGACGCCAAGTTGAGTATTAACAAACTTACATTAGTACGAGTTACGTCCCAAATAACAAAGGCAAGAGATAATCTTAAGCTAAATTATTTACAATAGCCTTGTAATAAATATTAACGATATTTTGTGTTTTGGTAGTTACAGCTCTATTGGTTTACCGTGCTTGTTGAAGTTCTTCATATTCTTGTTGCAAAGGTCCAATTCTAGCCTCAACCCGTCCACTTCCGCTTCCAAAGTGCGCGATCTTTTGAACATCTGCACATAGTTGAGCTGTAACTGCTTCTGGTATCGTAGGACCTTGTCTTTCTCCTCCGACCATTTTCTTCTTTCGTTGTTGAACTGGGTCTCCTTAGCGTCTAGCTCGCATTTGAGTCTGTCGACCGTGGAGTTGGCAGGGCAGGCGTCGCCGCAAGCGTCGGGTAGTTCGCCGTTTAGTCTTTGAACTTCCGCGTCTTCCAGAGCGCTATCGCTGGAGTTCCAGTGGTACTCGTTTGATTTACAGACGTCGTAGATACCTCTCATGGTTCTCCCACACTCGATTCCTTCGTATCCGCTGAGGGAAACGTCCGATAGCTCCTGTCTCAATTCTTTGATTTCCGTTTTGAGTCTTTCCACTTCGATTTTGTGTGCGTCCTTTGTTTTGTTCATGTCTGCGACGCCGCACATCAGGTCGTTGGTCAGTCGGTCAACTTCAGATTGCAGTCGAGAGGCAGTTTTGTCTTTCTCTTCTGACTCGGTTCGGAGCCTCATGATTTCTTTTTCCTTCTTGTCGACGGATTCGCGGAGTTGGCGGCAGTCGGCTTTTAGGGTGAGATACTCGTGGCCTTTGACGGTTTGTTCGTTCTGAAACGCAAGATATTACAAGTTAATTTTTGGTCTAGTGAAAGGATTGTCGTAAGCATCTATGAGCTGTGTCTTCAAGAGAGCTATCTTCACCGCGCGCTGGCACAAGTTCCATTGTGTCCTCGAACTCTGTCTCTACTTAGCCCTATGTAGAGTACGAACCAATCTTTATGGCGGCTGAGAAGTTAGGCGCAAGGCGCTGCGCAATAGCTAATTTTAGGTATAAGCGGGCTTTGGAGAGGTGAGAGGACGGGGCACACCCTCCCGCTAGCCCACCGCATACCGCGCGCGCCCGCCGCGGTTGAGTGTTTGTGTGAAAGCTACATCCGTACACTGCACACACGCGTGCGATTCTGTTCAAGTACAGTCCAGTTAGTTGTTTGTTACCTATTGCTTGTTAATTTATTGTTGGTAAGAGTTTTTTTTTTGTTGTTCGTTATTCTTGTTGTGTTTGCTTAGAGTTTATATTGTTATTTTATTTTAATAATGCCGCGGAAGATACAACGTTTTACGAAGGCAAGCCAGAAAAATGGTACACAACATTTTACAGTTCATGAAAAAGGAGGCTGAGCAAGGAATTCAATTTAAGCTGGAGCACATATAAATACGGGCATCGGCTGCTACTGGCGTATCCATAAGGACTGTACAAAGAATAGCAGCAAATGCGCATGGCTCCGGAATGTTACCAATCTTTCGTACACCTGGGAAGAAGAAATTTGGCAGAAGGAGTGTGACAGGGATAGACAGTTTTGACAAGGGTGTGATTAAAAGGTGCGTTCATTATTTTCGCAAAACTAATAATAACATAACATTAATTTTAATGGGTCCATAACAAGCTTAAGCCGTATTTTGAAAGAGTTGGGCTTTAAATGGAAAAGGACAGAAGATGAACAAAAAGTGTTGATTGAACAATCAAATGTACGTCTGCAACGTATAGAATATTTAAAAAAAAAAACAAATATCGCGCAGAAGGCTGACCCATCATTTATACAGACGAATCTTACGTCGATTCCTCACACAACAAGTCGAAAGCATGGAGCGACGAAAGTCAGATGGGGCTTAAAAAAAATTCAAAGGGTCAACGATTAGTAATCGTACATGCGGGCTCCGAAGCTGGTTTTGTGCCCAATGCACTTGTGATGTTTAAGGCTGGCTCAAAATCTGGCGACTACACGACAACATGAATTATGAAAACTACGAAAAATGGATTCGCAGTCAGCTGATGCCGAATTTACCAGATAATTCAGTTGTTGTGTAGACGTATCATAATAAGTTGTAAAATCCAGCCCCAAGATCAAATGGTAGGAAAGCTGAGATGGAAGCATGGCTTCGCGAGAAGGGCATACAATTTAGTCCCACTTTACTCAAACCTGAGTTATACAGATTAATCCATAAATAACGTTTTTTTTTTTTAATATCGACCGAGTTTTGGGTGAAAATAACCATATGGTGCTACGACTTCCACCATCCAGACCTAAATCCCATCGAGATGGCTTGGGCAGCAATTAAGGGACATGTTGCAAATAAAAATGTGACATGGAACACAAATACCGTGATAGGGTTGGTGCAAGAAAAGGTTGATTCCATGGGGGAACGTGAATGGAGCACTTTGAGCCGCAAAGTGATGAGCGTTGAAGAGGATTATAAGAAAAGCGATGTCGTCATTGACAATTTAACAGAAGCAATGATCATTCACGTAAGCGATAATGAATCTGATTCTGAATGTGAAGACTCCTCAGATTCCAGTGAAGGCGGTAGCTCGGATTCTTCTGACGAAGCTCCATCAACAAGCCAAGAAGTTTCAATAGAAGGCGTATGTCCACTATAATTCAAATATATTGAAATTATTTTCTACTTTTATAATCAATGTATTTCATTTCCACACACCCCTTAGATACATAATGCCATCAGCATATTTCGACAAACATAATATTATTGTGTTGGCTTATGTTAACATGTCATGGTTGGTTAAAAAATAATGACTAGGTCCCGTTAAGCGTCGCCGCTAATTTAGCTCCTAAAACATAGCATAGGTCTATTCCAATATTTGTATGTACCACTAATTATCATTTTTTAATCATTACATTATTTGCATGTGATATATTCTACAAGTAGGTAGTAAAAATTGACTCTAATTATTGCGAACCTAACTGTACCAACGCGAAGTCGCACTCGCAGCGCGTTTCACAGCCGCCATAAACGTTGGTTCCTACTAACCAAAACAAACCTGAACAAATTTGAGTTGCGTGTTGAAGAACGCTATCTCCCCCGCGCGCTGGCACAGGTTCAACTGTGTCCTCGAGCCTCTGCCTCAACAGTGCCCAGTTTCGTCTGACTCGTGCTTTGAACCTGTGCCAACGCACAGGTTCCACTCCTCGAGCCTCTGCCTCAACAGTGCCCGATCTCGTCTGATTCGTGCCAGCTCCGTGCCCGACCATCAATCCTCCAACAGAAGGGTGGTCTAGCCCTATGTACTAACTTGAGCATCTTTGAGTTGCGTCTTAGAGAGCGTTATCTCCCCCGCGCGCTGGCACAGGTTCCACTCCGTGTCCTCGAACCTCTGCCTCAACAGTGCCCGGTCTCGTCTGACTCGTGCAAGCTCCGTGCCCGTCCATCAATCCTCCAACAGAAGGGTGGCCTAGCCCGATGTACTAACCTGAGCATCTTTGAGTTGTGTCTTCAAGAGCGCTATCTCTCCCGCGCGCTGGCACAGGTTCCACTCCGTGTCCTCGAGCCTCTGTCTCAACAGTGCCCGGTCTCGTCTGACTCGTGCCAGCTCCGTGTCTCTCTCGTCCCGCGTTCTTCCTCCGAACGACTGCAGCATGAGACGAGGCGCTCGGAGCCGCGCGTCGTGACTTCTGAGACGGTCAGCGGTACTGAAAGAGTTTAAAAGTGGTTGTTAGAAAAAAAAAACAGAGAACTGATATGTGATTTTTTTATTTTAATTGATTTGTGAATTGTTCTTTAAAATTTCATTCTTGATCCACTCATAATTTTTTTCCCAACCAAATTTTGGTGAATTTCAAATAAGTCGTGTAATACCAACTAATAAATACTTAGAGGAGAAATATTCACTAGATACGGAAAGAGACATACTCGTATGCTTCGAAGTTTTTTTTTATGGTATAAGCAGTCGTCTCTTGATAATGTTACATTTAAGTGGTTATTTTTAACTTTCATAAGTCTAAAGAACGTAAAAATACGATGTTTAATTATTTGTAAACTGCATTATATTAGCTAACTTGGAAATTATTTACAAAAACTGAGCGCCTTTAAGTTAAAACACGACAACGGCACAGAATAAATAATAGTAACAACGGTAAAGTTTAAACACGGTTGGCTAACTTGTGGTTGTACGAGTACAAGGAAGTAGGAGCTGGCTTGGAAATTATCGTTAAAATTTAACACGTGCAGACTTCATAAATGTCATGTGAAAGTACTGAAATCCTAAATGTACTTCGATATTTTACGATCGAGTCCATACAGCAAGCTCTCCTAACCACGACTAAAAGCAAAGTTGTGGTCAGGGCAAAAGCCTTTTGTCTCGAATATGTGTCACAACGGACATTGTTGTTTACCGAGTGCTGATAGAAATGCTGTATTTATATATTATTTTATGAGAGCTCAGTTAACGTGTGATCAATATGGATTTGAATACGGCGTTCCAAAATGAAATTCAAACAAATGTCGTCACGAAAAAAGTAGTAAAATTAAATATACAAATTACGTAGGTACTCATTGGAAGTGATAGCACAGAACATAATATATAGTCCATAAGTATGTACTGTGGTGATAGTAAAGATAAAAAGATAAACAAAGAAAAAGTGATGTCACATTGAAACCTAAACAAAAAGAAGTGATTGTAAATATGAACAAAGAATAAGGTATGCTCAGTGAAGATACCTAAATAAGGAAGTAGTGGTGATAGTGAAGATAAACAAAGAAAGAGTGATGTCACATAGATAAATAAACAAAAAGAAGTGATTGTAAATATGAACAAAGAATAAGGTATGCTCAGGGAAGATACCTAAATAAGGAAATAGTGGTGATAGTGAAGATAAACAAAGAAAGAGTGATGTCACATAGATAAATAAACAAAAAGAAGTGATTGTAAATATGAACAAAGAATAAGGTATGCTCAGTGAAGATACCTAAATAAGGAAGTAGTGGTGATAGTGAAGATAAACAAAGAAAGAGTGATGTCACATAGATAAATAAACAAACAAAAAAAAACAATAAATAAACAAAAAGAAGTGATTGTGAATATGAACAAAGAATATATATATGCCTTATTCTGAAAATGCCATATTCGGGAAATACCCTATTCGTATAAAGACTCATTCTTAAAAAGACTTATTCTGAAAATGCCCTATTCTGGAAATACCCTAATCGTATAAATAAAGGCTCATTCATAAAAAGACTTGTTCTGAAAATGCCATATTCGGGAAGTACCCTATTAGTATAAAGACTCATTCTTAGAACGACTTATTCTTATAGTGCCTTATACTTATTCTTAAAAAGACTAATTTGCGAATGGACTCATTTTAACCGACTTCAAAAATTGAGGTTTCTTTTTTTTGTGTATGTTACGCAATTTATTCACTATTTTATTTATTAACTAGGTTATGTCTCAAGGCCGGCCTGATTTACTTAAAAAAAGCTTTGTTTATATATATATATATATATATATTATAGGCATTCGGCTTCTATTCACATGATTAAGATACCAAATGCACTAGTTTTGAAGTCATAACGTGGTGCGCGAAGATACCAACAGACAAACACTATTTTTTTTAAATGTTAAGTATATTACTTAAAATAAATATAATTATTCAATAATTTACTCCATGAAAATTTTGATCACATGATACATGTGCTGGTACTTCAGCACACTACTTTGAAAATAACAAGTCATTCGAAGAACAGATATTTTTAAGAATAAGTCATTCAGCGAACAGGGCTTTTTTAGAATAAGTCATTCAGAGAACAGGTATATTTAAGAATAAGACATTCGGCGAACAGGTCTTTTTAAGAATAAGTCATTTGGAGAACAGGTCTTTTTAAGAAAAGTCATTCGGCGAACAGGGCTTTTTAAGAATAAGTCATTCGGCGAATAGGTCTTTTTAAGAAAAGTCATTCGGCGAACAGGGCTTTTTAAGAATAAGTCATTCGGCGAATAGGTCTTCATTTTAGTGGTAAGCCGTTTTGCGAATAGGTCCAAGGTCGTATGATCAGTGAAGAAACCTAACTAAGGAAGTAGTGGTGATAAATAAGCACAAATTAAAAATGTATATAACATCATGAGCCTATATTTGTTTACTGCTGGACGTAGGCCTCTTCTAATACACGGCACTGAGCTCCGTCTTCAGCTCTCCTCATCCATTTTCTTCCAGCCGCTATTCGCAGGTCGTCACTCCACCTGGCCACTGAGCATCCTACACTATGTTTGCCTTAACGTGGTATGGTCACTATGTTAACACACCCTTAACTTATGTTTAGGGTGTGTTAAGACACACATCTGTGTGTGAGTCTTAACCACACCACGTTTAGGCAAACATAGTGTAAGATGCTCAGTGGCCAGGTGGAGTGACAACCTGCGAACCTGTTAACCACACCCCTCTTTTTTCGCTTCGAGGGTTCAAAATATGAGATCGCGAAGATACCTCAACAAGGACATATAATAATCAATAGCATAGATAAATTATATTTATCTATGTCAATAGTGAAATAATAAAGAATAAGTAATAGTGAAACAAAGTTACAGAAGCGTTACTCAAGGTAATAGAAGAAGTTATGATGAAGATGCTTACCTAAACAAGGACTTCGAAGCTCTAGTGAAGCTGAACAAAAAGTGGAAGCATTGGTGATGAACATAGTTTTACCTGTAATCATGGTGGTCTCGTTCCAGTTCTGCGACGCCCGAGTCTGCCGGCGAGGGCGCCGGCACCGGCTCCTTGTTGTCGTGCCCGTTGAGACCCGTCGTCGATTTCGTACTGAAATGATAAGAAATTTTGTTTAATTTTTAGATAAGGACGCGATGACAAGAGATCTACTTCTTTTTCGTGTTGTTTTTGTCAGGGACACAGGGCAGGTAACACCTGCCCAACGGCAGGTAACACCTGCCCAACGGCAGGTAACACTTGCCCAACGGATGAAAAAGTTATTTATAATACGTGTTCGTTATAATACAATGTTTGGACAGTCTGTTCGCAGTCTCGAGAAAGCCAGAATAAATAATAAATGTATGAAATTCTTAACTCTCTATTGTCAACATTGCAAAATTGCATGAACTACCGTATCCGGCAGTAACCGTGACCAACATCACAGTATGAAAATATGGCCACCTGAAATTAATTTTCAAGTTTGGTAGAAACATGTCTAAGTTTCTTAATTAAATTCGAAATGAGATGTTTTTATCTTATTACTATTTTAACCTAGCAAGTTTTTAGTTTTACTATATTTTGATTACACAATATTTGGAAGTATCATATAATCGATAGATAGGTACATTTAAAAAAAACTATATATGTATGTAGAATTAATTTTGATTTTTATATGGCAGCACCACAAACATCATGTCTCTTGTTTGCTTGGATGTTTGTTTTGTTTTGTGGATTTGTGATTTTGTCCTAATGTTTTTGGAATTGTAGCACATCCCTATCGTTGACAGGCTGTGTGACAGTTCATATTTGTAGATTGGTATCTTTGTTTTTTTTTTTTGCGCGTTTGTTACTACAAGGTTAAAAACCTCGTAAAAAACCTATGCATGTAGTTCCGTCTCTTCCCCCCGTATTTATATTCTCTTTGTCTGTTCGGACGTCAAAATCGTCAACACAGAATACTTCCCACCCGGTTTTTTAAACCAAAGGAGGTTGAATTACGCTTACTGACGTTTAACCTTTTAACAGAATGCGTAATTCAACCTCCTTGCGATAAACTAAATAATACTATAGACAAAATGGTACGTAAATATAAAACCTATAAACAAAACAAGATGCATTATAGTTTATGGAGGATGGGAGGAAGTGTAAGGAATTGTGGTTAGGTTATGTTTATTTAATTAATTGTTTTGCACAATAATAGTATAAAAGGAAGGAATTAATGCTAAACAGCATTATCTACCAGTCATCCAGGTCGTGACAGAAATTATAGTACATATGGCGTGTGGCTTAAAGTATTGAACAATAAATACAAAAGAAACAAAGGTTTGTATAAATAAAGTATTTAGTGCATAATATGATTTAGTGATATTATGATTTACTATGATTTAGTGTATGGAATTGTTGCAAAATATTTGTGCTAATATTGGACAACTATTTCCCCTCACAGTAAAACAGCAGCAACATATCTAAACATATTGTTTTGTAATCTCGCTAGGCATTGGTGATAGATGGTGGCCTAACGGTTCTATAGTGCAATAACTAATTCAACGATACCGGGTACAAAACCTAGGCTCCGCACCAATGACTAGTCGGAGTTATGTGCGGTTTCCCATCGCTCCGTGCTTCGGAGGGCACGTTAAGCTGTCGGTCCCGGCTGTTATTGATTAATAGCAGTCGTTAAGCCATGTCAGAGGCCCTCGGGCGGCTTGACAAACTCGGACATCAGAGGCCAGCACTAACTCATACGACAAACAAACAAACAAGCTAGGCAGTGACAGAGTAAAAATAATTCTTATTCAAAAGCCTAGTCTGTTACACTAATAGGTAATTGAATAGGTACAATATCTTTAAACATTATATTTATCACGCATAAGTACTTAATTGCCTACCTAATTAAGCAGATAACATAACTAAGACTTGTTTCAAAAGTCGTTAACAGTAACATAACCTACAAAACTTTGAAGCCTAATTACAATTATTCCTGGCCTCCTCACTAAAAAAATCTTAGACTAACAATCTCAGGAAATTATGCTGACTTACTAGTGATATTTTGTATGGGAGTTCGCCATTGTTTGTATCATATACTATATGGTCTGTGGAGTATAATGCAAAAAAAAAAAAAAAAAGAACTTCAATGAAACAAACACTATTTTCACGAACAACCAAAGAGGTTGAATTACGCTTACTGGCGTAAAACCGTCCGTATCACTCAATGGCGAAGAAAATGTGTATTATTTAACGAAATGACAATTTGGTGCACGCCTGTCGATCTGGCTAAAATAAGGATCAGGGATCACTCATTGTGTGAATGTGGCTTAGATGAGGGTAACATAGACCACATATTTTTTAACTGTCCGAAGTATCGGCCATCTCTGTACGATATCCTCCCCCCAAAAATCCCACGTCCTATTTCCTTTAAAACCCGTTTAACTTTTGTAAAAAAAAAAAAAAATAAGTTCAAATATATAAGTTCTAATAAAATTAAGTTATAAATATTAAATATATACCATACCATACCTACTTTATACGATATTATATTCACATACATAATTATATATATATATATATATATATATAATTATATATATATATATATATATATATATAATTATATATATATATATATATATATATATAATTATATATATATATATTCACAGTCATAACATATTTCAACAAATCAATCAATAATCTACTTGGAGCTCTTCGATCCTCCCATATTTTACCGATTAATATCGTTCTGGTATTCTCCCTTATTTTTCGGAATACGACTTACGTGACATTGGCGGAATTGTGGAATGGCAACTCCACAAATGCCATAAAACAAGAAGTGAAGTGACAATTTGGTGCTGTCCGCTGTCAGTTTGTTTGAGAACAGTGGCCCAATTCCATAACTTGGCTTCAATCGAATTCTCAGTATCGCAACCACTAATGCCTTGCGATAGAGTCGAATTTGCTATGAAAAAAGTGATAATCCGATTGTAGCCAAGTTCTGTAATAGGGCCACTGGATTCCATTACTTCCAAGCACTTAGATCGCAATTTTCATATAAATTGAGCCGTTTCCAAAAAAACCCCTACCTACTCCGAATAAAGTTCATAATCTTCACAAATATCAGGGATTGAAATTCGCGAATTTGTATAAAAAGCTTCGTAGTTAATTCACTCTTGCATCTGAACAGGTCACCGCGAGTGTGTCATCTGAACAGGTCACCGCGAGTGTGTCATCTGAACAGGTCACCGCGAGTGTGTCATCTAGATGCAGGTCGTTCGTGAAATGTTATTATTATCTGCGGTTATCTCTCGATTGCGAATGGAAGCCGATCGGCCGGAACGGTAAATGAGGTTTAAGCAGTTTTATTAGTTTATTTACTGTTTTACGATCGCTCTTTGGACGTCCTGGATACCTAGATTGCGGACTTTGGACGTCCTGGTTTTGTTGCACTTTCGCGTTTTGTGTTTCGTTTTCAGTGGCGGAGTTTGTTGAATGGATTCGATTCAGTATTTCATTTATGGCGAATTAAAGGTACAAAATTAAGGTAGGTACCTCCTTTGTATTATCCACTTCACAGGCGGAGCATCACTACCTAGCCTGTGAGATAGAGATTGTAGACAGGTTGGTGTTGTTGGTACTTGAGTATCTGTGCAAGTTTAACACACTTTTCATGAGCGCGTCCCACCGTTGGAACTCGAGCAATATCTCCAAGAGAGGAAGAGAAATGGGCGCATCAGTGAACAACAACAAGTCATATTCTGCCACAAACACAAATCCTATATGTATTCTCCCTTAAATTGATCGATTTAAGGAGAATACTGCATGCTTGATGACTCACGAACACCTTTCTTCAAGCTTCACATAATACTTGAGTTAATCTTTAATATTCCGGTCTACTCCGGTCTGATATCCCAAACTGATCCACCACTATCTATTATTAAAATGAAATTCCGGTCTGATCCACCAAACTATTTATTTCCGTTCCGGTCGGATCCACCGTGGTTGTGTTTAGATAGTAAGGACATATATTTATAAACAGTTTTCATGTTCAACCTAACTAACTTACTTCTTGTCTGTGCCTGCTATTATGTTTCACATGTTTTTTTTATACACAAATTTTTGTTACTTAGTACTGAATAAAACAATTAATGTTTTAATTCAAACAGTACCAAATAGCGTTAAAAAATTAGAGAGGGTCCAACCGGAATAGGAATTTAAATAAATATTTAAATTTTATAACGATCCACTAACAAAGGGATCAGACCGGAATAGAAAATAAGAACACCGCGAGGCGAAAAATGAAACGTACTAAAATTTAATTTGCCCCGTTCACGGGCGTCAGCTGGTATAAGTTTTCGCTTGGCTAGGATACATTTTAGCGAACTTTTGAGGTCACTAAATTTTAGTCTGCTGTCAGATTGACAGCTGTTTGTCATTCGATTCGCGGTTAGACTCAATATGTTGATTGTTTTATTCGTAAATACTATCTATATTTATAAGCAGTAACATAAATTCTGTACAACGAATATAATATAAAAATGATCTAGAGGACATAAATAAAGCTACTAAATATAGATTTGACAAGCCGACAATTGAATTTGACAGATAAACCTATGACTCCGTTCAGCGAACCCTCGCTACTTAATTTTTATCCGGTGAAAATTTCGCCGACTTACTTAAACGGGGTGCGTTTAAGTAAGTCGGCGAAATTTTAGTGGATCGGACCGGAATAGACCAGTATTTCAATGCGTCAGGGAACCGGGCTACAACAAGAAAATTTACGCACATACAATAATCCCGACTGAGAATGGTTGATAACCAACTTTAAATCGTTATAGATCCTAAATGGTCATTCGAAATGAAAAATTATAAGAGAAACCTAAAGATGATTTTCAAATACCTATTCAATACCGCACCTAACATAGTTCGTAGACTTTAATTATTATTTTCTCAATGGCGTCTGGTTGTCGCCTTTGAAATTTAATTAATGTCATGTCTTTAGTGACACTCGCAAGACAAATCGATAGACGAGAATCATCAAAATCTGTCCACGCGTTTGGTCTATAGTGCCACAAAGAAACAGACATACATACATACATACATACATACATACATACATACATACATACATACATACATATGCTTATAAGCACAATAACCTCCGCACAGTCAGTAAAAATCAAACCTTATTTCTCCTAAAAATATCGTCCTTGTGGCCTTCTTGTTATACCTCATTACACTTCTCCTTGTCGATAATTTCTGAAGTTCCCCGCCAGTGGATGGTTACTACGGTAAATAACCAGCAGTGCTGCTGCGTCGCGGTCGCCGCTCGTCTTGCTCCAGCGGTGGACCGTGACAGGTTATGACGGCACTGCCATGGATCTGGTAATAACTCTGAATGCCAAGGAAGGCTCGAGAAAGTCTTTCCTGGAGTCTATGCTAACGGCAGAGTGAACGACTCTGCTAAATGTATTTGCTTTGATAGTAGTAATCTTAGGCTGGCTCGATGATCTCGTCCGGGTAGTGGGAAAGACATGGATGAGGTTATCATCCGATCGAAAGGCAACAGCGAAAGGAGGCCTATACCCTGCAGCGGGTAGCGTAGTGGCTGTAAATGATGATGATGATGATGAATCTTAAGCTAACAGCGTAACACGAAAACAAAACAAAACAAATGAAACACGTAAAAAAGATCGACGGGCTTTTTTTGTTAGATTTGTTAAATTACATTTGTAACTTTGGTACAAAAATATGCAACAATCGGGGGTCCTGTAATATACTATCCGGGCGATATGCATCAATCGGGGTCCTGCATCGAGCGGTTACGATTACGGTTTTTTGGATTAATCGTTCATTGAGTTGACATACTTCACTTTTTCACTAAACGCCACGATTTCGCGTAGTGTAATAATTAACCTATATTTCTTTGAGGAGATTTGGTGCGCAGATAACTTGGATTTCCGCTAACCGCCAAAAATTTTTTGGTCTTCATAGTTTGACGAATTGATGATGCATGGCGTCACCTCTTTTTTTTCATAAGATTTCCCTTCTTGGGGCTCAAAAACTACAAAGGTGTGCGTTAATTTCTAGTCTCTATCATATTTCGTTTAGGAACTACAATACCAGTTATAGACTGACAGCGTTCCTATAAATAGCTGCTTTGTTTAGACACTTTGGCGTACGGAACCCTACTAAACGAATGACAGAGCTTCTCGTACTTTGGGTTTGTAAGATTCGCCACCGCCAAGTGTATAATGTGAAACTAGTCCACCAATTTCAGGTCACTCAGCGGGCTATGGAAAGGGCTATGCTCGGAGTTTCTCTGAAAGATCGTATCCGAAATGAGGTGATCCGACAGAGAACCAAATCTGTCGACATAGCCCTTAGGATTAGTAAGCTGAAGTGGGTTGGTCATATTTTTCGAAGGACTGATAACCGTTAGGGGTAGACGTGTTCTTGAGTGGAGACCGCGACTCGGTAATACCACCGGTGACCAGCTAGGTGGAGCGACGATATACGCAAAGTGGCTGGCAGAAGTTGGAAGAGAAGAGCCGAAGATCGGGCTCAGTGGCGTGCTTTGGGAGAAGCCTATGTCCAGCAGTGGACTGATGCAGGCTGATGATTATGAAGTGTATAATGTGTACTGTGGCCATGGTCTGGCTATATTTATAAATGACCTACTGGTAAATAAAGCCATAAATTCTGAAACCTTGGTTAAACAAAAAATACGTTCTAAATGTTCATAACGCGAAAATGAATGTCAATTATGTATAATGTTGAACTAAGAAATCTCCTTCAGAGTGTAACGTTACGGTCACTGAGCAGGCATCATCGTTTTTGCTATCATTTATGAATCTAAAATGAGCAATCTAAGAACACAAACTTGGACGAGGAACACATGTTACTACTATTATACTTACTTACAAGAAGATTCTAATGAGTCCAGTTCCACACCGCCAACCAAACGAGTGAAGCATAGCAAACGGCAGTTGCGTATGTGTGCATGAGTGGATAATTTGTGGTTGATACACAATTTCATCACAAAAACTTATAACACCCCTATCGTTGAAGTTCGGGGGTAAATAATGTAAAAAAAAAACTGATTCCACACTGCCAACTAAACGAGTGAAGAATATCAAGTGGCAGCTGCGTATGTGCGTTTGTTTTTGTGTTTTGGATAATTTCATCACAAAAGACTACATTGTTTTTGATTTTCTGTGATAACTGACAGAATTAATACTACTAACAAGGTCGAGATCTTGCTGATATGTAGTAGCATGGTTAAGCGGGTGCATCAGGCTTGCGCGTACGGCATATCTGGGGCGCTTCACTTTCAATGTGGCGGTGTGGACTTCCTCTTTTTTTGAACTTTAAAAACAAAACTTCGAAAATACACACTGTAATATGAGTTGTCTGAAAATTAATGTAAGGTTAAAAACTGCCTGTAGTTGATATCTACAGCCATTTTAAGGCTATCTTTTGCCTGTGTCTTGATTCGTGTGCAAGTATTAGTTTCATTGGCCGAGCGTGAAGCGCGAGCGAAGCGTCTCCGTTACAGCTTGTGCAAAAATGCTTTCGTTTGTCTGTCCGGATCTCTGTCGCATTTCTCAACCGATCTAGACGAAACTTGGTGTACAGGTTTTTCATATTTTTTTTGCGTCGTGGTTTTTGATTCCCAAGAGCGGCAAAAAGAGGGCTTCTGAATATCTCCGCCTTATTAGATCCGATTTCGATGATTAATTTTTTTAAAAGGTAGTAACTTTAAGTTGATCTCATAAAAATTTGGTGAAGATCTGATTAGGATCTTCGGCGTGATGAGCAGAATAGCTCCACAAAATGCAGTAAGTTACTCACTTTTAGGTTTCTTCCACTTAGGGTTACCATTTAGAAATTTGAAAAGTCCTGACAAAATACCTGACACTTCACTAAAGGTCCGGACATTTTAGTCACAAAATGAAAACGCGCGTGTCGCGCGTGACGCTCGTTTATTTTCCCTGTCTAAAGAGCGAAACAGATTGTCTGTACTCCCGGTTAGATCATAGCAGAATTATAGAGGATTAAATATTTGATTTTGACAGGTTAATTGTTAAAATAAGATTATTATTTTGTTTTGAGATGAATGAGAGATTACTAAAAGATTAAAGACTTATTTGATAGAATTTATTAATCGACTTTATATGTTCGGCTGCATGTAAGTTTTTCTTTTCTTTTTTTTGTAAGTTTTTTAATCGTATTCCATCTAGGCCTAAAAACCGGACAAATCAAAAAGCCAGTCAAAGTCCGGACAAAAGTCCTGACATGTCCGGTCAAATCCGGACGGATGATAACACTACTTCCACTGGAATCAGCCCTTTACCTACTAGGTAGGCATTGATGAATCACCTTGGTTATTATTGTTAGTTTTACTCTATGGTAAACACCACCGCCACAGATGGCGCTACTGTGCACCGCTAGATTATTTGCAAAAAAGTTTGTGCTCGCGAGGTTTACAGCCTGGGTCACAGAGCCACTTGTAATTAGTGATATTTATGACATGACCTCAATTGCTCAACGCGTAGTCCTGTTGGCGCGTCGGGAATGCATCATTTCTGGATGAGTCAACGCAAGCTTTCACCGATATTAATTAAGTACGTACTTGCAAGGTTTAAAAAAGACGAAGTCCACATCGACAAATCGAAAGTGAAGCAACCAAGATATGCCGATCCAGTCGTACGCGCAAGCCTCACGCACACACTTACACCATGTTATGCCGATCGGCCGCAACATCGCAGCCAGATCTCGACCTTGTTAGTCACTAAAAACACAAATTATCCAATCACGCACACATACGCAGCTGCCACTTGATATTCTTCACTCGATTGGTTGGCGGTGTGGAATCAAACATTATTAACCTTCGAACTTCAACGACAAGGGTGTGCAGTTTAGGGTGTGTAGGTATAACTATGTGGCTGTCTGTGGCATCGTACCTCCCAAACGAATGGGCAGATTTTGATTCGTTTTTTTATGTTTGAAAGCTGATGTGATCGAGATGCTTCTTAGCTACAATTGGGATCGAGGGTTATATACATTTTTAACTTGTGTATGTTGTATAACAGTTATATTACAACATTTGCAACAAAGCATGTTTTACTCGTGGTTATTGCCTTTGTTAGATAACAGCAATGATATCACACAATGAAAACAACACGCACTCGATTACTTGGATAAAATCGCCATGAATTTGAATGAAAACAATATGAAATCCGTTCGTAAAGCATTAGAAATCTGAAATTGGCGGCAACCTTCACAATAGCAGGTGAGATGAACGGAAACACGCTCTGCTGCGCGCAATGCCATCTCATTTGCATATCTACGGAGTACCTACCTCTGTAATTAAAACATTTAAAAGCAAATGTAAATAATTTTTCTTTCCACTACAACGTAATATCACAATTGTTCACCTAAAACGTGAGCAGAAAGGATCTTGTTTATACTCCTATTAAAAACAGCACAGAGAGAAGTATGGACATATATTATTACAATTTTAGTTTATTTTTATTTGTGACCCAGTTTTTTTTTTAGCTCTGCAGAGATTTAATTAGTTTCATATTGAATGAATGCATTCGTCTAACTTTTGTTGTTGATTAGAAAGCTTTTGCTTTAGTGGAATGAAAAGTAGATGACCCTCGCTCAAATGACTTGTTGCTGCACTCGTGTTTTTAGAGCCCTCGCTGAAGCTCGGGCTCCAGTCTAACATTCGGTGCAGCAACAAGTCACTTTCCGTTCGGTGCAACAATCTACTATTAATTAAACCCTACTCATATTGTAAGTAAAAGATCTGGTAGTAAATTATGATAGATATTATAATTCACCTCCAAACTTAAACTTTTAAAGCAGGTAAAAGATTGATTAAAACCCTACTCATAGATAGATAGATAGGTAACTCTTTATTGCACAAGAAATGAAACTGATGATACAATATATTATATGGTAAAAGTACTAACAAAGAAGAATTAAATCCTCACAGTAAATGACTTTTAAATAAATGGATACAGATCACCAGTGTACTGCAAACCCTATAATTGTCGGATAACATCGGAATGGACTGGATGAGACTTGTCATAATTGGTGCGAGGGAGAAAAGAAGGTTTAAAAAAAGACTGAGACCGCCAAAACCTTCGATGTCAGAAACAAATAAGGATTCACGAAGTTCGCCCGATTCGTGTTCCACCAAAACTCCACGCAATTTAAAAACTCCGCGCTTGGCCCACTTATAGTGGAGACGGCTTTATGACGGCGATTGGCAAATAATGTAACTAAACTTAATCATCATGAAAAGTAAAAAGCCGCTATCCATAGTTTTGAGCCCGGGCAGCACACATAACTAATCGACTACGCGCGCTGACACACGCTTGTGTGCGTAACACGTAAATGTTTGCGTGGAGCGAACAGGCAAGCGATACGCGTGTGGAAAAAGGATGGCACAATATCGCTTGCGATCTTTTGTTTTGTACCACGCGACACGCACACCACAAATAGTCGCGTGATCGCATTTTGAATAATAGTAAGTATTGAATGCTTGATCTCTATTTGTTTCTTTCCTCGAAGGCCAAAACGCATCCTCCATTTGCTATGCTTCACTCGTTTGTTTGGCGGTGAAGACTTAGACTTTTTAAATCTTCTTTAATTGTCTGTTGACAAGGAATTTATATCCTAATGTAATTAGTATATAAATTCCTTGACTGTTGATTAATTGATCACCGTTTGAGCAATGTGTGTAATGTTAACCTTTTTATTAAGCTCGCATGTCTCAAACCAATCTACAATCAAGGCTCACGTTTAAGACGCAACAAGTGATATTGACGGAAGGACTATGTAAACAATTTACTAAATATCTTCAATGTACAGAATTGGTCCTGTTACAGTTTAATATATGTATATATTATACATGGATTTTTGCAAATTTACGCCGGAATCCATAAATCAGTACCTACACCTTGTACCTATTGAAAAATACATTTAAAATATCAGTAAATTACGAGAAAAATATGCAATACCTAGTGCCTACAGCTAGTACCTACACCTCGTACCTACATCTAGTACCTCCTGCTTGTACCTACAACCTGTATCTACTCCTACACTTCTATCTGTCCTAGTACCTACACCTAGTACTAGTACCTTCATCCAGTACCTAGACCTAGCAGTTTGGCGGAAGTAAGCTAGATGTTTTATATTATTCATATTTTATGTTCTTTTAGGTCTCGGTAGCCGAATTGGTGGCGGCATGTGCCGCGCTGAGGCACAGTATGCGAGTTCGAATCTCGTCCGTGATCCAAAATTTTCCATTAGAAAGTTATTATATATGTTTACTCTAAGCAGGCGTTAACTGCTTTAAAAAATCCTAAAATATAGATTTGGGAGGCGTTATCTTTCAGACACGAAGTTAATCAATATTAGCCGTGTTTGGTTGGTTAGTTCGTAATACTACCAATAGATAGCGTTACCGTCCCCATAAGAGGGGTTCAAAGAAGCTAGTGGAAACATTTGGATGACGACGCATAGGTGTCGATAGCCGAATTGGTGGCGGCATGTGCCGCGCTGTGGCACAGTATGCGAGGTCGAATCTCGTCTGTGATCCAAATTTTTCCATTAGAAAATTATTACATATTATTCATATTATACATGTATTTTTCCAAATTAACGCCTGAATCCATCAATCAGTACCTAAACCTTGTACCTAGACCTAGTATCATAAAATATATCATAAAAATATGAGGAAAAATATCTGACAAGAATTTTTCCAGAAATATATTACTAATTACAAGAACAGGTAGAAGAAAATGGCCGGAATACGCGTGTTTGCCCTCGTAAGGTTAAAGGCTACTGGTATCAATGAAATTAAATTTGATATATGAATTCTGTTCTGTTAAAACATAGATGTTGTAAGAATTTGGAAAACCGATTAAGCTATAACGAGATTTTAATGCTATTAAGCTTATAGCCTTCATGCCAGTCTATTCCAATTACATGCCACATATGGTACTAACAAATACTAATAATATTGAAACTCCAAAAATCAGCTAACTGAAATGGAAGTAGTTTTGAGAATTGGACGCAGGCGGCATGGCGGTTATGTTGTTTTTTGCCCGACCACGGCGAAGCAAGGGAAGGGTAATGAGTTTATTCTATGTATGTGGATGTTCCACCATACCGTCGCCCCTATTGGTCCGATTTTGACAAGAGAGGTGTCAATCGGTTCGTCTTCAGGTATAGTGTTATAGGCTATTTACCCGACCGTAGTCGAGTTTTAGTTTTTGAACTGATGTCTTGTTTGTTATTTTAGTATAGGATATGATAAAAGCGTGTTTTAATTTTCTTTACGATTTTTGTTTTGTCACCTTTGTATTTCTTGTAATGCTGCATTGTAAGTATATAAAAGGCCATTTCCTCGTAAACTAAGAGCCATCTAGCTCGACGAACATTATGTCATTTTTGGGTTATTAAACTCGGCATATTAGGTATATTATTAGGTAGATGCTTTTCTTTATCAAAGTATGATGAATAGGCCAAAGGAAATACTTATGAATGCATATTGATAGCACATTAGCGGAAACACTGTTGACTATGCCCGATACGATAATGATGGCAATAACGTTTTGTGAATTACTGCGAGTGACTCATATCCTAAAGATGCTAGATTTTTAACAAAAGTATATTTCTTCAAAATGTTATTTTTGCTTCTCTGCCTAATTGTTCAGCGATCTATCTGAATCCTGTAAAATAAACTCGTTTATCCAAATTCGCAGTTTTTTACCCGACTACGGCGAAGCAAGGGAAGGGTAATGAGTTTAACAGTCTATGTATGTATGTATGTATATATGTATTTGGGTATGTGGATGTTTCACTATATCGTCGCCCCCTATTGGTCCGATCTTGACAAGCGAGGTATCAATCTATTCGTCTTCAGGTATTGAGAGTGTCATAGGCTATTTTTTACGCGAATTCAGCGAAACAAAGGTAGTGTTATGTTCATACTAAAAAACATGGTCCGATTTTGGCAAGCGAGGATCAATCGATTCCTCTTCATCGCAAGAGTTTAACAGGCTATTTGTTGTTCTGGCCGTAGTGGGGTTTTAGTTTATGAACTTATGTCTTGTCTAAAGGATTTATATTGAAATTGTCTTTTTGTCTTGGTGTCACACGCCTTGGGGAAGTTGGAAGGGAGTGGGGTAGCATGGTGGATGGGGTTAAGGTTAGCGAAGCCTGTTTGTTAAGGTTAGCGAAGCCTTTTTTTTAAGGTTAGCGAAGCCTGTTTGTAAAGGTTAGCGAAGCCTGTTTGTTAAGGTTAGCGAAGCCTGTTGGTTAATTACTTAATAAAAATACTAATAACATTGCTTACTGAGCGGAGGGTATTGTGTTTATCAGCCTGTGTATGTAGTTTCTTAGTGGCACTATACATACCAAATGCGTGGATCGATTTTGATGATTCTTACGTCAATCGATTTGTCTTAATTTTGCGAGTGCTACTACAGACAGACAGTAATCTAAATTCAATATGGCGACAACCAAACGCCATATTGTGAAAAAGTAAAAAAATAAAGTTTACGAACTATGTTAAGTGTGGTATCATTGAATAGGTATATAAAATTCATCTTTAGATTGCTCGTATTATTTTTCATTTCGAATTACCATATAGAATCTATAACGATTTAACGTTGGTTAGCAATCATTCTCAGTAGGGTTTTTTCTATGAGCGTAATTTTCTTGTTTTCCAAAACACGTTCGAATTGAAGACATCAATTTTTTCGAAGTCTATGAATTATAACTGTTTTTCTTTAAAATCCTAACAATAACCACAATTCAATTAAACCTTATTCCAATAAGGCCCTATACTATTAACGATGCTCTCTTCGCTTCACTTAGAAGTTAACGGTCAACATAATAATATAATAACTTCACCTCAGAATACCAAATCTGTGAGTCAGAGGGAAGCGCCCGCGCCGATCGCGACCATCTGAATGGAATGTACATACGAGTACTTGTAGACTTGTATACTTAGGTATTCAATATCCTGTATGTGCATTATTTTAGAGCTTCCTTCATAACTTATATATTTTTATTCAACTTCAAACAGCAAATTCGCAATTTCATTCATTCACTCCGCTCCAAAACCAGTGTTCGAAAACTAGTACAATTGTTTATTATGGAGCTACTATCCATGTCCATACATTCATAACTCCGGGGTTTTTTGACAGTTTTGTATGATTCTTTATTTTATTTGAAATGGTAGACTAGTGTGGTGCCATATAAATTTCATCAATATTGATTCAGTAGTATTTTTAGTACTTAAATCAATTTAAAATCATTTTCATTCTAATTATCTTTCAATTTAATTATTAAGTACTATCTTTAAAGATTATCTGTCAATGTTTTGTATCAGGATCAGACAGTCAGTCTATTTCGTGAGTTTTTAGCCGTTTTATTTATATATAATATGAATTTCACTCGAGTTAGATTAAAAAAAAATATATATATATATATATATAATTTTCTAATTTCTATTATCTAGTGTGTGTGCATATGTGTATGTGTGTGAGGGTTTGTATTTGTGTGTGTGCGCGCGTGTGTGCACGTGTCTGTGCGTGCTGTGTGGAAGGTGTTTGTGTGCGTCACATTATTGTAAAATGGTCTGGAATAATAAAGGCATAATTATATATAAAGAATAATATTGCAAATAAGGTTTAACTATGAGTTTAGGCTGATCAGGTTAGATTCTTTTTTTGTTAACGCTACGTTTCTATAACTGGACTGACACATTAGACCTCAGTATTTTGTATAGGTATATCTGGAACAGTAACCCATAGTTTCTGAGATTAGCCTGAAATACAGAAGCGATTGAAGACTTTGTTACCCGAGTTTGGCGAAGAAAGGGCAAGGTAATGAGTTTAACAATCTATGTATGTTCTATGTATTCTATGTATCTATCTATGTATACTCGTATGTTGGTATGGATGTTCCACCATAGTTCCGTCGCCCCTATTGGTCCAATACTGAAAAGCGAGGTTCAATCGATTCGTCGCCAGGTACAGAGTGTCATAGACTATTTTTTAGCCCTATGACACTCTGTATCTGAAGACAGAGACTACGGTGAAGCAAAGGAAGGGTTATGTCAAACTTAAAACTTGGCCCGACTTTGACAAGCGAGGTATCAAGCGATTCGTCCTCATCGCAAGAGTGTCATAGTCTATGATTTACCCGACCGGCCGGCTATAGTTTTTGAACTTGTTTTGTTTTATAATATGTAATGATGCGTGCACGTGGCCCTTATGGCTTCATCATTATCAGTTCAGTAGTTGACCTTGCAAAGGTTTCATTAACCGAAGATTGCGTGAGGAAATTTCGACGTGTAAGATGCAATCAGATCAATGAAGGTGACGCAATAATGTATAGGGAGTGCAAAATATTCCAATAGAGTTTGATTTGTTGGAGGAATTACATTTCCATATGTATACCTAGTGTAGGAGGATAATATGTAATACTATCATATACTTATGTACATAATTATATATACTGGTTGTAGATTATATCTTGTTCTTATAAAAAAAGGGAAGGATGTTCTTTGTTTTGTTTGAAGGTAATTAAGTAAGTACCCTAGGTAATTCAGCTGTTCTACACTAATAATAATGATAACTAATACTAATAATGTAAGAGAATAGATTTGTTTTTTTTTTGTATGTTTATACCAGATAAACTCAAAAAATAGTAGACCGATTTTACATATTCTTTCACCTATATAAAGCTACATTATCAGCGAGTAACATGGGCTGTAATTAATTTTACAAAAATTAGAGATCCCTACGAAAGTTGCAATAATGTATCCCAAAGTGTCAAAAATTTGCCTTTGAGTCATTACTTGGCGAGCGCTGCGAGAAATATTGATGATACATAAAATAATGTACTACATGTTTTTAATACTCACAATTACCCACAAATAAGTCCCGGAGGCTGTATGTCTAACTATTATAGTTCAGTCACAATAACCGTTTTATGTTCAAATTTGTCAATCAAATTTGTCTTTATATCTATCAAATTATACTTATGCAAAGCCAGGGCGAGTCGCTGGTTTATAATAATCTTGTACTATAATATAATGCAGTAATTATAAAGTAACAATTGTGTTGTGAAGTGTAGAGTAATCACCAAGATACACAATGGGAGCGGTCGAATTAATGTATAGATTTGTTATCAGACTTACAACTAATAACTTAAGTATGGTATTTGCCTACCAAATGTCAGAATTACAGAATTAAATACGTTGTTGACATCTTCAAAGGAACGTACTTACCGCTCCATATATCCAAACATAAATGATAAACCACATCAAAAAAAACACATCTTATTTTAACCACTAAGCAACTATAAAAAAAAGTAGCAGTTTACTATTTTCTAAACGTTTACTATTTTATAAAGCGTGCCACACACCCGTCCGTGAATAAGTACGCCCGTGAATGCAGCGTAGCGCGTGTCCTAAGCGGGCGCCTAAAATGCTGCTGTGACCAATAATAATAAGCGTAAGCGGCATAAGTAAGCTGAACCGAAGTCAATTAAACTCAATGCCCGAGCATTTAATTTTTGCTTCGTAATTTGAGCATTTCAGCCTTAATCTTGATCGTTTATAGTTTCCTGGTTTGAATATGTGTTAAAACGTCGTTTTTGAACATATATTGCAAAAATGCATTCATTTGTGATTGGATCCTAATTTGGACAAAATAATCCACTACGAGTTATGTTCCGGAAAATTTAAAGTTTATTTATTAATAATTATGTTTGCTATTATTATTTTATCCATTTTTATTTAACGCTAACTGTAATATGTTATGTTTTAATTATACTTAATAATTTAAATAAAATACAAACAAATAATTATGAAACAAATAACATAAAAAATATTGAAGTACGTACCTAATTATTTAATTAATGTTTTAACAATTTCGTATACTTACTTTTGAATGAACTTTTCATAAATAAAACAACATCGAACACCCTAAAAGAAATCCTGGTTCAGCATGGTCGATTATTGGTCCACATCATTTTTTAACGCAATAATGATAGCATCAAGCGTCATTTTACCGTCTCTCAGCCTGCTCTAACCATTCACAAATAGCACAATATGCGGGCCTCACGCGAGGCTTCTCGTTAACAATTTTAATTGCGTTAATGAACAGATGGATGTCTAGTGTCGTGGAGCACCCCGGATGCGTAAGAGATGAGCGTGTACTAAAGAAGCACGGAATCTAATTAAATTATTAGTTGACCGAGTGAGCGAAGCGAGCGAATCGTCTGTGCTTCAAGTTCAATCAATTTGCTTTCATCGGTAATTTTGTTGGTACAGGTCGTATTTTACACCGATTTGGACGAAGCTTGGTGCCATGGTTTTTCATTAAAAAAAAAACTCGGTGATTTTTGATTAGTACTTCTTCCAAAAAGAGGCAAAAAGGGGGCTACTGAATATCTCCGCCTTATGATATACGAGTTCGATGGCTCTTTTTTTATTTGAAAATAGTAACATTAAGTTGGTCTCATAAAAATTTGGTGAAGGTCTGATGAGGATCTTTAGCGTGATGGCCGATTCCAGTGGAATCGGCCCTTAACTACTAGGTAGAGATTGATGGAGCACCTGGGTTATTAACGTTAGTTTTACAATAAGGTCACTAGATGGCGCTACTGTACACAAATCACCGACAGATAGATTGTTGGAAAAAAGTTTGTCCTCGCGAGGTCTACTGTTCGCAGAAGTACTAGTAGATAATCTTGACAGTTTTTATAACACTATGTTTATGTTTATTAACTATTACCAGCTACTTATGCGAGACTGAACCATATTTTACTATTTCACTAGACATAGAAGAAGTCATAGTGAAGTAAGACTTAAAAAAGCTGATTAAAAACTTAATATAATTTTTAAAGACTTCTTAGAAAAGTTTAAGCAACATTTTAGCACGTCTTCTAACAGACGAACGGATGTAATGGCGCGTAATTGACGTTTTGCAAATTGTGAATACGTACTCACATGCAAAGGAGCAGTCATATTAAAAAATATTAATATCACTAAAGTTAAGTCTAGGAAGGAAAGTGAGCCGCAATCTTCAATGCTTGTGGGAAGAGAAGAAAATAAGAAGGAGTTAGCTTTTTAGGACCTCGGATTGCAAAGTGTAGGAGTATAGAATACGTACGAGTACCTACGCTTTTCTTTAGGACCTAAACCTTCACAAAGACAGCCCCAATTGGCAGCATAAGAGTCTGGTATGTTCAGCAAAAGAGTACTGAGATTTATTATGATAAACATTGACACATTTGTCGTTTACTGATAGCCCAGGGGCAGACGTCGCCTGCAGCTAACACTTTCGCGACCTTTTCAGGCGTCCCTCAAACCTGGACTCTACAGCTGTTAATGCTACGACACTCACACAATAGCAGAGTGGTGTCGCTGATGCAGAGGCACGGAGATTCCCGCCGGCGGCAGGGCTGACAGGGACGCTGGCTGAGGCGATCCGCACCACCGCCCTTCTCGGACATCGCTAGAACCTGGAACATGGGAGAGAAGCTGGTTAAAAGTGGGTTCTTGGTTCTTGTAATTTCTGAAACTATACGAGACTAGCTGCGCCCCACAGCTTTGCCCGCGTGTAAAATTTGCCATCCTCGTCACCCCATTAGAATCAAATTTAAAAAAATCCCTCGTTTTTGTATGCCTAGGGTTGACATATGTAACATTGAAACCTATCACTTTGACATCGATGTCCTTTTCTGTACCCATGACAACGTGTGTGCAAAATTTCATGATGATCGGTTGAGCAGTTAATGAAAACGTAACAAACAAACACACTTTCGCATTTATAATAATAGTAGGATAGGATGCTGGCATTCTTTATTAAAGTTGACGGATTTTAGACTAAAAGGTAAAACCAGATTTAAACTTTGATTTCTTCTGAACAGTTTCTAACCAATTTTCAACGACTCCAATTCTGTATTACCAGATTGCTTTTTTGGGTTCTACGAGGCTAGGAACTCTGAAATCTCACTTCTTCATTTTCCTTCCAGCTTGTTTAATGGTTTTACAGTAGTATAAACTTACTGCCGTAGAGAGTCATGTGCGAGGGCGGCCGGCTGGCCAGCGCCGGAGTAGACCCGTACCGCTCGCCGCCTGCCGACAGCCGCCCGCCCAGCGGCTTGAACGCGATCGGCCGGATCACGGACTTGCCCTGCAACAAAGATATAAGTTCAAAAACTAAAACCCAACTGCGATCGGGTAAAAAATAGCCTGACGCTCTTGCGGTGAAGACGAATCGATTGATACCTCGCTTATCAAAAATGGTACCACGTTTTTATTTTCAACACATAATCCTTTCTTTTGCTTAGCCGTAGACGGATAAAAAAACCTAGGAAGAATAATAGTCAATATCAATTGAAGAATAATCAATTGATACCCTGCTTATCAAAATCGGACCAAAAGGGGCGCCGCTATGGTGGAACATCCCTCACTTAGCTGTACTCGGGCAAAAATGTCACAATTTTCATTTCATCTCTAGCTCACAGTCAAATCCGATTTGTTCTTATACAAGTTAACAATTAATTTCCTACGCTTTGAAGTAACGAGCGGAATGCTGGAAGCTGGTAGAAACCTTTCTTACCTATTACATATCTTATACATATTCATCATGCGTGCACGCTGCTATGTC
This sequence comes from Alsophila aescularia, assembly GCA_946251855.1. NCBI lineage: Eukaryota > Metazoa > Arthropoda > Insecta > Lepidoptera > Geometridae > Alsophila > Alsophila aescularia. The sequence continues at coordinate 6,699,137 of OX276380.1, read as the reverse complement.
GGACTGGCTCAACGCATGCAATCTGTTCACTGGGCACAAAGATTTTATATAACTTGGTTGATTAGGCACTTGTAGTTTCAGAAAATTTGTAGGGATGTAATAGAAATTTGTATAAACGAAACAGTGATTAGGTGATTCAAACGATTGTTATTGTCTTTGTTTCAATTCGCTTTACGTTTAAGTTCAACAAATACATTCTCGAATCTTTATCAGGCGCAGTACTCCAGTCAGTGTATACTTACTAATAGAAGAAAACCCCCTTAATACAACTTACTTTTTATTATAACCAAGCATTTCGGTTGACGACACAAGAATAAACACCTATTTATTCACAAAACACATGAAAAAACGGTCCAAATAAAACAGTAGGTAACCCACGCTGTTTTGCCTTTTAGACAGGTAAACCAATTGTTTTAACCTTATTCGTCACATGAGATTAGGCGCATTCACAGTCTGCTGAGATTGGGTATCGTTCAGCACGAAATTGACATTTGTACGCAGCAGACGCAACAAATGTCACGGAGCAAAGGTCGCGCGTCGCGGTACACTTGTTTGGAAAAGGCATCCAATAAAACCCTTACAATATTAATATCGCTATTAAACTTATTCCTTAAAATTAATTTATCGTAAAATTGATAGACTTCTTCCATAGCTTCTTGTAAGTATTCTAGAAGCCTAAATCAATCAGTAATTAGTAAGTTGTGGTGGAATATGGTCATACCATTATAGTCCACACAGCCTTTCTGAGAGGAAGCTCGAATGTCTAATACTAGAGACATATCCAAGCCAAGGGTCGATCGTGACATCAACCAACTTGCACTGTCATGGATTGTGACGTGGTGGTTGGTGCCACTGTCCCTTGATCCGGCATCGGGAAGCAATGGGAACTTTGTGAGCAGAGGTTTCTTTAACTCCTGTTTCTGCTACTGCCCTCTCATCATGTCCCTTATCCCACTATTATGTGGGGTCGGTACCTAACACATGTACTTTTCTTCCATTTCTCACTACCAGCCGTCGTCTCAGTATTCACTCCCTTCTTACACATGTCATCTCTCACACAACCCATCCACACTTTTTTTGGTCTTCCTCTATGCTTGTTACCATTAACGTTCATTTAGCACTCTCCTCGTTAATAACATTCCTCTCTCCTTATTACATGCCCATACCAAGATAACCTTTTACTTCTCAACTTTTCAGTCACTCGCGCTACTTTCAAACTTTCTCTTTTCTAAATTTATCCATTCTCGTCACTCCACACATCCATCTCAACATTCGCATCTCTGCTGCATGCAATCTTCGTTCAACTGACCCTTTGGTGGCACATTTTACTCTACATTCAACAATACTCTCTACTCTAATGGAGTATTTCTGAAGAACCGGTACATTCAGAAACCTTTCAATGTTTCCGAACCGTTCAAAGTTTTTTCTGTGCAAGATTGAACACGACATTCCCATTCAAACTCAAATTATAATTAGTTTTCCTATTTGTTTTCGTCCACTGTTTTATCCAATGAACGCCACAGAGTCCGGTCTTCGGCTCTGCTCATCCAGTTACTGCAGGCCACCTTTAGCTGCCGTACCTAACTCAATTTATTGAGCTATATTCATAATTTTGCGGACGGGCAGCGTTCGAGAAATTACGCCACATCTCGTCGCAGATACCGCAGAGCCTCAAGATGAAAGTTTATAATCAGTGTGTGTTGCCAGTGATGACATACAGCACTGAGACGTGGGCGCTAACTATGGGTCTCATACATAGCTCTCAGAGTTTGCAAGTTGACTTCAACTTGCAAACTCTGAGAGCTATGTATGCAATGGGTAGGCCATATAGTTCGCAGAGCCAACAACCGCTGGGGAATAAAGGTTCTGGAATGGCGACCACGAACAAGCAAGCGAAGTATAGGGAGCCCCCCACACGATGGACTGACGACATTGTAGCCATCGCAGGGAGTCGGTGGATGGAGGCGGCACAAGACCGTTCGTCATGGCGCTCTTTGGGGGAGGCCTACGTTCAGCAGTGGACTGATGGAGGCTGAAATGATGATGATGATGATGATGATAACATTTTTTTTCCTTGTTCATTAGACATTAAGTTAATGAATTGTAAAAGTGCTACATAATGTTGCGTAAGTGGAATGCATACTTAGAAACTTGAAACCTCCATTTCAAATTTTTATTTGGTGGAATCTCAAGGCCATTTCTGCAAGCACCAGTACTCTCACGATGATGTATCCGCAACAGACGTACGTTTAATGTGTTACGTGATGCTAAATATGGACCGCGTGAGAATTTCCCACAGGCTTTGTTTGTAAACAAAATGAGATGTCATTGTGTTCAACATTTGTAGCATGTTATGAAAATTAACCTACTGATCTTTTCCTCGATTTAGGCACGCGGTTGACCACTATTACATGAACACGTAACGTAAATGACGGACGGTTAGGTACGGTTAGGTACCTGATTTGCGGCGAAGATTTACTTGGAGAGAACCTCCCGTCGCGCATCAAAAAATTTTTTGGATTAGGTATTAAAAAAAAAACATTTTGGGATTGCGTGTTATGATTTTGAATCTTTTGTGTAAACAAACGTTTACGCAGCGGAAATTAAAAATGGTTGATTTTGTCCTACGTGGTTGAGAATCGTCATACCTAGGTGCGCTAATTAACACAAAACAAATTAATATGGTCACTTAAACCTTCTTAAGTAATTAATCTATGCATTGATGAAAACCGCATCCAAATTCGTTCTGTGGTTCTCAAGCGGTCATAAAGACAGTCAGACAGACAGCTGCGCTCCCACCGGCGACTTCCTTTTGTGCTATTACAACTACATACTTTTCATTGAAAAGACAGTTTTTTTACAAAGGCACTGAAACTCTGTATAAATGACTTAATGATAGTGAACTTATGATGTCAACCTATCTTCAGAACAAATTAGAAGAAAAAAAAAATGACACGCGCGGATCATGAGAGTGAGGCCAAAAAAGCAAATACAAAATCGATAAGGTACTGTCAGGGTTCACATTTGAAAAGAAAAGATCATAGTCACCTCAAACTCCATACGCACCTAAGGTATTCGGTCTGCTAGATACACAAGGAAGGTCCCACCTAACAGAACCTTGCTCTTAATCAGAACGTGGCAACAAATCAAACGGAATGGCGCGTCAATCGGCAGACGTTTTAAAACTAAATAGCTCATGGCCAGCCGAGTTGAACAAAGTAGCCGGTCGGGAATGTCAGGCGGCTAGGCAAAAAGTAAAAACTTGCGGGCGCGCTGATTCAATCGAGCCATGAAACCGCTAATCACTTCGCTCAATGCCCTGACTCTGGTCTTTATTTCAACTAGGAGGGAGTTCTTTCCAAAATACAACCGATTGAACTCTACTTAGGCCTCACTACTAGGTAGTGTGAGGAAGTGCGGTGTGTAATTTCAGTCAAATTCATAATGCGACTAAATTTTGCCCGCGACTGCTTCTATGTGTATAAAAAAGTATCCTATATCCTTTCCCAGGGTGCAAACTATCTCCATAACAAATTTCATCAAAATCGATTCAGCCGTTTAGTCGTGAAAGGGTAACAGACAGAGTTACTTTCGCTTTTATAATAGACCAGCTTGTGCCATTTCTTTTTAAAGTTGCCAAATTTCTTTTTAAACGTGTTATTCCAGGACCAAAAGTACCTTTAAAGTACAATATACTACATTTCTTCAAAATTCGTTCAGCCGTCAAATAGTTTTAATCGATTGCTCGGCATCTAAGCATTGGATTGAGATACTATGTAACCCAATTTTTAAGTCAAACCGCATCACAATCAGTCCAGTAGATTTTACGTGATGCGCGAACAAACAAACGGACAGACATGATTCAAAAAATTATATATTCTTGTTCAGTAGCCCATTTTAAGTAGATCTTCTTTTCTTCTTGGGGTTCCACTCCTATCGGAGGTTGGACAACATCATGGCTATCCTAACTTTAGTTAGACACAGCCGCTCTGAAGAGTGAGGTGTTACTGCAGCCAAACCATTCCCGCAGGTTCCTTAACCAGGAACGCCGCCTCCTGCCCACACCTCGTTTCCCGCGATCTTCCCTTGAGTAATGAGTCGGAGAAGTCTATATTTGTCATTTCTCATGACGAGACCGAAGACAGCTTCTTGTGCTTAATGGTGTTCATAAACCCCATCTTTGTATTAAGTCTCAATATGGTTAGGATCTAGGTTTACGACCTAACACGTATTCCGCTGATTATGCTAGAAATGTTACTACACATTTCATGAACTAGGTACCTAGGAGTGGCTTGCAGGATCCATATATTTTATGCCACCCAGGCTTTGCACAGTATTTTCATAGAAAGCGTCTTGTTTAGATAACGTTCAATTGTTTCTACGTATGGAACATGAGACCGCGGAAGCTAATACCCATTCACAAGGTAAACATGAAACACTATACCTTGCTGGGATTATACTACGACTGTGCTGTGACAAGGAAATAAAATACAGACGGCTGTACAGCTTTATTCTTTTCTTAGAAGAACAGTAATGTTCCTAATACGTGCTATTTAGTTTAGTTCCTTAGCTTGTATATCAGCAGTTTCAACAAACATTTTAAATTTTCATTCAAAATGCATGTTGAAACAGTTCTTGGTTGTTCTCACGATTTTCCTGTGAAGGAGAGTGGTGCAGAAGTGTCACTGAATGGCATGAATGGTAAATCAACATTGTGATCGGCCTATTAAACCTAATACCTGTTTGTCCACTTGAAAATGTTTGTACACGCTTATATAGCTTGATCTGTAACTTTGTAAGCAGATCTTACAGCTCTCGCTCGTTTCACCCACTTGGAATATGCCGTATTGATAACAGAAACATTCGGAATACTGATATGCCAAGAAGGTTTAAAAAATATAGAGTCTCAAGAATTTTATAACCCAAAAATTACTTAAACTTCTTCGAGTTGGGTTCAGAGCTAAATTTCTCTTAGTTTTCAAAGATATACCTTGTAGTATTGCAGCATTACAAGAAATACAAAGCTGACCAAGGAGGTAAAAACGAGTGAAGCGTAGCAAACTGCGTCTGCGTATGTGTGCGTGAGTAGATAATTTGTGGTGTTTAATGGTTGAATTGGTTGATACACAATTTGATCACAAAAGACTACATTGATTTTCTGAGAGAACTAGACGCAAAATTTAAGAATTAACACGACTAACAAGGACGAGATCTCGCTGCGATGTGGCGGCTGATCGGCATAGCATGGTGTGTGTTCGTGAGGTTAGTACGAGCAGATAGGCATATCTTGGGTGCTTAATGTTCGAATTGGCGGTGTGGAATCTGACTTTTTTAAAGCCGCGGTAAGTGCCTTGTTGGAAACAGAGAGCAATTGCTTGTTGTGGCGTTTTCTAATGAGGATGCCTTTGTTCATCAGTATAGTTTTGCTGATGATGAAGTTTAAATCATAACTGGTCGTAAAACTTCAAAATAGTGATACTTATCTGTTCTTTTGCTTACGGCTTTTTACTACTGGCCCAATTCAAGTTCTATTGTTACGCCAGTTTGTCCTCTTATTGCTTTTGTTATTGAAGTGAACGGTAGTTACATAAATACATTAATTTCGACACTGGACTCAACTCAGATCCGGATCCAGTAGTGATCCACTTGCGAGTCGATTAACTAACATATGACAACATGTACCTAGCAGTTTTTTAATGTTATAAACATTTTAATTAGGTAGATTGGGTACCTAGTAGTTTTATTGCACCAGTTAAATAATAAGTTCAGATGTTTTGTAATTTCGATAGGTATTCGAAAGATGCGCAATGTCACCAGTGGTCGCCCCTCCACTCCACACGGATTTGGCCGATATTAGAGTGCACTCTGCTGATTAAGCTGCTTCCGCCGCGCCTGCCTGCTCTATCGGTAGTTATAATATTTATTAATATTTTGGTGGTTTAATCAGAATGTAAGAAAACATAAAAAGAAAATTGGACATACATTTTCCAAAAGCATGGACTCAAGTTTACTTTTTCATTTTGCTGGACGATATGGCGTTGTGTCTTATTTGCAATAAAACTACTAAGGTGAATGAGAGGTACTTGCTGAACCATTCAATTCAAATCACGTTTCTAATCTGAGTGAATAAGAGATCAATTTCAAAATCGAGTCATTATCAAAACAGCTTCGAAGTCAGCTACACGTAAGCAAAATACTTGAATAAAGCAAGCTACATGATCGCTCAAAAATTGCAAAATGTAATAAAAATTTGGTGAAGGAGAACTTTTAAAGTATTGTTGGAAAATTGTGGATGATGTTTTGGGTCCGGATAACAAGAATCTTTTTGATTCAGTAAGTCAGTCACGCGAAACCACAATGTAAAGGATTAAACACATTTCCTTCTACGTAACCTCCCAACTTAAGGGGAAAGTGAAGGGGTATAATTCTTGTTCTGTAATCCTTTATGTAAGTACAGATACTAGTCAATTGCTTATTTTTATACAAGGAGTTGACGATAATTTTAATATCACTGAAGAAGTAGCCAGCATCAAGTGTATGAAAGGAACTATCACCGGAAAGGATATTTACGATGACTTTGAAAAATGTATGAATTTACTGAATATGCCGATACAGAAATTAGCGACCATAACACTAACAACAGACGATGCCTCGAACATGGATGACACAAGTAAAGGTTTTGAAGAGATATTCGAAAATAAAAATCCAAACGTACCAGTAAAGTTCTTGTCTTATGTGAGGCACCAAGTTTTACGTATTATCCTTAAATTTATTGACGTTATCGTCAATCCATTCAATCAATTCCATTACTTTAACTTACTTTTTGATTCTCGAGTTGTATGAACTGCGTTCATTCTAACTTTTGTTATTTTTACCCGACTAAGGCGAAGCCAGAATCGGAACTAGATAGGATACGGTGTCAGATTCTGGGGTTGAGCAAAGTCCGTAGAGAGGGAGAGGACACCTTTACCCTGGAATCAGGCCAGAAAGAGCTCATTCTTAACGAAAATACTTTTTTTATTTTTCTTACTTTACTGCTATTAAAACCTTAACTGATTAATTGTTCAAAATGATGGCCATTGTTTTCAATACATAGCTGGATTCGACGTCTAAATGATTGTACTGCATTCAGCATTGCAATATTATTGATTCCGTTTAGAATATTTTCCAAAGTTCGTATCTAGTCATCAATTGTATTATACGTGTCTTTGTAGATTTCGTTTTTGACATACCCCCAGAGGAAATAATCTAAGGGGGTAAGAGCCGATGACCTCGCTGGCCACAGGACCATGCGTTGCAATAAAATGTTCACCAAACTGCTGCTACTGTACGACTATTATAGGCTGGGGCTCCATTTTGTTGAAAGAATAATTATTCTTATTCTTATTGGGCCAAAGGCAAATTATCCAGCTCTTCAAACAGTTCATTTAAAATTTTGACATATTTAAAAGTGGTCAAAGTTCCATCATAAATTTTAATATAAAATATTCTGTCCTTTAAATCACCGCACCAACAATTAAATGAAAAACGCACTTGGCGATGCCCTTCGGTTATCCGTAAAGGATTAGTGTGTGACCAATAACGGTATTTTTTTTCGGTTATACATACCATTATTGGAAAAATTCGTTTCATCAGAGAATAAAATATTGCATAAAAATGACCGTCGTTGTTAATTTTCTGATTTAACCAAATGCAAAAATCAAGACGTCTTTAATTATCTCCTGGATGTAACTGTTGCACAATGCGCCCGTTGCGATAGTATTTATAGCATTTTTTTAGAACTTTACATATCGTAGCTTGAGACACTTGAATGTTTTCAGCTGCATTGCGTGTGGAATTAGTGGGGAATGACTTAAAATAGGTCAAAATAGCTATTTCTAAATCTTAATTACAAATACGTGCTTTTATTAGTTTTTTTTTGATAAAGCTACCTCCTTGTTTAAGGTTGTTAACTATTTTTTGGAGACGCTTAACATTGGGGAAATCACGTTGAGGATATTTGTTTCGGTATATTTATTTCGGCATATTTTATCTTCTTCCATTGATAAAATATGCCTCAATTAGAAACGTCGACTAAATTATTGGCGCCAATTTACTCTACGTTTTAGTTTCAATTGTTTACATATTTTTTCTTTTACTGTGGCCTTTAACCGCGAAGAGATAATAAAAGTTTGAAATTAGAACATAATGTTGTGAAGATGACCGCGCTGCGGGTCTGTATTGAGAAAAATATTTAACACACAGAATTCGATGCTTATTAGCGACACTATCGAATGGTGTAATAATACAGTGTTTTTTATTTCAAAATCAACGTGTTCGATTTCTGTCTAGGAATATTGATTTTTCAAAGATCCAAAGATGTTTTAGTTTTCATCAAAATCGGGCCCGACATTCCTTTGAGTACTTTTTGCTATTCCTCACAGTTTCTGATTTAGCCATCCACGCCCACTTGAAAAATACACTCTGTATACTACATAATTATATCTCTAACTATTGTACAGCGCAGGTAAAAGGTTGTAAGGTTTAAATATATTACTATATTATGTATTATAGTGGGTCGCAAGGTCATTCTCTTATATTTTTAACAGTAAAAAGGTAGAGAAACAATGGTGTAGGGCCATCAGCGATCAAATGACAAGCTATAATCATAAAAACTCACATGAGACGGGTAGAGTCATCCAATCCTTTCAATAGTATCACTAAAATGTTATGAGGCTCCGAGACTCTGTTATCTCTTGACAGGTCTCAAAATATTAAACAATGGTGTAGGGCCATCAGCGATCAAATGACAAGCTATAATCATAAAAACTCACATGAGACGGGTAGAGTCATCCAATCCTTTCAATAGTATCACTAAAATGTTATGAGGCTCCGAGACTCTGTTATCTCTTGACAGGTCTCAAAATATTAAACAATGGTGTAGGACCATCAGCGATCAAATGACAAGCTATAATCATAAAAACTCACATGAGACGGGTAGTCATCCAATCCTTTCAATAGTATCACTAAAATGTTATGAGGCTCCGAGACTCTGTTATCTCTTGACAGGTCTCAAAATATTAAACAATGGTGTAGGACCATCAGCGATCAAATGACAAGCTATAATCATAAAAACTCACATGAGACGGGTAGTCATCCAATCCTTTCAATAGTATCACTAAAATGTTATGAGGCTCCGAGACTCTGTTATCTCTTGACAGGTCTCAAAATATTAAACAATGGTGTAGGACCATCAGCGATCAAATGACAAGCTATAATCATAAAAACTCACATGAGACGGGTAGAGTCATCCAATCCTTTCAATAGTATCACTAAAATGTTATGAGGCTCCGAGACTCTGTTATCTCTTGACAGGTCTCAAAATATTAAATAATGGTGTAGGGCCATCAGCGATCAAATGACAAGCTATAATCATAAAAACTCACATGAGACGGGTAGAGTCATCCAATCCTTTCAATAGTATCACTAAAATGTTATGAGGCTCCGAGACTCTGTTATCTCTTGACAGGTCTCAAAATATTAAACAATGGTGTAGGACCATCAGCGATCAAATGACAAGCTATAATCATAAAAACTCACATGAGACGGGTAGAGTCATCCAATCCTTTCAATAGTATCACTAAAATGTTATGAGGCTCCGAGACTCTGTTATCTCTTGACAGGTCTCAAAATATTAAATAATGGTGTAGGGCCATCAGCGATCAAATGACAAGCTATAATCATAAAAACTCACATGAGACGGGTAGAGTCATCCAATCCTTTCAATAGTATCACTAAAATGTTATGAGGCTCCGAGACTCTGTTATCTCTTGACAGGTCTCAAAATATTAAACAATGGTGTAGGGCCATCAGCGATCAAATGACAAGCTATAATCATAAAAACTCACATGAGACGGGTAGAGTCATCCAATCCTTTCAATAGTATCACTAAAATGTTATGAGGCTCCGAGACTCTGTTATCTCTTGACAGGTCTCAAAATATTAAACAATGGTGTAGGACCATCAGCGATCAAATGACAAGCTATAATCATAAAAACTCACATGAGACGGGTAGAGTCATCCAATCCTTTCAATAGTATCACTAAAATGTTATGAGGCTCCGAGACTCTGTTATCTCTTGACAGGTCTCAAAATATTAAACAATGGTGTAGGGCCATCAGCGATCAAATGACAAGCTATAATCATAAAAACTCACATGAGACGGGTAGAGTCATCCAATCCTTTCAATAGTATCACTAAAATGTTATGAGGCTCCGAGACTCTGTTATCTCTTGACAGGTCTCAAAATATTAAACAATGGTGTAGGGCCATCAGCGATCAAATGACAAGCTATAATCATAAAAACTCACATGAGACGGGTAGAGTCATCCAATCCTTTCAATAGTATCACTAAAATGTTATGAGGCTCCGAGACTCTGTTATCTCTTGACAGGTCTCAAAATATTAAACAATGGTGTAGGGCCATCAGCGATCAAATGACAAGCTATAATCATAAAAACTCACATGAGACGGGTAGAGTCATCCAATCCTTTCAATAGTATCACTAAAATGTTATGAGGCTCCGAGACTCTGTTATCTCTTGACAGGTCTCAAAATATTAAACAATGGTGTAGGACCATCAGCGATCAAATGACAAGCTATAATCATAAAAACTCACATGAGACGGGTAGAGTCATCCAATCCTTTCAATAGTATCACTAAAATGTTATGAGGATCCGAGACTCTGTTATCTCTTGACAGGTCTCAAAATATTAAACAATGGTGTAGGGCCATCAGCGATCAAATGACAAGCTATAATCATAAAAACTCACATGAGACGGGTAGAGTCATCCAATCCTTTCAATAGTATCACTAAAATGTTATGAGGCTCCGAGACTCTGTTATCTCTTGACAGGTCTCAAAATATTAAACAATGGTGTAGGGCCATCAGCGATCAAATGACAAGCTATAATCATAAAAACTCACATGAGACGGGTAGAGTCATCCAATCCTTTCAATAGTATCACTAAAATGTTATGAGGCTCCGAGACTCTGTTATCTCTTGACAGGTCTCAAAATATTAAACAATGGTGTAGGACCATCAGCGATCAAATGACAAGCTATAATCATAAAAACTCACATGAGACGGGTAGAGTCATCCAATCCTTTCAATAGTATCACTAAAATGTTATGAGGCTCCGAGACTCTGTTATCTCTTGACAGGTCTCCAAATATTAAACAATGGTGTAGGACCATCAGCGATCAAATGACAAGCTATAATCATAAAAACTCACATGAGACGGGTAGTCATCCAATCCTTTCAATAGTATCACTAAAATGTTATGAGGCTCCGAGACTCTGTTATCTCTTGACAGGTCTCAAAATATTAAACAATGGTGTAGGACCATCAGCGATCAAATGACAAGCTATAATCATAAAAACTCACATGAGACGGGTAGTCATCCAATCCTTTCAATAGTATCACTAAAATGTTATGAGGCTCCGAGACTCTGTTATCTCTTGACAGGTCTCCAAATATTAAACAATGGTGTAGGACCATCAGCGATCAAATGACAAGCTATAATCATAAAAACTCACATGAGACGGGTAGAGTCATCCAATCCTTTCAATAGTATCACTAAAATGTTATGAGGCTCCGAGACTCTGTTATCTCTTGACAGGTCTCCAAATATTAAACAATGGTGTAGGGCCATCAGCGATCAAATGACAAGCTATAATCATAAAAACTCACATGAGACGGGTAGAGTCATCCAATCCTTTCAATAGTATCACTAAAATGTTATGAGGCTCCGAGACTCTGTTATCTCTTGACAGGTCTCCAAATATTAAACAATGGTGTAGGACCATCAGCGATCAAATGACAAGCTATAATCATAAAAACTCACATGAGACGGGTAGAGTCATCCAATCCTTTCAATAGTATCACTAAAATGTTATGAGGCTCCGAGACTCTGTTATCTCTTGACAGGTCTCCAAATATTAAACAATGGTGTAGGACCATCAGCGATCAAATGACAAGCTATAATCATAAAAACTCACATGAGACGGGTAGAGTCATCCAATCCTTTCAATAGTATCACTAAAATGTTATGAGGCTCCGAGACTCTGTTATCTCTTGACAGGTCTCCAAATATTAAACAATGGTGTAGGGCCATCAGCGATCAAATGACAAGCTATAATCATAAAAACTCACATGAGACGGGTAGAGTCATCCAATCCTTTCAATAGTATCACTAAAATGTTATGAGGCTCCGAGACTCTGTTATCTCTTGACAGGTCTCCAAATATTAAACAATGGTGTAGGGCCATCAGCGATCAAATGACAAGCTATAATCATAAAAACTCACATGAGACGGGTAGAGTCATCCAATCCTTTCAATAGTATCACTAAAATGTTATGAGGCTCCGAGACTCTGTTATCTCTTGACAGGTCTCAAAATATTAAACAATGGTGTAGGACCATCAGCGATCAAATGACAAGCTATAATCATAAAAACTCACATGAGACGGGTAGAGTCATCCAATCCTTTCAATAGTATCACTAAAATGTTATGAGGCTCCGAGACTCAGTTATCTCTTGACAGGTCTCAAAATATTAAACAATGGTGTAGGACCATCAGCGATCAAATGACAAGCTATAATCATAAAAACTCACATGAGACGGGTAGAGTCATCCAATCCTTTCAATAGTATCACTAAAATGTTATGAGGCTCCGAGACTCTGTTATCTCTTGACAGGTCTCAAAATATTAAACAATGGTGTAGGACCATCAGCGATCAAATGACAAGCTATAATCATAAAAACTCACATGAGACGGGTAGAGTCATCCAATCCTTTCAATAGTATCACTAAAATGTTATGAGGCTCCGAGACTCTGTTATCTCTTGACAGGTCTCAAAATATTAAACAATGGTGTAGGACCATCAGCGATCAAATGACAAGCTATAATCATAAAAACTCACATGAGACGGGTAGAGTCATCCAATCCTTTCAATAGTATCACTAAAATGTTATGAGGCTCCGAGACTCTGTTATCTCTTGACAGGTCTCAAAATATTAAACAATGGTGTAGGACCATCAGCGATCAAATGACAAGCTATAATCATAAAAACTCACATGAGACGGGTAGAGTCATCCAATCCTTTCAATAGTATCACTAAAATGTTATGAGGCTCCGAGACTCTATTTTCTCAGTATCTCTTGACAGATCTCAAAATATTAAGCTTTATACTTATCTATAGATATAGATAGATAGATAACTCCTTATTGCACTAAAAAAACTTAAATTATGGAAGATCAACAATGACCGTAAAATTGTACAATAAGCAGCGATCTTTTCTTAGATTAGAGTTGCCTACCTTAGATTAGAAAGCGAGTACATGAACATTAATGAACGATAGTGTGCATATGCAAGTATACATTTACTGAGATGAATAAATTTGTATTTTTAGAATATAAATACTATAAAATATTACTTATAAATACCATAAGTACAATATATAAAATAAAATAAATATATATAGATAATATAAAATATATAAAATACATACATAATTATAAAATACATTACACTACATAAGTATAATAAATATTAAAATAAGTTAATACAGCAACATGTCATAGCATTGAATGACAAAAGTAAACATAATCTCCAGTAAACATAATTCAATCTTGATAAAAACTTGTTTTTTTTTATAAAAACTGAATTCAACGGTCATCTCCAGCGTTTGTCTTCTACTCTATCCACGCGTCATTGGCCGCAACCCCGCACAAGCCAATTTAGAAAAGAAATTGAAGTTGTCACTAACTAAATTAATAATTCTTTGAATTAAATCAACTTTTTCAAATAGGTTTACTAGATAAACTACTGAACAACAGGACGGAGGACGGAGGTCTACACTTTCAAATACAAATAGAATAATCCAAATCGGTTCAAAAGTCCTACAGAGAGAGATGAACGAGAGAGATGTAAGAGTGAGCACTCAAAAAACAGTAGAATTTAGAGTTTCCTCGAAGGAAGAAGATGAAAAAGAAGTTGAAAATCGGGAAGTTGAGCAAAGCGATCAACACTCTTTATATTTTTTTTAATATTTGGCGTATTTTTCTGTCCAATATAAAATCCTAAGAAATGCGATATTATTAATGCGTTATTATCAGTCAAAACAGCAACTGGTGTACCGTAGTACTATTTTTTTATTATACGCTTTTGCCAATTCTGAGCTAGTATGAGAGAGCTATACTTGGAGTTGCTCTGAAGGACAAGATTCGTAATGAAGATAACCAGAGTAACTGACATAGCTCTAAGCAAGCTAAAGTGACAGTGGGCTTGTATTTACTGTCATTTCTCTAAAAAACGATAACTGTTGGTAACAAGTTCTCGAGTGGAGACCACGTGTAGGTAAGCGGCTGGAAGAAAATGGATGAAGACAGCTGAAGAACAAGCTCAGTGGCGTGCATTAGGAGAGGCCTACGTCCAGCAGTGGACAAATATAGGCTAAAAAGATGACCAATTCTGAGAAATCTCTAGTGGAATGAGTCGGAGCGTGCATTTTTTTGTTCGGCCCGCTGCCTCTCTTTATAGCGCGAGCCAGTGACGAAAGTCTTTGTTTTGTCGCTTGTTTGTCTGTGGTATGAGGTAGTGCTGACCTCTGGTGTCAGAGTGTGTCAGGCCGCCCGAGGGTCTTAAACATGGTTTAATGACTGCTATTAATCAATAACAGCCGGGGCCGACATCTTAGCGTGCCCTCCGAAGCACAGAGCGATGGAATACCACACATAACTTAGAAAACTCATTGGTGCGGAGCCTAGGACCGAACCCGGTATCGTTGGATTCTAAGTTGCACTATTGAACGTTAGGCTAACATCGTGTTTGCCGCATAACCCGCTGAGAGGTTATACACGTCGTCCATTAGTCATCATCATCATCATGGCAGCCTTTAGAAGTCCACTGCTGAACATAGGTCTCCCCCAAAATAAAATCCCCCCGTCCTTTAGTAGAACACCTAAGCCAAACTGTATGTATGCTGAATCTCTAATATATAACTCACTTCCAAAATCCGTATTTAATTTATCGTACATGTTTTTGTATTGAATTGCTGAAATGGTTAACATTGAAAAAGTTTTTATTCAAATGCAGATTATTATAAAAATAAGTTCTTGCCGCTTTGTTTCCAACAACTCATTTACTCCCCTATTGGGCATTTGTTGTATTGCGTTAATTAATCGTAATGACATTTTTAAAATAGTAATTTGTTAAGAAATGTTATGTTCATAACAGAAGTATTTAACCTATCGGCTATCCTCAAATACAGGTTGTGTGTATGGCAAAGTGCAAACCTTTTAATCATTCTATATTTAAAATATACCCCTAGAACTCCAAAAACGCACTCGTCCATAGTTAAGGACAGGAATAACAACGTTAACGTCTCTATGTACTAATGTTCTGCAAATAAATAAATGAATGAGTAATGCAGTATGGAGGTTACTGTTTCCTGTAATTTGTTTTCTTCGTTGGCGTCTGACATTAACTATCCTTCATTAAAGTTACAAATACCGACACAGTACGCGCACATAATTCTCGCCGCGTGCGCGTGCGCAATCTCCCGTTCGATCTACAGATCTCCCAGATAACTTGGAAACTAGGAAGTTAATCACAGGATATTTTGCAATATAAACTACTTTATTAACCACTATATGGTTACGGAAATGATCTCGAAGTAGCAGGTAAACGCATTTCCTAGATTAGTGGTTCTGTCAATTAATAACATATAGATCTAATTAAAAGTGGGAAGATTCGGTACCAGATGCTCGCTAGGGTGTGGTCCACAAAAATGAGGTGCAACGCACACCATTGGCCTTCTTTGACCTTAGTCACAATTGGAGTGGCGTGTTTGGAGTGACTCTCATTCGCGCTATAGTATGCGTATGTCTCTCTTTGTTGTTGACGCACGTGAAGGCGCTCGGAACGTAGCTCTGAGGGTGTGATTGCCTGTAGTTGTATCTAATCTTGTTTTTGTTTACGTGTCACTAAAGCGTGCCATATCTACCCCCCTTTTAACTAGATCTAAGCCCATAACAGGTTTTATTAGACCCAGCCCGTATAAAAAAAAATGCGTAGGTAATTCCGTGAAAAACGAAAAAGACTTTGTCAGGCTGCCCAAGGGCCTGACAAGACTAAACGACTGCTACGAGTATTATTAGTAGTTGGGACCGACACGCCGCGCCGCGACGTTTGCCTTCCGCTCCGAATCACTACTGGCAAATCCGCAGTCAAGTGGATCGAACCCGGAGTCACCGGATTGCATGATTACCTCCTGAGCAATGAGCTGATTGAGTTGTTCAGATATTGAGCACGTGGTTCGCCGAATGTCGACATGTAATTTTTGGGCTACGTGGAAGACGTTTTCGGGGATAACCGGGAGAATCAAATTCAAGACACAAAATGCGGTTTCCTGTCTGGAGTCTTACAGTGTGTGTGAAACACGCTCCCACGGCGCGGTAGTGTGTGTGTATGTGTGTGGTAGAGTACAGTAACATCAATGAAGACTTGTAGAGGCTGTCCCACATAGAGCGCGCTGGGTGGCAAGCTATGATTTATTGTGTAGCGCCCTCCACTGCAATAGAGATGAAATAGAATGCACTCGAGTATCGATAACTGATCGTATCGATCATAATATTAATTATCATGTTTTGTAAATAAATATAAGGAGCGTCGCAGCCAGTCGCAGCGTAGTAGATCTAATAGGTTAACTAATTATATTTTTGTTGCTTATCGTTCATAAATAAAGTAACGCAGACTGTCTACTTGTAAAGCCCCAGTTCCAACATCTTCATCTATATCAAAAGCCGGCAAGCAACACAGTAATAATATGACACTAAAAGTCTACATTGTTATTAGGTAACGAAATTGCAACTGTTCTATAATAGTAATTCTTTCACTATCCGATCCGAAAACACTTGTATTCAATTAAGCTAATCGAAAAAGTTTCCTTAAACGAATATAAACGATAACAGTTACCGTAATAGATTACGTATTATAATAACTGAACACTTAAAAAGCGGCAGTCGATAACAGTCAATCTCTAGTTCTCAACGGTTATTACTAGTGGTTTTCCTGTTACTTTGCCTTGCAGATGGGATGCAAAGTCCGTAGAAAGCGTATTTATTACTTTATTAGCTAGAAGGTTTAAAAAAAGCCGGAGACCACACAAACAAACGAGTGAAGCAAATGGCGGTTGCGTATTTGTGCGTCAGTGGATAATTTGTGGTTGGTACACAACTTCATCACAGAAGACTGCATTGTTTTGAATTTTTCGTTTAGAATCAATACGATTAACAAGGTCGAGATCTTGTTGCGATATGGCGGCCGATCGGCTGAACATGGTGTAAGTGTGTGCGTGTGGCTTGTGCGTACGAACGATCCGGCATATCTTGGGTGCTTCACTTTCGATTTGACTTCGCCTTATTTTAAACATTCTTTATTAGGTAGCTGTTCCTTTTACTGTTACACGTTAGTGTAAGGTGTTCTCATACAACTCATACGTTTGATTAGATTTGTACCGAACTGGAGTGAATCGACCTTGAATCGACTTACATTACTTTAACTTAATTTTTTCACTTTTTGATTCAAAGATCAGTATGAACTGTGTTCATTCGAACGTTTGTTATTTTTACCCGACTACGGCGAAGCTAGAATCGGAACTAGATAGTATACGGTGGCAGATTTTGGGGTGAGCGAAGTCTTTCCGAGAGTGGCGTGAACAATCCCAGAGTGGCGTTAGATTGAGGAATCTAACGCAACCCTGGGATTGTTCACGCCACTTGACGAATGTCAACAAGGCCCTCGCTGACAATGTTGTAGAAATCTCCAGTGTTTCGACCAGGGAAGCGAACCTAGTACTTAAACTTACTGAGAGATACAGTCTTAAGGTTGTACAGGTTTACGCACCGACCTCGAAACACTCGGACTATGATGTGGTAGGTATGTATGAGACATATCTTCAGCGCTCTATAATACCACTATAGCGCACTACAACATTGTCATGGGGGACTTTAACGCCAAGTGAGAGTACAGGCTTGCGGTAAATCGAAGGTAGGTCAAAACGGATATAAAAGCAAGAATGACAGGGGGCAAGTGCTAGTTAAACTTCTTGGAAAAGAGGGACTGTTCTTGATGAACTTGTTTTTTGAGAAACAGCCCCAAAGAAAGTGGACGTTGTAAAGCCACGATTCTGTGACAATAAATGTGATTGACTTCATTATTACAGACAAGAAGCAACATATTCAGAGATATCTCAGTGATTAGCAGGTTTAATACCGTTAGCGATCACCGACTTGTCCGAGGCTCTCTGATAATCAACTACAAGCTGGAAAGATGTCGAATGATGAAGTCTACGCTCCGTCCTAACCTACTACGAACCGTTGTGGGATCAGAGCAGTTTCAACTCCACCTACAAAATCGATTCACTGCTTTGGAAACCACAGAGGACGTAGACAAGTGGTGGGAGTACTGAGGGAAGAGGGTGTGAAGTTTTGCCATCTGCAAAATACGGGCTCGGCTGAGACTCTTCAGCTTATGGAGAACAGACGGAACGTTACGCAAGCCACGTCATCAGAAAAGTGAGCGCTCAATAGTAAAATTAGTAAACTGGTGCGCCTTGCCGTGACCTCTGATGCTCCAACACACGCCAAATGGAAGAGGCGATTGAGCAAAATCGGGGGTCAATTCGCCCAACAGTTGAAGCGCTCGCATCTGGTAAATCTTAGGAGTTCAAGTGGCCAAACCGTAACTTTAAAGCCGGAGATTTATCTGAGATAGAAAACTTCTAAGGCCGATTGAAGTCGGATGCTTCACAACCCGGCCCTATTGCATTTTTCCTGAAGGGACAAATGCAATATTTACTTCAGGAGCTTCAGAAAATGTTTAGCTCTGCTCTAAATACTGGGAGAACTGTAAACAGGACAGGAGTATTGTAGTTTTATTTCACAAAAAGGGTGATTAAGCCCTCCAGAAAAACTACCGCCCCATCTCACTACCAGCCACGTATATAAGCTGTTTTCGAGGGTCATCACAAATCGTCTTGCAAGAAGACTTGACGAGTTTCAGAGTCAAGAGCAGGCCGGGTTTTGTGGAGGATTTGGTACCATACACACAGTGAGGCAGATTATACAGAAGTCCGAAGAGTTTATTCAACCTCTGTGTCTTGCTTTTGTGGGCTATGAACATGGCCTTTGATTCCGTTGAGACCTGGGCTGTTTTGGAGTCACTGCACCGATGCCAAGTGGACTGGCGGTATATCGAAGTGCTGAGATGTCTGTATGACGATGCGACTATAAGTGTTCAAGAACAGAACCAGCAGTCTAAACATTACCAGTTGCGCAGGGGATTGAGACAGGGGGATGTGATATCCCCGAAACTATTCACGAACGCCTTGGAAGATATGTTTAACACACTGGACTGGAAATAGAAGGACATAAAATATAAATTAAGTTTTGCCGATGACATAGCCCTTACGGCCGAATCGCTTGAGGAGCTTGAGCGAATGCTGGACGGCCTGACTGATGCTTCTCGACAAATCGATCTCGGGATGAACTTAGATATGACCAAGATCATGTTTAACGATCTTATTACCCCGCGACCTGTAGTCATCAATGATGGACCCCTCGTAGTTGTTAAGGGTTATATTATCTACCTCGGGATTTGACAAAGCCCGACAAGACAACACAAGACTTTGCAATTGGGCAGAAACAACTTCGATAGGGAAGTCAACAGAATTCAGTTGGACTCGGCGGCATTCGAAAACCTTCGTCAGGCCTTCTCGTCGTGCATTCCACAGTGCATGAAGACGAACCACCATACGACATATGACATACGGAGCCGAGACGTGGACACTAACAGAAGGACTTGTCCAAAAATTTAAAGTCGCTCAGTGAGCTATGGAGAGAGCTATGCTCGGGGTTTCTCTGAAGGATAAAATTCGAAACGAGGTTATCCGCCAGAGAACCAATGTTTTCGAGATAGCTCAAAGGATTAGCAAGCTGAAGTGGCAATAGGATGGCCACATTTCTCGAAGGATGGATAACCGCTGGGGTAGACGTGTCCTCGAGTGGAGACCGCGTTTTGGCAAACGTTTTGGCCCACCGGCCAGGTGGAGTATCGACCTGCGACGGCAGCCGGCAGAAACTAGATGAGAAGAGCCGAAGATCGGGCTCTGTGGCATTCATTGGGAGAAGCCTATGTCCAGCAGTGTACGAAAACAGGCTGATGATGACGGCGAAGCAACTGAAGGGTAATTAAGTTAAGTATATGTATAAAAATAATAATGTATTATGTATGTATGTATTTATCTTTATATGGGGATGTTCCACCCACAAATTCAGTTCCTTAGATTCCATTACTTAGTTACAGGTACCTAACAAGGCCGGTGTTTCAAATTCAGTTCCTTAGATTCCATTACTTACTCGTAGTTACAGGTACCTAACAAGGCCGGTGTTTCAAATTCAGTTCCTTAGATTCCATTACTTAGTTACAGGTACCTAACAATGTTTAGTGTTTCAAATTCAGTTCTTTAGATTCCATTACTTAGTTACAGGTACCTAACAAGGCCGGTGTTTCAAATTCAGTTCCTTAGATTCCATTACTTAGTTACAGGTACCTAACAAGGCCGGAGTTTCAAATTCAGTTCCTTAGATTCCATTACTTAGTTACAGGTTCCTAACAAGGCCGGTGTTTCAAATTCAGTTCCTTAGATTCCATTACTTAGTTACAGATACCTAACAAGGCCGGTGTTTCAAGTTCAGTTCCTTACATTCCATTACTTAGTTACAGGTGCTTAACAAGGCCGGTGTTGCAAAAACACAAGTACTTAGATATAATAAAATACCTGATTATGAATGATTTTACTGTGTTTTTGTTTGTGCCATGTAAGTACATAACATTTTCTTTCAATTAAAATGTTCTGACTGATCAACAAATTGGTATGTTAAAGAATTCAGCTCGCGGGTATAGCTAGCGGCACGTAAGTCTAGCGGTGAACGAAACGTGGCGGGGATCTTGGCACAGTCAGTTTTCGGGATAAAAAGTATTCAACATTTTAACACATTATATAAACTTTGACTGTGCCAAGATCCCCGCCACGTTTCGTTCACCGCTAAACTTACATGCCGCTAGGTATAGCAATTTGCTCCATCCTAAAGTCAATGATTTATAATACCAGTCTTCAAATATTATGTTTGACAAATCAATGCAAGAATATGTTGATAAATAATTCATAAAAATTACATCACTGGCATACATGTCGCGTTCCTAGCCACGACATGGCCACTTTATCACGCCTACTTGATAATATAACAAGGCATTGCAAAAATATATATTTGCATAACAGAATACATTCTTTAATAATGTTTAATAAGCCTGATAATAATAGCCATATATCCTATAATAATAATGTAGCATGAGATCATAATAAATCAATCTGTTTCTTTTTTAGATTAATTTGGCAGTCAATGAACTTTACAATTTTTATTATGAATGAGAACAATATTATTATAATGTATTTTGCAGATCAGACTCCTTTTTTGCAAGATTAATTATATTTATTTATTATAATAATTGTGTAAAAGCAATCTTATTATAATACTCGTGTAAGCATTTCAGAAAACTACGCGTAACAAAAACTGAGCAGTTCTACAAGTAATCTATTTGTGTTTTAGGGTTCCGCACCTCAAAAGGAATTATCTCGCTCGCTCGGTCAATTATTCAAAAAATTGAGCCACTCACTTCAAGCATTTGATATATCCCAGTCACACGGTACAATTTGTAAAGTTTATTTTTTATTTTTCTAATTTCCCCCAAAGGTGATAAGCAAAATTCATTTATTTACGTGACACGTCCATGTTTGGGTAAAATACATAATTAGTTGATATGTGTACCAAATTACAACTTAATCAATCGAATAGATTCGAAGAAAATTGGCTATGACAGAGGGACAGACAGACAAGCACACGAATAATATATGGGTTCCTTTATTCATTCGAACGTACGGGACATAAAAACAACTTCTATGCCGCTGTTATATTTAATCTCAAACTATTTCACAGAAATGTCTGCCTGCTGTATATATCCTGCTTAGTTCAGTTTGCGCTATTAAATTCACAACTCAATTACGAGAAATAAGTATATTTTGTCAGAATGCTAAAGGAAAATTAATGAGTTCGAGCCAAGTTTGTGGCAAACTGACCGATGTGCGACACCCCAGGCGCTCTCCCACGCCCGGCCACGCGATCCTCCGTCCGGCCACGTGGACTTGAACTGATCTAACGCCATCATTACACTCAAAGACAACCCCTGAAACGGCCTACAGCTAAATCCCAGGCTGTCTGGAACCTCAGAACTGGACTGTCCTAAACAATTTCGCTGATTATCGTATTGCATGCCAAATATGGGACCGTTTACCCTACTATTATTTATTCAGGGCCTCGGGGCCTAATTCTGCTGTCAGTGACCATTTGTTTCTAAATTTAGTTAAAGTTTTTATCAGTTCTTATGTCTTGACAGTTAAGGTTTATTTTATTGTGTAGTTATTGAAATACCGTGAGAATTCAGCTAATTTCGTTATCGATTGTCATAATTTAGCAAAGTGGTCATATTCAACAATGGGCTTTTGCGTGGTCCAATGGTAGGTATTTATTATGTTATTTCTAGAGTATTTTTGTAAATTTGAGGGAATTTGACTCATGCTCAACAAAATGCTTGCTTTGGCGTAAATTATTCGCCCGTTGCGCCATTTAACGCTTACTATTAAAACATTTTATTTTACAAATACCTTGTACTTTATTGTACAAATCTTAATTGTTTTCGAGTGGGCATGGGGTAACCCCGCCATACAAGGCAAGGTAACACGTTCATAAAAACCTGCGTAGGCGCTTGAATACCATCTTTGACATGGACAGAATGCCAATAATATCTGCAACCTTATTTTGTTTATATCTTGATTCTTATCCAGCGCTGTGTAATGTGGCGTAAGCATTTTCAAGCATTTATTGAAATCACGAACGAGCAAGCAGTTCGCCTGATGGTCAGTGTACCCCACACAGCAGCTGGACAACCTATAAGCCGTTCCACGCATATAACCTTTTGTCAGATATTTAATCGCCGAGCAGTAGTGTGCAAACATTTCTGTGTTAAGTTTGAAGGGCAATGTTTCCAGTGAAATTACTGGGCTTAAAAACATGACAGGGTGACCAGCGCAGTGCAGTGACGCGCAAAATTTTGTAACCAAAGTTCTGGGTGACACTGGAACTGTTTTGTACAGGCGTGACGCTAATAATCGGGCGAGCAACTTAGTCTCGTCACTCAATTAGATAAAAAAAGTACCAAGAAGTACATCCATCCCAAAGACATCCCGCGACCACATGTGCCCGCCGTACACAAGACATAAATAAGGCGATTACGATCAAGCTGGACACATTACAATGCTGGAGATGTACGAGATAACCCGCCACGCGATGTAATACTTTTACGTGTAAGGGATATTTTTGTAGAAAACTCAGAATCGAATGAAGAATTTAGTATTAATGGGCTTAAAAGATTTAAAAGAGATACCTACACACGTGAGTTTAAGAGACAGGAAAGCTTCTAATAACGCAGTGTGTTTTCCTTTCATCTGCAAAGATGGAGGTTTGTATAAAAGGTTAGTTAGAAGATACTCTGCTCACTTTTAATAGGGAAGGTAGGTCACTATAGACGTCGAAGCAAATTTGACAGTTTCTCATATAAATATCAATGGTTTCCTTACATAATTAATATCCAAACAAATATATAGTACAGAGTTTAGACAAACATAGAGTAGGTCGCCCTGTGGCCAGACGGCAGGTGGAGTGACGACCTGCTAAAAGCGTCTAGGAGAAAATGGAAGCGAAGAGCTGAAGACCGAGCTCAGTGGCGAGCATTAGGAGAAGCCTACGTCCAGCAGCGGACAAATATAGGCTGATGATGATGATGGTACTTTGAGTGTCTATTAATTATTATTAATTAATTGTTAAGGTCAAAATGCTTGCTTTCATTATGTGTAAATGTTTATAATACCTTATCATTACATACTGTTCTGTATACATATTGTATACGTACAATCACTCAGGTACTGTAATTGGAGAACAATCTTTAGAAATCCTCCTTGTCTATCTATTCATTTCTATGAATAGTGTTTTATCCAATTATAATTCTAAAAGGTTTTCTCTCTTGAACCATTGATCGAAAGGATTGCTCTATTTCTCACATTTCTCAAGTTGAACTCTGTCATTAATCCCACTATATTTTAATTCAGCGTTATGTTTGTCAGTTCCTCCGTTCTATTCAAACTACTTTACACATCCTTTCAATGAGCGGGAGCGAGTAATGCTATTCTGTGCCAGAACGCGCCCTGTACCCAATATTGTTCCACTTCCGAGTCCAAACCGGTCTAGTGTTAAACCTCACACGTGTTCAGCACACGTGCCGGGCAGATGTGTTCGACATCTCCGACCATCTGCCGGTTAGTAACAGTAAGGGCGATGGCTAGAAAACGAGCAAATCAATTAACTTTGCTCGCACTGAGGAATCCTCGTCTGGGCTCGTTTTATACGCTATTAGCGGTGAAATGTGTTATATTTAACGTATGTATCAATTCTATAGGATTCTCTAAACGTGTAGTGTCGTTGTGTCGAATGTCATAGTTGACTTAGACTTCAACAAGACATAAGTTAAAAACTAAAACTCGACTACGGTCGGGTAAAATAGGCTAAGACACTCTTGTGATGAAGACGAATCGATTAATACCTCACTTGTCAAAATAAGACCAAGTTTTTAGTTTGAATACATAAACCTTCCTTTACATCACCGGATAAAAAAATAGCCTATGACACTATACCTAAAGACGAATCGATTGATACCTCGCTTGTCATAATCGGACCAATAGGAGCGCCCTTTGAGATGTAGTAATAATATTATATTATAATTGACGACCGGTTGGCCGAATAGTTCTAGTGACCCTACTAGTGAACTATCAGTCGCGGGTTCGAATCCCGCTAGGTGCAATAATTTGTGTGATGAGCAGAAATGTTTGTTTCCGAGTCATGGATGTATATCACTCGTATCTATGTATGTTTATCCGTTATCTAGTGCCCATAGCACAGGATATCCTAGTTTGGGGCTAGGTAATTAATTGGTGTGAATTGTCATTGTCTCGTTTTTTTTTTTTTTTTTTTTTTATTTAGTAATATTTGGTCTGAGGGGACGACGCTATGGTGGAACACCATACCCACATACATACATACATACATACATAGATTAACTCTTAATCCTTCCCTTGCTTCGCCGTACTCGTGTAAAAAGAATTTCAATACAGTAGCATATTTTTGTGTACGTATGTTGTCTCATATCTTCGGTGTAAAGGAACTGATTTGGATAGTACCAGACCTAGAATGGTCCCATTGTTTTTATGAAAACTAGTTCAGTTGTTTTTTAGTAAATCCATTAGAAGTCCTTTTTTGGTTCTATGACAATTTTTCGTTTGTTTTCATAGTTCATTCATACTAGAGTCATGTGCGTAAGCCGTGCGTGTGTACCCAATGTCTGTAGAGTAACTTGAGAGCATGCATGTGTGGTTCAATACAACTCTCACTTCTAGAGTCCTTACTGTTAATATGGTGCAAGTAAAATAGCATAAAAGCACCCCTGCTAAACGTCCCTTGACGTCCAATTAATAACTCAGGTGAGCCCTTGCATTTAAAAGGAGAGGGGAGTTTTTTGCACGGGGGTAGCATAGTGATGCATATGGCCGAACTATGACCCCATAAAATTCCATAAATAGAATAATAATATTATGAATGCAGTGGAATAATGAATAGAGTTTGGATTAATAGAAGGGTTTTTATTGCTAAAATGATAATCAGAGTTGCATCTGCAAGTATTATATTAAATTTGTACTATAGTAATTATTTTCGAAAAACCGCTTGTGTTTTTATTTGATTTCACAATTTTTTGGTCATAAGTACAATTGCAGTTTTTCAATATTGTGGCCGATCATTAAACAGTGCTTTGACAAACCCAGAGCAGAATCTAGCAGCTTCTTGGCAGTATCGTTAGATTACTACGATAAATCTAGTAGCTTCTTGGCAGTATCGTTAGATTACTACGATAAATATCAATGTCAAGAAAAAAATAAGTCGTGGAATGTAACATCAATAAAAGTAGAAAGTCCTCATTATTGCAGAAAAAACCTGATGATTTTTGACGTCTCCAACTGAAGAAAGATCCGGTTGTCAGTTGTCAGCCGATACAAACTGAGAATACGACTTTGCTAGCGCAAAAAGTGAAGCTCAATCAAAGTAATCGATTGGACCTGAAAAAAATATACACACCATTTTGAACTTTAATCTGCACGAGTTTAGGACTACAAGAAGTTTATTGATTGACTACTGTGCAAATATTGTAGTGAACGGTGTGCAAAAAATACCATAAGATTTCACGATATCGACAGCACCAATTACTAATTTCTTTACCCTCGTAAATAACTTTCTATGGCTTACAAATTATACTACAAGCTCGGCTGGCAGGTTATTGGTAAAAATCTAGTACCTACTTTTGAAATTAATTTTAGAAATAGTTATAATAAAACTTACTCGGAACCTACTTACTAAATATAGATCTTTCATTATTGGTACTGGCATTAAATCTAAGGCTTTTATTTAATTATAATATAAAGTTATATTCTGAAATCTCATTCCTCTATTCATCTCGAGAAACAATATGTAATTGACACATTTCACTCGAGATATTCATAGAGAAAGATATCCCATCCCACGATATCAATATCTCGATTTCACGACAACCGATATACATAGGCAAGATATCACTAATTTCTAAGGTAATGATTGAAAAAGGTCTAACATCGTGTATAGATATTTTCACTTTGTTACCAGAATAGATAGCAAGATAGAACGGTTCATGTCTTCGCATGCTCTTGTAGCTAGAAGCTGCCAAAATAGAGGAATTAGAGAATAGCAACAGAAGCAATAACTTTGTTCAATCTTTGGACAGGATAATTAGGTATAATAACAACTAGAGAAAATAAAAATAAATCTACCATAATCTATAAAAATGGATGTCGGTGTCGACTAAAGAAAACGATCTACGAAGACTGATGACACAGCGATCAACATTAAAAAGAAATAACGATTCCGAGTTTTAGAGGAAAATAAAGGTGACTGTGCACAATGTTATATATCCCTGGCCTTGCTCAACATAACCTACAAAATGTATGCATCTAATGAAATCGATAGATTGATAAGACCATTATTTTATACAAGACACAATGGCTAGCAAGCAGTAAATATTCTTTGAACATTTTAGACACCATAACATAAAAGGAAGATTGCATGAAACTACATACATTGTCTCGATCATTATTTCCAATCCTAATGAGGTGGTGCCGGTTGCTTATGATACGAACCGCCAGATATTACAAACATTACATTACTTACACATCAAAGTAAGCATTAAAGTTATGAATGCGCACATTAGTGAAATACCCGGGCCTTGGCACGAATGTGGCGGACGTCGTGAGCAGAACGATGATCCGATTAGAACTACGCACGACCTGGGCAAATTATGTTTTAGCTGAAGCGTATCCGCAAAGACTTTACTGCTGTAGAGATATTGAGAGTATTTCATATTATTTTATAGCGACTCGCACGGGTAGCTAAGGGTTTATCTTTATTTGTAGGTACACGATTCAACCCGAGTTTTGATTGACTAATTTGAACAAAAAACTGTTGTTGTGGCCTATAATAGTTAGACAAATAGCCTCGCGAACTTTTTTGTGGGTAATGATGAATACTGTAAACATGTACTTACTACATTATTTTATGTATCGTCAATAGTTTTCTCAGCACACGCCTAATAATGACTTTTATATGCAAATTTTTGATACCATGGGTTACATTATTTCAATTTTTATAGAGATTATATTTTTTTTGAAAATAGATTGCTGCCCATGTTTCTTGCTGATAGTGTAGCTTTAACATAAAGGTAAGTTTTTTGAGTTTATGCATTACAAACAAACATACAAAAATAAACAAATGTTTTCTCATTATAATATTAGTGTAGATATACATAATGGTTTTGTAAGAGCAATAAAAAATGAATTTCCTAAAAAAACTTCTCACTTTGATGAAATGTATATAGGACAACATTACACTGGAGGATTCAGAAATCCCAAGGATATGGCTGAACAAAAATATAAAAAAGACAAGGGACATTTAAAAAAAAGACTGTGACGACAAAAAAAAATATGTAAGAAATCAACATTCATACAGGAGTAAGAAGTAGTATACTCTACGCCAACGAAAACTATAGTGAACATCAGTTGTACAATTACACACATAAAATAATACTCTATTAAATCGTAGGCATGGATAAGCTTATCCATGATTTCGTTCTAGAGATCCTAGAGATAGTCATAGTTCATCTTAGCTTCGAAGGTGAAGCATATTATTAAACCCCGTTGTGGGTGGACACGGCTGATTAGATAGTTAAGTTTCTCACGAAGGCAAATATTTTCAGATAGTATTGTTTCACAAAACCGAGATATCTATTTGTAGGTACAGATGTGGGCGGAAAAATCTACCGGAAAGATAAACCTAGAGGTAAACGATTACCAGGATAAGGGAAGAAGGTAATTACACACAGGAAATTGTGGCATTACACAAAGTACTTTTCTAATTACTCATTTAAAATGTACAATACCATGAGAGTTACAGTTGGTAGTTAAGAGCAAAGTAAAACGGAATTTTTAATCCAAGACTTTAGATCGAGCATTGATTGCGGTCACCAGAACAAAATATAATAATGTGTTTGAATCACGTAAGCTAAACTTATAAGTATTATTAGATAAAGGAAACTAAGTATATTATTAACATCAATCAATCGATGAATTATTTATATGAACGAAATTGTATTCAGGTGTTGCAAATAACATTTGTGCGAAGATGCAGCTATGATAGAAGTATAATTAGTTAGATAGCGGTAATAATTAATGGTCAATTATTGGGATGTGATAAATAAAATGATACGCAAAAACCTGGCGTCATTGGGTTAGCAGTAGGGGTTGGAGTATAATTTATATATATACTTTATATACAGAATTTTGTAACGAACTTTTATTTTTGTATGTTGTTCAGAAGCCTTCCTTCAGTAACAATAATATTTCAAATCTGCCAACTATTCCTTGATCATCCACCAACACAGTCTACTGTTTTACAATCAACCACATTGCATTTACATAATCATTTATCACCTTCCAGCAAACAAGCTGGCTTTCTCGAAGTTTATCACAATCTTTGACGATCATTACTTTTGCACAACACTAGTTATTGTTAAATGGTTTATTTTTTTTAGTTATCGCAACATCACCATATATATTATTAATTTATATTTGTATTATCTTATTATAGTATGTGTATTGGTATATATATATATATATATATATATATATATATATATACATTTTAACTATATTTTTTTTTGTTTTAATTGTTTACTCCACCATCCTCTCTCACTCCATTATGTCTTTCCATCCAAAATTTGACTGAAAGAGATCACTTTGAGCGATAGTACCGCCCGTTGTACCTTAGTTATAAGATTGTTCCTATGTGCTATATATTTTTGTAAACTGGTGTACAGTAAAATATTATCTATCTATCTACCTACCATCTTATCTCGATTTTTACTATTCACAGTTTTCAGAAAACAACGCCTAGCTAGCGTTGCTTAATTTTGTTTGCTTACATTTAGTTTATTAGTAAGTAATTCTGTTTTGTATGACACACACTTCTATGATTTATTTTAGGTGCAAGGACGTGGATCAATAAGTCTTATTATTTAAATGCCATTAACTACAAAAAAGGAAAAATAAGAGGACCTGAAACTGAAACCAAGGTCTAAAAGATTCCAACTTTTTCTAGTAAATAGGTATTCGAACTCGAACATGAACAATTATTTACCACAAGACATTTTCATGGTACTTTGGATTTGCTGATTTTTTGCCTTTGTCAATAAATTAGTAATGAACTTTTTTAACACATTGACCTTTAGTCAGGGCGGTCGCACTCCGCAACAAGTACAAATAAATTCAAGGACCCAATATTCGGATCCGTTCAGTCGAGTGTCAAGCGTGCGCTCGATGAGTCGCGTGCCTTGTACTTAGCGATAGAGCACCTACTTACGTAAAGTTATTAACAAACTTAATTCGTGTTTTAATTATGAGTACCAAGAAGAAAGCTAGAAAGTACTGCCTAGCATTCGGCTGTTTGAATAGTGATAGAAATGACGAATTGTCATTCTTTACGCTTCCAAAGGATATTGAAAGGTAATAAATTGTAATACCTATAATGGGTCCTAGTTATGTAGTTAGATATTGATATTTTTTTATTACGTAGGTTCCTATAGTTTTATGTTATTTCATTTGTGTTCCATACCGAAGCTACGCATATTTAAGGTTTTTCCGCGCAGAAATAAAGTCGTTTATTAAATCGATCAACGTAGTTTTATAATTGATTATAGTAGGTATTGTTGATCGGAAAATGAATTACTGTGCTGACTTAGTAAGTAGCCTTACATACTTTTATACCTTTTATTACGTAGGCAGCAATTTATTTTTCACTCATTAAAAAGCTCATTAAATTCAGACAGGCACCTTTATTCATCAAAGTGCAATACCTATAGGATATAATCATAATCAACCAACGACACGTAGGTAGGTATCTCACTAAAGTTATCGGCGGTCTGAAAACGGGATAGGTAGGTAGTAAAAATGAGGTAGTAGGTCTATTCTGATAAGAATGTCATTGTATGTAATAGAACTATTTTAATTTATAATAATAAGTGATAACATTAATAACTTATTTATTCTGTTAAAATATCTAAGTCATAACATATCACACCTAGTCATATCTTAATACAACCCTACCGAGCGAAAAAGGGACAGAGCGATTCTGAAACGGTTAGAGCAATGGAAGTTCTCGCGCGTTGTGATACGGTGCATTCTAACCTGCACGCGGTGGGCGAGCGCCTTCTAGGTAAATATAATTGAAAGCTCGCAGCGCCGTGCGAGTTAAATTGCACTTTATAGCGTTGTAGCGAGAGTCGCTATTTATTTAAATGACTTAACTCAGTTAGCCTTCTGTACTTGTACTATTATCTATTCTGTGCTTTAGTTCTAACTTTTGAATAGTTAGTTGAATATATAATACCGAGTGGTATTTTACCTTTTCATCAAACTGTTCAACTGTTAGACAGCAAATAATTGCATATCATTAAAACAATGCTCATTTCTACACAATGCCCACGAAGACGAGATACCTTGTTGTGTTGTTGTTTACAAGAACACAAAAGCAGAACAGAGAGCTATTCAATTCAATTTGTTTTATGATCACCACAGTTATACCAACTCGACAATAGTTTGCATTTGAAGATGCTAGAGAAATCATGCTATCATTACGAACAATCGATCTGATTAGTAATAAACATCCATACCAATATATAAAAGTGAAACTTTGTGTCGGTTTGTTTGTTTGTTTGTTCGGGGAGCTTTCACGCAATAACGGCTGGACGGATTATGATGAAATTTGGAATGGAGATAGCTTATA
Organism: Alsophila aescularia; assembly: GCA_946251855.1. Lineage (NCBI taxonomy): Eukaryota > Metazoa > Arthropoda > Insecta > Lepidoptera > Geometridae > Alsophila > Alsophila aescularia. Next base: position 6,667,453 of record OX276380.1, on the reverse strand, counting down.
CCCTAGAATAAAACATAGGATACTTTTTATCCCGGAAATTGTATGTTTCCACGGAAAAACTTGATTACTCGCTGTAAGGAACGGTTGTCATGAAAAGGTAATAACAAGTCTGTCAAAAAACTACAAGAGCATTGGTGCTATACTTACTTTTGCATTGGTTTTGGATATCCTAGAAGAACATAGGATGCTTTTTTTCGCGATGAACAGTAATCCGCGCGGACGAAGTCGCGGGCGGGAAATCTAGTGTTAAATAAATCAATCTCGTGTGAAGGTTGAAATGTAGTTCAATTCGCGTGCAATAATAAAGATTTATTCAAAGAGGACCATTGTAGTGCAATGGCGGAAGTGGTCGGTGAGAATTGTATGAACATGATTGTATTACCATTATCGATAACAAATTGTAACAATAACGAAAGAAACGTTATTTGGTCACCGATCATGGACTTTGCTAAGGCGCAAATGTCATTATTTGATAACATAACGTCTTATAAGTATCTTTAACGTTTTTTTGTTTTCTTGAAGATGATTCCGAGCTAGTCATGTTTTGTTTGTATAATATTTTACTCAATGTTTACTGGGGATAGTGATTTCCACAACCATAGCGTTTGTCACACACTTAATTGATCCATCAAAGACATATTATCAAATTCTTCGGGCTATGTAACAATGCTCCAAATTTACAATGCTGAAAGAAATGAGGACCTTTTCTAAATCTTTGACAACAATATTATATCAAATCTTATCAAAGATGTTGATTCAATTTTCCAGTTTACTTAGATCTTTGACTTGAACTTGAAGTTTCTCTTTCAAGTATCTAAGAATAGATTAACCAATAAGTTTATTTCAATTGTAGTGTATGTAACTCTCACTTTTACTCGCGTAGGCCGCCGTAATAAAATTCCGCGTCAGTGCAGCATTATGATGCAAAGAAGCTACGAGGGTCCAATCAAGCTTTTATCACATCTCGCGTGTTGATGATTCAATCCCAACCTTTAAGGGCACGTAAATGAAAAGCGTGCGACGAACGACAAAGAATGTCCACTACATAAACAATCTAACATAAAAAAACAATGTGCATTTAAAGACAGTTTTTATAGAATCCGAATATAGTCATGATAAATAATATAATCAGTTTCGGGAATTGAATGCGACGCAATTTAAATTGAAATGATATATGTAATATGTAATCGGCATGCGGTGCACGTTTTTGTTGCACAAATTTTCGGTATTCAATTGCTTGGATCTGGAATACCTTGATGAAACAAGCAAGACCTCTTATATAGTTTAAGCAAGTTTAATTGCAACATTGTAATATTTACTCGTCTTTGTGAGTCAGTGCAAAGATGCAAATGGCTGGAGTATCAACGATTGCTAATCTAAAACATTTCCCTTATGGTTCTGATCTCATAAACAGAGTTGTCAGTGCTTGGTGTACTATAATATTGGAGGTGGATTTGCAGTGTGAAACAGTATTTAAAGTTCTATCAGCTGTACTTAGGGACACTGATCTTCACATTCACGACTTTAATTTTACTCGGAGAAAGCAATTCTTCCGGTTTCTACAAAATTGATAAGATCCGAAACGAGGAGATCCGACAGAAAAACAAAGACATCAGCATATTTAAAGGATAAGCAAGCTATGATCTTCTTGACCGGAACCGATTGCGGTCAAAAGTGTACCTCTAGAAGTTTTCCAAAAATATGTTTACCTTGGACAAATATTGCAATTAGGTAAGAACAAATTTGACTTCTCAAATTTGTTCTTACCTAATTGCAATATTTAACTTTTTTTAATTTTTTATTGCAATTATTTTCAACTGGGTTGGGCAGCATTCGGCAAGCTTCTTCAAGTCTTCACTTCGTCCATACCACAGTGCCTGAATACAAAAGTCTTCAATCAGTGCGTCGTACCAGTCATGACCTACGGAGCCGAAACTTGGACACTCACGGTCAAAATAGTCCAAAAATTTAAGGTCGCTCAACGAGCTATGGAGAGAGCTCTGCTTGAAGTTTCTCTGAAGGACAAGAATCGTAATGAAGATATCCGACGGAGAACCAAGGTAACAGACATATCTCAAAGGATAAGCAAGCTAAAGTAGCAGTGGCCTGGTCACATTTCCCGAAGAACCGATAACGGGGTAGGCGAGTTCAAAGAGTGGAAACCAAATTTAGGTAAACGTAGTGTAGGACGCCCTGTGGCCAGGTGGACTGACGACCTGCGAAAAGCGGCCGGAAGAAAATGGATGAGGAGAGCTGAAGACCGAGCTCAGTGAAGTGCATTAGGAGAGGCCTACGTCCAGCAGAGGACAGATGTAGGCAGATGATGAAGCAAGCTAAAGTCACAGTGGGCTGGTTAAATTTGTTGAAGAACGTGACTTAGCTGAAACGTAGTGTAGAACGCTAATGGACGAACAGCAAAAGGCGGCCGGCAGAAATTTGATAAGAAGAGCTGAAGTCGAGATCTGTACTGTGGTGTTCACTGGGGAAGCCTGCGATAGACGAATACAAATTGATGGTGATCTGAGTATCGGTTTGGAGAATTTCGAGTATTAAAGATCAACGGATGAAGTCATATAGATGGACAGCATGACTAGACTGTATATACTAAAACAAAAACTCGAGCGTGGAATACATTAGAAAAACCAAGCCAAAAAAATAACATAGACTATATAGGAAACTATCATACCGAAGCAAAATGAAGATTATGAGGTTGTTGGGATAGTTTCTAGTCATAGGTTTGAATCTAATATCCTATACTTCGATCTCAAGTACTGTTTGTAATTACAACGGCGCGTAGGCGAAGCAATCCAAGCACGGTCATCAAGCTTGCATCGGACAGCCGCGGATAATCCACTACGTTACACATATTACCACCATCCATCGTGTAATAGTCCTGCCATTTAGCATTAAACCTTTTAATAATTAACATGGGGATATTTGCTGCGTTTATTCAGTATCAGTCAATGGATTTATTTTTGAAGTATGGTTTAGGTTCAACCAATTCATAAGCCTTCAAGCAAAATTTATTTAATCATTGACCTACTACCGAAAGTTCCTAACCTAGCTCATACTTAGGAAGGTGTTATTTTAGTATACGAAATACGTTTTAAAGCAACGATTTTCTTATACTAAAATAACACCTTCATAACATTACCGTGCCTTCACTCTTTCCTAATTACATTGTGTCCTAATTTTTGTGCAATTTAACCAGCACTAGCATTTCTGACTTAAGGCTAGGCTCCAAGGTTACATTTTCCCACTCTCCACTCCCCTGCCACCTACCTTACACTCTGAAACCCGCTACCCGCAATAAGCACTGAAGTGCCTACGTAAGAAGGTTGAATATCGCGAGCGCTGTTTGAACACACAATTTAGCTCGGAACTAAATGACGTATGTCTCAAAAGTTATTTATTTTATTGGCAGGCTAATAATTTAGTTAGGTAAATTTTGTCTTAGCTTTAGATAATAAACTTTATTTTCTTGCTGTGAGATTTATTTTAGAGATAAAACTTAACCCGTTGAGTAGAAAAATGTAAACATTACCAAAAATAACGTAATTTTTGATAAGAAAATGTATCGAATGAAATTTTGTTAATCATGTTTTTGTCTTAGTCTTAGAGAGATAAAGATCTCAAAAACATATATGTTAAGTTTCACATTTATCAGGTTTGTGGTTGACCCAGCATATTTATGCAAAAAACCCTTAAAAAGCAGAGCCTGGTCTTAAGTGCTTATATTTTCACAGGTTCTCTACTATCGTGATCAGCTGATATTTCCTTTGATAATAGTGACAATAAGTATAAAATACTACGAAAAAATAGTGGCCCTCAACATGGCTTAAAAAGCATATTTTTTTTCGACTGTCTTAGATATCTCAAAATCTGCAGTGTGTATTTAGGGTCTACTTACATTACCTACAGTCCTACACTAAACTAACAAACCAACACAACTCTTCTATCGACAGGTCTATTTGCTTTCAAACCTAAGGATACACATCCGAATCCTAAAGAGGTTTGTTGGCTTCATCATTTGATAGAGCACCTACTCGTACTTACATTCTGAGCTATTAACAAACCAACATACGCTGGAGATAGTGTGGTGAATGTGCATGAAGGCTAACAAATAAAGTATCTAAAGAACATTAATCTCCGTATAATAAAGTTGTTGAATAAAAACCCGCGCAAATTGCATCAAATCAAACTAATCAAATTAGAGAACGCTCTGCATAAAGTATCGGAGGTAAGTATAGCCTGGTAAGATGAAGCTACATGGTGCCACAATTGGTATGCATTTGGAGAGATCTGTGTCTCCAAGAGAGTCTTCAGAGACTCTCCAATATATACTGTAGACAGTAGACTGTATGCTAATGATTAAGTACAAAGATCGGGATCACATCACAAGATCAACATCCAAAGCGGTAAGACGTCAGGCTTCCCTATAATAGGAGGGGTAATTCTATAATAAGCACGCTTGGTAGGTGGCTGGTGATCACAATGATGTGGATATTTGCACAGGAAAATGCTGCTACATTTTCGGAATTCCCGATGCTGGTTCTCATAGATCCCGTGGGATAAGATGGGGGTATAAAGCCGCCTATTATTAAACCACCATACGGCGAAGATCAGATCTATGTAGAAGACCATGTTTTATTTGTACAACTAAAATAATGACTAGCACGTCGTTCAATAATTCGAAACATTTGCAGTGCCACACATAATTTTGTAAGCCTTCTAATGTCGCAGTATAAGAAAGCTAAAGTGGCAGTGTGCTGGCCACATTTCCCGAAGACCGGATAACTGTTGGGGTAGACGAGTTCTCGAGTGGAGGCCACGTTTGGGCAAACGTAGTGTAGGAATATCTAGCAAAAGTACACCAAGGCATCTAGTTGCTGTACTATTGCCACCATCTTAAAATTACGCTATACTTCAAGCATGTAGCAAAGACAAAATTGTTAGAACCTTGCTTCAATTTCAATCCAAATTAAAATAATGGTAGCAGGAAAATGTTTTCTGTCTGTAGTCAATTAGAAAGTTATGAATTGGAGTTATTTCAAATACCGTGCGCATGGAAAAAATGGCACGTGTATTTTTATGTTCGGACCCGCCCAAGAGCGAAGCGAATATGGGCATTTACCTCCCAACATGATGGATGCGAAGAGCCGAAGATCGGGCCAAATGGTGTCTCTTGGGACGGGCCTATGACCACTAGTGGACGAGCACAGGCTGATCATGATGAAATGTAACCTCCGACAAACACGTAATAAATTCTAAATAACTAAATCATGAAAGTGATTACATTGGGAATGAAAATAACCCATGAACAACAATAAACTAAGCAACCAATCAAATCTTCTCTAACACTTAAAAGTAGTGCAAGCGGTGGAGAAACAAAACGTTCCAGAAAAGGGAACGGTAACGGTCGATTAACATAGATAGGTTACCGCCGATAGGTTGGTCTGGAGACATGTTAATGCCGCGGCTGGTGGTCTGATGCACTGCACTAGATACTGCACCACCGAGACCACATTAACATTACATACGACTCACAAAGGTTTTTCAGAAATATTGCGTTAAATGTTAGATATTTTTTTCTCGATTTTGGGTAGTACTTACATGGAGCGATGCTTAAAAAAATAATTCCAATTTTTCTTACCATAAAAACCTAATTCTATTGTGAACATTTATAACAAAAATAATTGCCAAATCTGTCCAGCCATTCCCAAGTGACGAATAGTTTTTTTTAAATATGTAAACTTCAGAACCCTTTTAGATAAATTTTCATGTAAAGGCCCACATTGAATTGAAGGTCCACCTTTTTTATATAAAAGAGAACCATTTAAATCGGTTCTGAAATCCTGGAGATATGAAAATCATGTGACTATCTATACTTATAATAAAGCAATAAGTACGAAAAATTAACGGTTCAATAGTGCAACTTAGAATCTAACGATACCGAGTTCGATCCTAGGCTCCGCCAATGACTTTTCTAACTTACGTACGGTTTTCCATCGCTCAGTGCTTCGGAGGAGGGTACGTTAAGCTGTCTATTCTGGCTGTTATTGTTTAATAGCAGTCGTTAAGCCATGTCAGAGGCCCCCGGGCGGTCTGACAAACTCTGACACCTGAGGCCTCACCTGAGCACTACCTCATAAGACAAACAAACAACAATACGAAAAAGTTTGTACCAAGAAAATAATTAGTAATAAATGGTTTAGGTTTAATGGTGGTTTAATGGTTTACTTAAAATAAGCTACTGAACAAGAACAAAACATTAATAAAAATCGTGTCTGTCTTTCTGTATGTTTGTTAGTTCACGCATCACTTAAAAATTACTGGACCGATTGCGATGCTGTTTTCACTGTTGGATTGACATACTAAGTAATACATGTTTTTATGACAAACCCTAGCTTAGGGTTTGTAGAACACAAAAAAAAAAGTTTTTTAAACAAAAAAAAAAGCTGAGCAATCGATACAAACTTTTTGACGGCTAAAGGAATTTTGATCAAATGTTGGTGTATCTAAAAGAAAGTACTCTATATACTATCTTGGAATAGTACATATAGTACTTTTAACCTAGAGAAATGTCCACGCGTGCGAAGCCGCGGGTAAAGCTAGTCCACAATAAAACATAATGTCGAATTGAGAATATCCTCCAAGCCTAGTGGACTAAAAGCCATGCGACACTTTTATACACAGAAGCCCTAAACCCGCTGAAAAATAAGACGCACGATTCCACTATCTCTTCCATGAATAGTCGAGTGAGCTCCATAAGGATTTACGATTTCAAATCGAGTTTACACAATGGGCTTGATTAATAAAACATCGTGTACGGCGGCTATCTCGTGTTCGCTATCGTGAACCAGCCTTGCACACTGTTGGGTCTCTGGGCGCGTGCTACCCTGCCACCGGCTTGGGCTGGACCGGCCTTTTTGTGGGTCACACGGACAGCTTTCAGACATTTACATACGCACCTTGATACCTCATCAAAGATGCATCCGTATAAAGATACGCCGCTCGTAAAAGGAGAGAAATCATTGAGACTTTTAAAAGATTTAAGGCTTTTAAATTATTCACGACGAAAACCTTAATTCCTCTTAAGCATTTCGCATGAGAATAAATCAAATGTTATGGGAGAATGGGCGGTGGGTCCGAGTAGGAAATGAGACAATCATTGACTCATACTAGGCAGTTCCATAAAATTGAGATTAGTTTCGGTGAATGGCCGATCACACGACGGAGCGCTCGTGACCGTGATCCGGAGAATGGATCCGTGAGGAACTGAAGATAAGCTGGGAGTTGGGTTTAAGCTTTAAATTGTTAGTGGTAAATTATGAAGAAATGTCACGGGTTAATCTTGTTATCATGACTCCTGACGAAATTCTTGCGAATTCTCGATTTCACCGTTGCTTGCACTTACTGCATTAGTGTTTACCCAACAACAATTTTCATGGATTTCAAATAGTTTAACGAGCTGTTGTTAATCTGTTCAAAATATTCCGTTCATAGTCTAATAGTAATTGATATCCAAGTCACGCACCTTATTAGCAGGATTGATGGCATGAATCACAAATACCAAGAACTCATTTTAACCGGAAATGTAAAACCTTACAAACAATAGCTTGTATTGTTTGTAAGATACATGATAATAAATTGGTGCATTAAATAACTATTCTCTTATCAAAAGCCTCTCAGTGTGCGGTTATAAGAGACAATAATTCTTTAGATTTAGGAAAGGCTCGAGTGAGTTCGTTTTCGTGACCACCAGATATCAAATCCGCCACCGGTGGTGGTTGGCCTTGGGCTATTTCTAAGCACCTTTGTGCTCCACTAAAGGTCAATTGGAAAGTCTTTGGTCATATTTAATAGCCATTGTTTCTTGCTGATACATAGAGATTTAAAGATCTAATTATTTATCTTGTAGATGAGGCAACTAATGGATTTTCAAGGATGCGTTTTGTAAAGATTAATTAAAGGTAATTAGATCATTTGATAAAGTTCTCCAGATTCGCTAAGCGCGTATAGCGGAGATGTAACAAACCTCACACAAGGTCAAGTGCAACTCCAATTGGTTAAGCATGACTATTTGATGACCGATGGTCGTAAAAAGTAACTAAATATTTGCATGGGTGTCGAATTTTGTTTAATCGTGCGAAAACATCGATTCCAAACAATTTATTGTTATATTTAAACGTTAACGATAGTATCGTTTGAATGCACGCCGCCTCTGTTGGTGCTAGAACAAACCGTTGGCTATCTCAATCGGCTCGCCTCACCGGCTCCATATGCAAATCACTAGGAATTTCTAATGTCTGGGCCTCGCTCAAGCCGCTTTTATCAATATCACCCAAGTAGTGATTTGTGGGCGTCGGCCATCCGGAAGAACGACTCCAAAATATAAACTCCTAATAAATCGGAGGCGAGGTCAATCGCTTCAGCTGCCATTATACATCTCGCTCAATGACTTGACTTCATAATCCATATTGCTCTGTGGGCGATGGGTGCGAAGCAGATCATTGATATTCGTAAATTTTCTCTTAAACGAACATTTATGCGAATCTTACCTCAAAACTGTGTAGGGACATTTCTTTTTAATTGTATGTGTGTCGATATACCTTCCTCGGCCCTCACAACTGGTTTGGTTTAGCATATTTACCCACTGGCCTCTATCGACGAGGCTTTTCCCAATTAACGAAATGGAGGCTCATTGTTTACCCATTTATTTAAAAAGCCAATTGCTTCACGGTAGACAAGTCATTAACTTGTTTGTGATCGGTAACATCAGTCAACCGTCAAAAGAAGAATCACTCCCACGGCTCCACGCAAACAAGACTCTGATTACTCTCAGAAAGCTTGTGACGTTACGCAACAATGTGGATAATTAAAAAGTCAGGGACGAGATGGCGCACAACAATGTCATCAATAAAGTGTTGCGCCAGGCGTTTAAAATCTTTATTGGACAAATAAACTCCTGAACATGGCTGGAGGGCTAATGAGTTTCATCAATTGATTTGAGCTTCATGGCCACCGCGTCGCATTTATTTTTCCGAGTCCAATGACTTATAAAATTGTCAGCCGGCTCGAATTATCAAGTGCAGGCTCAATTTCAAGCGGAGCTTTTTGCAGTCATTTGTGTTTTTGTCCTAGGTAATCATAGTAATCATCGTGCACTTGTTGTTCGGCATGGGCTTAATTGTTAGAAGACAAATTTTGTGGAAGATAATATATACCAAGCAAAAAGCACTGAAGCAAATGCCTGATGAATGTTATTGTAATTGCAAATGTATTCCGAAGCTGGAAGCTTCTATTAAGAGGCCTCTTGACCTCGAAGAGTCGAATGCCGTGACGAAAGGACCAACAAAAGAGCAAAAAAATTCAACAAACGCCTGACATTGTTGGCAAGCTCTTGACAGAGACATACTTTGTTATGAGAAAAATAGGTAATGTATTGTTGAGGCAGAAGTTGTTGTGGTACAAGTGTCACGGTAAACGGAAATAAATGAATCATTTAATGAGAATTTACAAAAGATGTAAATAATATCTTCGTGTTCCAAGATTTGATACTACATTCGCGAGCAATGAAATCGACTCTATTTTAATGTTATTATTATTTAAAATTTAAATCGTTTATCTAAAAGCTTCATTCATTAGGTCATATTAGTAAAAACACATAGGTATACTTAGAATTAATGAATGAAAATAATGTTTTCCTCGTTACGACAAGTTTCGCGACGCAAATGCCTATAAATATATTTTTTAATCATTATTTAAATTCTGTAACCATTTTTTCATTCGTTGTTTTTTTCCCCGTAGCTTGCTTTCAAATTTGTACAAAATCTAATATTATTTCATTTATCACTATAATAATTATGAAATTATAAACGTGAGATGGTAAGTATTCAGTGTTAGATACCACGGTATTTTTGAAGAAGTAATAAGCAATAACTACTTATTACGACGAAACGCTAGCTAAATTAGAAAATTTACTGACGATTATTTTACCGTCTAATTGAACTGGTCAACGTTCGTGACTCATTCTTAATAGAATAATGGACTGCCCCTATGTTATTCATTTAGTGCGGAATAAAGGAAAGCTCACACGAACATAATAAACGCTTGTTCTAAATAGGTCTTCTATAAAACGAGTGATGGAAATGATGTTTTTACATTATAATTAAATCCCACTGACCTGGTATCGTAATCTATAATCAATGCTACAAAACCGGCTGAAGCTCAGAATATAGAGGTTTCTGTGCTACACAGACAGGTACCTGCATTTCTGTGCTGCTGTTGATAATTTTATTAGCGACCTCGGTGTTGGAGAAATTTTATGGGTGCCCATGAATTGAGCCACATTAACGTTTGGATATTGTTATCGTGGCGTGCTTCTATTTAGAATTTGAGATCAATGGCGATTGAACTACTTAAATTTTCTTATTTATCACCAAGCAATTGCAGTTTCTAGTAAGCTTGGAATTTATTTGATTGCTTACTTAATTCGATGGCGTTAAGACCTTAAAGTGGGTCTTGGCTCCCAATAACAAAAGACATGCTCGGCTTCTATCCAACCAGGCACGTGGAGTTTGCGCAGACCCTTCTCCATCTCGTCTGACCACAGCGGTACCCCCAAGTAGTCCTAGGTACGCTACAGCACAATCGTCACGAACCATCGAAGCCTTTGTGCTGAATCTCGCTGATGGTGTTTGGTTCGGCCAACTGCTCCTTATTCTTCCTCACTGCCATAGTTTTTGTTTTTTTTTTTCGTTTTTTGTTTTGGTCGAGGTGTTTCCTGGAATATCTTTCTCACATAAACTGGAATGTTTTTTTCTCTTCTTTCTAGGTAAGAATCCATGCTTTAAATAACATACATTAGGATCGGTCAAATTTATATTCAGATTCAGATTAGTCATCTAGTTTTTTTGCAACGACACATGTGAAGATATGTTTTCCGTGGTTTATACTGAGATCAATTTTGTCCGGAGGCATTTTCTTGGCTAATGGCGTGAAAGGTAAACAAAAAAACGTTCAAAAGTTTTTATGGCCATTATAACATAGGAAGGAAACAGTAGTGAAATGAACCCCATGCCAACCACGTACAAGCAGCACGTGGTTGGCATCTTCCTCCTTACCGAACCTTACAACTTGGAAATAGGATTTTAATAAATACCATTTACTAAAAACCTCTGCAAATTTAAAGGATATAAAATATGAATTAGAGCATAAAAAATCGATGGCAACTTTATTTTATTTTTAGTCCTAAATCCACATTACAGAAAGCATACAGAGCTCGAATATGTATAAATTCAAATTGATTTTCCAAACATCTAGAAGGGTAATTGACGGCAAGCAGACACGGCTGGTGAAGTGAGTCACTTTGACGACGTCATCCATAGGCAAACACATGGCCAGACGATGTCCTGTGTACTATGCTAATGTGGACACGATAAGAATACTGCGTGGGCACGAAGAAACATGAAAATCGACGATGCTTGATTCGTATTTTGACTATAAATGCATCCTATGATACCAACAAATGAGATAGACAACTAAGCTTGTAAACTGCCAAGCAAAGTGCTTCCTTCGTGATTAAATATTAACAAGCTGCTCACCATGTTGTGAATACTCACACGCTGAAGCGGTAGAAGCAATTAGACCACAACAGAAAAAAAATAGACATTAAAGATTATAAGGCCTGGTTTCTTATTAGTAATTTGTATTTTTATTATGTTTATCAGTTTGATGATTGTGGGACGTCTCATTGGCATTAATAACTGAAATATAAAACAATTTAAAGAATTATCATAATGGAGAAAATTACATCCCCGTAGTTTCATGGCACTCTCTTATCTAACAGGCATATTTCTGAAGGTTCGGTAGAGTCAGAAGGGTATTTCCTTTTCCTGTGCGAGATTCAACTCTGACTCGGCACATGAAAGGGAAATTTCCTTTTCAAACTCAAAGCATGCTTAGTTTACCTAATTTTTTTTGATTTGATCTATTTTTAATATTTAATATTTTTCTCTTTGTTCATGACATGTTAAGTGCTTTTATTAACACGTTTTTATTAAGTCGCTTTCTGGTTGTTGTTCCGGGTGGAATGTTGCAACTCAAATTTGGAGCACTTCCTAATAAGCTATCCGGTTGATACTTTCAGGGTACGTAGCTCACAACTCGATGACAATGCATAAAAAAAAAGTGTTTTACATTAGTTTTTAATGTACATTTGCTGCATTTTTGCTTATATTGACAATAAATACTTTGACTTTATAGCAAATAGTAAGTAGACTGATCATTAGTATATTTATTTATGGGATATGGTTTTAAAGGCACAAAACACCGTGGGAAGTAGTGTAAAAGCGAATGACTACGTAAGCGTCGAGACAAAAAGAGATCATAAAATACATTATAATAATAGGCTGTGGAAACGAATAATAAAACCATTAAGAGCAAAATATGAAAAAAAACCTGAGAGACTGCTATTATGCTTAAAGAAATAATAATTGCTGCTATAAATCCTAGTGTGTAGGAACTAAAGAGGAAATCCGGTCTTAATAAGGTTATTTGAGCGGAATCCCTAAGCACACAATACATTTTAACAAAAAAATAACTGCCTTGTGCGTTTTAAACACGTAAAGAGGGAATTACGTTTAGGGTTCCATAGCCAGGATCCTAAGCTACCCAACTATGAAAACCGCATTGCCATCGGTCTAGTAGTTTCTAAGTATTACAACAATGTCGGTCTAACTTGGTCAGCTAGATCTAAAGTTATTAGTTTTGTTCTCTCAAAAGGCGTTACTGCTAAAATCACAAAAATTGCTAGATCTCGTAAACTATTATTTCTATAATTGCCGTGATATTGTTGTGATGCGCTGGCACCTTACATTTTTTCAAATGTTTTAGTCCTGTATGAGTGACAAGGGATATGAAATGATGAAACTCAAGCAAAATGGTCACTTTGGAGCCGAATATTTCGTAAACGAAACCAAATAGCAAATGAAACCGCATTATAATTTTAAAAGACGTAACTATCGAACGAGACCCCACTCGAAAGTAAAAATAATATATTTTTTCTTCACTTGTTAAGTATGGGAGACACTCCAAAAAAAAACAATGTTTTTTTTTTCCAGTCCAGGACCAAAAGTACCTACGAGTATAATGTACAAAATATTACATTTATCGTGTCAAATAGATTTGCGAAACTAGAAGGGTACTTTCCTCATGTCCGTCTGTCCGTTTGTCCGTCAAAAAAAAAACATTGTTTTTTCATACACTTATTACATGTGTCAAATTTCAACCTTGTGGATGTGACTACAGACGGACAAACGGACAGACGGACATGAGGAAAGTACCCTTCTAGTTTCGCAAATCTATTTGACACGATAAATGTAATATTTTGTACATTATACTCGTAGGTACTTTATGAAAAAACAATGTTTTTTTTTTCATACACTTATTACATGTGTCAAATTTCAACCTTGTGGATGTGACTGCAGACGGACAAACGGTCAGACGGACATGAGGAAAGTACCCTTCTAGTTTCGCAAATCTATTTGACACGATAAATGTAATATTTTGTACATTATACTCGTAGGTACTTTTGGTCCTGGACTGGAATAACACGATGGGCTACTATAAAATGAAATGACCACGCGGGCAAAGCTGCGGGCACTGCTAGCAATAATACTTGTTTAAGGTCCAAAAGGACCTTGTTTATAATTTTAGAACAGACGATATCACAAGCTAGACGGATAATTTTAATCTCTAATGCCATTTTAATTTGGCCAAAACATTATGTTCAATATTCATACTTTAATAAATGATGCTTGAACTTGATACGAAAATAATAGATAAACAAAATAATGATAGTGAAAGTTGCCATTGAGCTTTGAAACTTATCATAATGGCAGGTATAGCACACCTTATCACAATTTTGAAAGTGGAGAAAGCCAAATCATTATTGTTATATTATATTCATGCATCAAAATCATTGTCTTTCTTTCTGATATTACAAACATCACTTTCGGATGATGAATGAGAAACTTTCTTTTGAATTAAAACAAACAATACGATTTGATTGCTACTAATAATTATGTGCCGAGCAGGTAATACTTACAGTTTCTGGAGCTGTAATTTCATGATAGAGACACGATTACAGATTTTGTATTACTAGTTCAATATCTTTCAACATTCATTCATTTACTTAATTTATTCGATTGAAGTCCTATAGGATTTATGTTATTAAGCTCTTCACCGTTTTGCTGGCTTATAATTTTCAAGAACTTTTGTTCCAATTGTCACAGCAATGATAATTATTTAGTACATCATCCTCATGATAGTTATATACTTAGGAAGCTCTTTCATATTTTTTGGATATAATATGTCATATTATATCATTTTCTACGTATCTGTTTGCTTAATAATCAAGCCCGTTTACTCTAAATGTAACATATTCCCTTTAATCAAATATACGATAAGAAAAATCTATATTTGCCCGAAACGGTCAATAAATTCCAACTTAACGGAACCAGTGATAACGCATTTTCAATTTTAACGAAAACAGAATTAAAATCACATTAAAAACAATATTAAATAGAGCTAGAATAGCATTTAAATAACACTAATGTGTAAACTTTTAATGATTATCTGATTCAAATATAGGTATTTAAAGAATAAGATAAAAGCCTGCGATTAAATTAATTGTGGACAAGATCTCTCACTGCTTTATCTGATAAGACGCCTTTAGTTTTATGGTAAGTTTCTACTTACCACAAAACATGAAAAACGTAGAAAATAAGAAAAGACCAAAATAGATAAAAGGTTATCTAAACGGAAAAAATACCTAAATCACAGAATAAATAATAGTACAAAACCTAAACAGGAAAATAAAAATCTTGAAGGAAAACTTCAAACACCTCGTCCAATGGTAATCATTCGGAATGTAAACAAAGTAAACCAGCTAGCTAGCACTTTACATAGGTAGTGTAAACAGGGCTGCTATTGAATGAAATAAGCATCCGAAATAACAAGAGAATGTTAAAAATCCTAACCCAAGACACAAGGCATAAAACTTTACATAAAATCCTTTCAATAATGAGGACCTAACCTAAAACTAATAGGCTTACATTTTGGAATGCAAAAATTTGAGTTATTGTCGTAATTACTTGGCATAATAGGGACGCATAATAAGTCTCCGACGGAATGTGCCACGTGATAGTAAGCGTAGTCGAGGAAGACCGATAAAATCGAGTTTGCGGGAATATCAAGAAACAATCATTGGATCTTGTTTGGCTCAAAACAGACATAAATGTTAGTAAAGACAGTCGCAGTGGGGAAAACAGTAAGTAATACAATATATCTCTTAAATATGCCTGAAATAAACATCTCTTTTATTTCCCTGAAATCCCTACTGGTGAAAGCTGTTCCGGAGATTTCGGTATAATCCAGTGCCTGCAGTGGGTAGAATGAGCTGCTATGATAATACAAATTTGAAAGACTGACAGGACACAAGCTCTTTTTGGCTGCGGAAAACCGTTCTTCACTTTCAAACTAAAATACAGCGATCGATCTCAGATTCTCAAAACATCCACGCACCTTGCTCATCTATACTGTGTCATTGCTATTCAACTAAAAAGGGTTTTAGCTAACCAAAGATTCTCGTAGTACACACAAATTCAGCATTCAACTCATTTGCAAATCCTTAAATTTTCTACAATGCTGTCCAGCTGAAAAAAGTAATAAACAAACCATTTTGTAATATTTTCGGTTAGACAATTGTTTTCAAAGCTGCTTCTCATTTGCTACAAATCTATAAAAAAAACTCAACCCTGAGCGGCGTTGATAGTTTACATCTGTTATTAAGATGTAAACTATCAACTCCTAGGGGTGCCAACGCCAAGTGACGTTAAACTATAGCTTGGTTCGAAAGAAACCAATGTTTACTTTTCTGGAGATCGTGCCGGAGATTTAGGATGTGTTAATGTTTTTTTCTACAACATATATCTAACTTAGCAAATGTTAAAATAATTTTACATCCTAAACAGATAAGTTAAGTCATAGATAAGTTTAAAAAAATATAATTAAAAATGTTGAAGGTTCAAAACTCAGAGGTTCTAAACAATTCATTAGTCTAAGCTGTGAAAGGAAATAAAACTATCCATGTGCAAGCAATTTAAATAAAATTCGTTATAATTGCCGTGACCTTCAGTCTCCTGCGGCGGGCGGGCGCTGGACTGGCTTGGGGCTGGGCGAGTTAGCTTAACAATTTTGTAGTTAATGTTTATAAAACAACAAAAAGGTTAACAACGGGTACTTAGAGCACAAAATTACTCAACAAAAAACATAAACATAAATGCCAGTCGGAAATGTCGTGCACTCACCTCATTGTAGTACACGGACGTCATCATGGCAATTCGCGAAATGTTTTGTTTGCAAACCGGAGCGATCACTATCAAACTAAACGCACATTTCACTAAAACGCCTTGAGTTAAATTAGGGTTACCCGTTCGAAAATTACAATCGAACTGGCTGAAAGGCTGATCAAATAAAAAAGTTATCGTTCTGTCAAATTTCCCGCCAAGCGCGTACGTTTAAAAAAATAAAAAAGCAAAGACACACGTTCACGCAGCCCGAGCTGCGCGTGTGACGCGTTCCGTGTTTAGGATCGGCACTGAGCGACGAGCGACGCGACGACGGCGGCAGTGGCTGAATGAACGGCGACGCTCAGCTGCTGTGCTCAATGAACCATTCCAGTTCGGAGGTCACCGAGCATCCTGACCCCGCTGTTTCTTCTAGTTTCTCCACCCTACATCATGTATTTGTAAATAAAAACAATCATTTTGATATGATTATAAATCGAAAGCTTTTTCGAAAACAGCTGCCGTGCCGCCTATGTCTAGCTCTAGTGCTGGGCATTCGAATAGTTTTTTGTCGATTATCAACATCCGAGTTCGATGACTGATCACTCGATTAGGTATTTGTCACAGAAACGGTGCGCAAAGCCATTCCACGCGGATTCTTGCGGTATCGCCGGGTACACACAATTGATTGCTTTACTAAATTATAGACCATGTGCGAATTTTTATTACCCATAGATCAATGAACGTGTTTCTCATTGAGAAAGCCAGCTGTTTTATTTCGTATTTCCATTTTAGAATCATCGTTTATATTTTTTACCGTTTGCTCGTGGGGTACAGCTACAAATTGCGTTGAAACCTTTTATAATAAGAGATAAATCTAGTTATAACATGTAACAAAGACAATTGTTTGTCTTTCGGATTCTCACCAAAATATTTAAGCATTTTATCAACTACCTTATATCATTATACTTAGAGTCAACTAGCTAGAGGGTTCCGTTACAGTAACCCGCTACCTAGTCATTTACTGTTGGCAACGCGTTACACCATGTTACGCGTGAGCTCTCGGCTCATTGTTATTCTCGTCTAGACAGTGATCATCAGAAAAAATGCGCAAGATGTTAGCAGACACATGTTATTCATCACAGATATTGCAGGCATCCATTCTCATGAGATTACTCTTAAGTAACCACATAGATTGATGACATCGGTGCAATCAAAATTCAAAGATGAAGATACGAAAATGATTCCAATTAGTTACAATTTATTGTTTCCAAACTATCGTTTATTTTAAATGTCATGAATCATGAATTAATCAATTTCATGACGATAGCAAATAATCGATGCTAATTCCATACAATCAATATCGAATAGGCAATATTGGCGTTCACAACAATCGATTCTAAATAATATAAGTAGATAGATTCTATCTCAACGTGGGAACGAAATACTAAGACTGCTAGTTTATTGGCGATTTTGTCAGATATCCATATAAATTCTGCGGGAAAATGCAATGCCCAGCTCCAACTGTATTTGTGATAGGGATCTTGATTGATATATTACAATGGCGATCGAGTAGATAGTACATAGAAATATATATATACGTAGTACATATAATTCAATTACATGGTATTGGTACAAAATATCGGATGATTCGAATAAAACAGGTAGGCAGACTATATTTTATTTTTGACACTTTTCTACACGACTGTCCAAAAAATGAGAGTTATGTTTTCAGGGTTCATGTATGTATGTATGTATGTATGTATGTATGTATGTCTGTATGTATGTATGTGAGTTTCTTTATTCCACCATAACTTTTAAATTCCTAAACAGATTTAGACGTATGTGGTATCTTAGAATCCTTACATCCCAACGAGCAACAGGGATTTAAAAAGAAAAAAAATGGCGGCAGTATGGCTCCATTTTTAAATGCGAAAAAAAAAATGTGTTTCAAATTATAGGTCTTGTTATGCACATTCCAACAATATATAATTTACTGGCATACTTTCTTTTTTGGCAGGGCAGGCTGTTTTTTTAGCTTTTAAGCTAGTTATTTTCGTAATTTATTTATTATTACATCTCCTTCAATTCATAACTTTGAATAAAATAGCTGTGACTAAGTTTTATTTTATTAATAATGGAATTACTGCGTAATTTTGTATCATGCTATATTTTAATAGTTGTTCTTGTAGTAAAAATATAACTTTTGTAATAATATATTTTAATGAAATAAAATATAAATATTTTAATTTAATAATTAAATTTAAAATGTCAGTTAGCACTAATTTAATATTTCAAAATATATTAGAGATTCGCAAGTATAAAAGTAACATAAAACATATAATTAAAATTTCTGATAACAAACGCTTAATTCATAAACTAATAAAATAAATCATCAACTTAACTAAAATATCGACATAGCGCCAAAGGCATTCATTCTCTGCCGCGGCAAACAGAAAGGCTGCGCGTGCGACTAGTCTCTTATCGGTCAATCTTTGAATGGTATATGGCGCCACACCAACGACTCTAAATCACTCTTTTAGGAAAAAACAACTCATTATCTTCAACAATTCATTACCACTGCAGCGGCATTAACTTTGAAACTCATCCGAAGAATTAAGGGTATTGTATTTCATCAGAAGATACAGTTTAAATTAAAACGGGAAGAACAAGTTTGCAAAACAAATCGCTAGCGCGAAGATAAAAATGGATGCTTTTAGATTTTTCGACAGCTATACACTTAGTTTGATGTTATACTTAATTCATCTTTTTAATTGGATGTTCATAAGTTAAACGTGGTTTAATCGTCCAAATTTATTAAAAAAAGACCTGATTAGTCACAGTGGCAGGCCAGACAGTAAAGTTTTAGTTGCCATTGCCAATATATTTAAAATAATTATATATAAATGTAGGTAAGTAATCTTATAAAATAATTTACTTATTTAAGTCCAATAAGCATCAATTAAGGACACGCATTTTCGCCACCACGTGTTCGTGACTGCGGGGTTTCTCTTGCAAATTCGACACTGGTTTAATCCGGTTTTTACGACAACTTTCTAGAGATTCCCTCAAAATCTGGCACCCTTAGAAATGCAAATGTATTTTTTTTACTAAGTAAACACACACACACATGACTACAAACATCTCAAAATATACATTATCATTAAAAAACAATTCATGGAAGTTCTTATTAATAAACCTCAAAATAAACAAGGCAATTAAAAAAACGCAAGCCATATTATATTTTTTACAAACTATAGTACGTAAATTATATGGAAGTCAGAAAAAAAACTTGTTTTCTAATCCAGAGACATCTTCTATCTCACTAACGATGGAATTTAGCAAGATTTAATATTATGTGAAGTAGTTATCATTATTATCGTTTGTCAAATCGATAAACCGAGTCATCTAGATGGTTTTCCGATAATGTCATCGATTAGAATCGGCTCTTAAGTCTAACGTTTCTGTTTGGAATGGAACCAGCCAGATTAATTTTGTTGCCTGTTGTTGATATTAATTTTACTTTGAATTGGGTTTTTACGAAGTCGCATTTATTGTGGTTTTGATTAAGCAAGACACACCCATTCTCATAATCCTCTTAAGTTTTTACTAAAACATTTAAAAAAAGTTGTTAGCGGACATTACTTTGCCAGTAAAACTATTTTTAGCATTGATTAAGCTTTTCCAATTTTTTAGAATTAAATTAAATTCTTCATTTATAAACCCAAATTTACTAAAATGAAATTGTAATTTTACTAAAATTGTTGAAATATTCAAAATAGAGCATATTTCAAACTGTGTAAAAGTTCGTGACTCGAAGTCACGAGCGGTATTATCGTGAGCGATACCTGTGTGCGACATGGTCATGCACCCCTGTCGAAAGGCGTTATCGATACACAACACTGCAATCGAATATCGATTACGAATAGTGATCAGCGCAGATCTGAATAAAATAAGGATCTGGGGCAGCCGTTACATCTCTATTTTTTTAAATGTTGTGTGGACTGATACCACAGAAAAAACAATAGTATTAACGTTTTTATTTCATTGTCTTAACAATTAAATTAAAAGCGACTCTTGCCGCCACTCAATAAAGTGCAATTCAGCTCGCACGAATAAGCACTGAAAGATTATTTATATCAAAGAAAATGATCTATTTTTCATTGTGCTACACATTTTGAAAAATCCGTATCGGTACCCTTAGTTACCGATCAGTTGCGTTGTCATGTAAACACTAAACAAAATTATTTTTGCTCTTTAGTTTTGTGTCTCACTATCGATTCTAAGTTGACGCGGGATCTCAATTCTCAACTTCGCTCTGGTCGGGTAAACGTGGTTGTAACAAAATTGGACACTAGGCGGTTGTGATAATTTTCGTTATATATTTATAAATTTATTCTTACATCTCATTTAATTTATATGTTTGAATAAAATTTCTATGACCCGTGCAGTCGGGTAGAAAGGTTTCTTATTTAAATCTTTTTGGCTGTTACATACATAAGGACATAACGAAACTATAGGGGTTCCTTGTTTGACCAGGTTCACATGTGTGCTTGTGATTTAAAATTATTATATAAATACAAAAAACCCGACTGCGAACAAAATTATTAAATACGAGCAAAAATTATCACACTAACATTTTACAGGCGAAAATTGGTGTGTGTGTATGTTTGTTACTTCTTCACGCTGAACGCATTTGGGTGAAATTTGGTGTGGAGGTAGTTTATACCCTGAATTAATACATAGGCTACTTTTTATCCCGGAAAAATGCACGGTTCCTGAGGGACGCGGGTAATACCACAGCAGCTAGTATTTATATAAATTTAATGTTTCTTATTTACTTACATATTTTAAACAATAATTTAACATATTTTAAGACAATTGCTACTGTTTAGTTATAAAAATTACATATTTTTGATATGGTATTTTATGGACCATCATGCTGATACCTCAGTCTTATTATTGTTTTGTTATTAATTGTTCCGTCGGAAATACAATATGGCATATATCCTATAGCACTCTCGTGATCAATACGTATCCAATAATACCTCATTTATCAAAATCCATCAAGCCGTTTAGGCTGTAGGACGCGCGCGAAACATCACATACAAACAAACAAACAAACATACATACAACTCAAACACATAACCCTCCGTACAGTCGGGTAAAAAGGCCGTAAGCAACATCTTATGAACAACCTATACAGAATCATTGTTCCGAGCCGCCTCCTTTATAAAAGAGATGCAATCTCTGAAACAAATTATATTGTAGTTCACGATTATCAATTATTATTGATATCAATCTAATTATATTGTAGTTCACGATTATCAATTATTATTGATATCAAATTATATTGTAGTTCACGATTATCAATTATTATTGATATCAAATTATATTGTAGTTCACGACCATACATGATTATTGATATCAAAGTTAGTACATACTTACTTGAAATTAATTGCTAAGATTGCCTCCACTATTGCTATTCTACCTGTCCATCCGTTCGATACTTAATTAGTCAATTTAAATTAGCAATGAACGAAAATATACTGTTAATATGATTTTTTTTCTTAAAAACTTGCTATATTGCCAATTTTATTTGATTTCATTTTCAATTTATCTTATTGAGTTGTGAACAGTAGGCGGTCAAGACAATATCCATTATAATTATGATGTTGACTAATTAATGAAGCTAAAAATTTGTTGACCCAGACATTATAAATTGCGATTCAAATTATGTTATTAAAGATAAATAGAATATTAATGTTATTATTAATAAGAAATAAGTAGGTGCGGTGACAGCGTGCTAAATGTTTTGCAGATATTTATTTTATTCATAATCTATAATCCTATTAGTATTAGAAATGCCAAAGTGTGTGAGTCTGTGTATGTTTGTTACTTCTTCACGCTGAAACGGCTTAACGGATTTTGATGAAATTTGGTTCTGGAATTATACATAGGATACTTTTCATCATCATCATCATCACCATACACGCGGGTAAATAAATGAATAGTGTTCAAATCACTACTTTAGAATTTTAAGTAGGTACTAATCCTGATTTTGAGAGGGAAAATGGATGAAGTAGGTAATTAATGGCGGTGATGGAAAGTGGTGAGTAGAAGTGAAGAAGTTGTCAAAATGTTTTTGTAAAAATATACAACTATAAAACATAATACTTTAGATCAAAAAATCTATTTCAAATAAATATACTAAAAACTACTGACCAATTTTAATGATGCTTACGTGACTACATGACTAAATATTTTAAATAAAGCATCTGAATCAACCAATCTGAATTATCCAAATCTGTTCAGAAATCCCGGAGATTGGAGGGATCATAAACACAAAACATAACACTAACACATGTAAGCTGTAAAAAATTACTCAACTAATTATGATTAAATTTTAATGAAGGTTTGGAAGGTGTACCCTTCCACACAAAAATAAACATCTGAGTCGGTTCAGAAATATCGTTTTTTTTTTTTTTGTTTTTGGTTTACCTAATGCACAGTCATTTAAAAAAATTTGTAATTGAAGCCACACTAACTTACATGTTTATTTTATATGCCAGTCTATTAACTTTCTGCCAATAAAATTTATAACAATCTGTTATACCTGTTTATAGCATGACTCGTCATGACCATGACTCATGACCATGAGTCATAAGTTATATGAGGAGACACGAAAGTTACATGTAAGTAGAGCGTTAGTAAATTTGGCCGCACCTTTAGTAGATAAGAAACCTTACACGTCCGTAGACTATTGAAAGCCACATCTAAATAAGAACATTCAAATACTCTTTGATTCAAAAATATACGAAGGATTTACTTTAAAAAAATACTTAACCTGTAGGCAAATAAGACCCTGTGAAACCCAATGACCTATGTTGCGTAGTGGTTGTCATTAGGCTGATTAAGTTAATTAAGCAATTGCCTAGATCGTTACATAAAAATATGCATTTAAAACATAGGAAAGAGGAAAAATAAAAACAAACAATTAAATATATAAAAAAATACTAAAATCTTGCAGGTGCTTATAAATTTATTATCGTTTGGTGGCCGTTGTCTAACCGCGTTATGTCAATTGTCAAAACCTCAAAATTAAACATTCTTGCTAAAAGAAAAACAAAGTATTTTTTTTCTAAAATTAAAATTAACGTTTATTTATTTTAATCATACCACGAAGCATATATTCCAAAAATAATTAAAAAATCTAATAGGTAATACAATAAATAATTATGCTCGTATATAGATTTGATCCGTTAGTTAGAATCTTGACAGTGTTGTTGTAATTTTGCATATTCTATTTTTCTTATTTACCAAAGTGAGTATCATAGTGGTAAAACTGTTCAATTATGTCGTGATTCGTAAACCATTAAAACGTACCCATACACGAGTTCATACTACGAGGTAGGACATATGATACTTAACATCCCGAAACTATAATGGGTTCTCGCAGGATAGGGGTTAAAACTTATTTAAAAGATCACGTACCACGCTGAAACTAATGGACGGGTTTTGATGCAACTTGGCACAGACATAGTTTATACGATAGGTGAAAATAATGGATACTTTTTATCGCGAACAAAAAAAGGGTTCCTGCGATGGTTGGATAAGGGTCCCAATTCTGTACAATAATTTTTTTGTGTTTTATTTTTTTGAGGTCTCTATATTCAATAATGAAGCCTAAACTGTATGTTTTTAATTTTTGTCTGTATGTCTGTCTATATGTATCTGGGCCGCGCATCACCCCGCCAGAACTACTGGATGAATTCAAATGAAACTTGGTATAATTTGAGTTCATACCACGAGGAGTATCCCATATACTTTACATCCCGAAAAGTTAACGGGTTCTCGCAGGATAGGGGTTGAAACTTATTTAAAGGAACATGCACCACGCTGAAACTAATGGACGGGTTTTCATGCAACTTAGCACCGTTTAAAGTTATATGATGGGCTAAAATTGATAAAACGCGTTTTATCCCGAAAAAGCAAAGGGTTTCTGCGGGATATGGGCCCAAAGTTATGTTAATATTGAAGTAATAAATAATATTTTTTGGATGGTTCTCTATATTAGATACTGAAGCCAAAACTGTTTTACTTTTTATTTTTGTATGTCTGTTTGTCCGTATCTTGACCGCGCATCGCACCGAAACTACTGAATGAATTCAAATGAAACTTGGTATGATTTGAGATCATACTACGAGGTAAGACAATGGATACTTTTCATCCCGAAAAGATAGGAGTTGAAAGTTATTAAAAAGAACACGTATCATGCTGAAACTACTGGACGAATTTTTTGATGCAAATTGACACAGTCATATATCTATACTTATAATAAAGCAATAGGTACGAAAAAGGCTGTACAAAGAAGATAAACCAAAAAAATGCTCTTGGGTGCTTAAAAAAGGTATTGAACAAGAATATAACAAAAAAAAACGTGTCTTTCTGCTTGTCTGTATGTATGTTCACGCATCACGTAAAAACTACTGGACCGATTGCAATGCGGTTTTCATTGTTAGATAGCTTAGGGTTTGATTTAAAACTAATGTAATTGATATCTCAATCTGGTGAGTTAGAAGCCGATCAATTGATAAAAGTATTTTTGACGGCTGAAGAAATTTCAATGTTGGTATATTGGTTCAGGAATAGCACTTATGGTACTTTGAACCTAAAGAAAAGACCACGCGTGCGAAGCCGCGGGTACAGCTAGTGTAGAATAAATGTGTAATTTAGATTGAACTAAAATAGATAAAAAAATAAGTTTTATTTGAAAAATGTATTAGCCTTCATTAATATTCACATAGTTTTACGCACAATCAGTTTAAAATTCTTAAACTAGAGCACCCGCGTCGTAACACGTGAAACGGTCTTGTAGCGGATGCCATAATTTACTTAAGATTTATCGGTGGACAGCATTTGATTCCAGTTACAATTTAGTGCAAAAAAAAAAGTGTTTTTCAAGAACAGTCCGCTGTATTAGAAAGTATCCACCTGCGAAATTACGAACTATTTTAAAAGTTAACTTCACTTGTATGTATCTATGTATGTACTTTGTGTTGTTGTACTATGTGTTGCAATTCAAAAAAAAAAACAAGATAAAACTTTAAATTGTTAAAAGGAAAAAGGAAAAAAATAAGAAGAAGAAAAAAACTTAAAAACGTAAAAGTCTTTTTATTATTTATTTGTTTTATTTATACTTGTTTATGTCAGACACGACGTGCTATAAATTTTGTTAGGTACAACAAATTATAACTGCATAATAAGTACTTCTAATTAGTAGTCAAAGTACAGTATATTAATTTTCTGATAAAAACTGGAGTAAGTATAGTTTATGTTGATTTGATGCTAACTAGGTGATTAGCATTGCAATTCAGCGGGGCAATGCCGCCAGCATGTTGGGTACGCTGTCAACTGGTAGTGGGCTAGAACCAAGTACATTTGGGCTATAGCTAGCGGCACGTAAGTCTAGCGGTGAACGAACGTGGCGGGGATCTTTGCACAATCAGTTTTCGGGATAAAAAGTATTCAACATTTTAACACGTTATATAAACTTTGACTGTGCCAAGGTCCCCGCCACGTTTCGTTCACCGCTAGACTTACGTGCGGCTAGGTATACCTGTGAGCCAGTAAGGGCTTTTAGATTGTCAGAATATCATAAGTAGTATTTAGTTGTTTGAATTTTGTAGTATTGCTTATAAAAGGCAAAAGCCCGTTTCAAAATAATTGATTATAAAGTCAGGATTTTAGGATCTTATAAACACGCTGCCATGCCAAACTTTTTATAGTAATAATGTGAAAGGCTTAACATAAAAACATTTTGTAATATGAAATAAGTACACTGCTGGTTTTCTGTATATAATAAATAAATGTATATAATTGACAAACACCCGACTGCATCAAAAGTAATAAGAGGCAGACAAGCTTTAGATTCTTGATTTGAAATATAAGATACAGTTGTAGGCACTTCATTTCTCCTTCGACGGGATCAGCTAGATATAACCTTATTCATTTTTGTAACCTTCTGCAGTCGGGCAAAAATATTAATTGTTGTTGTATCACAGAATAAATAATAGTAAGTACGAATTGTATTTGGATGTATCATTGCATTCTGTAGAATGCTTGACGTTGCGGTTCCCATGACCTTACACCACCGCCGTTTTGATTGGCTTGGTCTTGTTGCAATGGAATCAACGGTCATTGATAAAATGAGTTTCAATTGAGATATCAATTTCAAATGATTGACGCTTTTTCCGGATGCTGGTACCACTACATATGTTTCTGATAAGCGTAGCGTCCTCCATCAGTCTAATGACCAGCTCTACCTACATCTACCCTAATATTATAAACAAGAAAGATTTGAATGTTTGTATGTATGTTTGTTTGTAATGGATAAACACAAAAATACTGAACTGATTTTAAAAATTCTTACACCTGTAGAAGGCTACATTATCAGCGAGTAACACGAGCAGTTTCTAAATTTTTTTTTTTTTTACTTTTTTTTTTTATCCCTACGCCTATTATAGAAGATACGGGTATAAAAAGTTCGTCAAAAAGTACGTAAGTAATTATGCAGTTGTCAAAAGTTTTAATACCGGTAGTGGCCACCAACTACTACGAGGCTCTCTGAGTATCAACTTTAAGCTGGATAGATCTCGTCTAATGAAGTCTACGCTCCGACCTAACCAGCTCCAAACCGTCGTGGGATCAGAACAGTTCCAACTTCATCTGGAAAACCGATTTGCTGCTCTGGAAACCGCAAATGACGTTGACGAGGCTCTGGAACAAGTGGTAGGTATCCTAAGTGTCTTCCCTTAGGATACCTACCACTTGTTCCAGAGCCTCGAGAGGGTCAAAGCGTACAGACAGTTCTGCCAGATGAAGCGTACAGGTACAAAGTTCAAACTCTCGGCAGAGACTCCTCAGCTAATGGATGTGAAACGGGATGATGTACAGGCCACTTCGTCAGAGAAACGGGCCCTCAATCATAATATCCGATGCTCCAACACACGCCGTATAGAGAAGGCTATCGAGCAAAATCGGGGAACAAAGATTTTTCTCAGCAATTGAGAAGGCCCCATCTGCCGAAGTTAAAAACATCATGTGGAAATACCATCACCTCACAGCCGGAGATTCTCGCCGAGATAGAGGATTTCTATGGCCGACTGTACGACTCGCACGCACTACGACCCGAACCCAGCAGTGAGGATTCCCGAGCTATATTGACCCGCCACTACACCGACAACCTGCCTAGAAATCAACCTAGACGAGATCGAGATAGTCCTCAAGCAGCTTAAAAATGGAAGAGCCCCAGGGGAAGACGGAGTTACTTCGGAACTTTTGAAAGTGGCAGGAAGACCAGAAGTAGTTTAACTCTGCTCTTTTCGATGGGAGAATTCCAAAGGCGTGGAACAAAAGCAATGTAGTTTTGTTTTTTAAAAAAGGAGATAAAATGCTCCTTAAAAACTACAGGCCTATCTCGCTTCTGAGCCACGTCTATAATTGTTTTCGAGGGTAGCCTCGAATCGTCTAGCGAGAAGACTTGATGAGTTTCAGCCTCCAGAGCAGGCTGGGTTTCGAAGGGGTTACGGGACCATGGACCACATCCACACTGTGCGGCAGGTTATACAGAAGACTGAAGAGTATAACCAGCCCCTGTGTCTTGCTTTTGTGGACTATGAGAAAGCCTTTGACTCTGTCGAAACCTGGGCTGATCTCGAATCCCTGCAGCAATGCCAAGTGGACTGGCGATATATAGAGGTAATGAGGTGCTTGTATGATGACGCGACTATGTCCGGAACCAGGCACCAGAACCGGCAGACTAAACCTATCCAGCTGCGCAGGGGAATGTCATATCCCCGAAACTGTTCACTAATGCCCTGGAAGATATGTTTAAGACTCTGGATTGGACAGAAAAGGGCATTAACATAAATGGCGATTACATCTCACACCTCCGTTTCGCTGATGATATTGTCTTTATGGGTCTTTTTGTCTGCAGGATCTCGAGCAAATACTGACCAACCTAGCTCACACTTCAAGTCGTATCGGTCTCGGCATGAACATGGGTAAAACCAAGGTTATGTTTAACGACCTTATTAGCCCGCAACCGATCGTCGTTAGCGGTGTCCCCCTTGAAGTTGTTCAGAAACATGTTTCGGGTAGCCTCGGGTAGACTATGCAATTGTGTAGGAACAACTTCGAAAGGGTAGCCGATAGGAGGATTCAGCTGGGACTTGACATAGTTTACCAAATGCTGCCCCATTTGGTAAACTATGTCAAGTCTTTTCGTCGTCAATACCAAAGTGCCTAAAGACGAAATTCTTCAAGGCGTGTGTTCCGCCAGTTATGAACTACGGCACCAAAACTTGGACACTCACGGTGGGACTGGTCCACAAATTTAAAGTCAGACAGCGAGCTATGGAGAGAGCTATGCTCGGAGTTTCTCTAAAGGACAGAATCCGAAATGAGGAGATCCGCAGGAGAACTAAAGTAACCGACATAGCTCAAATAATTAGCAAGCTGAAGTGGCAATGGGCCGGTCATGGTGTGTAGGGCGCCCGCCGGCCAGGTGGAGTGACGACTTGCGAAATGTGGTCGGTAACGACTACATGAGGAGAGCCGAAGATCGGGCTCAGTGGCGTTCACAATGAGAGGCCTACGTCCAGCAGTGGACCAATACGGGCTGATGATGATTGTATACACCACAAAATATAACAACAAGCCATAAATTCAAAAATTCAAAAACAAGCCTGCTCTGCCAAAAAATTACTTATTCCAATAAATTATATATTGTTGGAATGTGCTCATCAAGGCCTTCAATTTGATATCCATATTGTAAAATATGAAGAAAAAAATGTTTTTCGCTAAAAATGATCGATATGGCGGCACTACCTACTGTAGCCACATCGAACTTTAAAAAAAATACATTTAGTCTATGGTACTCGGGATGATGTAAGGATTCTCTAACGTGTATATATCCAAGTCTGTTCAGGCATTTAAAAGTTATGGTGAATAAAGAAATCACATACATACAAACATACTTGAACCCTGATTACATTAATCATTTTTTGGGCAGACGTGTATAATTAAAGGAACAATAGTAGAAGTGTAACAATGAAGTGTAATTTTACTTCGTACCTAAGATCTAAGACCCTATTCAGAATAATAAATCGACTGCTCATACGGTCCCAAAAAACAGAACATTATATTTGAAACGTCTTGCATAAACTCGCACAATCTTCCAAGACGGGTAAGGAAACGAAATGGACAATGACAAAAATATGATATAATGTTACTTTAAAAAGATCTGCAAGCTTTGACCACAAGTCATAACAGCTTAGAACTGTTGGGTAACGAATCATTAACGAATGTGGGCTAGCTAGGAGATTATTGATGACATAAGAAAGGTCATCTCATCCATCATTCCTTTTCAGTCCTCGGAACAAAATGCTCTCTTCTTTTAAAGCTTTCGTAATGGGTTTTTTCTATTCCAATATTTGTATTTTTCTGGTTGGGGTCTCTGGTTCATTAATCGCTGTCCAGTTTAACAGAGTTCGTTAATTACCAACCGGAAGGTCATTTTTTGTAATTTTATGTGGAGTAGGAATAATTAAAACATAATTAGTACAGTCAACATGAAAATTAAACGATGGACTGGCACATTTAAAGCTCATAGCATATTTTACTTTGCTTAAGGTATTGTAGATAGATAGTTAGGTAGGCCTCTTACGCAAGAGTCCGCCTGGGGAAGTACCCTTTGTCACCAAGCAGTAGTGTGTAAACATTTCTGTGTTTCGGTTTGCAGGGCAATGTTTCCAGCAAAATTACTGGGCAAAAACCAATGTCTCAAGGTGACGAGCGCAGTGCAGTGACGTCACTTAACGGAATAAAAAATGACAAAGTATCGTACCTACATACGGGAGAGAGAGTCTTCAATGACACTGAAGTGGTCAAAGTTAATATTATTTGGTCTAATTTCCCCCAACAAGTCATGCTTGCATGCTTTTTGTATGGTGGCGCTGGCCTCCAGTGTGAGTTTCTCGGGCCGCCCGAGGTTTTAATTGTCCATCAAAGCACAGAGCGATGAAAATCCACACATAACTTAAAAGTAATTGGTGCGCCGAGGATCGAACCCCGAACGGTACCGTTGGACCAAGCACTGTATATCGGTCGGCCACCATCGCCACAAGTCATGAAATAATCTTAAATAAATAATCTCCATGGAATAATCTCTGTCTGTATGATGGTCAACCTGCGAGCAACTGGTCCTTGTGGCAATAAAGGGAAGAACCTTTGGAAGAACATAGGCCTATGTTCGGCACTGGACATCTTCCGACTGATGATGTTAAGAGACGGTCCTGAATACGACCAACAGATTTGTATACCTGTGTATATAGCCGCTTTAGATTCTATAATACTCAGAAGTTAACAAGGTAAGGCTGGTTTCAAACACGCGTGGCGATATAATTTGCTCCGTACGGAACACGCTCCACGTAGAGCATTGCTGCGGACGTTACGGACGGCCTGCAGGCGGACAGTCCGTATAGCATTGCTTTGTGAGTGTATAAAAGCCCTAAACCTCTTCAATGGCGTAGCGTATATTTTCTTTGTAAAAGGTAAAAAAATCTTTTCAAAGAAACTGTAACAGGATGCAGTCATTTCTGATACGAAAGAGAAATGAGAGATGCTATCAGAATACGCCCGTATAAATATAAAGTATATAAAGTGGGCAGTTACAAAAACATGATGAATCGCTCGAAGCATAAAAGTGAAAATGCGATCACGTTTTCATACTCTTTAGCAATTCAATGCTTTATTGTTGGTGCTTATGCCTCTCTAAGTAGTACATTATGTTTTATTGTGCTTTCTCTCGGTTTCGTAATTTATACATTTGAAGTTGCATCTTCAATGTTCTATTCCAAACCAGACTCATGATATGAAGAAGACTTTTTATGTGATACATGCAATATTTGTAACCCCCGAGATCGAAAAGAGAGGGGTGTTATAAGTTTGGCTCAGTCCCACTAGTACACCCGGTTTAGTTCAACCGTTGAACTAGTGCTAGTTTTTTGTAGGGTGTGTATGTCTGTGGCATAGTAGCCCCCAAACAAATAGACTGATTACAATGGTTTTCTGTTTGAAAGCTGATGTGATCGAAATGGTTCTTGGCTATAAGGGGTCAGGGTTATATACATTTTTAATTTGTACTTGTATTAAGCTCGACCGCCATGTCTGGTGACAATGACGAAGGTAGGGATGACATCCTCAACTGTAAACAGCTGTTGTAATTTCGTTAGGCTCATCATATTCATATGAGCTGAATACTTTTTAGATGTTGGATGTCTGTAATCTTTAGAAATTTTAATGCTTACGTCCTTAAAAGGGAAAAAGCCGTAATGGGGTAATAGTACAAGAAGTACAGCTCAATAACATACCAAACGGGTAACGTGCGAGTCTAATGGCTATAACTGCAGCCCTAGCTCGTATCATTGTTCGAAAGTACGTCTCAATCACATAGCCTTATAAAGCTATCCGTGTTTCATATGGTCTAATACGTCTATAAGTTCCCCTTCAATTTTGATTTTAATGTGCGTAGCTCGAGAAATACTCCGTTCAAATGTTAAATTTATTTGAAACGTACTTGTATCTAGTTTTGAGCAGAGTCATAAAGTTTGTTCAACAACATGTTCCAGCTATCTTAAATGATGGAATTTGACCTACTGCCCAGAAAAGAACCAATTATTTTGAACACGGTAGGTACCTACATACTATTATGTAAAGTTGCATGCGATGCTCTTGCTAACATCTTTTTTGGAAATGAGTAGATTACCTTTCTAATCTTGAATCCGCATTTTTCTTATTATCCACATATTATGTTTTTTTTATCTCTCTTTGATTTGACAACTAATTGGCATTTTTACACGACTCCCAAAAAAAGGAGTGAGTTTCTTTGTTCCACCACAACTTTTAAAAGCCTGAACAGATTTAGACGTACGTATCGTTAGAATCCTTACATCCCCCCGAGTAACATAGGCATTATTTTTTTGAGAAAATTTAATATGGCACCAATCGCAAACACGAAAAAAAACTTCGAAATTTATAATGTGGGTATCAAATTGAAGGCCTTGCCTGTGGTACTAGGCTATTCTGATAAGGTTGTCATTATATGTAGTTAATAGAACTATCAACATTTATAACAATAAGTAATAAAATAATACATTTTTACATAATTGTTTATTCGGTTACAATATCTAAGTCATATTATATCACAGAATAATTACTAGTACAAGTACCTAGTCATATCTTGATACAACCCTACCGAGCGTAAAAGTGACAGAGCGATTCTGAACCGATTAGAGCAATGGAAGCTCTCGCGCGTTGTGATACGGTACATTCTAGCCTGCACGCAATGGGTGAGCGCCTTCTAGGTAAATATAATTGAAAGCTCGCAGCGCTGTGTGAGTTAAATTGCACTTTATTGCGTTGTAGCGAGAGTTGCAATGTATTTAAATGACTTTACTCAGTTATCCTTCTGTGCTTGTACTATTATTTATTCTGTGGCCTTGCTAAGCACATTCCAACAGTTTATAATTTATTGGCAAAAGCTCTTTTTGGCAGGCAGGCGTGTTTATTTAGCTTTTAAGCTAGTTATTATCTTTAGTATTTGACATTAACATGTGTTTTATTATAATTTCTGACACTTATATTTTTTATAAGAATTGCCAAAAATTCAAAAAAGTCCCTGTAGAGTTTCTTGGTGCTCTCTTCTCTAATTTCCGAACACCGGTCTCAAGGGTATTTCCTTTTCCTGTGCGAGATTCATCTCTGAGTCGGAACATGAAAAGGAAAATACCTTTTCAAACTCAAAACATAATTAGTTTCTAATTTTATTGATATGATTATTCCAGGACCAAGAGTACCTATAAATTACAATATACTACATTTCATCACAAATTGTTCAGCCGCCAAATAGTTTTTTATGTTTGCTCGGCTTCTCATCGGATTGAGATACCAAGTAAACCAGTTTTTAAGTCAAAACCTAAGCTATCAACAGTGAATAACGCATCGCAATCGGGCCTATAGTTTTTACGTGATGCGCGAGCAGAAGAACAGTCAAACAGACAGACATTTAAAAATATACGAGTATTATATTCTTGTTCAGTAGCTTATTTGAAGAATCCTAGACTCCTAAACTGCTCCTAGACTCCTAGAATTCTTATAAAATAATCTTCATTGTAGTTTTTTTGTTACTGTTTTATATAAATAATATTTATTTACAGGATAAAATGTACAAAAAAAACAAAAGTTCATTTTAAAATATAAATAATAAAACTTAACTATTTACACTAGACTATCTAAAAGTCCTTCAGAGGAAGGGAAAGTGCCCAGAATGCTGGCTGCATTGCCACGCTGTATTGCAATACTAATTTTTTGGCCTAAATAGGAGCCAGCATTCTGGTCACATGTCACCTCCACCATGTTTTATTAGTACTTCTTTATTATAAGTATAGATAGATTGATTGATTGATATTGGAATAGAAAAGATGTTGAAAAAATATAGAAGGAAAATAATAACGGAAGAAAAAGTCAGATGCCAAAACTTCTTGCATTATCATTTAGAAATAAAAATAAATGATTATAAAAAAAACGACTGCGATAAAAAGAAGCAAACAAGCTTTAGATTCTTGATTTTGAAATGTAAGATGTAGTCTATTTTAAGATGTAGTCTATTTTAAGACAAATCTAATGCGACCTCATTTATCAATATCTATCAAGTAGTTTTGGCTGTAGGACGCGCCATATCATAAATACAGCCTAACCCTCCGCAGTCAGGTAAAAATTAAGGAAACAAAAGAAGAACAATGATAGCAATTGTAAACCAGTGATTGAAAAAATTGATTTCACATAACAACAAAGGAGCGATGGGAACAAGCATAGATAAGATCATAATTGACATGTAACAGATAGGTAAAAGGTCTCTATAGGAGAAAATGGCCTACAATTTCGTTTGTCCATTGTTCCGAAGATTTCTCAAGACCGCAGGATGGTAAATGGACCCATTTGTTAGGGTGAAGCAACGATAAATTGGAGTCCAGTTAGGAAACGAAGTTGAAAGAGATAGTTCGTTTCTGCCTCATGGATTGCTTAAAAGACCGTGGAACGTTTTTCAGTTGACCGAGTTTGAGTTTTGGGTACTGAACTGCACTTGCGCTAGTGGTAAGTTTATGTTTGCGGGTGTTCGTAACTATCCGTGGTCAGGTATCGGTCTTCTTTTCTGCCGCAACTTGAACTTCAACCCAGCAACTTAATAGGAATCAGCAGAGGCAGTACTAGCAAAGCTGACATATCATTCATTGTCTATTGGCCCAGCTATACAGAGTCAACGCATGCAATTTTTACCCGACTGAGCAAATGGTATTGTGTTTATCAGCCTATGACGGCCTATGTATGTATCTGTCTCTGTTCCTTTATGGCACTATGTAGACCAAAGCGCGCCTTTGATGATTCTTACGTCAATCGATTTGTCTTAATCTTGCGAGTGCTACTACCAGACGCCATATAGAGAAAAAAAAAAAAAAAGGCGACGAACTATGTTAAGTAGGGAATCATTGAATAAGCATGGGAGACCTGTACAAAACCGTATACCAGGGTAGAATCGTACAATACGTCTGTTCTAGCCAATAATTCAAAATTTCCCGCGCGATCTGTCTTCCAAGAAATCCACCAATAGGAGTTGTACCCACAAACACTTGTCGCTGCAAGAACGCGCGTTTTAAAAATATAATTTGTTAAAACTCGAGCAACAATAGTAAAGTTTAAGTGTACTGCAGGAAAGTCTACAATTATTATCTATGTTAAAGTGTGTGTATTTTTTTGCTCTGGCTATGACTCGGAGGAGTTGGATAATGTCGAGTGTAGGGGATGCATTGGTTCACGTTAGTTTCCGGGACAATATTGTACACAGTATACCATATGCCCCGACAAAGTATGTCCCGACAAATGGGCAAAACCAGTTTAAGTAGAGGTTTAGTTATTTTTGTTTAATATTATATATTTTAGAATAAAGTTGATGTCATTTTGCCCTTATGAAACAAAATAATAATTAAAAAAAATATGTCTTGAAATTAATGATCTAAGTACATCTAAATACCCTTATCTATACGGGTTTGCCCTGGTCTCCCATACATATTTGAGTCATATTTGAAAGTCATATTTAGGTTTCTGTTATCATTTTTCATTTCGAATGACCAATTAGGATCTATAACGATTTAAAAATGGTTAGCAATCATTTTCAGTCGGGTTATTTCTAAGTTCGTAAATTTTCTTGCAATAGGTATACTCATTAATGGACAATCATTTTGTTGCTATTCCTTATGTTTGGTCGGAAATGTTACGAGGTGCGAATATTCGTTGGTTATGAGTATATTAATAGCTTGTGCAACTGACTATTCTAACTACGTCATAATTACGCATGTTGTCCATAAATCGTAATCGTTGTAAAAATGTAACTGAACGATTAAGACAACAAATAAGATGTAAATGTGAAATCTAATGGCATTCACGCCATACCCCTTTCGTGTAAGTTGCGTACTTTCGTGTACTCACGGAAGGCGGAAGGCGACGAGTTGAAGTTCGCTTCCTTGACAACGCTCATCTAGCTAGATGTTCCATATGTGTACACATCTAGCTAGATGTTCCATGTGTGTACACCTCTTTTGTTTTTAATTATGACTGTTTGTGTTTTTACTCGACTGCCCAAAAAAAGGAGTGTGATATGTTTAGGATTCATGTATGTTTGTATGTATGTATGTATGTATGTATGTGACTTTCTTTATTTCTCCATAACTTTTAAAAACCTCAACAGATTTAGAAGTATGGGGTATCGTTAGAATCCTTACATCCGAGTAACATAGTATATTTTTTTTAAAACATTCGCTCTGGTGGTAGTATGGCACCATTTTCAAACCTGAAACAATATATATTCTTCGAAATTTACAATATGAGTATCAAATTGAAGGCCTTAACAAGCACATTGCAACAGTATACAATTTATTGGCAAAAGCTCTTTTCTGGCGGCAGGCGTGTTTTTTTTAGCTTTTAAGCTAGTTATTTATTTTTACATCATCAGTTTTTTATAATATTACCTTTCTAAAATAAGTGAAAATGGTGATCTGGTCACAGGGCGGGCGAGTTCCCGTGCTTAGGAACTATGTTTTTTCTGAATAGCTTATAGAATTAATTACATAATTTTATGTCATTTTATACATAAAACAATAGAATTAATTACATAATTTTATGTCATTTTATACATAAAACAATAGAATAAAAGAATCTGGAAAAAATACTTAACAAAAAAATTAAATTACTCACGAAAACATTTTCCCAACAAAAGTGTCAAAAGGCACTCGCGGCCTGTGAGGCACTTTGTGAAGATCGTCACATAAGAAAAACTAGTATAATATGTTCTTTACAGTATTATTAGAAGTAATAACACAAAACACAACCACTAAATCACTAAAAATAACACAAATAATGAATCACCACGGCAAGTTTGACTTCCAACTGCATGTACTTACATAAAATTTTCTGACATCTAACGATAGAATCGTTAACCAATTAAATCTCCTTGATTCAAGTTCTGTTCATTCATATATAACACTAATAGAAAACTATATTCAAACCTAACAAAAATAAGGGTTTAATTCACATTCGGGCATCAAGGGTACTTTTTTTGTGCCAGCTGCCACACTCGGGCAAGCTCTTATTTAACTTCACTTGTATGTATCTATGTAATCTATCTATGTATTTCTGTCTGTCCTGGACTCTTGCGATTCAAATTACGAGCACTTCCCGATTAGCTATCCGGCTGAAACTTTCATCAGGCTGGCTCACAAATTACGAGCACTTCCCGATTAGCTATCCGGCTGAAACTTTCAGGCTGGCTCACAAATTACGAGCACTTCCCGATTAGCTATCCGGCTGAAACTTTCAGGCTGGCTCACAAATCGATGTATTTTTTTTATTTGGTTTTTTATTTATACTTATTTTATAGTATTTGGGAGCTTAATTACAGCTCCCATGACAAAATATATTTACGGGGTTCGCCAGAGCCAACCAACAAAGTATCTGCAATGGTTCAGTGACTGTGGCAGATCAGAGGAAAGATTGAGTTCTCTATAGTAGTACAAGCAGCTATAAAAGGCTTTATACCCCAGTTTAGTATATACTTAACCTTCAACAACGCATACAACGCCTGGTCGAACTACTTGCCACTTAGGAGGATGATGACTAAATAACAAAAAGGTTTCACTCATTCTTCTACTACACATAGATAACAGGACAGTGTTAGCTGACACATCCAGCCGCACTAACTCTACCAAACGTCTCAACAAGACAATACGCATTGTTAAGGTATTTATATACGTAAACACAGATGTTAGTTGTTATCTTCAGGCTAATAAGTATATTGGCGCTATAAATCTATTCGCTCGCAGTGGTGCCCGGCTTAATAATCTCGAGTGGGTGCTGTTGTGACTGTGAGAGAACCAGCTAAGGGCATTCAGGATATGGCCAGCCGTTTTTTTCCTTGTATCATCACCAACTACTGTGATCAACAAGACACCTGCCAATACCAGTGATTATGGCTAAAACCCACTTATGATGAGGTTGCTGCGTATTCAGTAAGTGTTTCATGAGTGCAGTAAAATACGAACTAAACGATCGTTCTGATTCCAATTCAAACGCTCCTTTACGATATGTAAATCAGAAAATCGAGAGCGAATAGCTTTGTATTATGGAAAGAAAAAGTGGGAACAATTTATTATTGTTTATTTCTTTGGAATTATCCAAAAGAAACTTTTTTTGTTTAAAGTAGTGAGGGGCGCCGCGACTATGTCTCAATGTACCCTATTCATGCAAAACGACAAGCTACCGTTCGCAAAGACGCCTAAGGAAATCATCTGTATATCCCAAAAGAATGGCGTTTATAGCTTTTAAAATAGTACTAAGCATGACTAATAGAAGAATTATATATTTGTGGGATTTGAGCATCAACAACAAAGAGACAATGTTACGTTCGGATTTACACACAAAATTTGGTTTATAACCTTTCGGTCCTTTCCCGCTTCGGTGGTGGTATTATCAGTATTATTTTGAACGCGGTGTGACGAGGTCCAAACCTCTTTCATAATAATACTCTTTTGATATCTTAATTCTTTCATAATCCATTTCTTTTCATTTTGATAGTTCATTATTCATTCTAAATACAAATAACCTGTCATTCTTAAATTGTCATTGATTGGCTCAAGTCTGTGTTCTTGGACCTAACTTTTAAAGAAACAGAATACACACGTTATATATACTAAACTAAATATATTTCATTTCAAAACCTAAGTTTGCTGAATATAGCTGAAGGAAACGTGTACGTATGAAGACTAGCAGCTACGAAGCCTCCGCTGCCCGTTGAAAAATTAAATTATTGTCAGCAAGGAGTCCCTTTGAGCTGGTAGACACCCTCGGGGGGGGGGGGGGGGGGCTCCGGCCACAACGGTACCTACTTATGTGAAGTTGGTCGATTTCTTTGCAAGATGTTCTTTTAAGGCCCGATCCTAACATTATTTTATCATTTATAGGTAACTAGCCTTCGCCCGCAACTTCGTCCGCTCGGACTACATTTTATCCCGAAAAAAAAGCATTCTATGTTTTTCTAGGATATTAAAAACTGTTGTAAAAGTATAGCAACGCTCTTGATGCTTTTTAACAGACTTGTTATTATTTCGTTTTCATGGCAATCGTTATTAACAGCGAGTAATTGTCATTTTCCAGTTTAACTGTGGAAACTTACCATTTTCCAGGATAAAAAGTATCCTTTGTTGGTCTCTATAATGAACAGTACCTATTTAAAAAAAATCGCCAAAATCGGATCAGACGTTTTGGCGTGAAAGCACCCCAAACAAACAAACAATCACTTTTATATATTGGTGTGGATTATCTAATCTGAATCCGCTTTTTTCTGAATGTACATAAGTATGGTCTTCTAATTATATCATAGATATACAGAATAGTATATCTATGATATAATTAGAAGACCATACTATCAACTCTAAAGTTTCGAAAAATAAGCCAAATAGTCTGCTTGTCAAGAAGTGGCCTTTGGAGTCAGAGTTTGTCCGGCCGTCTGACATGGCCTAACAACTGCTATCAATCAATTAAAGCCGGGACCGACAGTTTAACGTGCCCTCCGAAGCACGGGGCGATGAAATTCCGCACATGACTTAGTAAAGTCATTGGTGCCGAGCCAAGGATCGAACCCGTTATCTTTGGATTATAGCGCGCACTGTATACCGCTCGGCCACAATCGATTTTGTAAGAATTACTGAATATTACCAAATACATGAAAGAGGTAGGCAGAATGTTAAAACGTGCCTGTAGTTAGGTATCTCCTAAAATCTCACATCACAATGTGCCCTACCACTCGTCCCATTGGGACGAGTGTCTTGTGGGACGAGTCGCTATTTTCATAAAATTAATATGTACCTACCTAAACAAAAATAACGAGCGAACCTTACAGTAGTCGAATATGATGTGTAACATCAAGGCTCAAGCAAAGCAAAGCTCGCTCTGTTTTATCATCGCTCGGTTCAAGGTCTGTTTTTTTTTTTATTACTGACTAGGCAATCGTTTGACCACGATCTCACCTGATGGAAAGCGATGATGTGGTCGAAGATGTAGCATGCTTGCCTAGTAGATACCTATTCACTCTTGACTTGAACACACCTAATATATCATTAACACTAATAGGAAACCTGAAGCTCTCTTTTATCGTCGCTGAGCTCTGTTTTATCCCGCGCGCGCTCATTGGTATCTACACTGTTACACATGTTAAAATATTACACTTTTCACGAAATCACTCATATATTGCAGGAAAGCAAACGGATAGATATTACACATCAAAAACAGCATATGAGCAACCCTTGTGTATTAGGTATACCTAGTTCGAGGAAGAATATAACAAAACTATATACCGTAACATAAACAGTAGATCTTTCAGTGGAATTAATAGTAACATAAATCTCAGAAGACCCCAATTAT
Organism: Alsophila aescularia; assembly: GCA_946251855.1. Taxonomy (NCBI): domain Eukaryota; kingdom Metazoa; phylum Arthropoda; class Insecta; order Lepidoptera; family Geometridae; genus Alsophila; species Alsophila aescularia. Next base: position 6,627,011 of record OX276380.1, on the reverse strand, counting down.
CTCGATTGAATCGCACAATTAAATTGAATTAAGCAATTACATTGGATGTGCTTTACATCCTCGTTAAAGGAAGCACTTACAAGCAATCTTGGAGTTAATTGGGCAAAAGTGTTGGTTGAAGGAATAGCACTGGAGGTTTATGGGGATATAAATTCAAGATAATTATGATTATGGGCAAAAGCCCTAAAAAATTTGCAGTAGGTTTCTGCTGGGAGTGCTTCAGTTAATTAGCACATTCAGCTGTGTCAAAATTGAGCCAGAGGAACCGATAGCTGTTGATGTATAGGATTTGAATCAAAGTACGCATGTACGAGTAACAATTGTCAAATTTTAATTTATGACAATGTAAATAAGAACTGAAATCCATACCAATTTATAAAAGTGAAACCTTGTTTGTTTGTTTATTTGTTTGTTTGGGGAGCTTTCACGCGATAACGGCTGGACGGATTTTGATGAAATTTGGAATAGAGACAGCTTAACCCTGGAATGAAACATATGACACTTTTTATCCCGGAGAATTGTAAGTTTCCACGGAAAAAACTGGAAAATGGTGATTACTCGCTGTAAGGAATGGTTGCCACGGAAACGAAATAACAATTCTGTCAAAAAAACATCATAAGCGTTGGTTCTATACGCATTTTAGCATTGGTTTTATATCCTAGAAGAACATGGGATGCTTTCTTTCGCGATAAACTGTAGTCTGCGCGGAAGAAGTCGCAAGCGGGAAAGCTAAGTTAGCTATGAAAACCATTTCTAGATTTTATGAAGCAACACCATCATATTTTTCTCATTTTTGTTTTAGTAAAAATCGTAGGTAAGTTCGTTTTTTTTTACAGCTGACGTGTTTATGTTTATTCTTTGTCTTTTTATGATTATGCTAGCTGCTAAGCCTAATCCATTTTATCAAACCATAGCACTTTTAAAATTCACATTTTTATTGATCGAGCGAACGCGAAGCACGAGCGAAGCGTCTGTATTTCAGCTTCGGCAAAAATTCTTTCGTATGTCCGGATGTTCTCCTCTACAGGTCGCATTTCTCAACCGATCTAGACGAAACTTAGTATACAGGTTAAGCGAGTTTTTAGAATTTTTTACTTGACGGGGATTTTTGATTGGGGATTTTACCCTTTTTTGGGGTACTTCCCCCAAAAAAGGGTAAAAAGGGGCCTACTGAATATCTCCGCCATATTAAATCCAATTTCAATGGGTTTTTTTTCATTTAAAAGGTAGTAACTTTAAAAGTTAGTCTCATAAAAAATTGGTGAAGATCTGATGAGGATCTTCGGCGTGATGAGCAGAATAGCTACTTAAAATGCATTAAATTTCACACTTTTAGGTTTCTACCAGTGGAATCAGCCCTTTACCTACTTGGTATGGATTGATGGAGCACCTTGGTTGTTAATGTTAGTTGTACAATAAGGTAACTAGATGGCGCTACTATGCACCGCTAGATTGTTTGCAAAAAAGTTTGTACGCGCGAGGTCTACAGCTGACATAACCACTAGTAATACTCGTTTGTCATGCTCGTTGCTGTTTCCGTGATGTCAGGTGGAGTCAAATTCTCCTCACTAACACTGCTGTCGGTCATTTTTAATCGAACACATTAAATTGGTTAGGTACACACTAATTTAAAGTAAGTAAATTATAGCGCCAGAATCCAGTCCACAGTGAATTCGCGCGCATCGATCTTACTCGCGCTACCCTAGGTTATAAATGGCAAAAACTCTCGTAGTATGGAGCCAAACCGGTGCTTTTATGGGAAAAAAGTTATATTACAACACTGGTTAGTTCAAAAAACAGTATTATAATGCGTTTTTTTCTTATTTGAGACGTACCATGCGTAAAGAACACATTATTCATTATGCCACCATGTTTGAGTTCATAATCTGTATTTTGCGATATGAGTGATGCATTCGCGGGTCGCCTGGCAGATGTGTAAACATAAAAAATTAAAAGAACTAAAACAGTGAGCAACGTTTTGCACCGCGCGCTCTCAATGGTCAACTGTGGAATACTGTGGATCAGCAACCTGGGCCCTATTCCATAAAACTATCGTAGACTGATAAATGTCAATCGACAAATGTCAGTCAAACTACCGAAATGCGTTTCATAAAACCCCAACAATTCATTCAATGAATTGTCAAAATATTACTAAATGTGTTTCATAAAACATTAGTAGTGACCGGCAGTCAACCGACAATTGTATAACAAATGTCAAGAGAAAAACATTTTATGAAACGGTGGTTGCTTACAAATTACCGCGATTTGTAGAATTGTCGTGACAATTGTGACAGCCGCAGCTTTACCCATCACACTACTATGACTGGCATTGTGAAATGCAATATGACTGACAATCGTCAGTCCTGTCGTGATTGTTTGATACATGAAACGCAGGGCCCTGTTTCATAAAACTTACAATTATAGTTTACCATTACAATTTAGTGTACATTGATGCATATGTTAGAGTGTTACGTGTAAATATGAATTTTGCTAGAAGATAAACTTCAGTGTACACTAAATTGTAATAGTAAACTACAATTGTAAGTTTTATGAAACAGGGCCCTGGTTTGGCGTATTTGACTGACATTTGTAGTGTTATTATGATTTTTCGCTTTATGAAATAGGGCCATGATCTATACTTATTTTTCGGCCTAATATAGTTCAATTCCCAACTGGAGTGATTACAATTTGGACATAAAAAAGTGTGATGACTTGAATATGGCCGAGCTGAGGCGGAAAGAGCCGAAGAGCCACGAGCAAAGCTTCGCCAGTCTGCTCGATCGCCACGCCAAGAGTCGGCGTTACCCCCGAACCGCAACATTAGATGTTTACACATCAAAAATGCGTGTTTCTTATTTCTTTGATAAACTTTTTGCTAACACATAATCCAGAATGAATAAAAATTATGAAAAGTTTAAAATTTGTGACTATGTAAAACAAGTAATTACAGATGCTCATTTTATTCGCCAAATGACCTTGAAGGGACTTCAAAAGATGTCAGCTGGCCATAGATCTAGTTAAAGAGGGGAAGATACGGCACGCTTTAATATTACGTAAATAAAAACTGGACTAGATACAACTGCAGGCAAACGCACCCAAACAGCTACAGCAGACTGTAGCGCGAATGAGAGTCACTGCTAACACGTGCTACACAAACGCCACTCCGATAGGAATAAGGCCAAATTAAGCCAATTGTGTGATTGCACCTAATTTATGCAGTCCACGCCCGACGAGCTAGTACCTAATCTTTTTAATATCACGTACACAAGAACTGGACTAGATACAACTACAGTCCAACACACCCACAAAGCTAAATTCCGCCCGCTGTGCTTCAACAATAAAGATAGGCAGACTGTAGAGCGAAAGAGACACTGCTAATAGGTGCTACACAAATGCCACTCCAATTGTGACTAAGGCCTATTATTTATTCTGTGCTAAGGCCAATTGTGTGCGTTGCACCTAATTCATGCGGTCCAAGCCCGTGGAACTGGTACCTGATCTTCCAACTTTTAATGAGATCATTACGACTAACAATTAAAAAGCGCATACGTTTATATAAAACCAGATTTATCAGATCGTTGAGAACTTAACTCAGAGGCGTTTATTTACATTTTACGATCGCAGAAAATGAACAATATCGTTTTTAATGGCGATAAAAAAGCTCTGAAGCGACACCTTCGAGCTTTCCTTGCACTTGACCGTGTAGCAATTACGCCGTAAACTTTCGCTGGTCGAGTGGTATGCAACTGACCTTCATCTCGGTGTGCCACAGCCGCGGGCGGCTTTCACGATCGGCCAACGTATCGGCCAACATATCGCCGTACCGATCGCCAGTTCTATTCGTAAGGTGGTATTGTTCTCGCGGTGTTATGTCTACCGCTACAAGTTCTGTACCATGTGCAAGTTGAAGTCTGTGCACGATTTATCGGGTTCCCGAACAATTGAAACAAATTGGTCTGAATGTCGGAGTGTCTAGCTTTTGCGTGTTAGGCTTATGTCCAAATCGTGATAGTGTAACACATACGCCTTTCATAATTTAGAAGGTCGATAGGTTTCTAGAATTGAAAGGCGTCGAGTTGTAGTTACGGATGTGTAACTATTTACAGGTTTCGCATTTCAGGAGTGCTTGACCAACAAGCTTTTGGTCATTCCGTTTTATTTATGTTTAAAATAGTGCTCGTTAAGTGCCTATTTCAACTATACAAATACATAAAATGGCCGTAATATATTATTGCAGTGTGTATATACAAAACAAAACAAAACTCACTAAATTAAATATGTTTATTTTTTAGTCTATAACTTTCTAAACGGTCTTCGGTCGCCATAATGGTTTAAAAATATCTCGTGGACAATCGAGACAAGTTCAAATCGGTTATGTAGTGTAAACACTGAAAATGAGCAGACTAAAATACATACATACATATGTCGTAGTCAAATCGTAGAATTGATCACTTCGTGATGCGGCCGACCATTTCATGAAATGGTTATATTTCATGATATGGCTAGCTAAAACTGATCATATCGTAACGTCAACGTTTGATGATATGTCAACACGTTTGGCTATATCATGTAGTGTTCCCACGATACCAAAGATTTAACATGTTTTCAAAAATATAGGCTAAAAAAAACGCTAACGAAGGCGGGAGCGAAGCGTAGCTAGCTCCCGCCTTCGTTAGCGTTTTTTTCGCCTTCTAACCTATCACGGTCGGGTCGCCCCTGAAGTTGTTAACACAGATTCAGCGACTCTAACGGTGGATAATGTAACGATATAATCACTAATGTTTGACCATATAATGAAATAGCCGTGCGATTAGGTTTTCATATCGTCAAACGCTGATTATTCATATATCTGGCCACATCATGAAGAGATAAATTCTAAGATCTGGCCACGACACATTCATACTTTCAGCATACATAGGTACACTGCTAAAATCATAACCCTCCTTTTTTGTAGCCGGGTAACAACCCGTCAGTGGCAACCCTTGGTCTGCGACTGATAGTAGGCATCAAACTCGGAAACAATGCCTCGATACTTTACTGTCCGTAAGGACAAAATATGTTAACCGAGGGTTTTTTTTTTATCACTCTCTAGGCAATCGTTTGACCACAATCTCACCTGATGGAAAGCGATGATGTGGTCGAACGTGTAGCAAATTTGTCTAGTAGATACCTATTATACCTATATGGTTTAGAGTAACATTATAGTTTTGGTCTAATTCTTGGGACTATTTTGCAACCACGCATAACGGAGGGTTCCGTTGAAAGGATCACCAAACCCGATCGTCATCAGTGTGAACAACTAAACACATGTTCAGATAACCACTTTCATTTGAACACAATGGGCATCGGGATGTTATTCTTATTTGTTACAGCTTTCACTGCGATCGATGGACAAGATACGAGATATCTATTTTGTCCACGCTTCTCTACTGGTCCGAAGTTTTAAAGCGCCGACAATGTGAGTCGTACTTGTAGACCGAGTGTTACGAAACATATAATCGGCCAAGTGCGTATTGATGGACACACATAGACTTAAGACCAATGATGTTATATATAAACTGAGGCTTAAGACCGTACCGACGAAGTACGCGTTTTCATTGATAAAAAAGGGCGCGCGCCGCGCTTGCGTGTTTGTCAATGAAAACGCGTACGTCGGTCGCAGTTTCATAGCCAGGACTCTAAGGAACCACATTGCAATCGGTCTAGTAGTTTTTATGTAACACCCCAACAAAGTTGTTTATACTATTTAATTCTGTCTCTATGGAATTTGTTTACGAATTTACTACGAATTTACTAACAAATGTATCATGACTACTACACTAGTTTATAGCCAACCAGAGCCCCGACCCCCCGACTCTGTTAGCTATTGAACCGCGATAACGCAAGTCAATTGCTAGTTTTTTTTTTTGTGTTTTTTCTCATTTACCTCTTAAAAGTGCTAGAAGCGAAAATTTTGGGAAATTTCCAAAAAGTAAAAAATTCAATATATAAAAAAAACAACAAAAAAATCTCTAAATTTTTGCTTTCAGCACTTTTAAGAGGAAAATGAGAAAAATTCCCAAAAAAAAAAAACACAAGCGATCGACTTGCTTTATCGCAGTTCAATAGCTAACAGAGTCGGGGGTCGGGACCCTGGTACTTGTACTATTATTTATGTGCCCTGGTTGGCTATAAACTAGAGTAGTAGTCATGATAAATTTGTTAGTAAATTCGTATACGCGCTACAGAACAGACAAAACTTTTTTTTTAGAACCTGTACTTTATGAGTTACTAGTGTTCTCGTCCGCGACGACTAGAGTTTATCGCGAAAAAAACATCATAGGTTCTTCTAGGATATTAAATGCAAAAGTAGGTATAGCACCAATGCCCTCGAAGTTTTTTGACATAGTTGTTATTTCGTTTCCATGGCAACCGTTTCTTACAGCGAGTAATCAACATTTTACCAGTTCAGAAACATGCCATTTTCCGGGATAAAAGTATCCGGTGTTTTATTCCAGGGTATAAGATATCACCATTCTAAATTTCATCTAAATCCGTCCAGCCGTTATCGCGTCAAAGCTCCCTAAACAAACAAACAGACAACGTTTCACTTTTATATATTGGTATGGATGAGTTATTTTTTTATATGCTTATGTAACGGTTAAAAATATACTTTGTAGTGTTAGTATATTTTAAAAAAAGGGCAGTGCCCAGTGTCAGTGACAGACGGACAGACAGACTGACGGACAGACGGAAATGACTTAGACGGGAATAAGCGATGGTGGCCTAACGGTTCTATAGTGCAATTTAGGATCCAACGATACCGGGTTCAAAACCTAGGCTCCACACCAATGACTTTCGAAGTTATGTGCTGTTTTCCATCGCTCCGTGCTTCGGAGGGCACGTTAAGCTGTCGGTCCCGGCTGTTATTGATTAATAGCAGTCGTTAAGCCATGTCAGAGGCCCTCGGGCGGCCTGACAAACTCTGACACCAGAGGCCAGCACTACCTCATACGATAAACAAACAAAAACTTTGCGGGTTACTTGTTTGAAAACGGAACCCTAAAAACAGACCCCCTTATTTCAGATCCCATTGTAACTAAAACAGCCTAAAATTGAAAGTAATTGGGCATGATTTTGAAAATAGCCGTGAATTACAGATACTTTCTGGTCTTCTATTGAGTACATACAAAAAGGTTTCTATTTATCTTTTAAATTCGAAACCCTAAAAACAATCTTTCAAATCTCAAAGAATAGCGAAAGCGTTGTTTGAAAGACGCTTTTGAAAGGTCGGAAACCTGAAAGGTCTCGGCTGATCAATTTTTCAATGAGCTGTTGTGTTCAATTTGTGTACACTTCTCTTGTTAGGGTACCGTAGACAAACAAGTAACCCCAATAGTCAAACAACTATTACTACAATTTGTGTACACTTCTCTTGTTAGGGTACCGTAGACAAACAAGTACCCCAATAGTCAAACAACTATTACTACAATTTGTGTACACTTCTCTTGTTAGGGTACCGTAGACAAACAAGTAACCCCAATAGTCAAACAACTATTAATAAAATTTGTGTACACTTCTCTTGTTAGGGTACCGTAGACAAACAAGTAACCCCAATAGTCAAACAACTATTACTACAATTTGTGTACACTTCTCTTGTTAGGGTACCGTAGACAAACAAGTAACCCCAATAGTCAAACAACTATTAATAAAATGTGTGTACACTTCTCTTGTTAGGGTACCGTAGACAAACAAGTAACCCCAATAGTCAAACAACTATTACTACAATTTGTGTACACTTCTCTTGTTAGGGTACCGTAGACAAACAAGTAACCCCAATAGTCAAACAACTATTACTACAATTTGTGTACACTTCTCTTGTTAGGGTACCGTAGACAAACAAGTAACCCCAATAGTCAAACAACTATTACTACAATTTGTGTACACTTCTCTTGTTAGGGTACCGTAGACAAACAAGTAACCCCAATAGTCAAACAACTATTACTACAATTTGTGTACACTTCTCTTGTTAGGGTACCGTAGACAAACAAGTACCCCAATAGTCAAACAACTATTACTACAATTTGTGTACACTTCTCTTGTTAGGGTACCGTAGACAAACAAGTAACCCCAATAGTCAAACAACTATTAATAAAATTTGTGTACACTTCTCTTGTTAGGGTACCGTAGACAAACAAGTAACCGCAATAGTCAAACAACTATTACTACAATTTGTGTACACTTCTCTTGTTAGGGTACCGTAGACAAACAAGTAACCCTAATAGTCAAACAACTATTACTACAATTTGTGTACACTTCTCTTGTTAGGGTACCGTAGACAAACAAGTAACCCCAATAGTCAAACAACTATTAATACAATTTGTGTACACTTCTCTTGTTAGGGTACCGTAGACAAACAAGTAACCCCAATAGTCAAACAACTATTACTACAATTTGTGTACACTTCTCTTGTTAGGGTACCGTAGACAAACAAGTACCCCAATAGTCAAACAACTATTACTACAATTTGTGTACACTTCTCTTGTTAGGGTACCGTAGACAAACAAGTAACCCCAATAGTCAAACAACTATTACTACAATTTGTGTACACTTCTCTTGTTAGGGTACCGTAGACAAACAAGTAACCCCAATAGTTAAACAAGTATTACTACAATTTATTAGCAACTAGCTCACCCACCCGCGACTTCGTCCACGCTGACACGCTGTTTATCGCGAAAAAAGGTCCTACTTACGTACTTTTAAGATATTAAAAACCAATGCAAAAGTAGACTTAGGGCCGTATTAATAAACCGACCTCAACTCTGAGAGCACTATTGAGAGCGATCTCAAGATGCTAATCTAAATAATAAACATATCTTAAGCTGTTGATTGAGATGCCGTAATCAGCTGAGTTAGTGTTTAATAATAAATCAATCTCGACTCTCAAGAGCGCACTTGCGATGTGCTTTGAGATGCAGAATGTTGAGTGCGGTCGATCCGTGACTTGAGAGCGTGATTGCCAGTTGCTAGAACCAAGGATTTCGAAAATATTATGTCAGAATTTGATAATTTTAATTATATTAACCATGATTAAAAGAATAATTTTATATTCCTCTGTAAATAAACAAATTTATTTGGCATGATTGCTAAAAGATCCGAAAATTTGGTAGATATCAGAACCTGGCGAGGACTCGCTGAAGTCTAAAAAGATCCGAAATCGTAACCAAAGAATACGCGCTGCAAATACTGCATGGCTAATCAACGATTTTTTATTTTCATAAATTATAGTTATTTGTTGATGAATTGCGTTAAGTTCTTTAATAGATAGTGTAACTTTGAAAATATAGACAAAAATTATGGCTTACATCCTTTCTACAAAAAAAACTAAAGTAAGGTTATGATAATTAGGTAGAAAATAAACATTACGTTTAATATAATCGTATTTAATTTAACTCAACTACATCGAAGTAATAAATTTTAACCTTACGTTATATCTTATTAGAGCAAAAACCGAACTTTCACTAAAGAAAATAAATCGTTCATTAGTAGTTCATTCAATCTTGCTCTCAAGTTCTGGTTCGTGACGTAGCATCTTGAGATGCGGCTCTTGAAAGCGACATGATCTGAGATGCTCTTGAAATGTCTTTATTAATCAGCGACGATCTTAAGATGCTGATCACAACTTGAGAGCGTATCAGTTGATATCGCACTTGAGAGATCAACCAAGAGCGATTTATTAATACGGGCCTTAGACTTCTTGGTTATGGCCTCCATGGCTTGTTGACTTAATCTGTGGCACCAACGCTCTTGATGATTTTTGACGGATTTGTTATTTCGTTTCCATGGCAACCGTTCCTTACAGCGAGTATTCAACATGTTATAGTTTTCCCGTGGAAACTTCCACGGAATTCGTGGAATTTTCCGGGTTAAAAAGTATTCTGTGTTTTATTCTAGGGTATAAGCTATCTCCATTCCAAATCATCTCCATTTCATAGAAATCCGTTCAGTGGTTATCGCGTGAAAGCTCCCCAAACAAACAAACAAACAAACAGACAACGTATCACTTTTATATATTGGTATGGATCATCTTTTTAGCAATTGGTTAATTGACCAAACGAGCGCGAAGCGTCTCCTATTCAGCTAGGGCAAAAATACTTTCGTACTATGTCCTTCCGAATTCCTTCCTAATGTCCGGATCTCTGTTCTCCTCTACAGATCGCATTTCTCAACCGATCTAGACGAAACTTGGTACACAGGTTAAGCGATTTTTTTATTTTTTTAGTCGGTGGGTGTTTTTGATTTTTTTGATTTCCCCCAAATGGGGGAAAAGGGGGCTACTGAATATCTCCACCTTATTAAATCCGATTTCGATAGGTAGTAACTTTAAGTTAGTCTCATAAAAATTTGGTGAAGAACTGAAGAGGATCTTCGGCGTGATGAGCAGAATAGCTTATCAAAATGCAGTAAATTTCTCACTTTTAGGTTTCTACCAGTGGAATCAGCCCTTTCCTTACCTATTAAGTAGGGATTGATGGAGCACCTTGGTTATTGATGTTAGTTTTACAATAAGGTAAGTAGATGGCGCTACTGCGCACCGCTAAATTGTTTGCAAAAAAGTTTGTACGCGCGAGGTCTACAGCTCACAGAGCCACTAGTTATTACCCAATAACACCCATTCCTAAACTTTCCTTTAGTTCTAGTGTCGCGGTCACTGCCATTTTTAACCGACTTACCTTACTCAAAAAGAGGAGGTTCTTATATCGACTGTCTTGTATTTCATTTGTATGTTACCTCATATCTCTCGGATTTCTGAAGCTATTTGGATGGGTTTTTTTTATTTTCAGAGTGGTCCTACAATATATCTTAAGTTGATTTTCGTAGGTTATGAAATTTTAATTCGGGTTTTGGTTTTTAGAATTAGGTAAGTATACTAGACGCGCTGAGACTATGTAGCTTGGCCACCTAGTACTTTTTTTTTCTCAACCTATACTGTCCCACTGCTGGGCAAAGGTCTCCCCCATTTTCTTTGTTGTATCTCGATCACCCGCCAGATACGACCAACAGTCCTGGTATGCATCCAGAACGTCGCGCCAGCGCTTTCTCGGTCTCCCTCAACCGTCTTGTGGCACCCACTGCGTTACGATCTTGGCCCATCGTCGAATGCATTCGCGTCACGTGACCCGCCCAATCCCACTTCAATCTGGCAGCCTTATGACCCACATCCATAATACCAGTGATAGAACGCAACGTGGTGTTACGAACTCGGTCAGTCCTCCTGATCCCTAAGACACCGCATTCCATCGCTCTTTAGCAAACCCCAAGCTTGGACTTTTGAGACTCGGTCAGCGACCAGGTCTGAGCACCGGTATGTTAGGGCGTGCAGGAGACATCTTTCACTAACTAGTACATGTTCTGTGGTTTTTTTTTTTTTAATGACTTCTATGATTATTAGAACATGCTAAGTTACACAAAAAAATTGTATCTACAACCCTATGATCACTCCGTCACCCACAGTGCCGTAATAAAAATATTTAAAAGCGTTAAATACGTTAGCCATTTGTTCCAATTTATGACTACGGGTAGCGGTACGGAACCTTACTCAGGCACGAGATTTATGACTACGGGTAGCGGTACGGAACCTTACTCAGGCACGAGATTTACTTGCACTTGGCCAGAGTTTTATGTGTATGGTCCGTTGCATAAGTTTTGTCCGTAAACATCGATTACGCAAGTGGTCTAGTTAAATAATAGATTCAATTTCTCTTTGTGCACATTTGTCTTCATCCTTCAAGATGTCTGCAGACACTCGGACGTTTAAACGAAGGTAAATGAATCATACCATCTCCTAAAATGGCGTCCATGAGGTTCAATATGTCCATGGGATTATTTTTCACTTTGAGTGACAGATTCTTTAGCTTATATTAAACCACTAGAGACTCGCCCGGCTTCGCAAGGGTAGCGCTCACACCGCGGCATGTTTCTTACTGTTATCATTTTTATACCCGTAACTTCTAAAACGTAATTCAAAATCTTTGGCAGCAACGGTCGTGGTGTTTTTTGACCATAGACAACTTACGTACTTGACAGGCTTATTATTTTGTTTCCAAGGCAACATGACATTCCGTTCTGTATTTTACCCGACTACAGCAAAGCAAAGGAAGGGTTATGTGTTCAAACTTAAAAACTAATTCCAATTTTGACAAGCAAGGTATCAATCGATTCGTCTTCATCGCAAGAGTGTCATAGGCTAATTTTTACCCGACCGTAGTCGGGTTTTAGTTTTTTAACTTACGTCTTGTTGATACCTTGGGTTACAATATTGCAGATTTAGAAGAGATCTCATTTTTTTTTTAAATAAAATACTTTTCGCATGTCGTCACTCCACATAGACATTAGCCACAGGGCGTCCAACGCTACGTTTGCCTAAACGTAGACTCCACTCGAGAACTATTAGATTTTTGCTACGAAAAAATAATTCCAGTTGCTTTTGAGCGTGATTGCAAATCAGCGGAGTGTGAATAACTTGTTAATGAAAGTAAAATTAATTATCAGCAAAACTGTAATATTATACGAGCAAAACTAAACTCCATTAACATCGTAATTCATTGAAGAGCTGTTAAAACTGAAATATGCAATTTTATGAATATTTGAATATTCGCCAGAGAGTGTTTCATTTCATTTCTGGACATGTCTGAATTGTCAATTAACGCCGGATTGACAACATTTAAAAAATTTTAATAGCATAACAAACACTGAAATAAAAAAAAACATTTAATATTCTGACCTATATAAACCTAAAACTAAACCTAATACAAACGCGGATCCAGGGGGGGGGGTCATGACCCCCGTAAAAAAAACATAAAAAAACATATGAAAATAACAAAGGGAAATAAAAACAAAAGCACAAATATTTTGTACACTGATAGAAATAACTAAAAATTTCCGCGCTCGCTGCGCTCGCGCTTTTGACGGACTGTTTTTGAGTTTGTGCAATTTCAAATTATGTATTAGTTTTATACTGTAGAAATGCTTCGGAGGGCACGTTAAGCTGTCGGCCCCGGCTGGCTGTCGTTAAGCCATGTCAGAGGCCCTCGGTCGGCCTGACAAGTGTAGTTTGGCCTCTGGACGCCAGCACTACCTCATACGACAAACAAAAAACTAAAGAAATAGTCAAGAACTTTCGCGCTCGCTTCTGTCGCACTCATAACCCCGCCCCCCATGCCCGGGGCTTCCACCTTTAACTGTTTTAAAGTTTCTTCTAAACCTTACAATTTTAGCCCTCGCTTCGGTCTCGCTTATTTGAAAAATTTGCAGTTATAACGTAACGTTATCGTAATCATAACGTATTCATTATTTTCATATTATTTGGAAAAAAGCTTAAAATTTGTGCTCACTCTTCGCTCGCGCTTCTTTGAATCTATACCAGGTATGTAAATTAGTTAATTTCGTATGATTTTCAATTATTCCATTTCTATACTGAAAGAAATAGCGCAATAGTATGCACGCTGCGTTTGCGTGGGTTGTTCTTATCATTGCATATTTAAATGTTATTTGTAGTTATGTTTTTAGCACTATTTAACAGGCAAAAGTGTTCATTTGGTCTTACTTCGCTCGCTTTTGGGTTCTTTTACATTATTTTCATGTGATTTGTTTGGTATTATGTTTTGATCTAAAAATCTATATTAAATTAATATAAATACCTCGCTATTTATTGCGCTCGCTTCGCAGGCGCTTTTTTTTTATTACAATGTTTGTTTTTATGATTTGGAAATGTTATTTTACTTCTACACCGATCGAAATGGCTCAAAATTTCCGTGCTTGCTTCGTTCGCTCTTATTTTAGCTTTTTCATAAATGTTCGTATGATTTGTTTTTGTTTTCGTTTACTACATTGTTAGATATAGCTGAATATTATAACAATCTCTACTCTCGAAAGTTAAAATCATATCAGAGCATATTTTTACAAGGTTTGGAATGATATTTTATTTTAAATCCGCATTATTCTAGAAGGCCTTTCAGCCTACCTTGTGTATTTTTCTTGTTCTCGTTCTTGTATGTAAGAATATGCTGTAACGTCCAGTTTGTGAACCGAATAAATAAAAAAAAATGAATTATTAGTGTTATTCGTTGATAATTCAAAAAATTTGCGCTCGCGCTTTTGATATTACAGTAAATGCATACTTTGTACGAATCGGAGTTTCGTTTTAATAACCACACTGACAGAAATAACTCAAACTTTTCCCGTTCACTACTCTTGCGCTTATTTTGTCCTGAAATTGTATGATATAAATGAATGGATCCGCCCTAGGGCGCTGTTTCACTCGCCCTACGCGAGTGAAACCGCGGGGAACATCTATAGTATTGTATGATTTTGGAACCCATCTAGGCTGGACATTAGTGCGTGACCCCCCCCTGACTCGAAGGCTGGATCCACCCTTGACCTAATATGACAAACCGCTACGTTCCCAAAATGCTGGCAGCATTGCCACGTTGTAAGTGAAATACCGCACTGCTCAGACCAAACATTAATGTATCCTGTGTGTATCCTCCTAACCGCACTGGGCCTGTTCACATAAACGTTCGAGGACGCACGGATCACCCGCGCGTACACTCGAAATCGTTCACGGCGTCGTCCGGGCGTTCGCCTGGGTCATCCGAAAAATAGTAGTGGAGGGGAGGAATAGTATGAAACTGACAGTTGTCAGTTGTATGTGGACGTCCAAAGTCGTTCACGATCTCCGGATGATCGAGCGATAATCGCACGGATGATTCGAGCGTGTAAGTGAACACAGCCATTGTCTTTGGACCATAGACAACTGCACATTACTCCGTCTTTGGACAAACTAAAGTTATTGTTTAATCTGAGATAAAGGCCCCAGCAATCCAGCATTTTGGACACATGTTGTGTTGCTCCGACTAGATGTAACGCCCCGACATGTCATTTATTTAACACCATGCAACTTTTTTAAACTGGTACAATAAAAAACTAAGGGTTTTTTTTTAATATCGTTTGATTTATTCTTGTGCTAATTTGATTACTTCCGCCAAACTGTAAGCCAAACTAATAATAAATGGAAAAATTAAAATTAAATATATAAACAACAAACGTTAACTAACCTAAAAATAAAATAATAATAACATAAGGCCAACAGGCATTATCTACTTACCTATTTTACTTCCTATCCAATATATGAAACCTAACAGTTTGCCGGAAGTAAGCATCATCATTTTTGTTCGTTCATTTTAAATATTGGTTTCCGCAAAGCAACGCCCGAGTCTATCAAGTATTACCACATTTCCCCAACAACCTTCACCCACGTAGCCTGAAGTGTGCCAGCAGGTTCGGTGGCCCACTTGCACCAAACATGTTTAGATATGATGCGAGTATATTCTGTAAATGCAGGCAGAATAAGCGTTTACAGACGGTACCTATTGTTAGCAACTTAACCTTTTTGATGTGTAATATCTTTCCTGGGCCTACAGTCTCGACAAAGATAACTAGGCTACCGATCGCTAAACATTAACGAAACAATTGATTAGTTTACAACAAATGGAAGTCTCTACAACTGAGGTACCGAGCAAAATCTATTATCTATTAGTGTCGTGGGCGCCGGGAGGACGGGTGCAAGGGGATGCAGTTGCGCCCCCCTGGCTTTACATATTTTAGTTATTGTTTTATTACACATAGGTACATTATATACCTATTTTATGTAAACATGGTTAGGTTGTGGGAAAAAACATTGAATGAATAAAAAATTAAGGTCTGGTTTGTTGTCCAAAATGGATAATTGTCGATAGATATCAGTGTCTTCCTTTAGCCTTCCAGTTCCTTTCTCTGTGAACACTGAGCATGCACAGATCGTTCAGCCTCGTATATCTTTTTAATTTTCTAAAATGATAGAAATAAATAACATTAACTATTTGCGCTGCTTCGATTGCACATATTTAGTTGTATACATTAGAATATTCATTATGATTTAAAATTATATTTTACTTTTACGCTTACATAAATATATTGTGCATAATGTATGCACCCCCCTGAAAATAATCCTACTTGCGCCCATGGTGATTATGGGCAGAGTGAATACAAATAGGAACTATTTTCATGGGTACCAAATTTTCAAAAAAGTTTTAATTTAAATCTTAAAAAGATACTAGTCAAAGATGTTGAACTACGCTTTCTGTCGTAAAAGTACAACGAGGTTAAATTACACTTACTTACTAAAGTAATTCAACCTCTTTGAGTATTAGACGTCAGTGTACCGAAAACTTTGCGGGCTGTCACAAATGGACGCAAAGTTCATCGCAAACACTAAGAGAATCGTAAAGTTTGCTTTAAAGTTCGTTATGTTATCGATAAAAATTGATATCTTTGACAGTAACTGGCAGTCTCGACACAGATAGCTATGCTATTGCAAGCTACCGATTGCTATGTCAACACGAATAATGACAATACAGTATGGGTATGGTAGCTTTTGACAGAAGCTATCGATTTTCATCGGTACCAGTACTTTGCGAACGATTTTGGTTGTAAATTTATTGCTACCGATGTCGAGACTGCAGCCCCTGCAATCTATAGGAGTGATTTAGTGAAAAGTGTAACTCGTTAACATGTGTAACAGTTTACCGATGATAAAACAGAGCTTCGGATTTTTCATTTTACCGCGCGCGGCCATTATAAGGTTTCCTATTAGTGTTATCTACACTAATATTATAAAGAGAAACAAATGGCCATGTGCCCCGACACAGCCGCATCCGAGTTTTTAAACCAAAGGAGGTTGAATTACGCTTACTTCCCACCAGGTTTTTTAAACGAAAGAAGGTTGAATTAAGCTTACTAGCGTTAAACCTTAACAGTAAGCGTAATTCAACCTCCTTGCGTTAAACAGAATAATACTATAGACAACATGGTACGTTATTACAAAACCTAGAAATCGGCCATCTTAGATTTACAATACTATTGAATCAATAGTAATTGTATTGTTAGCAGAACAAAAGACGTGTAAAAAAAAACAAATCAATCGGTCAACAGGAAGGGGGTAAAATTTCAATTACTAGATTTGACCCAAACAAACAAATAAACAAAAAACAAACAGGTCAGGCTAAATAAAACCGTTTAAAACTGTTTTGATGAAATTTAGTCTAAGCCGCGGGCACAACTAGTTCTACAATATAGGATGGGTGAAATAATAATATTGGCAAGATTATTTTTATGTTATATTTCTCACATTAGATACAGACATGTGTCATGGTCATGATAATGTAAATTTAAATAAATAATCGATACCTATTATCGATATTAACAAGTCATCATCATCATCATCACTATCATGTCAGCCTTTAGAAGTCCACTGCTGAACATAGGCCTCCCCCAAAGAGCGTCATGGCGAGCGATCTTGTGCCACCTCCATCCACCGACATTAACAAGTATTAACAAGTAAATATAATTAAATAAATATATATATATATAAGTATAAGTCAAGGGTTTTTTATATATTCCTTCAAGATTGTTAGTGTTAGATGAAAACAATCCAAAGATGCGAAAGGATGACGTTGATTGATGGACGCACAAGCAGTTCCGCACTAATTGGCATTTTGCATACCGGCTGCGGAGCCCTACCGATGCACTATCAGGTGCCTATTAGCTGTCTGCACTGAAGGCTGCCTGTACCTAGGTACTCTTTAGTCGGTGGACTTAATTAGTACTCGCGTCGGGTACAGACCGGAATAACTGTTGCATTCTGGGTGGTCTGGACTGAAGCCGATTTTTGTATTGAAAAAGGTCCATACAATTAGGTAAGTATCTACGTTTTCAACGTTTCAACCTATTTGCACGGCACGGGTGTATTATAAAACTTTACAACAAGGCACTTTATCATTATCTGTAACCGACGTTCCAAGTTCGCTGACCCGACCCACGTCGGATACAGATCAATCAGAAGTTCTAGCTCTAATCACATAATCAATAATAGTACTACGTACCCTTATGTCGCAGTGGTCTGATTGGTCGTTATCCGAAGTAGGTATTTAGTCTGGTCAGCCGGAACGTCTGTTACTGCCACTGACGTAATTAGTAATGCTGCTATTAACTAATTAGTAGTAATTAGTAATGTTCTATGGTTACTGCTAATATACCTTCATAGTAGTCTTAATATACGCGATGAAGCATCTAAAAAAAGAAACAAAACAACAATTGAGTTATGTGTTACAGAGTGAACGAGAATCGTTTTAACAAGTTAAAAATTAGATTAACGTTCTACCAAATGGAAAAAGAAACAAAACAACAATTGATTTCTGTGTTACAGAGTGAACGAGAATCGTTTTAACAAGTTAAAAATTAGATTAACGTTCTACCAAATGGAAAAAGAAACAAAACAACAATTGAGTTCTGTGTTACAGAGTGAACGAGAATCGTTTTAACAAGTTAAAAATTAGATTAACGTTCTACCAAATGGAAAAAGAAACAAAACAACAATTGATTTCTGTGTTACAGAGTGAACGAGAATCGTTTTAACAAGTTAAAAATTAGATTAACGTTCTACCAAATGGAAAAGAAAACAAGGGAGTTTTTTTCTTCTTCTATGGCCTCCCTCGACCAAGTGATTATGATTAGGGAAGGTCTCGTCTCGATTTTGGGCCGTGAGAGTCCAGTTGCAACCCGCCGCTTTTTTATGCCATCCTTTCAACTCATTTGTAATCTTCCCATTGGCCTTTCCTGATATGGCCATATGGTCGCCAGTCCAGCTGCAGTTTGAACCACTTGAGATTAACAGCATTTGTATTCAACCAAGCTGTCTAAATGTCGCCTTGAGAATTCCACCACACTCTAGAACTAGAACATTCCATCGCACATAAAAACAATGTTATCGTAACAAGACATAAGTTCAAAAACTAATACCCGGTCGGGTCAAAAATAGCCTATTACACTCTTGCGGTGAAGACAAATCGATTGAGACCTCGCTTGTCAAAATCGGACCAAGTTTTAGTTTGAACACATAACCATTCCTTTTTTTAATAAAACACACAAAAAATATAAATAAAAATTAAAGTGAATTGAAAAAATAATAATTACATAATAGTGGAATAAATAATAATAATAATAATACTTACTTAGAACAATAAGTTGACTTTATTCAGGTGCACCATATCACAGTGGTACACATACTGACAGTCAAAACGTTCCGAAAATGCCCGTAGAATACTATTGCGGCTGCCCCGCAGCCTGCGCACCAGGGATGTGCACCGTTTGCGCATGATTGTGTAGAAGCAATCTACACGTGCTTCGGCAAACATTCCCGAAGCGCTGCTTGGTGCTTGAAGCGCTGCTTGATTCCTTTGCCTTGCCGTAGTCGGGTAAAAAAGTAGCCTATGACACTCTATACCTGAAGACGAATCAATTGCCACCTCGCTTGTCAAAATGGAACTAATAGTGATGCTATGGTGGAACATCCACATACCCACATACATAGATACATACATACTAAGACTGTTAAACTCATTACCCTTCCCTTGCTTTGCTGTAGTCGAGTAAAAAGGAAGCATAATAAAGTTAGTGACATGACAAGTACCTAGCTTTCGCCCGCGACTTCGTCCGCGCGGACTACTGTTTATTGCGAAAAAAAAGCTTCCTATGTTCATTTAGGATATTAAAAATCAATGCAAATTTTAGCACCAATGGTATTGGTGCTTTTTGACAGACATGTTTTTATTTCATAATCATGTCATTCCGTTCCTTACAGCGAGTAATCGACATTTTCCAGTTTTGCCGTGGCAACTTACCATTTTCCGGGATAAAAAGTATATTGTACAGTACCTATTTCCAAAGTTTCATCAAAATTGGATAAGCCGTTTTGGCGTGAAAGCTCTCCAAACAAACAAACTAACAAACAGACAACGTTTCATTTTTATATATTGGTGTGGATATTATCAGTCAGGCATTTTTCTCTACTTTTGCTTTTTTTACAATTTCTCTAGGTTTTCTGTCAATTGCACGACTTGCAGTGAATTTAGAGTATAGGAGCTAAGTCTGGGTTGAAAACCTCATTTAAAATATGACATGTATAAGTGTTAAATACTCATCCAAGTTACGTATTCAAATCGTTAATTTCCGGTAGGTGCGACTGAATATTCATCATCATCATCATCATCATCATCATCATCATCATCATCATCATCATCATCATCATCATCATCATCATCATGTCAGCCTTTAGAAGTCCACTGCTGAACATAGGCCTCCCCCAAAAGGGGGAGTTTGCCAAAGTCACCACGCTTGGCAGGCGGATTGGCGACCGCAGTGCTACAAATATGTACTCGGAGGACGCTGCTGCCCATCTTCCGGTGTGTATGTGCGCGTGCGTGCACACACGTGTGTGCGTGCGTGCGTGCGTGCGTGCGTGCGTGCGTGCGTGCGTGCGTGCGTGCGTGCGTGCGCGCGGGTGTGTGTGTGTGTGTGTGTGTGTGTGTGTGTGTGTGTGTGTGTGTGTGTGTGTGTGTGTGTGTGTGTGTGAACATTATGAAACAATATTTAATGGAATGGATTTGCAAGTCATGGATCTCTTAATTGAAAATGTCCCAAGCGAAAGTTATTCGGATATGAAATTTTTATTGCAGATCGTTTTTATCCGTTCTTACGTCTGCCAATATAAAAATACAAGTAAAGTATACTATGCACAAACTGCTAATAGCTGCAATGTATAGACAACACTATAAATATGTTATGTTGATGTTCTGGTGCAGCGTACAGCATGGATACACATAAAAATGTAGTAAGTCTTGTATGGAAAATATCGTAGAGTCCTGTCTGTCGGGAACACTTTAACAATTAAGGCCCGGTTCTAGCATTTTGAGCAATTTATAGTCATTTTTGAATTTTGATTGGTATCACATCAAAATTTGATTTTTTAGCTCTTACTTTGTGGACACAGAAACATGATAAGTATGAATTCACTCGATGGAAAATAAACTTAGAACATTGATTGGAAAGAGATCCCGTCACTAAATGATATCAAAGATATACCAAGAGAAAGAGCTTATTATTATTGAGAAAATGGTAAGACACTTTTTTGTTCTAAGCTTTAATTTTCCTACAAATAAATAAAAACTTAAATTTTACTCCCGAGGTGTATCATCTCTCCCGCTCTACTTGATCACGGATGAGGGACAATTAATTCACTGACACCCGGCCTTAATAAGTTCAAAAACCCGACTACGGTCGGGTCAAAAATAGCCTATGACACACTTGCGATGAAGACGAATCAATTGATACCTCGTTGTCAAATTAGACAGATAGGGGAAGGTACATATATAGTTTTCAAGACTATATATGTACTGCGGTTTTTCGATCTCACCTGATGGAAAGTGATGATGTGGTCGAAGGTGTAGCCCCTTGCCTTGCCTAGTAGATGATACCTATTCACTCTTGACTTGAACACACCTGGGTTATAATTTACCGGAAACAGTCGGGTAAAAAACAAAAGATTTGCATAAACACTTACTCGATGGGAGTTACTTAGTTTTACCACAGTACATATATAGTTTTCAAGACTATATATGTACTGCGGTTTTTCATTTAGATCTATAAAGAATCCCGCAACAGGTTTTGTGAACTTACAAAAAACTTTTCTACTAACTTTAGACACAGGGACCTTACCAACCTACTAGCGTCGATTGCACACAATTTTATTCTTATCGCACTGACAAAGAAAAATTGCGCACGAGGGGTATATTTAATACATTCTCAGTTTGTTTCGCAAAAAGTGCACCGAGATATAAACTCCGTAGTTTCTCCTTTCTTGTTGGCCCAACATCCTGTCCCGACGCGCTAGATCGCACGCCGTTTTCTACAAAATAAAACGCAAATGAGTATAATCTCGGAGGTCAGCAGACTGGGCTGAGTCGTGCCTGCATTGTCTTCCAATATTGCAGGAATAATGCCCCCTCATTGCAGCCTTTAACATCGGCGACGAACAAAGCTGGCCGTAAACAGCCGGCTCTAAAACTGACAATACAAGGGTAACGCCACGTTCAGACTCCATATGCCATTGTGTGCAACCTTGTAAGGAGATTCCGACGCTGGTTGCTGTGTCGCGGAATGGTCGCATCGCGCGTAAACCAGACGACTGCTATCTCAAAACTTTGTTTTGTACCGAATTCAAACAATAAGGAATTACATAGGCAGTGAATTACCTTGTCGAGGTGTGTAGAAAGTTTCAGGAAGTGAAATTAATGAGTTCAAAAATAAACATTTCTGCGAGGGGCCGATCTCGGTCACGCTCTGGTGCGATGCATGATGCATCTGCGAAATATAGCCGCGTTCGAGTAACGGTAGTCGCTTTGCCAATTAGTGATCCACAAACTGCGGGCACCAGCGGGCACTGTCCGCGAGTTCGCATGCGTGCAATGAAGTTCTAGACTGATGCCTTCGCAGATAACATCTAATCTTCGATAGATTGCGGCATGTCGATCGTAACAACGGCCTGCGCTTGCCCAAGCACTACTTTTACGAAGCTGCCTTTTTCAATATTGAAACAATTTGCAATAGAAAATTACTAGATGCTTAGATAGTCTCAATATGATAATTTGGTTTCAGTTAGCAGTTAATCGAGGGCTCGAGGCAACGAGGAACCGTGAAGGTTATCTAGAAAACGCAGAATAGCATCCGTCATTGTTTATGTTATGCCTCAAGGTTTCTGTCACGGGGATCAGCGCACCGCACCTAATAAGAGATCAGCGTTCATTGAAGGAAGCAGTCGGGGAATTTATGGTCGTAAGGAGATTGCGCTTGGGCATAATCTGCATGGCCGCCGCCGCCGGCGCAACCGCACTGCTATAAATTGCTTACTTGTGATAGGTACCTAATAGCACTCTGCTTTTAGCAAATCGTTATAGAATCGGATTACACGCTCCGCAACCGTTCGGGAAGACTTACGAGTTCCACAGCTGTTACGTAAGAAGTGGTAAGAAGTTCGGCAAATGGAAAATAGATTAGTGTTGCGACGGAGGCCCTACCACATCGATCACGTCGGCTTAGTGACCCATTGAGCTGGACCAAGGCCGGCCGATTTGATTTACGCGTCACTTTTGTCGCGATACCGTTAAAGCTTTTAAACCGGCCGCCGGATAAGTTGGAGGAAAGTCGCCGAGCAAGACGGATGGTCTGCAGCGTTGCTTAATTTTATGCTAATGGCCGGCGCAGCGGCCGCACTCCGTGTGAAGCGGAACGGGCCTCGATGACTTGTGTTGCGACTTGTGCGTTATGAATACTGGAGCCGTTTTGTGCTTTTTATTTTGACAGACGAAGTAGGTTCAATTACTCGTCCTATGTCAAAATCAAGGCGATTACGACAGTGTTCTACAGTTAGGTTGCGGTAAAGACTTTGGCGATAACACTATGAAATTAAGAGTGACGCTACTTATGTACTTACTTACTTACTAGATTATTAGATTTAAATATGAAACGAGATAAACATTTTTTGTTGCAAAACATGTCGGAAAATTCTAAATGCCATCGATACAAAGGGCTTTTGCGAGAAGTCCATGTTCCGTGAGGGATGATGATGATGATGAAAGTATCCTATGTGTTATTCCAGGGTTTAAGTTATCTCCGTTCCCAATTTCATCAAAATCCGTTCAGCCGTTTGAGCGTGAAGGATGATGATGCAAAGTATCCTATGTGTTGTTCCAGGGTACGAGTATAAGCTATCTTCAATCCAAATGTCATCAAAATCCGTTCAGCCGTTTGAGCGTGAAGGATTATGATGATGAAAAGTATTTGTGTTATTACAGGGTATATAAGCTATCTCCATTCCAAACTTCATCAAAATCTGTCCAGCCGTAACCACGTGAAAGCTCCCCAAGCAAACAGACAACGTTTCACTTTTGTACATATACTAGCTTTCGCCCGCGACTTCTTCCGCGCAGACTGCAATTTATCGCGAAAAAAGCATTATATGTTCTTCTAGGATCTAGGATATTAAAAACCAATGCAAAAGTATAGCACCAACGCTCTTGATGTTTTTTGTCAGACATGTCATTATTTCGTTTCCATGGCAACCGTTCAGCAAATAATC
This sequence comes from Alsophila aescularia, assembly GCA_946251855.1. Lineage (NCBI taxonomy): Eukaryota > Metazoa > Arthropoda > Insecta > Lepidoptera > Geometridae > Alsophila > Alsophila aescularia. The sequence continues at coordinate 6,602,962 of OX276380.1, read as the reverse complement.
ATCATTTTCCAGTTTTCCCTTGGAAACATACCATTTTCCAGGATAAAAAGTATCCTATATTTTATTCCAGGGTATAAGCTATCTCCATTCTAAATTTCATAAAAATCCGTTCATCTAATATCGCGTGAAAGCTCCCCAAACAAACAAACAAACAAACAGACGTTTCTCTTTTATATATTGGTGTGGATTGAGTATCCTTACGATTAGGTATAATTACTGTATGCCTGACCTTAAATTTTATAATTATATGCGTTTATTTAACTTTCAATGTTTGTACCAATGTATGTTTGTATATATGTTTGTTTAGGTCAAATCTTGCAAGCTGAATTAAAACCACTTCCACTTATCCTACGGAGTTGAACTTTTACGTGTTGGTTCAGTTCCGATGACAATAAATTTGTATGGTAAGCATGACCTGAATCAACATCCAGGGTTAGCTCCAGATAAAGGAACTCTTTAACAGTTAACAGCACAGTCATGAAATTTGATGTACGCATTTTATTATGATAGCCGGTTTAAAATTTTACCATGACATGGTCTCCACATTATGGAACTCTTCAACGGCTAACATACACGAAATTTTGTGTACGCATTTTATTTTAATAGCCGGTTTTAAGTTTTACTCTGACATGGTTGCTGTGCTGCACTCAGGGTTGGTCCTGATCCTGACTAGAGCACTACTCAACGGTTAACAGCACTGATACCCAGGGCCGTCTTTAACCTATTGGAGGCCCTGGGTACATTGGGTAATAGGGCCTTTACAGAGCACTACTTTGTTAGTTACACAAAGAAAATATATAAGCAAAGTTCTAAATTTATTTTTATTTCTTTACTGTCTTATTAAATGATAATAAATTAGCATTGGATAATAAATTTGGCGCGAATCACTACCGTACCTAACTCTTGATGAAAGACACAAAAATATTATATAAAAATCTAGTTCACTGATGATTTTTCTTCAAAACAGTGCACTTACCATAAAATTTTATTTTTATCTATTTAAATTTAACTAAACCTGTTGAAATCGGAAATCCTGATTTTCGGGCGAGAGTAGCGTAGCTTCACGCATGCAAAGGCTAATAAACAAGTACATAGGTATTGTAGTCAGTCATTATCGTTTGTTTTTTTCGAAATAAATATGTTTTTCGGGAGCCCCTATCGTTCGCGGGGCCCTGGGCACGTGCCCAGAGTGCCGAGTGGGAAATAGGGGCGAGTACTTACACCATTATCGAAACAGTAGGACATGTTTTTTTTTGGAAATATTTTAAAGTACTACAACATTATTTAACTACCTTTAGTAAATAACTTATATCATACATATTTTCTCCTGGCATTGCAAATTGGAAGTTCGACATTTTGTTGAAACTTGGAAATTTGTGTTTTTTGAGGGTTATGTATTTGTCAACATCAAAGCTTTCTTTAGAAGTTGGTGGGCATATACATAGTTCCACTTTGTAGACCTAAGAAAGAGTAAACATACCTCTTGCGAGGTTCGATCCGCTTATTTGCTTCGTTGATACTCGAACCAATAGAACTTCTTCCAAATAGAGAAAAGTAATCGTTTATACTCGAACTTCTTCCAAATAGAGAAAAGTAATCGTTTATACTCGAACTTCTTCCAAATAGAGAAAAGTAATCGTTTATACTCGAACTTCTTCCAAATAGAGAAAAGTAATCGTTGATACTCGAAATAGAGAAAAGAATTCGTTGTACTAGAACTTTTCCAAATAGAGAAAAGTACTCCAAAAGAATAAAGTAAGTCCAGGTACTCACGTTCCCGAGGAAGCCGCTGTAGGGCTGGATGGGCGGCGGCAGCGGAGGCAGTTCTGGCGAGCGCCGAGCTCGGGGGCTGCGCGCCTGCTCTGTTTGCCCCATGCCTTAGTTCATCCCTGGAACAAGATTGAAAAAGTTTTTAAATGCTTGGACTGAATAGTTTTATTTAATCTAGATGGTACAGTAGGTACCTACAGATGGATTACAGACTGTATAACAAAACAATACACCGCTGCTCCTGAAACAGACACCAAAATAATTGAATACTCTCTCTACCAAAATAATCAATAAGTTTTCGTATTATAATTTGACATTTTAGAATTTACTTTAATGAATCTGCGCTCCGCTTTGTCCGCGTTGACAATGATAATCAGAGGCCTAATGTATTATTCCAGTAACCTAACGTACCTCTCTAGTTAAATTTCTTGCATGAATTAGTTATTCTCTGCTTTTATACCTACTATGTTTCACCAAGATCCGTTCAGCCTTTCGTAATGTATGGCCTATATGTATACCTACCTATACTTGTTACTAGTGACTCGCCCCGGCTTCGCACGGGCAGCGGTAACTACGATAATTATGTAACTCTGTGTGTAAGCCATGTAACAAATATAGGTAGGTTCGCGTATAGGCCACACTGCTACGAAAGGCTGAAAAGATTTTGATGAAACTTGGTAGGTATCTAAGCACAGAATCACTAATAGTATATGCAAATCAGAAACAATAAAAAATATATAAATAAATATTAGTTTTGTCTGTTTCTGTTTGTAATTGTAGCAAATAAACTTATTTCTTCTTCAAATTATATAAGTAGGTAAATACATTAGGTTCCTTGAATAACACATTACTTATACTACTATAATAATTAATAATGATAATAATATCATTATCCACGCGGGCAAAGCTGCGGGCACAGCTAGTCTACACTAATATTCATCCATCCCTCCATACCAACATTTAAAAGTGAAACGTTGTCTGTCTGTTTGTTTGTTTGGGGAGCTTTCACGCGATAACCGCTGGACGGATTTTGATGAAATTTGGAAAGGAGACAGCTTATAGTTATACCCTATAATAAAACATAGGATAGAGACTTAGTATGCAGATAACTACGATAATTATGTAACTTGCCACATTTTCATGCTAACAAATCTTGGGGGCACTTAAATGAAGGAAGTCACACCTGTGTCAATGAAGTCATTGATTTCTTCTCCAACTATGTGTAGCCATCAGCCAAACAAAAGGAACCATGAGCGTGTAACATAACAACTCTTTATTCGGTGCTAAAAAGAACACGTTGTTACGAAGAATAGGAAAAAATCCTTGCGGCTTTTGGAGGTGCTAATTGGCTTAAAATTGATGCACTGACAAAGAAGGAGTTGAGTAATAGTATCGACTACAATGGCGTTATTATATGGACTTTTATGGAAAGCTGAGAGACATTGAAGATATTACGAGGCCCGACTCGCAACAACTTTAATAACATCTCCTATGGGTAACGCTGACGTAGGTGAGAAAACGATTTTTCTTTTTTTTTTGTGGTCTACACAATCTAAACTTTTAATAAAGCTGTAAGAAGATAATAAAAAAAAACTTGAAGTGAGCTATACAACAAGTTATTTTTTAAATCGTGACTGTCTGGACGTTTGTTCATGCATCCCGTAAAATTACAGATTTGCGGTTTTCACTGATAGCTATGTTTTTGACTTAAAATCTGGTATACTGTGTATAAAAAATACGAACGATTTTTTATACTAGTACTTTAATACATACATACATACAACACATACATTTCATTATTGTACATTATGATACAAGTGTGCTATGTTGGTCATTACACACTCGGCTCCCTTATCACGCTCGCCGTATCAATTTGCATTGAATGTAATAGTAGATTAGTGCATCGAGCGGAAAGTGGATGCTTTCATACGATGTTTTTCATCACACTTGTGAGGAAAAAACAGCCTTGTATTATTATTTACTTTTAATTATTGAAACAATTAGTGAAAGTTCAATTCTCAAAATGATATCGAAGAGTTTTTGTTGACATTTCTCTCTAGATTTTGGTGGCAACAGGCTATCGCTCGCGTTTTGTGCATCGATTATTATTTCCCGCGGGCTCAAATCTACGTATTAACCACACAACAAAAACGTTAACAAATATCCATGTAAAATGGCGCGCTGTTTTAGTTTTACTCGCGCGCCGCGCTAGCATGTGCAAAGGCACTGGCAAAAACGCCATACAGCCTATTTAAAAAATATAATAAACTCAAAATAATGATTTGAATACGCAAATTAAGATAAATTATGTAGTGAGAATTACATATTTTGATAAAATGATAATTTTGAAGATTGATTTATCATATATGTAACTTATTAGTTTATTTATTCACACAAATATTCATTGTTTTTAGACATAAAAACTCTTTGGGTAGATTGAAATCCTTTGAACCTAAATACGTTGCCATAAGTGTCACTTTAGAGTAAGTGTGATGAAAAGGTAATTTTGGGCCTGGAGTAATACAGAGGTTACTGATAACCCGGAGAAATACAGCGCGCGAGCACAGCTAATGATTAAATAAAACCAATACGAAAAGAAACAAAGAGTTTTAGTAGGTTACTGATATGCTATACAAGAAAATTGCAACATTGTTGAGCATAGACGCCAGCCACGCTGCCTAGAGCACTACTATTAAGTACAGAAAAAAAAGAAAAATCTTTGAGACAGTCCTGAATGTATATCACGAAGTAGGTATATCATTATAATCATTGTATCCACGGGCTGAGACGCTTTCAACTTTTAACATTTTACACCATGACATTATGCCTGCATCTGTAATGAGCGTATAAAAAGGTATGCTCCTCAGACACCTATTTTAAAACACAGTTGGGAGCCTAAATAAACTGCAAGTGGACTGAAATAATGGGGAACAGAGCGAGCTGCAAGCCAGTGTTTTAATATAAACCTGAATAAAGCGTCTTTATAAACACTAGGACTGCACTAGGAAAATTGTTCACGTCAAAACTGCAGAATACTTTTATTTATTCTGTGCTACAGAGAGCTTTTTGTGCAAGCAATTTTACAAGATTCATTGTAGCTGGTTTTATGATCTCGATTGGAGTAATTCGTAATGTATCTTTAATTTAATCTGCCGCGGTAAGCGCTCGATATTACCACGTCGCGGTCGATATTAACTTTTTGCTGTGGAGAGTGCGAAGTATGGCAATTTGGTTCACTGACCTTTTTCTTACGGGCAATATTTATCTATCTATACTTATAATAAAGCAGTAAGAACAAAAAAAGTCTGTACAACAAACAAAATTAAAAAAAATGGTCTAGCATACTTATATAAGCTATACTGTACAAGAATTGAACATTTTATTAAATCGTGTCTTTGTTTGTTAGTTTGTCTGTATGTTTGTTCACGCATCACGTAAAAACTACTGGACCGATTGCGACGCGGTTTTCACTATTATATAGCTTAGGGTTTGACTTAAAAACTGGGATACTTGGTATCTTAATCCGATGATTAGATGCCGAGCTATCGATAAAAATATTGCTGACGGCGGAAGGAATTATGATTAAATGTTGGTACATTGGTACTTATTTTAGGTCCTTGAATAGTACATAGAGTACTTTTAACCTAGAGAAATGACCACGCGTGCGAAGCCGCGGGTACAGCTATTTGTAAAATAAAATAGTGCCCATGTCGTACTATTATTTATTCTCTGCCCGTGTTACTCTTTGATAATGTAGCTTTCTATAGGTGAAAGTATTTTTAAAATCGGTTCAATATTTTTTGAGTTTATCCATTACATACATTCAAAAATCCAAAAATCAATCTTTCCTTTTTATAGTATTAGTATTTGTTAGGATTACCCTTTCAAATAAAACTCATCAAAATATGTTTAGTGAACTGAACATACACTTAAACAAAAAACCGGGCATTGGTCGTGGTCCACCTGCTCAGTTCACCTGGGTGAACCACGGGCACTTTTTCTTGCCCGTGGTCCACCTCAGTTCATCTGGGTAGATAGACCACGGGCACTTTTTCTTGCCCGTGGTACACCTCAGTTCATCTGGGTAGATAGACCACGGGCACTTTTTCTTGCCCGTGGTCCACCTCAGTTCATCTGGGTAGATAGACCACGGGCACTTTTTCTTTCCCGTGGTCCACCTCACTTCATCTGGGTAGATAGACCACGGGCACTTTTTCTTGCCCGTGGTCCACCTCAGTTCATCTGGGTAGATAGACCACGGGCACTTTTTCTTGCCCGTGGTCCACCTCAGTCCTAGGTAGACCAGCTGTCAAACTTAAAAGGGCTATAACTCTGAAACTAACGATCCTAGACTAGTAGTTTCCCACAACATACAGTCGTATTGACAAACTATTCCTTTTGGAAGACCAATAAAAAAATCAATTAAATAGATAATAAATTTGGTGTCAGAAACATTGACCCTATTAAACAAAGGGGTCAGAAATCAAGAAATGCACAAAAGTGGTGAAAACTAACAAGAGCTCAGCGGCGTGCATTAGGAGAGGACATGTCCACCTGTGGACTTAAATGTAGGCTGTTGTTTATGACGATGATGATGATGATGTGCATGGTGAGGTAGTAGTAGTACATTTTGCTCTTAGTTATACTACCTACCTCAGTTAGGTAGGTACCTACTATGTTGTATTTCATAAAAGTTTCACGTTTTGTGTTTCAGATTCTCGCAAAATCCACGTCAGTTACTGACCACTTTGTCCAGAGTCCGTTGGGTAGAATATTCAAATGATTTAAGAAATTAATGAGCCAAGGCCGCGTCTCTCATTACCATACCGGCACAGGAGACCATAAACTTGTTAGTGAACAGATTAATGCCACAAATTACTAGTTTTTTTTAAGGAAAACTGTATTGAATTATAACAATAATATAAACATATTTCTCGAAAAATCTTGAAGCATCAACACCCGATACGACAAGAGAGATGTTTTATGTGTTTGAAGCCGTTGTCTGTATGTCTGTTCTTAGCTTTGTTTGGAAGAAATCGGTGTATAGGTACGTACTTTAATCTATGGAATAGGTGCAGACCTTCCCAAGATATTAATGTTTGATCACTCTTTGTTAAGGGATCTCAGGCGATATTCAGATCGGTAATTTGGGTTTGTGCTTCAATGTTCAATGCTTCCCGCTCATATATTCTATCTTCTACGCACGGGCTACTTTTAAATGAAATTTCCACGCGGGCAAAGCCGCGGGCACAGCTAGTACTTATAATAAAGCAGTAAGTAACAAAAAGTCCGTACAACAAAGATAATAAAAAACAAGCACAAATAACAAAAAAATATAACCCCTCGACTTCCCACCCCCCTCATAGCTAAGAAGCATCTCGTGTACCTCAGCTTTGTAACATGAAAAACCGTAGCTAAATTGGTCCATTCGTTTGGAAAATACTATTCTCACCCCCCCCATTTTCTCAACTCCTCCTCCCCCCCCTTTTCTCAACTCCTCCTCCCCCCCTTTTCTCAACTCCTCCTCCCCCCCCCTTTTCTCAACTCCTCCTCCCCCCCCCCATAAAGCTAAGAATCATCTCGGTCACATCTGTTTCAAACATAAAAAACCGCATCAAAATCGGTCCATTCGTTTAGTAGCTACGATCCTCATACCCACTCCCCCTCCCTCTCCCCTTTTACAGCTAAGAACCATCTGGTTTACCTTAGCTTTCAAACATAAAAAACCGCAGCTAAATCGGTCCATTTGTTTGGAAGTTACGTTTTTCACCCTCCCTTTTCTCACCTCCCCCTCCCCCATCCCCCTCCCCATATATCTAAGAACCATCTCGATCACATCAGCTTTCGAACAGAAAAAAAACGCATCCAAATTGGTCCATTCGTTTGGGAGCTACGTTCCTCGCCCCCATTCCTTTTGAACCCATTCCTTTGAACACTACATGACGGTTACAGTACAACCAACTTATCTGTGAAATGGCAAAAAAGGAACTACAGTTGCCACGAATGAAGTTCACATTTTCTGTATTTTGTTTTTTGATTGGTGTACTTATCTATTGACTGGAACACTCACGCCACCATTCTGTTCACAAATAATTTGGTGGCACTGTAGTCGCGTTTGAAATTTGACGGGACTACTGAGCACAGTAATACTGTGCTTATCCACAGGTAACAAGACATAAGTTAAAAAACTAAATCCCAACTACGGTCGGGTAAAAAGTCGTCTCAGACACTCTTGCGACGAAAACGAATTGAATGATACATCGCTTGACAAAATCGAACCAATAGGGGCGACGCTATGGAAACATCCACATAAGCACATACATAGACTGTTAAACTCATTACCCTTCCCTTTCTCTACTGTAGTCAGGTAAAAAGGTCGAAAAATAACCTAAATCGAGGAGAGATACTTTGAATTACATGACGGTTAAACGCGTATGACGCGTTTGATAGTGCACAAGGTAATAAAGTGCCTATAATTGCTCGGTTGAGTCTGGATCAAAATTATGTACAGCAGTCGCAGACAATCTATATGTTTGTGAAGTTAGGCTCTGTGAACGATAACGCAGGTAATGCTGTGGGGATAATACAGCATAAAGTAAGAGCTAGATAGAATATGCGAAAAACGTATGTGAGTGAGCGAGGCAGTTATACAATGCTGTCTTCACCTTCAACATTGGGACTGCGCCTGATAAATAGCAGTTTGCGCTGCGACTAGCAGATAATTTCCGAAACACATACTTCCGCTGCGCCTACTGTACGTGCCGCTTTTTTATCATCTGACAAACAACACAAAGATGGGTCATTTTAAAAGCTTTTATTTAACTTCACTTGTATGTATGTTTCTATATATGTATCTGTGTATTTCTGTCTGTCCTGGAATCTTGAAACTTAAATTTAGAGCACTTCTCGATTAGCTATCCGGCTGAAACTTTCAGGGTAGCTCACAAACCGACGATTTAGCAACAACAGAAAAAAGTGACATTCATTAAAAAAAAAACTCGTAATAGCTTCTTTAGCTTTTTTTGTAAAAAAACGGGACATTTCCACACCAATTATCTAGCCCCAAACGAGGATACCCTGTGCTATGGGCACTAGATAACGGATAAACATACATAGATAAGAATAAAAAACGGGACATTTCCACACCAATTATCTAGCCCCAAACGAGGATACCCTGTGCTATGGGCACTAGATAACGGATAAACATACATAGATAAGAATAAAAAACGGGACATTTCCACACCAATTATTTAGCCCCAAACGAGGATACCCTGTGCTATGGGCACTAGATAACGGATAAACATACATAGATAAGAATAAAAAACGGGACATTACCACACCAATTATCTAGCCCCAAACGAGGATACCCTGTGCTATGGGCACTAGATAACGGATAAACATACATAGATAAGAATAAAAAACGGGACATTTCCACACCAATTATCTAGCCCCAAACGAGGATACCCTGTGCTATGGGCACTAGATAACGGATAAACATACATAGATAAGAATAAAAAACGGGACATTTCCACACCAATTATCTAGCCCCAAACGAGGATACCCTGTGCTATGGGCACTAGATAACGGATAAACATACATAGATAAGAATAAAAAACGGGACATTTCCACACCAATTATCTAGCCCCAAACGAGGATACCCTGTGCTATGGGCACTAGATAACGGATAAACATACATAGATAAGAATAAAAAACGGGACATTTCCACACCAATTATCTAGCCCCAAACGAGGATACCCTGTGCTATGGGCACTAGATAACGGATAAACATACATAGATAAGAATAAAAAACGGGACATTTCCACACCAATTATCTAGCCCCAAACGAGGATACCCTGTGCTATGGGCACTAGATAACGGATAAACATACATAGATAAGAATAAAAAAACAAAACATACATAGATAATTATTCTCATTGCGCTTCTACTTTGAAGAAACATATTCGTGAATTATTTTTAGTCGTCTAATCTCGCTCTAGACCACGGAGATAAGTCAAAAGTGATAGAAGTAAATTAAAACGAGTGAAGAATCAGAACGATCGGGCTTGAGAAACAGAAGGCCGATCCAAACAGGTAGGTAAGTATAAAATAAAGCGTATAAAAATGATGTGAAAGATAATTTTCCTTCGCGCATCATGTTTTGCGATAACAGCAAACAAGATCATTATTAACGTACCTTCAAGGCCGTAGGCAGGGGAGGGGTTTTGGGGGTTCAAACCCCCCCGAAAGGCCTTACTGTACCTAGGCTTGTACTATTATTTATTCTGTAACCTAGGTAAATACTACAAAAAAAAACTAAATTTAAAAATTACTACATTTTTAATGTAAACTGGAAACGGCATGGAATTTTTTTGGCAGATTTTTCTGATTTTTATTAAGAGAGAAAGTAAAATAAAGTATTTACCAAATATAGTTTACAATTAAAGCTTTTCTGTCTATATTAATTACACCAATCAGTTGCAAACTATCAAACATCGCATTGTACCTACTTTTGAAAATATTATTAGGACCCGTGAGCAAGAGTAGTTTTTTCCCAGTTTGCAACACTGAAAATAGTAAAACATCGGATTTGGGGAAATTATGTAAAGATACCCGAAAAACGCTTTCATAAAATAGATTTTTCGAAAAAACTGAAACGGGTGCCACTATTTCGAGCACCACGGATTATCAGAGTTGCAAACTTGGGTACCTATACACACACACGGGTCTTTACAACATATAACAAACTTAGATGAACCTTGGGTTACCATTTAGAAATTTGAAAAGTGCTGACAAAAAGCCTGACACTTCAATAAAAAGTCCGGACATTTTATTATTCAAAACATCAATTAATAAACCGAAAACTAGCGTTAAGTTTGATTATTTTACATTAAACTATTTTTGTTTTGAAGAATATATTTTGTTTGAACCAGTTGATCGTTTGTAATAGAGGATTTAATGTTAGATCTCGTTAAGTTAATTGTTTGCAATACAGGATATAATGTTTGATATTGTGAATTTAATTGTTAAAGAAGATTAACATTTTGTTTTGAGATGAATGAGAGGTTAATAGAAGATTAATGACATTTGATAGAACTTATGTAAGTCTTTTTACTCGTATTCCAAGAGGCCAAGAAATCCGGACAAAACAAATAGCCGGGCAAAGTCCGGACATATATCTAAAAGCCCGAGCATGTCCGGACAAATCCGGACGGATGGTAATCCTAGATATACCTAAGTTTTTCTAGATGATGCTGCAGCAAACGACATGTTGACTATTATAATAATTGTGATTTATTATAATGTTTTTTATAGTTTGGATTTTATAAATTTTGTTTAAATATTTTTTTATTACGGACTAGGCAATCGTTTGATCACGATCTCACCTGATGGAAAGCGGTGATGTGGTCGAAGGTGTAGCACGCTTGCCTAGTAGATACCTATTTACTCTTGACTTGAACACACCGGGGTTATAATTTACCGGAAACACTGACTAGGGCAGGGCATTCCACTCCTTTGCAGTTCTTATAATAAATGAAGAAGCGTAACGCTTCGTTCTTGTGTGAGGTATTTCAACCATGAAAGGGTGGCGCTTTTTTTTTTGTGTTTTTTGATGAATAAATAAATAAAAAAAAAAACATACTAATATGAAGCGAAAGTAACTCTGTCTCTTTGTATGTATGTTACCTTTTCACGACTAAACAACGGAACCGATTTTGATGAAATTTAGTATGGAGATACTTTGAACCATGGGGAAGTACATAGAATCGCGATAAACTGTAGTAGTGGACTAGCCGACTAAATCGCGGGCAAAAGCTAGTAACATGGGATACTGTTTGGAATTGATGTGACTGATGCTTTCTGTAGTGTGGGCGTTTTTTCTTGTTCGGTCCTAATATACACTAGATGTATATTAGGACTGAATTTCATTTCCACACAGAGACCCTTAGATGTAATTAAAAGTGGGACGATGAGGTACCAGCTTCACGTGCGTGGACCGCTTAAATTAGGTGCAACGCACACAATTGGTCTTCTCTGGCCTTAGTCATAATCGGAGTGGCTTTTGTGTAGCACGTGTAATATAGGAGTGATTCTCATTCGGGCTACAGTCTGCTTAATGTCTCCCTATCTTTGTTCTTGATGCACATAATTCACGACGCGACGGTGGTAATGTAGCTGCATGGGTGTGTTTGCCTGTAGTTGTATGTAGTCCAGTTTTGGTACACGTGATATCAAAGCGTGCAAAATCTGACAGAAACCAATAATATCTTTTCGAATGGATTTTCTGAAAATCCACTAAGTATGTTCAACAATATTCTCGAAATGTTATGTAGGTTGATTTCATATTTAAAAAAGAATCATCAAAACGGTTCTATTTCTTTTACCTGCTTAGAACATAAATATCAACCGGAGTTAGCAAGATCTTCTTTGAGCAAGTTGATTTATGTATTTTACCTGCTTAGAACATAAATATCAACCGGAGTTAGCAAGATCGTCTTTGAGCAAGTTGATTTATGTATTTTACCTGCTTAGAACATAAATATCAACCGGAGTTAGCAAGATCTTCTTTGAGCAAGTTGATTTTTGTATTTTACCTGCTTAGAACATAAATATCAACCGGAGTTAGCAAGATCTTCTTTGAGCAAGTTGATTTATGTATTTTACCTGCTTAGAACATAAATATCAACCGGAGTTAGCAAGATCGTCTTTGAGCAAGTTGATTTATGTATTTTACCTGCTTAGAACATAAATATCAACCGGAGTTAGCAAGATCTTCTTTGAGCAAGTTGATTTATGTATTTTACCTGCTTAGAACATAAATATCAACCGGAGTTAGCAAGATCTTCTTTGAGCAAGTTGATTTATGTATTTTTCGAATTAGAATAACTTAATTAGATATTATCAGTATTTCTCAACTTTTTTTTTTATGAAATCATTTGATATCGAATTTATTTATATTGGCAGCCATTGACGAGAGGTGAACAAACGACCTCGCCTTTTCCAATCATACGCCACACAATAATTTGACATCCGCAATCCTAGCTCTATCGTGTTTTTCTTGTTTTACTAAAATAACACTAGATTTGAAAAGTTAGGATTGTTGAAATTGCTGAACTAATATATTATTTTGATTTTTGACGCGCGCCCTGTTGATAATAGATTATTGGAGGCTCAATACCTTTTCAGTGAGAGTAAAAAAAAAAAAAAGATGGAGAAAAGTCACGTCGGAGCATGCTTGTCAGGAATAAGCGTGATTACAGGGCCCCGATTCTGTAAGCTATTGGACCGCGATAACGCAAGTCGATCGCTTGATTTTTTTTGAGAAATTTTCTTATTTACCTACCTCTAGTGTGGAACTGTATAAATTTCATCAAAATTTGTTTATTAGCTTTAAACAAGCTTTAATTTAATTCTTTGTGTAATAATGTTTAGGAAATCAATTTTGAACAATTTAAGGACGTCCAAAGATGCTGAAGTTTTGCACCTGGGTGTAGTTCTGATGACAATTAAATACTACAGTAGTAGTAGTAGTAGCAGCAGTAGCAGTAGCAGTAGCAGTAGCAGTAGTAGTAGTAGTAGTAGTAGTAGTAGTAGTAGTATATAAAAGAACTACACAATCGGATGATGGAATCCCTTCGAGTTTGGGCTCATTGGGTTTGTCATGATGAGACCATGTCTGGTTTCATGTGGTATCAAGGGTCTGATGATGGAGCCGGAAGGTAGTCACAGGAACTCAACAACAAAATGATGGAACCCTTTCTAGTTTGGGCCCATTTGGTTTGTCTTGCTGAGTTCTCAAGTGTTCTGTGGTATTCAGGGTCTGATGATGGAGCCGGAAGATAGACCCAGGTACTCAACAACAAAATGATGGAAACCCTTCGAGTTTGGGCTCATTCGGTTTGCCTTGATAAGTTATCTGGTGTTATGTGGTATCCAGGGTCTGATGATGGAGCCGGAAGATAGTCACAAGAACTCAACAACAAAATGATGGAACCCTTTCGAGTTTGTGCTCATTTGGTTTGTCTTCGTGAGTTCTCTGGTTTTATGTGTTATCCAGGGATGATGGAGCTGGAAGATAGTCACAGGAACTCAACAACAAAATAATGGAACACCTTCGAGTTTGGGCTCATTTGGTTTGTCTTGATGAGTTCTATGGTGTTATAAAACAACCACTAAAATGAATGAAATAATTTACAATTGAGCCAAAACAGTATAACTTTTCGAAATTACCAACGTAATAATAATGCATAAATACAACATAAGATAAGAAAGAGTTTTTTTAAGGCGGTGCCAAGCCGTTCCATAATTATTAATATGGTTGAGCTTATTCAAAAAGAAAATGTCTTAAACGGCTTTAAGTGCAAGTAAGTATACTGTTCTGGCTCAATTGTAAATTATTTCATTCTTTTTAGTGGTTGTTTACAAAATATCATTTTGATTATGAAGTCGTTTTTTTTTTTGGGAAAATATTTTATTCCTCTTTGTGGTACTGCAATAGTTAAGGGTACGCATGACGCTTACCATCAAGTGAGAGACCCTCTCGTCTCGTCACCAAAATTTCGATACACTTGTAAATACTTTTTCTACGTTTCAAGTACTATGGCTTTAACTCTTCGTCAAGTCACAATATTGCTTACTGTACCTTCGACCATACTATTATTTATTGCGTGCTACGGTTAAAGGGATGTATGTTATTCAAAGTTACTTATTATAGTATTTTAATCCTATAACACTAATAATATTCATGTTTTATGTGTCAAATATCGTATTACTTCCATTATCACATGATATTTTGTAACTGAAGCCTTCTAAAGGCTCAAAGCAAGCGCTCGTGCCCATAAGGCCAGTTTTTTTTTTTTGTTTTGAACTAGGCAATCGTTTGACCACGATCTCACCTGATGGAAAGCGATGATGTGGTCGAAGGTGGGGCCTATTCACTCTTGATTTGAACACACCGGTGTTATAATTTACCGGAAACACTGACAAGGGCAGGGCATTCCACTCCTTTGCAATTCTTATAATAAATGAAGAAGCATAACGCTTCGTTCTTGTGCGAGGTATTTCAACCATGAAAGAGTGGCGCTTTGCTGATCGTCTAGTCGTACGGTGATGGAAAGGTGATGGAGGAATCAGGTTGTGCAGTTCTTGTGCAAACTCTCAATAGTGCAATCTGTAGAATACCGCCAGGCTTGCTACCTCACGTCGATGCGCCAGACACTGAAGCTTACTCTTTACCAGAGTGTCATCCCCAATGAGCCTGGTAGCACGTCTCTCAATTGAATCCAAAGACTCGAGCTGATACTTGGCAGAACCGTCCCAGAGGTGGCAGCAGTACTCTATACAAGATCGGACCTGTGCTTGATAAAGATTCAAAAGCTGTCCCGGTGTGAAGTACCGCCTAACCTTAGACAAAATACCGTTTTTTTGCAGCTACCTTGGCTTTGGATTCAATATAAGACCCAAAATTCAGGATTAATGTGAGTTCGACACCCAAAAGCTCCAAATGGTCGCCTATTGGTATTGTAACACTTTGGAAAGACGGAGATTGGTTTAGAGGACTCTTTTTAGCAGAAAACAAACACGGCTGCGTTTTAGTAGCATTAAACTTAACCAGGTTAGCATCGCCCCAATCGGACACGGCTTCTAAGGCTTAATTTAAACGGTCTACCATAGCCTCTCTCTGAAACTGGACAGCGTCACAGCTGGCTTGAGCATTGGAAGTGTATCTCTCAACTACAGTAATGTCATCAGCATACCCAAAGGTACCGGGCTTCAGAAGGTCATTAATGTGCAGTAAAAACAGTGTAGCCGAGAGAACCGATCCCTGAGGTACACCGGCATTTATAGCCATTTGATCAGACGAGCAGCCCTCTAAGACTACTCGAATAGCTCGTTCCCTCAAGAAATCAACTATCCAATTGTATAATCCAACAGGTAACCCATATGAGGGAAGCTTGTTTAAAAGGCCATCGTGCCAGACCCGATCAATATATCAAGGGAGACGGCAAGCGCCTCATCATGCATGGCTTCGCTCAGTACGTGAGTGGCATACGCGAGAAGATCCCCAGTAGACCGGTTTCGGCGAAATCCGTATTGCCGGTCACTGAGAAGATCATTGTCTTCAAGGTATGCCAAGAGCCTAATGTTTATGACACGCTCCATACACTTACAGAGTAAGGAGGTTATCGAGATGGAACGATAATTGGCCGGATCAGCACGACTACCCTTTTTTGGTACTGGTTGTACATTGGCAAGCTTCCAGCTCTTCGGAACTATACCTGAGTGAAGAGAGAGGCGGTACAACCGCGTTAAGATGGGAGACAATTCGGACGCACAGTTTTTCAACACAATCGCTGGAATACCTACAGGACAACTGGCCTTGTTCACATCTAGAGCTCGAAGCGTTGTGAGAACCTCCTTCTTGTTAATGCGAATTTCGGGCATAAAAACCCCGCAATGAGGAAGGCAGGAAGGTGTCTTGCCAGAAGCATCTAGATGCGAGGCTTCTGCAAAAAGAGAAGCAAATAAATTCGCTTTGTCTCCAGCAGTATGAGCTAGTGATCCATCAGGTTTCAGCAATGGTGGCAGTGAAGGGCGATAGAAGTCTTCTTCGACCGACTTGGCCAGGAACCAAAAAGCTTTGCTACCCGCGGGGTATGAAGCCAGTTTGGCCCCAATTCGACTTACGTGATCAAAATGAGTCTTCCTAAGTATCTTCTGGCAGGTCTTAGCGGCAACGTTAAATTTTCTTTTCTTAGCCCGAATATCAGAAGACTTGCGCTTTCGAGCATCAGCCCAGTCTAGATATGCCGCACGCTTTAGAGCCACAGCACGACCACAGCAGGATCCAAACCAAGGCTGAGCTTTGCTGGAAAGAGTCTTGTCACTGAATGGAATGAATATTCCATTGCCTGACATATTACCTCTGTAACAGCAGACGCGCAATTCGACGGGTCCTGGGAGGTGAAACATGTTTGCCGCCAAGGGTACGATGCAAGGAATTGCCGCATCTCGTTCCAATCTGCTGAGTTGTATCTCCACACGCGCCTATATGGCCGGAGCCCCCCCCCCTTAGAGCCCTTAAGGCTAGGATCAGGTGGGGAATACACTGAGACGGACTTAACCAGGCAGTGATCAGAGCTACCAAGAGGTGGGGATACTGATACGGAGTATCGGTCTAATTCAGTCGTCATCAACAGGTCGAGACAGTTGGCAGTGTCACCGTCACGGTCAGGTACCCGTGTCGGCTCCTGCACCAGCTGAGAGAGATCTAACGGCAGAGCAAGCTTCCGCGTCTCTCTACCATCGTGGTCGGTTTTTTGGTATGGGACAAGCCACTCCTTGTGGTGGGCGCTAAAATCCCCCAAAAACACCAATTGAGAGCAGACGGGTAACGCTGTTGGGCCACACTTGCCGCCTCACCTAGATAGTCTACCAATAAAGTCGTCCCCCGATCTCCGCTGTGTGAGCGGTACACACAAGCATACATAATTTTCTCTATGCCCGTGTCCACCAGCACCCAAATCACTGAGAAGGGTGCTCAAGATTTCGGAGACGCTGACAGCAAATGTCATCACGGGCGTATACACAAACGCCGGCATTTGGGATAAATAGATGCTCCAAGATATAGCCTGGGTAATCCAAGTACGCCGTATCAGCTGGACATCCTATCTGCGTCTCCGACAAGAAGAACAAGTGGGGCTTGGAGGTCTCCAGATGATAATGGACCGGTTGGAGATTGGAGTGAATCCCGCGAATATTCTCAAGATCCACTTTAAGATGCCACGTCAACTGCATTTCTGGCGGGTTGTGCCAGGTCTTGCTGGGTGCTGCTGTTCAGGCAGGAAGGGCAACAAAGACGATGGTCTATGGTTTGATCTGGGGCACCACAGTCACACAGTGTTGCTAGTTGATCTATAGCATCTCCTCTAGCCACTCAGCTGGGGACTTAGCTGGTTGAGCGTCTTGCACTCTGGGGAAGGTTGGTCATGGCCAGGGGATAAGATCTATCTATCATCTATGCACGATCAATAAATACGAAGTGGATGTGAACGATTTTCTTTACACTGGGCAATCCGGGCTTTGCTTATTTCCAAGCATTGATGTTAGGGCTCCATCTCACGGCCTGCATGTGTGACACGTTCAACTTTGTGTGTCCAGATTTCGACTGCGCGCATCAGTCGTGACTTGAGCTGCTTGCAGTCGAGTGGTGAGGATGCATGCTGTCTATAATGTTTCAGTATATATGGGATAGTCTGAGCGACGGACGTGTAGAAAAATTGATGAAGATTCTTCAAAAAGATAATAACATTTTTTAATTTATTTCATCCTACAAAAGTATCAATCAACATTCTAAAGTAGTTTAAAAATATTGTTCATCTCTTGGTAATAAAATAATCACGTTCTGTATTGCAATCTGACAACAATGGATTTATCCCCTTTCAACATTTACGTTTTAATCTTTGATTACGACTCAGCCGTAGCAGAAGAATCAGTGAACACTGTTTTCATCAATTCAATATTATACTGGAATGTATTATATATAAATAATACATTCCTGTATTAATAAATCCTTATAAATAAATAAATAATCAGGATTGGCGTTTAAGGTGCAACGTTTCGCTCACCGCGCCAAATTCAAAGTTTCTTGTCATTACACCTC
Source organism: Alsophila aescularia (assembly GCA_946251855.1). Classification (NCBI taxonomy): domain Eukaryota; kingdom Metazoa; phylum Arthropoda; class Insecta; order Lepidoptera; family Geometridae; genus Alsophila; species Alsophila aescularia. The sequence goes on along the minus strand of OX276380.1, from coordinate 6,584,532 downwards.
TATTACTCATCGTGGGTTCATGAAAATTTATTTTGCTGCAATAAATATGTTGTATCAAGAAATTACGGTTAAAATGATCACCTAGGTAATATTGGTTTAGCTACAAATGTCATTAAGCTGATTTACATCACCTTGATTTTTTGGTTGGTGTAATTTCTTGATGCAACCTATTTATTGCCGCAAGATAAGTTTTCATGAACCCACGATGAGTAACTGACGAAAAACGCACGAAAATTTGAATTTGGCGTGCTGAGCGAAACGTTGCACCTTAATCTACTTGGTATAGCACGAAACATAAACACACAAAATAAATACCGAGGGTAATACCTAGTAGCATAAAGCAGTCCTTTCTAATTTCTAAGCCATATTAAACTGTCATCTCCAGTAGATTCATGATCCTCAATTTCCTTTGTCTCATGCAAGCTACAATTACGGGTAAATAAGATTCAATCATAGTCATGGTATCAAAAGGTTCAATGGTCTTCAGCTCAGACAAGCACGATTCAAGAAGTTATTGCTACGTGTTTTTACGACCAACTAAGCTTAGGTAAACGCCGCGACCGTGCAGACAGACAAGAAACTATTATTTATTCTGTGAACAAAGGACAACGCGCCAGCACAGTAGGTACATGAAGAATTATGATCAAAGTTCAAACACGTTCGACGATTTTCAGGAACTCCGGACTTTGGTGTGGCCATATATTTTTTAGGTAGTATTCCGCTTTCGCCGCAATGCGTGATGCAGAAGGCGCACGCCAAAGTTAAGTTTTGGCCACTTGCTCAAGGTCACCTAGGGGGTACGAACCTCGGCTTGGATAGTTGCCATTGATTACGGGGTCTGACTAAACACCCCTGGATCGCTAGTTTTAGTAGTAATCGAGGGGGCCCTGGTGAAATGGTCGGAGCCCTTTCAATTATTTGGATAACTGACCACCGATTCGGAATACACCTTCGAGAAGGATCAGCAAGAAACTCGAAGGCGAATAAAATCGAGTTTAATTACGGGACCTTCGACCTCGCTGGTGAGGTCGGTGTCTGTATCTAATTGTGTTGACAGATGGTGAGGAAGGGTTGGACGAATCTATCGCTGCCTGCACTGCGGCAGCGAATTCAACGTCCGGATCGCTCAAGATGTCTCTAGGGCGTCTACGGAGTGGGCAAATGTACACAGGAGATATAAGAGGAGGTTCCATGTCCAGTAGTGGGCGGCATAAACCGCCAGTAATGATAATGAGCCAGGTGAGGTCCGAGTCTTGCTTCGAGCGCCAGACTTGCGCGGGCGTTTCAATCGATCTAAGCGAATTAATTTATCGATTTTTGCCCATAAAAGGATATCGATTCTGCAAAGAATGCACGTTTCGCATAATCACCGTACACAATACGCAATCTATTAACTCCCACGTGAATTATCAACCTCATAAATTAGTGGCAAATTCAGTTGGATAGGTAATATAGGTATATGATGGCGAATTGAGGTCTGTTTTATTACACGACTGCCCAAAAAAATGTATTGTTATTAGCATTCATGTATGCATGTGTGTTTCTTTATTCCACCATAACTTTTAAATGCCTGAACAGATTTAGACGTATGGGGTATCCTTCGAATCCTTACATCCCCCGAGTAACATAGACTATTTTTTTTTAAAACATTCATTATAGCGGCAGAAAAGGTCCATTTTCAAATTAGAAAAAAAACTTCGCATTTTACAATATGGGTATCAAATTGAAGGCCTTGTAAAGCACATTCCAACAGTATATAATTTATTGGCAAAAGCTCTTTTTTTGGCATGACAGGCGTGTTTTTTTAGCTTTTAAGCTAGTTATTTTCGGTATGTTCATAACAATTTAAGCCGCTGCGTGTAGCAGTCCCTATTTTTGGAACGAAATTGTAATACATCTAACCAAGTCACAGCATTAATATTTTTATATGTAGTTCTTTAGTCTATTAACTAGATTTTCACGTAAGGAAAACACGACTTCAATATATTTTCTCGATCAAAAAATAATTTGATTGTTTGCTCTTGTTTGGTCTTTTAAGTGAAATATTTTAAATACTAGTATGCTTATCCAACTGAAATTTGCTTTGTAAGAAAGTTTTTAAGTTGATCTAGATTCTTGCCAAGCAATTTTTCGATCCATCTCCGGTGTCGTTCAAAATCATTAAATTTATATAAAATCGTCTCTTGAGCTGCATTACCTCTCATGATTAAACTGCACCTGGACGAGCAAGACCAAAATTTAAGAGCGTAAAATTTTAGGCCAATTTTCAACAAAAATGTACGCTCAATAGGCGCGGCACCTGTGGTTACCAAAATATGTTTTTGTTGACAATGGGGCCCAGACTAATTTAGCCAATTTTGAAATAATTACTCAAGAACAGTAAATCAACCTTCAACTCATCAGGCCCTGTCGGTACGTACAACTAATTGTCCTACGCTCCATCATCCAGTCCTATAGTAATATTGTATAGGCTTGTTCAATGAACCGACCTTGCCCTCTACAGTTTGTCGCAATAACAAGTATCCTGCGTCCTTGTCCAGTGTTCAAACTATCTCTATACCAACTTTCATCAAGATCGGTTCAGCCGTTTTTCATGAAAAGGTAACACAGACATCAAGTTACTGTCGCTTTAGATATAGATGGAATTGATTAAAATTTTGAGATTTACCTAGATATAAGCAAAAAAAATTAATACATATACTCCCCTTTTATAGCTAAGAACCATATCGGTCACATTAGCTATCATAAAGAAAAAAAGCCCTTTACGGGTTAAAGGGTTAAAAAATACTCATTTCTATACCTATCCCAAGTCACAGAATAAATAAAAGTACATCCTTAGTGATCAACTGATTGGTTAATTGGTTGGTTGGCTAGTATAAGTATAATCTATACTTATAATAAAACTGTAACGGGTCCAATTCTGTGCATTAAAGATATTTAGAAAAAAATATTTGGTGTACTCTCTATTCGATACTGAAGCCAAAACTGTATTTTTTTTCATTTTTGTCTGTCTGTCTGTATCTTGGCTAGGCATCACGCCGAAACTACTCAATGAATTTAAATGAAGAATTATCTATTACCAAGTAGGTAATAGATAATTCTGTAAATTAAAGAATGTTTTTTTTATGGAGGCCGTTTTATTATTTATATTCAATACTAATGCCAAAACTGTAATTTTTTTAATTTTGTAGTTCTGTCTGTCTGTCCGTCTATCTGTCTGTACCTTAGCTAGGCATCACGCCGAAAATACTCAATGAATTCAAATGAAATTTGATATGATTTGAGTTCATACTACGAGGTAGGACATAGGATACTTTTCATCCCGAAAAGTTAAAGGGTTCCGCAGGATAGGCGTTGGGGGGGGGGGAGGGGGGGGGGTTGAAACTTATTTAAAAGAACACGTACCACGCTAATGGACGGGTTTTGATGCAACTGGCACCGTCTTAAGTTAAATGTTGGGTTAAAATTGAGGTCACGTTTTATCCCGAAAAAGTAAAGGGTTTCTGCGGGATATGGGTCCAAAGTTATGTTAATATTGAAGTAAATAATATTTTTGGATGGTTCTCTATATTCGATACTGAAGCAAAAACTGTTTTACTTTTTATTTCTGTCTGTCTGTTTGTCCGTATATTGACCGCGCATCGCACTGAAACTATTGAATGCGGTTTTCATTTTTAGATAGCTTAGGATATGATTTAAATCTGGTGCAATTAGTATCTCAATCCGATGAGTTAGAAGCCGCGCAATTGATACAAGTATTTTTGACGACTAAAGAAATATTGATCAAATGTTGGTATATTGGTCCTCGAATAGTACATTATGGTACTTTGAACATAAAGAAAAGACCACGCGTGCGAAGCCGCGGGTACATCTAGTACATTTATAAATTTGCTAACTAAATATTCTGTCGCTGGAATCTCAGTAATAGAAAGCATGTTCTTATATATATTTAAATTGATATAGAAAATCTAGATTATTTTAAATGGACATCGTGTTTCAGTTATAGACATTCATCAGCATTTTATTACTCGAACTTTTCGAGGTGTGATATTTTATAGCTTTTTAAGGAAAAAACCTGAATAGTTGATCTAATATCGGAATAAATTAATGGAGTTTTAGTGTGCAATTTTATAACACAGAACCATATGAGTACCTACCTATCTATGTAGTTAAAATTAAAGAGTGGAAGATACGGCACGCTTAATAATCACGTAAACAACAACGAGACTAGATACAACTACATACAAACACACCTACAAACTCCGATCAAAGTAAAATGTGCTTCTGTGCATCAACAAAGATAGAGACACATACACAGTCTGTAACGCGAATGAGATAACAATAATTTGTCTCCGCTAGCACGTGCTACACAACCGTCACTCCATTTGTGACTAAGACCAATTATGTGCGTTATATCACTTGCACCTAATTTATGTGGTTCACGTCCGAGGAGCTAGTACCTAATCTTCCCACTTTTAATAATATGGATGTCCAGAATAGAATCAATGGATCAAGAGGGGATTGGTGCAATTTTAGTTATTCAGTTTGTTTCTGCAAAATATATAAACACTGTGACATAGTATAAATAATAGAACTACATAGTGAGTTACAAAACTATAATTTATATTAAGTGCTAAGGACAAGATTCGTAATGAAGATATCCGACGGAGAACCAAGGTTACCGACATAGCTCTTAGAATAAGCAAGCTAAAGTGGCAGTGGGCTGGTCACATTTCCAGAAGAACCGATAACCGTTGGGGCAGACGAGTTCTCAAGTGGAGATTACGTTTAGGCAAACGTAGTGTAGGACGCGAAAACTGGCTGGAAGAAAGTGGACGAAGAGAGCTGAAGACCGAACTCAGTGGCGTGCATTAAGAGACGTCCAGCTGTGGACAAATCTATTCTGATGATGATGAATTTATATTGTAATGTTCATGTACGTACAAACCATGATGATAATCTGATAATGCTTTACATAGTAATGAATGATGCCATACATAACTATATTTGTAATTTTCTAGTTCCTTACCGCATCCGTGTGATGTAGTGCCGGCCTCTAGTGTCAGAGTTTGTCAGGCATAGTGGGGAAAATGAGAAAAAGCGACAAAAGTGGATTAAAACTTTAGTCTCAAAAATATCGAGATGCAAGATTCCACCCGGTACGACAAACAATAAAGTGACTTAATAAAAATGTTGAGTTTTCGGAATCCCCACGAGCCAATATTTACAATGTTAGTGGGGAAGCGCGGGGATCCCATCTCTCCGAAGCACGGAGTGATGGAAATCTGCACATAATTAAATAACTTGGGAAAGTCATTGGTGCAGAGCTGAGGGCTCCTGGTATCGTTGGATTTAACGCGCAGTAATCCTCTCGGCTACTATCTCGGCTATATCTTAACAAATATAGCCTGACCTAAGTACCTTTCTGTTTAGAACGGACTGTAGAGGAACTGAGCTTACTTTTGTAGTGATATCTTAACAAATATAGCCTGGTCTAAGTACCTTTCTGTTTAGAACGGACTGTAGAGGAACTGAAATTACTTTTTTAGTGATATCTTAACAAATATAGCCTGACCTAAGTACCTTTCTGTTCAGAACGGACTGTAGAGGATCTGAGCTTACTTTTGTAGTGATATCTTAACAAATATAGCCTGACCTAAGTACCTTTCTGTTTAGAACGGACTGCAGTGGAACTGAGCTTACTTTTGTTTTCTCTTTCGAATACTAACTTTCACTGTAACAAAAGAATAATAATTCGTATGACTCCACTTACAAACTAGATTCCTACCTACCTATTTGTAGATAGCACTAAAAATTTACAAGCTCTAGATAAATGTTACGTATACATCTACATGTCTTTCTTGCACCGACAGCGTCCGTTAATCTCAATCGTTACGTTACGACATGACACAGAATCAACACGGCGACCACAGACGTGTATGCGTCACTACGGTGGTCCCTACAGATAGTATTAAGATAATAAATACAGGTGATAAATAAGTTGCTATCGACGATCGACCGCCGGCCGTGGGAAAAGCGGATAGATTACAAAACGGACCTGCTTATGTTACAGTGTACTGTGATTGTTAGATTGAGACACAGCTTTCTAATATAGTAGTATTATAGTAGTATATATATTCTGTGCTAATAGTTTTCTGTTTCGCTATGTACTCGACTAAGGCGAAGCAAGGCAAGGGTTATGTGTTCAAACTAATAACTTGGTCCGATTTTAACAAGCGAGGTATCAATCGCTTCGTTCATATAATAGAGTAGCATAGACTATTTTTTACCCGGCCGTAGTAAGATTTTTGTTTTTGAACTTATTTAATGTACTAGCTGTACCCTCGGCTTTGCACGCGTGGTCTTTTCTCTAGGTTTTCTCTATTTAACATTTGATCAAAAATCCTTCAGCCGTCAAAAAGTTTTTATCGATTGCTCGGCTTCTACTAATCGGATTCAGATACCAAGTACACCAGTTTTTAAGTCAAGCCCTAAGCTATCCATCAGCGAAAACTGCATCGCAATCGGTTTAGTAGTTTTTACGTGATGCAAACAAACAAACAAGCAGACAGACACGAATTTAAAAAATGTTATATTCTTGTTCAGTAGCTTAACGCTTAAGTACTCTAGACCATTTTATATATCTTCTTTGTACAGACTTTTTCTTTCTTATTGCTTTATTATACGTATAGATTGATAGATAGATTAGTAGCAGTCAGTATTCAGTATCTCGGTGCTAACGTATAATGAATGCCGTTGCTATTGACGTAGTGACAGCGTGTCGTAAATATTGTATCTCAATTTAATCTATTCAAAAATCTGAGCTTTATTCATACAAAATCTCTTTATTCAAATTTGATTCAAATGGTAGAGATAGAGAAGACGAACGAGAAGAAGCGCTACAAAAAACTCGGTAAGTAGGGTAAGTATAATTGGATTATTCCCTGAAGTATTTGTTTGCATCAAAATCTCAGAACTAACATGAATGTTTCGTCATTAGGTGTTGCCAGTAATACAGCAGGAAATAAACAACTGAAATAGCATATATACTTATAATAAAGCAATAAGAACGAAAAAGTCTGTCCAAATAACTATAACTAAAAATAATGGTTAGGGTTCTTAATATATGCTACTGAACAAGAATAAAACATCTTAAAAAATCGTGACTGTCTGTTTGTTTGTTTGTTTCTCTGTATGTTTGTTCGCGCATCACGAAAACAATACTGGACCGAATGCGATGCGGTTTTTACTGTTGGTTAGCTTAGGGTTTGATTTAAAAACTGGAGTACAAGGAATCATAATCCGATGATTAGATGCCGATCAATCGATAAAAAACTTTTTGACGGCTGAACGAATTTTAAAGAAATATAGTTTTTAGTCCTGGAATAACACGTATGGGCTACATTTAAATGAAATAAACATGCGGGCAAAGCCGTGGGCATAGCTAGTCTACAAATAAATGGCCCACGCTGCCATAGATGCAGCCTTTACCTATTCTTCGATCGCGGTGAAGGCACACTCCTGGAGACTTCTCAAACGCAACACTCGAACATTTCTAGGCAATCTATACTTATAATAAAGGAACAGGAACAAAAAATCTGTACAAAGAAGATAATTTAAAAAAATTGTCTAGGTTACTTAAAATAAGCTACTGAACAAGAATATAACATTTATAAAATTCGTGTCTGTCTGTTTGTCTGTATGTTTGTTCGCGCATCACGTAAAAACTGCTGGACCGATTGGAATGCGGCTTTCATTGTTGGATAGCTTGGCAAACCCCAAACTTAAAAACTGATTAGTAGAATTGTAGAATCAAATAGAGCTCAATCCGATAAGTAGAAGCCGAACAAAAGCAAAATGTTGGTATATTGGTATTTTAGGTCTTGGAATAGTATATTGAGTACTTTTAGCCTAGAGAAATGAACACGCGTGCGAAGCCGCGGGCATCAGCTAGTCTTTAATTTTCTCAATTTCGCAACGAATCGCCGTGAAATACCTCGGGTTCTTGGGTACCGCACGATTTCGGCGGCGCCACCGAGGACAAAGAAATCATAGCCAGAACATCTAAAACCGCATCAAATCTGGTGTTATTTAACTTAGAACTTAAAGTCAAGGGCTTAAGTTAAAAATGGTTGTAGTAAAATTAAGTAGCAGTCTTCTTGGAGGTCATGCTGCGCTGGTCGGACCATCATCGGTTTGACAAAAGGAGTCGATTTGAACATATCTGGCAATCGTTCGTGAGTCGTCCATCTTTAGCGTAGCGATTATCTCGGATTCTAACAGTATAGCCGACTCGTGCTTTTCAGTCTCAAATAGAAGGATTTGGAAGATGAGATACGGTTGATTTTAACCATTCTTCTTTTCAAACGCTTGTATTTAACTTCACTTGTATCTATGTATGTATCTACGTATCTACGTATTTTGTCTGTCCTGGAATCTTACTGGAAACTTTCAGAGTAGCTCACAAACCAATGAAAAAGAAAAAAAAAACTTAAGGTCGTAAAAAGTTACAAATCAAAACCGGAAAACCTTTTCTTTTTTTATATTATACTTGTTTAATAAGTTATCATTGGTTTGATTGTGGTTATTTTTCGGCCAGGTTGTTTGCGGCTCATGGGGGTGTTCAGACAGTATTAGCGTAGTCTAGCTAGCGGCACGTAAGTCTAGCGGTGAACGAAACACAGCACAGCACACGCAGCAGAATCAGTTTTCAGGATAAAAAGTGTTCAACATTTTAACACATTATATAAACTTTGACTGTGCCAAGATCCCCGCCACGTTTCGTTCACGGCTAGACTTACGTGCCGCTAGATATACTATAATTTATTAGTAGCTTTCCCGCCCGCGACTTCGTCCGCGCGGACTAATGTTTATCGCGAAAAAAAGCACCCTATGTTCTTCTAGGATATTAAAACCAATGCAAATGTAGGTATAACATCAATGCTGTTAAAGTTTTTTGACAGACTTGTTATTTCGTTTCCATGGCAACCGTTACTTACAGCGAGTATTCAACATTTTCCAGTTTTCCCGTGAAAGCTTACAATTTTCCGGGATAAAAAGTATCCTATGTTTTATTCTAGAGTATAAGCTATCTCCATTGCAAATTTCATCAAAATCCGTCCAGCAGTTATCGCGTGAAAGCTCCCCAAACAAACAAACAAACAGACAACGTTTCACTTTTATATATTGGTATGGATGTGGCATTAGTTACGTGTTACTATTATTATCTGTGGTGTTAGATACATATTCAAGCGTTGCTAATAAGCTGTTCTTATCCAGTTCTCCCGTTGACTAAACATCATCGAATATATATATACGAGAATCCATCTGGCTGCTGGTCTGTCCATGCATGAGTCTATTTGTTGAGAGATGGTAGTATGTATAATAGGTACCTACCTACCTAGGTCGAGCAAAGTCACAGAATAAATAACAGTACTCGTTCCTTCCTTCCTATGGCACTACAACCCTTTGTGGGTCATGGCCTCCTCAGCAAATTTCTTCCACAACAGACTACACACACCACACACTAGTAGTCCTTCTCCAGTTTTCCATCTCTTTTTTTTCAGTTCTAGCTCGGTACAGTCCTTCCATATGTCTTGGGCCTCCCTCTGGATCTTTACCAAAAATAGTACTACCATAGTATAATTTATTACAACAGTGATGCATATTAGAGGTATTATTTAACAGACTGCGCAACGCAAAGTCCCGGTTACGTGTATATCAGCCTATGTATGTTTGTCTGTTCCTTTATGGCACTATATAGACGAGTGGACCGATTTTGATGATTCTCACGTCAATCGATTTGTCTCTATCTTGCGAGTGCTACTAAACACATGACACTAATCAAAACTCAATGTGGCGCGAACCAGACGCCATCTTGTGAAAAAGAGAAAACTGTAAAACGACGAACTATGTCAAGTGGGATATCATTCAATAGGTATTTGAAAATCATGTTTATGTTTCTCTTATTATTTTTCATTTCAAATTACTATTTAGGATCTACAACGATTTAAATATGGTTAGCAAGTTTAGCAACCTCACTAATTCTTATAAATATAAACTGAAAAGTTTAAAATAAAAATAAATTATTATAAAAATCAAAAAATCCGACTGCGAACAAAACTAAAACGAGGCGAACAAGCTTTAGATTTTTGATTTTGAAATATACGATGCAGTACGCCTCTGTCTTGCGTCTTTTTGGTTTTGTTCGCAGTCGAAATGTTTGTTTTTATGTTAACTTATTTTTATTATTCTATTTACATCTAGGTAGGTATGAGCATGAATGTGCTAAAATTACAAACATTGATTTGAACTTCCTGAAAGACGTTTCAAACAAAAAAGAGTTTTTAGTTCTTCAGCATAGGCGTAACTAAGTCCTCTGTCACTAAACCTTCCATCATCCATTGACGCGCCACGGACATTGATTTGAATTGAACTTCCTGAAAGACATTTCAAAGAAAGAAGAGTTTTTATTTCTTCAGCATATGCGTAATTAAGTCCTCTGTCACTAAACCTTCCATCATCCGTTGACGCCACGGACATTGATTTGAATTGAACTTTCTGAAAGACATTTCAAACAAAAAACAGTTTTTAGTTCTTCAGCATAGGCGTAACTAAGTCCTCTGTCATTAAACCTTCCATCATCCATTGAAGCGCCACGGACATTGATTTGAATTGAACTTCCTGAAAGACATTTCAAAGAAAGAAGAGTGTTTATTTCTTCAGCATAGGCGTAACTGAGTCCTCTGTCACTAAACCTTCCATCATCCATTAACGCCACGGACATTGATTTGATTTGAACTTCCTGAAAGACATTTCAAACAAAATAGAGTTTTTATTTCTTCAGCATAGGCGTAACTAAGTCCTCTGTCACTAAACCTTCCATCATCCGTTGACGCCACGGACATTGATTTAAATTGTACTTCCTGAAAGACATTTCAAACAAAGAAGAGTTTTTATTTATTCAGCAAAGGCGTAACTAAGTCCTCTGTCACTAAACCTTCCATCATCCGTTGACGCCACGGACATTGATTTGAATTGAACTTCCTGAAAGACATTTCAAACAAAAAAGAGTTTTTATTTCTTCAGCATAGGCGTAACTAAGTCCTCTGTCACTAAACCTTCCATCATCCGTTGACGCCACGGACATTGATTTGAATTGAACTTCCTGAAAGACATTTCAAAGAAAGAAGAGTTTTTATTTCTTCAGCATAGGCGTACCTAAGTCCTCTGTCACTAAACCTTCCATCATCCGTTGACGCCACGGACATTGATTTGAATTGAACTTCCTGAAAGACATTTCAAACAAAAAAGAGTTTTTAGTTCTTCAGCATAGGCGTAACTAAGTCTTCTGTCACTAAACCTGCCAACATCCGTTGACGCCACGGACATTGATTTGAACATCCTTAAAGACATTTGAAAAAAAATTGTTTTAGTTCTTCAGCATAGGCACACTATATTAAGTAACTAAGTCCGCTGTCACTACCCTGCCATCACCGCCACGCCACGGACTGGAGGTTGTCGCAATTTAATCCCCAGTGAAAGGGAATCATTTACGAGGCCACAGGAATACCTACGACTTAATGCCCAAAACACGAGGTGAGTTGCCCAAGATCTTTGAGCGAAGGATGTAACGATAAAATCAGCACTAGATCTCGAGTGACATTGCGAATAGTGCACGTTTTGTTAAAGAAAAATGGACACCAGTTTTTTTTGAGATTAAGCTCTTTTTGGGTCGAATTAGTTCTCAGAAACGAGTTGTTGATCTTGCTTTAAATTATTTGAGGAACAGCTAAAAGATAAAGACGTGTTTGTGATGCTCAGGACCTGCTAGCCCTACTTATCCATCACGTAAACGGTGAACCTAAAGAGTGATTAAAGATTTAGACTCTAAATCAATCGTAAGCCAGTACCAGTGTAACTCTGTAGAGGCCATGGAAGTACTACGTACTCTGTAATGTACAGTCATTATCCTACGTCAAACAAAAAAAAACACTTCTGCTTATTGAACAGTAAGTACCTAGTTAGATTAAAATAATAGATACACGATTAGCAGGCCATCAACCTGCATGCAAAAAAACCTTCTTGCATGTATGAATCACTTGTGATGATAGTGGTTGGACCTTGCGTTGCGTCCTTGACGCATTTGACAATTTTAATATGACTTCCTAAACCTGACTGATTGAGACTCGATATTTGTTGGACTTTTTTGAAAGTATTCAAGCTGTCATGTTGTTCATTTTTTTGTTGATGTTTTTTTGCCAGATCGGCTGATCCTGAACCATACCACAGAATAGATATAGCACTACGTAACCATACTACCTACCCTATATTAGTACCTACTCGATACTAATAATAAAAAAGCGAAAGTAACTCTGTCTGTCTGTTACCTTTCTCGACTGAACCGATCTTGATTAAGTTTTAGTATAGAAATAGTTGTAACCCATAGGAAATAGACATACTACTATATATCGCGGTATCGGATACTTTTTACCGCGATAAGCTTTGGTCCGCGCGATCGAAGCCGCAGGCAAAAAGTAATCTTGAATTTACTAGTCAATTTAAAATGTTTCGTTTTAACCCCCGTCTCAAAAAGATAGGTGTTACAATTTTGTTAAAACCCTTTGTTTGTCTGGGCATCGTAGCTTTCAAAAGGATAGACCGAGTTCAATACGGTTTCTTAGCTAAGTTTGATGAAAAGATTATCAGCTCTGGTCACTCTTGCTGAAGAGATCTCGGTGTCTATTCTAGATAGAAACTTTGCGTTTGTACTCAAATATTCAATTACGTCGGCATTGTGTGTGAAGAAGCAAATATCTGAAGCTAATCAGTGTTCAATAGTGAAATAACTGAAGCTAATCAGTGTTCCATAGTGGAATAAGTGAAGCTATTCAGTGTTCTATAGTGAAATAAGTGAAGCTAATCAGAGTTCCATAGTGTATAAGCTGAAGCTAATCAGTGTTATGCGTATGGGTCGCATTGTATATGAGGGTCTGCTAATGCGTAGCATATGTAGACCAGTCTTGGGCTTCTGTGGCTTGAGTTAGTGACTGGAGGCGCGGAAGCGTTAGCCGCTAGAACATTACAAGACTTTTATAACCGTAGAGAACTTATTTTTTCATTCCGTACCACAAAAGGAACCATTATTGGATCACTTTGTCCGTCTGTCTGTCAAGATCCTTTTTCTCAGAAACGTGTATCAAGTTGAAATTAATATCAAATACTCAGTTCTGCAATCAATTGGAGCTTTGAAAAAATCAAACTACTAAGCATAGACATATATACGCTTCTAAATCAACACAATCTAAAGATACGGCCGTTTCTGCCGCATATTTCTTCATTTCGACACTCGCAATGGAATCAAAACCCTATAGGTCACTTCTCGTTTACCTAGAAACATGAAATTTGGCAAAAAGCAATATCTTATACCTACTTAGCAAAAGTAAAGGGAAAAATCCTTATATGTGGCTAACTACAAAAGAATAACTTCGAGGCTCGGTTCCCGTGATGGACGAACTATTTACATACCTACAAGTTTTTTCGGAACGCTCAGTCCAGTCTGACTCTCTTGTTTTTTTTTTAAATTAAAGCAGAGAGGCTATGGGCCTTATTAATAAACCAACCTCATCTCTGAGAGCGCTATTGAGAGCGATTCAAGATGCTAATCTAATTAATAAACATATCTTAAGCTGTTGATTGAGATGCCGTAATCAGCTGAGTTAGTGTTTAATAATAAATCAATCTCGACTCTCAAGAGCGCACTTGCGATGTGCTTTGAGATGCAGAATGTTGAGTGCGGTCGATCCGTGACTTGAGAGCGTGATTGCCAGTTGCTAGAATCAAGGATTTCGAAAATATTATGTCAGAATTTGATAATTATAATTATATTAACCATCATTATAAGAGTATTTTTATATTACTCTGGAAATAAACAAATTTATTTGGCATGATTGCGAAAAGATCCGAAGATTTGGTAGATATCAGAACCTGGCGAGGACTCGCTGAAGTCTAAAAAGATCCGAAATCATAAGTCTAAAAAGATCGTCAAAGATTTTTTATTTTCATAAATTATAGTTATTTGTTGATGAATTGTGTTAAGTTCTTTAATAGCTAGTGTAACTTTGAAAATATAGACAAAAATTATGGCTTACATCCTTTCTACAAAAAAAAACTAAAGTAAGGTTATGATAATTAGGTAGAAAATAAACATTACGTTTAATATAATCGCATTTAATTTAATTTAACTACATCGAAGTTATGAATTTTAACCTTACGTTATATTATATTTGAGCAAAAACCGAACTTTTACTAAAGAAAATAAATCGTTCATTCGTAGTTCATTCAATCTTGCTCTCAAGTTCTGGTTCGTGACGTAGCATCTTGAGATGCGGCTCTTGAAAGCGACATGATCTGACATGCTCTTGAAATGTCTTTATTAATCAGCGACGATCCTAAGACGCTGATCACAACTTGAGAGCGTATCAGTTGATATCGCACTTGAGAGCTCAACCAAGAGCGATTTATTAATACGGGCCTATGTTAGCGTGATTCTTATATTTTCACGTCAAATCGCAAGGAACGTCGTAATAACTGGCTTAAAAGCTAAAAAGACGCCTGCCCTGCCAAAAAATAATTTATGCCATTGTATTATATATTGTTGGAATGTATAATTTATTGGGTTTTTTCTCAAGGTCTTCAATTTGATACCCATATAGTAAAATTAGTGAGATTTTTTTACCGGTTTTATTTTGGTGCCATACTGTCGACATATTGATTTTTTACCGGTTTTATTTTGGTGCCATACTGTTGACATATTGATTTTTCTGAAAAAAAAAGTATAACTTATGTTACTCGGGGGATGTAAGGATACCCCATACGTTTAAATATGTTCAGGCATTTAAAAGTTATGGTGGAATAAAGAAACTCAAATACGTACAAACAAACATACATGAATTCTAAAAAAAACACCTTTTATTGGGCAGTCGTTTAAAAACGCGTGGGGCAACCATCCGTATTGCCTTACAATAAGGTATATTCCGAGACGAATGCCGTTTACAGTTTTTTTAAATAGTAACAAACGCGACGAATATAATAGTTATATATTTTTGTGCATTTAATGCTTCAGATATAATATAATATATCGTTCGGATATGCAAACAGGCGACACTGGGTTTCATACAAAATGTGGTTCGCAGCCTTTCGACCATTTACCACTTCGGTGGTTATATAGTTACATGGAAAATAAGTTAGTTAGTTAGTTAGTTAGTCATAAGTTCAAAAACTAAAACCCGACTACAGACGGGTAAGAAATAGCCTATGACACTCTTGCGTTGAAGACGAATCGATTGATACATCGCTTGTCAAAACAGGACCAAAAGGGGCGACGCTCTGGTGGAACATCCACATACCCACATCCATAGATACATATATAGACTATTAAACTCATTACCATTCCCTTGCTTCGCTGTGGTTGGGTAATAAACTCACGGTACAGTATGTAGTGTTCAAGAATGCGCTCCTATATTGCAAAAATAAGCTCAGAGTTTCCTTTCAATTTCCATGCCGAAACCAAATTGCCACCATCCGTGACCAGCCCATCCACATAAAACTACCCTAATCTAGGATCTGTACGTGGGGTAATTCAGCGTGTTTATGGCATGGTGTGGACAATGGGTCCTAATTAGAGGTCCGGCTGGCTCATGTGGGACTAGGGCTATCTAGCATCTAGGCTCACTAATAAAAGCTGATTTGTGATCCAATCAGGAGTGCGGAGGCAACAGGTTTTAAAGGACTTGGCGGGTTCCAGGAATTGATGATATTCTAGTCTGTTTACCAAGACAGCAGCTAAATTAGGACTAATTATTAAATAAAGGTAGGAGGAATTTCATGTAATGATGAAGAGATTTTAAAATTAATACAAATGGTAGGTAACAAGCATACTAACCCCCCATTCCTATGAAAATGAAACGAGTCGTGTTTCCAACGTCTCGTTACTTTTTGACGTTTTTTTGTATGGATTTTATGTCAAAAGCTGGCGGACAGTAAGCGAAAACGGTTCGTTTGAAGATATAGGAACCGGCCCTTAGAGGAATACCAAAAAATGTGGCTATTATCTACCTTTAGATCTATTCTATACTTATTATAAAGCAGTAGGTAACAAAAAGTCTGTGTAAAGGAAAAAATGGTCTATGGGCCTTAAAACTTTTTTTAATCATCTGTTTGGCTGTTCGCGCATTACGCAAAAAGTACTGGATCGGTTGCAATGTTGTTTTCACTATTGGATAGCTTAGGGTTTGACTTAAAACCTGGGGTACTTGGTATCTTAATCCGATGATTAGAAGTCGAGCAATCGATAAAAACCTTCTGTACGAAATTTGATGTTTTGTACTTTATAGGCACTTTTGGCCCATGAATATAATTTAATGTTTTTAACCCAGAGAAATGACAACGCGAGCAAAGCCGCAGGCACAACTAGTGCTTAAAGCCAGGCTCCAAGGTTACATTTTCCCACTCCCCACTCCCCTGCCACCTCCCCTGCACTCAGCCACCCGCTACCCGCAATAAGCACTGCAGCCCGATTACAGAACTTGCCTTCAATCAGATTGTCACTTTTTTCATAGCAAAATCGACTCTATCGCAAAGCATTATTGAATTTGATGGCTCGAAACCGTCATGATCAACATTACGTAATCGCACTACTGAAGTGCCAGCGTATAGTTCGAACCAAACTTAACGGCGGCTGTGAGTTGCGCTTCCCCTCACCCCTCCAACACCCGCGCATACCTAATATTTGCTATTGCGCAGCGCTCCGCGCCAACTTCACAGCCGTCATTAAGTTTGGTTCGTACTATAACAAGGTTGAATATCGCGAGAGCTGTTTGAACACACAATTTAGCTCGGAACTAAATGACGTATGTCTCAAAAGTTATTTATTTTATTGGCAGGCTAATAATTTAGTTCCGTAAGTTTTGTCTTAGCTTTAGATAATAAACTATATTTTCTTGCTGTGAGATTTATTTTAGAGATAAAACTTAAGCTGTTGAGTAGAAAAATCAAAATATTAATGAAATTAAAGTAATTTTTTACAAGATAATTTATCGAATGAAATTCTGTTAATCATGTTTTTGTCTTAGTCTTAGAGAGATAAAGATCTCAAAAACATGTAAGTATGTTAAAACCCTTAAAAAGCAGAGCCTGGTCTTAATAACAAAGCAGTAAGTAACAGAAAGTCTTCACAACGAATAATTTAAAAATAATGGTCGTGAAGCATACGATTCATTCTCATAGACCAGAAATAATGGCGGGCAAAGCTGCGGTTAGCTAGTATTCTAAGTAACAAAATTTAATTGATGGATTGACTGTGTGTGTGATGACATGTACAAGGAGGTGATATAGGTACTGAGTTGACGGCGGATGTCAGAGAGAAATCAAAGATTTTGAATTACGCTTCCGCAGAAATTTAAGAAAAGTAGATAGGTATGTACCTACAGTTGTACCTTCGACAAATGTAACTTTTCATTCCTGTTCTCGTAAAGTTCTTGTATGCTGGGTGCGTAGGCGACATAACTGCATTTTATGCTCTACTGATCTAGTGCATAAGTGTTGTACTGCTCTTATTCCCTATAATGACCCGAGCCACAGAATAAATAATAGTACAGTACCCGAGCCTAAAGTTATACCACAGAATATATGAACGTATAAAAAATGTGGCGGGAAAGAAGTTTTATCTTTTCTTTGCAGTATTTAAATAAATTAAGATATCGCTGTTTAATTTCCTCGCAATAGAAGTGAAAAGCAGAGTTTAACTGGTTTATAAAACAAGGCATTTTATGCTCACCTTTAATACCTACCCTCGCCTTCGGCTCGGGCGGATAAATCGGATAAGATGGCTTGTTATATGCACTTACAATACAAAATAATATTTCTTCCATAATAGTGAGATCTTTAGTGAGATGAATGAAATATAGTTTTGGAAATAATAAATACGAGCACTGCTCACGGTAACCTGAGATGATTTCCACAGCACAAGTTTTGAACTCGCAAATTAAACTAAGTACCTATTTAAGTTAAGTATTTTAGCTATTAGCCCAGTTTAACTATAATTATATATCTACATCTACACTTCTACACTAATATTATAAAGAGGAAAGATTTGATTTGCAATAATGAAACCCGAGGTATTAAATTTTGCAAAAAAACTCGATTACTTTGTATCACAAACCAAAGAGTATGTAAATACTACGTAAGATCACAAACTAAGAAGGAGATACGGGTCTTTGTATATGGAACGTTGCCATGGAAACGAAATCACAGAACATCTAATAATCATTGACGTAGGAAATGCTCTATGTTAATAATACACGAAATGGTAACCGTAATTCAACCTCCTTGCGTTAAACAGAATAAATAATACTATAGACGAAATGGTACCTGAGTATAAAACCAAATAAAGGTATTACTAATTTTATCTTTCTATATATCTACCCGTGCGAAGCCGGGGCGGGTCGCTAGTCTTCAATATTTATATAGTTTTTATCAAAGTTTAAATCGCATGTTCACAATGCTGCCCAAGAGTCCAGCTCGCCTGCCTGCAGCTTACCGATCTACCTGTCTTGCTTTGTGATCTGTGGTTCGGTTTATTGAGATTTCCTCCAGAGATGTGGATGCGTAACATATTATAAATTGTGTATATTCGAATATCTATCTAGAAAGATAGGGTTTATGAAGAGGTTTCGCTCGTGAAAAAATGACAACAATTGCATATTTTGGATAATGTACCATATGGTATAGGTGGGTAATTTGGTACTTACCTACTTACTTACTGCACAAAATAAATAAGTTACTGCCTTCAGAGAAAATAACAATATAATGTTAGAGTTACCCAGTGCTTCATCTTCATGTGTTACTTAGCTGATGGCCGCTGCTTCGCACGCGTGGTCATTTCTCTAGGTTAAAAGTACTCTATGTGCTATACCAGGACCTAAAATACCAACATTGATCAAAATTCGTTCAGCCGTCAAAAAAATGTTTATCGATTGCTCAGCTTCTACTCGTCGGATTGAGATACCAAGTACCCCAGTTTTTAAGTTAAACCCTAAGCTACCCAACAGTGAAAACCGCATCGTAATCGGTCCAGTAGATTTTTGGTGATGCGCGAACAAACATACAGACGAACTAACAAACAGACAGGCCCGATTATTAAAATTGTTGTATTCTTGTTCAGTAGGTAGCTTATTTCTAATACCCTTGACATTTATTTTAATTATCTACTTTTTACAGACTATTTCGTTCTTAGTGCTTTATTATAAGTATAGATAGATATCTACCTTATTTTCCATTCGATCTATGTAGAATAGCATATTTTATTAATGAAATACGAGATAGATATAACCGATAGCTTAGAATACAAATTATGAAAATTATATCAGCCAGTCTTTACTTAAATTCTCTTGTAAAACAAAACTTCAAGAAACCAACCAAAAACGAGTTAACACCCACATCCTCCACGACATATGAGACTGCCCGTGGTGCTAATTTCCGAGAGATTTACAAGCGTATTAACTAGTTCATAAGAATACAAATAATATGTAGATTAGAATCGTCCCATAAAACATCACAAATCCGGCCTTGCCGTATTCTGTCATAGCTAATACCGCCATTTTTTTGGCCGGTAAGCAAAATAAACGGACACCCACATTGCGGAAGACCATTCAAATCGATGTAAGTGTGGAGTGTAATGTAGAGTAGGAACCAATCTTTATGGCGGCTGAGAAGTTAGGCGCAAGGCGCTGCGCAATAGCAAATTTTAGGTGTAAGCGGGCTTTGGAGAGGTGAGAGGCCGGGGCACACCCTCCCGCTAGCCCGCCGCATCCCGCTCGCGCCCGCCGCGGTTGTGCTTGTGTGCACGCTACATCCGTACGCTGCACACATGTATGCGATTCTGTTCAAGTACAGTCTAGTTAGTTATTATAAAGTTGTTTGTTACCAACCAATACAATTCACCAACATGATATCAGCATATATTCCGATATTAATATTATTGTGTTGACGTATGTTAACATAATTTCACGATTGGTTAAAAAATAATGAATAGGTAAAAGCGTTAAGTGTCGACGCTAATTTAGCTACTAGAAACATAGCTATATGTATAACATTTTTATCATTCCACTTGTGTGTACTTAACACATATATTTTTTCAATCATTACATTATGTGCATGTGACATGTAAGTAAGTATGGTTTATATAATTTATTAAATATGTATGTAGGTATATTCATTTTTATCTTGCATGATTTATTGTATTGTTTTGCACCACCGTCCTTTTATAATTCGTAATTTCTGTCCACCCAAAGGTTGTCTGAAAGAGATCGCTTTTAGAGATAAGACCACCCGTTTTGCCTATTTTTAAATTAAATTCTTGTATATTTGTTCATTAATTCTGGTGTAATAAAGTGTTTCTTATTATTAGCATGTTATACAAGTAGGTAGTAAAAAAATTACTGTAATAATTGCGAACCTTACTGTACCAGCGTGAAGTGACACTCGCAGCGCGCTTCACAGCCGCCATAAAGATTGGTTCCTACTATAACAGATCGACTTTGAATCGAAATTGTTTCTGACTTCAAAAAGGAGAATACGCTCGTATTTAAAAAATAATATTTTGTCTACTATAGAAAACCTCTGAAGTGTATGCATTTAGCTGTTTATTATTCGCAGTGTTTTTTGTGATGTTGTAGTTTCTCGTTCCTGTATATGCGACGAATGACACGGAATTGTGTAATACAATGATATTTGGAATTACCCTAATGTTGACTGTACAGCGCCTATACCTATCGCATAAGTGTTATTGTACCTAAAGGTTCATTAAAAAAAATAAGTAAATCACTAAGCTTTCTTTTTATAAGTAGGTACTTATAATTTGCAAAACCGTAAAAAACTATAGTGCTCCTTTGTTCCGTTGTAATATTTTCAGCTGTGATACAAAGTAGGAAGGATTCTTGTACATCTTCGCTCTGTGTGACGTGCAGCTAGAACTTACCTAAGTACCTACCTACCAACCTTCTGTGTATCTTGAAGGATGGATGGATGCGGTTTCAAATTCCGTCCATAATCCATTCTTTCCCCTCGAAAATATATATATATATAAGATGCCTTGGTACGATTTCATAAGAAAAAACTAAAAATCCCACAGCAGGGATTTAAAGAATTTGCCTTTCAAACAAGGTACCTAGTAGGAACTATTATCCATATCAATATATAAAAGTGAAACGTTGTCTGTTTGTTTGTTTGGGGAGGATTCACGCGATAACGGCTGGACGGATTTTGATGAAATTTTTAATAGAGATAGCTTTACCCTGGAATAAAACATGGGATACTTTTTATCCCAGAATTGTAAGTTTCCACGGGAAAACGGGAAAATGTTGATTACTCGCTGTATGGAACGGTTGCCATGGAATAGAAATAACAAGTCATTAAAAAAATAAAGAGCGTCGGTGATATACCTACTTTTGCATTGGTTTTTATTATCCTAGAAGAACATGGCATGCTTTTTTTTTTTCGCGATAACTGTAGTTCGCGCGAACGAAGTCGTGGGCAGGAAAGCTAGTCCATACCAACATATAAAAGTGAAACATTGTCTGTTTGTTTCTTTGGGGAGGATTCACGCGATAACGGCTGGACGGATTTTGATGAAATTTAGAATGGAGATAGCTTATACTCTGGAATAAAACATAGGATACTTTTTATCCCGGAAAATTGTAAGATTCCACGGGAAAACAGAAAAAACTGGGAAAATGTTGATTACTCGCTATAAGAAACAGTTGCCATGGAAACCAAATAACAAGTATGTCAAAAAAACATCAAGAGTGGTGCTATACCAACTTTTGCATTGGTTTTTAATATCCTAGAAGTCAGAAGTAGAAACTCAGGATGATTTTTTCGCGATAAACAGTAGTCCGCGCGGACGAAGTCGCGGGCGGGAAAACTAGTTTATTAATATGTTCAAACATTTGAGTACATATTACTTGGTATATTATACGTTCAAACTAATTAATAAAACTGCAATTTCAATCTGGGAACTTCCCGGCTCTTTCGTATAGAAATATTCGCGAAGAACATTTTGAAGTGGAACACTGCTGTCTTTGCACGTCTTTCAGAATCCTAAATTGGGCAGCGCCTGTTCAGTTCAGGCACTTCAGGCTGCCATGTTTGGCAAGAACGCCCGCAGCACGCAGGTTGGTTGAAATTGTGCTAGAAACACAATATAATAACATCATTGTAGAAACAAGCCTAGAACTATTTTGTAAAGAGGTCTAGACCATCGCATGAATCATGAATATTTTAAGCTTAAAGATTAATACTTGCTGCTTGCTACTTATTGAATAATTTTGTATGTGCCTGTTATATGTTAGGTACTTAGACAAGCAGGCTATATAGACAGCTACAATTTCTTATTAGACAAATCGAAAACTTTTAAAAAAAAATGCTAAGTAAGCTTACAAGTTACAAATAAAGTTGCCAGATATTTAGTTACTAAAGTACCTACCTATTGGTATAATGACTGCTCCTTTTCATTCAGAAGTTTCGTTCAACATACGAGTCAATGTGGTGTGTAAATAAAAGCTTACCTTCCGAAAAGACACGAGGAACTTATCGGCGGCCGGGTCAGGAAAGCTGTAGACACAAACAACGTCGGTGCACTATCACACGAGAATCAGTTCGTATCACTGCAATGTCCGCTAACTGTGAGTTATTATTTTTGTTTTACGATAAGACCGGACAGTTCGGTTGCTTTGAACCGGCGTCTCACCCGCACCGAAGCACCGCGTGCATTTCAATGGATGAAAGTGTAAACCGTGGTTTTTGTATAGCGCCCTCTCACTCGCTCAAGTAGCGTGAACGAGACGGAGAACCGCCAGTCAAGTTTGGCTTTTTGAGTGGAGCCAGACTCAGCGCCTTCGCCCCTCAGCTTCGCCTATTTTATTGTTATTCTAGTTCTTCACAATTCAACAAATTCCTAACTTGAAAACTCTGCACATCAGGATAGATTAATAAACAAGCATTAGTTGATTTTGTTCGCAAAGAAATGTTCGAAAAATTGACACATTTGATCTTGATCACTAGCACTTTTTATTCGACATCAGGAGGAGGTTCTCAAGTCATTAGTATGTTAGTAGTTATTAGTTTTTTTTGTATGTTTGTTTGTTAGGTACTTCATATCTCCAAAAGAAAAGAAAGGATTTAGATTTTTAAAAAATAGAAGGGTTTGGACCTCGATTATGTACTATTCTAGTTCTATTATTATTCTTGTTCTATTTAGTTGTTTTTATGTGTAGTTAAGACCTTTTTATTTTTTTGTGTATGTGTTTGGCTGTACTGTAGTTTGTTTTTTTTATTATGTTTATTTTCTTTATTTTTTATGCAGTTGTACTGTGTGTATGTGGAACGTGACATCGCCAAACGGCTCCAACGGAAGACCAGCGCTGGTTATGCTGAGTTGGGGCCGATTTGTGACATATCATGCAAATTTTTAATTTCTTTGTCCTGTTTTATAATGTACCTACGTACTTGTCACAAATAAACTTTTATTCTATTCTATTCTTTTTAAATCATTTTTTAAATTTTTCAAAAATACATGTTTTTAATTATTATTTTTTTGTTTTGTTTTTATAAATAGGTATTGCTTCAAATCTCTAGGATTTCTAAACAGATTTTGGATGATAATTATTCTATTCAAAACGGTAAGCTATCAGAGTAGTCCCGTATAAACTTTATCAAAATTGGTTCAGTAGTTTTATTATATATAATATATTTTTAGTGTTTCATTGTTTATGTACTCTCGTATTTTCGGTTTTCTCGATTTTTTAACCGAATTAATGGACCTCCAGTGTGGTAGTGTATACATTTCATCAAAATTGGTTTAGTAGCTTTTTACGAACTTTAATTCACTGGGTTATGCTTGGCACAAGTTTGCTAATCGAGTCAATTATGAAACATTTATCGACGTCCAATGAAGCTGAAGTTTGGACACGGTTGTAGTCCTGATGACAATTATGGTAGATACTATTGAGCTGACCTGATGATGGATCTGGAAGGTAGTCAAAGGAACTCAACAATCGGATGATGGAACCCCTTTGAGTTTGGGCTCATTTGGTTTGTCTTGATGACATCTCTGGTTTTATGTGATATCCAGGGCCTGATGATGGAGCCAGAAGGTAGTCACAAGAACTCAACAATCAAGTGGTGGAACAGCTTCGAGTTTGGGCTTATTTAGTTTGTTTTGATGAGTTATCTGGGCATATGTGGTATCCAAGGTCTGATGATGGAGCCGGAAGGTAATCACAGAAACTCGACAATTAATTGATGGAAGAGCTTCGAGTTTGGGCTCATTTGGTTTGTCTTAATGAGTTCTCTGGTCATGTGGTAACAAAGGACTGATGATGGAGCCGGAAGGTAGATAGATAGATAGATAGATAAATTCTTTATTGCACACACCACAAACAAAATCAACAAAAAATAAAGGAACAAAGGTAGTCACAGGAAATCAACTATCATGTGATGGGAGTTCGAGTTTGTCGAGTTTAGGCTTATTTGATTGGTCTCGATAAGTTCTAAAGCCGTTTATTTTTATGTTCCCTCATGTCTAGATTTCGTGTCCGTAGTGACGGACCATTGGCCATTTGTTTGTATGCCGCCCAAACTGTAGTGCTCTCAAGTGCTCTGTAGTGCCCAAATATGGCCATTTGTTCTCGATTACTTTATGAGATATTTCAATTCAAAGGGTGGCCTGCCGGGTGATTCTGTGTTCAGCGCGTCGATATCATCGAGCCGAATCCGGCGAACAGATTTAAATTAAACATAGCTCAGCTTTTAGTTCTCGAAATAATAAGCTAAACTGTCAGACATTATTACAATCGAAGTAGTGGTTTAAATGAGAAAAACATCTTACAAGGGTGGTCAGCCAGGATGACGCTTGCTTCAGCGCGCTAACTCCATAACAACAAAACGAGGGAATCAATATTCTTAAAATTAAGTGCAGTTGCAGTGCTTTTATTTGTGCCAAAAAATCATTCGTGTAAGTCCAGTACTTTTTGCTCGTTCGAGGCTGGAGAGGTGGCCGGCTGGGGTGACGCTGGCCCTAGCGCGCTACCCTGAAACTCGACAACGGCTGTGCCTGCAGCTTTGAGACGTAAATCTACGAATAGTTCCCGGTAAGATGGTCTTTGTGCCCGAGAATTAGTCATGTGCTTATAGAACTTTTGGAGAAAAAGCTATTGTGACTTTTTGCACACCTTATCGTAAGCAGAAGCTACAGCTGTCTCTTTCTAACATGTAGGGTTTGTCGTTAGCATGAATGAAAGCGCATTAGGCACGGATATTACATTTAGCCAGCTAATCTTAGATGTACAATCAAGTAAAATGGATTTTACGAAAGTTAATTGACACATATCAACACGTGGCTGCGTTTTCAATCTTCACGCGCCCAAGCCCCGGGCGTAGGTACCTAGGGCAGAAGATAATACACGACCAAAATAATGTACGACCAGTATTGTACAGCCAATAATACACGGCCTGATATTATGTGTACGTGGCTTCGAAATATTTGGACGGCTACTACTGGCCGTGTATTTTTGCCCGTACAAAATCGGTCCGGGTTGATAATGCACGGTCATTATTACGCAGCAAATAATACGTCTACATAATTTGGCTTCGTAATCCTGGCTGCGTATTATCCTCTGTACAAAATCAGCTCGGGGTGATATTACACGGCCAATAATACGTGCCCAAATAATGTACACTCTGATATTACGATGCCAATCCACGTAATATTGGTCACGTATTTTTGCTGTACATTATTTGGCCTATTATTATTATTACCTACGTACAACAACAAGCAAGCGAAGTGTGGGGAGACCCTCCACACGATGGACCGACGACATTGTAGCCATCGCAGGAAGTCGGTGGATGGAGGTGGCACAAGATCGCTCATCATGGCGCTCTTTGGGGGAGGCCTATGTACAGCAATGGACTTCTAAAGGCTGACATGATGATAATGATGACGTACAATTTATTATGTTAACAGTAGGTACATTATTGAAATACAACATATTGCGGAATAAATAGAGAACCATTTAGAATAAATAATTGAAAATATAAAATTTAAAATTAATATAGTTATAGCATGTAGAGGTAGAGTGATGAACATATTTTAAAATTACGTCTTCCAGTTGGAGTTGTGAATATCTCGGTTTCATTTCATAATCCCCACCAGGTTAGTTATTCCGTTTTCCCCACAAACGTTTAAAATATTGGTTCATGTGGTACGCGAATTTGAGACTTTTGGTACGATAGGTTTCACTACGTGATAAGATCCGTAATGAGGAAATCCGTAAAAGAACCAAGGTTAACGACATAGTTCTCAGAATTTGCAAGTTGAAGTGGCAATGGGCAGGCCATATAGTCCGCAGAGCCGACAACCGCTGGGGAATAAAGGTTCTGGAATGGCGAGCACGAACAAGCAAGCGAAGTGTAGGGAGTTAGTCTCAAAGCTGCAGGCACAGCCGTTGTCGAGTTTCAGAGTAGCGCGCCAGAGCCAGCGTCACCCCAGCTGGCCACCTCAACAGCCTCGAACGAGCAAAAAGTACTGGACTTACACGAATGACTTTTTGGCACAAAGGGCACAAATAGAAGCACTGCAGCTCCACTTATTTGAGTTTTTTTGAGGTAGAAACCTAAAAGTGTCAAAATTTACTGCATTTTGAGGAGTTATTCTGCTCATCATGCTGAAGATCCTCATCAGATCTTCACCAAATTTTTATGAGACTAGTTTAAAGTTACTACCTAACAAATAAAAAAAGAACCATCGAAATCGGATAAGTTTTGTCTAGATCGGTTGAGAAATGCGACCTGTATTAAGAGAACAGAGAACCGGACGGACAGACATCCGGACATACGAAAGCATTTTTGCTTCAGCTGAAACGGAGACGCTTCACTCGCGTTCGGTCAATTAAGAGCGGCCAACCCGTCATTCTTTTCATACAAACGCTCGTACGTGAGGCGTTGTAACCCATCTTTCTTTGAAATTTTTGAACTAACAGGTATCTTGTACACTTTGTCTAGGTTTCTAAGAAAGCAAAAAATAAAAATTTGGAGAAACAAATTCAGTATAAGCCTCCAAAAATCTGCTTTTTCGCACGAATTTTACCTGAACTTTCGCCGTTCGAAATGTACTCATAAATTGTAAAAGTAAAGAAAACATCTTCGTAGAAACCTCGCACATGTAATGGAGATTCTAAATCAAAAACATTTATTTCACACACTTATAAGGATTACTCAAAAACGCGTATTTCCTGGAACAAGTTTTATGAAATTTCCGCACACTATTTTTCGTTCAATGTTGTTATTATTGTTATAATGCGTAAGTTTCCGAATGCCAACCGAGCGTTCAGACGCTATCTCTCTCTTTTTCAAACATTGCGCTGGATGAAACATGCTTTTCGATCATGCTCGCTTTGACGGACCGGGAACAGTCGCCAAATCGAGCCATTAGTTTTTATTTGGTTAAGCTTATTTATAAATATGATGTTTTAAACGGCTTGACCCCCCTTAACACGTCAAGCCGTTTAAAACATCATATTTATAAATAAGCTTAACCAAATAAAAACTAATGGCTCGAT
The DNA here is from genome assembly GCA_946251855.1 of Alsophila aescularia. Classification (NCBI taxonomy): domain Eukaryota; kingdom Metazoa; phylum Arthropoda; class Insecta; order Lepidoptera; family Geometridae; genus Alsophila; species Alsophila aescularia. The sequence continues at coordinate 6,556,858 of OX276380.1, read as the reverse complement.
TTGGCGCAGACTTAAAAAACTCTTTCTTTTGACCGAGCGAGTGCGAAGCTTAATTATTTCGTATGTGCCGAGTCTCTCTGGCTGTTCTCCTCTACAGGTCGGATTTCTCAACCGATCTAAACGAAACTTCGTAGGTAGGGTATACAGGTTTAACATTTTTTTAGTGGTCGTTGATTTTTGATTAGAGACTTACCCCTAAAAAGGGGCTACTGAATATATCGGCCTTATAAGATCCGATTTCGATGATTCTTCTTTTATTTGAAAGTTATAGTAGTAACTTTTAGTTGGTCTCATAAAAATAGATCAGCAGCCCGATTCCATAACTTGGCTTCAATCGAATTCTCAGTATCGCAGCCACTAATACCTTGCGATAGAGTCGAATTTGCTATGAAAAAAGTGATAATCCGATTGTAGCCAAGTTATGGAATTGGGCCACTGTTGTCAAAATGCAGTAAATTTATAGACATATAATATAGTAAATTGCTCTTTTTTTTTATTACTCTTTTTCTTTCTTTTTTTTAGTTAGGTGGAAACAGCCTTTTACCTACTACGTAGGGATTGATGCAGCACCTTGGTTATTAATGTTAGTTTTACAATAAGGTAACTAGATGGCGCTACTGTGGACCGCTAGATTGTTTGCAAAAAAAGATTGTGCTCGCGAGGTCTATAGCTCACAGAACCACTACTTGTATCAGTACTATGTATCACATATTTAATTTAAAAAAAGTGATGTTTCTCATGTCGACTAAACCCTCTTATTCAATTGTAATTATTTTATTCTTTTTAGTTTACGAAGAATACTTTTAATACATATTAAGTTTTTTTTTATATAATATTATTGACTAGTAGCACAGAATAAATAATAGTACAAGTACTAGTAGGTACCTACCTTAGTTATTCTCTATTTATCTAAACTACTTATTATATGTTAACATATAATAAGTAGTTTAGATATTAATATCAAAGGGTCTTTATGTACAAGGCGATAAATAAAAAAACTGTGATGTGGATTGTTTATGTTTATTTTTCCCACAGTTTGAAAAACAAGTGAAGGAGCAGCAATAAACTAAAATATGAAAATGGTAACTATTATCAGGGATAACCACTTCTAAATTAAAATAAAAAGTACAACAAGTACCATAATTCTGATAGATTTAAAAATATCAAATGGATATCTAATTTTAAGATAGAAATTTTGAATTAGTGTCAACATGTAAAACCGGATGTGATTAATAGTTTAATTTTAGGTTTTACTTATATTATTTGCAGTGCATAGTTTTTGGAATCCAAATTAGCAAGAGACGTGAAATCCCTTTAACTGCTCCCGCAGCTTAGAAGTATTTTATTATCTAATGATTTTACAAAATTTCAAAACTGAAAGAAAATTGTAAGAAATCAAATATTGTTCCCTATTGCAGACACAAATATGCATGTAACCAAGGCCACCGAAAGCAGTCGGTTACAAGCAGACTTGTCTCCGGATGAGAGCATTAACATGTTTAAATTTTGTACTACATAAGTTACTTGCAAACTTTTTCAAACGTGTGCTGAATAGCTACGTGTCCAATAATAGTGTCGTCTGCTCTCATCTATACAGGATGTAAAACAAAATTAATTTAGCTCTTCGCTGACAAGATGAAATTGTTGATATACCAATAGTTTAACTGACGAAAGCTCGTTTGGCCACACAAGACATTCCGTGGCTTACAAGTGATTTGTAAAATTATAGGAGACGTGAAATGTGCGCCGTAGTGATGTACCGTGTATCGAGTTGCGTGGGTATAATTATAACTAAATTGGCGCACAAGACTCTATTTCGACGTGACAATGGCAACCCTATCACACTAGTGTTACAGATGTCACGTCGTGTACAGTAGACACAACTAATCATTGTGGCTCGGAAGTTGTCTGGAAGCATAACTGCTTCGCTCACTCGCTTACATTTTTCGTATCATCTATCTCGCTCTTTATGCTGTTTTATCCTCACAGCTGTGTGCGCAATCGTTCAGAGCCTAAAACTTCACACCCACAAAGATTCGTTGTGTCTACTATAAGCTTGCAACGGGCCGATGTTGAGATTGTCCCCTTACACCGATGCAAGCTTCAGTTTCAATAACAATACATAAGTTGTCAAAAAACTAACTATTCCGCAGATGTTCCGGATATTAATCAAGTGCCTTTGCACATTACATTAGATTTCTTAAATCAAACATAATATGCAAACTTGACCCTAAGTTAACACTTTTTTTTTTCGATTTTCTAACTTTTTTCGAGGTTTCCTTTAGAGAATATCTTCAATGGAATAAGTACAATATAATATGTGAGCTTATGACAGAAAATGAAATAGTAGTGATTCGCAAAATGAACGTGAGTTAATTATTTGAATGAGATTAAAGATACCCGACCTCACTAGTGATATAACTTTAGACAGTGTAAGCTAAATCTATCTCTGGAATATATCTTACTGTATATTGTCCACTACTCAAAAGTATAGCAAATATGTATATTCCAGACACAGATATCGGCAACTGAATTAATGAACAAATTATAAAAGAACTGAAATAATGACTATACATTAATTTGATATACTAAATATATATACAGATAGCCTTTTCGCTGCAAAAATTGCAAATACATTTTTTTTTGTATGTTTTCTCGTTTTCAGTTATACAAACAGAAGTAAATCACTCTACATAAAAAATAAATATATAAAACACGACACAAAATAGCAAAGTTTGCACGAATATTCATTTTTTAGAAATTGTTTACTAGACAAGGCTTTCAATACGATATAAATAAAGTGTGATTGCCGTACAGGGCTACAGGAACACACAAACAGCCGTCGCGGGTGTTTCGTGCTGAACAACTGCCCCCATACCAAATGAAAATATACGTAAAATAAACATCTTATGCTTTACATGAACTAACAGTTATGCCTACATGAACTGTCACAAACAACGCCGCCGTTCGAGTCCCGAGCACGAACAACTAAGAGCTCGAAGCCGCGTTCGGAACTCGACCGTCGATATATGTAGGTAGTTGTAAATTAGTTTATTTAGAGCTACCGCTGTTTAAAGTTTCCCGCGCCTTAAAAAAACGAAAGTGTTTAGCGCTGAATGGACGGCAAAGTTTAAACAGCGGCAGAGAACATTATAAAAAGCACGATACGAGTTCTTCTCGAGCAACAAAGGGGCGACAAAGCGCCCCGACTAACCATCCCTTCTTAGTCCTACGAGGGCGTGCGGGCAAGAACACAAACCGCGCCGCGAACATCCGCTACACTATTTATTAATGCGGCTACTCAATAAAATCGCCGCGTGTAAACCTACATTGGACGAACCGTAAAAATGTCCAATGTTTTCAATACATATAACATATTACATAGTTAAGGCCCATATCGATTCGGCATCGACGCGCGCGTGCGCGTCTCGGGACTCGTCCGAGTCGCGCTCGCGTCCGCCGAACAAGATATTGCATCTTCGCAAATCAATCGTCGCCTTTTGATACAATATTGTAATCGTAACAAAAAAAAAACAATTTTACTTTAATTGTATAAATTTTGAATGAAATCCGATAGCCAAAAAAAACGTAAACGAAAAATAATAGTAACAAAATATAATATACCAGTTTTCCCTACTTTTATATTAACAAATTATTAAACAACTCGGGACGATGTTACTTTAAGAATTATATAGAATCGTCCTATTAGGCTTGACGTGAAATGCTGTCGCCTACTGTGCGCTTCTGTAATACATAGTTTAGTTAAAACATTTTATGATTATCAATTTTGTTAGCACAAAACTGTATACAAATAACAATAAATATTTGAAAATACATTTCAATAATTCATGTGAATTATTTTATAACGTAATACAATCAAAATTTGATATTTTCACCGCTTAGTTCAAACCCAGCGCAGGCGACAGCATTCCACCAAGCATTCCTACATCAATATGAAATCCCTACAAAGAAAACATTGAACTAAAATTAACGTTACATAAACTCCACCATTATAATATTCTAACTTCATAAGATATGTTAGCAAGTGCCTTCCTTCTAGTATTTCACCTCCGACCGGATCGCGTAACGTTAAGGCTTCGCTAATTAATCCTATTATTATTGCTAACATTCCCTCCTAATGCCACTTGAAAGAACAATCGAAACTTCCTCCAGCAAAGAGAACTCCATGCGACGGCAAATGCACCACTAACCACCGTGCGAGTGATACTGTACAAACGTTCGAGGGCGATATACACATAGAGGTGCGGTACAGTTCCATAAAGGAAATAATTGATACGGCGGCACCGTGACACGCTATGTACGTAACCGTAAACCGTAGTATGTTAGACACAGAGTTCAATATTCTCATATAAGCCGATATCGCAATAGCGCGCCCGCACATAGGAATATTGTAAAATTTGGCATCGATTCGCGACGGTTACATAACTGTAGCGCGTCAGTGTGCTCTCATAACAAGAGTATAGAACTGACCAAGGCGTGTGACGTCACCTCTGTCGCGCACCACTGACTATAGAGCAGATCGCGCCGATCTACGAATATTCAGCGTGCAGCGAGCGGGCGGGGGAGCTTGCTACCGCTCGTGGCGAGCACTGTACTACGGGAGGCCGGCTAATGTTTGAAAATAACAGCTTTTACGGGATCAACAAGAGCAACGCAAAGGCTGGATTTCACGAAGGTTAGTATTCAAATCGCTCTCGTAAAATAAAAACTAGTTTACGTCTGACTCGAAGGCCCGCGATACCGAAAATTCAAATATATCACGGCATCGACGTGAAGGTCGACCCGTCCGGTTTATCTTCGAGCGACCGGATAAATCGGCAACGAGCGGTAACGAAGTCTCCCCGGAGCGCGGACCCGACGCTCGCGTCCCGAACTAACCTAAGGCGGGATAGGGAATTTCGTTCGGTCGAGTCAGGGCGGGGTGGCGGCTAGCGCGTGAGCGGGCGGTCGAGCGTGCAGCACGGCAGGAAGCGTGCGTGCGGGTGCGTGCACTGACGCGCGCAGCGCAGCGCCGCGCTGTGCCGCCGCTTGCGGTCCGCGCCCGCCGGCTCGTCGCGCCACCCGCCGCCTGCGCCGCCCCCGCCCAGGTCATCCGCCGCGGCCGCGTAGTGCGCATGCGCCGCGCTGATGTCGGCCAGTAGCTCCTCCCAGTCACGCGACAGCTCGTCGGGCGGCGGCGGCGCGGCGGGTGCGGGCGGCGGCGGCGCGCACGCGCGGCACGCGCGCGGCTCGCTCCAGATGCCGGCATCGGGGCGCATCTTCTTGGCGGCGCCGGCGCACTCGTCGCATGCGGCCCACCCGTCCGTCTGCTGCGCGGCGTCGCGCTGCCGCACCGGGAACCGCAGCGGCAGCGCGGACGCGCCCTCGATCTCGCGCTGCGCCGCCGTCAGCGCCAGCCGGCCGTAGTCGACGCCGCGTTCGCGCTCCTCGGCGCGGTACTCCAGGTAGCGCACGCGCTCCGCTCCCGCGCCGAGGTACGCGCCGCCGGATTCGCTGCGCCGGAACTGCACCGGCTCGAGCTCGCCGCCGACGTCGAACGTGGCGCCGTCCGCGTAGCGCGGCGCCTCCGCGTCAGACTCGCGTTTTATCGGGCGGAAGTGCGTGCGCGCCGATGTGAGCGCCTCCTCCGAATCGCGGCCGGACGAGGGGCGCGCGGGAGGCGGCGGCGCGGGCGGCACGGCGGCGTGGCGCCGCGGCACCACCTCCACGAAACCGCTCGCATCTCGGCTGTGGTTGATGGCGGCGAGACTGCGCACGGTGGCGGCGACGGCGGAGAGCGCCGCGTACGGCTCGTCGCCGTCGAGGAGCGCGAAGGACTCGCTCGCTCGCACGAGGTCGCGCGGCGGCGGCGAGGCGAGGTGCAGCGGGCGCAGCCGGTCGTGCAGAGGCGGCGAGGGAGGCGCGCGCGCCCACACGGCGTCGGCGAGCGCGGTGCGGCGCTCGGGCGGCGGCGCGTCGAACGTGGCGTCGGAGGGCGAGGCGAGCAGCTCGGCGAAGTCGATCGGCAGCTCCTGGTAGTCGTCGTCGGGCGTATTCTGGTCGCGCTCCCACAGCGCCTCGAGGCTGCGGTCGAACTTGGCCTCGAACTTGGCGTACAGCTCGTCGTCGGGCGGAGAGCGCGCGCGCGGCTCGTCTACGAGCGCCCAGTCTACGTGCAGCTGCAGCGAGTCGTCCCAGTCGGGCACGGCACGTGGCGCAAGCGCGTCGTCGGCGAGCGTGTTCTCGCAAGTGCCGTACCCCTCGTCGAGCGCGATGGCGCGGATGAACTCGCGCACGGGGTCGCGGCTCTCCATGTCCCAGATGCCCTCGTGCGTGACCCACTCGGGCAGACTCTCGCGCTCGAACGACCCGGCGTAGCCGGTGCGGCGCTTCTTGCTGTTCTTCTTCTGGCCTTGGTGGGAGTTGCGCCTCTCTTTGCCGGTCGGGAATTTCTTACTTTTGGAGTTCCAATCTGTCGACATCGATTCGCTCTGCATTTTGTCAGTGGGAGCCCGTTTGCGACACCACGCGGGCGGCGGCAGGTAGTACTGCAGGGGCGACTCTGTGCCCTTCTTCAGCGCCGGGAACGCAGCGTAATATCGGCGAACGGCTTCCACTTGCTCGACGGAACACGTGGGCATGCCTATTTGTGGCCCCTCTTTATCCTTGATGTCTCGCAGGCGACTGGCTAGTTGATCGACGATGTTGCCTAGATTTAGTTCCTGGAAAGAAGTAGTTTCGTTTTCAGGAATATAAATTTGTACAAAAAGAATCGACAACGAAAAAATAGGCAATTTGGAATAGAAAATACAACTTTGAAACTTTCGCATTCGGTCGCGTAATTTTCAAAATACAACTGGATTAAAATGAGCTAAATTGATTGAGTACACGCGTTTTAACACGATAGGGCTCGTTTCATGTACACTCACGAGCAATGAAATCGACTCAAGAACTCATGCGCGCAATTGTGTCTTTCTAATTCTGAAAATACATATCAAACAATTAAAACTATTATTATTAAGACACTGAATGTTTATCATCTCACTTTCATAAATACATAAATTTCGTGAAAATTGCTAGACGTCGCTTAGCAGATCTTGCTTTTAAACTTTTAAATGGTCACATTAATATTCCCGATATCTTGTCATTGATTGTGTTTGTTGTCCCGCGTTCTGGCTACCGTGCTAGTACTTACAAATTTATGTTCATCCAACGGCATAGAACTAAAATGGGCAAGCATAGCCCAATAACAAGAATGCTAAGACTATGTAACCAACTGTGGTCAGAATGTGGGATAGATATTTTTGACAGTTCTCTTCGAATTTTTAAGAGAAGGGTTGCCGAAACCCTTAAAGCTACTCGAGGGTCTCATTAGAGATCCTAGTTGTTTTGTTTTAATTTTAATATTATTTCAAAATTTTCCTTATATTTTTTAATTCAATTTTTTTTTTCTCATTTAGTTAACATAATTTTTTCTTTTTGGTCGAGAGTTGGTTGTAAAAAATATAATTTTTATTTATTCATGCTGTGTTTGCCTCTTATTGGGTTGTTACTCTCACCCTGAAAAATATATGTAATTAGACTAAATTTATTGTATCAACATGTTGGTAAGCCAAATAAAAAAATAAAAAAACAGTTGAGTATTTTTTGAGATAATGGTTAGATAATTTGAATAATGATTCAATAAAAATAATTTACAGACATTACCGGCGCAAAACTTGCCGTAACGAGGGGAGCAATATTTTCAAGCATTAATTGTAACCGTACGTATTTTCAGTAAAAAGTGTCAGATTTTTACGATTATTTTTTTCATGAAGACTTAATGATTCCAACTTTAATCCATTTAATTTTTAATTAAATCATAATAACATAGAAAAAAAAACACCTTTGATTTGGCGCCTAGGAGCTGAGTCAATTTCATTGCTCACAAGTGTAGTAACTACAGTAGTATAGCTAATTTCAACTCACTGAAACAACTCCAAGGTCAACAATCAAGATTATAAAACAAAATCGGCTTCTTTCCTTGATTTGACAAAATCAATGCAGCAGTGTACGAATTAAGATTTTACGCAAACGCTGAGAGTTTATAGAGTGCTGTCATAGTGATGCATTAGTTTACAAATTGGAACAACTAATGAGTACTTTCTAAGGTTGCATAATGGATGCAGACATTTGGTTATATGCAATCACAAGGTTAGGTATTTATGATTATAGCATTAACACCTTGCGAGAAAATTTTATATACTAATTTTTCTAAAGGAAAAATTTGGGTCACAGGGTATCATCCATGTCTCTGTGCAACACATGCTTCTACAAGTTCAGTCAACTGCCGTCACAACTACTACAATGCTTTCCAAATCCGTCAAAAGCAAAAAATAAATATAAGAAATACTAATATTATTTTCTGATACAATTTTTTCCTTTTCAAATAAAATGAAACAAGGTTGGGTTTTACAAAATATTTTTAGCGACACAATGAAAAAAAAAAAAAATGATAACATGAGGAAATGGGAGGCAAAAACGTAATGTCTATAAAAATAAGATAATAGACTACTCTTTGTACTCATACTTAGTTCCTAGTAAACAAGGTATAAAATGAAAACAGAATAGTTACATTGTGAAGGATGACAGTGAGAATAAATTATTATAATAAGTATGTTCAAACAAGAGAACAAAGGTAGAATGCAATACTCCCAAACTAAAGTGCAAGCAAAAGGGGACAATAATACATGTGCATTATCATTTCATAGGCAATATGAATGAGGAAACTTCCTTTTCAGAAACATCCACAATTTAGGGTCATTTTATTTATAGTCTTGTGAGAAATACAAGCATATTTCAAGTTAAAATAAACTGGCAAAATAAAGTGCATATCATCCAAATAGATCCCCAATCAATTAGCATTAATAAAATAGTGATGACATGATGCGCTCTTACAAGTAAATAATGTGATGTGCTGATGAATCATTTCCCACAATTGATCAAATATTTACACAAAAAATTACCATGTTTTAGCAATTTTTTTCACCAATCAAATGCAGGGAAGGAAGTCAACAGATTAATAAATATTTAATTCATGAGGATATTGGCTCCAATTTATTTTATCAAAACAAATAAGAGGAAATAACACGGAAATAATCGGTTTAATTCCACATTAACCATGCATACTGCACTGCACTCCTCAGAGTGGAACTCCTTACGGGAGTCTATGATTCTCTGTTTCAGATTGTTATAACCTGGGTCTCGTGCTTTGGAGTGTTATTAATGTTGGTCCCGGCTGTTATTGATTAATCACTCATTAAGCCATGTCAGAGGCCCTGGGGCGGCGTGACAAACTCTGACACCAGAGGCCAGCACTACCTCATACAACAACAAAACAAACACATAAGTAAGCCCCCCTTTCAAGTGCCAAAAGATCCTTGCAGCACTTCAAATGCAAAAGCATAGATTAAAAAATGGGATAAGTCTTCTTTTTCTATCAAATAACAGGATGATAATGCACTTTAATGCACTAACTGCTTGTCTAATACATCAGTAATGCCCAAGACAAACCAATTATTATACCAAGAGCTTAAATAGTTTGGACACACATTTTCACTCTTATTAGTTGAAAATAGCCAAGTGTGACAAGTGTCCTCATCATTGTCTATGAAATAAGGGCAGTTAAATGTTAACAAGACCGACCTGTTTGTAAGGGTTCTTATAACTGTTAATAGTCCTCATTTTAATTTTCCCACAGTTATGATCACTTTCCGTTCTAATTGAGCACTGCATTTCCTCTTGACAGTGGAAAAAATAATAATTAGTTAAGACTGAGTTGAAGGATTATAAAATGATATGCTTCTTTGACTTAATTGAGCCATGGTAAGCCGGTAACTAAAATGAGTTTCTCTTTTTACTTGACTACTTTAGCTCCATCGTATTCTAAAATTATAATATAACTAGCTGTGCTTGCAGCTTTGCCTGCATGTTCATTTTTCTTGGATATAAGGATACTGTTTTATTGAAGAACGAAAGTACCAAAATCATCAAACTCAAATGTTATTTTATCGATTGCTTGAATTCAACTCATCAAATTGAGATACCAAGTACACCAGTTTTTAAGTCAAACCCTAAGATATCCAACATTGAAATCCGCATCAGAATCGGTCTAGTAATTTTTACGTGATCCACAAACAAACATCGGGCTAACAGACAGACAGACACGATTTTTAAAAATATTATATTCTTCAGTAGCTTATTTTAAGTACCCTAGACCATTTCTTTTTTAAATATTTTACATATTTTTTGGTACTTACTGCTTTATTATATGTATAGATTTTAGACTATGGTGAAGGACTTTCAAACTGCTTTTGTTTTTATTTATTACTAGCTTTCCCGCCCGCGACTTCGTCTGCGCGGACTACAGTTTATCCCGAAAAAAAGCATCCTATGTTCTTCTAGGCTATAAAAACAGTGCAAAGGTAGGTATAACACCAATGACCTTGATGTATTTTGACAGACTTGTTGTTTTGATTCCAGAGCAACCGTTCCTTACAGCTAGTAATCATCTTTTTCCAGTTTTCCCATGGATACTTACAATTTTCCGAGATAATAAGTATCCTATGTTTTATTACAGAGTATAAGCTACCTCCATTCTAAATTTCATCAAAATCCATCCAACTGTTATCACGTGAAATTTCCAATAGAAATGTAGCAAAGCATAAATAACATAAATAATAGTTTAAAAAAACTAAAAAACACGCTCTATCTAGAAAACCAAACTAAAAAATAGAAAATAAATTTTAATAATTTTGTATTAAGTGTTTGAATTTCAAAAAAATCGTGGGGTGCAGGGGTCAATAGTTATAAATATTTCATTGAAAGATATGAGAAGAAGGATTATCATTTCGATAATATCTTAAAAGGCAACCCACGCTTTTTTTTAAATTCAAAGACTATTCTTAATTCAAAATTATTAAAAATAAATTTTATATTTTTTAATTTAGTTTTCTTATATTATGCGTATTTTTTAGTTATTTGAAACTATTATTTATTTTCTACTTTTTAGTTTGGTTTATTTTTAAGAGCGTTTTTTTTTCTTCGAATTATTGCATTGTCATCGGTCTTTGACAGGTGTGCAAAATTTGAATGAAATCTGACCGTTTAAAGTGGGTCAAAATAGCGTCCAAAGGAGTTGGTTACAAACATACAAGTGAAGCTAATATAAAGCGTATAAAAACAGTGTTTTAATAACTATCTAATGTTATCCTTTCCAATTACCGATTAATTATTTAAGATTCCTCTAGTATCATTAACTAACTATAGTCGGCATAGACATCATTAGGGTATTTTATAACTCTAATTACTATATATTCTAATTATATATACTAAAAAAGTAACATTTATCGAACAAGTTACCCTAACTTGTTTACTTTTTTAGTTATTTTCCTGTAACCTTTAAATGGTAAACAAATTATACTTAGGTGATGATTTCTATTATGATTTGCTAATGACAACCTAATAAATGCTACTGTGGACTTTTTGAGTTATATGCATTAAGATATTACAGCTTAGTTAATGAATGCTCATGTTTGTAGTTAACCCACCATTTGTGACGAATATCTTGTAAGACCGAGTGGTTCAAAACAAGTTGAATATCTTTTTAATCCGCCATATCTTTTTCTTGTATTTTTATATCATAGTGCACCTCACCCTTCACCCTTGTAACAAAACCTCTCCATCCAAAGGTTGCCTGGAAGAGATCGCTTTTAGCGATAAGGCCGCCCGTTGTAACTTCTTCTACTATTGTTTCTTCGTTTTTGTTCGCCGCGAATACTCGCTATTATTCGGTATTCGGCATTACTCGACTTTTTTTGATATTCGTCGAATACCGAATAATAGCTAGTATTATTCGGCATTCGGCGAATAGTCTAAAATAAACTTTTAACGAACAAAAAAACGAATGAGTTAAAAATAATCAATTTTTATTATTTTCCTTAATAAAACAATACACAGTATTAATTATTATCTGTAATAATATGTGCCTGTGCCTATCATATTAATGAAATTAAATTAGTTAGGCTTTTTAATTAATATTTAAAATCCAACAGAGGCAGATTGTGGTGCAAAAAAACTATTTTTTCTGCACGTTCGGGAGCAAGTCGGTTTCGCTTTTCCTCATAAACTAAACCTGCCTCGGAAAATAGTCTTTCTGAATAAACAGAGCTTGCTGGTGTGATTAAGTATTGTTTAGCAAGCTTACTTAAAGTAGGAAATCTATTCTTATTGGTACTCAAAGCCCACCATTCATATGGGTTTATTTTTCTGTCAGCCTTTGCTAATGCAATGTAGTGGGTGATTTCTTCAGCAGTGGCATTCTTGGGTTGCTCTTCAGTAGGCTGCTCTATAGATGATTCTTCAAAACATGCCCAAAATAGTTTATGAGTTTCTAAATCGACATGCTCACTTTCATTGTCTAAACGAGACCTTTTGGATGCCATTTCTGGATCCGAATCATCATTTTCGTCATCTAAAGAAAGCCTAAGACCTTCTCTGAGCGCAGCTCTACGGATCCGTTCAGCTTGGGTAGCCTCAAAGTAAAAGTCCTTGTAGCGGAGGTCTAAAAATGTCGACAAGTAATATGTCTTCCTGAAGCATAGATCGTCCAAGTTAAAACGGGCTTGCATATTTTCTATTAACGCCTTTCTAAAATCATCAATGTGTGCAGTTTGTTGAATCAGCGCATCTTTCATTAGGTATCTGGTTAATGAAACAGTGCTAGGTATCACATCTGATATAGGTGCATATGTGGAACTCGTGATTTTTGTTATCTCTTCGAAAGGTTTTAAGAGCTTTAACAGATGTTCTATAACCTCCCACTGATCACTGGTCATATTTTCAAAATTCACGCTCCTTGATTCTGACATATACACCGAAATTGCTCTTTTTTGCTCAAATAGACGCTCCAGTAGGTAATATGTTGAGTTCCAGCGAGTTTGAATATCTTGAATCATTTATGCTTAGGAAGTCCGAGCTCAGATTGAATACTTTCAAGTTTTGTATATCCTGAATGATTAAAATGTGTCACTATGCGGCGGGCACTAGTAAGAATTTCTTTTATTGGAAAACTGTTATCTAATGCATTATTTATCACCAGCTGGAGAGTATGTATGAAGCAACGCTCTGAAGGAAGTAGAGTTTCCTTAACTCTTTTAACCATATTCGCCCCATTATCGTGAAGAATCGCTTGAATTTTACAGATGGGTAGTCCCATTTTGTTTCACATTCTAACATTTCTCTTTTGATATTTTCTGAAGTGTGTGATTCAGGAAAATGAGCCATGTTTAGGACGGCATGATTCAGTTTAAAGTTTTCTAATATCCACTGTCCCGTTAAACTCAGAAATGCAGCATTATTTACAGAAGAAGTCCAAAGATTGGTAGTGAATGCTATAGCTTCAGCCCTTTCTAACTCGTTTTTTGTTTTTAGTTTGCTAACCACTCTCTCATACATGTCTGGAATTATTTTCTCAGTGAAATATGTCCTGCCAGGAATAGTGTATTGTGGCAAAGCATTATTAAGAAGACGTTTAAAGCCCACATGATGATCAACGATGGAAAGTGGCTCGTTGTCAATAGCGATCATTTCACCGATCAAGTAGTGATATTTTTTGCTCGGCTATTGTTGATGTCCCAGAGCTTTTTTTTTTCAAGTAGTTGTTGCAGTGACGGTTGCACCAAAGGCTGAATGGGCAACTGGGTGGATGAGGAAGTACTTGGAGATGATTCTGCGGGAGCATTATGTTGAGCATGACTACTTGAGCTTCCATAAATTTTACCATACTCATATGGGTGTTTGAATTTCAATGATTCTGCAAAGCCGTCATTCCTGCTTTTTTTGCTGCTCTACTTATTTTTACACCACATAAATTACATTTTGCACTGTTTTCTTCCTCTTCAAAATGTAGCCAAACATGAGATTTTTTTCCTGGGTTTGGCATGATTGTTCTTCTTTTTAAGTAACATTTTAACTAATTAAGTATTCAAGTCTTTAATTCAATAGCAATTTTCAAATAAGTATAGAAACAAAAAATAAAAAACGTCAACCGATGTCGAAAATCAAATTATATATGCGTGCCGCCTACCCTAAACACAAGCGTAGTGATTGAGCGGGAAATCCCCTACAATAGTAAACGCTGGGTAATACAAAACGGGGTATTCCCCGTAAAATATGTACAAGAAAAGGGTTGCCAGCATTTATAAATTAAAATACTACATATATATGTAGATATGTATAACATGAAACAGATTTCTTTAACTTTATTGTTTTCTTTTCTCACAACCTTAGAAGAAATTAGAAATATTTTTAATGTGCCTTATTTATGTTGAATAGTAATGTCGAGTTATTCGACTATTCGCCAAAGGGAATGGCGATTAATCGGTATTCGACTATTCGCGGCAACTCTAGTGTGTACAATAAAGAATTTATCTATCTATATATCTATCATGAGACTGGGATCATAAGAGTATTTTTTTGGAAATGTTGTTTTTTTTTTTGTAGTTCCTAACGTCATAAAGGCTGATTTAGTTATAAAAAGTATGATTGTTACAAGATTTGATATTTTACAATAAGCATTAGAAAAACTTGGTAATTTCTGGTGTTTTAAATGCTTATGTGTAAATATTAATAAACCAGATATTAATCTATACATAAAATAGAGCAATATGTACGAAAAAGTCTGTAGAAAGAACATTTAAAAAAGTATGCTCAAGAGTACTTAAAATATGATTCTGAAAAAGAAAATAACATTTTTTTAAATCATTTTTTTTGTATGTTTGTTCACGTAAAAGCTTCTAAACCGATTGCGATGCAGTTTTCGCGGTTAGATCGTTTATGGGTTACACTTAAAAACTGGTGTACTAGGTATCTCAATCCGATGAGTAGAAGTCATACAATTGATAACAAACTTTTAGACGGCGGAAAGAATTTTGATCAAATGTGGGTTTATTGGTATTAGGTCCTGGAATAGGACAAAGAGTACTTTTAGCCTAGAGAAAATACCACTGGCACAGCTAGTTTACAATATATCTTTGTTTTATTGGTAAATAAAACATGTCTTTTAAATATTTGACAAAGTAAAATTAGCATGGAGTTTTCCTAGGAAAACTTTAAGTTGAAAACCCCGGTGTGTAGGACCAGCATCACCAAAGATGTAACACAAACTAACGTCACAAGTGGGGTGTTAAGTTCATCTTGTAGATAGGTCCAGATATAGTTCACGCAAATCTTCTTGAGCTCTCGGAAGATAGGCGCGAGTGGGGCTGCGCAGTACGCATATTTTAGGTGTCAGAGGGACGCGGAAGTGCACTGAGAAGGGCACCGCCCGCTCGCCCGCTTGTGTCTTGCAGCACCGCGCGTCTGTGTGAGTGATATTTACGTAAACTGAACACATGCGCGTTGCCGTTCTAAAGTACAGGCGTGAGACGAGTGCGATAATCTTCTGCTATTTTTCATTGCTGTTAATTTTTATTCTCTATTTCCGTTTTGTTTCTGTAATTTTTGTTTCTTACTGGTACTCGGAGTGTACTGTTACTGTTATTTTCGTTACCCGGACGCTCCAATATGAATTAATATATGCTCAAGTTAAATTTACTTTTTTTTTACTTTATGTATATACCTAATATGTAGAACTTGTAGGTTCGATTAATTCACCATCATAGTAACCATTTTGAAAATTTCTCAATAATCTGTATATACTTATTTGGCACATAGGAGTTCTCGTTGTGGATTGCAAATGACTAAATCTAGCAGACTTTTTCAGCTCAGATATACTCCTGCGACTGGGTAGGTACTATAAAAAACACCTTTTACAATAACAATTGTGCACTCAACTGTACCATGCACTCGGACTAAGTTCAGAGAGCTCAAGAAGATTTGCGACAACTATACCAAGCCAAACAATAATTTTATTTTATTTTCCTTATCCGAACACCTATGTAAACTTAGTTACAAACCTCAATGCCTAAACATAATCCAAAAATACCATATTTACTCTAAACATTGAATGTATGGACTAAAAAATCTTCTACTTCTGTAGATTTATAACCAGCTTCACATATTGCTTGATGGTAATTCAATGGAACCAAGAAATATGGTACATTATTGTAATTAATTCTATGTCTGTCTCTTCGCCTTGAAATAATAGCCAAAACAGTCATGAATAGTTAATAAGTGAATATATTACCTGTGGAGTGGGTATCAGATGATGGATTGCGGAGCCTGGTGGTGTTCTTTGGTGGATGCAGCGGAGCAGGCAGAAGCCTGACTCTCTCTCTTGTGCTTACGCATCCTGCCCTTGATAGTGCCTGCAGTTACCAAACACCATCATGGTGTGTTTTAATCGTGAGTCCATTTTACAATCGCCGTGGGCCGTGTGGTATAAATCGATCCTTTATTCTCGCTCTAACTAATACATCCTTAGTTTCTTTGGCCTATTCTTTGCTGTTGGGTCGATTGTTTTTTTTTTTATTCGGCGTTCGTCCTTCAGCAATTTATTTGCAATTGCATTGTCACTTATCGTCGAATGACGCACTACGTGCACCCCTTAGTTCTGCAACAAATGACATATCATCGATTTTAAATGATAGCATGCAATGTTTGTCTACAAAGGTCAATGAGTTTTAGCGAATACAAAGAATTTCGTGCGTAAACCCATGCTCGCTTCGTGCCGTGCTAAATGGGTCGATGGCGCCAAAACGTCACTCGAGGGTGCGACGGGCCCACTGCGAGTTTCAGGGCGACGTCACCCGCGTTTCATTTTCCTCTCGTTTGCTTCATTTCGATAACAACTCACAAAGGCCGCGCATTTTACGTGTATTTTATCAAACTCCGCACTGACTCATAAACGTAACCACTACGATTCGTGCAAATACGATGCAATTTCACAAGAAGGCGACAGTATTACATGATGCACTTTCACTGAGGACGCGCATTCTACTTCCGCATTGACAATGACAAACAAAACTATACAAATTAATAGAAAACAATCACTCACCTGTTACAGTTTAAATGGGGTTAATTTAACATGATAAATTAAAGACTCACACACACACCCCTTGTGAAAAAAAAAAACATGGCAGCCGCAAATGAGTGAGAGTTGGATTTTCTTTTATTTTTGCGCAACTCCGTCAATGATCGACATGACGTTTCACTAACGACCAATCGATAAGCTTTGTATTTCAAAATCATCAAACATGGCGGCCATGGACCTGTTACAGATTGTGATTACATTTTTTTCGTCTTGTGATTCGTGAATTTATGTTTCTTTTGGCTAATGAGAGCACACCACTTCAAAGTACGGCCAATGGTTGCTTAACATTTCCTACCGGATACAGTAAAATTCGCGCCACTTTGAAGCGGTAATGTTTGAAGTTTAGAAAATAAACATTGAATTTGACGGCGTGAATTACATTTGTTTTTATTAATTTTGGGATATGTACATAGAATACATTTGTCAAAGAATAATAATTTAATTACGTAATGACAGAAGATGAATGGGGAATGTTTGTTGTTTCTTTGTCGTATGAGGTAGTGCTGGCCTCTGATGTCAGAGTTTGTCAGGCCACCCAAAGGGCCTCTGACATGGCTTAACGACTGCTATTAATCAATAACAGCCGGGCTGTCTTCACTTACACGCTCGAATCATCCATGCGATTATCGCTCGATCATCCGGAGTTAGTGAACGACTTTGGACGTCCACATAGAACTGACAACTGTCAAGCGTCAGTTTCATACTATTCCTCCCCTCCCCTACTATTTTTCGGATGACCCAGTGGCCCAATTCCATAACTTGGCTACAATCGGATTATCACTTTTTTCATAGCAAATTCGACTCTATCGCAAGGCATTAGTGGCTGCGATACTGAGAATTCGATTGAAGCCAAGTTATGGAATCGGGCTGCAGGCGTACGTCCGACGACGCCGTGAACGATTTCGAGCGCTCGCGCGGATGATCCGTGCGTCCTCGAACGTGTAAGTGAACGCGCCCCCGGGACCGACAGCTTAACGTGCCCTCCGGTTTTTTTTCAAGCGACGAAAATTTTTGAGCTTTCAACCAACTCCGTTTAAAAGTTGGTTACTTATTTGCTTGAAGCTTTAGCTGATGAGCATAACAAGGGAAAATGACTATGGTTGTTTTCCTAGATATTGAAAAGGCCTTTGACATAGTGAGGCACGAAGGCCTCATTTACAAGCTGGTTTAAAACGACGACATCACCGGCGCTCATTAGAATCGTGACGTGTCGTTTCAAACCAATAGAAGTTTTTGTGTCCATGTAGTGTGTAAACTCTGGACACCATCCGATTGAAGCGGAAGTATCACAAAGGAACTGTTTGTCATCTGCTCTCTACGCCATTAATTCACACTGACGACATCCCGATTCTAGAAGATCGCCGGCTGCCAGGAGAACCCGATAACTTGCCCTCTTCGCTGATGATGATCTATTTTGCCTTCTCGAGAAAAGTGTCAATTTCCGCGAGCATATTAGAGTGGGTCCTTGATATTCTCCCACAATGGCTAGATAAGTGGCGGATGGAGAAGGCGGCCGCGCTGGTTGGTATTGACATGTTGGCAGCGTACTCTGCATCCTCCATTGCAGCTTCGAGAACAAGACGTCAAACCAACCGCATACATATACAACTTTGTTTCGTTGGTTTTTCGTTTTTGGTTTTAGACGAGTTTTTGAAGTCAGTCAGCATGACTACGAGTGCTACGACACCCTTACCCTTTCGCCAGTAACGAAATCCTAACTTTAAGCTGAAAGCAAGTTTCTCATGACTAATTCCTGAACAAAACAGAAAGCTTTAGTTATGGTTATTTTTTTAATGATTTTAGCAGTTAACGCCTACTAAGCTAAGCGTTAACATATAGGACGTAGTATTTATATACTCTTTGCATTTATGTATGATCTAGGAGGATACATTAGTATGTATGTTTATTATTTTATATAATTGTATGTATCTACTAGGTTTATATCATTTATTCCAATTTTCTATTGTGTTTTCCCAATTAATTTCATTATTATTTTGTAATTTTGAAGTGCTTATTTATGGTTTATGTATTTATTTATTTTTTGAAACCACCGTCCCGTTATTCCTTTCCGTGCACGGTTGTCTGGAAGAAATCTCTCTGAGCGATAAGGCCGCCCATTGTGACACTTTATTATTAATTTTGTTTTTTTTAGTTGTAAGATTTTTATTTGTGTGGTTCAATAAGGAGTTATCTATCTATCTATCTATCTATCTATCTATTAGTAATATTTGGCCTTAGTGTATGATAATTTTCTAAATTTTTCCTTTCTTTTCTGAATCCATCTTATGGGGCCGATAACGCCATCTATTGGCAGTATTACGAACTAACAGGTTTAATTATATTGATTTGAAAGATAGCATCACCCAAATCAATTTAAATTTTGATTTTAGCAGTTAACGCCTGCTTAGCGTAAACATATACATATATTTGTGATAATTTTCTAATGTAAAAATTTGGATCACGGACGAGATTCGAACTCGCAAACATCCATGCCTCTGCGCGGCACGTGTCTATAGCCAATTCGGCTACCGTGACCTGTAGTGCTATTATCTAACTTGGTTTCAATCCGATTTTCATTGTCACTACCACTAATGCTGTGTGATAGAGTCGAAATTGCTATGAAATATTGCTTGTTGCATAATGAAACAAGATAGGTAATAGCATTATTGCATAGCCATCTAAATTATTCCACTTCTTTTTCTTTTTCAATAAGTCAGGCCAGTGGCCCAATTACAGAACTTGGTTACAATCGGATTATCACTTTTTTCATAGCAATTTCGACTCTATCGCAAGGCATTAGTGGTTGCGATTTGAGAATTCGATTGAAGCCAAGTTATGTGGTCGGGCCACAGGAAGGCTATGTCACAGTTTTTCTCAAATTGATTTTTGTTGTCTATGGCATAGATAAATTATAGAAGTATGATTTATCTATGTCTATGGCCACAAAATTACTCATTTCGAAATCTAATACAAGGGCAAAAATGCGTTGTGTGACAATTTTTTTATTGTATTTAGGTTTGGTCCAGGTCCAGAGGACCAGGAGGACCAGGACCAAACCTACAAAGTACAATATTATACTACATTTCTTCAAAATTCGTTCAGCCGTCAAATAGTTTTTTATCGATTGTCATCGGAATAAGACACTGCCTTGCCTTTTTATAACGCATATTCGGTGAAGTACGGCACTCCGTACTTCACAGAATATGCGTTATAACAGTTAAATTTATTTTTTTAATTAATAAATTACCATTTTACTATAAATAATTAGCTTAATTTCGCTGCGCGTTTTACAACTGAAGTCGACTTATTCTATCAAAAAACACAAAAAACATCTCAATACGTTTTAAGAGCCTCTAAGGACCATAAAGTAAAAAATGAAGATAACGTGTTGCTCGAGTTCATTCAACGTTCAAACCACTTACGAAGTGGTTTGAACGAACAAACCGCTTGCGTGTTTTAAGGGTAGACAACGCCATCTAGTTTAAATGAAGTAACTTGTTATCATGACCGTCTTGTTATTGAGTAGAGAAAATTATCTCCGAAGGTAAGGTGGCACAGATTAGAGAGTAATTAAGGTGGTGAGGTAAATTGGATGGGGCATCAAGGGTAGGTCATTATTGTGAGGTCCATACGAACAAATTTTAATGCAACGAAACATTGTGTTCTTAGTACAAATTATTTTTTATGATGTTTCACATAACGACGTACCTACTTACTGGCACTTTAACTGGCTCTTAATAATAACCTACCTACTTTTTGAGCTTTTTCAACACGATATGAGGATTGATTTGAAAAAATAAAAGTTTTCTATACTTTCTCTGTGAAGTGTACCTGTGTACCTACCTCTGTATGTACACATTTCAATACCGACAACTAACCATTTTGCCAGTCAGACATTATGAAGAAACCTCCGATATAATTATATAATTATGTAGGTACGTAGGTAGTACATTATAATATCTCAATGGAAGTAACATAATAAAAAAACGTATAATGTATATACATACTCAGAAAACTTGCAACGCTTCAAAGTATTTTTTACGCAAAAGCAATTGTGGTCTTTATTTATGCATACCCACGGATCAATTTCCTATGCAAGTATTTTTTTACTTTCATTTCAAAAGAGCGATGGTGGCCTAATGGTTCTATAGTACAATTTAGAATCCAACGATACCGGGTTCAAAACCTAGGCTCCCGCACCAATGACTTTTCGAAGTTACGTGCGGTTATCCATCGCTCCGTGCTTCGGAGGGCACGTTAAGCTTTCGGTCCCTGCTGTTATTGGTTAATAGCAGTCGTTAAGCCATTTCAGAGGCCCTCGGGCGGCCTGACAAACTCTGACATCAGAAGCCAGCACTACCTCATACGACAAACAAACAAACAATTTCAAGGCTTCAGAGTACTTTTTCACACACGCGATAGTGCTCCTTTTATATATAGAGACAAAGATCAATTTGCTATGCAAGTATTTTCTACTTTCAAGGCTTCCAAGGACTTTTATTTTGCAAACACGATTGTTCTCCTTATTTATATGACGGCAAAAATCAATTTCCTATGCAAGTATTTTCTACTTTCAAGGCTTTAATCTGTTTCTACAGAAAGCACTTGAAAGTATTTTGAACCCTGGTTTTTCGCCCTGGTGTTTGAAGATAGACGTACTTGAAAGCCCTGATGCTGGATATTGCGAAAATGACCCATGCCTACGTGGAATTTGTTCGTGATTGATTCCAATTTCCCCGCAGGCAGCGAGGAATTGGCGTCTTAAAATTAGAGAATTAGGCCCCTGGAGGTCGTGCTAGTGCTAGTGTGAGCCGAGTCCCAAAAACCTGATAAATTTGAATTTACCGGCACCCTTGGTTGCAGGAATGAAATGATTGCGTGTTTTAAGGTCAATCAGCGCCATCTAGTTAAATCGGAGGGAGAACTTTGATGCCTTTGGTTTATTCGCTTGAGTTGTTGATGCCATTGTGCTATCCTTACTCGTACCAAACTCGTACTATACCATCTCGATTACCTCAGCTTGCAAACATAAAAAAACCGCACCTAAGTCGGACCATTCGTTTGGATAGATCCCATTATATATATTGTTTTCAAACAAAACTTGACGGTTTACTTCAGGAAATTACATAAGCCTTAAAAAAATCAAAGAAAATGTAAAAAAAGGCACAAAATATGTAAATGCTTATAAATATTGAGGCAAAATATTCATAGCAGCGCGTGGATTCGATCCATGTGCCTCTGGGTTGCAAGGCGGACACCGCTTCTACTGTGCCACTCTGACTTGTGGCATAGGAGCCGAATTCACGGTACCGTTTTATAAACGGATGTGCAATTATTATTCCTTTCAAATTGACATAACTTTAGACTCATATCCCGCAGGAATCTCGTAGTGCTAGTGTGAGCCGAATCCCAAAAACCTGATAAATTTGAATTTACCGGCACCCTTGGTTGCAGGAATGAAATGATTGCGTGTTTTAAGGTCAATCAGCGCCATCTAGTTAAATCGGAGGGAGAACTTTGATGCCTTTGGTTTATTCGCTTGAGTTGTTGATGCCATTGTGCTATCTTTACTCGTACCAAACTCGTACTATACCATCTCGATTACCTCAGCTTGCAAACATAAAAAACCGCACCTAAGTCGGACCATTCGTTTGGATAGATCCCATTATATATATTGTTTTCAAATAAAACTTGACGGTTTACTTCAGGAAATTACATAAGCCTTAAAAAAATCAAAGAAAATGTAAAAAAAGGCACAAAATATGTAAATGCTTATAAATATTGAGGCAAAATATTCATAGCAGCGCGTGGATTCGATCCATGTGCCTCTGGGTTGCAAGGCGGACACCGCTTCTACTGTGCCACTCTGACTTGTGGCATAGGAGCCGAATTCACGGTACCGTTTTATAAACGGATGTGCAATTATTATTCCTTTCAAATTGACATAACTTTAGACTCATATCCCGCAGGAATCTCGTAGTGCTAGTGTGAGCCGAATCCCAAAAACCTGATAAATTTGAATTTACCGGCACCCTTGGTTGCAGGAATGAAATGATTGCGTGTTTTAAGGTCAATCAGCGCCATCTAGTTAAATCGGAGGGAGAACTTTGATGCCTTTGGTTTATTCGCTTGAGTTGTTGATGCCATTGTGCTATCTTTACTCGTACCAAACTCGTACTATACCATCTCGATTACCTCAGCTTGCAAACATAAAAAACCGCACCTAAGTCGGACCATTCGTTTGGATAGATCCCATTATATATATTGTTTTCAAATAAAACTTGACGGTTTACTTCAGGAAATTACATAAGCCTTAATAAAATCAAAGAAAATGTAAAAAAGCCACAAAATATGTAAATGCTTATAAATATTGAAGCAAAACATTCATAGCAGCGCGTGGATTCGATCCATGTGCCTCTGGGTTGCAAGGTGGACACCGCTTCTACTGTGCCACTCTGACTTGTGGCATAGGAGCCGAATTCACGGTACCGTTTTATAAACGGATGTGCAATTATTATTCCATTCAAATTGACATAACTTTAACTCATATCCCGCAGGAATCTCGTATTTATTCGTGATTAAAAGTATCATTCATTTTAACACATACTATAAACTTTGACTGTGCCAAGTTACTTGAAAATCCGTACGGTAGTTTCAGCGTGATATGTGTTTTTTTAAATAACTTTCATCCCCTATCCTGCGGGAACCATTGGTTTTTTCGGGATAAAAAGTATTCTAAATGTTAATCCATAACATAAGCTATGATTGTGCCAAATTGCATCAAAATCCGTCGGATAGTTTCTGCGTGATGCGTGTTCAAAGAGACAGACAGACAGACAGACAGACAAAAAATTAAAAAAAAAACATTTTTGCACTCCATATCGATTTTGAAGTTCATTTCAATTAAAATTTTCAAAAAATATTTAATGTACAGATTTAGCCCAGTTACAGTTTTATTATAGTATAGAAGATTACTGTTATGTTGTTTTTTTATTGTAATGTGTTCAATAAAGAGTTATTGTATTGTATTGTAATTTTTGGATGGTTCTCTATTTCGATACCTACCGAAGCCAAAACTGTTTCATTTTTTATTTTGAAATAAAAAGTAAAACAATAAGTAAGTTAGTAAGTTTTTTAATGAATTCAGTAGTTTCTGTGCGAAACTAATGAATTCCTTCAATTTTAGTAATATAGGTTGTTTCCACAATATAAGTGTTGAAAGTTATTAAAAAGAAAACGTATCACGCTGAAACTACTGGACGGATTTTTGGATGCAAATTGACACAGTCATATATCTATACTTATAATAAAGCAATAGGTACGAAAAAGGCTATAAAAAGAAGATAAAAAATGCGATTGGGTGCTTAAAAAGGGTATTGAACATGTTTTTTTTTAATTGTGTCCCTCTGTCTGTCTGTATGTTTGTTTGTTCACGCATCATGTAAAAACTATTGGACCGATTGCAATGTGGTTTTCATTGTTAGATAGCTGGTTTGATTTAAAAACTGGTGTAATTGGTATCTCAATCTGGTGAGTTAGAAGCCGAGCAATTGATAAAAGTATTTATGACGGCTAAAGAAATTTTGATCAAATGTTTGCATATTGGTCCTGGAATAGCACATTATGGTACTTTGAACCTAAAGAAAAGACCACGCGTGCGAAGCCGCGGGTACAGCTAGTATATAAATAAAATTTTACTAGTTATCACTTTTGAACGTGATTGTACACATTGTATTATCCGACCAAAATGGAAATCCAAGCTTCCATTATAAAAAGTAATGGTAGCTTTTTTTTCGACTTTTTTTTCGTTAGGTAGATGTCCAATTCTCAGGCACAAAGACCATCTTACCGGGAACTATTTGTAGGTTTACATCTCAAAGCTGTAGGCACAGCCGTTGTCGAGTTTCAGGGTAGCGCGCCAGAGCCAGCGTCACCCCAGCAGGCCACCTTTCGAGCCTCGAACGAGCAAAAACTACTGAACTTACACGACTGATTTTTGGGCACAAGGGGCACAAATAGAAGAACTGCAGCTCCACTTAATTTGAAGAATATTGATTCACTCGTTTTGTTGTTATAGAGTTAGCGCGCTGAAGCAAGCCTCATCCTGGCTGACCACCCTTATAAAATGGTATTCTCATAAACCACTACTTCGATTGTAATTTTGTCTGACAGTTTCGCTTATTATTTCGAGAACTAAAAGCTGAGCTGTGTTTCATTTAAATCTGTTCGCTGGATTCGGCTCGTCGACATCGACGCGCTGAACACAGCGTCACCCCGGCAGGCCACCCTTTGAATTGAACAAATGCCCATATTTGGGCACTACAGGGGCCCGACCACATAACTTGGCTTCAATCGAATTCTCAATATCGCAACCACTAATGCCTTGCGATAGAGTCGAAATTGCTATGAAAAAAGTGATAATCCGATTGTAACCAAGTTCTGTTATTGGGCCACTGAGCACTTGAGAGCACTACAGTTTGGGATGTCTTGGGCTGCGAACAAACAAATGGCCGGCTGTAGTGACGAACACATTTTAGCAGAGTTAGGTTGGTCAGTTCGTAATACTGCCAACAGATGGCATCCCCCATGAGACGGGTTCAGAAGCTAACGGAAAAATTGGGATGGCGATGGTCACGGTAGCCGAATTGGTTAGAGGCTACGTTAGAGGCATATGCCGCGCAGAGACTTATTTAATGGTTATGTTCCTACAAATCTAATGTAGTAATTTACAAGCGTGAAGGTTTTAAAACAAAAATTCTCTGTTGCTCTTAAGCCACATAATCACGTTGAAAGCAGATGATCGATTAAGATCGAGTTTTCCTAACCGGCCACCCAGGTACACATCTGGTGGTCTGATAAGACCAAAATGGCTAACCGACCACCCAGGCGGATGGTTTGAGTGGTCGTTAGCAACTGATCCTAGATTTGTGGGTAGAATAAACTATGTTATATTAAAAAAAAAAAAGATTTCAGACGAGACAGTACAAAATAAAACAATTACACGTAAAGTTTTATTCTCTTACTCTTTATTACTCCTTTTTTAACTCCTTTTAGCATATAGAGTAGCAAAAAATGAAGCGCCTATTACATTAGGACTTAGGTACACTGATTTATAAAATAAATAGACTACAATACAATAATAACAAATATATCAACATTCATATGTAATAAACTGAAAAACACAATAGTTACAACTCTTTGCCCGTGGTACGGTTCAAAAAGTATTTAATTATATTTTTAATCTAAAGCCTTAGTACTTTGAACATCGAAATTTAAGGGGTTACGGTAAATATAAACAATACATAAATTGATTAAATATTACAGTGAAAAAAAAAACATCAATTGATCGAAATACAAGTAATGTGCTATAGTAGCTTAAGACTTAACAGTAATTTCTGTGTACCCATTTCTCTGGTAATTTAACTAACCGCAATTATCAATCATAATAATTTACACTTTAAAATAGACTAAAAATTCCGGTTTTTTTTTTCAAGAATTCATACTAAATTGTGAGCCCCACACATTTTTCATACATACCAATTTTAAAAAGAAACACTACGCGGTTGTACCGCTTTTGTGCCTCAACATTAATTGCGAATATTACTAAAACATACAAAATAAATCTTACAGCTGAACAGTGATCACAGAAATGCATAAACAATACAATAAATCTCTGAAACAATCAAAGAAAACACCAGAAATAAATTAAAATAACATAAAATAGGTAAAAGCTTATATAGAAAGACCACAATAATATTACAGGCACCTAAAGAAGAAATGCACGAACGTATTAATATTTCTAAAGTGTTAAGAAACAACACACGCGTGTATGGGTACAGAGTGCAGTTCGGAACCGGTTTTGAAAAACTAGTCAATTTCGGTAGCAATATCAGTTAACATATCATTCTTCCATTAACCGGTTAATAGAACGGTTTAGTAAACCGAAACAATATTGCTTCCCGGTTATTAAAATATGATAGAAACTTACCCCAACTAACCGGTTAATCACGGTCAAATACTGCTCTCTGCATATCTCCGACTTACCGATTGACCAATAGCAATGCAGCGCTGAGCAACAATTCATCAAACATAGTTTTAACCGGTTAATGATACGATCATCCGAATTTTATAAATAAAACCGGTTTGCTATAAACAGGTTAAATAAATTAACTGAAACCTAAAACCGAAATCTTTTCCAGTTTGGGGTCAATGACCGAAATTTGTACGAAAAAACCGGTTTTCGAGCGCTAGTTCAGAGTCCGAACAACACACAAAAAACTGTATTAAATAGATTTTGTTGTTAGCTTCATTGTTATAGGTTATTTGGCTGGACATCATATTATTGTGGTTTACCTATACGGTGCGGACGTTGGGAATACTTTGCTGAATTATTTACATTTAAGTGCTTGATTATATGTTTACAAAAATGCTTATTGTCATTAGGGTAAGACATAAGACCGTATCCTTCTAAATCTGCGTTTTCGTTACCAACACATAACTATTTAAACAGCTAAGTTAACATCGCAAATGTACAACTACAAAGTCGATTTGACTAAACATCCAACGACATGCAATACCGCAGTATATCCTTACATCACATCATCAACCCGAACAAGTCCACTGCTGAACATGGGCGTTTTCCGTGAAATTCGTGTTTTTTTTATTAATCACAGAATAAACTACGTAAACTTTTTCGCAATTTACTTTACAACTTTTTTGCATTTTTTTAATGCGAAAAGCGGCTGGGAATTTGTTAATGAGCAAAGCTGAAGACCGAGCTCAGTGGCGTGTATTAGGAGAGGCCTACGTCCAGCAGTGGACAGATATAGGCTGATGATGATGATGGTGATGATAATTTTTTATTTACGTAATAATTTGTAAAGAATTTTAATTACTCAGTGTTTAAATACCTACATTTTCTCGTAACATATCTCTCAATTATATGTACTTTTTAAAATAAATTAATAATATTAATTAAAAAATAAATAAAAGCTATGTACTTAGTTTATTCTGTGATTTAATAAAAAATAAACCAGTGTTATTGCATTTTGTTATGGTTTTGTATGGTCTTCTCCCAAAACGCAAATTTCACGGAAAATGTAAGGCAAAACCTGTAGAAGCCGAGCGGGTTCCCTGTCCACTTATTATCCATAACAAGTCTTTATACAACAAAGGTTTTACACAATACCTTTGTAACAATAAACGACTTTTAAAAGGAGGTCCCAATTAGAAATTAGTCTGTGCATTTTTTTGCGTACGCTGCTACGTGAAAGTAATGCATGAAAAGATTGTCTTCTCAAAAAGTTCTACTAAATGTCCAATACACAATATGTGTTCTACGAAAAGAAAGCCCAAAGTAATACATTTTCAGTAAAAACATATATATGCGCCTAAACACTTTAGTGCTCTTTGTGCTAAACTGTAATAATATTAATCCTTATTAAATTCAATATCACAGTAGTTTCCCCATTTAATGTAGATCAATTTTGCCTTTGACGTCATACTTTTTGACAAATAGTTATGACATGTTTTTCAATACGCGGATTTAAATTAATTCAAGCCGACCCGTTTTTCCTACATACTCATAGTTATTCTGTGGTGTCATAATGGTAAACTTTTTGTACATAGAAATATTTAGATCGACTTGTAGTTTTCCAAAGAATAGGCTGCTAAGATTGTTTGGTAAGTCGAATTTCCGCGTCTCCGTACACTAACCTACAATGATTCCTGAGGCATCGCATGTCGCCGAGCTAAGTCCTTCGCGCCATCTCTGCCAATTTCCCTAATAAACCAGCAGGATGGCACCGTCCACTCCGAGTCGTGGAATATTTACACATTGAACTTGTTAACCGTGGCCTCACTGGCTCTCCGGCCGTTTACTGTTCTCTCCGGGCGGCGGTTTCACGATGCCTTCGGGTTTGGGCGCGGCGCCCCCGGGGGCGGTCGCAGCTGCTTTTCTCATCACTCGCCGCTTTTGGGCTTCCCGGATGATGTCGAATAGACCCTGAAATGTGTAACAGAACGATGTCAGCAATCGGGGTACCTTATAATGGTTATGAGCTTGCTGCTCTGCTGTAGTTTTCACGTTATACCACGGAAGTTTTGCATTTTCCCGGAGAATAAGGTAGCCTATGTCCACCTGGTATAGTGTAGCTTTCTATTAGTGAAAGAATTTTCAGAATCGGATCAGTAGTTTCAGAGAAAAAACACAAACTTGAAACAAGTAAATCATCAAGGTAAGAGGAAAAAAAACCGTTTTGGGTAATTTCGATTGCCATTTTTGCCACTAGCGATTTTTCCCTAAACAAAAACCACCCTGCACCCTACGGAATAAAGTCACTTTCCGATGTTAAATTTAGCTGCCATGTCATCTAAACATACAAAATTAACACTGATCGAAACATAATTAGCGTTTAAGGCTGTTATTTTTATACATTTCTACACGAACAGCCTATTTATAATATTACTATGGATGAAATTTTCCAATGCTCTATGTTTCTTTTAATATCTTAGTGTTTTGTCTATCATTAATCTTGATTGGCAAGCGAGATGATCACGAATCATGATCATCACGCTCAATGGTGCCGCAATAACATAAATTTTGTCTATCATTAATCTTGATTGGCAAGCGAGATGATCACGAATCATGATCATCACGCTTGATGGTGCCGCAATAACATAAATTTTGTCTATCATTAATCTTGATTGGCAAGCGAGATGATCACGAATCATGATCATCACGCTTGATGGTGCCGCAATAACATAAATTTTGTCTATCATTAATCTTGATTGGCAAGCGAGATGATCACGAATCATGATCATCACGCTTGATGGTGCCGCAATAACATAAATTTTGTCTATCATTAATCTTGATTGGCAAGCGAGATGATCACGAATCATGATCATCAAGCTTGATGGTGCCGCAATAACATAAATTTTGTCTATCATTAATCTTGATTGGCAAGCGAGATGATCACGAATCATGATCATCACGCTTGATGGTGCCGCAATAACATAAACTGAAAAAAATAAACACTTTGCATAACGCCCAGTTGGTAATTCTACCTATTTCCCCTATATTATTTGTACCTATTTCCTCTATAAAGAGACATACCTTCCCCTCGGATTGCGCAGGCTTGTCTTGTTCCTTGGCCAACACCGCTGCCTTGTCCAACGCCTTCTGTATCTTGCTCTCTACTTCTAGAATCTCCTCTTTGTCGAGTAGCTCGATCAGCTCGGCCATTTGCTTCTCCGATAGGTTCACGTTCTCGTTACCGATAATCTCGAGCATCTGGAATGTGAACAGTTTCATGTTACCATGTGTTATGTAAATTTTCTAGAAAATCGGTTTGATCGTTTTTTATGCGCATGGATAAAATAAACACAAATTAAAAAAATATATAACCCCCCATTATAGATAAGAACCATCTTGATCACATCATCTTTCAAACATCACAAAAAAACGCATCAAAATCAGTCCATACGTTTGGAAGCTACGATCTTCCCCCCGCTCCCTCCCCCCTTCCCTTTCCCTATTATAGTTAAAAAACTATTCAAAATCGGTCCATTCGTTTGGGAGCTATGCAACAAACAGACACAACGAAACGACCCTAAACTTATATCACCCCCCCACCCCTCTCGTTGAAGTCCGGGGGTTAATAAAAAGGGAGACCTTCCGATCTCTGAGGCGCAAACTCATCGACATGTGTATCCTGCCCATTCTAACCTACGGTGCCCCGACCTGGTCACTTACTGGAGTGTCAGAAGTCCCGACTCAAGGTTTATCAAAGGGCAATGGAACGCAGCATTCTACGTATAAAACGAATTGATCGAGTTAGAAATACCGTTCTGCGTTCCATGACAGGTATTGCAGATGTAGGAGAAAAAACTGCAAAGTTTAAATGGAAATGGGCGGGTCACGTCAGCAGGATGCATCCCGAAAGATGGGCAAAGATCGTCAAAGCCATCCACGGAGGCGGTAGCGCGACGATCTCGATTCTTTCGAAGGAAATTGGCTTGAACTTGCAGAAGATAGAGGAATTGGAAATGGAAGGAATTGAGGGAAAACTTTGCCCAGCAGTGGGACAATACAGGTTAAGAAAAAAAATGGAGATTATAAGCTGGACAGAAAGAAAAAAAACGATGACTTAGTCTCGTCCAAGAAAAACGGAACATATTAGCGACTATAGAAAAGAGAAGAGGAAAGATGTTTGGCCACGTTATACTTCATGACAAGTTCATAAGAACCATCATAGAAGGGAAGGTAGAAGGGAAGAGAGGAAGAGGCAAACCTAGAAGGACATTTACAGATCAGATAAAGGGGAAGATAAATGTCTTGTCGTATAGCGAAGTCAAAGCTTCGGCCGAAGATAGGGAACGCTGGAAATGGAATTAAAAATGAAGTTATTAAAGTCGGTCTTTTAGTTCACTCGGCACGTTAAGTCGTCGGTCCCGGCTGCTACCAGTCGTTTAGCCACGTCAGAAGGATCTGGGCAGTCTCACAAACAATTACACCAGATATCGGCACTATCTCCGACGACATACATACTAGTGTTCAATATCTAGCAATATAGTGACACTTCACTAGGAGTGCTCTTGCCGAAAAGCCCATTAAAACCATAGATCTCATTAAAAGAGGGAAGATTAGACACTAGCTTGGGTATGGACCGCATAAATTAGGTGCAATGCACATAATTAGTCACAATCGGAGTGACGTTTGTCTTAGCAGTTACAATTATTGTTATCTCATTCGCGCTACAACCCGCGTATGTCCCTCTATCTTTGTTGCACATGAAGCAAAACGTCGAAAAAATGTAGACGTGTGGGTGTGTGTGCCAGTTGTATTTAGTCCAGTTGTTGTTTACGTGACATTATAGCGTACATCTTAACTAGATCGATGACTAAAACAAAAAAATAAGCCTCACTTTTAGAACATCATCAATCTTCAACTGCCCATCGAAATCATCGTCCAGCCTCCCGAGCACATCCTGAATGAGCTTCAGCTTCGCTTCATCGGGCACCTTCTGCAGGCTCTTAATGGAATGCATGAGCTCGTCGATCTGAATGAGGCTTTCCTTGGCCTTCTGCGGCTCTGACTTGGTCTGCTCGAGGGTGGTCTTCAGGGCCTTTTCTTTGTTTTCTAGTTCTACTAGGACGGAGTCCAGCTTGCCGATCATGTTGTTGACTGCTCGGTGTAATCTGGGAAAGACATTTTGTATATTGGTATAAGCTAGCGTTTGATCAACACTTAATTGTTTTAGCAGGAGTTGAAAACCGGCCTCTAACATCTATGGGATATCCAGGGTTTATTACCGGGAATTCCTGATTCCTGGGAGAATTCCCGGGAAATTCCTTGTTCTCGTTCCCGGTAAGAGAATGTAACCTCATTGTCATACCTAAACTTCCATCATTTAGAAAAAATAACTAGTGTCAACCAAAAGTAAAAAATATTAAAAAAGTGTACTGTAATTTTTTTATTACGGATTTCGCATTGGTTTGACCACTATGTCACCTGATGGAAAGCGATGATGTGGTGTCGAAGGTGCGGCACGCTTGCCTAGTACATACATATTTACTCTAAACTTCAACACACCTGGGTTATATAGTTTACCGGAAACACTGACGAGGGCAGGGCATTCTACTCCTCTGCAGTTCTTATAATAAATTAAGAAGTGTAACGCTTCGTTCTTGTGCTAGGTATTTTTACCGGAGCTTTGCCGAACTAGTCTAGTCGTAAGGTAATGGAAAGGTGATACGGGAATCAGATTGTGCAGTTCTTGTGCTCACTCTCCATAGTGAAATCTGTAGAATACCGACAGGCTTGTAACCTCACCTTTGTAAGTGATATACTTCTGAGATATTTGGGTTCGAAAATTATTTCTTTCACCGTTTGCACGCGTTAGGATCTCGTGAATTCTCGACTCCCGAGAAATTAGTAGTTAATTTCTAGAGTGTCGGCAATCCACGAGAAATCTCCTTGATCATACCTTCTAGCCCCCTTAGTGAGCTTGATGTCCGCCTGTTTGGCCTTCACGATCTCATCCATTTCTTTGACATCCTCATTGTAGTCCAGAACTCCCGACTTCAGCTCTTGGATGCTCTCCTTTTCTAGGAGCAAGGACTTCTTCTGTTGCGCTGAAATTATAAAAATACTGATTCATATTATTGAGTTCACCAACATTTAAACAAGCCTAAACCACAGTTAACTCAAACTATGGTTATAGCAATTTCAAGTTAACACCTGTCACTTTGACATCTGTCACTTTGACACCTGACACTTTTTTATATAGAACTGCGTAACGCGACAATCAGGTCGTTTGCCGGATGGTTCGCGCCAAGCCTGACCAAACTCAAGGGGATTTTTTTATCAAGGTTTTTTTATCAATTATCAATTGCAGTGTCATCCAGAACTTTAGTTGTTTTTTTTTTTTTTACTGGAAACCTTGCTCTTCTATCCGGAATACAGTATTGTCACAGATTGGCCACCACTACAAACTTATACTGCTTGCTTGTTTGACGTATTTTTAATCTGCTGCTGACCTCTGGTATTTGTACTATTATTTATTCTGTGCCTCTGGTGTCAGTGTTTGTCAGGCCACCCGAGGGCAAGGCTCAACGACATGGCTTAACGACTGCTATTAATCAATAATAGCCGGGACCGATCCAAAAGGGAGGCAATAATTTACGACCAGTACTGTAAGGCCGATAATGCAAAGCCTGATAATCCGTACATCAATTGGCTTACTTTTCCTGGCTGCGAATTATCGCCAGCACAAAATCAGCTCGTGTTGATAATGCACAACCAAGTACAGTACGGCCTTAAAATACCAATATACCTTGATAATCCAAGGCCAGTTCACGGAATATTGGTCGCGAATTATTGTCTGCTTACATTATTTGGTCGCGAATTACTGGCGGAACAATACATTAAAAAACTCGGAGAGTGATGGAAATCCGCACATACGGTACATTACGAACCGTTTTCGCTTACTGTCCATCACCTTTTGACATAAACGCCATACAAAAAACGTCAAAAAGTAACGAGACGTTGAAAAAACGACTCGTTTCATTTTTATAGGGATGGGAGGTAAGACGCACCTTAGTATATCGCTGGCACCATTGCTCTAGTAATAACTTATTCAGACTAGTTGCACTAGTTGCAAAGGCAAAGCCAAGCTTAAACTATAAATACTCAATTGCAAACACTCCATTGTTTTATAATGTTATCATATAAATGATCGAAAATTATCCATTCCATATCCAATAACAGGATCATGTTTTCTAACAGTATTATCATAATTATATTAAATATATACACAAGAGATATCATACTATCATATCTGATTAGGGACGTTTATATTGATAAGGTTATATTATGAATTTCCATATTGATCTCCTGTAACTAGGTCGCCGAGATCGTTTTTTGTAATATTTGCTCTTATTTTTATAGATTTTTCCAAATTCCAGTTATTTTCCAGTGGTTTTCTTAGAAATAGCATTCTATAGTTTAAAAAACCACGAAGTCGCACCAAAAGTTTATGGACTCTGTTTTTGCAATTATTGTGCTACTAGCTGTGCCCGCGGCTTCGCACGCGTTGCTATTTCTCTAGGTTAAAAGTACTTATATGCTATTCCTAGACCTAAAATACCAATATATCAACATTTGATCAAAATTCCTTCAGCCGTCAACGGTATTTTTTAGCGCGAGTACTTGTATTTCAAAAGTACGAGACGCCAAATAACTTTGCTGCCGTGCGCAACACGAAACTTTTCACCTCACTACAGCGAGGAAAATGCTAGGTGCAAGACAAACAGCTAAAATAATATGTATATTCAATTAGTGTTTATAGTAGAGTCGAGTAGAGTCGAGTAAAGCAGAGAAGAATAGAGTTGAATAGAGTACAATAGGGTAAAAAAAGGGTAGAATAGGGTACAATAGGGTATCAGAGTAGAAAAGAGTAGAAAAGAGTAGAATACAGTAGAATAGAGTAGAACATAGTAGAATAGAATTGAAAATGAAAAGAGACGAATAGAGTCGAGTAGATTCGAGTAGAGTCGAGTAGTCGCATAGAGTCAAGTAGAGTCGAATAGAGTCGAGTAGAGTCGATTAGATTCAAGTAGAGTCAAAAAGAGGCCAATAGAGTCAAGTAGAGTAGAATCGAATCCGATAATAATATAATATAAATTAGTAATAAAGTATTTTCAGTGAATTGTCGGTATAGAAATATATTGAATAAATAGAATAATAGAACGGTAGCGGGTAAAATGCACTTTTGCACTCAGATTTTGAATGACAAACAGAATCTTTCCGAGCTTGTGAGGTGAAACAGTTTGTTATCTATTGCTCGGCTTCTACTCATCGGATTGAGCTACAAAGTACCCCAATTTTGAAGTCAAATCCTAAGCTATCCAACAGTGAAATCACGTAAAAACTACTGGATCGATTGCGATGACCTCATCGCAGTAGTTTTTACGTGATGCACGAACTAACCTACAGACAAACAAACAGACATGATTTTTAAATAATTATGTTATATTCTTGTCTAGTAGTCTGTTTTAAGTACCCTAAAACTTTATTTTTTTTAAATTATCTACGTTGTACAGTTTTTTAGTACTTACTGCTTTATTATAAGTATAGATATAGATAGTAGCTATACAGGGCGTCCCACGACTTTGCCATATGGAGGGAAAGTACCTTGAATACTGAAGATAGATTTTTTTATTGAATGAAGACTTCATTTTAATTTTAAATACAATACGAACTGCATTAAAAGAATTTTAAATAATCTGAACCGGGAATCGAACCCGCTAAATTTGAAAAAACAAAAGCACTTGTAATTTTACTGTACCGATCGAAAGGCTTAATCATTTATTGGTAACCAAACTGCTTACTGTAATTTTGTCTGTCTGTCTGTCTGTCTCTTTGAACACGCATCACGCTGAAACTACCAGACGGATTTTGATACAATTTGGCACAATCATAGCTGATGTTATGGATTAACATTTAGAATACTTTTTATCCCGAAAATATGGGTTCCCGCAGGATAAGGGTTGAAAGTTATTTAAGCGAACACGTATCACGCTGAAACTACTGGACGGATTTTGATGTAACTGGGCATAGTCAAAGTTTACATTATCCGTTAAAATTTAGAATACTTTTACTCCCGAAAAATAAAGGATTTTTAAGGGATAAGGGACCAAAGTTTATGTTAAATTAAAGTAATAAAACATCCGTTTAAAGAACGGTACCAAATTTCGTTATCCGCTGAACGTAACATGCATGTAACATGAACGTGCACATACATGCATGTAACGTCAACGTAACATGAAACATAATCCAGACGTCCGTGGATCGAAAAAGACTGTACAAAGAAGATAATTAAGGTTATAACACTACATAATTTACCAGCTGTTGATGCTTGTAAATTATGTACTCCTGCGCGTAAACCAAACACATCAAAGTTCTGCCTCCGATTTAACTAGATGGCGCTGATTGACCTTAAAACACGCAAGCATTTCATTCACTGCAACCAAGCGTCCCGCTTGGTTGCAGTGTCTGCAATTTTTTCGAATTCGGCTCACACTAGCTTTAGCGCTTTGCCTCTGACGACCTCCAGCTCGCAAGTCCTTGCGACTGATATCAAATTACTCTGCGCATATATATAGATATATATATACATACAGATCAACCTATTCTGAATATACGTAACTTATACGAATTACGTATTTTCTTCGCCCCATCTGCACGCTGCACGTCATTCGTTTACCGCCCGTCGCACTAAGACGCCTTACCAGGTTTTATTTAAAAACTGGGGTACTTGGTATCATAGGCCTTGCACGCACTGCCTTGCGGTGGAACGCGGTGCGTTTATTTCATATTGTATTATATGCGTTTATTTCATCGCAATACATGCACTTCTATGACACTCCGTACTTCACAGAATATGCGTTATAAAAAAGCAAGGCAGTGCGCGCTAGCCTTATTCCGATGATTAGATGCCGAGCAATCGATAAAAAACTATTTGAACTGAACGAATTTTAAAGAAATGTAGTATAATATTGTACTTTGTAGGTACTTTTGGTCCTGGAATAACACATGTGGGCTACTTTTAAATGAAATGACCACGCGGGCAAAGCCTCGGGCTCAGCTAGTCTAAAATAAAAGGAAGACCATTAAATTTAACATGTAATTTAAAATATTTTTCGGAATCAAGAATAAGCCTTTTCTCTATGTCGTGTTTATAAGAACTTTGCATTCAAAGTTAAAGTTAAGTCAGTTCGTATTGTTTTTAATATAAAAATGAAGTCTTCATTCAATAAAAAATTCTATCTACCTTCAGTATACGTACTTTCCCTTTATGTGGCAAAATCGTGGGACGACCTGTATAAATACACCCGAATTATTGTACACAAGCTGCGTCCCGCGGCTTAGGCAGCTTGGACATTTATCTATACTTATAATAAAACTGTAACATGTCCAATTCTGTACATTGAAGATATTTCGATTATTTTTATTTGGAGGGTTCTCTATATTCGATACTGAAGCCATAGAAGTACTAGGAACTGAAGCCAAAAGTGTTTTTTTCTCTCTGTCTGTATCTTGGCCGCGGATCACGCCGAAACTATTGAATGAATATGAAAATTGAAATAATTTGAGTTCATACTACGAGGACATAGGATACTTTTCATCCCGAAAAATTAAAGGGCTCCCGCAGGATAGGGGTTGAAAATTATTTAAAAAAGTACACGTACCACGCTGAAACTACTGAGCGGATTTTGATGCAAATTGGCACAGTCATAGTTTATATGGTGGGTTAAAATTAAGGATACTTTGTATCCCGAAAAAATAAAGGGTTCTTGCGGGATAAGGGTCCAAATTTATGTTAATATTGAAGTTATAAATAATATTTTTGGAGGGTACTAGATATTGGATACTTAAGCCAAACCTGTATTTATTTTCATCAAAACTGTATTTATTTTTATTTTTGTCGGTCTTTCTGTATCTTGACCGTGCATTACGCCGAAACTACTGAATGAATTCAGATGAAACTTGGTATGATACGAGTTCATACTACGAGGTAGGACAATGGATACTTCTCATACCGAAAAATTAAAGGGTTTCCACAAGATAGGGGTTGAAAGTTATTTAAAAGAACACGTAACATGCTGAAACTACAGGACGGATTTTAATGCAACTTGGCACAGTCATAGTTTATAATTTATATTATGGGTTAAGGATACTCTTTATCCCGAAAAAATAAAGGGTTCCTGCGGGATACATAGAGTACTTTTAACCAAGAATAATTAACACGCGTGCGAAGCCGTGGGTACAACTACCCTTTGATGAAAGTATCCTCCAGGAGCTAACATAGTTTTTATTATTGCTCGGTTTCTTCTTATCTTATTGAGATACAAACAGATTTGAAGTCAAATATTAAGCTATCCACCAATGAAAACTGTATTTCAATCGGTCCAGTAGTATTTACGTGATACAAAAGAACACACAGACAGACACTATTCCAAAAAAAACTTGTTCTCTAGCTTACTTATTTTTTTAAGTCTGGTAGATCTTTTCTAATCATCTTCATTGCACGTACTTTTTTAAAGTTTTTATTTTACTTGCAATGTTTGTATGTATGTATGTATGTATGTATGTTTGTTTAGGTCAAATCAAGCTGAATTAGAAGCACTACCTCTTATACTACTGAGTTGAATTTTTACATGTTGGTTCAGTTCCGATGACAATGCATTTTTATGGTAAGCATGACCGAATCGACACTCAGGATTAACTTCAGATAAAGGAACTCGTCAACGGTCAAAACAGCACAGACACGAAATTTTGTGTACGCATTTTATTATTGACCGATTTATTGTCTCCGATTCAGCTTGGGCAAAAATGCTTTCTTATGTCCGTCTGTTTTCCTCGACAAAATGTTGTATATGCATTTAATTGTGATAGTCAGTTCTAAGTTTCACCATGACATTGCAAGCGCGAGCGAAGCGTCTGTTTCAGTTTGGGCAAAAATGCTTTCGTATGTCCGGCGGATGTCCGGCTTTTCTCTTCTACATGTCGCATTTCTCAACCCGTGAAATTTTGTGAGCAGACTCGATAATTATGTTTTTTGGTTGATTCAGATTCACGTTTTTTTCAAAATGGCGGAGATATGGGGATAGAAAAAAACATATTTCAGCCATTTCGAAAAATGTTCTGAACATTTATTCAGTTTTATGCTATGCAAAGACAGACTCGCGAAATCTACAGCTCACAGAGACAATAGTTCTAAATGTTTTTAACTTAACTTATTTACATTACTGCTTTATTTAAGGTTAGGTTGATTTTATATCTTAGTTATGAACAGGGACACAGTTTCACATACAGATTCGCATCACACACAACTCTAGCCACTGCACTATTCTACAGAGTTTTCATTTATTATGTTATTTATTTATTCTGTACCGGAAATACAATGAGATAAGATAACCAAAATAATGGACACTTGGCATGAATTATTATTTTGCATTAACAACTTTACAACCGTCAGATTTATCAGAATTTGTGGCGTGATGTATGAAAAAAAAGTTGGCAGGTGGACGTTGTTTGACAATGGATCATACGTCATAGGCTCGCTCTTAGGTCGTTGACTCATTTTTATTGGCTCCATTCAGTCTCACAGTAATACAAGTTTTGACTTTTGACAGCCTCTGTGGCGTAGTTAGTAGCGACGACTGCAAAGCCCGAGGTTGCGGGTTCGATTCCCGCGTATTGCAAATATTTGTGTGAACCAGTATTCAGTGCTCTGAGTGTTTGTGGGGGCCATGGTTCTCGTAGTTACTGAATCACTAGCTACACGAAATTCTAGTTAGGGGAAGGGGGGGATCTATGTACGATGTGCGTAATCGAGAATTTGTGACGGGTTCAATTATAGCTGGCAATGGCTTGCATCCATGGTCTTTCGAGTGCGTATCTGTAGTGGTGATATCGTAATATTGATCATTTCATAAAACGGTTGGCCAAATCATGAAAAAAAAACATGAAATTATCGGTGACATCATAAAATGGTGTGGACAGATCAAACATACACACACACACGCACACTCTCAAACTTTCGCATTTATGATATTAGTGTGATGTGTTCACGACAGCTTGTGACTGACGCGAGTGGCAATCTCACACGGGCCGGCCAGATGAATGAATGATATCGTAAAATAGTTACATGATCCACCGCTCGAGGCGCTAGGCGGAAGCCCAACTGGGCCTTGATAGGTTTGAAGGCGAGAGCTTCGTGTTCGTGTTTTTTTTAGACTATCTGTTTGAACACACTATGGATATTTAATTATATGGCCAAACGTGAATTGAAATATTATTAAACGTTTTAACGATATGGTCAGTTTTAGCTGGCCATATCGTGAAATGATCAATTCCAGGATATCGCCACCATATATCTACTGCCAAGAGAAGAATGAAAATTAGCATTTGTTACTGAAAAAAAGGGATTAATATTCTAGAACGGGCCCTCAACCCGCGAGCGGCATGCTGCCGGGACTATTTAGTTAACTTTTTAAATATTCTAGAACGGGCCCTCAACCCGCGAGCGGCATGCTGCCGGGACTATTTAGTTAACTTTTTAAATATTCTAGAACGGGCCCTCAACCCGCGAGCGGCATGCTGCCGGGACTATTTAGTTAACTTTTTAAATATTCTAGAACGGGCCCTCAACCCGCGAGCGGCATGCTGCCGGGACTATTTAGTTAACTTTTTAAATATTCTAGAACGGGCCCTCAACACGCGAGCGGCATGCTGCCGGGACTATTTAGTTAACTTTTTAAATATTCTAGAACGGGCCCTCAACCCGCGAGCGGCATGCTGCCGGGACTATTTAGTTAACTTTTTAAATATTCTAGAACAGGCCCTCAACCCGCGAGCGGCATGCTGCCGGGACTATTTAGTTACCTTTTTCAATATTCTAGAACGGGCCCTCAACACGCGAGCGGCATGCTGCCGGGACTATTTAGTTATTTTTTTAAATATTCTAGAACGGGCCCTCAACCCGCGAGCGGCATGCTGCCGGGACTATTTAGTTAACTTTTTAAATATTCTAGAACGGGCCGTCAACCCGCGAGCGGCATGCTGCCGGGACTATTTAGTTAACTTTTTAATTGAACCGACAATGATTATAGTTTTTTTTTATAACTTGCTTGTTTTTTATTTTGTTACTAACTGCGCCTCGCGGCTTTGCCCGCGTGATAATTTTGCCACACTCTGTTCATCACATTAGGGACGGAGTTAAAAAAAATCCGCATATCCATTGTTCGAATAGTGAGTACATATACGAAAATCCAATAGCATAAGCCCTTTCAGTTTTTCCCATTTTTTTCCGGGCAACATTTTCAATTTTTCTTAGCCTAAAAACCTTATTCGGCCTACGAAAATAAAAATAAAATAGCCTAATCGGTCCAGGCGTTCTCAACTCAAGTGATGCGTTGAACGAACAGCATTTAATTTGTATTTATATAGAAGATAACAAAGTAATAACATAAAATAGACTAAGGTAGAGCAATACGTGTTGCGGCCCTTCAGGCGATTTAAAATGGATTGGAACTTGCACTGAAAAAAAATAATACACCCTTGTTCTAGAATATACTCCACAAATCAGATAGACAAGCTGGCTTCATGGTCGATTGTATTATTTCCCTGATATAGGGCCGGTGCCTATATCTTTAAATGAACCGTTTTCGCTTACCTACTGTCCGTCAGCTTTAAACATAAACGCCATACAAAAAACGTTAAAAAGTAACGAGACGTTGGAAAAACGACTCGTTTCTTTTATTATACTAAAGGAAATGAAATCGAACCGACAATAGGCTGTCGGCTGCGCTACAGAAAATCCTAGTAATGAACTGATCGTAATATTAATACACTAAGGGCAAAGTACACTATAATCGCGACATAAGTAGGCCGCACGTTGTGCAACCTTGTTAATTGGTCGCATCAAGAATTACATTCACATTTTTTTATTCGTTTGAGTGACGAGACGAGCAGGTCGCTCGCCTGAAGGTAAGCGTCTCGCCTGCCCATAACAGTTGCAGTGCCACCCAGAACTTTGGTTGCAATCTTGCACGTCACTGCACTGCGCTCGTCACCCTGAGACATAGGTTTTAAGGCGAAATGGACTCGAAATTTGACGATCCAAATTTCACGAATATTTAAAACTAGACCTTTGAAAACGGTTAATTGACTTTATTTTTTTATGTGTAATACATTTTCATAAAATAGGTACGTTATATGAATTTGTCTGGATGGAACAAAACTGAAAAATTTCCTAAAAATCACCCGTTTTGACGTTCCCGTCGATGGAATGAATCAACTTCATTAAGTATACATCGAAGATAATTTTACAAAAAAAAAAGTGCGTAATTCCAATAAACATTCAAATACTTCGGTGAAATCAGTTTTTTGAAAAATCTTAAGATTATTAAAAAAAGTAAAATTACATTACTGTGTCGCTTGGTTGAACTCTCGCTAGTAGGTAATGGCAAAAATTAACAATAATAACAAATGTTGTGTGAAGGGAGACATTAGTAGGCAAAACAACACAACGTTTTTTTGGTATTTTTTTTATCATTATCACACTAACATTATAAAGTTATCACAGAAATGTCTAAAGAACGGATTTAAAAATTCTATAGTACATATTTGTAGGTATGCTATGTTTAACCCGCGACTATGCAAGCGGAGTCCGTTAATTTTTACCTAGATAGGTGATGACTAGATTTATTTTTAACCGACTTCAAAAAAAAGTAGGTTCTCAAGTTGATGTGTAATGTGTAATATTCATAAAATTATGTTAG
Source organism: Alsophila aescularia (assembly GCA_946251855.1). NCBI lineage: Eukaryota > Metazoa > Arthropoda > Insecta > Lepidoptera > Geometridae > Alsophila > Alsophila aescularia. Next base: position 6,513,939 of record OX276380.1, on the reverse strand, counting down.
TCTATATGAGTGTCTGAATATTCAAAATTTCGTGAATGTATGTATTTATGTTTGTCCATGTATTTCTCGGAAACTATAAGTCCGATTGCAATAATTCTATTTGTAATAGTTTCAGTATCTTTCAACTTAGGGAATAGTTTCATAAAAATCTGTTCAGTATTTTAAAAGATATGGACTATTAACTGTTTCCAGTATGGTTTTTTTCTTAGCGAACCAAATAAGTAGATACTTTATTTTCTCAGGCCGACTTTAACGAAACCATGATTTATCTATGACGAAACTAAAAAGTAGGAAATAATAAATAATGAAAAAAATATGACTTAAAATCGTTTAAAACTTAAAGGAAGAAATTGTATTAGTTTTTATTTGCTTATTTAGTTTCTGTACTAAATACTAATTAACTACTAATCCGTACTAATTCTTTTATTTGAGAACTTGTTTTTGTGGCAAGTTATTAACATCGGGCAAACCAATCGCACTTTCGCAAATTGGCGCTCCTGTGGCTCGGCACCCATACCTAAAGTCACGGGTTTAATGTTAAAATATATTGTACGGTATTTCATTTTTCTATGCAGACAACCCTATCACTCGAGCTATCAGCGTATGTTTTTTGTGGACGAGAGTCGGAATAAAGTAATATCAACTCTAACGCGCGACTATTAAGTGCAATTTAACATGCACGCTCGATGTATTACCTATGTAATACCAGGGCCCCAATTCTACTAAAACAATTGTCAACAATTTTCGCAAAATTTTCGCTTTTACCTCTTAAAAGTGGTAGAAAAGAAAAATTTCGGAAAATTTTCAAAATAAAATATTTCCAAAAAAGTAAAACTCAAAATTCAAAAATTTTCACAAATTTTTCGCTTCTACTAGTTTTAAGAGGTAAAAGCGAAAATTTTGCGAAATTTTTTGATAGTTGTCATTACAATTTTTTTAGTAGAATTGGGGCCCAGGGCGGTCGCACTCCGCAACAAGTACAAATAAATTCTAGGACCCAATATTCGGGTCCGTTCAGTCGAGTGTCAAGCGTGCGCTCGATGAGTCGCGCGCCTTGTACTTAGCGATAGAGCACCTACTTACGTAAAGTTATTGACAAACTTTATTCGTGTTTTAATTATGAGTACCAAGAAGAAAGCTAGAAAGTACTGCATAGCATTCGGCTGTTTGAATAGTGATAGAAATGACGAATTGTCATTCTTTACGTTTCCAAAGGATATTGAAAGGTAATAAATTGTAATACCTATATAAAATAGGTCCTAGTTATGTAGTTAGATATTGATATTTTTTATTACGTAGGTTCCTATAGTTTTATGTTATTTCATTTGTGTTCCATACCGAAGCTACGCATATTTAAGGTTATTCCGCGCAGAAATAAAGTCGTTTATTAAATCGATCAACGTAATTTTATAATTGATTTATAGTAGGTATTGTTGATCGGAAAATGAATTACTGTGCTGACTTAGTAAGTAGCCTATAACTAATTAGGAATTTATATAATATATGTCTCGTATAATACCTACCTACTTTTAATACCTTTTATTGCGTAGGTAGCAATTTATTTTTCACTCATTAAAAAGCATGGAATTCAGACAGGCACCTTTATTCATCAAAGTGCAATACCTATAGGATATAATCATAATCAACCAACGACACGTAGGTAGGTATCTCACTAAACTTATCGGCGTTCTGAAAACGGGATAGGTAGGTAGTAAAAATGAGGTAGTAGGTCTATTCTGATAAGAATGTCATTGTATGTAATAGAACTATTTTAATTTATAATAATAAGTAATAACATAATACATTATTACTTATTTATTCTGTTACAATATCTAAGTCATAACATATCACAGAATAATTAGTAGTACAAGTACCTAGTCATATCTTAATACAACCCTACCGAGCGAAAAAGGGACAGAGCGATTCTGAAACGGTAAAAGCAATGGAAGTTCTCGCGCGTTGTGATACGGTGCATTCTAGCCTGCACGCGGTGGGCGAGCGCCTTCTAGGTAAATATAATTGAAAGCTTGCAGCGCCGTGCGAGTTAAATTGCACTTTATAGCGTTGTAGCGAGAGTCGCTATTTATTTAAATGACTTCACTCAGTTAGCCTTCTGTACTTGTACTATTATTTATTCTGTGGTAATACGTACCTACGTTTGTAGGCTATTAAATCGACGGCTTTCTTCAAGATCAAAGTAGTGCAACTTTTGTATTTGTACTATTATTTATTCTGTGCTTTAAGTCTCATTACCCAGTAATTTCGCTGGAAACAATGCCCTTCAAACCTAAACAAGTGTTTAAACACTACTCCTACGGTGTACATCCCCAGGCAGACTCTTGCGTAATTCGAGGCCTACCACTACAGTTTTTTTTTAAATAAATTTCCGTGTTCATTAGTAAGTAAAACGTGCTTCGCAGGGCACTTTTAGCCGTCGGTCCCGGCGCTTATTCATTAATAACAGTAGTTAAAAACAATTTCAGACGCCGTCGGGCGGCCTGACTAACTCTGACGTTACATCTTTACGTTTTTACGAATGCAACAGTACTTCGTTATCTGCAATGCAATTTTATTATATAAGTGCACATGTTCGCGCATGTTTTGTAAATAACACATAGACGTGACAAATTTCAGAGGTATATGAACTTTGTGCGTTATTTTTACCTTGAGTTGCGTCCAACATTTGGAGCTGAGAATAGGAAACCGTCACTGCAATCGCAATATAATCTGAGTCAGTAAGGGCCCTACAGACAAAGAGACAACTAGGTTTATTGTCTCAATATGCACGTTTTTACGACCCAATTAACAGCTCGATGCGGGTCGGTACTCGGTATATCGAACGAATTTCCTTGGTATTAACGTCTATATCAGTGTGCGCTACAACTAGCTGTTACGAAAATCGCTCCGTGCGAATAGCGCGAAAGTAGAATAAATACTATTTTTTTCATTGATGCAATTAAACTTTTAAATCGATTATTGTAGGTACTGTTTTTATACAAAAAGTTTTTCAATTAATTGAAACAGGTCTTGATAAATATGACTGAGCATTTAACTAAAGTTCTTCAATGGGTTGTATTGTACATACCTGACTAACTGATTCTGAAGGAATTAGCCAATAAAGCCTTGGTAAGCAAGGAGAGCGACAGCAATGGAGACAGCTAGACAATCAAAAAGACAATAAATTCCTAATTGCTAATTTTCTGCAGCTTTCTAAGTCACAAACTGCTTTATTTACACATCTTATCACTTATCGCCATTCAATTACCCTCTTTTTGTGATAATTTTTAATTGTTTTGTGCTGAATATAACAACAGCAAAAGCAATCATTAGAGGTTTGTAAGTTCCCATACTGCTACTTTTCTGTAAAGTGTTATGAACTTGAACTACTGAAAAAGTAAATATTTGGCAATATAATGCTTACCTAATTTCTCTAAAGCGTCTTCAATGACCTCAATGTCTTTGCCAGACAGACCCTCCTCAGACTTTTCGGGCTTGGGTTTGACAGCGTCCACTGCAATAACTGGCGCAGGGTCAACCAGCACTGATTCGTTAATAGTATCAATAACAAGTGCCTTGTCTTTGAGTTCTTCTTTCTCACGTTTCTTGGTGTCAAGAATCAGTTTTTCCTTTTCGGCTTCTTCTCTCTCCTTCTTTTCTTCCTTGATCTTGAGCTCCTCCAGCTTGATGGCTTCTGCTTTAGTCTGGAATAGGAAATGTGTTTGATTCAATTAAGTTGAGTATGTAATAAATATCCTTACACAACCTACACAAAATAAGAGTACAAAAGGTCTCATTCCATACTGTATCAGCTATCATTTATGAAGTATTAAAAAAAATATGGCACATAGTCCATACCTTGAAGTCAAGTTTGCCTTCCCTTTCTCCAATGGCTGCCCTGGTGTGGGTAGCAACAGTATCTGGCAATGCCAATATTGTTGCCTTCAGCTTGTACGTTGTTGGCACATGTTCTGGCACCATCAGAGCTCGCGACAACAGCAGTAACGATTGTGGGACCTTCTCATTCAGGGACAAATCAAGCCAGTTCCTCAGCTCTTTCCTTAACCTTTCCTCTGATACACCATATGCCCTCATTCCCCTCTGCCTACAGGCCTGTTGTAGCTCACCAAAGTTTAAACTGTCAACACCCTCTTTAGCAATCATCTTGTCGTCTGCAGCCAGAGATCTCAACTTCATCCTCAGGTTAAACCGTAACATGGCACTTGTACCAATTGTTGACACATTCAACACTTTACATAATGCTACCAGATGGGGCCTCTGCAATGAGTCCAATGTAATCTCATCCTCAAACAATTTAGAGAACTTCATGATTTCTTCACTTGTGGCAACATCACCTGATGTCTTGATTTTGTTGAAAAAGCATGTAAACTCCTTGGCGAGCTCCGAATGTCTATCACTCGCTTGTGGCGCCATCTGATCCAAAGTCTCTTGGAAGAATTTTGCCATTTCAAGTTTAACTTTTAAATGCTTTTTCAGTTTTGCTTCCATTTGATCATGGCTTTCGAAGGTTGACGGCAACATGTTTGGGAACAGTTTAATAAAAACTGGCAGTAAAAACTCTAGGAATGGTACTAGAAGAAATATTATAAATGGAACCATTCTGAATAGATCTCCAATTGTAGTCACAAGGAGTCTATGCTCTCTTCGTGTCAATGTATCTCCTTTTAGAACCCTGAAGAGCAGTGAAGTAGATATCCGAACTTCAATAAAGAGTAGTCGAAATCCATGGTAGTAGTGTCGCAACTCATCCATAATACGCTCTTTTAAACTTTTCTTCTTCTCTACCTTTTTTGGGAGCTTTTCTTTTTCTTCTATATCTTTTTTGATTGAAACAACAGTGGCCTCAACTTTTGAGGATGGTTTGAGAGGCTCTTTTTCGAAATAATACTTGCTGGTGGAAAATGATCTGGTGCTGTGTGGATAGCAGTACACCCTTGTGTTGAGAGGCTTCTGGGTGATATCATGTTGGAGACTGATTGGCTGGGTTGTGTAGTAGGACAGCGACCTTGACAGAGTTATGTATGGAAAATTTTGATACTGCCTGTTCTCCCATATTAAAGCTAGAATGAAGGATTCATGTTAACTATTATTGTATTCAAATGCAAATAAAATTTTACATCAATCATGTTTTTTTTCATGTTTATAATATTTTAGAGTTTCCAAGATTGTATTAAGAAGTCGTTTTTAAACACTTTAAAAGTAAATATAGTGAAGATTTAGCATAAGGTTATTCATAAAAATCCGTAAAATACTGCATTTTCATTAATATTTACGGCGTTGCATCAACCATGTGATGAAACAATGGATCATGTTTATTATATCAAGATAACACAGGCTAATACGATTATAGCTTAAATATTAAATGCTACAGATCATTCTATAAAATTAAATGTTGAAAAATGCTTTCGTTACATAAATTCCACAGTTCTCGATGAAGTCATGAGTAGGTACACAATAATCAATCAAAATCATCGATAGGTTATGATGATATTTTGATGCCTTTTTATGTATTAAATTAAAACTTACTTGATTTCTTTAGGTACCGACAATGGTTTAAAATTATCCTATTCATGTTTTGTAGTTTGATGAGCTCCAAGAAAAATTCAGGCGAAATCGCAAAAACAAAATCAACCTTTATACACCATGAATGTTATTATTGGATAATATGACATATGACATGACAAGCACATGACAACAATGACAAGTTAAGTTTAAATATGTCAATGGAATCGAGGTTATCCAATCGGCCGTTCGTTTTTAAACAAATGACGAAAATAACAGTTAGAGACGTTGTACGGCGCAGTCTGAATCAGGCCATCACAGATTAAGTATCAGAATGGGCAGAGCTTATGCTTGGGTAGCATGTCCATTTTATGTTAGTGTGAGTTCCCATATTTGCATTAGTGTGCGTGGGTAGGGAAGTGGTCGCTAGTGCGACCATATCGATAAAAATATATGTAAACAAAATTGCAGTTTATGAAATATAGGAAATAATATTTATGCTAAAAATGAAAAAATAATTTCATAATACTCATAAGTAGCAGTTTTTCAGTGTTGTTATCATAACAATGTTTAACGTTTTCAGACAGATTCATGTAGTGTTAATTTGACTGTATTAAATCCAGCTGATTCTAAACAGAAATGACGAAAATAAGAAAATACGATAACTTCTTATTTTTTGGATTCTATGGACATGGTAAGGCAAGTTATTAAAAAATAGTTTAATCCATACCAATATATTAAAGTGAAACGTTGTCTGTTTGTTTGTTTGTTAGTTTGTTTGTTTGGGGAGCTTTCACGCGATATTGGCTTGACGGATTTTGATGAAGTTTAGAATGGAGATAGCTATACACTGGAATAAAACATAGGATACTTTATATCTCGGAAAGTTGTAAGTTTCAACGGGAAAACTGGAAAATTCTCACCCTCTGAGATATGTTTTTTTGCTTGGATCGCTTCGCTCCCTCCTTCACCATCTAGCCTAAAAAACAGCACATAACAGAAGCGTAAAACTTAAAAAAAATAGCCAAATATATATATATATATATATTTTAATAAATATATATATAAATATATAAATATATATATATATATATTTATATATATATTTATTTATATTTATTTATTTAAAAAACATATCTCAGAGAAGGGAGAGATCCTCTCTCCCCCCCCCTCTCAGGGGTGGTACTACTCTCTTCCCCCTACCGGTTGCCCCCACCCGCTTTCCTAAAATCGTGGGCCAAGCTTGTACAGTTGTGCCCAATATACCCTAGTCAACATCCTTCCTTACAAAATATCATCCAAATCCATTCAGCGAAAGAAGAATAAACGGTCAATGTTTCCCTTAATAATATTGAATAAGCAAGCATATGGAGTTAGCAAACATCGACAAAGTCGTATTAGCGCTGTAGGAACGTCACTAGTCTGGAGGCGGAAAAATATGCATTTAATTAACTTAGATTAAAGCTTTAAATGCTTAGTTAATCATCACTACGAGGTAATTATATGATCTTTTACTCCTCTTTTTGTTGTTTTTGATGCACAAAACACAGCACAGCACGACATAGTTTTATTATTTATCTAGAATGTCTAGTCTTAGCAAAGATATTTCACTAGGATTACACTTTATATGCACACAGGTTGCAATATTATGGACTCCTAGGAGGTCAACAATCGGCACGAGGCACACGGACAGTGCGAGGATGCCAATCTTACAATAGCTTTCTCATTCACTCAAGGGGACGATCCGTGTAAAAGACAAAGAAACAAGACAATGCGTGAACGAATGGTCGGGCGGAGCGGCAACGTTTTATAGCTCTATCCATTCTGATAATCTGTGCAGGCCATAATCAATATTATCGCACTCGTAAGCGGTCTGATTCAGCGTAAGCGCGCCAACAACAGACTTACGATATCGCGTGTGATGTCATAGATGACGTCATTATTGCCATAGTCTCTCTACGTTGCCGCAATATTGAACTTACAGTGATTATGCTCCTGCGTGAAATCACCGTGAGCCTTATGTATAATAATAATAATAATAATAATAAATTATTGCCATAGTCTCTCTACGTTGCCGCAATATTGAACTTACAGTGATTATGCTCCTGCGTGAAATCACCGTGAGCCTTATGTATAATAATAATAATACTGGCTTCACCTCCTTGCTCCATAAGTCCGGTAGCACCACGGAAGCTAAAAATTATAGACCCATTACATGCTTGCCAACTATGTACAAGCTCCTTACATCCATTCTGAGAACAAAAATGTATTCGCATATTGTTACGAACAATATTTTGGCCCTCGCTCAGAATGGATGTAGGTTTGGGTCCCGTGGTACTAAAGAGCTCCTCCTCATAGACACTACCATTTGCCAACAAGTCCGGCGGAACAGAGGGATCCTTTCTACTGCCTGGATTGACTACAAGAAGGCCTATGATTCAGTGCCTCATTCATGGCTAGAGAGGATCTTAGAGTTGTATAAAATCGATGCAACTCTGAGATCTTTCTTAGGTGCGTGTATGAGGCAGTGGACCACAGTTCTTCGTCAACCAGGTGGTGGAGACAGCCTTTATTGTTCGCAGGACTTTATAAGGATAGAGCGAGGCATATTTCAGGATGACAGTTTGAGTCCTTGTCGAGTCTGAGGTGCCGTACTATAAGTACGTACCGGCGCCAGTTCTCGAAAATGGTCGTGCATTGCTCTATTGGGACCGCTCTATCATCACGGACAGGACTATTGTTGCCAATAAGCCTGACATTGTGCTGGTAGACCGGTCCCAACGCCGGGCAGTGCTCGTCGACATCACCATTCCACACGATGAGAACCTCGTGAAGGCCGAAAAGGACAAGCTCAGCAAGTACCTTGACTTGGCTCATGAGGTGACCGCCATGTGGAATGTTGACTCGACGATCATTGTCCCGATAGTTGTTTCGGCGAACGGCCTTATAGCGAAGAGCCTCGACCAACATCTTAAGAGGCTCTCGCTAGATGGTTGGATTAAGGGTCAGATGCAGAAGGCAGTACTCCTTGACACGGCGCGTATAGTCAGGAGGTTCCTCACTCTGCAGCCCTAGCCACCGGTAGTTTGGGCCCTGCTCCGCTACCGTTGGTACCCTAGGTTTAGGTTTTTTATAATATTTTTTTCTGCTTTTATTTAAAGAAATATTGTAAAAAACTTAAATTTAAGATAAAAAGATAAATAAAGAGAATAATAATAATAATAATTTATTCCTTAAAAAATTGTACAAGATAAATAAAACCATCAGAATACAGTATAAAAGGTAACATGGTGATCATTAGATTAGGTAGGTTAAGTAAGGTTAGCTGCGGGCCCCAAACTAGGCAATGCCTGTATCTTGGGGACCCAGGTGAAAAGTATTACCAAAAAATTATGATTATGCTTGACGATATATACATGTACATGTTCAACCAAACATTTGTAATCTACATTGAAAATTAAATTATAATTAGATTGTGAAACCAATTCAATTAGCTAAAATAGTACTAGCACTAGTAATAGTACAAGTACAGAAGGATAACTGAGTGAAGTCATATAAATACATAGCAACTCTCGCTACAACGCAATAAAGTGCAATTTAACTCGCACAGCGCTGTGAGCTTTCAATTATATTTACCTAGAAGGCGCTCGCCCATCGCGTGCAGGCTTGAATGCACCGTATCACAATGCGCGAGAACTTCCATTGCAAAAACCGTTTCAGAATCGCTTTGTCCCTTTTTCACTCGGTAGGGTTGTATTAAGATATGACTAGGTACTTGTACTACTAATTATTCTGTGATATGTTATGACTTAGATGTTGTAACAGAATAAATAAGTAATAATGTATTATGTTATTACTTATTACTATAAATTATAATATTTCTATTACATACAATGACATTCTTATCATTCTTATCAGAATAGACCTACTATCTCATTTTTACTGTCTACTAGGGCATGCAAAACTCGGGTTGTTTAAAAAACCCGTGTTTTTCGAGTATTCAATTTTAAAAACAATTTTTTTCGAGTTTTACGAGTTTTTCTTTATTTGGGCCTTAAAAAGAACTACTATTAGTGTGTGTAAGTAAAGAAAAGGCTGAAATGTAATTAAAATTTGTATTTACTTTCGTGTTCTTATTTTTTAGCTTTATTAAGAGATCAATCGAGTAACATTTGGTTTATGTACTACGAGTATTAATAATCAATAATAAAAAACTGACTGTCCGTCTCCAAAATCAGAGCAAGAATTCGAAAAAAAAATTGGATTCTATCAAGTTGCAAAAAGGGGTGAGATAGGGAGACGTTATTTCTCCGAAACTGTTCACCTCTGCACTGGAAGATATATTCAAGCTTCTGAGCTGGAACAGATATGGTGTTAACTTCAATGGCAAATGCATTACTCATCTTTGACTTGCTGATGATATAGTCATCGTGGCAGTAACCCTGGAAGACCTAAGCACAACGCTCAGTGAACTCAATATTGTTTCCCAACAGGTGGGTCTTACGAGTAAAATGAACATGGGTAAGTTGAATATCAGTTCGAAAGCCCATGTCGCACCCATGCCGGTTTATTTTGGGAACGGTATTATCGAAGCTGTTGATCACTACACTATACCTCATCACGTAGTCCACCTAGCACGGCTAGCGATGCAAGAGCCCGTTTGATCCGACATTATACCGAAGATATCCCAGACGTCAGCTTTTACGAGATCCGAATGGCTCTTAAACAGCTTAAGAGCAAACAAGGCACCAGGGGAGGATGGAATGACGACAGAGCTACTGAAAGCGGGTGGAACACCGGTACTTAAAGTCCTTCAGAAGCTGTTTAACTCCGTCATCCTCGAGGGTACTACCCAGAGGTGTGGCACAGGAGCGTAGTGGTGTTGTTTTTTAAGAAAGGAGATAACACCCTCTTGAAGAATTACAGGTGCATTTCGCTGCTGAGCCAAGTCTAAAAGCTGTTTTCAAAAGTAGTTACTAACCGTCTTGCTCGTAGGTTTGACGACTTTCAGCATCCTGAACAAGCTGGATTCCGAAAAGGTTCTCATCTTTCTGTGCGAGATTTTGTTTTTCAATACCACCGCGAAGTCACGTTACTCCTTTTTTAAATCGGCATTACATTTTGAAAATGAAATCTCGTCGCAAGTTTCACCTGGCATGCCTGCTTTTTGGTGTCGTAAGTTACCAGGATCCCTCATATTTGTACGACAAGATAAAGTGGTTATCTGATAGCAAGAAATATTCTAGTAGGCATGGCTCTCAACAGTTGTCAATACCGCGGCACCGTACTACGTCTTTCAAAGGTTGCTTCCGCTATGCTGCGACAAAGTGTTGGAATAATCTGCCGCCACCAATCCGGGGGCTAAGAAATTTATACTCTTTTAGGCGTAAACTCAGGCTATATTTAATTGATGAGCAGAGGCAGCATGGCAATATTAATATAGACATATCGTTTTTGTGATATATATATACTTATTATTATTATTATTTTTCCTTGAAATTCATTTCTTCTCACTTATTAGTTGCTTATTAGTTGTTAGAGGTTATTTCGCTGCTACCCACGTGCGTGGTATTCTTAATAGTCAGCGGTACTCTTACGCAATTTTGACGATACTTTCTTCGTCAGTTATTTGACACCATTCAGAGACTACATTATTTTATTCCTTTGTCGTTGCTATATTTTATATATACATTTTTATTTATTTCTTTATTTATTTATCTATGTTTATTTAAATTACTTATATGTAATAATAATAATAATTATTATTATATATATATGTATATTTATAAATGTATTCATATTTAATTTCATTTTTTATACTCATATTTTTTCCGCTCCCTCTGGGCTTTAGCTGAAAACCAGCGCTGCGTGCCTTAGGCAAACAGCCTAATGCTGAGTTAAGGTTCATCACCACTTTAATTATCTACTTTTACCTTTTCTTTGTTTTCTTTTTCTATTGTTCCTACTTAATTTTTCTAAATATTTGTATCTTTTATTTTTGTGTGTGTTGAATAAATGTATTTTCTTTCTTTCTTTCTTTCATACGCTCCGGCAGATTATACATAAGACCGAAGAGTATAATCGGTCACTATGTCTAGCGTTTGTGGACCACGAGAAAGCCTTTGATTCAGTCGAGACCTGGGCAGTGCTACAGTCATTACAGCGGTGCCAAATTTAATACCGATACATCGAAGTGTTGAAGTGTTTGTACAGCAATGTAACCATGACTGTCCGTCTCCAAGATCAGAGCACGAATTAAATCAAATTGCAAAAAGAGGTGAGCCAGGGAGAAGTTATTTCTCCGAAACTGTTCACCTCTGCACTGGAAGATATATGCAAGCTTCTAAACTGGAACGGATATGGAGTTAACATCAATGGCGAATGCATCACTCGCCTTCGATTTGCTGATGATATAGTCATCATGGCAGAAACCCTGGAAGACTTAAGCACAATGCTCAGTGACCTCAATATTATTTCCCAACAGGTGTGTCTTAAATGAAAATGGGCTTACCCGTCTTAACGAACATCATGTCAAATGCCCATGTCGCACCAATGCCGGTATAAGTTGGGAGCGATATTATCGAAGCCGTTGATCACTATATCTACATAAGTCAGACGATCCAACTGGGTAGATCCAACTTCGACAAAGAGGTCAACCTACGAATCCAACTTGGATGGGCAGCATTCGGTAAATTACGCCATATCTTCTCGTCGCAGATACCGCAGAGCCTCAATACGTAAGTTTATAATCAGTGCGTGTTGCCAGTGATGACATACGGCACTGAGACGTGGTCACTATTGGTCTCATACATAAGCTCAAAGTAACGCAGCGTGCAATAGAGAGAGCTATGCTCGGAGTTTCTTTACGTGATAAGATCCGTAACGAGGAAATCCGTAGAAGAACCAAGGTTATCGACATAGCTCTCAGAGTTTGCAAGTTGAAGTGGCAATGGGCAGGCCATATAGTTCGAAGAACCGACAACCGCTGGGGAATGACGACATTGTGCCCATCACAGGAAGTAGGTTGATGAAGGTGGCACAAGCTCGCTCGTCAGGGCGCTCTTTGGGGGAGGCTTGTATTCAGCAGTGGACTTCTAAAGGCTGACATGATGTTGATGTTGATAAAAAAACAAATTTCTTCCTCTTTCATAGATAACACATTTAGATAAAGAGAAGGTATATTACATACACACGCAATCCCAAACACATGCACACACACACACACAGACATACACACACAGAGAGATACGCTCGAGATAACCTAAGCAACACCTTATCTATAATTAGCTATTATGTAGCATTTAACAACAAAACCAACAAAATAAAATATTTTCAAATAATGATGTATGGGTTTTCTAACTGGTAATTACAATAAAGTGTTTCGTATAGTAAATCACATAAAATGAGTCTTATTTCTTGCTTATTTGGTAACTTAAAATAAAAAATAATTCTTTATCAAGGACAATCTTTTAAAAAAAATAGACTAAGACGAAATGAAATTAAAGTAGAAATGGTGCAAATTTATTATGAAGGTCCTCTGTCATGTTGTCAAGGGACCGTAAAAATAAATCTGCACCATTTTTACTATTTTATTGAACATTTTGTGACCCTAGTACTTTGATAGTAAAAACTAACTAGGGTTACAAAATGTTCAATAAAATCCACCGTTAGCACATGACTTTCGTAGTCTCGCAGTGCTTGCAGTGCCTCACTAATTCAACGTCAGACTAAAGCCTATCAAGTAACAATATATTACTTCCTAATACCCAATAATTATTATAGATTGTGGTCAGCATGTCCAATTAATTCGCTCAATAGAGTAGAAATAGGGAAACAGTAAGTTTTTGAGAAGTTTGATTCATTATTAATGTTCAGGTGGTAGTATTTTACATAAACCATCATGAATGAAAAAAATCGAAAAACCCGAAAAACTCGGGTTTTCAATCTTAAAAATCCGAGTTTCAAATCAGTCGGTTATTCGGGTTTTTCGGTTATTCGGGTATCCGATTTGCATGCCCTACTGCCTCGCCTACAAAACGCCGATAAGTTTAGTGAGATACCTACCTACGTATAAGTGTTGGTTGATTATGATTATATCCAATAGGTATTGCACTTTGATGAATAAAGGTGTCTGAATTCCTTGCTTTATAATGAGTGAAAGTCGACATTTCTATCACTATTCAAACAGCCGAATGCTATGCAGTACCTTCTAGGTTATTTTTTGGTACTCATAATTAAAACACCAATAGAATTTGTCAACAACTTTACGTAAGTAGGTACTTTATCGCTAAGCTCATGGCGCGCGACTCATCGAGCGCACGCTTGACACTCTACTGAACTGACCCGAATATTGCGCCCTCGAAGTGTAGGTATAATATTTGTACTTGTTGCGGAGTGCGACCGGCCTGGTACTAGTAGGTTATTACATTATTATTATATATTAATACGATTATTGTTTTATTATTCTACATACATAGTAAATTAAAACTAAGATTTGATAAGTAAATAATACTAATTTAACATTGCGATCATTAATTGTTAGAATTAGCCAAAAACTTATTTTCAATTTAATAATCTCAGGCTGATAATCAAACTACAAATTGAGATAATACATAATTACGTAATGTATGAAAAAGCTAAACTATCATTCTATTACGTTATAATATAATCTTCATAAGATATCAAGAAAGAAAGGAAAGGTAAGTGATACATACAAACTAAGAAAACTAAGTTAAATTTCCCTTAGAATTATTATAATCAAAATAACATTCTAAAATTGTGTTCGGGTGCGTGATTTGTTCCTGGATGTAAAGGCGTATTAAGTTTACGGGTTCATAATGTTAGTAAGTAGGTACTAATAATACCGTGAGTTCAAAAATCTCAACTACAGAAATGAGTAGAACCATTACCATGGGCTTAGGATACACCAGCTTTGACAAGACTTTCTGTGGTCTCGTATGTTAACGAAAGCAACCATATTTTTAATTTTGATTTGGCTTCAGGGCCTTCAGGATACGAACAATTTTTGAGGTCATATAATTTACAGACTGCATTGTATGTGTAAATATGAACTTATTTTGGATGACGTCTGGCAAATGTGGTATAAATTTTTGGAAGGGCTTGCTTTAAAGGGCGAAGAGAACGTTTCCTGGTTGGTTGTTGTTGAGTTGAGAGAGTGTGACATTTGGCAATGGCACGCAGTACAAAAAGCTGGCAGACTCTCAGGACAAACGCTTCCTCATAAAGCTTGTCAGTGGAGTACCGGCGAGGTTTGCCCAGCATTACTTTGAGAACTGCTCGTTGTGCACGCTCCAGTCAATCATGTAGGTTTTAGCTGCTTCTCCCCAAACCCCGATGCAATATTGAAGAAGCGATTGACATAATGATATGTATACCAACCTTCTTACCTCAGGCCTAGCAGCGTGTCTTAGTGTTTTTACTAGAAAGATAAGCTTGCGAAAACATTTTGATGAAACAGTGATTTGTTTTTTGAATGACAGGTTCTGATCAATCACAACACCAAGATAATTTGTGAAGGTTACTTTGTCAATAGAGTTGCATAAACAGCTTGACAGATCAGTATCCGATTCCTCAATAATACAATCACTGTCGTGGATCTTCAGTTTTGTCAGAACAGACCCGGTGGCTCGAGTAATGTGAAATGTAATAAAAATAGTTTTCTTAACGTTTAGAGTAAGTTTACATCAAGCCAACGGATTAACTCCGACAATCCTCTTTCAGCTGCCTTCCTAGTGTTTTTCCAGTCGTCTCCATGAAAAATCGCTACTGTGTCATCGGTGTAACAAATCAGCTCAGTGCGTGGCAATTTTATTCTGAGGATGTCATCCATGTAGATGAACACGTGAACAAAGTAGGAGCCAGAATGCTGTACTGTGGGACTCCAAAGGTAACGTTTAATTCTTTACTTGTGTAATCTCCCACTAACACATTGGCGTCTGTTGGTTAGGTAGCTTTCAAACCAGCTGAGAGCGCTTCCACAAACTTTAAAGAAGATACGGGGATCAGACGAGAATCTCCGAACAACCAATACTGAGTATTTCCGAGTCTTCTGACAGAATTATTATATAATCTATGGCGGTAGTTTAGAGGCTGACATATTTTTTTTTGAATCTTCTTTGCAGTCTATTATTGTCTATACTTGGTTTAGTTTATAACCAACCATAGAGGTTCAGACAGGTTCGACAGCCAGTGGCCCAATTCCATAACTTGGCTACAATCGGATTATCAGTTTTTTCATAGCAAATTCTACTCTATCGCAAGGCATTAGTGGTTGCGATACTGAGAATGCGATTGAAGCCAAGTTATGGAATCGGGCTGCAGCTCAGCAGCCCGTGGCCGTATTACATAACTTGGCTTCAATCGAATTCTCAGTATCGCAACCACTAATGCTTTGCAATAGAGTCGAAATTGCTATGAAAAAAGTGATAATCCGATTGTAGCCAAGTTCTGTAATTGGGCCACTGGATACGTACACAAGGTGTTTTATTTACCCTTCGCGTTATCACTACTTTGCACACTTAATGTTAGTTATGTTGTACAAATAGAGTAAAAAAACTGAATGTTATGTAAATAGACATTTCTTTCTCTGATAACATTTAAAATGTTTTAATTTAATCTTGATTTAAATACATATTACACTAATATAATAACATCAGACTAATAATATTTCTATAAGTGATCTTAAGGGAATAAATAGTACCTTCAAAATATATCGCTCGCGCATTCAAGATATAAAGTGACTGATTATAGTAGGGATAATATAACGAACATATTGTATCTTGAGATCGTTGCTCACGCATCCGCGCTTGAAAAACAGCTTGGATCATCGATAATACCCACTGGTACGAAATACGTATCTCCAGCATCCAATCATCGCCGCCGTGACCCGCGTTGAAATTGAAGTCGCGCTGACTTCGGAACTCCATCATGGTGCCGTGTGCTTATCATAGACTTTCTGTGACTTTGTGTTTCCGAGAAGAGGATTAACGCCTTCGAAGCCTGCTGCCATCAGATACGCCGGACCAGAGGAACGAGTTTGCTTGGATCAACGGTGAGTTCGTTTGCCCCTCTGGCTACCTTCTACATTTGGTGCGCAACAATCTGCTCGTATCTCGTATTCTCTTCTCTTCTCATTCGCCCCCGCATTACCTCATTTTTCCCCCACACCTCATTATCATACATTAAGGTCCTACGACCTGGATATAACCATCACCGCTCTTACAATCCGCTCCATACATAACCTGTGGTCTCACGGCCCGGATTCGCAACTATATAATTTATTGGTCCATACGAACCGGACATAACCAGCTTCCGCTTTTACAGTCCACTCTTATAGTCCGCATCAAATAATATATAAATAGTCCGAAGATAATAATCAATTTGCTGGTTTAATCAAACCTATTTCATCACTCTTATTACTACTATCTTTGGAACTTATTTACCCATTCCTTATTATATACTAGCTGTGCCCGCGGCTTTACCCGCGTGATCGTTTCATTTAAAAGTAGCCCACACGTGTTATTCCAGGACCAAAAGTACCTACAAAGTACAATATTATACTAAGTACATTTCTTCAAAAATCGTTCAGCCGTTAAGTAGTTTTTTATCGATTGCTCGGCATCTAATCATCGGCATAAGGCTAGCCGCACTGCCTTACGTTTTTATAACGCATATTCTGTGAACTATGGAGTGTCATAGAAGTGCACGTATCACGGTGAAATAAACGCATATAATACGACTAGCTGTGCCCGCGGCTTTGCCCGCGTGGTCATTTCATTTAAAAGTAGCCCAGACGTATTATTCCAGGACCAAAAGCCAAACCACCACCAGACCAGTTGTAGGTTTGGTCCAGGTCCAGAGGACCAGGTGCAATATTATACTACATTTCTTCAAAATTCGTTCAGCTGTCAAATAGTTTTTTATCGATTGCTCGGCATCTAATCATCAGAATAAGGCACTGCCTTGCTTTTTATAATGCATATTCCGTGAAATACGGCACTCCGTACTACACATAATATGCGTTATAACACACTTGCACTTCTATGACACTTCATAGAAGTGCACGTATTGCAATGAAATGAAATAAACGCATATAATAAAATATGAAATAAACGCATATAATACAATATGAAATAAACGTTAGAATAAACGCACCGCGTTCCACCACAAGGCAGTGGGTGCAACCAGTGCTAGTGCTAGTGTGAGCCGAATCCGAAAAACTTTATAGATTTGAATTTAGCGGGACCCTTTGTTGCAGTGAATGAAATGCTTGCGTGTTTTAATGTCAATCAGCGACATCTAGTTAAATCGGAGGGAGAACTTTGATGCATTTTGTTTATTCGCTAGCGAAAATACGTAGTTCGTATAAGTTACGTATATTCAGAATAGGTATGAAATTACTCTTCGCATATGCGAAGAGTAATTCGATATCAACCATGTACAAAATACTCTGTGTAATGTGTATGAACCGGACGGTAGGCAATTCAACAGACAACTTCATGTCGCAAGGGTCTGGGAGCTGGGCCCTGTTTCATAAAACTTACAATTGTAGTTTACTATTACAATTTAGTGTGCACGGAAGTTTATCTTCTAGCAAAATTCATATTTACACGTAACACTCTACCATATGCATCAATGTACACTAAATTGTAATTGTAAACTATAATTGTAAGTTTTATGAAACAGGGCCCTGGAGGTCGTGCTAGTGTGAGCCGAATCCGAGAAACTTTACAAATATGAATTTAGCGGGACCCTTTGTTGCAGTGAATGAAATGCTTGCGTGTTTTAAGGTCAATCAGCGCCATCTAGTTAAATTGGAGGGAGAACTTTGATGCCTTTGGTTTATTCGCTATGAGGGATTGTAAATGATAAAATAATGATAATTTATTTCTTTTTACATGCGCTTCAGGTAAAACTAACAAATTTACAAATTTAAAAAAACAAAGTACCTAAAATGGAAAGAACTCTTTTCTGTTATAGTTTTTTTTCTAAATTATCTGAATTGGAATTATTGTGACCCTGAAACGAACTTGTTAAAACGATTTGACGGTTTACTTCAGTAAATGACGATGATGATCGAAGAAAATGTAAAAATAACGCATAAAATATGTAAATGCTCAAAAATATGGAGCAAAACATTTCAAGAAGCGCGTGATTTCGACCCAGGCACGTCTGGGTACTCCCGCTGTGCGACACATCATCTTGCCAAGTAGGTCGAAATTATGATACAGTTTTTAATGTTTTATTTTTAATACATTTAAACTATCATAACTTTGAATACCTATCCCGCAGGCACCCTATATTTTTTGGGGATAAAAAGAATCCGTAATTTTTATACATAATATGAACATTGACTGTGCCAAGTTACATCAAACTCCGCCCAGTAGTTTAAGCGTAATATGTGTTCTTTTAAATAACTTTCAACCACTATCCTACGGGAACTCGTGATTTTTTCGGGATAAAAATTATTCTAAATGTTAATCCACAACATAAGCTATGATTGTGCCAAGTTACATCAAAATCCGTCCGGTAGTTTCAGCGTGATGCGTTTTCAAAGAGACAGACAGACAGACAGACAGACAAAATTTAAAAAAAAACAGTAAGCAGTTTGGTTACCAATAAAAACAGCCGCAAGAGGGCGCTTTTTATGAGGGATTGTAATTTATAAACGATAATTTATTTCTTTTCTAAACATGAATCGAAAAAGTATTTTCTTTGTCCCCACTATGGAATCAAAAAATATACCTGTGGGGAGAAAGCGAATAACTAAATTTACTATAGTATAATGTCCCACTAGATTTGATATGAAGCAAACTAGTGGGACAAAGCTGGTGGAGAGAAAGGGAATAACCCAAAAAAACAAGCCTTGTTTGCATAAATGAATAATTTGTACAAATCAGAAAAGAAAATAATTTCTTCAGAAACTGATACTAGGAGTAAAAGTGAATTTGTAGCAGCTTCCGCTGATGTCGATAGGCTTCGCGATAATTTTAATATATACATAGGTCACTATGTGACAAACAGGGTTATTCCTTTTCTCCCCACCAGCTTTGTCCCACTAGTGGGGAGAAAGGGAAAAATAAAAAATGTATGGCCTGTCTCCCTACTATGGAAAATTTATTTATTTAGGTCATTATTATGAGGTCCATACGAACAAATTTTAATGCAACGAAACATTGTGTTCTTAGTACAAATTATTTTTAATGATGATTCACAGAACGACGTACTTACTGGCACTTTAACTGGCTCTTAATAATTATCTACCCTACCTACCTACTTATTGAGCTTTTTCAACACGATATGAGGATTGATTTGAAAAAATAAAAGTTTTCTATACTTTCTCTGTGAAGAGCAATACATGTACCTCTGTATGTACACATTTCAATACCGACAACTAACCATTTTGCCAGTAAGACACTATGAAGAAACCTCCGATATATATAATTATGTAGGTACGTAGGTAGTACATTATAATATCTCAATGGAAGAAACATAATAAAAAAACGTAGTACATATAATGTATATATACCACGATCAATGCAACTTGATCGAAACGTCGAGGTAAATTAATATTAAGTTTTCAGCGCGATTAAGTCCCGTTTAATTATTTAACTATGTATATACATACTCAGAAAACTTGCAACGCTTCGAAGTATTTTTTACGCAAAAGCAATTGTGGTCTTTATTTATGCATACCCACGGATCAATTTCCTATGCAAGTATTTTTTACTTTCATTTCAAGGCTTCAGAGTACTTTTCCACACACACGATAGTGCTCCTTTTATATATAGATTATAGAGACAAAGATCAATTTCCTATGCAAGTATTTTCTACTTTCAAGGCTTTAATCTGTTTCTACAGAAAGCACTTGAAAGTATTTTGAACGCTGGTTTTTCGCCCTGGTGTTTAAAGATGAACGTACTTGAAAGCCTTGGTGCTGGATATTGCGAGTATGACCCATGCCTACGTGGAATTTGTTCGTGATTCCAATTTCCACGCAGGCAGCGAGGAATTGGCGTCTTAAAATTAGAGAATTAGGCCCCTGGAGGTCGTGCTAGTGCTAGTGTGAGCCGAATCCGAAATGCCTAATAAATTTGAATTTAGCGGGACTCTTGGTTGCATTGAATGAAATGCTTGCATGTTTTAAGGTCAATCAGCGCCATCTAGTTAAATCGGAGGGAGAACTTTGATGCCTTTGGTTTATTCGCTTGAGTTGTTGATGCCATTGTGCTATCTATACTCGTACAATACCATCTCTATTTGAGGTAATCGAGATGGTATAGTACGTTACTTGCTTGCAAACATAAAAAACCACACCTAAGTCGGACCATTCGTTTGGATAGATTCCATTATAAATATTGTTTTCAAACAAAACTTGACGGTTTACTTCAGGAAATTACATAAGCCTTAATAAAATCAAAGAAAATGTAAAAAAGATACAAAATATGTAAATGCTTATAAATATTGAGGCAAAACATTCATAGCAGCTCGTGGATTCGATCCATGTGCCTCTGGGTTGCAGGCCAGCCACCGCTTCCACTGTGCCACTCTGACTTGTGGCATAGGACCCGAATTTACGGTACCGTTTTATAAACGGATGTGCAATTATTATTCCTTACAAATTAACATAACTTTAGACTCATATCCCGCAGAAATCCTGTATTTATTCGTGACTAAAAGTATCATTCATTTTGACACATACTATAAACTTTGACTGTGCCAAGTTACTTCAAAATCCGTCCGGTAGTTTCAGCGTGCAAGTTAAAGAGTGTTTGAGCATGATTTGTTGGATTCATATCTTTTTGTGGGTTTTCGAATAATAGTTACTAGCTGCGCCCCGAGGCTTCGCCCGATTCGCAATTTCGCAATTTTGATTGGCTTTGTTATGCAATCAGGGTTGATTGCATAACAAAGGAACATTTAAAGTTTTGCATTTAAAATATCAGGATCCGAAAACGTATCGATATATTATGTACCTATTTTATTGAAAACTAGGTAGGAACCTACGTTTATCGAATAAAATCTTTACTAACTAATGTACTTAGCAAATTTTACTAATTGAATTTTCCTAGTCGAGATCCCACGGTCTTATATTTATATGTGTATCCACCTAAATAGGTACCATTCACCTAGATACTAGATAGGTGTTAGGCCCGTGTGCGGGAAGTTCATTTATTTTCTTAAATGAGATAGCTAATGTAAAGAATAATCTTCAAGTGTGGCAAAAGTAATCTCATTAATAATAGTTAGGTACCTGACGTAACGTCTTACTTGAGTTTGTTTTTATTCCGTTTAGTTGAGTTTTCACGTAGTATCAACAAAATAAGTCCACTTTCACAATACAATAAACAGTCGATAATAAACAAAGAAATACGTAACCTTAAAATGTCTATGTGTTGTCAAGATTTTAAGTATTTCTTGTCTTTGAATTAGTATGATCATTCTACACGTTATGTAATCTACAATCGTAAACAGACATTTTACTAAGCCAATATGACTTGTTGCAAACAAATTTTCATCGCCATATCGACTCCAACGCACCGTATTGAATGACAGCAGCCCGATTCCATAACTTGGCTTCAATCGAATTCTCAGTATCGCAACCACTAATGCCTTGCGATAGAGTCGAATTTGCTATGAAAAAAGTGATAATCCGATTGTAGCCAAGTTATGTAATTGGGCCACTGTAATACAAGTTCTGATTGAAACAGAATGGGTGGTTGCTAAGCTAAAATTCCGAACGCAACCATCACAGATAACACCAACAAAAGAGACTATTTAACCTGTGGTGATGAATAGTTCTTTTAGCCTCGTCATTTCGTGCTGGCTTGGATAACGTGTTCTAAATCATTTTGCGAATAATTTTGGACAAACCTTTGTCTTTATTTACCTTCGTGAAAAAAACCCAATTTTGGGTGTTTCATATATCGTGTGACCTCTAAATTGCTTCTTGCTCTAAACTACTGGCTATCAGGCCGTAATATTTTGGTTAAAAAATGATATGTAACGCTTGTGAATCCACGAACTGATTGTTTTATATTTATCTATTATCTTGTGTATAACTTAACTGTGCATCTTACGTGCCAGGATTTTGATATTGCAGACCTGGATTACAATATTGCCCGGTACAAATTATAAATTTAGTAACGGAAAATTTTACTGATTTTGTTCATATTTTTTTTACTTTTCTTTTAGTTAATTCATTTAGCAAGTCATTGCGAAAGTTAGTACGGTCAAACTATGTTTGTTGGTTGTAGCAAACGATTTTGCAATTAATTGACTTTTTAGTATGTACCGGTTTTATACCGCTTTTGTATTCCCTGTATTTCGTGATAATTTACTCACAACTGGTGAAATTCTTTTAAAACTATGCTTCTTACGTGCTGTATTTCTATAATTATAAACTTATGTCCGACCCTTCTGGTCTTTCACACTTGTACTTTACTTTTAACTTTTTATTTATTACTTTAATGTCAATCTTTTATACCATACTGGCTGCCACATCTACTTCCTTGGGGCTTAACTGGAGGAGGCCTCGTCCAGCATGGTGGACCCAAGGAACGAAGACCTGGTGATGTACGGCAGCCAGACCTAATGAAACTGGACTAAGGCGTCTAATTCTACCGTTCCAGGGTTTTTTTTTCACCTTTGATACCCTAAGGGTACGAACGCCGACCAGCACGCTGCCACGGGTCTGTGAACACCTGTCCCCCGGGAGCTGCTCTGCGCACTGCTGCATTACTTCTGGCTGTACCACTACTTCTGCACCATCTCACCGTGGAACGTCTTTCAAGTTCTCTCAGCTAAGTTCCAATCCGTGAGGGACAATAACACGAACATCACCATCTCACTAGCTGAGATACTTTTACTTTAATATCTGATTGCACTGGTAGTTTACTATTTTATATCTTTTTTTTTCTTACACCTACCGCCACTGCTAGGTAGGTAGGCTTCTTATAATTATTTCTTAACCTAAACTGCCAGGTGACAAGCTACAAAAGCAAAAGACCTGTAAAAACATTGAATTGCCCGCTGCAGGCGTACCCAATTGAACAGAAATGAACTTTCTATAGGTATGATTATATTGTTCAACTTCTTGAAAGTAAATAGGTAGGACCTACCTACATAATTATTGCTAACAACATATAGGTGGGTACTTCGATTATGATAGCTACATAATGTTGTGGATAATGATAAGACATCATTTCATTTAGGTAAGTATCATATTTCCTCATCCTTTGGAAATTAATGAATTCGCAATTCTCCACTATTATTATATGATGTTGACGTTCAACCATTTACTACACAGGTGGTAAGCATATTTAAAACAAATAAATAAATCTCGTTGCGTGAACACCACATATACGATTTAATTATTATGAACTTTGGCAAACACGTGCGAGCGATTTCGTGAACCTGACACACCTAATACGCTATACCGGTTTTCAATAGACGCCCGCCAATACGCCCCGCAGTCGCGCGGGCAGGAGGGGGACTCCATTCTCCTTCACACCGCACCTCATCGTTGCTCTGTCAAGTGGCCGAGTTGACTCACTTGGTTTAAGATAACAGTTTATTGTGATAAATTATTTGTTTTTGTTATGAATAAAGTCTCTCTACTTGACGCTGGCTAAATGCAATAGACTTGCGGACCCAATCACTAAACATCGTGTTCATTCAAATAGGTTCAATTACGCTTACTCAATAGAGGTACTACAATACAAATAAAACAGAAAGGCTGTATAATATAGCTTAACTTTTCATTCATATGACCTTTCAGTTTGACAGAACAAAACAGACATCGTGTAGGTACGATTGTCAAGCATGCATTTTCAAACAAATAAATAAGTACTGGGCCGACCACCTATTTCTGAAAAACGTGTCACATTAAGTGAATAAAATAATAAATACTCATAAGTATTAAGGGTTCATGAAGGGTTGAAATATGATGTTTCATTAATCCTTGATATATTATATAGCGCAGTAGGAATTCAATACCCTTGTGACGATGTCAAACCTCTTTCATAATAATTATATCCATTTGATAGTTTGTCTATATTAATTCTAAATTCAAATAGCCTGTCATTCCAATATTGTCATTGGATTAAAAAAAAACTGCAATTTTACGAAACAATATGTTTTAAATATACGTAAATAAGTTGATAAGTCTTTTAAATGTATATGATAATACCTTCGTTCGTGGTTGTTTTGATCCATATTGTTGAAGCACGAAAAGTCTGTGATAATAACAATACTAGAGCCCCAAAGGTACACTCTTACCAAATACCTATATTAAATTGGGAGAAGACTGAATAGAATAGTCGAGTGCAAGATCTCTGTTTCTGAACATCTCCGTGTGCTCCTATTGTTCCTGTACTTTTATGTTGTCCACTGAGGTTTGGTCCCTGGGCTAGTGGAACAAACCCAAGGATCGCCTCGTGACACTGGCGCCCTCTACGTGTCCATACCCTGCCCAGCTCTACCTACCTTAGAGTTCCAGGTTTTTTTAAGTGTGAAATTAATTTGTGAATCCGTGTATTTTTTTAAGCCCACAAAATTCTAAAAGGCACTAGGCTATCTTGATTTAATTTTGGAAATATTTGGCAAACCCAGAACAGTTTTTATACTAAAGTGTATTTTATAATTGCATTCCAGTCATTCATGTAAGTAAGACATTTTCATTAGTACGTACTTTGTTCCGAATTTCACTATCGGCCTACCTAGTTCCGGATTACGCTAAACTTTGACGCGGTATTATGCGTGACGCATTAACGCGTAGTTGCATTAACGCTATTTTTTTATATATTTTTAAAGCGTTACTTTCGCACTTAACGTAACGTTACTTACAAAGTAAACACTTAATTTTATTTGCTGGTCTCATATTAATAAAATTGGTCAACGACAAAAATTCACAGGAGCTTGTGCAAGTTTCTTTGAAAATTGGCCAGAGTTTAAAAATTCAGCTCAGCATTTCCATCATTTTAATTAATTATTTTACCATTTTTAACTTTATTACCCTTATTATATATATTTTTATTATTAACTTCTACTTATTTTTTCCTTTTGATTTTTTTTTTTCTTTTTTTTTTAAATAAACCTAATGTTTTGGGATACCAATTACATCAAAATTTTTACATACCAAACTAAAACAAAAAATATTTTGTAATATTTAATTTTTAAAAAAACTCCGGAGAGGCGGGGTATTGTGACGATGTGAAACCTCTTTCATAATAATTATAACCATTTGATAGTTTGTCTAGATTAATTCTAAATTCAAATAACCTGTCATTCCTAGATTGTCATGAAGGCATTGGCCCAACTCTATGGTGAAGAGTTGCAATTTTGTAAAACAAGATTTCGTAATAATATAATAATAATTGTGCACCTGCATATATAGTACTATGTTTTTATTATTACCTTACGCCAATTCCTGATGATGAAATTACTTTAATTGGAAATACCATAGTACCAAAACTGTGGGTTCGAAGAAGTGTACCTCAAAGTTATGTCAGCTGTGAGCCTATTATCTTCCTTATGAGATAAATCTACTACCCATGGCCAAAAGGATGACTCGCACTACGAAGTTTCCTCTACACCTGTTACTTAATATTGTGAGCTAGGAGTCCCTTTGAGCTGGTAAACACCCTCGGAGGGGGCTCCGGCCACACCCTTGAGTAATATTTTCTAGCTGTTAACACTAGGTTAATTGGGCAAAAATGTGCAATTAACTAATTGCATATTAACAAGCCTTTGACTTCGGCTCAGTGGCACGTATTAGGAGAGGCCCATTGGCTGTTGCTGATGATTGATGAAGTTTTTGACATATGAAAAAGCTTTCCGTAAACCCAAAAACAATTCAATTGACGTTTAATTGGAGATTTGACATTTGCGTTAACAGTTTTGTTTTTCTAAAATATCGATATCGATAAAAATGTGGCACTGTTTGCAGACATCCTTTTCTGTTTCTCGTGTTGGCTAGTAATATTCTATATCGAGCATGATTGCTCGATATAGAATATTATTACCTATGGTCATTAGTTTTGTTATGTTGCACTCATTCTCAGCGCACATTCATACAATTGACAAAATCCATTCCATTCCAATACACAGAAGTCGCAGCGGAAGTTTGTGTCTCGGAAGTTATCTATCTGCTAGTCGCTGCGCAACTGCGCAAACTGCTATTTTTCAGGCGCATTCGCAATCACAATGTTGAAGGTGAAGACTGCATTGTAATGATTGTATAACTGGCTCGCTCACTCGCTCACGTTTTTCACATATTCTATCTTGCTCTTACTTTATGCTCTTCTATTCCCACAGCAGTATCTACGCAATCGTGACGACGGACTCGTGGTCACACCGTTTTGTCACACTGGTGTGACCATGAGGAATAATTTTCGTTTGCAAAACCTAACTTCACATACAAAGATTCGCTGCGAGTACTTTACGTCAGTTGGGCTGACTTGAGCGGGTCAGTCAGTCCCGCTCCCGTCTACAGTAGTCCCATCCCGTGACTTGTAGTATCTATTACCACCGTAGACACCGTAGAAACCAATAGACATTTTGATGTCATGCCACTTGTGATATAGAACGATAGGTGGGTGTGCTGCCATGTCAAAACTTTTACCCTGATTTTAAACAATCCCAGATTCAAGATTATATTACAGATTTACGAAAACTGTATAGTCAGAAAGAAAAATTGAGGTATTGAATAATTGTAGGTGTTGTACAATCTCGTTCAAATATAAGGTAAAAAAAAACCTGAAGACATATAGTTAGAGACTAAAACCCACATATTTAGCAGAAAATTTAAATCATTCTTATTAAAACAATGCTATTATTCGGTTGAACTCATGCCACCAGTATGTATATACTGGTGACATGCACCATTATAAACCATGGTCATCCATGATGGACTATGATGCTTCATGAAATAATTATTTATTTTGGTGCAACATGATCCATCATGATAATCATGGTCTAAAATAGTGCGTGTCAACATAAGAACGCGGTTTCGCGGCGAACACATTGCAAAAATACGCCCATAATGAAAATTATTAATTCCCGACTGACCAGCTCTCTTCCTGTCTAACTGCAATAAGTTAGACAACAAAATAGCTGATCGGTCTCCTTGACACTGATCAGTTTTTCTTTCTACTGTGTTTATTTGTCACACTTTGAATTTCTGCAATTATTTTGTACTATTTTGTTGTTTGTTTGTCGTATGAGGTAGTGCTGGCCTCTGATGTCAGAGTTTGTCAAGCCGCCCGAAGGCCTCTGACATGGCTTAACGACTGCTATTAATCAATAACAGCTGGGACCGACAGCTTAACGTGCCCTGCGAACGCACATAACTTAGAAAAGTCATTGGTGCGGAGCCTAGGTTTTGAACCCGGTGTTGTTGGATTCTAAATTGCACTATAGAACCGTTAGGCCACCATCGCTTTTATACTCAAATGTATGGGAATATTATTGAACTTGTTTAGTACCTACTCTAACCAATATTAATCTCATATATCTTTTGGTCCATAAAAGGAAAAGGAACGCTTTTTTTTGTAATATTATCATTTTTCTTGCACACTGTATTTTTTTTCCACCATCTTTAAATTTTAATCAAACTGTCTCCAAAATCCACGGAAGGTCTTCTCACGCGGTTTTTTTTGTTTGTTTGTCGTATGAAGTAATGCTGTGTCTCTGGTGTCAAAGTTTATTAGGCTGCCCGAAGGGCCTCTGACATGGCTCACACAGTTTTTATGTATGTAGCTCTAATGGTAAAGGCATTTAAGTAGTTGTAGCAGCCCTTGCTCTCTCGAATAAACTTTCTATTCCGTATACATATTAACAACATCGTAAGATATTACATTAAATTGAATTTACTATTGAAACAAATGAGAACCAATGCAATTTTATCATTTTATTTATTGTACAGAAGATCAACAGCATTTACAAAACAAAGATACATAAGTTTAACATGTTCGCAATATAGACTAATAATAGATCTCCCTAAACTAACATACATTTTTCTTACAGCTCTCTAGCGTTTGAATGTGTAAGTATGTGTGTAAATGTGTATTAGGTGTGTACATGTGCATGTGAAGTAAATATAAGTAAGTACGAATATATAAAGTAAAACAATATTATAAAAATAGAATAATAATACATAATATGAGTACAGAATGTGCTTATAGTTGAGAAAAGCTCCTAGCTTGAAGAGCTTTGGAGACTTGATATTTAATAGAGTTCTTGGAACAAATATAAGGGTCTATGTTAAAAAATAAGCTATTATAAGTTTTAGATAGTCTCTTAATGATGAAGTTACCACCATACTTTGTTTAGTTCAAAGCTATACTTAAAATTTTTGTTTGTCTGGTTCCATATATGGGAGTATTATAAGTTATAGAATTAACAAGGTAGGGACTGTCAATATTACTCAGAACAATATCATGCAGCAAAGCCATGTCAAAAAAATGATAAAAATGCAGCAAAGCAGTATTCTTCTATCTTCCAAGTTTGTGAGTCTGTAGTGACGTAAGTTTACCTGGTAATTATTAATTCTAGTTTTCGTTCTATAGTTAAGGTAACGAATAAATTTACTCTGAATGTTTTCAATCCTTTCCTTATAAGTAATATAATGAGGACTCCAAACTACTACTTGGGCTCGCATATTCCAAAACGCTCCTGACATATGCCATATAAATTAATTTAATACATGAAGGGTCATTCAAGATTTTACAAGTCCGCTTAACAAAACCCAGATTTTTGTAAGCTTTACTAACCATGCAGTCGATATGCGTTGACATAGAAAACTTAGAATCTAACATGACACCGAGATCGCGTATAGTATCTACACGTTCGATACAAGTATTACTTATGAAGTATGTATGATTAATGGGTAATTTACACCGGGTAAAAGTTATAACTTCACACTTCCTTGCATTGATCATAATTCTATTCTTGTTATTATTCTGTAAGATTATTAAGGCTGTACTGAAGCTTAAGACAGTCATCAAGTGTCTTAATTTTGATGAAAATTTCTTGTCGTCAGCGTACAGTAAGTGTTTAACATTATTCACGAAACAGGTAGATATGTCATACAAAAAAGCATTATAGAATAAGGGGCCCAAATGTGATCCCTGAGGAACTCCGGATTGAACACCCACAAAATCAGATCTAAATCTACCAAGAATAACAGCCTGAGATCTATTAGCTAAATAAGATCTTATCCAGCGTAACAGATCACCATGTATGCCAAGCCGTTCCAATTTGTGTAGCAAAATGAAATGGTCCACACGGTCGAACGCTTTTTCAAAGTCTGTGTAGACCACATCCACTTGACCACCGCCCTCAATATTACCTAGAACATATCCAGTAAACTCCGCTAAGTTTGTTAGAGTAGATCTTTTTTTGAGAAAACCGTGCTGAGAATCACCAACACTACTTGCAATGACGGGAAATATTACTTCATAAATAATTTTCTCAAAAATCTTACTGAAAACATTTAAAATCGAAATGGGACGGTAATTCTCTATAGCCGATTTCGTTGCTTTTTTATGAATTGGTATAATATTAGCCTGCTTCCACTTATCGGTAAATATGCCTTCTTGTAATGAACGCTTAAACAACAGAGTGATTGGGAATGACAACTGATTGGCAGTATGCCTGATAAAAACAGGAGGTATACTATCAGTACCAGCCGATTTATTTATGTCAACTTGCTGCAATAACTTAAGTACTTCTTTTTCATTTACATCAACATTGCAAATTACTGTATCATTATACATTAAACTATCGGTGTTGTAGTCGTCCGTATTGTACGTAAGCTTAGTTTCAATAAACACGCTCTTAAAAAAATCATTAAAACCATTGCATATACTGGGGCCGTCCTGGTAGGTAAAATTACCATAAGACATAGATCTGGGGTAGTTAGAACCACCTCGCAATGATTTGATAAATGTCCATAGGCGCTTAGGGTTAGTCTTAATACTTTCCTGAGCTGATGTAATAAAATTAGTAGCAATCATGTTCCTTAATACGAACTTTTTTTTTTTAAGTTGGAGAACAAAACATAATCACGTTCATTTTTAAACTGTTTCCATTTCTTATGTGCCTTCCATTTACAACGTATAAGTTTATTTAAATCTCTGTTGTACCAAGTCGGATAAACATGTGAAGTTGAAGAACATTTTGCTTTAGGTACAAACAAATCAATCGACTCATTGATAGTTAAATAAAATTGATCTACAGCTATATGGACATAAGCACTGGAATTAAAAAGCTCTACCCAATCGAAATTTGACAAAAAACAATTTATTTGCTCGTAATCTCCCTTATAAAATAATAGACGGTCCCTTCTAGTTTCTACAAGTGGTTTAATAGTTAAGTCGTCAACTATAATATGAAGACTAGGATGCGACAGATCCTCTCTTATGACTTTTTATTTCTAACACCACGTTGAGGTTGTAATGAGGCACTACTGGCCTCAGAGGTAACTTTATTTTCTACCTCAGACTCAGGGGTTAAGACCAACTTAGGCAGCGACATTCTCCACAAGTTCTCCAAGGATAAATGACACACCAACACACTTCGCGATTTTCCACAACACGGATGGTAGGTATGTTACAAACCCACGCCTGCACACGCCATCAACTAAATTTGCAAATAGTCCAAAATCGGATGATAAGTGCCTGTGTAGATTATTATTTCGCACAATAGTGCTCAAAACCTCAAATTGGAGTGATTTACAGTTAATTTTGATGTGTTTATACAATTTTACAAGTAATTAATCCAAGAGAAATACAAATTAGGAACGTGTCGCTAGAGAGCGAGGGTTGCCAATTTTATTATTAAAAATGTGTAGTTTGGGTACAGAAGGGTCTAGGGAACATTCATTTCGAATGCAGGCAACACACCAAGCTGAATTATTTTTCTCACATACAATACAAAACTGTCAAAATTGTTTAGTACAGTAGCCCAATTCCATAACTTGGCTACAATCGGATTATCACTTTTTTCATAGCAAATTCGACTCTATCGCAAGGCATTAGTGGTTGCGATACTGAGAATTCGATTGAAGCCAAGTTATGGAATCGGGCTGCGGAGGTGTGCTGACCTTGGCTGTGTTCACTTACACGCTCAAATCATCCGTGCGATTATCGCTCGATCATCCGGAGATAGTGAACGACTTTGGACGTCCACATACAACTGACAACTGTCAAGTGTCAGTTTCATACTATTCCTCCCCTCCACTACTATTTTTCGGATGACCCAGGCGAACGCCCGGACGACGCCGTGAACCATTTCGAGTGTACGCACGGGTGATCCGTGCGTCCTCGAACGTTTATGTGAACGGGACCCTTGAAAAAACAGGCAAGTGACCTGCAACAAACGATCATATCGTTCTGTCTCATTTCTTCACAAGACCTATGCATAAGTTGTTCTCTTTCTTGTATGAGTGCGATGGAGGCTATCTAGTTGTCTATTGGTTTCTCTGTCTACGATTACGACTGCAGCCCGATTCCATAACTTGGCTTCAATCGAATTCTCAGTATCGCAGCCACTAATGCCTTGCGATAGAGTCGAATTTGCTATGAAAAAGTGATAATCCGATTGTAGCCAAGTTATGTAATTGGGCCACTGAATCTATGACGTAGTATTTACAATTTTACATTCTCTTTGGTAGTATCCATTAATTCTCTTTGACATAACCTAAATGATTAAGTTGTATTTACAAATTGTATATTAATTATTATCATAAATTGTTTCACAAATTTGTACTAAATGAATTTAATGAGAAAGCATTTTACAATTGTAGCTACCCTAACTGTATCTCTGCGTACCATATCCAGCGGTAAGTTTGTTACCGTAATCAAATATTAACACACATTTTCCCATCTAATCTATTACTAGCTGATGCCTGCGGCTTCGCATGCGTGGTCATTTTAATATATATGACACTCACAAATAACGTGGCTTTCTATTGGTAAAAACATTTTCAAAATCGGTTCAGTAGTTCCAGAGATTACCCCCTACAACCTCACAAACATAGGTAAAGTATTATAAACATAATATATAGTAATATATATATATAGTATACCTATATAGTATAGATAATATTATTATGACCCGTTATATTATTATTCCCAGCCAGCTGTAGGGCACACAGCACGCTGGCTCAGAATAAATAATAGACACTGGGCTTAGTATGTTGATCTAAAATATAAACGGGTGGATATGTTGAATTGATGGTATCATCAATTGATTGGTAATCCATTTCAAGACCTCTATTGGAGTTCCTCCTCCAGGCACCTAAAAGAGTAAGTTATGAGTAAAAATAATTACTATAAACTAATCTTTCACAGGAAGGGTTGCAGCCTCCACAATCCAGCCAGTGATGAATATATCAGGAGTCAAAAACGCAGCAAAGCGGATAGTATGGGTAGATTTAGAAATGACTGGCTTAGACATAGAAAAGGACCACATTTTGGAAATAGCATGCCTAATCACCGATGCGCAGTTGAATGTGGTAGCCACTGGTCCAAACTTGATCATACATCAGCCAGATGACGTCTTGAACAGTATGGGGCAGTGGTGCGTTGCTCAGCATGGTGAGGTATTGGTTTTCTTTTTGTCATATATATAATGTAAAAGATATTATCATCATAATCAAGAGATGGTGGTGAACATAAAATAACTGTTATAAATCGTAGGCTATAGTCAGTTTTCTTTTGAGAAATTGTG
The DNA here is from genome assembly GCA_946251855.1 of Alsophila aescularia. Classification (NCBI taxonomy): domain Eukaryota; kingdom Metazoa; phylum Arthropoda; class Insecta; order Lepidoptera; family Geometridae; genus Alsophila; species Alsophila aescularia. Next base: position 6,480,666 of record OX276380.1, on the reverse strand, counting down.
AAAAATTTACAGCGCTTCGACAGCGGTGCACGTTTAACGCACAACATTTGTGCGCGTGGACACCGCAAGGGTTATGTCATGTTTAAGAAGCCTATTTGTCATAAAAATCCCATATATATCTCCACCCTCATAATATCAATTTGTGTGAGGGGTTTCTGTTTAAGGGTTGGTTACGGCGCGGGTGGTAAATTAGGTATTGAGGCGCGCGCACTCACACAGCGATCGACGCGGTCGCGCCGCTCATGCACACCTCTATGTTATACACAGTGGTTTGTGTGACCGCGGCGATCGCAACGTAAGTAAAGCTTCATTACCTAACTTTCTAATACGTACGAAGATAATTTATGATTACTACAGTTTCGTATCTTTGAGATGTTTCAAAACAGCAGTGGGTACTAGTTTGTTTTGTTATTGCATTATAATAGTACCTAAGTGTGGGAAGGGGGGTTGGTCTAATGCACAAAGTTTTGTTTGTATCAATAAATTGTTATTTTGTGATTTTCAAAAACATAACCAATAAGTCTGAGTCAACGTTTTTATTCTTACTATTTTACAATACAAGTAATTCAACAAAATAAAGAACAAAAGACACAACAGATAATTTCGCTTATCCAATTTCCCTATTATTTACAGTTAAATCATGTTTCATTTATACATTTATCTATACTTATAATAAAGCAATAAAAACTAAAAAGGCTGTACAATATCTACACTTATAACAAAGCAATAAAAACTAAAAAGGCTGTACAATATCTACATTTATAACAAAGCAATAAAAACTAAAAAGGCTGTACAATATCTACACTTATAACAAAGCAATAAAAACTAAAAAGGCTGTACAATATCTACATTTATAACAAAGCAATAAAAACTAAAAAGGCTGTACAATATCTACATTTATAATAAAGCAATAAAAACTAAAAAAGCTGTACAATATCTACACTTATAATAAAGCAATAAAAACTAAAACGGCTATACAATATCTACACTTATAATAAAGCAATAAAAACTAAAAAGGCTGTACAATATCTACACTTATAATAAAGCAATAAAAACTAAAAAGGCTGTACAATATCTACACTTATAATAAAGCAATAAAAACTAAAACGGCTGTACAATATCTACACTTATAATAAAGCAATAAAAACTAAAAAGGCTGTACAATATCTACACTTATAATAAAGCAATAAAAACTAAAACGGCTGTACAATATCTACACTTATAATAAAGAAATAAAAACTAAAACGGCTGTACAATATCTACACTTATAATAAAGCAATAAAAACTAAAAAGGCTGTACAATATCTACACTTATAATAAAGCAATAAAAACTAAAACGGCTGTACAATATCTACACTTATAATAAAGCAATAAAAACTAAACCGGCTGTACAATATCTATACTTATAATAAAGCAATAAAAACTAAAACGGCTGTACAATATCTATACTTATAATAAAGCAATAAAAACTAAAACGGCTGTACAATATCTATACTTATAATAAAGCAATAAAAACTAAAAAGGCTGTACAATATCTACACTTATAATAAAGCAATAAAAACTAAAAAGGCTGTACAATATCTACACTTATAATAAAGCAATAAAAACTAAAACGGCTGTACAATATCTATACTTATAATAAAGCAATAAAAACTAAAACGGCTGTACAATATCTATACTTATAATAAAGCAATAAAAACTAAAACTGCTGTACAATATCTATACTTATAATAAAGCAATAAAAACTAAAAAGGCTGTACAATATCTACACTTATAATAAAGCAATAAAAACTAAAACGGCTGTACAATATCTACACTTATAATAAAGCAATAAAAACTAAAACGGCTGTACAATATCTATACTTATAATAAAGCAATAAAAACTAAAACGGCTGTACAATATCTATACTTATAATAAAGCAATAAAAACTAAAAAGGCTGTACAATATCTATACTTATAATAAAGCAATAAAAACTAAAACGGCTGTACAATATCTATACTTATAATAAAGCAATAAAAACTAAAAAGGCTGTACAATATCTACACTTATAATAAAGCAATAAAAACTAAAAAGGCTGTACAATATCTACACTTATAATAAAGCAATAAAAACTAAAAAGGCTGTACAGTATCTATACTTATAATAAAGCAATAAAAACTAAAACGGCTGTACAATATCTACACTTATAATAAAGCAATAAAAACTAAACGGCTGTACAATATCTACACTTATAATAAAGCAATAAAAACTAAAAAGGCTGTACAGTATCTACACTTATAATAAAGCAATAAAAACTAAAACAGCTGTATAATATCTACACTTATAATAAAGCAATAAAAACTAAAACGGCTGTACAATATCTACACTTATAATAAAGCAATAAAAACTAAAAAGGCTGTACAGTATCTACACTTATAATAAAGCAATAATAACTAAAACAGCTGTACAATATCTACACTTATAATAAAGCAATAAAAACTAAAACGGCTGTACAATATCTACACTTATAATAAAGCAATAAAAACTAAAACGGCTGTACAATATCTACACTTATAATAAAGCAATAAAAACTAAAAAGGCTGTACAATATCTACACTTATAATAAAGCAATAAAAACTAAAACGGCTGTACAATATCTACACTTATAATAAAGCAATAAAAACTAAACCGGCTGTACAATATCTATACTTATAATAAAGCAATAAAAACTAAAACGGCTGTACAATATCTATACTTATAATAAAGCAATAAAAACTAAAACGGCTGTACAATATCTATACTTATAATAAAGCAATAAAAACTAAAAAGGCTGTACAATATCTACACTTATAATAAAGCAATAAAAACTAAAAAGGCTGTACAGTATCTATACTTATAATAAAGCAATAAAAACTAAAACGGCTGTACAATATCTATACTTATAATAAAGCAATGAAAACTAAAACGGCTGTACAATATCTATACTTATAATAAAGCAATAAAAACTAAAAAGGCTGTACAATATCTACACTTATAATAAAGCAATAAAAACTAAAAAGGCTGTACAGTATCTATACTTATAATAAAGCAATAAAAACTAAAACGGCTGTACAATATCTACACTTATAATAAAGCAATAAAAACTAAAACGGCTGTACAATATCTACACTTATAATAAAGCAATAAAAACTAAAACGGCTCTACAATATCTATACTTATAATAAAGCAATAAAAACTAAAAAGGCTGTACAGTATCTATACTTATAATAAAGCAATAAAAACTAAAACAGCTGTACAATATCTACACTTATAATAAAGCAATAAAAACTAAAACGGCTGTACAATATCTACACTTATAATAAAGCAATAAAAACTAAAAAGGCTGTACAATATCTATACTTATAATAAAGCAATAAAAACTAAAACGGCTGTACAATATCTATACTTATAATAAAGCAATAAAAACTAAAAAGGCTGTACAGTATCTATACTTATAATAAAGCAATAAAAACTAAAACAGCTGTACAATATCTATACTTATAATAAAGCAATAAAAACTAAAAAGGCTGTACAGTATCTATACTTATAATAAAGCAATAAAAACTAAAACAGCTGTACAATATCTACACTTATAATAAAGCAATAAAAACTAAAAAGGCTGTACAATATCTACACTTATAATAAAGCAATAAAAACTAAAAAGTCTGTACAAAGATAATTAAAAAAAAAATGGTTTGGGTACCTTAAACCTTAAATAAGCTACTGAACAAGAATATAACATTTTTTTAATTTGTGTCTGTCTGTTTGTTTGTCTGTTTATCTGTTTGTCTGTATGTTTGTTCACGCATCACGTAAAAACTACTAAACCCATTGCAATTCAATTTTCACTGTCATCTTAGACTTTGACTTAAAAACTGATGTACTTGGTATCTCAATCTGATGAGTAGAAGCTGAGCAATCGATAAAAACTTTTTGACGGCTGAAGGAATTTTGATCAAATGTTGGTATATTGGTATTTTAGGTCTTGGAATAGAACGTAGAGTAGGTACTTTTAACCTAGAGAAATGACCACGCATGCTAAGCCGCGGGTACAGCTAGTATTATTATATAAATCAACTAGAGAGTCGCCCCGGCTTCGCACGGGTAGTGCCACGTGCACACACCGCGGAATTTTTCTAACTTAGCATTTTCATACCCATCGTATCTTCTACAAAAATACGCCAGTAAGCTTAATTCAAAATCTTTGACAGCAACGATCGTGATGATTTTTGACCATAGACAACTGCATTATTACTCACGTACTTGACAGACTTGTAATTATTTCGTTTCCATGGCAATGTGTAATTGTTATTTTGTTTTCATAGAAACCTCATTCCATTCTGTATATTTGATACCTTCCATTACATTATTGTAATTTACGTAGGGAATTCTATTTTTTTGAAAAATAAAGTTCTGCCCATGTTACTCCAGGATAATGTAGCTATCTACTTATAGGCGAAAGAATTTTTAAAATCGGTTCAGTATTTTTTAAGTTTATCCATTACAAACAAACAAACCAACAAACAAACAAACAAACAAACAATCAAATCTTTCTTCTTCATAATATTAGTGTAGATTATTATTTACTTGTTCCTATCTCTCAGTTCATTTGATGCTCTTTGCATTCTTGCTTTCCTCTCTTGCATTGCTTTCATAATATAAGGTGGGTCTCGTACTGGCATGCACCGAGAATGCCGCGGGTCGACCAATTATTATTTACTTGTTCCTATCTCTCAGTTCATTTGATGCTCTTTGCATTCTTGCTTTCCTCTCTTGCATTGCTTTCATAATATAAGGTGGGTCTCGTACTGGCATGCACCGAGAATGCCGCGGGTCGACCAATTATTATTTACTTGTTCCTATCTCTCAGTTCATTTGATGCTCTTTGCATTCTTGCTTTCCTCTCTTGCATTGCTTTCATAATATAAGGTGGGTCTCGTACTGGCATGCACCGAGAATGCCGCGGGTCGACCAATTATTATTTACTTGTTCCTATCTCTCAGTTCATTTGATGCTCTTTGCATTCTTGCTTTCCTCTCTTGCATTGCTTTCATAATATAAGGTGGGTCTCGTACTGGCATGCACCGAGAATGCCGCGGGTCGACCAATTATTATTTACTTGTTCCTATATCTCAGTTCATTTGATGCTCTTTGCATTCTTGCTTTCCTCTCTTGGATTGCTTTAATAATATAAGGTGGGTCTCGTACTGGCATGCACCGAGAATGCCGCGGGTCGACCAATTATTATTTACTTGTTCCTATCTCTCAGTTCATTTGATGCTCTTTGCATTCTTGCTTTCCTCTCTAACATTGCTTTCATAATATAAGGTGGGTCTCGTTCTGGCACCGAGCAAATTCTGGAAGCAAACAGTCATTATAAAATCTGACCAACTTAGCCTCAATTTTTGTCTTCCAAAATTCGTCATCACGCTGAATCGCATAAACTTTCATTGGTGTATACCTTCACCAAACCAAATACCAAGCATGCAGAAGTCTTCTTTCGTTATATGCAACTGACTTTGAACTTGAAAATGCCAATGATGCTGTTTGTTGATAACGTAAGTATTTAGAGTGGAATCAAATTTCCAGAACGGATGTTTCGTCATGGCATCTTCCATATTTAAATTTACTAAAGAAGATGGACATATAATTTCAACTAAACCATTGCATATTTGCCATCAGGTGTGGTTCCTAAAAATTCATGCTCATGATCAATTTTGAATCTGAATATTCTCTTGTTTTTCTAACTGTCTTATTGCGGTTTCTTCATTATCAATTCCATGCCGAACTGCAGGAACATTGGAGAGATTACCACCATAAAGATTTTTTGTGACAAGAGAAGCGCAACTGGTACTTTCTCGTTTTTTACAAACTTCGCCGAATAATGAAGAGGTAAGTAACTTTCTCCTTCTGCTCATCCACTCCGCGCTATGTCTTTGCAAAACTGTTGATCTTCCGCTCATCAAGTCATCCAGAAAGAAAGTCCTTGCATCATCAAACACGTCTGAAGTCATGTCAGGTTGCTGAGAATTTTCCCCGTAGTGGGCGTCTTTCGATACAGGAATCTGTCGTATTTTGAATGTGGACTTTTGCACTTTACGTTTCCGAATAGTTTCTAATTTAGAGATTATTTTGTTGGGTTTTGTCCCAAATACAACTTTGTGTGTTGTTGTGTGAAGGGTTCCTGTATTGAAAGATACTGATACCCCAGCAGCGCAACGGCCTGCATAAGAACGGCGAAGCGAAAAATTTATGCGCTTGCCTCCTACGTATTTGGCTACTTGTGCATAGCATACAACTGCGCGAATGATATGAAAGTTTTTTATTCAAATTTTCGATAGCTCGCATTAGTCCGCTGGCAATAAGCTGGGGCATTAGACCAATGGGCTCAGGCCGACGTTTTTCGATTGTACAAAAATAATCTTTACACTATTCGTGGTTGCCAAATACGTGTTGAGGACCATTTAGGATATCTTTGCTTAATTTATTAATTTTTTGATCGATCGGTATATTTTGAGCACCCCAATGTTTAATCGCGCAAGTCACTCCGGTCCGCAAATACCTGCCTTTTAAGATTTTACGCAGTTCTGGTGGAAAATTAGTGTCCTGAGACAACATAACTAAAGCGTTGCAGTAATTCCGTAAAATATGGTTTTTGCATTCGATTTTCTCAACAACCAAATCTCCGCGCGAGTCTAAAAATTTTTTGTATGTACTAGAATCGCCATTAGCAACAAATTGATGATAAATCACCCCATGATCCGGTACTGAACGTTTGAACCCCTCAACTAAAATGGTCGATTCCATCCCGGTAGATGGTCCTGAATAATTTTTGAAGCATACATGCTTTGGAGGCTCGCTTTTGTTAGCAGCTCGTGCGCAGACTATGCAATATTTGTTTTTAACGCCTAGATACAATAGCTTTCCAAATTTAAGTCCAATTATTGAAGCTGCTCCTGATGACGCAGAACATTTTTTTCCAAACGAACGTTTGCTCCAGCAACCATCAACAGCAACTGGAATCATGGGAACGCCTTTTTTGACAATATTTCCAACAGATATTGCAAAGTCTGCTTCTTCCTTGACCGCCTCATTCATGGAATGTTCTGCTGCTTCCCACCAATCACAAACTTGGTCATTTAGCGTGGAATAGAAATCGTTTGAAATACCGCGTAGAGCTGTGGAAGCGGTAATGGTTTGTAAATGGGAATGACCACTTCCAGATGACATGATGCCTGATACGATTTGATGATTCACATTCATTTCGGCATTATTTTTCTCTACCAGGAATACATTGAATTTCATTGCACACATACTGCATTTAAATGTAAGATTTGACTCCAGACCCTTTCGACATTCAGATGCAATCTTTAAACATTTCAGATTGCATCCAAACTGGCGGACCGTGATCACTTATATTTTCCAATTGCTTTAAAAATAATCAACGTGTACCAATCTGCGGCCAACGACAATTTCATTTTCTTCAGGCTGCGCCGGCTCGACCAACAAAGGCAAAGACCTTTCTTGAGTCTGCAAAAAATGACATTGCTTATTATATTGAATTCGGACAGATTCACCTACTCAATTGCCACTCACTCATTGGCTGTGTTCACATACACGCTCGAATCATCCCTGCGATTATCGCTCGATCATCCGGAGATCGTGAACGACTTTGGACGTCCACATACAACTGACAACTGTCAAGTGTCAGTTTCATACTATTCCTCCCCTCCACTACTATTTTTCGGATGACCCAGGCGAACGCCCGGACGACGCCGTGAACGATTTCGAGTGTACGCGCGGGTGATCCGTGCGTTCTCGAACGTTTATGTGAACAGCAGTGCGATTACGTAATGTTGATCATGACGGTTTCGAGCCATCAAATTCAATAATGCTTTGCAATAGAGTCGATTTTGCTATGAAAAAAGTGTCAATCTGATTGAAGCCAAGTTCTGTAATCGGGCTGCAGGCCCAGTCACGGACTCGCATCACTTCACTAAGATATATGACTGTACTACCACATGTATTTCAGTGCATCACTCGCCCACTTACAAGCCTACTGACTCACTCACTGATTAAAACTAAACGTAAATATTATGTACTAACTTCTACATTATCGCAATGTTCAATGTTTGCAATTTCGGCGAGAGCAATCCTGAAACAAAAATAAGCAATATAATAATTACTGACAAACAGCACCGATTAGACAACGACACGCGGTGAGAGTAGAGGCAGGTAGAGGCGCGGCGCCGGCACCTTTGATCTAGGCGGTAAAATTACCCTTCAAAGGAAATAAAAAGCTTACCTAGTTTTTTAATTGATAAGTTGCTATTTAGAAGACCTGTTATTATTACTCGTCAAATAGCACTAGAACAGCACGGATATCGTAAATTTATTGGGAATGCCCTCCATTGGTAACTAGATATTTTATTTTGCCAAATTGTAGGCTCTCCTGTTTCGTTTTTTTCTCCAATGCACGCGTCTCTTGCTGGCGTATTCACCGTTGTGTTTTTTACTCATATTTATCTGTAAACAAGACGATTGTCACTTAATCTTTACCTATATTACAAATAGTTATTACTAATATTATTTACTAGCTAATGCCCGGCATGCAAAGCCTGTTATTTTTGTAACCTTATTTTTTTATTTTATGTCAGAAATTCAGGCACGCAAATAAATAAATTGAACGCGTATTTTTTTGTAGCAAAACGACGTGCTCTCTCCTTGGAGACGTGCGGCGGAGTGAGCTATAAAGACGCGAGCGCGGCGGACGACGTCGCATCGTTTCTTCATAGTAATTTGTATGGAGATTTCGGGAATTTTCGAAATAAAACAGATACTAATAAAGTAGTTCTAGTATTAGTAGTTTGTGAATTTTTTACACAAAACTGAAGCATTTTTAGGTAAAATAGAAAGATTCGTTGTCTTCTTTGTTCTTTGCTGTCTTTAATTATGTAAAATTCAGTAGGTGTTCATTATTATTTACGCCATAATTATGGTAGACGTTTTTAGTGATATTCAAACATTTTTTAACATTAATCTACAAGGTTTATACTCAATCTGACTTATATACGGTCTAGTGGAGTTCTTTAGCTATTAGGATTTATTTTTTTCGTGGCTACTTCTTTACGTTTTCTATATAAAGTTATGGAAATTCAATAACACGAATGCCTGGTACCGACCCTTAATACATAATTCTATTAATAAATAATACAATCATTATAATAAAAAAAAAAGTTATACCTCCCTATCTCTTCTCCAAGCTCCATGGTTTGTGGCCAAATTAAAAGTTAAACCTCCCTATCTCTTCTCCGAGCTCCATGGTTCGTGGCCTAATTAAAAGTTATACCTCCCTATCTCTTCTCCGAGCTCCATGGTTCGTGACCTAATTAAAAGTTATACCTCCCTATCTCTTCTCCAAGCTCCATGGTTCGTGGCCTAATTAAAAGTTATACCTCCCTATCTCTTCTCCAAGCTCCATGGTTTGTGGCCTAATTAAAAGTTATACCTCCCTATCTCTTCTCCAAGCTCCATGGTTTGTGGCCTAATTAAAAGTTATACCTCCCTATCTCTTCTCCAAGCTCCATGGTTTGTGGCCTAATTAAAAGTTATACCTCCCTATCTCTTCTCCAAGCTCCATGGTTTGTGGCCTAATTAAAAGTTATACCTCCCTATCTCTTCTCCAAGCTCCATGGTTCGTGGCCTAATTAAAAGTTATACCTCCCTATCTCTTCTCCAAGCTCCATGGTTTGTGGCCTAATTAAAAGTTATACCTCCCTATCTCTTCTCCAAGCTCCATGGTTTGTGGCCTAATTAAAAGTTATACCTCCCTATCTCTTCTCCAAGCTCCATGGTTTGTGGCCTAATTAAAAGTTATACCTCCCTATCTCTTCTCCAAGCTCCATGGTTCGTGGCCTAATTAAAAGTTATACCTCCCTATCTCTTCTCCAAGCTCCATGGTTTGTGGCCTAATTAAAAGTTATACCTCCCTATCTCTTCTCCAAGCTCCATGGTTTGTGGCCTAATTAAAAGTTATACCTCCCTATCTCTTCTCCAAGCTCCATGGTTCGTGGCCTAATTAAAAGTTATACCTCCCTATCTCTTTTCCAAGCTCCATGGTTTGTGGCCTAATTAAAAGTTATACCTCCCTATCTCTTCTCCAAGCTCCATGGTTTGTGGCCTAATTAAAAGTTATAACTCCCTATCTCTTCTCCAAGCTCCATGGTTTGTGGCCTAATTAAAAGTTATACCTCCCTATCTCTTCTCCAAGCTCCATGGTTCGTGGCCTAATTAAAAGTTATACCTCCCTATCTCTTCTCCAAGCTCCATGGTTCGTGGCCTAATTAAAAGTTATACCTCCCTATCTCTTCTCCAAGCTCCATGGTTTGTGGCCTAATTAAAAGTTATACCTCCCTATCTCTTCTCCAAGCTCCATGGTTCGTGGCCTAATTAAAAGTTATACCTCCCTATCTCTTCTCCAAGCTCCATGGTTTGTGGCCTAATTAAAAGTTATACCTCCCTATCTCTTCTCCAAGCTCCATGGTTTGTGGCCTAATTAAAAGTTATACCTCCCTATCTCTTCTCCAAGCTCCATGGTTTGTGGCCTAATTAAAAGTTATACCTCCCTATCTCTTCTCCAAGCTCCATGGTTCGTGGCCTAATTAAAAGTTATACCTCCCTATCTCTTCTCCAAGCTCCATGGTTCGTGGCCTAATTAAAAGTTATACTACCCTATCTCTTCTCCAAGCTCCATGGTTCGTGGCCTAATTAAAAGGTATACCTCCCTATCTCTTCTTGTTCTTAGTTATAATGGGGAAGGGACGGGTTTTAGTATGAAAGCTGATGTGATTGAGATGGTTCTTATATATAATGGGGAAGGGACGGGTTTTAGTTTGAAAGCTGATGTGATCGAGATGGTTCTTAGTTATAATGGGGAAGGGACGGGTTTTAGTTTGAAAGCTGATGTGATCGATATTTTTTCTTAGTTATAATGGGGAAGGGACGGGTTTTAGTTTGAAAGCTGATGTGATCGTGATGGTTCTTAGATATAATGGGGAAGGGACGGGTTTTAGTTTGAAAGCTGATGTGATCGAGATGGTTCTTAGTTATAATGGGGAAGGGACCGGTTTTAGTTTTGAACTTATGCCTTTTTTAATTCTACATTTCAGAGTGGATTGACGGAGGCTAGCCGAAAATCAAACATCTCGCTTTCTGCGGCAGAAAACAAAGTTCTGGACTTTATCAAGGCTCATACTCCTGAAAGCAGCTGCCCCTTGGGAGGCAACAGCGTGTATATGGATCGTCTATTTCTACGCAAATACATGCCGAAAGTCGACCAGCATTTACACTACAGGATCATAGATGTAAGCACGATCAAAGAGTTAGGTAAGAGATGGTTTCAGAAAGAGTTCTCAAATATACCGCTGAAAAAGTTTAAGCATAGGTCTATGGACGATATTTTGGACAGTATTGAAGAGTTGAAGTATTACAGGCAAAGTATGTTTAAACAATAGCGGCCATGAAAATAATTAGAAGAATTATGTGCTTGTGACTTAAAATCATCTCAAATGTATTTCAAAGTTTCAACACAGTGTGATGTAGACACATTACATCTGGGCCCCGATTCTGTTAGCTATTGAACAGCGATAACGCAAGTCGATCGCTTGTTTTTTTTTTTTGTGAAATTATATCATTTAGCACTTAAAAGTGCAGGAAGCGAAAATTGGTTTAACAGAATTGGGGCCCTGCTTTCATGCTGCTTGTCTACAAACTAAATAAAATAATATAAAAAATTAAATTAAAATAAACCGTTCATGTTTTTGTTTTAATATCATTTGTATCTATTTGTGAGCTACCCTGAAAGTTTAAGCCGGATAGCTTATCGGGAAGTGCTCGAAATTTGAATTGTATGATTCCAGGACAGACAGAAATACATAGATACAAGTGAAGTTAAAAGAAGCTTTGAAAGAATCCTAAGTATCATTTTACTTAATATTGTATTTATGATTAATAGCACAGCTGTTTATACATGTGTTGGACTTCCCTGCATTTTTTCATTGTTCTATCTGCTGCTGAAACCTTAATGCTTAATAAGGAAGGGAATATTGGAGGATAGGGCTTGTTATTAAAAAGTGCTAAATAGTGTTAGTAAAATGATATATATAGTGAAATTTACACGGGCAATATTTAATTTACAATTTATTCATAATGACTTTTTATTATGAGTTAATTTATTTTGTAACTATATCTGTTATGTGATTTATTACAACTTGTTACTACGTTATTGTACAAGAAGTTACCATAATAAGTTGTTGATGTCAAAGTATTGATAATTTATTAATTAATAATGTAATATACCTAGTAATAAAATAGTAATATTAATTAATAATAAAACTTTTCTTTTGTAAGTGTATCTGGATTGATTGGAAATCAAACCAGGAACCCTTGTATCACTATTATTATGTACATATACATATACCCTAATGTGTAGGCAATGGACCGAGATGTGAGAAAAGCCCTTAATAGGGATAAAAGTATCTAAAGCCAAATTCTTAAAAAAAAAGAAGTTCAACAAGTAAAATTATTATAAAAATATAAAAAACCCGACTGCAAACAAAATTATTGAATACAAGCGACTGCCTGCATCACACTAATATTATAAAACGAAAGTTTGTCTGTATGTAAGGGGTAAGGGGGTGAGTGTGTGTCTATTGTATGTTTGTTACTACTTCACGCTTAAACGGCTGAACGGATTTCTATGAAATTTGCTACAGAGGTAGCTTGTAACCTGGATTAACACATCTAGGCTATCATGGAAAAATGTGTGGTTCCTGAGGGACGCGGGTGAAACTGCGGGGCGCAGCTAGTATTTATATAAATAATGTTTCTTTTTTACTAACTTATTTTACTTTACATACTTTAATAGTTGCAATTGCAACATTACAAGACAGACAGACAGACATAGTAATATAATAATCAAAAATTGAAAATTTTGTACAAATCTCTATAGAGAATTGCTACTGTATAGTTATAAGAATCATATATTATTGAAATGATCTTTTAAAGATCTGTAATTTGATACCTCACTCGATAGGTGTTGGTAATTTTTGATCTGTCGGAAAAACAATATGGCAGCTGTAAGCCGCTATGTATGGTCTTAGTGGAATAAAACAATATGGCAGCTGTAAGCCGCTATGTATGGTCTTAGTGGAATAAAACAATATGGCAGCTGTAAGCCGCTATGTATGGTCTTAGTGGAATAAAACAATATGGCAGCTGTAAGCCGCTATGTATGGTCTTAGTGGAATAAAACAATATGGCAGCTGTAAGCCGCTATGTATGGTCTTAGTGGAATAAAACAATATGGCAGCTGTAAGCCGCTATGTATGGTCTTATGGAATAAAACAATATGGCAGCTGTAAGCCGCTATGTATGGTCTTAGTGGAATAAAATGTCACAACCAAGAATATTCAAACGTTTTAAAAAAAAACTAGAACCGGGGGACTTTCAGCTTTTATATTTATTTTTATTATTTTTGGTATTTTCGAAATGTCCTAATTAAGCAAACAAGGCAAAATAGAAGAAAAAAAACTCGTGTTGTCTCCTATAGAGGGCGCCACATTCAATTTGTGACGTCACATAGCCTATAACCAGCGGACGATGAAGACGCTTCCAACGATACCTCATAATATGTCAAATTATGATGAGTAGTTTAGAAGTTATAAGGAACAGCTGAACATACTAAAACACAATAAAACATATTAAAATCATAATCCTCCATTTTGCTTGTGGCTTGTCAGCGTGGCTGCACAGATTGTACTGTCGTCAATGTCGTTATGCTCCTTTTCGATGGTTGCCTCTCACCGATGTCTCCTTTTCTGACGCTTACTGGCATTACGAGCACAAAAGGGGAACACTGTGACTTATTTACCCGACTACGGTGAAGCAACGGAAGGGGAATGAGTTTAACAACCCTATGTATGTGGATGTTCCACCATAGTGTCGCTCCTATTGGTCCGATTTTGGCGAGCAAGGTATCAATACATTCGTCTTCAGGTACAGAGCGTTATAGGCTATATTGTTTTACCACACTTCGGGGAAGCAAGTGAAAAAAAAAACTTGGTCCGATTTTTACAAGTAAGTATCAATCAATTCATCTTCATCGCAAGAGTGTAATTGGCTATTTTTACCCGACCGTACTCGGGTTTTAGTTTTTGAACTTATGTCTTGTTATTAAGATCGGTCCAGCAAGTTGGAGATCGGCTGCGCGCAGTCTTCATTTAATTTCTGGTAATATCGCTATAGAACTTTATACCACAGTCATAAACATTATACACTGTATATAATGTACTGTGATTATACGCAGTAGCACAGACGACGAACGTCGCAGGAAAATCACCAAATATATCAATCAACCGGGAGGACGTTTTCGACTGTCGAGCGCCTGGAATCCAGTGGTTCGCATAGGCAAAGAAATATCGAAAATATGCCTTAGTTCGCGTGCGGGTAGGTACCTACAAGTAAACAGGGTGGACTTAAGGGCAGGTACCTTAACCGTTATAGTTACAGGAAAACGTTCCTACGAGACCATCCATAACTTTTTGATATATTCTAAACTGCATTCACAGATTTTGAAAAAAAAACATGCGCCTGGAATCCAGTGGTTCGCATAGGCAAAGAAATATCGAAAATATGCCTTAGTTCGCGTGCGGGTAGGTACCTACAAGTAAACAGGGTGGACTTAAGGGCAGGTACCTTAACCGTTATAGTTACAGGAAAACGTTCCTACGAGACCATCCATAACTTTTTGATATATTCTAAACTGCATTCACAGATTTTGGAAAAAAACATTGAAACTATACACAAAATATTTTTTGATGCCAATCGATCCTGTTATAAGGATTAAAAGTGTCTATGAGACTGACTGAGGGTTGAGTACTGAAATGTCAGAAACTGCGACAAACTTTTTCCATACAATTCGTAGAAAATTACCTTAAGAGGATAGGGCACACACGCGGTTTCTACAGGTTTTGCCATACATTTGCGTTTTGGGAGAAAATGTTTCTACCATACTAAACCATAACCAAATCCAATAATTATATGGTCTCTTTTTATTAACCACAGAATAAACTATGTTTGTAGTTTTTATTTTTTCTGAATTATTGGATTTGGTTATGGTTTAGTGTGGCAGAAACGTTTTCTCCCAAAACGCAAATTTCACGGAAATGTAAGGCAAAACCTGTAGAAGCTGTGTGGGTGCCGTTCGGTTTTAAACTATTAGCTAGAGGGAATCGTTCTTATGAAGCTGTCCTCAACTTTCTGAGATATTTTGACCTGCGTTCACAGATTTTGTTAAAAATGTTCAGTCATCGAGATAATAGGCAATTAATGCACACTTTTTTTTGATGCCAATGGATCCTTTTTCTTATAAGGATCAAAAGTTTCTATATGATCTACTGAGGTTAGAGTACTAGAAAAGTCAGAAATTGCAAAAAACTTTTTCCATACATTTTGTACGAAATTAATTTAATAAAATTTTAACATCGTGCGAATACAAACTTTAATACTGGCGGCTCTAACTTCAGTTGATCCGATGGAGACTTTTGATCCTTATAAGAAACAGGATCTAGCAATTTATTTTTGTTGTGAAATTACCATTTTCTCGATGACTGTATTTTTTCTAAAATCTGTGAATGCAGGTCAAGATATCTCCAAATGTTATTGGGAGTCTCTTATGAACGTTTTCCTGTAGCTACAACGGTTATGGTAATTTCGTACAAAATGTATGGGATTTTTTTTCGCAATTTCTGTAATTTCTAGTACTCGAACCTCGAAATAGAGACTTTTGATCCTTATAAGAAACAGAGTTTTTTGTGTAAAATTACCATTTTCTTGCTGACTGTACATTTTGTGCAAAATCTGTAAAGCAGTTCAGAACATCTCAAAAAGTTATGGATGGTCTCCTAGGAACGTTTTCCTGTAACTATAACAGTTAAGGTACCTGCCCTTACTGTCCCGTCTCAAAAATCCACCCTGAATAGGTATAGTGTCTCTATCGAGAATAAATTCTAGTTGTGACTTATAGTATCTACTACGACTCAGTACCCAGGGACTTGATATAAATAACCGTAACGAGTGCAAAAAAATGAAAGTAAGGGGCTAGTCCGTTTCGTCTGCTGCCCATAAAACCGAACCCACCCCGCAATATCTTCAGTTTACTCGCGATTCACTTCGCCACTCATGACGCTTATAATATTACCGAAATAACTAAAACTCAAAACAAAGAACATACTTGCTTACCTACATGGTAAATATTCAGAACGCCTGCCTCGCGAAAACATTACCTAATCTTAAGGTCGATGTTATGTAACCAAGAAGTTAGGTAAGTACATACCTAAATTCGTACCTTGAGTAAAATATAAATGAGATCTCGCTGAAGTTTTAAGTTTTACAGATGAGGAACACGTAGGCTTCATCAGGCACGGCAGACGGCGCGTGACTTGCCTGACATCTTTTGGGCGAATTTTTTAGTGGTTGAAATTATAATTATTGTTTGAAAAAAGTGCATCACTTAGTAGGTAAGTGCTGACTTCTTGAAAAAGGGACAAGAAGTCACTGAATTTATGTCGTACATATATCTCTATGCAAGAAGTAGGTATTTTGTAGCCTGAATCGTAACATGTAGGCGGCGCACACCTGTAATTACATAATCATCATCAGCCTAGATCGCTTGGTTGTTCTACGGGTTTTTTACCCGTGGCACTACTATTTGACCACTGCTGGACGTAGGCCTCTACTAACGCTCGCCACTGATCTCGGTCTTCAGCTCCCGTCATCAATTTTCGTCATCCAGTTCAGGCCGCATTTCTCATACCGCACTACACCTGGCAACAGGGCGTTTTACACTACGAAAATACCACTAGCCACTTTGCTTATCCTTAGAGCTTGGTTTTCTTTCGGATATCTTCATTACGTATCTTATTCTTCAGAGAAACTCCAAGCATAGCTCTCTTCATAGCTCGTTTTTGTGAACTAGTCTGTCCGTGAGTGTCCACGATTCGGCTCCGTAGGTCGCACTGACTGAATTACATATAATAGGTACCTTCAAAACCTATATACCTATTTTCAAAATTCATTGGGGCACAATAAATATTTAATGTATGCAAAGGCTGTAATGACACACCCTGTTTTTATTTACCAGATGCTCTTTTTACCACAATATAGGCACCTATCGTACGTGACCCGCTTCCAGTCGTCCTATTTCAGTCACAAATTGGCTACCGCGCCACCGTCACCTTTATGGAGCATTATGTACCTACCTAGTGGGGTTTAATAATTTTAGAAGAGCTTGCCACGGTAATAACGATCAAAGGGGTATCCAATGAGCCGCGTTCCCCATTCGCGGCTACCACAGATATAGATGAAGTACTTATAGATACCGCTAAATAAATGAAGGTTGAAGCGAGTTATTACGAGACGTGTTGTAAGCAATCTCTATGGCACCTAAACACCTTGACTGAAAAGTCATCTAATGCCGGTTCCAAACCAAGAGAACGAGTGCGAATGAAGGCTACCGTGCGAAAGCGAACAAATCAATGTGGACGACTTAACGAAAGCGAGGCAAAAACCTCGGCTGTGGGATTCAATATATAATAGCAATAATAAATACTTATCAGGGCAGCTTCACGAAGTTTTTGTAATTTCCCCATACGGAGCAAAAAACTCCCTCAAAAGATACTATTTCAGTAATTTTTCCCAAATATTTTGAAATACATATTCCTTATTTGGGTAATTATCATTTAGGTAAATAAAGTGTGATTTGTAAATAAATAAAAAAATAGTTGAAAATTTTGTTTGTTTTTTTTTGGTGCGCCGCTCATATCTTAATTGTATTAGGCATAAAAATAACGTTAATTGAATTGAAAATAAATGAAAAAATTAAAATATTTTAAATGTCACGGTCCGTGTAATGTGACATTATCGTTTTCTAACAAAAAGTACAATTAAATAAAGAAACGAATCTTTTGCTGTTCAATGTTTAAATTCACTAAAAAACATAGCTTTAGGAAGTCATCTTGTCTCAGCCCAGATTTCGTACGCTAATGCAAGGATCTGTGGAGCTACATTTATTAAAAGTAATTTGTTAACAAAATAAGCATTACGTGTCACAGCTGTGAATATTCTGTGTATATATAAACCTCTAACTTAAATTCCTGATAACATGAGTTGCGTAATGTAGTACAGTTTCTTCCTATATTATATTAATCGCATGGTGTTTATATTTAGTTATAAAATAGCGGTGACAACGTCAAAATGTCACGTCCATAGTTGTCACATCCGTAATTTCATTGTGACTACGGGTGTGTCATTTTTAATACTTTTGGGTTTGGTTTGTGTAAGAAATGGTCAGATCCGTAGTCGAGATGTCACATCTGTATTATAATAATTAGTTTTCTCTTTTTTAAGGATGTCTAGTGCCCAAACAAAACACAAAAAAGTTATTATGTTATTTTGATTAATAAATTTTTGATAATGACCCATTTAACGATCTATTTACTAACATTTACATTGAAATAAAACACCTTAAAATCCCCAGATCTGGACACCCTAATTCGCCGTGGTTCGCCGATTCTCGCCATGTTCACACGCGTTCACTTAGTGTGGACAGTACGACGAAACCGAGCGAGCGTGCGGTACTAATCGGCGAATCCCACTTTGCCTTCGCTGGCTCTCGTTCTCTTGGTGTGGACCCGGCATAACGGTTGCCCGCAAGGTGCGATCATTTGTGTGATGAGCAGATGTTTGTTTTCGAGTCATGGGTGTAATATTCGTATCGTATCTATGTATGTTTATCCGTTGTGTAGTACCCTTAGTACAAGGTATCTCTGTTTGGGGCTAGGTAATTTGTGTAAATTGACCGAATATATTTAAAACAATGTGTTTTTTTCTTGTTTAAGAAGCTTATATGGACGTTTTTAAACTAGCTTCAGTGTACAGGCTTTGGTTATTTGTTGCTTAAGGCTTTATTATATGGCCTAAGGGACAAATTAATCCGCCTCATTATTAAACCCATTTCGCCGCATGGCTAAAGGTATTAATTATAAACTAGCTTTGCCCGTGTGGTCAAAATTATGCGCTTTATTTTTTTGCGCGGAAGTCTAATTATTTTTAGTAAATAAAAGTAACCTATTTAACTCCTTGTAACATTAGCTATCTTCCAGTGAAAGTCCCGTCAAAATCGCCGTTTCGGAACGGGAACAAGCAGACAAACAGACAAAAAAAGTATTTTTTTGTTATGAGTACCGTGTATACATTCATATGCATTTAGTAAAAAGCTGTTATTTTGTCATTAGAAACAGACCTTCAATTTTATTTATTTGTATATAGATAGAAGATGTATAGATAACTGCGCAACAATAGGGTGCAAGACACCTAATTTTCTCCAATTTCCGGCACGCATTATGATCGATTTGCCGTATCTCCCTATCTCTTTCTGGGTGGGTGTGGGTGTAGGTGGGTGAGTACATGAAAATGGATAAGTACCTACGTTTGTTTTCGGTAGATGTATGTAGAGCTGGATGTTTATGTTCAAGAATTTTTAGACGCTCGCTAGCTGCTGAAGTTATTTTATTTGAACGTATATAGAGGTAATGCTGGAAATCTAATCTAGATGCGATGCAAGCGGTCTGCCCTGCCTTGTGAATATGCTTAGGGAAATAGGTAGGAACGTATCGTCACAGAATAAATAATAGTACTACGGTATCGTACCTAATACTTATAGGTAAGTAATCAATCAATAGTCTTATAATAAAGCAGGAAGTAATAAAAAGTATGTACAACGAAGATAATTAAACAAAATTGGTATATGGGACTTAAAGCTACTGTTATTTTTTTTAATAAGTTTTTGGTCTGTCTGTCTGTTTTTTCGTGCATCATGTAAAAAACTACTTGACTGATTGCGACGCGGGTTTCAGTGATGGATAACTCATGGTTTGACTTAAAAATTGTATCCTGGTATCTCAATCCGATGAGTAGAAGCCGAGCAATCAATAAAAATCAATTTGACGGCTGAACTTTAGTATTATAAGTATACATTATATTATAGGTTGGTAGTTTTGGTCCTGGAACAATACCTAGTATACAAATAGTTACGTAGCCGGTTACAATAGTGTTAGATTAATGCGTGGTTATAGCTAGGTAGATACGTAATACCTACCTACTTTAATTACTTCTGTAGCAAATATCAACACCCACCACAACCTTGTAATGGGAAATTGGTTAAATGAATCAAATAACCCCAACCCATATGCACAATCATAGCATATATATATATATATATATATATATATATATGAAGCAGTCGCCCAATATGTTTCGGTAGGTAACTAAGTAAACATAAAATCCGAATTGAATTAACACCTCAGAGGCGTAACTTCATGTAAATGCGAAAACTTCAGAAATGCTCTCGGCTCGTGTTGCCTACTCAAACATTATAGCACTTACGGACCATTCTCGAGTAGGGTTATAGTTCATTGTAGGCATTTAATAGTACCTTTTAGTTGGTACCAACCAACTTTTACACCTGCGATATCATATAGGCATTTCTTGTCTCGTTGGTGACTATAGCCAAGCGCGGATCCAGCTTTTACAGCTGGGCTTATTACCCGACTACAGCAAAGCAAGGGTAATGAGTTTAACAGTCTATGTTACTAAACCAAAGAGTATATAAATACTACGTACTACTGACTATGTATGTGGATTTTACACCATAGAGTCGCCCGTATTGGTTCGATTTTGACAAGCGAAGTGTCAGTCGATCTGTATTCAGGTATAGTGTCAGCTATATTTTTTTTACCCGTTTATGGTAAGGCAAAAGAAGGATTGTGTTCAAACTATAAAGTTAGTCCGATTTTCACAAGCGAGGTATCAATCGATTCGTCTTCATCGCAAGAGTGTCAAAGGCTATTTTTACCCGACCGAAGCCGGGTTTCAGTTTTTGAACTTAATATCTTTCTTCTATATGTTTTGTACCTATATAATTTGTTTATTAAAACTTGTTTCATTGATAGAAATATCTCAGTTTTGGCGCCTTTTTCAAATGTTTCACCATCATCGGCCTATACTTGTCCACTGCTGGACGTAGACCTCTTCTAATGTACGCCAATGAGCTCGGTCTTCACTATCCTCATCCAATTTCTGCCAGCCGCTTTTCGCAGGTCGTGACTCCACCTGGCTACGTCCACCGCTACTTTTGCCTAAACGTGTCTCCACTCGAGAACTTCTCTACCCCAACGGTTATCGAAACTCATCAAATTATGACTACCTACTATCTTTTGAAATTTATGTTTAATTCACACTAATAGAAATGCTTTTGCTTGAAATGATTTACGAATGGATAATGCATCAATTTTTACCCGACTTTGGTAAAGCAAAAAGAGGGTTATGATTTTAACCGGTATGTATGTGATATTGATATTAAAGAAGAATAATGAATAATGTGATATTGATATTATTGATCTGTTCCCTCATAACTTCTAAACCATCATCTTAATTTGACAAATATGGTATGGTATTTTTAGAAGCGTCTTCATAGTCCACGAGTGACGTCACATTAGATTGAATATGGCGCCCTCTAGAGGACATATTTGGTATCAAATGAGCACATTTCAAAAATATATGTTGTTCACGGATTTGTTTTTTTTTTTAAGTTTACAATAGGGAATAATTACTACAAAAAAATAAGAACTAAGTTCAAAAACTAAAACTCGACTACGAAGTAGTCGGTCTTAGTAGTTGGGTTTTAGTTAGTTTAGTTTCGGATTATGTTTAATCTTTACACCAATGAAAAAAAAGAAGGTTTTCGCTTATTGCGGTCCCGCTTATGACGGTCTATCATTTTGTGATTTTATTTCAATTTATAATAAAATAAATTGCCAATAGATCATAATTAAGCTTTTTTTATATGGGGTTCTACATTTTTATTTTGTACTTTATTTCCTACTAGCTTTGCCCGCGTGGTCATTTCATTCAAAAGTAGCGTAGTACGTGTTATTCCAGTACCTACAAAGTACAATATTATACTACATTTCTTTAAAATTCGTTCAGGTCAAATAGTTTTTTATCGATTGCTCGGCATCTAATCATCGGAATAAGGCTAGCGCGCACTGCCTTGCGTTTTTATAACGCATATTCTGTGAAGTACGGAGTGTCATAGAAGTGCACGTGTTGCGATGAAATAAACGCCTATAATACAATATGAAATAAACGCTAGAATAAACGCACCGCGTTCCACTGCAAGGCAGTGCGTGCAAGGCCTATAATACCAAGTAACCCAGTTTTTAAATAAAACCTGGTAAGGCGTCGTAGTGCGACGGGCGGTAAAAGAATGACGTGCAGCGTGCAGATGAAGCGAAGAAAATACGTAATTCGTATAAGTTACGTATATTCAGAATAGGTTGATCTGTATATATATATAGATATGCGCAGAGTAATTTGATATCAACAGTAGGCAATTCGACAGACAACTTCCAGTCGCAAGGGCTTGAGAGCTGGAGGTAGTGCTGAGGCAAAGCGCTAAAGCTAGTGAGCGGAATTCGAAAAATTTACAGATTTGAATTTAGCGGGACGCTTGGTTGCAGTGAATGGAATGCTTGCGTGTTTTAAGGTCAATCAGCGCCATCTAGTTAAAGGGCGTCACAGACGATTAAGATACTAGTATTTATATACTCTTTGGATACTATAATATAAAATATTATAGCATCCTAAGGTATCACACACGGCTAAGATACGATAATATATTGAAATTATGCATTCGCTCGCAGGCCGTCCTAGGTGCCACACGTATTTTTTCACCACTTTCTATATACAGGATGATAAAATATGAGTAGTACGGTTTCACTATTAGATTTATTAGATAGCTCATCAGACTACGATTCTGATTTTGATATGCAAATTACATTAGCGCACTGTGAAAGGTGATCAATTTGGATAGAAACTCACATTAAATTTAGAAAAAGCCGCGGTGTACACCCTATACTTATAAAACCCGTCTTTTTGTTCGGGGGTTAAAAAATAACGCATAAAATATGTAAGCGCTTTTAATTATAGAGCAAAAAAAATCTAAATGCGTGTGGTTTCGATCCACGGACGTCTGGATTATGTTTCTACGCTTGTTACTGCTTGGCCACTCGTTACGTTGAGCGGTTAACGAAATTTGGTACCGTTCTTTAAACGGATGTTTTATTACTTTAATTTGACATAAACTTTGGTCCATTATCCCTTAAAAATCCTTTATTTTTCGGGAGTAAAAGTATTCTAAATTTTAACAGATAATGTAAACTTTGACTATGCCCAGTTACATCAAAATTCGTCCAGTAGTTTCAGCGTGATACGTGTTCTTTTAAATAACTTTCAACCCTTATCCTGCGGGAACCCTTTACTTTTTCGGGATAAAAAGTATTCTAAATGTTAATCCATAACATCAGCTATGATTGTGCCAAGTTGTATCAAAATCCGTCTGGTAGTTTCAGCGTGTTGCGTGTTCAAAGAGACAGACAGACAGACAGATAGACAAAAAATAAAAAAAATACCTTATTGCACTCCATATCGATTTTGAAGGTTATCTCAATTAAAATTTTCAAAAATTATTTAATGTACAGATTTAGCCCAGTTACAGTTTTATTATAGTACAGATAGATATTGTTTAATAAATGGGTAAACAATTTGTTTGGTTAAATGAGATTATTATAATAACTAGCCCGAATTTGAAAATTACTTCACTAATTCAAAGCTAATCTATTCCCGAGCGTGCATAGGCTACTCGATTAATACCGCGGGAAACAGCTAGTATTGTATAATTTTGGAACCCATCCAGGCTGGCATCTACTTACCTAAGCGTGTGAGCCCCCTGACTCGAAGGTTGGATGCGCCCTTGCCTAGGTATAAGTACCTACACTCAATATTTTCTGCACGTCCAATAAATATAAAAATTGTATCTATTTTTATTAGGATAACTGGAATTAACTGGACTGTGACATTGTCCATTGTAAAAATCGTATCAACAGCAATGAAAACAATCATTTAGAACTCCACGGAGTTTTCATCAGCACCACGGATACCCAGTTCCATATAAGCTCATTGGGCAACATTTTTTATTTTATTTTTATATTTTTTTTCTGAGCGTCTCCACATCTATCTAGGATAGGAGCATGTCCGCACAGACAAGACAAAATGTGCACATTTTGTAATATTGCTCCTGTTTCCAACGACTTTATTTTGTGACCATTTTGTATGAAAAATATTACAGAATGTATATTTTTTGAAATGCCCATTTTGCGTCGTCTGTTTGCGAAGGGCACATTCTGCACCCGCTAGTACCTATAATTATGTGAGTCAAGCTTTAGTGGTAGGAGCACGACGAATAGCATGTCTTCGTGCGCCCACCAGTAGGAGAACCCAGTGGAGCACGAGGAATAGCATGTCTTCGTGCGCCCACCAGTAGGAGAACCCAGTAGAGCACGAGGAATAGCATGTCTTCGTGCGCCCACCATTAGGAGAAAATAGCATGTCTTCGTGCGCCCACCAGTAGGACAACCCAGTAGAGCACGAGGAATAGCATTTCTTCGTGCGCCCACCAGTAGAATTAGAACTAGAAGCCAGTGTAGTCTTGTACTAACCCTATCTAAGTACCCAAGTAGTTTAAAATAGGTAGGTTAGTACGTACTTTTGAATGACCAACTATTTGTGCTAAGGTAGGTATAATATTATGATATTAGTTTTACCCAAGTTATTACTTATCGTGTACATAATACCAACAGTAGATAGGATGGATACTGAAACGTAGCTTCCTTTTCAATTTGCTACGAAGAAAATTATAGGAACATACCTACCCTACTTCCAATAAACGTAGCGTAGGTACCTACCTACCTACGTCATATTATAGGTAGGTACTTATACTATCGTAGATTTATTTTATCAAGCTCTCCCAGCTTTTCCTGTCAACATAATCCATTTCTTTTGATGCATTAGCGTGATAAAAATAACAAGAAACATTAACGTCTAGGAACAACTAGGGTGCGGGACTGAGGGTGTGATCATTTGCCACAATCAATTTACAGGGCAATATCATAATTGAAAGGTCAACCTTGGTCAAAGGTCAGGAATTTGATACCTTTGGTTATTTATTAGATTAGATACGAATATCCATCCAAATGTGATGGCATTAGGCAAAGGTTGTGTTGCGTGGGTAGGGGTATTGCGTGATCCGCAAACATTAGGTTTAACGCTTATACTTAGACCTGTCTTAATTCAAATAAGTCTCCTAATGTATTTCCTTGAATATTTATGATTATTTTATTTAAGTCGGCTCAAACCTACAAACCTTAAAAAGTAACGGCGTTGAAATACTAGGAATATATGATATGGCTGAACATAATATATCCATACCAATATATAAAAGTGAAACGTTGTCTGTTTGTTTGGGGAGCTTTCTCGCTATAACGGCTGGACGGATTTTGATGAAATTTGGAATGGAGATAGTTTATGCCCTAGAATAAAACATGGGACTTTTTATCCCGGAAAATTGTATGTTTTCAGGGGTAAACTGGATAATGTTGATTACTCGCTGTAAGGAATGGTTACCATGGAAATGAAATATCAAGTCTGTCAAAAAACTTCAAGAGCATTGGTGCTATACCTACATTTGCATTGGTTTTTAATATCCTAGAAGAACATAGGATGCTTTTTTTCGCGATGAACAGTAATCCGCGCGGACGAAGTCGCGGGCGGGAAAACTAGTTTATTATATTTTCGTCTCTTTGTCCTTTATCTATACTTACCGACCGGTTGGTCTCGTGGCTAGAGGTCCTAGGTACGAAATCGAACGGTCGCGGGTTCGAATCCTGCAAGGTGCAATCATTTGTGTGATGAGCAGAAATATTTGTTTCCGAGTCTTGGATGTAATATTCTTATCTATGTATGTTTATCCGTTATCTAGTGCCCATAGCACAGGGTATCCTAGTTTGGGGCTAGATAATTGGTGTGGAAATGTCCCGAATATATTATTATTATAATAAAGCAATAAGAACGAAAAAGTCTGTACGACGAAGATAATTTAAAAAAAATAGTCTAGTGTACTGCAAATAAGATACTAAACATGAATAGATCATTTAATAAAAATCGTGTCTGTTTGTTTGTTTGTTCGTTAGTTTGTTAGTCTGTTCGCACATCACGTAAAAACTACTGGGCCGATTGCAATGCGGTTTTCACTGTTGGATAGCTTAGGGTTTGACTTAAAAACTGGCTAACTTGGTAGCTCGATCTAATGAGTAGAAGCCGAGCAATTGATAAAAATATTGTTGACGGCTGAAGGAATTTTGATCAAATGTATATTGGTATTTTAGGTCCTGGAATAGCACATAGAGTACTTTTAACCTAGAGAAGTGATCACGCGTGCGAAGTCGCGGGCATCAGCTAGTTAATTATACATTCTATCTAGTCGCAAAGTAAAATTTTACAGAATTATAGATAAAATATATCTTCGTAAGATTTTAAAGTGATTAGTTACACTTTTAAAAATAAGCAAATGATTCCTTTTAGTAAAATTAGCTTTCTTCAATATTGAGGGTATTTTTCCCTCCAGGGCCCGTCCCAACTTTCCACTCTGTATACAGGGTCGTTTATTAAAATGGGGCAGCAAGCGCAGGTACCTTAACTGTTGTTGCTACAGGAAAAAAAACTTGTAAGACTGTCCATAATATTTGAAAATATTTTGTCACAGATTTTGGAAAAAAATTACAGTCAGCAAGAAAATGGCAATTTAACACAAAAACTTTTTTTTTGATGTCCATCGATAATGTTGTCTCTAAGTATAAAATTCTCTACCGGACCAACTGAGATTAGAGTACTAAAAAAGTTAGAAATCGCAACAAAAAAACCATACATTTTGTACTAAATGAATGTGGATGAATAAAATAAAATTCAGACATTGTTCGAGAACAAACTATTCATAGTTTACTTTCACTAGAAAAAAAAATTGCGATCAGAAAAATAAAGTATAGAAATACAGTATTTTTCCCTTGTATATATAACCTTAGTTGGTCCGATAAAGACTTTTGATCATTATAAGAAACAGGATCGATTGGCATCAAAAAAAGATTTTGTGTAAATTTTTAACATTTTAATGTTTTATTCCCAAAATCTGTAAAAGCAAAAATATTTTCAAAAATTATTGACGGTCTTCTAAGAACGTTTTCCTGTAGCTACAAAAGTTAAGGTATCTGCCCTGCCCATACTGCCTCATCTAAAAAAACACCCTGTATACCTACTTATAATAAAACAGTAATTAACAATAAGTCTGTACAATGAAGGAAGATAAAAAAATATCTAGCTACTTGAAATAAGTTACTGAACATGAATTCAATATAATATTTTTTTACATGGTGTCTGTCTGTTCGCGCATCACGTAATAACTAAAGACTGATCGCGATGCGGTTTTCCTTGTCGGATAGCTTTGCTAGTTATTACTAAGACCAAAGCTTTAGCAACTTATATAGGCAACAATAAAGATTACGATGCTTTTGCATCGTAATCTTGTGACCACGAGAAACAACAATTCCTTGTGGTCTCACCAATCAACCTTCAATTCATTTTCTACACTTACTTACAGGCTTTTGCCTAATGCAGTGCGGTCGCACTCCGCAACAAGTACAAATAAATTCGAGGACCCAATATTCGGGTCCGTTCAGTCGAGTGTCAAGCGTGCGCTCGATGAGTCGCGCGCCTTGTACTTAGCGATAAAGTACCTTCTTACGTAAAGTTATTGACAAACTTTATTCGTGTTTTAATTATGAGTACCAAGAAGAAAGCTAGAAAGTACTGCATAGCATTCGGCTGTTTGAATAGTGATAGAAATGACGAATTGTCATTCTTTACGTTTCCAAAGGATATTGAAAGGTAATAAATTGTAATACCTATAATAGGTCCTAGTTATGTAGTTAGATATTGATATTTTTTTATTACGTAGGTTCCTATAGTTTTATGTTATTTCATTTGTGTTCCATACCGAAGCTACGCATATTTAAGGTTATTCCGCGCAGAAATAAAGTCGTTTATTAAATCGATCAACGTAATTTTATAATTGATTATAGTAGGTATTGTTGATCGGAAAATGAATTACTGTGCTGACTTAGTAAGTAGCCTACAACTAATTAGGAATTTATATAATATATGTCTCGTATAATACCTACCTACTTTTAATACCTTTAATTACGTAGGTAGCAATTTATTTTTCACTCATTAAAAAGCATGGAATTCAGACAAGCACCTTCATTCATCAAAGTGCAATACCTATAGGATATAATCATAATCAACCAACGACACGTAGGTAGGTATCTCACTAAAGTTTTCGGCGTTCTGAAAACGGGATAGGTAGGTAGTAGGTCTATTCTGATAAGAATGTCATTGTATGTAATAGAACTATTTTAATTTATAATAATAAGTAATAACATAATACATTATTACTTATTTATTCTGTTACAATATCTAAGTCATAACATATCACAGAATAATTAGTAGTACAAGTACCTAGTCATATCTTAATACAACCCTACCGAGCGAAAAAGGGACAGAGCGATTCTGAAACGGTTAGAGCAATGGAAGTTCTCGCGCGTTGTGATACGGTGCATTATAGCCTGCACGCGGTGGGCGAGCGCCTTCTAGGTAAATATAATTAATATAATTGAAAGCTCGCAGCGCCGTGCGAGTTAAATTGCACTTTATAGCGTTGTAGCGAGAGTCGCTATTTATTTAAATGACTTTACTCAGTTAGCCTTCTGTACTTGTACTATTATTTATTCTGTGCCTAATGTAAGGACAAGGTACATAAATTATACCAAACACTATTTTTAAATAAATTAATTTATTAATAAATCTATTCTTTTAGAAATTCTACACTTTTCTAGTCGAGACCAGGTCCAACACTGTTTTTTTCTCCAAACGAAACGGAGATGAAATAAAATGTACGTAGTATAATTTGGAAGCATCCCTGCGTACACATTATATTCACAAAATCATTATAATCTATTTCGTAATAAAACACGTTCGAATTTAGGTTTAATTAATTGCGTGGTAGGGGCAGGGTTACGCCTACTGAATATTTCAAGAATGGTTATTTCAGCAAAATTATAACTTGTTGCTAACATCACAAAAGTTTACATTTTAATGCAGTACGGAAATTAAGAATGTTTAACTCTAGGAAAAGGGTTTGTTTACGGTCTATGTAAAATGAAAGGTTCATCTCGTAGCTTTAATGATTACGGGAACAAATTTTGTATCAGCGTAGATATACATAGACTGGCAATCATTTCTACATACTTATTTGAATAGGAAGAACCATGTTATTTATGTAGCTATGCTAAAGACCGTCAATTTTTTTTCTGACGTACCTAATTTCCGCCATTTTGAAATAAGCTCGATTTCATGGCCATGGATAAAACTAGTGTCAATCGATAGTGAAAATTATAAGAAACAAAAAGTGTTGAAACAAAAAACGGGTGTTATAATTTCTGAGATATTTGGGTCCAACTTTTGTTTTATCAGTCATCCCAGTATATTAATTTGTTCAATTATAGGGTGGCGCAGGTTATAATAGTTGAATGTGACATTCATATTTAAGGTGGTTTCCTGACCAAGACAATAAAAACAAGATGCATGTCGCTAACGCGTGAAAACGAAGAAAATAAATATGTCAGTATTTAACCAAAGCCTTTTTTTTAAACTTTTTTATTTAATTAGCCCTATCGATTGACACTAGTTTTATATATGGCCAAGAAATCAAGATATTTTTAAAATGGCGGATGTTTAATTATGCCAATAAGGTTACATCCTCTTTGTTTTTATTAGGCATTGTTCACACCAAAAATACCTATAGCATAGAATAACTATATTATCCTATAGGTTGTCAGTCGTACTGAGTGTCAGCGAACGTTACGCGGTTTTCCGATTTTCCATACATTTTCAATTTCGCCTTCATACTTCATGAACGAACAACACAGAATAAATAATAGTACCTACTTGCTACTAACAATAGTCGTCGCATAGTGCAATGAGTTCGTCATTAGTTCATTACACTATGCGGTGACATAGTCAGTCTCACATTCGGTAGCTACACGTTTGGTGTGAACGATATCTATTTAATATTTAAATGTAGTTACTGCTTTACTCTATTGAAATATGGGACTCACAAACTTTATCGAAAAATTACTGCCTTCGATAAAAGCCTTCGTTGAATAATTAGTAGGAAAGCCATTTTCAACAAAAGCTTTCTACTTTCTGTCTACTTAATTATTTTCAATTGCTGAATTAATTTTGGAGACGTTATTAATTTCTGTGTGGGTCTGAAGACATGCAATCTTTCTGAATGGCCTGATAGCTAAAATGACTCTAGCTAAAATAACAATTACACAAATAACATTTTATATCATTAGATTTTATGGTGAAAAGTGAAAATCTGCTTATACATCGAGATCAAATTTAATACCCGTAAAATAAATACCTATTTAGGACTAGTTTGAAAGATTTTTTAAAGTAAAGCGTCATGTTTCAAGCAAGTAGAATGAGGAAGTTAAGTTACACTAACAACTAATGATATGGCTGCGATCGCATAAATTCGACATTGCAAACTCTCTTCAACTGTTTAACTTCGGTTATAACTTATTAAACCAAAGTGAGATAATGTGGAGTTAAGCAAATTCGTATGGTGACGATAAAACTTTGCCGTACGACGACGTTTAAGTTCGTCCTAACCGCGCGCCGAAACTTTCCAAGTCATAATTTGCATCTATAATTTGTTACATAAAATTATCTTACGACCGTTCCTACCTATTTTAAAAAATTTCACAACAGTTATGCACTAAGTAACTATTATACATTATTATAAGAATACAATATTATACGCGAAGGATTTTGCATAAAAACTATTAATTATTGTAATCGAATGTACTCATTTTTACAAGGGCATAAAATGATTCGATGACACGATGCGCTCCGGCGCCAGAAGATATCAAGTTACAAAATTTTTAGTTTTTTTTTATTAGTCAAGAGTACAACAACAATGCAAAACTGTAATTGTATCAAATACAACTCAACGCCAGTATCTTACTCGTAACACTATTATAATAATTTGGCATATTTTTTTATCAAAATATGATGGCCCGCGCAGATCCGAAAATACGTTACACATTTTTTTTTTATAAATTGATCATAAATAATTCTAAGAATAATTAAGTAAAAAGGTATAGTAGAAACTGTTACAGTATAATAAATAATATCTAACGAAGATACTTTATCTAGGTACTATTAAATATTTTTACATTTAACTCTAGCTATTTTTAAGAAGTTACATGATCGATTACAGTACGCTTCATTTATCTACTTAGTAATAATTTGAAACATTAAATTTACTGTATCATCTGACGTTCATAAATAAAGTTCGGTTAATTACAATAACATGAATATATTTTTATGTGACGATACTACGAGGATCATAAGATGTTTCGTTATTGCAACCGTCCGCGTCGGTTCCAAGAAATACACATCAGAAGCTATACCTACTGCTAGGCTTGAGTTTAACATTTTCGGAATTCTATTTTCCTCTTTGGTTGTCAGAAAGCTTCGCGTTACTGAGAATCAGCTTCATTAAGTTGTATCACATGGTCGGCTGCACGTTATTCACGCACGAACACGAACTCGTTGTAGTGGTTCCAGCGGTTCTCCTCGGAGTCGACGCCGGGCTTCAGCTCAGCGGCGCCGCCGGCTGTCCCGCTGCCGCAGCTCGCCGTCAGCTTGAACCCGTTCTCCTGCAGGTTGTCGAACGCCTGCTCGATGAACGAGTGCTTCAGAAAGAACCGCGACGTGTACCGGTCCGCCAGCCCGTGGTCAGGGTCTCGCGACTCGTTCAGCGTCTCCCCAAACACGTCGCGGCACAGCGTCACCTTCCCGCAGACGAGGATGCGCGACAGCTTCCGGAATTTAACATCGGCGAGGCCGTCGCGGCCGAACGCGAAGCTGCCCCGGTAGCCGACGGTGATGCAGCCCTTCTCGCGGTTCGGCGGGCGCGGGTCGGCGTCCCGCACGGCCGTCTCGAGCCCCGCCAGCCGGTAATGCTTGGCTTCCCGCGCAAGGCGCTTGTGCTCGCGGAAGCACTCGGGCAGCACGAGCCCGCCGTCGCGGAGGTAGTCGAGCACGTAGCGGAACAGGACGCCGTCACGGTCGAAGAAGAGACGGCCGCGGGCGTCACGCGCGTGCTCCGGGTCGCGCAGCGCGCTCGCCAGCAGCGAGTCGGGCTCGCGCAGAATCGTTTCGCGCGTGCTCGCGTAGTGCACGCCGCCCACGTTGAACTCGAGAACCTCGGGCGGCGCGTCCGCCATGGCTTAGGGTTGAGGGCGCAGTGTCGCGGCGGCTGCGCGGCTTCGCCCCCCCTGACCCCTGACACACTTACGGCGCGTCTCGGCGCCGCCGCCCGCCCCGGCCCGCCGCCCTCGCGCCCATCAATAACGCACGCCCGGGTTACTGACTTGAACGTAATTATTTCCTTCGGCGAACTCCTTCGCGAAAGCCTCCAAGGTCGACGTCTATTGTTAGCTAACATATGGCATATTATTTGATTCCACGGAATGTAATATTTGCGTAGGGTGAAGCCACAATACACAAATTCATCACCTACACAAATAGGAACCACCCATGTAAATATTTTGTTGACGTTCTCATCCTACAAAGTAGCATTTAAGTTATTAAGTTTATTTTGTACTTGCTTCCATAAACTTTGGACTTTCCGCACCCAACCCTCAACCCTCATCAGTTTCAGTAGGTATCCGTATTTTCACTTTGTCTAAAGTTACGCTTAAAATTCTACACGTTTTGTATATAATAGATTAGAACTGAACTTATTTAACAAAGCAGACTGAATTTCAGTCACAAATATGGCTTCCCTACGTATAATGATAAACTGAAAGATAAACCACCTGTAGGGCTCTCGTCGGCTATTTTATGCCAGAGCCAGTAACACGTAGTCGCTACGAGCACTTGATAGTTCTGACATAATTCTTCCCGAGGATTCGCATTTTGTCTTAATTCAATACATTGTGTCGAATGAATTTGATTTATGTGGGACGAAGGAGACGATAAAGCCTGGGGTCGGGTGCGAGCCCTTAACATAACATCAGATTAGATTTTCGTCGGAGGCATCGGGACTCGGCCGTCCGGACCCGATGGAAATAGAACACACCTCGAGCCGGACTTTTTACTCATTACTCCAGTAATGAGTAAGTGGAGGCTTTTTATTACGACCGAGGGAGATAAGCTTTTGTTTTCACCACATTTGCGAGATAGAGGATGACGCGAGCGCTAAATGTAATTAAAAATTTCGAGTTTTTGTTCCCTTCTGTCACGTTATTAATGAACTTTTATAATTAAGCTGAATTTCTGGGGGCTACTGTAATCAAATTGTTTTATTTTGTTGTACCATGTATTTAAAAAGTAATTTAAATAAATATTACGATAATAATACTTAATTGCAAATTGAGCACCTACTATTTATAAAGATTTTCTTTTCACACAAGGGATATTGAAAGCTATTATAAATATATTATGCAGGCAAGCGAAGCCTCTATCCAGAGCATGAACACTTTTAATCTTTTACGATGTTGAAGTTGTCAAACGTATATTCCGCTATTTCTTTCTGGTTCTTGAACTCGGCCTTTTCAATCTTGCTACTTGGACTTCCAGTATTCTTCAACCAATGCACCCTGTAAATAAAATTCTCATAAGCATGCCCATCTGTTACACGGAACTATCTATAATACATAAGCATGCCCATCTGTTACACGGAACTATCTATAATACATAAGCATGCCCATCTGTTACACGGAACTATCTATAATACTTTTAATAAGGCAATAAGAAAGAAAAAGTCTATAAAAAAAATAAAAAAACGTCATAGGAGACTTAAAATAAGCTATTGAACAAGTTTTTTTAAAATGTTTCTGTATGTTTGTCTGTTCGCGCATCACATAAAAACTAATGGACCGATTGCGATACAGTTTTCACTGTTGGATAGCTATGGTTTAAACTTAAAACTGCTGTACTTGATATCTTAATCCGATGAGTAGAAGCCGAGCAATCGATAAAAAAACTATTTGACGGATAAACAAAATGTTGATAAAATGGTACATTGGGCCGCAAGCAATGCGAGTCGGTTATAAAAACTGCGATAACTTTTAAAATATTCTAGCAATCCTTTTAAAATAAAAAATAAATTAAAGTTTATTTCATTACAAATATAGGAAGAAGTAAAACTATTTTTATATGACTTCAAAAAAAAGGGGGGGGGGGGGGGGGTCTCTCAATGCGAACCATATGTTTTTTTTATGTTTGTTAACTCAGAGCTCCGTGATTTGTGAAACCGATTTGAAAATATTTTTTTTGTTTGCAAGGATATACTCGTAGTTTCAGATTGGTCCCATAGAAATTTTATCAAAATCAGTTCAGTAGTTTTTAACCAGTTCCAATAAAAAGAAAAATTTGGTTGGAGCGTTTGAAGTCGGTTGTTCACGTTTTTGACAAAAAATAATTAATGGTGATGGTATTAAAAACCATATTTTTTTAT
This sequence comes from Alsophila aescularia, assembly GCA_946251855.1. Lineage (NCBI taxonomy): Eukaryota > Metazoa > Arthropoda > Insecta > Lepidoptera > Geometridae > Alsophila > Alsophila aescularia. Next base: position 6,445,986 of record OX276380.1, on the reverse strand, counting down.
TTTTTTTATAACGGACTAGGCAATCGTTTGACCACGATCTCACCTGATGGAAAGCGATGATGTGGTCGAAGGTGTAGCACGCTTGCCTAGTAGATACCTATTCACTCTTGACTTGAACACACCGGGGTTATAATTTACCGGAAACACTGACGAGGGCAGGGCATTCCACTCCTTTGCAGTTCTTATAATCAATGAAGAAGCGTAACGCTTCGTTCTTGTGCGAGGTGTTTCAACCATGAAAGGGTGGCGCTTTGCTGATCGTCTAGTCGTACGGTGATGGAAAGGTGATGGGGGAATCAGGTTGTGCAGTTCTTGTGCACACTCTCCATAGTGCAATCTGTAGAATACCGCCAGGCTTGCTACCTCACGTCGATGCGCCAGACTTTGAAGCTTACTCTTTACCTGAGTGTCATCCCCAATGAGCCTGATAGCACGTCTCCCAATTGAATCCAAAGACTCGAGCTGATACTTGGCAGAACCGTCCCAGAGGTGGCAGCAGTACTCCATACAAGATCGGACCTGTGCTTGATAAAGATTCAAAAGCTGTCCCGGTGTGAAGTACCGCCTAACCTTAGACAAAATACCAAGTTTTTTTGCAGCTACCTTGGCTGTGGATTCAATATAAGACCCAAAATTCAGGTTTGATGTGAGTTCGACACCCAAAAGCTCCAAATGGTCGCCTATTGGTATTGTTACACTTTGGAAAGACGGAGATCGGTGTAGAGGACTCTTTTTAGCAGAAAACAAACACGCTTGCGTTTTAGTAGCATTAAACTTAACCAGGTTAGCATCGCCCCAATCGGACACGGCTTCTAAGGCTAAATTTAAATGGTCTACCATAGCCTCTCTCTGAAACTGGACAGCGTCACAGCTGGCTTGAGCATTGGAAGTGTATCTCTTAACTACAGTACTATCATCAGCATACCCAAAGGTACCGGGCTTCAGAAGGTCATTAATGTGCAGTAAAAACAGTGTAGCCGAGAGAACCGATCCCTGAGGTACACCAGCATTGATAGCCACTTGATCAGATGAGCAGCCCTCTAAGACTACTCGAATAGATCGTTCCCTCAAGAAATCAACTATCCAATTGCATAAGCCAACAGGTAAACCATATGAGGGAAGCTTGTTTAAAAGGCCATTGTGCCAGACCCGATCACATGCCTTCGATATGTCAAGGGAGACGGCAAGCGCCTCACCATGCATCTCTATGGCTTCGCTCAGTACGTGAGTGGCATACGCGAGAAGATCCCCAGTAGACCGGTTTCGGCGAAATCCGTATTGTCGGTCGCTGAGAAGATCATTGTCTTCAAGGTATGCCAAGAGCCACATTATTTCTTGGTGTTAATGACACGCTCCATACACTTACAGAGTAAGAAGGTAATCGAGATGGGACGAAAATTGGCCGGATCAGCACGACTACCCTTCTTTGGTACTGGTTGTACATTGGCAAGCTTCCAGCTCTTCGGAACTTTACCTGAGTGAAGAGAGAGGCGGTACAAACGCGTTAAGATGGGAGACAATTCGGGCGCACAGTTTTTCAACACAATCGCTGGAATACCATCAGGACCACTGGCCTTGTTCACATCTAGAGCTCGAAGCGTTCTGAGAACCTCCTTCTGGCAAATGCGAATTACGGGCATAAAAACCCCGCAATGAGGAAGGCAGGAAGGTGTCTTGCCAGAAGCATCTAGATGCGAGGCTTCTGCAAAAAGAGAAGCAAATAAATTCGCTTTGTCTCCAGCAGTGTGAGCTAGTGATCCATCAGGTTTTTTGGAAACCATGCCACACCGTATAACAGCTGTATTAACAGCTCGTGGTGGCAATACAAAATACTAAAATATTTAGCATCGGCTCAGAATCTGATGGAAACCATGCGACACCGTATAACAGCTGTATTAACAGCTCGTGGTGGCAATACAAAATACTAAAATATTTAGCATCGGCTCAGAATCTGATGGAAACCATGCCACACCGTATAACAGCTGTATTAACAGCTCGTGGTGGCAATACAAAATACTAAAATATTTAGCATCGGCTCAGAATCTGATGGAAACCATGCCACACCGTATAACAGCTGTATTAACAGCTCGTGGTGGCAATACAAAATACTAAAATATATGAAAATAGCTTATTTGATACCGCAGCATATTTTTCGTGAAAAATTGTCGTTTTTACTTAACCTAATTTTATTCAAAATATATTCATAATCTTAAACTGTTATGACTTTTATTCAAGCAGTACAGTCATTAGTTCATAAAGCTAGTTCCAATGTTTTGAAAGTTATTGAGGTTTTTGTTACCAACCCGCTTTCTTTGCGGCCCAGTGCATATTGTACTTTAAAGCCTCATGCTAAATGACTGAAATCCAAAATCAATTCGTCGAAAAATTCGTCAACGTTATAAAAAGTTATAACGTTGACGAATTTTTTGACCATACCCATGATATTTAGACAGATTATATTTTAAAATTACTTCTTTTTAAATAATTATGATTTTGAATTTAATTTTTACTATTTAAATGTGCTATTATAATAATTGCAAATTGTGACGTATAATTTAATCAATAAATTGTTTATCTGTTTTAAGGTTACTTTTAACCCAGGGAAATGAGCATGCAGGCACAGCCGCGGGCACAGCTAGTATATCATAAAAGTAAATCGAAAATCAAGACGGTTATGATTGTGAAAAAAAGTCTATTCATTATGTTAAGAAAAGAGACCCTGCGACCAGTCAGTGAATAAAATGACTCGATAAATCGACGACAATTGCAGAGTGACGGAACAAAAAAATTATAATTCCCATAAAATTAAAAGATAATTTTTTTAAATGACGACACGTGTGCTCATAAAATAATGATGGGAAAAACTTAATATACATGTTTTTTTTCTTTTAATTAGGCTTAATTAAAAAAATGGATATATCATGTTTCGATCCGGTCCGATAAAAATAACATGTTTTGTAACGAATAGTTTGGAAATATCATGTTTTGAAACAGTCTGATCCGGAAATAACAACGGAGGCCAATTTATGTTCTGTATTTTTTTATTTAAGTTAATAAAATATGACAAATACCTATATTAATAACAATAATTAAAAAAAAAAACTTCTATATCCATCTCAGTGCATGCTTTATCATCTCCAACTTGTTCATTTTCTTCGATTTGATTTTTTAAACATGGAAATGTTATTATCTCCATCAAACTGCCAACTTCAGAGGCTATTTACTAGAGGAATTAACATTATTTTAACCACACCAGCATAAAATGTGATGTAATTTATGGTATTCGGCCGAATGCCATACGTTTTTTTTTAAACTTTAGTGATCATTTTTTGTTCCATCACTCCTTAATTATTGTCTAGCATTGCGCGCGCAGGAGCGCGCTACGCTACGACTTCGACGCTCTACGAGTGCTACGACAATCGTCGTCGATTTTGCGAGTTAGACTCAACATTTCTTTACAGAGTATTCTACATAATAATTATAGTTGACGCCATGTACTCTACCAAATATTTTTTTTAGAACTTTTTGCATTTATCGCGGCTGTGCCAATCTCATTGCAACAATCTGTTCTTCATCAGCCCAAGAAGTCCACGGTTGAACATGGACCTCCCCACATTAGGAGGGGGTTCTTTCCTTAATCACCATACCACCATTGGCAGGCGATTTGATAATTAATTGTCACAGGAAAATGCTGAAGCCCATTTCCTGGATTCCCTTCGCTGTTTCTCACAGCACCCGCGGGATGAGAAGGGATGGATCTATTATTAAGCCGGCCCCCCATGGCCGCCCATATTATGTTTATGACATAAAATGGTAATTAATTATCTCTATAACTTACATGGTCTGAATTTTGTCCGGCGGTCCTTGCACGTGACCTTGGACGGTGCCCTGAGAAGTGTTCTTGCACCATCCTCGGAGATCCAGCTTGCCAGCTTGCTCCTTTGTATACTGCAGTAATGTTCGCGATTAGAGGTTTGTTTTTTTATACGACTAAGTGTCAAGACGAGCAGATCGTTTGCCTGATGGTAAGTGCCACGCCTGCCTTTGAATTTCAAATACATTGCGCGGAACTGCAAAGTAGGTACTAAGTATAATGAGCTCGTAGCTGGGAACAATGCCCATCAAACCGGAACACACACAGTAATGTTTGCACACTACTTGGTGGCTGAATATCTGACATAGGCGTGGCACTTCCCCAGGGCCAAAAGAGGGCTACCTATTTCGTACAAATACTGGTGCAAAACATGTCTTTGGATGGATAGGTTTCAGGGCTAAGTACGTTTTTTGTTATTTATTCCTAGCCCTAGGTTAAGTTTTGGATATTTTCCTTGCCCACAAATTTAAGTAGTCCGTGTAGATACTAAGCTTGGAGCCTATACGATGGAAGAAACCCGCAACAAGGTGATCCGCCAGAGAACCAAGGTGATCGACATAGCTTAATGAATAAGCAAGCTGAACTGGCAATGGGACAGACACTTCTCTCGAAGAACCAACAACTGTTGTCGTAAATTAGATCTAAACTTAAGGCCGCATTATGCAAACTTAGTGAGACATCGGCGCCGGCTAGCCATGTGGACTGACGTCTTGCGGAAGGCGGCTGGTAGCACTTTTCGAAATATGGCAACCCTAAACTGATAAGTCAATGTCGAATTGCAGTGACGAGGTGAATGTTGAAAAAAAGAGGTGGTTGTTGGGTTGTAGCCGAGAATAAATAAAAATTCTACGAAAAATCCCGTAAGTAGTTTTTTTTCTATCTAATGTAAAATAACTATCCTACGCTCTTTTATACTGTTTGTATGTGTATATTATTAATCAATGTTCTCTAAATATTCAAATTACGAAGTGGGAAAATAATTCCCTCAGCCCGATTGCGTTTTTTTATTCTTATAGGAAAGTTCCGTGACCGCGATTGACCTATAGTTTATATAAAAGTCGTAGAGCCACAATTAAGATAGAACGCTGAAATTGGGAACGCAGGTTTCTCAGGGAATGTAGAAACGATTTCTCGACATTCACATCAGAACGGGAAATTAAGCCACAATAACAAGTTTTCCTTTTCCTGGCCAACTGTGTTACTTACATGTTATCATTTATTTCTAAGATACTAACACAATGAATGAATAAATAAATAATAGGGCAGCGAGAGTTAGAAGCAATCGTCGAGAACCTTTCCGACTTATCTGATCTTTACCTGGACGATGATGTTTATTACCAAACAGTTGTTGTAAGCAGCCCAGCAGATAACCTAAAAATGTGATCGTAAAATGTAAAACTACTCATTTTATTTACGAATATAATTAATAAGTAAATGTATAACATAAAACAACACAGCATTTGTGTATGCATGACATAATAAAAGTATTATTGAATATAAAAGGAAATAAAATGAAATAAGATTCATCATCAACATAAAATCCATACCAATATATAAAAGTGAAACGTCTGTTTGTTTGGGGAGCTTTCACGTTATAAGAGCAGGACGGATTATGATGAAATTTGGATTGGAGATAGCTTATACCCTGGAATAAAACATAAGATACTTTTATCCCGGAAAATTGAAAGTTTCCAAGGGAAAACAGGAAAAACTGAACAAATGTTGATTACACGCTGTAAGAAACGGTAGCCATGGAAATGAAATTAAAATTATGTCAAAAAACAACAAGATGTGGCACCACCATATAATACCTAACAATACTAGGTAGTGGTGCTATACATACTTTTGCATTGGTTTTTAATATCCTAGAAGAACATACGATGCTTTTTTTCGCGATAGACAGTAGTCCGCGCGGACGAAGTTGCGGAAAACTAGTGTTATTATAAAAGTAGGTAATATGGGTAACATTCGAAGCCAAGGGCAAGTACTAGTATCTGAATAACAATAAAAGTACAGCAAAAGTGCGTGACCTAAACAGGCAAGGGGAATTATTTTCCTACTTCGAGACATAGTGCATATACATAATCAGGCAAGGGGAATTTATTCCCACCGAAAAAAAGGGGGGTAGTTCTCTCTCGGGGAAAATCCAAAAACCCGAGAGCTTTCAGTTGGGACTCCAATATCGCTACCAAATCTTTACCGAATGCGAAACAGTGGACGAACTAAACAACGGGCTGGTGGAAATTGTTCACGCGGTCGGGTAGGAGTTCTTTATGACCCACCGCAAAAATAGAGCACAAACTCTCTGAGCATATACTCAAACTTATGGCAGAACGAGGCGAGATGAGGCTTCGGTCTTCAGTGGATATGTCGAGTTACAGCTTGCTTAATAAACAGATCTCCAAGTCGACGCGACACGATTTGCGTTCTTATAATACTAATAATTGAATTGATATTGAACGCAAAAGAGCGGAACAAGGGCTCCAAAGTGTTCGCAAGAGATCTGTCTATTAGGCAAAGCCTGTTGACGAAGCTGAAACTCGAAAGCGGCAGCATCGTTTCGTCGATCCCAGAGATTTTGAGTGAGCTCGAGAAATTCTATAGGCAATTATACACCTGATCGCGTAGTCCTCCTAGCACGCCTAACGATGCAAGAACCCGTTTGACCAGTTATTATACCGAAGACCATTTAAGAGATATGGAATATGCCTCACTTCCACAGGCTCACACACTTTCACAGGCTTTAGGAAACGCTCACTTCATATTATTTTATTCTTTGCTCACTTCTCTTCTAGTTTTTGTGTGGAATTGTGTAGCCAATTTATATATTAATTTGTTTGTTTTTATACCTTTTCACTTCACTTTACTATCTGTAGCCGCGGCTTCCCACGCGTGGTCTTTTCTTTAGGTTCAAAGTACCATAATGTGCTATTCCAGGACCAATATACCAACATTTGATCAAAATTACTTTAGCCGTCAAAAATACTTTTATCACTTGCTCGGCTTCTAACTCACCAGATTGAGATACCAATTAAACCAGTTTTTAAATCTAACTCTCAGCTATCTAACAATGAAAACCGCATTGCAATCAGTCCAATAGTTTTTACGTGATGCATGAACAAACAAATATACAGACTAACAGACAGAGCAACACGATTAAAAAAAAAACGTGTTCAATACCCTTTTTAAGTACCAAGAGTTTTTTTTTCTTTTTACAGCCTTTTTCGGACATATTGCTTTATTATAAGTATAGTAGATAAAGGACAGTGTCAATTTGCATCTTTCCCTATATTGCGGAAACCCTTTAATTTTTCGGGATGAAAAGTTTCCAATATCGAAGTTTGAACTCAAATCATACCAAGTTTCATTTGAATTCATTCAGTACTTTATGTGTGATGCGCGGTCAAGATACGGACAAACAGACAGACAGACAAAAATACAGTTTTGGCTTTAGTATTGAGTACAGAAAGGCCTCCAAAAAAAATCCATATTTTTTCAATTTACAGAATTTGGAACATTATCCCGCAGGACCTCTTTATTTTTTCGGGATAAAAATTACCCTCAATTTTTACCCATTATATAAACTATCAACATCACAAGTTGCAACAAAAACCGACCAGTAGTTACAGCATGTTACATGTTATTTTAAATAACTTTCAACGCCTATCCTGCGGGAACCCTTTAATTTTTCAGGATTAAAAGTATCCTATTTCCAACCTCGTAGTATGCACTCAAATCATACCAAGTTTAATTTCAATTCATTCAGTAGTTTTGGCGTGATGCCTAGCCAAGATACAGACACACAGCCAGACAAAAAAAAAAACAGTTTTGGCTTCAGTATCGAATATAGAGTACCCTCCAAAGGAAAATTTCAAAATATCTTCAATGTACAGAATTGGACCCGTTACAGTTTTATTATAAGTATAGATGTGTATTTTTTATTATTTTATGTGATACTAGCTTTACTCGCGGCTTCGCACGCGTTGTATTTTCTTTAGGTTCAAAGTACCATAATGTGCTATTCCAGGACCAATATACCAACATGGGATCAAAATTTGTTCAGCTGTCAAAAATTATTTTATCAATTGTTCGGCTTCTAACTCACCGGATTGAGATACTAATTACACCAGTTTTTAAATCAAACCCTAGGCTAACTAACAATGAAAACCGCAGTGCAATCAGTCCAGTAGTTTTTACGTGATGCGTAAACAAACATACAGACAAACAGACAGAAAATAAAGATTAAAAAAAACTTGTTCAATACCTTTTTTTAAGCACCCAAGAGCATTTTTTTATCTATCTTTTTTGTACCTATTGCTTTATTTAAGTATAGATATATGATTGTGTCAATTTGTATCAAAAAATTCGTCCAGAAGTTTCAGCGTGATCCATGTTCTTTTTAATAACTTTCAACCCCTATCTTGCGTAAACCCTTTAAATTTCGGGATGAAAAGTATCCAATGTTCTACCTCGTAGTATGAACTCAAATCATACCAAGTTTCATTTGAATTCATTTAGTAGTTTCAGTGCGATGCGCGGCCAATATACACAGACATACACACAAAAACATACATGTGAAGTTTCAGTAAAAGTGTTAAAGTTTCTAAACATATTTAAAGTTTTGGCTGGTGCAGGATGAGGAGTGCATCCCAAGCATTTGCGTAGACTTTATATTTCCATTATCCGAAGTCGTATAGACTATGCTAGTTTTTTATATGATAACAGTTCGATGATGTGTTTATCCAGATTAGACAAAATTCAAAATCAGGCTAGGAGGATAATTGGTGGTTTCATCAGATCAACTCCAATTCACATTATGGAGAGCGAGCTTAATCTCTACCCTCGAAGATACCTTGCAGGGAAGTTTTGGCTGCGTAGTAAGACAACTTCCAATAGCCAATCCATTGAATCTATTAATGAGTTGACTAGTTTATGCTCAAGTCGTTATTGGATTAACAAAAAAAATACGTTGTTGACTATTATACATAACAGCTTCAATGATTTACCTATTTACTCTTGTAAAAAATTGGGAATGTTTTCCCTTGACACATGGGTCACTAATATTGAATTGTCTAAAATTTTAAGAACTGATATAGAAGCTTTTTCGAAACCAAAAAAAGTGAGGTGAAGGTTTAAAGATACTATGTTGTAAATATCTTAATAATAAATACTTTTCATTTAATAAAAATTACACTGATGGTTCAAAAAGGGAGTGGATATTGGAGCTGCCTTCTACGATTCGCATGATGAACAGAGCATGACTTCAAAATTAATGCAAAAATTTCCATAATGGAAGCTGAGCTTGTAGCGATTTCCGAAGCTCTGGCATACATTGAATCAACCAATTTTAATAAAGTGGTAGTCCTGACAGATTCTAAAAGTTCATTGCAACACTTGGCTCGATGCACCTCAACCTTTCGAGGTACTCCGATCGCCTACACTATTCTGGACACGATCCTAAAACTACAAGCTAAAACTACAAACTGTAATCCTTCAATGGATCCCATCCCACATCGGTCTCGATGGAAATGAGAAGGTTGACAACTTAGCCAGACAGGCCACATCCAATGGTATTCCAATTGATTTCCCTCCATATTTTACCAACTATATTCCTACAGTAAGAGTTCAGTGCTACAACCTATTCAAAGAATACTTTAATGTAAGATCCAGAGAAAAAGGTATCTGGTATAAGACGATACAGCCACATCCCTTGAGTTATCCTTGGATAGACAATAGTTTTATGAACAGAGAGGAAACTATAATAGCATTAAGACTTCGTTCCGGACACATTCCATGCAATAAATTTGCATTCTTAATGAGGAAAAGCCCCACACCTAATTGACCGGTCTGTAAAATATTGAATGATGTTTACCATATATTAATGGAATGTGTTTGGAACGAAGAACATAGAAACAAGTGCGATATTAGAGTGCCAGGTAGGTGGTTGTAACAGCATTCTGGCTGAGCCTCTCTCAGACGCAGCCAGAATGCTGTACAAACTAGTTATTAGAGACTAGTAGTTCAATAGATTTGTTAATGCCACCAGGGCGGCATATTCGCAGGGTGCGTAAAAGCCCATTATGAGTAAAAAAAAAAAATACAAAAAAAAAACCTACAGTTTAGGCTTCATTATCGAACATAGAGTAAACTTACAAAAAATAAACACATTATCTTAAATGTACAGAAATTTGGACCCATATCCCGCAGGAACCCTTTATTTTTTCGGGACAAAAAGTATCCATAATTTTCACACATCTTATAAACTATGTCTGTGCCAAGTTGCATCAACACCCATATAATAGTTTTAGCGTGCTACGTGTTTTTTTAAATAATTTTCCACCCCTATCCTGCAAGAACCCTTTAATTTTTGGGGATGAAATGTATCCTATGTCCTACCTCGTAGTATGAACTCAAATCATACCAAGTTTCATTTAAATGCATTGAGTATTTTCGGCGTGATGCGATGCCACGGTACAGACAGACAGACGGAGAGACAGACGGAGAGACAGACAGACAAATATGAAATAAATTATTTTTAAAATCATCAGTATCATCCTATATTTGTCCACTGCTAGACTCTCCTAATGCACACCACTGAGCTCGGCCTTCAGCTCTCCTCATCCAATAAAATATAATCATCTTCATGCATTTCATTTCTCCTTTGACACAATCAGCTAGAACCTGTTGAGCTACTCTTCATGTCTCCGACTACATTTATATTTCATAATCAAGAATCTAAAGCTTGTTTGCCTCCGTTTAGTTTTGTTTGCAGCCGGGTTTTTTGTTTATCTATAATCATATTTTTTTCTATAAGTTCAGCTATTATGTGAAAATAATACATAAGTACCTTTCGGAAGAATACTCCTTGGACTCTGCCGTAAACTGGATTGCCATTGTCGTAGCTGCAGCAAAAGTAGTGCTATTAACTTTGAAAACACTCGTAAGAGTTGTGAATAATAATAAACGCATCATTTAATTTTCCGGTATAATTTCAATTTAGGTAGATCAGATAAATGTGTATAAATAGGTTCAAGTCGTGTTCGTGTCGCGATACTTTAATTATTCACAAATTAGATACCTATTTGTAGTTTTACTGTATTGAAATGACACCGGCGAATAAAATGATTTGTTATCTCAGTTTGGTGGATTATTATATATCTTCAACTACGACCCGAAGCTTTCTTTCTGCCAGAGAAATCGCAAATAGCCTCTGAAAATCTGTTAACTGTTTACTGTCCTGAAATACTTGAAATTTTCTTTGTTGTTGAAGTTGAAGTGAAGCAGTGTTGCCAGGTCAGATTTGGAAATTTACAGTGTTCTGAATATAAAAATACAGTAAATCATTAAGCTAAATACAGTCCTTTTACAGTAAATAAATATACTCAAAAGAATTGAAAATCACATGTATTACAGAGAAATTAAATTAATTACTCTCTGTGTCACATGGGCAAGGAACATTTTTATAAATTTGATCAGTGAAACCTTTAAGCATTTTAACGTATGATTCAAAATTTACACAATTAGTTAGTTGCATTGCGAAATTTATACTGGCGTACTAAAATATTGCCCTTGATTGTATTTCTAATCAACAGTTTTTTGTTTCGTTTTGATGTCATCGTTCATCATCGCTCTCACGAGCAGAAATTTTGAATAAATCAATACTAAAATTATTAAAATATTTAATAAAACTGAATTTTATTAGCTACTAGTCAACTAATACAAAATCGTAATCCACAACGTTACAAAATGAATTCACAGTAAGTACCTATACAAAGCATATACGAAACACATACTTTTACGATTTGTCGTGTAATAATTATATTATGAGTCTATTACCCAGCATACAGACACCTTTCAATAGAAATAAACTGTTCTGTGAGGGATTTCCCGGTTATTGCTAATGCTTACTAGAGCTAGAGCTAGTGCGTTTCGTTTTACACACATAGATATTTTCTTTTTTAACATTAAAATTAATTACAGTGTTTTTCATACACTGTATATTTGTAATACAGTATACAGTAAACGCAGTAAAATTACAGTGAATCTACTGTAATAACAGTGCACCTGGCATCATTGGTGAAGTGAAGTTTGTTTTTTTTTTTTTAGTGAGGTTATGTGCTGTTGGTCTATAACTGACCTCTACAGCGTCACCGGACGGTGGGGCGGGCGCAAAAGCGCTCCGCCGCAATGCGTGACGCAGAGGGCGCACGCCAAAGGGTGCACGTCAAACTGAAGTTTGATAATGTTGTGTGTGTTCCGTGGCCCGGGAGAATAATAATAATACACGACCAAAATAATGTACGACCAGTATTGTACAGCCAATATTACACGGCCAGATATTACGTGTACATGGATTCGTAATATTTGGACGGCTAATACTGGCCGTGTATTATTGCCCGTAAAAATCGGTCCGGGTTGATAATGCACGGCCAGTATTACGTGACCAATATTACGTGTACAACTGGATACGTAATATCAGCCCGTGCCGATTTTGTACGACCAATATTACACGGCCAATAATACGAAGCCAACCATAGACAAAGCTAGAATCACTCCTTGACGCCCCGTTTGTGTAGGCGAGCGTCAAGATGAAAAAAACTGTCACAGAACTGAATCGGCCAACCCCGACTCCACTTGGTCTTGTCTGCCCTACACTAGAGTGTTTTTAAAAAGCCGGAGGCGCGGAGGGAGTGCAGCCCCCGTCCGCTGTGACTGTGCTTTGTTACGCAAGGGCGGAGGGGCAGCACTTCCCGCTGCGCCGGAGCAATTGCGATTCATAATCTGTGGTAAAAGGAAACTGGAACGTGCAAACGAGGCTTTGACCCTGTCATTTCTATAAATTAATCTGTGATGTACACGTAATATTGGCTGTACATTATCGCCCGTACAAAAAGTGTACGGCCCGTATTACACAGCCAATAATGCACACCCTGTTATTACATGTACATATTTTGGCTTCGTAATCCTGGCTGCGTATTATCGCCTGTACAAAATCAGCACGGGGTGATATTACACGGCCAATATTACGCAACCAAATAATGTACAGCCAATAATACGCGACCAATATTACGTGGATTGGCGTCGTAATATCAGGGTGTACATTATTTGGTTGCGTATTATTGGCCGTGTAATATCACCCCGTGCTGATTTTGTACAGGCGATATTACGCAGCCAGGATTACGAAGCCAAAATATGTACATGTAATAACAGGGTGTGCATTATTGGCTGTGTAATACGGGCCGGACACTTTTTGTACGGGCATATTTGTAACAGTTGGGAAATTTATTTTAAAGGCGTTTTGCCATACAGTAAATATTGTCACTGTATACCCTTAATCTCTGAATAGGTACATACAGTGTAAATATATTCCTATTATTAACTCTAGATACAACTTCATTATGTCTGCTAAAATATGTATCATGTTTGTATACAAAAATGCAAATTTCATAAATATAGAGACAGGCAATATATTTTTATCTTTAAACAATGGTTTACAGCTGTCTAAGGGCTCTGCTTGGCACAATGCTCTCAGATATATCTTTTGTGTTATGAAGACTCTCCTGCGTCCACAGAATTGCCCCACATTATGATACCGTAGCGAAGAAGTGCGGATACGTAACCATGGAAGTCGCTAAATGCAGCCTCCATGATGGCTACATGTTTTAAGCGATAAAAAACATACACAAATCTTTCCAGTTTTGCACATAAACTGTCTACATGTTCTTTCCAGTTGCAGTGCTTATCAATTGTTATTCCCAGAAACAAAGTAGATTTTACCTCATCTACTACATTGTCACCATATTTAATATTATGTTTAATAGGATTGCTGTTGTAAGTCTGAAATTGGATCATCTTGGTCTTGTTAATATTTATGAGTAAATTATTGTACGTAAGCCAATTCATAATAGATTTAAGTGCTGTATTAATTTCGGACTCAAATTTGCTTATATCTCTACCTTTTATAACAAGGGTAGTATCATCGGTGTATAGTACACTACACACTTATGTTAAATAATGTTAGGAATGTCATTTATATAAATCAGAAATAGAAGCGATCCTAGAATACTCCCTTGGGGAACTCCACATCGATTGAAACTATAATTTGACCTGTTAACAACCTTACTGGATCCTGAAAGACTACAAATTTCAACACACTGACGGCGAAAACTTAAATAGCTTTCCAGCCAGTCTAGCGCTGTTACTCTCATACCATACTTCTCAAGCTTGAACAAAAGCAACTTATGATTAACAAAGTCAAATGCTTTTGACATGTCAAATATAAATACAAATAAATACAAATACAAAAAAAAATATAGAGATGACTGGTATTTTATTATTCAAACATTCAGTAATAAGTCTAGTTAATAAAAAAACTAGCTGAGTATGTTGAGCAATTCGTCCTGAAACCAAACTGATCAGGCTTATAGTTCATATTTTTATGTTCACCCTTTTTATGTAAAGGTTTGACCAACGAGAGCTTTAATCGTTCGGGAAATGTTCCTAGTGAAAATGAATTGAATTGAAAATGTTAATTTATAACTAGGTGAGACAATGGATCTGATACAAATTTTGCACACTTTTTTAGCATTTTCGTATTAATGTCATCGAAACCAGTTGCATTTGTGTGTTTCAGTGAGTTAATAAATCTAGAAATTAAAAAAAAAAAAGCAAAAAAAGAGTGCTATATGATTGGGATAGTCAAGATAATTTACACGTTGCGAGTCAATATTTTTATTGGTTACGTCAATGAAAAACCTATTAAATATTTTAGCAACCAGATGAGGTTCATCATAGTCTTCATTATCAACAGAAATAGTACTTATCACATGGGAGATATCATGGCAGATGAGATATCTCCCATGTGCGATTGAGATATTATATTAGGATCCCATATTCGGATTGGGATACCAAGTAGATCAGTTTTTAAGTTCAACCCTAAGCTTTGCAAAAATAAAAACAATCGGTTCAGCAGTTTTTACGTGATGCGTGAACAAACAGACAGACCTTTAAGTTCCCCTGACCATTTTTTTAAATTGTATTAATTGTACAGACTTTTTATTACATACTGCTTTATTATCAGTACTACTACAGTATACATGTGCCTGCGGTTTTGCTTACATATACATTTTTTTGGGACAAAAGTATCCTCTGTGCCCGCGGTTTTGCTTGCGTAGTCATTTTCTGGGATCATAGTATCCTATACCTATGTTAGATAGATAATATCTTATAATTCTGCTACTTACTGTTTTTTTAGAAGTATAGATGTAGTATAGTTTTTAATTTATAAATACATATTTTATGGTTGACATACAAAACTTTCAACGGGATATTTACCATGAAAGTTACTGAATATACATTTTTGATAATTTGGCACTATTACAATATAGATAGGTTAATACTTTACACAACTCGGAAAATAATAAATAGATGATTAATATATTTTACAAGCACCTAGATTTTACAGAACTGTTTATTTTATTAAACTTAAAATTACTGTGGTTGGATAGTCTTTAAGAGCAGACAAAACGGTGTACCTGCTTTTTCACTTGTTTATTAATTATTTGGTCTGTTTCAAACTTTTGTATGTGGATTTTTAGTGATCATGTTAGTTAATCTTTATCTCTTGTGCTCGATTGTTTGTTGGTTGACTGGAACCGACTTTTTTTTTAAAGACTCTTTTGTTTGTGATGTTTAAATAACGATACTTTTAAACTATGTTTAATTAAACATTGATATTAAAGTAATTTAATCAGTAGTCTATTTAATAAAAAAGAAAATACCCTTAACTCAACGGTTAACAGCACAGACACGAAATTTTGTACACACATTATAATAAGCTAGCCGGTTTGAAGTTTTACCATAACATGGTTGCTGCACTCCGGGTTTGCTCCTGATTAGGGAACTCGGCAATGGTTAACAGCATAGACACGAAATGTTGTATACTCATCTTCGATTAAAAATAGGCATTTAATTGTGATAGCTGGTTCTAAGTTTAATCATGACAATGATTCCAGCATAAAAGTTTTTTTTAGGGTTGAAAATTGCGTATTCCTTTGCAGTTTAAGGCTGTTTGTCAAGTAAACATAATAAGGATAAGAGTTTTTTATAGATTATCTAAGGATAAAATAAAGTAAGTTATTATTGGTTACCTACAATACATAATTGTCAATCTTCAGATAAGTAGATAGGTACTTTATATTTGTATTTCTTCTTGAATAAAGTAATTTATTTGGTATGTACCTAACACAATTCAAAATCTTAATTGATTTTACTTAATTAAACATTAGATCAGCATATTTTCGTGTGCAATATCTTTTGCAACTGTCTTACTCACACGCGTATGCGTGGATATTGGTCTTCGTTCGCAGTTAGCAGCAAGAAGAGTGTCTATGTAACGGCGTATTGCGTACTTACTTAAAGTACCTAAATGGGAATAATATTATTCATTCGTCTGTACGTATGTTTTAAATGTATTTTCTCCGATTTCTCCGCCGGCTTTGAACAAATTATGAATAAAAAAATAAAAGTTTTTTTTTATAGTAACTAATGTATCGTCCACGTAATGTATCATGGGATATAAGGGACTACACCTACCACCTCAGAACTCCAAGTCAACCTCACCTGCCCGTGGTACATCCTGCCGAACCACAGACGAGGCTCTGACGATCGACAAATGGAGGTATAACCATTCAAGAAAGGCGCAGTTAAATTCTACAGACCGGTGACGGGCAGCAGCGTCATCGGTGCAAGAAACTGTGGCCTGCGATCGCCAACCCGCCTGCCCAGCGTGGCGATTATGGGCATTACCTCCCACACACATGATAAATTCAAATTCAATATTTTTATTTCAGACCGTAGTCCATATTTTTGTTAGTATTTAGTACGTATTTGATTATTAAGAATAATGATTATTAAGAATAATGATTATTAAGAATAATGATTATTAAGAATAATGATTATTAAGAATAATGATTATTAAGAATAATGATTATTAAGAATAATGATTATTAAGAATAATGATTATTAAGAATAATGATTATTAAGAATAATGATTATTAAGAATAATGATTATTAAGAATAATGATTATTAAGAATAATGATTATTAAGAATAATGATTATTAAGAATAATGATTATTAAGAATAATGATTATTAAGAATAATGATTATTAAGAATAATGATTATTAAGAATAATGATTATTAAGAATAATGATTATTAAGAATAATGATTATTAAGAATAATGATTATTAAGAATAATGATTATTAAGAATAATGATTATTAAGAATAATGATTATTAAGAATAATGATTATTAAGAATAATGATTATTAAGAATAATGATTATTAAGAATAATGATTATTAAGAATAATGATTATTAAGAATAATGATTATTAAGAATAATGATTATTAAGAATAATCAAATTATAATCAAATTTGTAATCATAACTAATGTAAGTAACACACAAAATTATAAAAACATAAACATAAACAACTTAATTTAGCGCTGTGTATACACATATCCAGTGGCTCAGCACAGGACAGTCCCATCTGCATTCTGTTACAGCACATCGAAAGTACGGCCCCCAGTTCTCAGCAGCCCTGCTATTCCTGGCCACGGCGGCGATCATGGTCACGGCAGGGCAGGGGGTGCTAAGAATCCCCGGGCTACGGAAGGCCGTCAAAACCGACTGACTCTGGCTACGTATAACGAACGCACGTTACGGCTCGAAGAAAATCTGACGCAATTGGAAGAGGAGCTGGGGCACATGAGATGGCACATTCTGGGGTTCTGTGAAGTCCGAAGCCCTCTCTTCGGACTAGAGGATACCATAAACTTAGAGTCGGGGCATCTTATGTATTGCAGCAATCCCAAGGGTTCCTTATAAATAAGGTTCTCTCTGACTGCATTGTAGAAATCTCTAGTGTTTCAAATAGGGTGGCATACCTCGTAATGAAATTAACTGAGAGGTATAGCCTCAAAGTTATTCAGGAATACACACCGACTTCGAAACACTCGGATGATGAAGTAGAGGATATGTACGAAGACATATCTAAAACCTTGCACAACACCTCCAAGGCTCACTTAAACGTTGTCATGGGAGACTTCAACGATAAAGTAGGAGTACAGACATGCAGCGAGTCGGTAGTAGGACAACACGGATTTGGCAGCAGAAATTACAGCGGGCAAATGCTAGTCAACTTCCTCGAGAAAGAAGGGCTGTTTTTAATTAACTCACTCCTTAAAAAGCAGCCCTAACGGAAGTGGACGTGGCAAAGACCCGATGGTGAGATGAAAAATGAGATCGACTTCATCATAGCGGACAAAAAGCGCATATTCAGAGATGCCTCTGTCATCACTAGGTTTAAAACCGGGAGTGATCACCGATTTGTCCGAGGCACTCTGGATTGCAAGCGTGAACGTCTCCGTTTGATGAAGTCTACGCTCCGATCTAACCTGCTCCAAGCCGTTGTTGGATCCGAAATATTCCAGTTGAAACTGGAGAACACATTCACTGCCTTCGAAAGCACAATTGACGTCGACATTGACAAGGAACTTGACGAAGTGGTAGGAATCCTGAGAGAAGAGGGAACGAAGTTCTGCGAGATGTGGCGTACAGGCAGGAAATCAAAACTTTCGGTGGAGTCTCTGCAGCTCATTGAGAAACGACGCGAAGATCCAGCAATCACTTCGTCAGGACAACGGGCTTTGAATAAGCATAATAATAATAATAAGCTGGTAAGGCGAGACCTCCGACGCTCCAATAAAAGCGCTATAGAAGAAGCGATAGAGCAAAATTAGGGGTCAAAAGTTTTCGTAAAACAGCTTGGTCGAAGCTATCTGACGAAGTTGACCACATCAAGTGGGAAAGTTGTCGTTTCTAAACCGGAGATTCTCGTGGAAGTTGAAGATTTCTATGGACGACTATACGTCTTACACGCGTCGCAACCCGAACCCGATATTGAGGATACCAGGGCCACTCTGACCCGCCACTATACCGAACAGCTGCCAGAAGTCCACCTTGACGAAATCGAAATGGCTCTGAAACAGCTCAAAAATGGAAACGCTTCGGGTGAGGACGGAATTACTTCAGAGCTCCTAAAGGCAGGAGGTACTCTCACGCTTAAAGAGCTTCAGCGTATGTTTAATTATGTTCTGTTCTTCTCTGGGAGAACCAAAGAAGAACAGAAAAAACTCTTGTTCCAAAGACATGGAACAAGAGTGTGGTCGTCCTGTTTTTCAAAAAGGGTCGTCAGAATAAAGACGACTTTCCTGTGTCAACATGTCACATAAACATGCATAACGAACGGTGATCGAAAACGGTTCAGGCCCGATTCAGAACCATTCGATAACTCAGTTGTCGATCGATTCGGTTTGATATCGTTCAATTTAGTAGAATCGAAGATGAATTTGTCGAAATCGAAATCGAATCGTATTGACGTCATTCCATACGATTAAAACTATGGCAAGGCTATCAAACGCTATTCAGAACTTAGTTTATCGAAGCCGAGTTTCCGAAGTTCGATTAGTTTTTTCGGTAACCACAAACTAAATAGAGATACTCTACCTACTTTTTGCCCCGCTACTGCAGCGGTAGCCAAAACTCAGACAAAAATGCGCGCGGTGCACGGACAACTTCGGTAACTTATCAAGAGCAACAGAGCATTCGATAGCCTCTATATTATTGTCATTTAATAATGTTGTATTGTAAATTTAGAGTATAGCGTCTTAGGTAGCTTGTTTGGTTCAAAAATATTGTATCGTGTGTATTTAGGTGATTTAGCACGATGCAAAGTAGTATCAAAGCTTGAAGACGAAGACGTCGTCAAGAAGAGATTGACGAGCGTGAACACCTCGCTTTGTCACGTAGATTAGATGTATGTTACATTCACTGTGGGATGCATCGACCACGTTCACATCCTCTACCCAAGTATTTATTGAGTAGTATCGACTAACGCAAGATCTCACATTGGCCCTGGTAGAGGCCGTATCGGCCTGAGAAGGACTTTAGAATCGGTATATGTCTAAATGTACTTAGGGGAGCGGATGGGGTGTGAGGGGGTTGGGGAATAACCCTCCCCCTGTAAGGGAGGGTGGCGGAAACCCATATTTTCTTAAAAAAAGCAAAAAATTGAATTTGAGGTTAAGTTATAGAAAAACGTAAAGTTCTCAACGCTAAAAAAAAACACGAAGACAAAGGCGGCAGCTTGATACGTTTCGCTCCCGCTTGTCTTCTAATTTATCACAGCCAAGTCGGGCTTCCGCCTAACGGCTCTAACGGGGGATAATGATTTTAAACAAACTAAAATTATACAAAGTTTTTTTCTTAAATATACATGTAATAACGACGCGCTACAACAAACAGCTGTCCACTGCTGTCAAAACACGTAGCGAAGAGCTAATTTTCGCTTTATTAATGATTCATTACGTTCGCTCTTTCATACTTAACGCATATTTTTTTTGCTTTTCTCAAAATTTTTGAGAAAAAGATGGATGGAGAAGATGGTTTTTTGCAACCCAAAAAACCATCTTCTCCATCGGGTGGGTTATCCCCCCTTCTTCTTTCACCTCGCCTGAGTATATGTACATAATATAACAATTCTAACGACGAGCCTAAGCCTGATATAAGAGGTTTTTTGAATGGAGGTGACAAATGTTTCGCCTTACCTGCAGAAATTTAAGTGACATTCGATTCGAGAACTACTTATATCGAATCAAATCGATTCGGATCGTTATCAGAATTCTAGGGTGCATTCCGATTCACGATAATATCGATGTGAGCAATCACAGTGCTAATTTGCGTTCCGATTCAGATATCACGCTCATGACAATTGAGTGCTGCAGTTGATTCGGAACGCTCGTGAGCGTGATTACAAGATCACAACAACATAACCTCAAAATTTGCTCAATATACAAAGTATTACTCGTGGGCAAAGTAGTCTCTAAAAATAGGTGAATTGTCTGTAGTAAAATTTGGAAAACTGTATGAAAATTATATACAACTGAATTCAAAAAAACAGTTTTCTTTGCAAACAACCGTCAGTCTGTCACTTTGACAGTAGCACTCACGGTGATATCGAATTGGGACATGGTTGGTGTAATCGCAAAATGGCGGACGTAATGTCGTAATCTATGACGTCACAAGGGATATTGCTGTAGTGCTCGTGCTCACGGTGACTCAGTACGCGTTATAGCGCGATAATATCGATTTAATTGATTTTAGCGCGTCTCGGAATGCACCCCCTCACCCACAATGTCCAAGTGACGTACTACCTAACCTAGCCTGTGGTCTTTCGTCCGGCCGTCTATCCCTGCGTTCGAGATGATGAGATGGCGTTGTGGGCAGTTTCGAAATGTACATTTCTAACTAGCCGTTTTCTTTAAACATTTTTAACACTTTTGTCATTTTTGCAACTTTTGACACTACCGATCCTTTCCAAACTGAATGAAAAACGACCCTATCTCTCATGGAATAAAGTCGATATCCTATGTCAACATGTCATCGAAACTTGCAAAACGAACGGCAATCGAAAATGTTCTGAACGCTAATTTCGCCCACAAATGGCCAAAAGGAACGCCAATTGTGATCATATTTAGCGTTTTTAACAGTTATTTTGGCCAATTGGTTGTCGTCTCGAACGCAGGGCTAATGTATCATTACCTTCGCCATTGGGGCTAATCTATCCACAGACATATAAGAATGTCTGTGAATCTATCTGACTTGCAGATACTATCTGTAAGTCTGTGGTCTATTCTATCTGTCATGCATGTCAGTTCGTGAGACTCAGTGGTGAGTGGAAATTTTAATGTTTTTTTATTATTTTTAAAGTCAACTTTCAACTCATATGGTGATACGTTTGTTCCAGAAGCCTACGACGATATATACATAAACATTAGATAATTAATAATGGCTTTGTTTTGCTGCGGCAGGTATGTTTTCAAATTATGTAATAGAGTATGCTATGCTGGTCTTGAGTTGGCTTCTGTTGTTCAGAGGTTCACTTAGATAAATATGTTCTTGTTATTCCAGATTGGGAAGCAAATCGGTGCTGGCAAGCTTTAGTAGGTTTCCTACTGCTTTTGGCACCGCGCAATATGCACATGCCGCTGCTGGCGTCCCTAAAGTGTCATTCAAGAAGTTTGAGCCAGAGCAGTATGAACACCCTGATATTAGGAACGCCCGCTTCAACAGGCCTCTGTCGCCCCATCTCACCATCTACCAGTTTCAGTTGACTAGCATGCTTTCTATTACTCACAGAGCTTCAGGTAAGAGATAAGGTGATCTTTAAGAAGTTTTCAGGTAAGTTTCACCTGTAGATTAAGAAAGGTTCATGAGACATTATTTTTCTTTCATATTATTATAATTGTACTTGAGGATATTTTTTGTCAAAAATATGGAATTTACATGATGATATGATGTCAAGATGAAGGTATGTCAACATAGTATGGAAAGGAGCTTGCTCAACATCAAAAGAAATACCATAAATGGCCTGAAAAAAAGAACTAAAAAGAAAGAGTTAAAAAAGTTAAGGATGTGACTAACTACATGAACAGATCAAAATAGCGATGGACTGAGCACAAAATGAGAGAGATTGGAAAGTGGACCAAAAATGTGACAGAATTGTATACATGAGATTGCAAAAGAAATAGGTGGGCTAACATAGCGGAGAACAGCACAGGAAAGGGTGGCGTGGAAATCTCTCAAGGAGACGTGTGTCGAAAGACAATCTGATGTCTGAATTAGGAATAATCAATTTAATAACAATAACAATTTCAATGTCAGTAATTTTTCTTTTTTATAAATAGTTTATTTTATTATTATTATTTTTAGGTCTTTGTTAGATTTTTCTTTTGAGGCTAGCATAGTAATCCATCATAATTTTTCAAGATTGCGGTGCACATTTAGTCCTGTATATTTGGATAGAGGACACATTATATTATACATATATGTAATTTATGAGGATATTTTATGCATACAAAATATTGTGGAGTATAATATTCTAAAGTGTCAGAGATAAATAGCTTATATGAACATAAACTTACACAACAATATCACTAGTGGCTCTGTGAGCTGTAGACCTTGCGCGTACACACTTTTTTGTAAACAATATAGCAGTGCACAGTAGTAGTAGTGTCTAGTTACCTTATTGTACACTAACATTAATAAACAAGGTGCTCCATCAATCCCTACCTAGTATATAAAGGGCTGATTCCACTGGTACGAAACATAAAAATGAGAAATTTACTGCATTTTGAGGAGCTATTCTGCTCATCATGCCGAAGATCCTCATCAGATCTTTATTAAATTTTTATGAGACTAACTTAAGTTAGTAAAGTTACTACCTTTCAAATGAAACAATAACCATCAAAATTGGATCTAATAAGGCGGAGATATTCATTAGTATATTCAGTTCTTTTTGCCCCTTTTTTAGGGGAAATACCTCCCTAATCAAAAATCCCTGATGACTAAAAATTCTAAAAGTTTGCTTAACCTGTATACCAAGTTTCGTATAGGTTGGTTGAGAAATGCAACCTGTAAGGAGAACAGAGATCTGGACATACGAAAGCATTTTTGCCCAAGCTGAAACTGAGACGCTTTGCGCGATCAATAACAATCAACTAATTAAATATTTTAAAAAACAAGAAAGTATACCTTTTTCATGTTTTTTACCAAAATAATGAATTTGGCACTACAATAAAATAAATAGTAAACTTTTTAGTTTTCTTTCAGCAAGCTTCATATGTTTTGTAGTAATATTTGAATTGACGTGGAATCTGATTGAGCAATATTAAAATGCATAGAAACATAAATATAGTTAATTCTAAATGATTGTTGTTGAGTTCATAGTAATCTTTACCTCTAAATATCTCTGTAAAGTGACACTTTAGAACATTATGAACCAGGATATTTTTTGTTTGTCTATGTGTCCTCTATCCATACCTACAGGTACCATCGGACGCAGCAGACTTGAAAAAACAAGATGGCAGACTTGCCACTATGCCAAATTCTTCAAGCTCCTTGTATTTAAATTAATCTACCTATTATAACTAATTTACATTAATTGATTAATTATTACTATATTAACTTCACCCCTAAACCCTCAACGGTACAAGTGTCAATTTAGGTACAAGGTTATTATAGTCTACATCTATCTCATATTGATGATATGATCAGGGGCCCGACCACATAACTAAGCTTCAATCGGATTGTCAGTATTGACGGCTTGAAACCGATATGATCAACACTGCGTAATAGCACTGCAGATAGATATAAGATTGATGAGAGGATGAGACTAATTTATGAATGGGCTTTCCATAAATAACAATCTATCTATCCATACCTATAATAAAGCAGTAAGTACCAAAAAATCTGTACAAAGAACATAATTAAAAAGAAGTCTAGGGTACTTAAAATAGGCTACTGAACAAGAAAATATTTTTTTTACTACTACTGGACTGATTGCAATGTGTTTTTCACTGTTGGATAGTTTAGGGTTTGACTTAAAAACTGGGGTACTTTAAATCTTAATCTGAAAATTATTTGACAGCTGGCAAAATTATGGTAATCATAACCCAGAGACCACGCGGGCAAAGCCGCGGGCACAGCTATTATAATATAACTTTGGATGTGAAATGCCAAGAATACATAAGTTCAAGAAAGTAGCTCATAGTAGTCATGGAAGTGATATTTGTATGTTTATTTGTTGCTATTACCATAATACAGGGGCTTGGTAATTGGTATGAATTGTTCAATCGTAGTTTAGAGTTTAAATATGAATAATTCTTATCAAGCGGAAAACTTGGTATGCGCAAAGCTGAATTCCATACATTAGAACTGAAAGTCCTTACAAAACGTCATAAAATGCATAAAAACCGGTTAGCGCCATCTATCTTTAGAAGTGTGCATATGTTTGTTACTTCTTCGTGCTCAAACGGCAGAACGGATTTGGATGTAACTTGGTATCAGGATAGCTTACATCCTGGTTTAACAGATATGCTACTTCTCATCATCATTCACACGGGTGAAACCGCTGGGCACAGCTAGTAAAGCATAAATCTCAACAAAGTTTTTTTTTTAGTATTACTCATAATTTTTGTCTTGTATTTTTAATACAAGTTAATACAAGTTGCCAGTGATGACATACGGCACAGACATGATCGCTAACTATTGGTCTCATACACAAGCTCAGAGTCGCGCAGCGTGCAAAGGAGAGAGCTATGCTCAGTGTTTCACTACGTGATAGAATCCGAAATGAGGAAATCCATAGAAGAACGAAGGTTACCGACATAGCTCTCAGAGTTTGCAAGTTGAAGTGGCAATGGGCACGCCATATAGTTTGCAGAACCGTCAACCGCTGGGAAATAAAGGTTCTCGAATGGCGACCACAAACAAGCAAGCAAAGTGTGAGAGACACTATGGACCGACGACATTGTAGCCATCGCAGGAAGTCGGTGGATGGAGGTGGCACAAGATCGCTCGTCATGGCGCTCTTTGGGGGAGGCCTATGTTCTGCAGTGGACTTCTAAAGGCTGACATGATGATGATGATGATTTGTAATACATTTAAAAGGGACCCACATATCGTATTGTTTTTGAAATCAGTGTATTTTTTAGGTATGATGCTGTCAGGGTATGCCAGCGCACTTGGCATTGGGGCATTGTGCCTTCCCCACGATATTTCTCACTACATTTCAATAGTTGAGAGCATGAACCTGTCTCCGGTAACCATTTTCCTCGCGAAAGCAGTAATTGCTGCTCCACTGGGTTACCACTTTGCCAACGGAATCAGGCATCTGTACTGGGATACGGCCAAAGGACTGACGATAAAGGAAGTCTACGCTACTGGATATGGGATGCTTGCAGCCTCACTAATAATTACTCTCGCATTGGCTGCCTTATAATCTCGTTAGAAAATGAATAAACGTTTTTCGAGTATTAATTAATTTATTGTATTAATTCATTGTAAGTGATGTAATAAAGTTTCTGAAGTCAGACTTTTAATCTTTTTTAATGTTAGTCTTAAATCACATGTAAACCAAAGTTTTATTTTCAGTTTCATGCAACACCACATGATGAAATGACATCATGAATAGCGTTAAACTTCTCGAAGTCTAACTTCTCTGTTGTCGCCAAGCCTGTTGCAGCATTCTGAAACAAGGAACATAATATATAAATAATATCAAAAACAATATGTACCTATTTATAGGGACATAATATGTATATATACTATGTTTCTTTTCTTTGCAATTCATCGATACTTATCTATACTTATAATAAAGTAATGAGAACGAAAAAGTATGTACAAAGAAGTTAATAAAAAAAATTGGTTTAGTGTACTTACAATAAGCTACTGAATAAGTTTTTTTTTTAAATCGTATCTTTCTTTTTGTTCGCGCATCACCTAAAAACTACTGGACCAATTGCGATGTGGTTTTCACTGTTGGTTAGCTTAGGGTTTGACTTAAAATTTGGGGTACTTGGTATCTTAATCTCATGATAAGATGCCGAGCAATCGATAAAAAACTATATGAAGGCTGAACAAATTTTGAAGAATTTTGGTATATATTGTTACTCTTGGTCCTGGAATAACACGTACGGGCTATTATTACACGCTTTATATTAGCTTCACTTGTATGTTTGTAACCGACTCCTTTGGACGCTATTTTGACCCACTTTAAACGGTCAGATTTCATTCAAATTTTGCACACCTGTCAAAGACCGATGACAATGCAATAATTCGAGAAAAAAAAAACGCTCATATAAATAAACCAAACTAAAAAGTAGAAAATAAATAATAGTTAAAAAAACTAAAAATCACGCTTTATATAGAAAACCAAACTACAAAATAGAAAATAAATTTTAATAATTTTGAATTAAGAATAGTGTTTGAATTTAAAAAAAAAGCGTGGGGTGCTTTTTAAGATGTTATCGAAATGATAATCCTTCTTATCATATCTGTCAATGAAATATTTATAACTATTGACCCACGCACCCCACGTTTTTTTTGAAATAAACCTTTTTTTTCTTATTTACACCATTAAAAATTTATTTTCTATTTTTTAGTTTGGTTTTCTATATAAAGCGTGTTTTTTAGTTTTTTAAACTATTATTAAATGAAATGACCACGCGGGCAAAGCCGCGGGCATAGCTAGTTATATTACTATATTTATGAAGGACTATGCCAACAACAACAATCTCTCCTTATGGTAAGCAACAATGTATACTGCATAGTTTGATGCCAATTGAAATCAATATAGAATTTACAGTCGAGTTTATATACATTCTAAGATTAGTTTATAACATGTAAGACAATTTTGATTTTTAAAAAACAATTTAAGCCTGTGTTGTATAAAGTCCGACAAAAGTTTATAACAGTAAACATAGGCACGTATACATGTAAAAAAAGTAAAAGCTTAAACATTCCAGTAAAACTTACACTGAAAATAACATTGTTATTCTTCAAAAACTCTCCGTAGATGTTGAAAAGATCGGTCCTGGAGTCCAAAAGCTGAGCCAAGCTCAATGGGGTGTGAGCGATGGAGACGTCTGACAGGAAGTCCTTAGCAGACAGCCAAGTCCTCGACGGAGCCATGGCGATGTTGCAAGTGGCGTAGTTAGTGAGAGCGTCGCGACCTCCAGCCTCGTGGTTGAGGCACAGGAGCTCGTATTGGGATGCGTCGAAAGATGAAAGGTCTGCGCCTGTAAGTAACAGATTTTTGTGATGTAATCAGGTAAGCTCATTTGTAGTACCTTGTATTTTTAGTAAACAGTTATATTTCTACTGTTAGTTATTGTTCTGTGTAGGTACATAGGTAGTAGCATAGAAAAAATAATAGTACTACGGTACATAGGTAACTGAACAAAGATTGAGGGTTTCTACCAATTCTACAGTCCGTTCGAAGCAGTTAGACAGTGAACAGGTCCAGTTTTTCTCAGTCCAGCACTCGACGAGTCAACATATCATGAGTTTTTTTAGGCGACTTGATCAAGGGCAACCGGGGGTATGAACCACGGCTTGGGCCGTGTCGTCTTGATTACGGGGGCATGACTAAACTCCCCTGGATCGCTAGGTTAGTAGTGATCCAGGAGGGCCCTGATAAAATGGCTAGGAATATTTGAATAACTGATCACCGAATCGGAATACACCTTCGAGAAGAGTCGGCAAGAAACTCGAAGGCGAATAAAAGCAAATTAATTACGGGACCTTCCACCTCGCCGGTGAGGTTGGCCGGTGTCTTGACATATGGTGAGGAAGGATTGGACGAGGTTATAGCTGCCTGCACTGCGGCTTCAATTTCATCGTCCGGATCTCTCAAGATGTGTCTAGGACGTCTACGGAGGGGCCGCCCGGCCGTGCGTCTGTCGCGTCTGTCGAGTAGTCAGATGCCTGAACTACGAGAGGGTTAGGGTGATGGGGTGCCGCGTCAACCAAATTTATTATGGTCCTCTGTCAAGTTGTCAGTGGATCGTAATAATAAATCTGCACCATTTCTACTATTTTTAATCCCCGAACAAAGAGACGGGTGTTATAAGTTTAGGGTGTGTATCACTGTGTGTGAGGGTGTGTGTGTGTGTGTGTGTGTGTGTGTGTGTGTGTGTGTGTGTGTGTGTGTGTATCTGTGGCATCGTAGCTCCCAAACGAATGGACCGATTTGGATGCGTTTATTTTTGTTCGAAAGCTGATGTGATCGAGATGGTTCTTAGATATATGGGGAGGTGAGAATCGTAGCTTCCAAACGAATGGACCG
Organism: Alsophila aescularia; assembly: GCA_946251855.1. Classification (NCBI taxonomy): domain Eukaryota; kingdom Metazoa; phylum Arthropoda; class Insecta; order Lepidoptera; family Geometridae; genus Alsophila; species Alsophila aescularia. The sequence goes on along the minus strand of OX276380.1, from coordinate 6,417,365 downwards.
ATTTAGCTGCGGTTTTTTATGTTTGAAAGCTTAGACGAGACGGTTCTTAGCTATAATGGGAGGAAGGAGGGGGGGGGGGGGGGGAGATATGGGGTTAGGATAGTAGCTCCCAAACGAATGGACCGATTTTGATGCAGTTTTTTATGTTTGAAAACTGATGATAATACTCCCACGAAACTACATTTCGTTTTCGACGAACACTCTTACTAGAACCATTGTTTAGAACGGACCAAAGATTACACGTGAATGACGGTCATGGCAAAGGGTTACCTTCACCCACAGTGAAATTACAGTAGAGAGAGTATACTCTCTACGGAAATTACTAACGACTGGAAGTGGGCTAGAAGGCTAAAGACGGCATTTTATTTATTCACCCTTCAGCTGGCAGCGCTCGTTCAGAACCCCTTGACCTTTGTACGTAAAGAGGGTAAGTAAACTAAACGAACGTCTTTCATACAAACAAACCAACTTGATCTAGTGTACTATTATTTATTCTGTGCTATTACTTAGTGGAATTATTGTGTATATATATTATATTATTGTTATTGTGTATATGTGTATTGTGTATCGTTTAGATGAATTGTACTTACCTACTTATGTAGATATTTTATGTAGCCCTATAGAAAACTAAGCCCACCTTAGTCAATGATTATTTTTGTACTTACATCTATTTTCTATACTTTTAATAAAACAAGAAGTATGTGCAATGAAGATATGTAAAAAAAATGGTATAGGAGATTTAAAATAAGCTACTAAACAAGAATATAACATAAAAAAGTGTCTGTTTGTTAGTCTATTCGCGCATCCGGTATTCACTGAGAGATAGCTTAGGTTTTGTCAAAAAAACTGATATCTCAATCCAATGAGTAGAAGCCGAGCAATCGATAATAACTATTTGACGGCTGAACAAATATTGATGAAATGTAGCATCATAATATTGTACTTTATAGGTAGGTAAGTACTTTTGCTTCTGGAATAACACAAAGAGGATTTTTCCCAGAAAAATGACCACGCGGGCAAAGCCGCGGGCGCATCTAGTTCCCTTCTAAAGTAGTAAATAGACAACCTCTCATTTATTTATATATGTATGTGTGTAAGTATGTACTTACTTGAGACAAAAGCCACGTCACCGCGGTCTTCCTGAAGGCACTTCACGGGGCTGCTGTTTCCGCCACATTGCTTCTTCAGCTTTGTGACGTCATCACCTGGTCAACAAACATATATAATATTCTTCTTCTAAACTATATCATGTTTGTATAGTTAAATCTCAATAATCGGTTTGTGTTCAAATTAAAACACGTGTAGAATCGTGTACAAATAAAGAGAAACCCTTAGCTACCCGTGCAAAGCCGGGGCGTGTCGCTAGTATCCAACATACTCAAATAATACCATATCCTGTGGCTTTCTGAGGAGGATGATATGACAGACCAGTCAATCGTTTAACCACGATCTCACGTGATGGAAAGCGATGATGCAGTCGCAGATACCTATTCACTCTTGACTTGAACACACCTGGGTTATATTTTACCGGAAACACTGACTAGGGCAGGGCATTCCACTCCTTTGCAGTTCTTATAATAAATGAAGAAGTACTTCAATCTGGGATTACCTCTTGGATTGTTCTCCAGTTTGTCAACGCCTGGTAAGCAGGAGCCGGCAGCGAAGAATTCTCCCAGATTTTTCACGCACTGGGAATAAGGAACCAAAATGTTTATCAGATTAGAGAAAAATCAGCTTTTCCACTAGAGAAGAGCCACTCGTTCCATTTTAATCCACCGATCAAATCAATTCCATTCATGCATTTGAATTTACTTTTTTGTTGTAGTTTAGCTCCTACTGACTACTACTACTCCTCTATCAATGGATTGGATTCTACTTTTTGTTCCACTGAGATCTATCAATGGATTTAATTCTACAGCTAAACCCCACTGCCTCTTGTGTCACAGCAGGGATTCTGTTATTCAATATCGATATCATGGTGTCATGGTGTGGATTTTGTATAATGCTTTTAAAATTTGACATCCCATTTAAGATGATGAAGCTGGCGGAGATACCGGAAATGACACATAATCAACAAATTCAGTATAGCCCACTGTTGGACTTCCAAACTCTATAGCAGTCTATAAACCTCCTTGCACTCCTGATTACCCTTGGTCTTCGGTTATGGGTTTTACTGTGATTCCATGTGAATGGAAAAAATTGAATTTCGAAAATTGGAATTCACCTGATGGAAAGCGATGATGTGGTCGAAGGTGTAGCACGCTTGCCTAGTAGATACCTATTCACTCTTGACTTGAACACACTTGGGTTATAATTTACTGGAAACACTGACGAGGGCAGGGCATTCCACTCAGTTGCAGATCTTCTAATAAATAAAGAAGCGTAACGCTTCCTTCTCGTGCGAGGTATTTCAACCACAAAAGTGTGGCGCTTTGCTGATCGTCTAGTCGTACGGTGATGGAAAGGTGATGGGGGAATCAGGTTGTGCAGTTCTTGTGCACACTCTCTGTAGAATACCGACAGGCTTGCTACCTCACGTCGATGCGCCAGACTTTGAAGCTTACTCTTTACTAGAGTGTCATCCCCAATGAGCCTGATAGCACGTCTCTCAATTGAATCCAAAGACTCGAGCTGATACTTGGCAGAACCATCCCAAAGGTGGCAGCAGTACTCCATACAAGATCGGACCTGTGCTTGATAAAGATTCAAAAGCTGTCCCGATGTGAAGTACCGCCTAACCTTAGACAAAATACCAAGTTTTTTTGCAGCTACCTTGGCTTTGGATTTAATATAAGACCCAAAACACTTTGGAAAGACGGAGATCGGTTTAGAGGACTCTTTTTAGTAGAAAACAAACACGCCTGCGTTTTAGTAGCATTAAATTTAACCAGGTTAGCCTCAAAGGTTAAATTTAAACGGTCTACTATAGCCTCTCTCTGAAACTGGACAGCGTCACAGCTGGCTTAAGCATTGGAAGTGTATCTCTCAACTACAGTACTGTCATCAGCATACCCAATGGTACCGGGCTTCAGAAGCCGAGAGAACCGATCCCCGGCATTGATATCGGCTATTTTATCAGACGAGCAGCCCTCTAGGACTACTCGAATAGATCGTTCCCTCAAGAAATCAACTATCCAATTGCATAAGCCAACAGGTAACCCATATGAGGGGAGCTTGTTAGTTTGCCATCGTGCCAGACCCGATTAAATGCCTTCGTGATGTCAAGGGAGACGGCAAGCGCCTCACCATGCATCTCCCTTTGAGGTTCTAAGCTCACTAATAACTCTGCTGGAGACACTGTATAGGCCAGTAAGTAGAGAAATTTGCCTCGCAAATTTGTGGTGTAGTAATGTTTTTCACATATTAATTATGTTGTTTAGGTTTAGACTCTGATGAAAAATCCAAATTTTCGACCTTGATATTTTCTCAATTCGTATGCCAGACATTTTGAGAATCGGACAAGCCGCGAAACAACCGGAGTTAAGGCGCAAGCCGTCATTATGAATTAAAGGTTTCAAAAATTTGTTTGATCAAAATAATTCACCATTTTACATCAAAAATGTGAAAACAATAAAAAGGGTAAAATTATTTGAATTTTTTACACTTTTTTTTATAAGTCCTTTCACTAATTAGTTACAGCGGCAAAAAGATTTTAATAAAAAAAACCCTATACTAAGTATCACAACAACAACATATTATGTGAAAATCATTACTACACCACCTTTTGCAAGGTAAAGTCCTTTTTATTATTTCCCTACTTACTGGCGTATAAGAAGAAACTCAAAGTATGTACATAGTATACTAACTTGATCAGAATTAATAACCCTCTTGTTGATGAGGTAGTACAGTGGAGCGTCGAGACCACTGAAGGTGCCGTAGGAATTGTGGCAGGACCTGACAACAAAATAAACATCGATGTTACTGATAATTATGACCCTTAAACCTGGATGTTGGACAAAAGCATAAATAAAAAAAAAAACTGACACAAATGATACCTACGAACCATGTCGATCACATCAGCTTTCAAACAGGAAAAATCGTATCAAAATCGGTCCATTTGTTCGGGAGCTACGATGCCACAGAAACTCAGAAACACACGTTAAACTTATAACGCCTCTCTCTTTAAGCATCGGGGATTAAAATGAATGGAGATTCAACATCATCTGCTTATAAATGTTCCCACTGCTGGGACAAAGTCCTTTTAGAGAGAGAGAGAGAGAGAGAGAGAGAGGGGGGGGAGAGAGATAGAGTGAGATAGAAGAGAGAGAGAGAGAGAGAGAGAGGCGGGAGAGAGAGAGAGAGATATAAGAGAGGGCGGGAGAGAGAGAGAGAGAGAGAGAGAGAGAGGAGAGAGTTGTAATCCACCACGCTGGACCAGTGCGGGTTGGTGGATGTCATGCTCAAGGTTCATAGGACTATTTTTCTGTAATAAAACAGTTTCAAATACCTCAGAGGCCCTCTGTGTCTTACACAGATGTGTAAGACTTTGGTGCAGGACCGAGATTAAACTTGATGCCTTCGGACTATCAAGTGCACATATGTTACCACTAAGCCACCTACGCTCACCGGAGATTAATGTCTTACTTACCCAAATACATGACATGACATGACCTAGCTTAGATTATTAGCTAAGCTTGATCATGTCCTCTTGCTATGTCATCTGGAGGAGGATTTGGGGTCTTCTTGTCTGGTATCTAAAGGCTTTTTTAAAAGCTTTTATTTAACTTCACGTGTCTATCTATGTATGTATGTATTTTGTTTGTCCTGGAATCTTGCAATTCAAATTTCTTTGGTTGTTAATTGTCACTGCCCAAAAATTTTCGCTAAAAACATTGCCCTTCAAACAGTTTGAAATGTTTGCACACTACTGCTTGGCGGTTCAATATTTTAAGACTTTGGTTGTTAATTGTCACTGCCCAAAAATTTCGCTGAAAACATTGCCCTTCAAACAGTTTGAAATGTTTGCACACTTCTGCTTGGCGGTTCAATATTTTAAGACTTTGGTTGTTAATTGTCACTGCCCAAAAATTTCGCTGAAAACATTGCCCTTCAAACAGTTTGAAATGTTTGCACACTACCGCTTGGCGGTTCAATATTTTAAGACTTTGGTTGTTAATTGTCACTGCCCAAAAATTTCGCTGAAAACATTGCCCTTCAAACAGTTTGAAATGTTTGCACACTTCTGCTTGGCGGTTCAATATTTTAAGACTTTGGTTGTTAATTGTCACTGCCCAAAAATTTCGCTGAAAACATTGCCCTTCAAACAGTTTGAAATGTTTGCACACTTCTGCTTGGCGGTTCAATATTTTAAGACTTTGGTTGTTAATTGTCACTGCCCAAAAATTTCGCTGAAAACATTGCCCTTCAAACAGTTTGAAATGTTTGCACACTACCGCTTGGCGGTTCAATATTTTAAGACTTTGGTTGTTAATTGTCACTGCCCAAAAATTTCGCTGAAAACATTGCCCTTCAAACAGTTTGAAATGTTTGCACACTTCTGCTTGGCGGTTCAATATTTTAAGACTTTGGTTGTTAATTGTCACTGCCCAAAAATTTCGCTGAAAACATTGCCCTTCAAACAGTTTGAAATGTTTGCACACTTCTGCTTGGCGGTTCAATATTTTAAGACTTTGGTTGTTAATTGTCACTGCCCAAAAATTTCGCTGAAAACATTGCCCTTCAAACAGTTTGAAATGTTTGCACACTACCGCTTGGCGGTTCAATATTTTAAGACTTTGGTTGTTAATTGTCACTGCCCAAAAATTTCGCTGAAAACATTGCCCTTCAAACAGTTTGAAATGTTTGCACACTTCTGCTTGGCGGTTCAATATTTTAAGACTTTGGTTGTTAATTGTCACTGCCCAAAAATTTCGCTGAAAACATTGCCCTTCAAACAGTTTGAAATGTTTGCACACTTCTGCTTGGCGGTTCAATATTTTAAGACTTTGGTTGTTAATTGTCACTGCCCAAAAATTTCGCTGAAAACATTGCCCTTCAAACAGTTTGAAATGTTTGCACACTACCGCTTGGCGGTTCAATATTTTAAGACTTTGGTTGTTAATTGTCACTGCCCAAAAATTTCGCTGAAAACATTGCCCTTCAAACAGTTTGAAATGTTTGCACACTACTGCTTGGCGGTTCAATATTTGACAAAGGTGTGGAACTTCCCCAAGCGGACTCATGCTTATGAGGACTAACACTACCAAAATAAAGAACAGATTTGAACAAGGTCTTCGTTTGATCTTACCTTTTGCCTCTTAAGTCCTCAATCTTGCTATAAGCTGTGCCTTTCTTCACGACAGCAACCGCATAGTTTGGAGTCTTGGCTTCTCCGTAAACCTCGTGGAACACTGGATGCAGGTTGTACTTCTTGGCAGCTGATGCTACTCTCATGTCGTCTACTGAGGCCAGGTCTGAGCCGTTGTCTTGTACCTGTAGCAAAGGTTAACCTTAGCAGAATATGTGAACTGAATCATATTTCGGCGTGGTCATATCTCTAGATTAAAAGTGACATGTGCGATTCCAGGGCCAAAAGTATTAAGTACAATAGGTAGCTACATTTCATGAAAATTCGTTTAGCCATCTTTTTTTTATTCACATCTCGGTTGCTACCTATCCGATTGAGATACAAAGTACATTGAAGTTTGAAGTCAAAACCTAAACTAACAGTGAAAACTGATCGGTCCAGTAGTTGTTACGTGATGCACGAACATACAGACAGACAGACAGACACACTATTTTTTAAATTGTTATTTTTTTGTTCATTAGAAGTCGTCCCCTAGACCATAAAAAAAAAACTTCATCGTATGAATAGACTTTTTGTTACTAAGTACTATTATTTATTCTGTGGTACTACCCAGTACTTACTACTGAGTGCTTTATTTTAAGTGCAGATTGAGGCATTTCTCTGTGATGTAATTTCACTTGCAATTAGTAATCATCATCACAAAATGACCGATTATGATGATGACACTGTAAGAAAACAGGTTTGCTTGAATTCAAGTCTTGGAACTAAGATTTCAATATGCTTTTTTTCATTCAGCTCAACTTGAGATAGAAGTTAGGTAGGCTTGGTTTTTTACCTTCATAATCTGTTTTGGCAATGAATACTACAAAATAGCTTTAATTAATACATAATTTAAGCTATTTTGTTAAGAGAGAACTAAGTCTAAATTGTAATGAGAGTTTTGGTAAATACTAACACTCTTCAAGCAGTCATTCTCCGTAGCTTCCTGAACACAGTCGAGCTTGGGTCGGATGTCTCTGCTGAACGCGAATACTGACATCGCCCGGCATTTGGCCAGTGCCACGTTGGTCGTCACGCAAAGTCTGCAAATAAATGGATGAAACTGCACCTTTAGGTACGTCACTGAAGCTCCCAACTAAATGATTACAAGAATTGGCCATTTAACTCGTTAGAAACTTCGAAAAAAGTTGGACGTCTGACAGCGTTGTTGGTTCATAATTTCGTAGTTAACTTAATATAGGAACATGGCGCACGCAAGAAGTTGTTGGTAGGCATTGTAGGTACTCGTACCTTACGTATTTAGGTAAAGACGATACTTAGTTAGACATTTAGTTCGATACTCCCCAAGTTTAGTTCGATACTCCCCAAGTTTAGTTCGATACTCCCCAAGTTTAGTTCGATACTCCCCAAGTTTAGTTCGATACTCCCCAAGTTTAGTTCGATACTCCCCAAGTTTAGTTCGATACTCCCCAAGTTTAGTTCGATACTCCCCAAGTAATCAATGGCAACTGTCCAAGCCGAGGTTCGTACCCCCTGGGTGCCCTTGAGCAAGTGGCCAAAAACTTAATTTTGGCGTGCGCCTTCTGCGTCACGCATTGCGGCGGAGCGCTTTTGCGCCCGCCCCACCGTCTGGTGACGCTATAGAGGTCAGTTATAGACCAACAGCACATATCCTTTCAAAAAAAAGAAATAAAAAAAAAAGAAAAAAAAAGTAAAGACTGCAGAGGATAATGATAAATGCCTAATAATATGAACATGAGGTACTGTTCTATTTACGACCGGTTGGTCTAGTGGCTAATGACCCTAACCACGAAATCAAACGGTCGCCGCCCGGATCGAATCCCGCAAAGAGCATTTTAAGAAAAAACAAAGAAAAACCTTTACCAGGTAGTAGTAAAATTGGAGGGGGCGTGGCACCCCCTCTGCCCCCCTCTTCCGCGGTCACTGATCAACAAGCTAAATTCTGTAAGAGGTTTTATTTCAGTGTCCACAAATAACAATGGCGAACTCCCATACATACGTTTATGTCAGTCAAATTCACAGTGTCTTTAGACAAAAAATATCGCTAGTAATTCAGCATAATTTCCTGAAATTGTTAGTCTAAGATATTTTTTTGGGGAGGCCAGGTATAATTGTTATTAGGCTTCAAAGTTTTGTAGGTTATGTTACTGTTAATGACCTTTGAAACAAGTCTTAGAGATTTTAAATATTTTATCCGCTTAGTTAGATAGGCAAGTAAGTACTTATGCGTGATAAATATAATGTTTCAAGATATTGTAGTACCTACCTATTCAATTACCTATCTAGTGTAACAGACTAGGCTTTTGAATAAGAATTATTTTTAATCTGTTACTGCCTGCCGAGATTACAAAACAATATATTTAGTTGTTATGTTGCTGCTGTTTCACTGTGAAGGGAAACAGTTGTCCCATATTAGCACAAATGTTTTGCAACAATTCCTTACACTAAATACTTTATTTACACAAACCTTTGTTTCTTTCGTATTTATTGTTCAATACTTTAACAAACACGCCCTATGTACTATTATTTCTTTCACGACCTGGATGACTGGTAGATAAAGCTGTTTAGCATTAAGTCCTTCCTTGTACCTACCCTATTTTTGTGCAAATCAATTAAATAAATTAACATACCCTATTACAACAACAATTCTTTACACTTCCTCCAAACTATAATGCATTGTACTCCCTTTGCTACTTTGTTGAGGTTTTATATTGACGTACCATTTTGTCTATAGCACAGTCTATATTATTATTCTGTTTATCGCAAGGAGGTTGAATTACGCTTACTGTTAAAAGATTTAACGCCAGTAAGCTTAATTCAACCTCCTTTGGTTTAAAATACCGGGTGGGAAGAAAGCGTAATTCAACCTCCTTTGGTTTAAAAAACTGGGTCGGAAATATACTGTGTTGACAATTTTGACGTCCAAACCGGAAATGTCATTGTATTATATATTTTTTTCACCCGTTGGGCAGGCAACAAGGCCGGTTAAACATTGTAGGAAGGAAATGAAGTTACAATTTCATGATTTTTTAAATTGATTTGTTAACCTGGGTTTTTCTAGCTGTAAGCCAATATGGAAAAAACGTAGAAAAATAATTACTTAAGTTCTGTAGAAATGATATGTCAAGACACTGCAAGATTTATCGCATACAGTTCCGCCTATGTTCTTTTCTCGATTATAAACCATCGACATCGGCATTGTCTGACCGACTATACAAATATTAGGAAGGTAACATTAAATAATGTTGTCTTCTGGATTGTAACACATTGTACTGACATATTCTATCATATATTTAGAACTCGCGAAATATTCCTGAAGAATAGTGTCTGCGAATCTTTTTCGGCATCCTTTCATGGTGAATATCGGAAATATCCCTTCTTGGAAAAAGGATAGCGATAGCGATATACGTGGCACACATATTTCAGAACCTATTTTTTTCAACCTATTTTTTCGAATAAAGCGCGTCGTTTGAATGCTCCCGTCGTTGCTCGTAGCATTTGGTCAAATATATGGTAGGTACCTGCTCTTCGCCAGTCAAAGCAAAGCGTTGAACGTTTGCCTTTGAGGTCACGCATAGTATGATGATGGAATAGGTTAGCATGTCAATAGCTGGAAGCTGCTACCACGCAGCTCTTAACTTATGAAGGCTGTTGTGGTTCAAGTCATGAGGTCATTTCATTACATAGGCTTATAGAAAGCCAATGCAGAAGGTTTTGTGACAAGGCTATAGTATAAGTAGATGACAAACATTTTTTAATACCGTGTAAAGGTAACCTTTTCTTTATACTGGATTGTGTGAGTTCACATTTATATGAACCAACCAAAATACGTACTTGCAGCGCGTATTTGTACACTGATAGTGTATTCAGTATTAACCAGTTAAGCTCGTCTTAATTCCTTATAATGACCTAACAACCTTCTTGCTTATTATCTAGGTAAGTACCTACTACTTAATTTGAGAAACTTGGTACACGAATAAATTGAGAGAATGTATTTATAGCCCGTAAAGTCGACCTTTAAGACGATGGACTGTTTGTTTTTCCTCCTTGAGGATGGGGAATAAAATATGGACAAACCGTCCATACATTTATGTACAACTAGTGACTCGCCTCGGCTTCGCACGGGTAGCGCTCACACCGCGCCAATTTTTTTTATTATTTTTTTATTTTGCTGATCGGGCTGGCGTGCACGGTAGCGATCAGTTACTGCAATTATTGTACTAGTCAAGATGTGTTCAAAGTTTTAAATCAAACGCTTTGATCGCCGTGTCCAGGCGCAAGACAAATTCATATTTTTTTGCACGGTTTCAGTAACTGATCGCTACCGTGCACGCAACCGCGTTCGCAAGCTGGACGCGTTGGTTTGGCTGAACATTTAAACATGCAGCAGTGCTTTTTGCCCATAGACAACTGCATGATTATTCATTTATGTACTTGATAGACTTGTTATTATTTCGTTACCCCGGCAACAAGTCATTCCGTTCCCTAGACAGCGAGTAATCGACATTTTTGGAAATTCCTGATACCTTTGGTTACATTGGTAGCGATATATAATTTAAAAAAAAACTGCCCATGTTACTCGCTGATTACGTAGCTTTATATAGGTCAAAGACGTTTTATAATCGGTAAATTGTAATTGTTAATATTCCTTTTTCTTCGACAGTTAAAGACTTAGGCGTCATAATTGACCCAAACCTTAGTTGGTCTCCATATGTTAATGAAATTTCTCGTAAGTTCTTTGCTTCATTTAATTCAAACATACGCCTTAAAAAAAACTCCCCACTCATACCAAAATTACATTAGTAAACTCGCTTCTCCTTCCCATTCTAGATTATGCCGATGTATGTTCCTTAGACCTAACTGAAGACCTTAACAAACTTGATCGCCTTCTTAATAACTGTATCCGATTCATCTATGGCCTCAGAAAGTATGATCACGTGTCTGAGTACAGATTCAAACTGAAAAACTCTCTATCCTTGAGCGACGAAATCTTAGAATTCTTTGTCTTCTTTTTTCCGTCCTAAATGACCGTAACTCACCTGTATACTTAAAATATAAATTTAACTTCTTATCAAACACTCATAAAAAGCAACTTCGCTCTTCAAACACTCTTATATTAGCCACTCCTATTCATACCACTTCTTTCCTTGATAACTCCTTCCAGGTTTCAGCAGTCCGTCTCTGGAACTCACTTACAATTGACATTAGAAAGTGTCAAACTAAAGAAAGTTTTAAACGGTTGACTCGAGAGCATTTAAAAAAGACTTATTAACAACACCAGCTGTTTAATTTTATAATATTTATATGAATTTTATTTTTATAATATTATATTTTCTAATATGTATATAAATATATTATAATAATTGCATATACATATTTTACAAAGTTTTATATTTTAGTATTCATTTCAATTAATTTATCTTTATTTTCATTTTACTGTCTATATCTCGAGTGCACGCCTATACACTTTCTTGCACAACCAGGATGACTGGCAGAAAATGATGTCTTAGCATTAAGTCCTCCTCTGTACACTGTTTTTGTGCATAAAGTATTAAATATATAAATTGTTTTTTGAATTTATCCGTTACAAACATAGAAACAATCAAATCTTTCATCTTTATAATATTATAGTGTAGATGTACCTACATATTAACAGATATGCTCTACCGAGATTCTGGTCTTTTATCAGTCAGAAAACTTTACATCCTAAGTGTTGTTTTGAAAATGCATAAATCTCTTGAGTTCAGCCCCGTAAAACTCAATAAGCAAAAAAGATATAGAGTGGCTACTAGAATTACTGCTCGATCTCAGTTTGCATCTCGACAGTATGCCTCGCAATCAACCTACCTCTACAATTCTATAAATAAAATTTGGAGTATCTACCCTATGAATTATAATAAATGCAAAAAAATCCTTAATGAATGGCTATTGGCACTGAGCTACGAGGAAACTGAAAAAATACTGGAAATTGTTTCGTAACATACTCGTACCTACACAAACTTCACACACTTATCTACTCACACCTGGGTGCTTTTTATGACATCTGTGATATCTGTATGAGATAAGGAGCACCCATACACTACACACATACAATTTACTCACAAACAATGTTGTAAACATATTTGTAAAACCCTAACTGTAACTTATAATAGACATAAGTAATTAGACCTAATCCTTCATTAATTTAACTTACTCGTATATTATCTTATTTTACTTGATAATTTATTTCTTTGATGTCCTAACTTTTAAATAAATTAAATCCTGTTTTTGTTTTTGTACTTAATCTATTAATTTTTAAATTTGGAAGAGCGAGACCCTCTAACACAGGTATCTCCATACTTAAAAGAGGGTCTCAAACCATGAAATGTATTTTAGATTAAGTTTACTGAAACAAAATATTTGTATTTGTATATTATCCATGTATTACATGTATAGATGTACATACACATGTATGGAGGTCTTTTATTTTTCGAGCAGTTACGTAAATAATTCTTTGATGAGATACCCATATTTATCTTCCTTACATAGTTATATATACATAAATATATTATTTTTCTAATTGTTCATGAGACCCACACTAAGTATTGATGTATAACAAAAGATAGTAGTTATAATATATCTTTAATGAAATAACAAGAAACATATACAAAAGTGTTTTCTATAGTATTGGTTCTTTACCTTGTTGTAATTTTGCAGGTAGTTCCTTTTTATTACCCGATTGCACGGAGGGGTTATGTGTTTGGGTTGTATGTATGTATGTTTGTTTGTACGTTTCTTAGACGCGTCCTACAGCCTAAACGGCTTGACGTATATTTGGCTTTGTCTTGATCAAAGTGCTATCCATACCAATATATAAAAGTGAAACGTTGTCTGTTTGTTTGTTTGTGGAGCCTTCGCGCGATAACGGCAGGACGGATTTTGATGAAATTTAGAATGGAGATACCTAGCTTAAACCCTGGAATAAAACATAGGATACTTTTTATCCCGGAAAATTGTAAGTTCCCACGGGAAAACTGGAAAATGTTGATTAATCACTGTAAGGAACGGTTGCCGTCGTAGAATGGTCTGTGGTTGTCATGGAAACGAAATAACAAAAACTGTCTAAAAACATGAAGAGCATTGGTAATATACCTACCTACTTTTGCATTGGTTTTTAATATCCTAGAAGAAAATACGATGCTTTTTTCGCGATTAACAGTGATCCGCGCGTTCCCGCGAAGTCCCGGGCGGGAAAACTTGTATGATATATGAAGTGTCAAGAAAACTAAAATGGCGGTTTACAGCTGCCTTTTTGTATTTCCGACGGAACAAAAAATTACTAAAACCTATCGAATGAGGGTATTTAAAAGACCATTTCAAAAATATATAATTCTTATAGCAAAACACTAGCAATTTTTTCTAAGCTTCTTGCAACATTTTCAATTTTAGATTATTCAAGTTAATGTAAATACCACAGTCTAATGTCGCAACTTCAACTATTAAAGTAAAGTAAAATATGTAAGTAAATGAGAAACATTAAATTTATATAAATACTAGCTGCGCCCCGCGCTTTCTCACGCGTCCCTCAGGAACCGTGTATTTTTCCGGGATAAAAAGTAGCCTATGTCTTAATTCAAGGTATAAGCTACCTCCATACCAAAGAACATAGGCGGAATTTTATGCGATAAATCTAGCAGTGTCTTGACATATCATTTCTACAGAATTTAAGTAATTATTTTCCTACGTTTTTTCAACATAGCCTGTAAGCTAGAAAAAACCCAGGTTAACAAATCAATTTAAAAAATCATGACATTGTTACTTCATTTCCTTCCTACAATGTTTAACTGGCCTTGTTGCCTGCCCAACGGGTGAAAAAATATATAATTTTTTTTTTCTAGTTAGGCTCACACGTCTTGTGCATCTGCCAATTTTAAGTGGCTAAAAATATATATAATACAATACGTTTCCAGTTCGGACGTCAAAATTGTCAACACAGTTTACTTCCCACCCAGTTTTTTAAACCAAAGGAGGTTGAATACGCTTTCTTCCCAACCGGTTTTTTAAACCAAAGGAAGTTGAATTAAGCTTACTGGCGTTAAATCTTTTAACAGTAAGCGTAATTCAACCTCCTTGCGATAAACAGAAAAATAATATAGACTGTGCTATAGACAAAATGGTACGTCAATATAAAACCTCTATACAAAACATTTACTCGTAGCAAGGTAATACAATGCATTATAGTTTACGGAGGAAGTGTAAAGAATTGTTGTTATAATAGGGTATGTTAATTTATTTCATTGTTTTGCACAAAAATAATGTAGGTACAAGGAAGGACTTAATGCTAAACAGCTTTATCTAAGTCATCCAAGTCGAGAAAGAAATAATAGTACATAGGGCGTGTTAGTTAAAGTATTGAACAATCAATACGAAAGAAACAAAGGTTTGTGTAAATAAAATATTTAGTGTAAGGAATTGTTGCAAAATATTTGTGCTAATATGGGACAACTGTTTCCCTGCACAGTGAAACAGCAGCAACATATCTAAATATATTGTTTTCTAATCTCCGCAGGCAGTAACAGATTGAAAATAATTCTTATTCAAAAGCCTAGTCTGTTACACTAGATAGGTAATTGAATAGGTCTACAATATCTTGAAACATTATATTTATCACGCATAAGTACTTACTTGCCTACCAAATTAAGCGGATAAAATAATTGAAATCTCTAAGACTTGTTTTAAAGGTCATTAACAGTAACATAACCTTCAAAAGTTTGAAGCCTAATAACAAGTATACCTGGCCTCCCCAAAAAAAAATCTTAGACTAACAATCTCAGGAAATGATGCTGAATTACTGACGATATTTTTTGTCTAAAGACGCCATGAATTTGACTGACATAAACGTATGTATGGGAGTTCGCCATTGTTCTTTCATCCCAATCCGTTCAGCCGTCTAAGCATGAAGAAGTAAAAACATACCCTTACATAAATACAAACTTTCGCCATTATAATATTAGTGTGATTATTTTTATTCAATAATATTGTTCGCAGTCGGGTTTTTTGTATTTTTATAATCATGTATGTTCAAGTTAGAATGTATGTTAATATTTACCTGACGACATGCTCTGGCGGTCCGTGCCCCCTCTCGATGACCTCTGTGTAGTTGGCCTTGTTCAGGTAGTCCATTGGCTTGATAGGAATATTATCCGCGACGTGGTGGATCTTGTCCGATAATCCTAGGACTTTCGTGAACCATTCTGGTTGGGAGCTCGCACCTAGGAATCACAGCTAGCTGTTACAATTCTCCAATTTTATAGTAGGTATACTTAGGTATTCTAAATAGAGGCCTAAATACGTAGACAAGTAGGCCTAATTCCAAAGTAGTAATTACTAGTAGGTAGATAGTTTTTGTAGTAAGGTCCAATGATGATGAACAAAATAAAAATATGTAGCTTACTTCCGCCAAAACTGTAAGTCAGACAAATGATAAATGGTAAAAGACCTTGCGGAATCATAGTGATTAATTCTGGCCCAAACTGGTTCGCGGCGATGCAGTAGTGCAGTCGCACTAGCTCAGGCGCGTGGCCTATATAAGGGAATTTGTCACCATTGCTTAGGCACTCTCAGTCCAGCATTCGACGAGTCAACATCACCCGAAGATGCCTCGTGCAGAGGCGAAACACGTGTCGTATTGATGTCAGACGTTTGGTATTTGGATCGAGGTATATGTTTTTTATTGTGTTTTTATATTATATGTATATGAATATATAAGTGTTTCGATATTTGTATTTGGGTAGGGTTTGTTTAGCTTGGGGGTTTTTTATTGTGTATATATATTTATATATATACTAGCTGTACCCGCGGCTTTGCCCGCGTGGTCATTTCATTTAAAAGTTAGGTACTCATACGTGTTATACCAGGACCAAAAGTACCTATAATATACTACATTTGTTCAGCCGTCGAATAGTTTTTATCGATTGATCGGCATCTAATCATCAGATTAAGATACTAAGTAGCCTAGTTTTTAACTCAAACCCTAAGCTATCCAATAGTGAAAATTGCATTGCAATCGATCAAGTAGTTTTGACTTGATGCGCGAACAATCTTACATACAGACCTTCAGTAGTGACCCGACATGGCGTGATAGGTTAGAAGACGAAGGCGGGAGCTCGCTAAGCTTCGCTCTCCCCTTCTTCTTCTAACTATTCACGGCCAAGTCGGGTTGCCACTGAAGGCTGTTGGCAGAAATCTATCTGTGTTGCAATAGCAAATAAATAATTAATAGGTTGGTCTAGTGGCTAGTGACCCTGGGAACGAAATCAAACGGTCGCGGGTTCGAATCCTGCAAGGTGCAATCATTTGTGTGAAAAGAAATGTTTGTTTCCGAGTCATGGATGTAATATTCGTATTTATGTACGTTATCTAGTGCCCATATTACAGGGTATCCTAGTTTGGGGCTAGGTAATTGGTATGAAATTGTCCCCAATATATTTATTATTATTTATTAATGTTTGTACAGCCACCAAGACACTTTGTGGAATAGAATAGAACAGCGTTAAGTGGAGCGCTATTCGAAACTACCTATACCCGATCGCAGCTCGGCCAGTGACGTCATAAATGTTCGCAACCTTTAAGGTGTACTTTCGAAGAATACATTTTCGCTTTCTGGATTTTGAAACATACTCGATGCCAACCATGACCCTCTACAGATTCATGATCCCAACACGGTCTCTGACGTCAAGAGCGTTGTGTACGTAATGTATATTTTCGAAATATTATGCAACGACGTCGGATTTCCTTTAGTTAGTGCATCAGATAGTTCTGTTAGTACAACATGTAAAACATTAAGGACTCTGGCACAGAGTACTATGTATATACTATATACGGAAATAGAGGCCTTTCTTCGCGCCCAATAGGGGTAAAGCTCCAGTGGCGCCTCTGTATTTAGCTAATGGAACTATTGCTTCATGAAAAGTTTTTGTTGAGTGCAAAAGTTTTTGAGGATACTCGGATACGAACCTGGGAATGACGGCACGTCCGTTGGGTACTGACACCACTGTGCCACAAAGGATCTTAAACACTGGCCGAAAATTTAGTGTCCGCTTCTGTCTTTTCACTTTGTTTGTAATTAATAAAAAGTGCGAAAAAGTCTTTTAGGCTACTCGGATTTGAACCTGGGTTTGACGGCACGTAAGTCGGGTTCTGACACCATTACACCACGAAGGATCTTAGACATAGGTTGAAAATTGGGAGTCCTATTCTGTCTTTACACTTTGTTTGTAAACCATAATTACCATCTGCAATTACAAAACTTGTCGGTTTACTTCAGGAAATTACATAAGCCTTAAAAAAATCAAAGAAAATGTAAAAAAACGCACAAAATATGTAAATGCTTATAAACATTGAGGCAAAACATTCATAGAAGTGCGTGGATTCGATCCATGTGCCTCTAGATGGATGGAAGCGGTGTCTTGCAGGCCAGACACCGCTTCCACTGTGCCACTCTAACTTGTGGCATAGGTGCCGAATTTACGGTACCATTTTATAAACAGATGTGCAATTATTATTCCTTTCAAATTAACATAACTTTAGACTCATATCCCGTATATTTTCGTGATTCAAAGTATTATTGATATTAACACATAATATAAACTTTGACTGTGCCAAGTTACATCAAAATCCGTCAGGTATTTTCATCGTTATATGTGTTTTTTTTAAAATAACTTTCAATCCCTATCCTGCGGGAATTATTGTTTTTTTCGGGATAAAAAGTATTCTAAATGTTAATCCATAACATAAGCTATGATTGTATCAAGATCCGTCTGGTAGTTTCTGCGTGATGCGTGTTCAAAGAGACAGACAGACAGACAAAAAATAAAAACATATCCTTTTTGCACTCCATATCGATTTTGAAGTTTATCTCAATTATAATTTTCAAAAAATATTCAATGTACAGATTTAGCCCAGTTTCAGTTTTATTATAGTATAGATTATTTGTATATAAGTGTTTTTTCTGGCCTCCAGGCCTTAGCTTTCATTTCATTTATAATTTTCATCAGTTCAATTTTGGGTAGGGTTTTGTTTAGCGTGGGGTTTTACTTGTGTTAATTTTACCATTTATCATTTGTCTGACTTACAGTTTTGTTGGAAGTAAGCTACATATTTTTATTTTGATAATTTTAAATATGGATTTCCGTAAAGTAACGCCTGAATCTATCAATTATATCCAATGATGATATTGATTTGTGCATTTGGAATTTGAATGTTGTTGTTAAGTAAGTAAATATCTACATTACCTAACAAGAAAGGTGCAGTGACCAAGAATGTGCCTTGGATCTTGTGACTTTGACTCGCTATCCTAAAAGAAAACTTCTTTCTAGAATTAAATTTTGACTACAACAGACTTTCATACATTTATTTTTGCAGCTTTCATCCATATTGCCCTAAAATAACGTATCTACTCTGTACCTAATATAAAATAAACATTTATAACATAAACCTAAATACAATTTTCTTGTTTGCCACAAGGTTCAGCTTTAGGTCCCTTCGTCAAAAAATATGCGACCAAACAGCCGTCTAAGCTTCGCCTACGGGGGGCGGGGTACCAGGGGACAGCCCTTCCCCCACTCCCTCCACTCCCCACACCCCTTCAACTCCTGCCTCTCGTCTCTATATATTTCCCGCTTAATCTTTATTCGCAAGAGCGAAAGCTTCGTCAGTACGTCTTTGAATCCTATCAGCCTCTGCCAGGACTTGCCACCCAGGCGCAGGCTTTCTCTTTGACCGGGACCTTGGACCCGTCCACGTAATGGTAGCGGAAGTGTTCGGGGTTCCCTAGTAATTGGCTAGCTGAAGTAGTTTCTCCAGAGAACTACGAGTGAACTTACCAGCTTCGGCAAGTTGCTTAATCTTCTCCCTCAAGGGCGAAAGCTTGGCCAGAACGTCGTTGTGTCCTATCAGCCCCTGCCACGGTCTTGCCGCCCAAGAGCAGGCCTTCTCTCTAACCGGGACCTTGGACCCGTCCGCGCAAAGGTAGCGGAAGTCGTCAGGGTTCTCTGATGATTGGCTGGCGGTAGTTGTTCCTACTGGTAGCTGCGAGAGTAAGTTGGATTATGTTTTGTACTTATTATTTAAGAAAGATGTATTTCTGTAATTTCACATGGAACTGGAAGCGGCAAGTCGACAAGACAAACGTTTTACTCGTAGATATATTTTTTCCTTCTTATGTATTTTTTAAAATAATATTAGCTATGGAAAGTTAGACAAAAATGCTTTTGGCATCTGAAAGATACAAAAAATGGGTGCAAGAAAAGAGTGACATAATAATAGTCATATTAGCAATTGCAGACGCCATTTGTCCAGTCTTAAACCAACTTACCCCAAAGAACTTCCTGACGTAGATGACCTTGGTGAACGCCACCTGACCTCCGTTATGGGCGAGGCATCTGAGAGCCCCGTCGTACCCGCTGTAGTTATCAGGGTAGTCGCACTTTTCGGGGTGCTCGCACAGTGCGCATAGCTGGCTGTATTGGGCCTCTAAAATAGGTTAAAATAGATTTGTAATGAATTAAAATCAGTTAAAAAGCGCTTTGGAAGCTCAAATTACCACCTTCCGGATCCATTATCAGACTCTCACGTCACCACGTGTAATTAATAGAACTCATCAAAATAATAAGTAGAAGATGAGCCTAAAATGTATGGGTTTTCTAAAAGCCACTGAAAGGTTTCAGGACCCACCTTCGAACAATTTTATGTTATTGTTTAATTGTCATCAGAATTTCATAAGTTCGCAAAACATCAAATTGGTGAAACGCGAGTTGTAAGATTCGCTTCTTTTGGAGGCGATTCTAATGAAGTGGTTTTTCCTCTCCGCATATAAAAGTAAATGACGTGGTACCTACTTACCCCAAGTAAATCGAAAAATACCACTAATTTCTCAAATTATTTGATCTTTCACGGTAAAGCTTTTGTCAGAAAATTTGTAAACAAACTAAAGAATAAATAAATTATAAATACAATGTTCGTTTAAAAAATACACAACTCTCCGGTGACGTAGAATCTAAAGTGATACTTTCCAAAACAATAAACAGTATTGAATAAACAATCCAACCGCTTGCCAATTTTTTCCAACTCATTGAAAATGAAAACACAACGCCCACAATCCACCACAGACCGCGAACAAAACAAAAGTTGAATAGCAAAAAGATTATTTTGAGTCGAAATACTCGTACCTCTATATTTATTTACCCACAATATTTCTATTCGCTCCGTTTCAAAAGCAGCTTACTGCAAAACTGGGGCAAGGTGAAAGCCTCAAAGGGGATTTTTCACACCCCTATAATCTCAACCGGTCAAAGGGAAATTGCATTCAACTGTATCGCTTTGCTCGCTTCGCTGTATTGGAGTCGCTTCGGCTTTGTCTACATTTGCAATTCTAGAAACCGGTCGATGAATTCCTTTGAGGTTTTAAACTAGTATAGCGTTGGAAACCTAACCTAATGTGATAATGATTTCTCGAGGGGAAGAATTTAGTCGTTTGACAAAAGATTCACGTTTCCAATTTAAAGTTTGAGTAGTTTTTTTTTTATAAAGAATATCTATATTATTATTTTTTTATTTTTGGGGTTTTAAGAGTCCTTGAGAAATGGTCCAAAGGTACCTAGCTAGATACTTACTCCAATGAGAATTCGTTTTGGGATCGGGAGACCACTTGCCGACGATGCAGGATTGCTTGAAGAAAGTGGAGAAGGCACGGAGCTCGTTCTCTTTTGGAGAGATGCTGTGGTCGTTCATTTTCGGGAAGACGGAGCGCTTCATCATCATTGTGAGTGGAATCTGATAGGAAAAACTATGATTACGCAAATCATAAAAAAAGCTACCGATTTGTTGGTTAGGTACTTGTATATTGGGTACTGACTTATGCAGCATAAAAAAACATGAGCAATGTACCTACTCCATTATACTTAAGTGTAGACTCGCGAGTACAAACTTTTTTGCTAACAATCTAGCGGTGCACAGTGGCGCCAACTTTATTGTAAAAGTAACAGTAATAACCAAGGTGCTCCATCAATTCCTACCTAGTAGGTAAAGGGATGATTCCACTGGTAGAAACCTAAAAGTGA
Organism: Alsophila aescularia; assembly: GCA_946251855.1. Classification (NCBI taxonomy): domain Eukaryota; kingdom Metazoa; phylum Arthropoda; class Insecta; order Lepidoptera; family Geometridae; genus Alsophila; species Alsophila aescularia. The sequence continues at coordinate 6,395,999 of OX276380.1, read as the reverse complement.
GCAATTTATTACATTTTGAAGAGCTATTCTGCTCATCACGCCGAAGATTCTCATCAGATCTTGACCAAATTTTTATGAGACCAAAGTAATGTTAATACAACCTTTCAAATAAAAAAAGAACTATCGAAGTCGGATCTAATGAGGCGGAGATAGGTATTCAGTAGCCCCTTTTTTGCCCCCTTTTGGGGGAATTAACCCCGAATCGAAAATCCCTGACGACAAAAAAAGAAGATCGTCTAGATCGGTTAAGAAATGCGACCTGTAGAGGAGAACAGAGATACGTACATACGAACGCATTTTTGCCCAAGCTGAAACGGAGTCGCTTCGCGCTCGTTTGGTCAATGAAATACGACTTTCAACTTTACCACTATGTACCTGCCTACTGTAAAGTGATAACGTGAGAATTATTGTGTGCTTTTTTGTTTTAACTTTAAACTTTATTTTCATATTTACTTTGCTACTCAAACATTTTGATTGGCCAAGTATTCAATTAACTTCTGTGTATTTTGCATATAACGATAACAAATAACCAAGTTACGATTCAAGTACTTACGCAGCATTGTTCTGAATGCATTATTTTTTAATACCCTTTGTTGTAATCTTAGGTTATTCATTTTGTTGCGTCTAGAATGACAATAGTATCGGGATCTCTATCGTGAGGTTTTTGCAGTTCATTGTTGATTCTGATCGTCCCTTGATGGTAAAGAAGGGTACTGTAGGTGTACTTACCTACGTCAGTTACCTAGTCAAGCTCTTATTATAGCTTATAGGACTTAAACTCTGATGCTTAAGCGCGTCACAGACGACTAAGATACTATAATATTTTATCTTAAGATAAAATATCGCTCGCCATACAACTTATATGAACCATCACAAACGGCGAAGATAATATATATCTTACAGTATCTTAAGATATCGAGCGATATGGTTTTTTTTAAAAGATGTCATTTTAAGATACGAAATATATCGTAGTATGCTCTACAGGTTGCTCTGTTTTGTATTTGTGACGGTATTTTTTAACCCCTGAACATAGAGACGGGTGTTATAAGTTTAGGGTGTGTAGCACTGGGTATGTGGGTGTGTGTGTTTGTGTGTTGGGGTGTGTGTGTGCGTGTGTGTGTGGCATCGTAGCTTTCAAACAAATGGACCGATTTTGATGCGTTTTTTTTCTGTTCGAAAGCTGATATGATCGAGATGGTTCTTAGACATATGGGGAGAGGGAGGGGGGAGGTGAGAAAGAAAAGGGGGTGAAAATCGTAGCTTCCAAACCAATTTTTAGCAATATTTAGCTGTGGTTTTTTAATGTTTGAAAGCTGGGATAAACAAATGAATTCATAGCTATAATTTGAGGAGGGGGGGGGGGGGGGGGGGGGGGGGAAGCGGTGTGAATCGTAGCTTGCGAAGCTTTATTTTAAAAATGGTTCTTAGCATACTGCAAGTTGTTATTCTGTACAAATGCTCTCCCGCATGAAAGTCATTATTTTATTGATGGCACACAAGTATGTAAGCAGAATTATTACTTCGTGAATAAAAACAACAATTAAAAAAAATGGGTTCATGGTTTTATGTCGGGAGACATCAAGTCATATAGTTATCAGTTTTTGTTCATCACGGACGTCGAGTTAACTTTGAAAGCCAATTTTTGGGTTTGTACCAAGCAACGGATCGCGCGATCCGTTTAGAGTGTCAACGGATCGCAGTGAGTCGTGTCAACGGATCGCAGTGAGTCGTGTCAACAGATATCGCGATCCGTTGCCACTCAAAATTTGTTAAATATTTTTCCAATCGGATTGCGCTATCCGTTGAGACTCAAATAAAGGTTCAGTACATTTCCTTTCCCGATACCATATTATCCATTGTACATTCGTGTTCACATGCGGATCGTCGAAGTATGTACTTAATTATTTTTTCATTTAAATTGTAGGTTTTAATAGTATGTACTCAACCTTAGGTATATAACATACAGCAACACTAAAAAATAGCATCTATGATTTTACATAACCTAACCAAAATCGCGATCCGATGGGAAAATTATTTTATTTTATGTGACTCTAAACGGATCGCAGCGATCCGTTGGTACAAACACAATTTTTTACAGATAGTTTTTTGTTTAACTTCAATATGTACCTAATAATGTAGCATTCTTTGTACAGATAATATATAATGTATTTAGATAAAATGTAGTTTTTTTGTTTAAATTCATTATGCACCTAATCATGTAGCATTCTTTGTACAGATAATATATAATGTATTTAGATAAAATATAGTTTTTTGTTTAAATTCAATATGCACCTAATCATGTAGCATTCCTTGTACAGATAATATATAATGTATTTAGATAAAATGTCATACAAATTAATGTGTAAGTACTGATTATATTTATCCTTTTCTAAACGGCCTACATAGAACGTACCTATTTAGGTATTTTTTATTTTATTGGCAATAAGCACCGACTTCTTCTCGATGGCCACAACAGTAACACCACCTAAATCTCTCTTCTTCAATGTTTCCGGTAAATTATAACCCAAGTGTGTTCAAGTCTAAAGTGAATAGGTATTTACTAGGCAAGCGTGCTAACTGCTACACCTTCAAAGTGAATAGGTATTTACTAGGCAAGCGTGCTAACTGCTACACCTCAAAGTGAATAGGTATTTACTAGGCAAGCGTGCTAACTGCTACACCTTCAAAGTGAATAGGTATTTACTAGGCAAGCGTGCTAACTGCTACACCTTCAAAGTGAATAGGTATTTACTAGGCAAGCGTGCTAACTGCTACACCTCAAAGTGAATAGGTATTTACTAGGCAAGCGTGCTAACTGCTACACCTTCAAAGTGAATAGGTATTTACTAGGCAAGCGTGCTAACTGCTACACCTCAAAGTGAATAGGTATTTACTAGGCAAGCGTGCTAACTGCTACACCTTCAAAGTGAATAGGTATTTACTAGGCAAGCGTGCTAACTGCTACACCTTCAAAGGATTGCCTGGTCCGTCTAAAAACGTAGCACCCTATGTTTCATGTTGCCCTACATTCCTATGTGTTGCAAATATTTTACACAACAACCAGAAACCGGCAGAAGAAACATGTCGACCGCCTTGAACCCATTTGGCATATGCACGTTTGATTTTAACACATCTACCGGTTTCTGTACAAGTCGAAATGTTTAATAGTCACCTGGCACGCGGTGGTCTGTGCCTAGCACTCTTGCATATTTATGTAGGACCTTTGATTATTTAGAGGGTTAGTATACCCTGTCCAAATATACTTATTACTTATTCGTAGCAAATATATGTTCGATTTTTTGTTTAGACTTGTGTCCATTTGACAGACAATATACTCGTAGGTACCTAAGTAGTGGTACATACTACATAAGTCTGTCCATATCGGCATTTGAATTTTTGTCTGTCTACACTCTCCGATGGCTGACAAATGCGTATCGGACCGACTGCTGTCCGATAGCAACAGACTAACGTTTCCGTTATGTTTGTCAAATAGACAAACAGCCGGGACGTCCCCAACTTCCGGTGCGGAATGGTCCGAAGCTTAACCATCTTCAGTCGTATAATCGAGTTCATGACATTATTGTCAATACATCGGTTCAGTATCCGCATTCCTTATTCTGTAGGTTAGAATATAATTGGTTGCTAGGTACATGAAATTGACACAAACTGCTTGAAAAAACTGACCTTATATCCGACGTTTCTGTTCACTCCAGTGTGGCAGGACTTCAGACCTTTGAGTTGATCCAAATTGTTGATCGGCAAATCTTTGTTGACCACTATCACAGCCTCGTACCGGAATGTTGCTGTGAAATAAAAAAAAAACAAATCTCGAAAACAAGTTCTAAGTGATTAAACTGAATCATAATTTAATTGGTATTTTTTGTATAGTAAATTAGGTAGTGTAAATTCGTGGGGTGTAAGATTTTTCGTGGTTCTACTTTTTTGTCCTACTAATATGACCAAAAGGGTATTCTATTTTTCATTGTCCTACTGCAAACTTTTCAAGAATCCCTGTATACCAAAATATCCACAAAGTTCGCATTGAATAACTAACGATCACCACTGAGCCTTACTAACAAATGAGATGGAAAACATGAAAGAAATCACCAGAGGGCTGCTCTCATGAAAACGACAGCAGTGCTGTTAGATACCTGAACTGATTTCCCTCGGGACGCCTTTCTAGTTATCCGTGTCAGCGATGTTTTACGTTTTAATGAGTGGGTAAAAAAGACTACGTTTGGATGGAGACGTTAATAAGGTTAATGCTTGTTCCCAAAGACTACAGTTGTTCCCTGCTCGGTGCCTACTTTCTAGACTGAGTAAGTCTAAACAAGAAGACTTACACCTAGCTAGGTACGTTCATGATTTAGAATAATTATTACTACAGTACCAAATCTAGCTCTATCTTCAATACAGTAGAATTGAAGATAGAATTGGAAGCGCAACGACTGACACGGTATTTTCCAAGGCACCGAGTGGGGAAATAAAATTGTTGACATAATCCTATCAACCTACTGCCTACGACACATATTTAAGACGATAGTGTTTTTTTTTAAATTGTTTTATGTAATCCCTGGACAGATCCCGGGACAGCCTGGTGGGGGTTATGACAATGTTTTATGTAATCCCTGGACAGATCCCGGGACAGCCTGGTGGGGGTTATGACAATGAATCTGCTCTTACTACAGCTTTTTTGTCGGAACGCAGGCGGTTGGATGCGGCAATCTTAAAATAAGTTTTCCTAACCAACTACCCAGGTGGATGGTTTGAGTGGTCCGTTAGTAATAAACGTTTTTGTCGTATTTCGCCATAGAGCGGACAGCTCTACGTTCAAAGCAATGTCACGGAATAAATAGATGTCAGTAGAATAGAAGTTGTTGGTACTAAGGTACGTAGTGTTTATTTTTTTCGATCAGTTTTTCTTATTACCTACTAGCTTACCCGCCCGTGACTTCGTCCACGCGGACTTCAGTTTATCGCGAAAAAAGCATCCTATGTTCTTCTAGGATATTAAAAACCAATGCAAAAGTAGGTATAGCACCAACGCTCTTGATGTTTATTGACAGACTTGTTATTTCGTTTCCATGGAAACAGTTCCTTACAGCGAGTCATTAACATTTCCCAGTTTTCTCGTGGAAACTTACAATTTTCCCGGATAAAAGTATACTATGTTTTATTCTAGGCTAATATCTCCATTCCAAATTTCATCAAAATCTGTCCATTCGTTATCGCGTCAAACAAACAAACAGACAACGTTTCACTTTTATATATTGGTAAGTATTTATTAACCCCCGAACAAAGAGACGGGTGTTATAAGTTTACGGTCGTTAGATGCGGTTTTTATGTGATGCTATCGAGATGGTTCTTAACTATAATGGGGGGAAGAGGTGGATGGGGGGGGGGGGGGAGATTGAGAATCGTAGATCCCAAACGAATGGACTGATTTTGAGGCGGATTTTTACCTTTGATACCTGATGTGATAGAGATGCTTCTTAGCTATAATGGGGGTGGGGGTCCGGGGGTCATATACATTTTCAATTTGTGCTTGTTTCATGTGAACTTGACAGAATTATCACGACTAACAAGGACTAACATGGACGACGTCTTGCTGCGATGTGGCGGCCGAAATTAAAGCAATACGATCTAAACAGTATGCCGATCGGTATAACATGGTGTGTGCGCGTGAGACTTGTACGTACGATCAGCCAATCGGCATATCTTGGGTGCTTCACTTTCGATTTGGCGGTGTGGAATCCGTCTTTTTTTTAACATTCATATATTTTGTATGCGACTTGACCCGTTTTACTCTTATCTGTTTGAAATTTCAAAATCCATACTTCCAGAATATAAAAGCGAAAACTACTCTCTGTGTCTGCTACCTTTTCACGACAAAACGGCTGAGCCGATCTTAATGAAATTTGGTATGAATATAGTTTGAATCCTGGGGAAGAACATATGATACTGCTTATCCCGATAAACTGTAGTCCGCGCGGATGAAGTCGTGTGCAAAAGCAATAGGCTAGCTTACAATAATTCAATCCTCGATAATTAAGCTAAATTACCGGTAATCAGGTCCTTGTCAACGGACTTCCAACCAAACTTGTCTAGTGAGTAGTAAGTATAGGAATTCTTCAACGATCAACAGCGCAGACACGAAATGTTGTGTAAGCACCCAATGAAACTTGTCTAATAGGTAGTATAGGAATTCTTCAACGATCAACAGCGCAGACACGAAATGTTGTGTAAGCACCCAATGAAACTTGTCTAATAGGTAGTATAGGAATTCTTCAACGATCAACAGCGCAGACACGAAATGTTGTGTAAGCACCCAACGAAACTTGTCTAATAGGTAGTATAGGAATTCTTCAACGATCAACAGCGCAGACACGAAATGTTGTGTAAGCACCCAACGAAACTTGTCTAATAGGTAGTATAGGAATTCTTCAACGATCAACAGCGGAGACTCAAAATGTTGTGTAAGCACCCAACCAAACTTGTCTATTAGGTAGTATATGAACTCTTCAACGGTCAACAGCACAGACACGAAACTTTGTGTATGCAACCAACCAAACTTGTCTATTAGGTAGTATAAGAATTCTTCAACGGTCAACAGCACATACACGAAATGTTGTGTACGCACCCAACCAAACTTGTCTGTTAGGTAATATAGGGACTCTTCAACGGCCAACAGCACAGACACGAAACTTTGTGTATGCAACTAACCAAACTTGTCTGTTATGTAGTATATGAACTCTTCAACGGTCAACAGCACAGCCACGAAACTTTGTGTATGCAACCAACCAAACTTGTCTATTAGGTACGAGTAATGTAGGAACTCTTCAACGGTCAACAGCACAGACACGAAACTTTGTGTATGAACCCAACCAAACTTGTCTGTTAAGTAGGTACCTTTAGGCCATTATCACTACTCTACAACTGACACAAAAAGTCATTGCCTGTTATCGTAAGCGCTTGTTGATGCAATTGGGCGCAATAAAACTTTCTCTCGTGGATTATGTAAGCTTTTTATCGGACATGGAAAGTTTTGGTAAAATACTGTTTGGATCGTATTGCTTGCAATCAAACTGTCATGAGCTTGAGCTTTTTTCATAACTGTGACTTGCTCGACGAGAAGTATGAGCTTTTTGTATCATGTTAAGTAATTACAATAATGAGTCATGAACAGCAGTATGTTGCGTTCATCTATAATACCTATCTACTTATAATAATAAGTAACAAAAAGTCTGTACAGTGGAGATAATAAAAAAAAGTCTAGGCGTCTTAAAATAAGATCCTGCATAAGTTTTTTTTTAAATGGTGTTTGTCTGTATGTTCGCGCATCACGAAAAACTACTAGAACGATTACGATTTATACTAGATCGATTGAAATACGGTTTTCAATTTTGGATAGCTTAGGTATTGACTTATATTCTAGTTTACCTACTTTGTATCTCAATCCGATGAGTAGAAGCCGATTAATCGATGAAAAACTAAATATTTGATGGCTGTACGAAATTTGGTATACTTGTACTTTGGTACGAGTACTTTTGGTCCTGGAATAACAGGATAGTATTTCCTAAGAAAATGATCACATGGGCAAATCCGCGGGCACATCTAGTTTTAAGTAAAAGCGAGAGATAGTACACATGGTTTACCATCAGGTTCCTCATCAGTTCTGTACTCCTGGAAGACCACGAAGTCCTGGTTGGGGATCTTGGACGCCACGTACATGTCTTCGGGGTCTACTGGCACCAAGTCTGCTTGGCGCTGCTGGATGTAGTAGAGGCAGTCAACCCTGATGATGTTTCAATATTTTAAACAAATTACTTAGTAAAATTAATTAATAAGCATTCAGTACGACTTTTCATATCCTCAGAAAAAGTGTAATGTTATGGGTTGTCACCATGTAGGTGTTACCAATAGTTTTTTTAAATATTGAGTGACACAGAAGCTGACTGTCTCCGCCTGGAAGCGACCATCTATGGACACCTGCAAACACCCTGAGCGTTGCTAATGCCTGGCCTATTCTTCAATGTACATGACAGTTTTTTGAAATTGACAATGTTAGGTAAGTATAACTTCGCAGGAAAACGTCAGTTAAAATGGAAGCTCATTTCACATATGCATGTGCGTTGCAGACATGTTCTCGTACCGTGGTGCGTGACACGAACTGTATGAGATTTCCACGAGTCCTCAAAGTGTGGATTAGTCTTGTTGCTAAACGATGATAAATACCGTAGAGGTCAATAGCAAATAGCTCCTCTGATCATTCCCCATTCTTGATATTCTAGCGAGCATCCCTGAGCTTTAAGTCTTCGGTAGGTAACTACCCAACAAGCAAAATAATCCTAAAACGCTTATCTTATAGGAGTATTGCGCTTATAAAACTCTTATAATGGTTCTGTTATTTGCTACAGGATTTGTAATAGCATAAAGAGAGGCTGTTTGACTACAAGAACGTTTAATCCTATATTTAAACTTATAAGCGTTTATAAGTTGTTTTTTTTGCTATTATAAGCTCAATACTCTAATAAAAATCAAGAACTAGAGTAATCATACTGAGGAATAGTTACTCTGGTTACTTACACTTGTAAGTGCTTAGAAGGTTATAATTTATGGCCAGTATAAGTAAAAGCATAAGAGCATATATGAGCATAAGATAAGAGTAAAGTTACTTAAAACCATTTACACTTCGTACTTGGTTTTATAACCCCTAATAAGCTAATTATGTGAGTTCATTATAAGTATATGAGTTTCATAAAGGCATGTTGTAAGAGTAAATCCATTTGATAAAGTCATAAGCTTATTACTGCATTCACTAAGCTCCCATGTTCTTATTAAAGACTTATGGTTTGCTGTTATAAGCATTTAAATTCTAAATCATCTTCGTCAAAACCCCTATAAGGTTTTTTACGCTTGAGACTACCGTTATTGGCAATTACTATTATGATATTGCAAATGCTATTTATGTACTTTTATCAGCTATTTTGATTGTAATTATTTGCAAAGGCACGTGGATCCAAAGAATGGATTTAAATAAATGGAAGCGGTTTAAAAAGAGTAGTTCTTATAAAAGAAAAATGAAATAGAAATATCAAGAAATTGTAAAAATGTCGGGATCAGATTTTGTAAGTGCAGTAGCGGCCAAGGACTGTATCTTAGAAACTGGTGAAGGTTCCGCACAAAATATTGAAAGTTCTGTTTTAATGAATTGCAATTTGTGCGACAAAGAGTTTAGTGACAAATTATTGAGCGAGGTTGAAACTGACATTGAAGAGCAAATTTCAGATTACGACAAAATATCGAATTGAGTAATAATATTAAAAATGTTTTTTAGAATTCAATATCCGACATGTCGCACTAAACTCATTAATTGAGATTTTAAATAAGAGAATAAAAGATGCTCTACCTAAGTATGCACTAACACTCCTCGATACAAATAAAAAAAACCTGCATGTTAGTGTTTCAGCTCCAGTTCTTTATTGGCATAACGGCGTGACTAAATGTTTAAATAGAATATTTGAACATGTTTCTTGCCCGTCAGATGAAATTTCTCTTAGTATAAATATCGACGGATTACCAGTTTACAGAAGTTCAAGATATCAATTTTGGCCAAAATTGTGTAGCATTTTTGAAATTCCGCATTTAGCACCATTTGTTGTTGGTGAGTAACGTACAGTTTGAACAGTTTTCTCATCCAAACTTATCTTGATATAATATTGATTTTATGTATTCTTGATACTTAATGAAGTAGGCCATATCTTTAATATTGATACTCTTCACTGGCACATCCATGTCATCTGTTAGAAACAAGCAACGTGTTACTTCCAAGGCCATTTTAAGTTCTTTAGGGAACGAAAATCCTTTTTGCTAGAAAAACGGTCGATAGTCAAAAACATAACCATCTTCTTATTCAAACAGAAATTTAAAAAGGTCAAACTAAAAAAATGTAGCTATATACAAAATACAAGTATATTATGGTTTCCACAAAGGTATTGCAGAGAAATAATAAAAACATGGCGAGTGATGATGCTGTCATAGAGTTTGATCCGTGCCGTTTTAAAACGAAATGTTCTAATAATGGTTTGGTCGCCTTAAACAATGGCTAACTAAATTATCTTATACAGATATGTTAATATGCTGATTTCAAGACAGGCGTTCAAATTTTAATCTAAAACATAATACACCTGACGGAAAATACACTTTCCCCATGAGAATGCATGTCATAAAGTTAAAGATAACCAACATAATACAACACCACACTGGCAGACCATAATATTATATAAGTAAATGGAATACATAATTACCTTTTATACTTTTATTTTCTATTTTGAATTGTCCCACAACACACGAAAAAATATGTTTTACAACTGTTTAAACATTCACTTGTAGAAGAATCGCGGAGCGCGTAATAATCTTGTTTGGTTCTGTAAGCTACTTATAGTAAGTTTTGTAAAAGTAGATAGTTTTACATAATTCTATTACAAGGCTACTTATATGGTTACATTGCAGTCAGCCAGTGCACTATAGATATGGTACAAGTGCAAACTTACCTATAAAGTGGGCTCTTTCTCGTGCTAGTAAGCGCTTGTAAGTTGGTTATAAGTGTGGTAAAACAGTTGTCTTAGGATAATTAAAAATCTGCTTTTTGCTTCTTGGGTGGCTCCAACTCTCGCAAAATCTCGCAGTAACTTTTAGGAAGAGGTGGTTACATAACATATTAAATCTTTTCAAGCCTAGAACCACTTCCATTTACCAAACCAATGGAGAAAGAAGATTTCGGAAGAGTTAATCAAAATATATTTTTGGTAGGTATTTGCTTACACTGATTAAAAGTTGTTTAACTTATCACATAAATTGATACTCGACGTGATTTTAGTGCTTAACTATACCTACCTACCTATTTTTAGACACCTATAGAGTAGCAGGCACAAAAACAACTCTATAAAGTTTTCTTAGTAGGTAGGTAGGTAGGTACCTATATCTCTATTCTAGACACACTGATGAAATATTGGCATACTTGACTTGCTATTTCGCAAGTTTCGGACTCGGTATGAATACAAATTGCTGTGTAGAGCCTGTTATTGACAAGGAGTTTCCGTTTGGATCTTTTGTATTGAACATATTTTTTTAACATTACGTGCTTGTACGTAGCAGTGTACACTGACTGAAAACTGTCTTAACATGATGGTTTTTATCTGAATTTATCTGTTTTCATAATTTCGTTTCTACACATAACCTACTACAGATTAAAAATGGTACTACCTAGGTACCTCTACGATTTTTTCTAGATATGCCTTTTTTTTTATGTATGCAAAGTTTAGCGTAAGTAGCATAGCGTATTATTTAATCTGTGGCACAAGTCCAAAGAGAATATAATCACTACGTAAATTCTAGTTTTTTATATAAACTGCTAGCGACAACTAATCACGCAGCTACCTATAATAATATCACGGCAATCACACTTGATTTATTAAAAACTTTGTTTTATCCATGTATGTTTTATCTAAACAATATCACAACTGTTTCCTTACCTGTCTCTGGCAGATATACAGTCCAGTAAAGCTTTGGACTTCGTCGGCACTTCCAGCATCTCCTGGCAGGCCTTCATATGCTGCGCCGGAACACATATTTTATCTAGAAGAAAAAAACATTCAACGAATAAATTTCACGCAGTTATGATTTCATCAATTCAAGAAATATTTATAGAAGTATCAAATTGCCAGCTCAATTTTAGAGCTTTTTTAATATCTTCTATCATATTTTTTTTAATATCATTTTTACTGTAAGTTAATACAAATTATAATTAAGTGTTGCTCTAATTCGAAATCTTCATAGAATAAAAACACAAGACAATCACGAAAATGAGGCGCAATTTCAACAAACTTCTCTCTATGGTATAAAAAAATGTTGAATGGCTTTAGTAATTCTTATCATACAGCCTATTTAAAAAACATACACGCTGTTTTGGCGTTGGCACAAGCACAGGTCAAGGCTATTAAAAATATTAGTTTCGAAGCCATGGTCAAGGCGACCACGCGCGTCTACCGATAAACACGACTGATGCTTGTAACCGCGACTTCTTTATTATATTCATATTCTATCTCCATAGTATGTATCGATACACGTAACTGACACAGTGTTTCCGTTATAGCTTGGAGATAGTAACAGATGCCACTGTAACTCCTGCGTCATTAACTGAAAAACTGTTGCGGTGATTGGTCCAGGTCAGAGCAGTAGGCATATTCAAAACATAAGTAGGGGCTTTATTCCAGCTTCGTGACGTGATCTGTCAGTGTGTAATGTTCAGGCAAGGACGTTGCTGTATAAAATAATTATAGGGTCACAGTGTCACAGAATAAATAATAGTACTAACTGTGTGTAGGTCTTCTATATTCCTTTTTCAAAACAGAGAGGGCTAGATTGTACTAAGGAAGTTAAATGTACTTACGTAAGATACTTGAAATGAAATGAAATAATATATTTGTCAACATTTTGTGTACAAACAGGTTTGCTAAGATATGCTAGCATAATGATTCCCTTCAAAATTCTGCCGGCGTACATATTCATGATAAATTATATTTTTTATTTATTAACAGTAATTTAATTAATTAAAGATCATAATAAAATATGTCAAAGGAAAATAATATAAAGAAAGTTTTTTTTGTTGTTTGAGTTGTCTTAAGATCGTCTTTTACGAAATAATAACACTTATCCAAGAGGAAGTCAAATCCTTTATTTATAAATTCAGCAAAATTACATTCCTCAAACATGTCAGGTAATTTATTAAATATTCCTTTATTGGCCATACAATTTACATCCTATCCTACTAATATTATAAATGCAAAAGTGAGTTTGTTTGTTTGTTTCCGATTATCATGTAATGTCACACATGTTGTCAGAGGTACAGAAACGGGTACCTTTCAACCAGATTAAGGAAAAAATATAAGTTTAATTGAGAATTTTGTATGGGAATTGCCACTTTGATGTGAAAGAGTCAGAAAGTTTGAACCCTGTGGAAGAACATAGAATGCTTTTCGCCATAACCTATAGTCTGCGTCGCGGGCGAAAGCTAGTCACAATAAATACTTACATTCTTATAATCACATACCAAGGTACCTACTTGTTGACTTTTTTTTTTCTCAGCGATCAGGTTTAGGAACAGGCCGCTAAGAAATCTAAATAATAAAAACATTCCTTGGATTTAAGTACGAGTAGTATGTATACTCGTAAGTAGGTATACACACCAAGCTATACCTATTATATTAACCTATTATATTTTCTTTTACATGAAACGAATACTAATTTTTCATATTCATTACAAATAAATAAAATTTATGTGTGTGTTTGGAATGTCAATGTCAAAACAGCTTTTTACTAAATGCATACGAAAGTATATACGGTATCTATATCAAAAGAGACATATTTTTTTTGTCTGTATGTCTGTTTGTTCCGGCTAATCTCCGAAACGGCTGGACTGATTTTGACGGGACTTTCACTGGAAGATAGCTGATGTTATAAGGAGTAACAAAACCTTTTAATTTCGAAAAAGTATCATGGTTCCGCGCAAATAATATAAAACCCATAGATTTTGAACGCGCGGGCAAAGCTGCGGGAAACAGCTAGTGCAAAAAACCTTCCAACTTTTAAAAACCTTTTATTTAACTTCACTTGTATCTAAGTATATATGTATATATCTTTGTATTTCTGTCTGTCCTGGAATTTTGCAACTCAAATTTCGACCACTTCCCGATTAGCTATCCTGCTGAAACTTTCAGGATAACTAGAATCAAATATAAAAGCGCGGCTAGAATCAAATCACAACAAACATCTAAACAATTAAGATTGCGTCGCTCACATCCGGACGAACAGCTGTGATTGGTCAGCTGGTGGTGATTGGGCATACAAGAACGGAGCTTGATATTTGGATGCGGTCGCTTGAGCAAAATATTGCGTTCAGCCACAGAATAAATAATAGTACAAGGTTCAGCTAAACAAGCGCTCTACACACAATTTATGAATTGGAGATAGGATATTTTATTTTCGCTAATTGTGAACGTTACATTAGAAATAAAACGAAAACACGTCTATTAAACATCGCGTAATCTATTTCTCTATGGATTAAAAAAAAGTCATTTAAAAAAAAAAGGTCTGTTAGCCATTCAAGTACTGGGGTCGCGATTAGTTTTTTTTTTAATTATCTTCTTTCAGACAGACTTTTTCGCTCTTATTGCTTTATTATATGTAAAGATATTCTGTGTCAACATATTAAACAAATAAACATCATACAGCCAACTGCTCCAAAGAGTTTACATACATATTTGAACTGTCCCAAAGATGTTGAATTACGTTTACTGGCGAAACTGTCCATTGGAATTTAGAAAGAGGTTAGAAAGGTGTTATCTTTACATTTAATTTTTAAATTGTTTTTCAAACGCATGTGTAAACTGCTCTGTTCTGCCCAATCTAGTTTTTCCATTGTTTCCTATATTTTGTTAATACCCTTATCATTATTTGACATTCCTTAAAATTTTGGAATAAAAGTTTTATCTTGGCCGTGTGAAATAAAAATCATTTAGAACTACCACTTGGCTGCTTGACGCTAAAATAAAAAAAGGCGATAGATAGGTACCTACATTAAACGGAAGAATTGATATTATTTATGAGAAAAGCACTGACTCGGCATTGGCGGGAAATGCAATAGTTTCCTATTAAATATAAATTCTAGCTCTAATCTACCTTCAAAAGCCTCTTTTCGTGCATTCGACTTACGTAGGTACTCCGTACGCGTCGCGATGACGAAAAATAAAATAAATAAATTTACTCTGTGCTACGGTTCTCTTTTCGCGCAGACTCTATGCAGGTTTGAGATTTTGAAGTACTTACTTGCATACCTACCTTACACTAAAAAAAAAAACAAATAAAAAAACGACTTACCATTACCACTAGTTACCACAGATCAGATAAAGTTTGAGCGCCAAGCGCCCTACAATATAAATTATAGCTTTGGTGGAACGAATTATTGTTTTGTTTTGACAAGCGATGACGGTAATTAACTAAGTTAAAATGGATTGGATTCACTGCAATAATTGTTTCGTGCAGCTAGAACCAGGAATTACTCTTCATTTAACATCATGCGGTCACATGTTTTGCAACAATTGCTTGGAGAAAGGTTTGTAATACTAGGTTTCTGCTAGGTACATTTTTAGGATCCTATGTACCTGGCGTATGGCTAAATTATTATTTTTAACTTTAAGGTACAAAAGAAAGCACTTGCTTAGTATGCCGAGTACCGTGTTCAATCAAGAAACTCGTTCCCGATGTATGTAATCTTACTAAGTATTATATATCAATTCGTAGAAATGTATTCGTTGATAAGTTAGCTGTTGTTTTAAGATGAACCAAGAGATTCAAGATTACTTCACGGAGCCGGAGGAAATCATTAAAAAGTGCTGTGAAGTTTTACAATTTCAGAGGCAGCACAGGCGTCGGCTACTCTCGTATTTATTACAGTCGGTAAAAATCTGTTACAAAGTTGCATTACACGGAGTAGGTACACTACAATGCTTTTAGCTTTGCGCAGATTGTATTAATTTTACTGTAAAAATATATAACTTATTAAAATGATGGCTACTTTAGCTCTTCATCTGTTTATTTTCCTTCTTATTTCTCATCATAGATAGCATTTGTAGCATTTGTTGACTAACTAGATATCTCATTACAAGCTGTCCTAAACTACAGTACCACAGTATTAATAATAGTACAGTACATAGCAACCAGGAAGGTTTAAAAAAAAACGTAGTCTACTCCGCCAAACAAACGAGTGAAGTTGTTCTAAGTTGTATTAAGCAAATGGCTGCGTATCTGTGCGTGAGCATATAATTTGTGGTGTTTTGTGGTTGATACACAGTTTCATCACAAAAGACTGCATTGTTTTTGATTTTTCGTGAGAACAGAATTAACACGACTACAACGCACAGAATAACGAAAAACGTTTAAAAAAACGATAAACGATTTGATAACAAACGATTGCCTAGTCCGTAATAAAAATAATAATAATAGTACAAGTAACGGTCGAGACCTTGCTGCGATGAGGCGGCCGATCGGCATAACATGGTGTTAGTTTGTGCGTGAGTTTTATGCTTATGAGTGGATTGGCATATCTTGGGTACTTTACTTTCGATTTGGCGGTGTAGTTTCTGACTTATTTTAAACCTTCTCACCGGTAACCATATATCCATAGAGATTAGGATGTAATGATGTAAGTATCTAAGAGTATAGTAGAAATCTAATCAGTGAATGTGACCAAAACATACACAATTTTAGATATTATTACTTAAATTTTAGACGAAGAAGTTCTACACAGCAAGAACCGAGCTGAAACGCATGTCAGAACTGTGCCAGAAGCAACACAAGCAACTGAAGGAGTATCAGCGAATCATAAAGAGTATGGAATCTCAGATGTCCAGTCAAACGAGTAAGTCCTCCACATTTATTACCTAGTTCTATTCAATGATGGTATAATACTTGAAGAAGAACATATGGTAAATATTTAGAATCGCTTGGCACGGGGGTTAGGAGAAGTGGGGGGAGGGGGGAAATCCCCCCCCCCGACAACACTCCCATGAAAAGGCAATACAAAGAAATCTCATAATTATATATCGACCTAATGTCAAAATTCTCGCATCGTTCTCGGAATTAACATAGATAACACCAAGATCATATTTAACGATATTATTGACCCAGAACCGATTGCAGTCAATGGTGTACCTCTTGAAGTTCAACAATATGTTCACCTTAGGCAAATCAAATATTGCAATTGAGTAAGAACAACTTTGAGAAGAAAGCCAATAGAAGAATTCGGTAGGGTTGGGTAGCATTCGGCAAGCTTCGTCAAGTCTTCTCGTCGTCCATACCATAGTGCCCAAGACAAAAGTCCTACCAGTCATGACCTACGGAGCCGAAACGTGGACACTCACGGTCAGACTAATCCACAAATGTAAGGTCGCTCTGCGAGCTATGGAGAGAGCTATGCTTGGAGTTTCTCTGAAGGACAAGATTCGTAATGAATATATCCGACGGAGAACCAGAGTAACTGACATAGCTCTAAGGATAAGCAAGCTAAAGTGACAGTGGGTTGGCCACATTTCCCGAAGAACCGATAACCGTTGGGGTACCGGGTTTTCGAGTGGAGACCACGTTTAGGTAAATGTACCGTAGGATGCCCTGTGGAGTGATGACCTGAGAAAAGCGGCTGGAAGAAAATGGATGATCTCAGTGGCGTGCATAAGAAGAGGCCTATATCCAGAGTAGACAAATATAGGCTGATGATGAACATCAAAATTATAGCATTTAGCACCATAATTTCGAATCGCTACTGCTCCGGCGCTTATAAGGGTAGGGCAGACAAGAGCACGTTGAGTCAGGGTTGGGCAATTCAGATCTGTGACAGGTTCCTCAATTGCATCATTCCTTTTAATATGATACGGTATTTTTATGTGTTTCAAAAATATATATGTATGTTCCCAAACTCCTACCAAACGAAACCTGACTAATTGATAGGTATCACGAACACAGAAATTCTAAGCTCTACATCTCTAGGACTCACTTTGCTAAGCCCGGACTCTCGCGCGTCAAGCGATCGTTTTATGAATGAAACAACAATAATTACCGTCATAAACAGGACGCGCGATGGGAATCCGTACTAATGAACCTATTATAAACGCGAAAGTACTGTCTCTCGGACAATACAATAGCACTTTATTGACAGTTAAAAAATAGAAATTACATTAACATTGGGCGGTAAGAGATCGCTATGAGCTATCTCTTGCAGACAATCTAACCTGTCTGTCTGTTATGTTTTCACGACTATAAACTGTGAACCGATCTTTATGAAATTTGGTATGGAGATAGTTTGAACCCTGGGGAAAGACTATACTACTACTACTACGCTACTTCTTGTCGCGACAAAATGTAGTGCGCGCGGACATAGTCACAGGCAAAAGCTGGTGTTCATAAAAAAAGCGGGCAAAGCTTATAACGTATGTCGGTAGACTTTTTCCGGAGGAAAAACGTAACGTGTGTCTGTTAGCGTTGTCACGTCAACTTTCTAAAGGAAAGGTCGGACTTCCTCCAACATTATTCATCCAAAACGGCCTGAAATGCGCAATATTTCCCATCTTTTCAGAGCAAGTGTCCCCATTCCACATCCCAATATCCCCGGGGCCCAACCTGTCGCCCAGCTTCGTGCAGGGTACGCCTACGTACAAACGGACGGCTAAGAGCACGCCTTATTCTGTGAGTATGGCTTTATGAGGGTTTCACTGTGTTACTTGCTTTTGTGACTTTTTGTGATCAAGTAATAGTAGTTTATGAAACGGTTGCATAACGAGGGTTATTCAACCGTTTCATAAACGCTAGGGATTTTTTTTAATAGTATCACTCGAGTGTTTTAATACCTATTTATGTGCTGTTTCATACACTTTATCTACACTCATTCAACAAGAACTTACTTAATATTTTCTTAATTTTGCTGGTAAAAGCGCGCTCATTCGTCATGTTCGTGTTTCCGTGATGTCAGGTGGAGTCTCCTCACTAACACTGCTGTCAACAAAAACACTTATCACATTAAATTGGTGAGGTAAAGTCATTTATAGCGCCAAAATCTCAGTCAGAATGCCAGTCCACAGCGAATTCGCGCGCATACGGTCAAAAACCCTCGTTTTACGGAGCCAATTTATGGAAAAAAAAAAATATATATATATATATTATAACATTGTTTATTTCAAAAAACAGTATTATAATGCTTTTTTTTCTTATTGGAGACGTGCCGTGCGTAAAGTATGTCATTATGCCACCATTTTTGAGTTCATAATCCGGACTTTACGATATGAGTGTAGATAATATGGGTTAACAGCATTTCAGCTGTTGTATTCTATATCTACGTTACAAGATTGGATTTCATGCAGGTACTTTGTTATATACTTAGCATCTATCTATATAGGTACTTATAATAAAGCAGTGAGTAACAAAATGTCTGTACAAATTATGAAGATAATTAAAAAATATTGGTCTAGGGTAGATAAAATAAGTGGTAAAATAAGCTGATGAACATGAAAACATTTCTTTCACCTCACAAGCTCGGAAAGATTCTGTTTGTCATTTGAAATCTGAGTGCAAAAGTGCATTTTACCCGCTAGCGTGGAAAGTTTTTAAATTTCGAATCTTTCTATTCAATAATTTTCTATACCGCTAACCCACTGAAAATACTTTATTACTAATTTATATTATATTATTATCCGATTCGATTCTACTCTATTCGACTCTACTCAACTCACCTCGACTCTACTCAACTCACCTCGACACTACTCGTCTCTACTCGACTCTAATCAACTCTACTCGACTCTAATCGACTCTACTAGACTCTAATCGGCTCTACTCGACTGTAATCGACTCTAATCGACTCTACTAGATTCTATTCGACTCTATGCGACTACTTGACTCTACTCGACTCTACTCGACTCTATTCATCTCTTTTCATTTTCAATTCTATTCTACTCTATTCTACTCTGTTCTACTCTATTCTACTGTATTCTAAGTTTTGTGTTGCGCACGGCAGCAAAGTTATTTGGCGTCTCGTACTTTTGAAATCCTTCGCTTGCTCAGGTTTCAATACAAGTACTCTCGCCAAAAAATCACTTTGCAGCCTTGCATAACAAATAACTATTAATCGTGTATATCTGTTTGTCTGTTCGCGCATCACGTAAACCTGCTGGACCGATTTCGATGCGGATTTCACTGTTGGATAGCCTAGGGTTAGACTTAAAAACTAGTGTAGTTAGTATCTCAATCTGATGAGTAGAAGCCGAGCAATCGATAACAAACGGCTGAACGGAATTTGGGACTTATATTGCACCTTATACGTACTTTTGGTCCTGAAATAACATATAGCATACTTTTATATCAGAACAAAGAACCACGCGGGCAAAGCCGCGTCCACAGACAATACTTAATATGCATTCAAACCAAGGAAGTTATATGCACTTCCGTACAACTGGAACGACTTCTTCAAGGTAAAAACGGCGTATCGATTATTAGACCTTGAAAACGAATTAAAAAGAAAAAGAAAAGGAAGTTAACGGAAGCCGTTATTGTCTCTCTCTTATTTATAGTGCCAATCTTAAGTGACAGCAAGTTTATTTTATAGTCTGTGCGAAAATTGTACGCAAGTACATAGAACTTCCTTGATTCAAACAACACATCTCCTTGAATGGCTTTGTTTAAATTAGGTATATACTAGAGACAGGCTTCTGTAAGACTCATGTGCGCTGCATTATGCATTCTGTAATGCTATTATCTATCTTGGTTTCAATCCGATTTTCAATATCACTATCACTATCACTAATGCGTTGCGATTGAGTCGTTATTGCTATGAAGAAAGTGACAATCTGATTGAAACCAAGATCTTTAATAGCACTACTGACGTATTTCATTAATTGTTTAAGCACGTTTCGGTCAATTTGAGATATCTGCTCTGTGGTCTTCGATCACAGAATAAATATCTGTGGTACGTAAACAACTCCATTTCCTCCTCCCTTATTTCGTACCTTATTTTTCCTCGATCCCTAAATAAATATGCCGCGGGAATTCCGCTTACTATAAGTTACGGAAACAGCCAAACGGTAACTTTGCGATCAAATAAGTTCTAACAACATTACATATTAAAGAATATCTGGAGAATGAGGGACCTCGCGACCTTCGTTATCTTCCTAATTTTTACCTTGTATTTTCCTCAACTATAATGTTTATAATTGTCTGTGAAACTTCTTATTCCATAATTCTTAACAGGATAATAATCCATCGCTCCGTGCATCGGAGGGCACGTTAAGCTGTTGTTCCCGGCTGATATTGATTAATAGCAGTCGTTAAGCCATGTCACAGGCCCTCGGGCGGCCTGACAAACTCTGACATCAGAGGCCAGCACTTCCTCATACGACAAACAAACAAAACAGGATAATAAGCTTAATATTTACTTGAAAAACTAATTAACAACAACTCATTATCTTATAAGTTTTGTGATGTGCTCTATGAACTGCTTTTTATCATCAAAACTTTAACCATTTTCCCTATTATCCTCCACACTGATAATAGTTAGTTTTTTACTATATTATCTAATTTTGTCCTTCTTCTTAAGCTTCTTTACAAACTAAGGGTTGGACAGCTCCACAAAATGATCCATCTTTTAACTACTGTGCCTTGTTAAACAGTTATCCAGTACTTATAAAACCATCGACAATGAGTCTTGTAAAAATGCTAGAGTACCAAAAACTCACTAGAATTGCCAACTTTTCTGGACCCACTTATCCATCCATTTAAAATTACGATTTTGTTAGACACTGGTGTCGATTCTCTTGTTCCCAACTAGACTAAACTACGGTAAACTTAAATTTAGTCCTGTCAAACAGATGAAACGAATTACGTGCTACAGGTAGATGTGTTTTATATTATGTGCGCAATGGTTAGGCTGCGAATTCACTGGTTGGGTCCGTCCGTTGCCGCTGACGCCACAGAATATATAATAGTTAGTTGATGCTGCAACCGACGGGGGGCGGTAATTGTCATTGTATTTAACTGACTATTTTTCACAAATATAAAGCAGCAACCGGCCTGAAAGTGACTGAAAAATTGTCAGTTTCATACAAAGCAAAGAACACTAGGACTCACTTTCTTCAGGCTTTCAACTGTTTTAAAATGATTAAATATTTTTATACACACACTTCTTAAATATCCACACATTTATTTCGGATGTTGTATCGACAAAGAATAATAGTTTTGATCCAAATTATCAGAACTTAATAATATTATACAGAACATACAAACTGATCCCCCCTTTCCTAAACTTTACCCACTTACATACCTAGCCTTCCTATTTTCCTCAAACGAAAATACACCTCTGGGAACTCCCGGCCCCAACCCCTTGCGTAACAACAAAACAATATTGATAACATGTCAATGTCATATCGCAACAGCAGTATCAGTCGGCCCTGGTGACCCCGCAGCGGATAAGCAAACAGAGATCGAACAATTTGAGCGCGAACAGTCAGGTAAATAACTTAATTATTCTATATTTATTTCTCATTTCGTCTTTTCACAGAATAGAAATAACACAGTCTGGAGTCTCTGGAGTTCACCAACATATTTTAGGCCATAGTACCAAGGCTAACTTGGAAAAGTGAACTGTGGTTTATTTTGATTCAAACGTTGGTTGACTCCATTCTGACTGTACCAATTCGCAAAGAGCATCCAAGTCATCATCGGCTCGCATCTTGAGGGCTCCATGGTTCCCATTGTGAATAGAGACATATAGCAGTTGATGCGAATAAACGAACAGATGTATATCCCTTATCTCTATCCTATTTCTCTACAGAATCGCGGTGTGCCTTGAGTAAAGTTCTCAGCCTCCTTCGTGAGCTATAGAGGTTTCATGAGAAGATATGCACAGAGATGAGCGGAGATACTCGTGACTAACCAATTTGGTTCGAGCTTGTGGCTTTCAATACGAGGGGCGAATGTCCAGCAGTGTACGAATACAGGCTGATGATAATGAACCAATGTGGTTAGCTCCCGCCTCCGTGAGGCATGTAGTGATGAGCCGAATGCGAAGTTGTAGGTCCGATTCCCGCGCAGGGCTAATATTAGTGAACCACAGGTTTTTCGTGTAAGTCGGGATGTTTGTGCGATCATGATTCCCTAAATACAGGAAATTATAGTTAAGGGTATCTATGTAGCATTCTACAATATCCGACGGTTGAGCAAAGTATCTCCCATATTATTCCGAGAGTCTTTGCGCGGCCTCGTTCGAGCCTTCTTGGTACGCGTCTAGATCATCTCACCACCTCTTTTTGGGCTGACTTTGCGTGTAATCCATCTTCAAGATCCCTCTGTGTTGAGACCTTTACTAACCAGTCGAGATTGGGATGCATACGGATAACGTGACCCGTCCAGTCCTATGTAAATCCCAGGATCCATGTACATGAATAAGGCTGGAGCTGTCATTGCCGAGATTTTGTTTGCTGTCCTCTCATGGATCTCAGCTTCAATTGATTGTCAGCCTAACAGTTTACAACAAACTGTTTACGAGATTTTAACCATGTCCTTCCCGTTCCAGCGATCGAATGCATCAAACAAGATATCTTCGACGGTGTTCACGCCGCCTACTCCTGAATCCGCCGGGTACATCAACTTTTTAAAGAATCTTTAACGGTATTCCGACCTGACCAAATGATAGCTCGCGATGCTATTGCGAAATTATGAAAACCCATCTACTTATTCATATTCTATGCACCTACTATTATGGTTTTGATTTTATTGTCAGAGATTGTTTTAATTAGATTTGAATAGGTACCCAGCTTTATCATCTTAATCTCAGTAACAATATTTTATAGCTAGTCTGTGAATTTGTGTGTTGAACATGTATTAAGATCATGCATCTCTCTATGACCCTATAATATATCCAATGGAATAAAGGAGATACATCAGAAGCAAACTCATATTAATGTTAAAGCAGGGTTACAATCAAACTCAACTATTGGACTCGTTTCTTATCACTGGCTATTATTTAGTGTCAGATTTTAGGTTTCCACTCCGTAAGACACATGATATGATAAAGTCGTGGCATGCGTTTCTTGATACAATTTAGTTATAATTGATTCTATGTGTATTGTGTATTGTTTTTAGGTATTTTAGTCAATGCAGCAATGAGTCAGGATATTCTTCTTATACTCCAAAGCAAGGATCGCCAAGTTACTGTAATGGCTACGGGAAATGCCCATTCAAGCGAAGTACAGATATATTGTGAGGAATTGATTTTAAGTAGTAATTTAAGTTTGGTTTTCATTATTCTTCATTTGATTTTATGACATGTTTGCTGTTAAACTTCTTTGAGGTATTTTTTAAATGTCATGTATGTTTGCAAGTCTTCATTAGTAAACTGGGTTCGAAATAATATGTTAATTAATTCTTTTCAGTTATTTGTTTCATTTTCTGCTCACCTTCCCCAGATTGTTATCTAAATGTGTACGTTACTTATGCAAAATTTGAAGTGGATAATGTGAAGGGGTTCATAATGAGCTTGCGATTTGACCTAAACATACATCCTAACACAGGAAGTTAAATAAAAGCTAGTATACTTAAAAATAAGTATAACGTAAAAAAAAAGTACCTTTTACAATTATCTTTTTAATGAACGTCACTTTATTTTTGTTGCTTTATAAGGTTTTTTTTTATACTTTTTCCTTTGTTTTTTTTTCCGTTTCTATCTACTACCTAGCTCGCGCGCGAAAAAGCTACCACGTACTTTTTTTTTTTTTTTTTTTTTTTAAATATCTTCCTTTTTTTGTTGCTTTTTCATCAGTTTGTGATCTGCCCCGAAAGTTTCAGCTAATCGGGAAGTGCTCGAAATTTAAATTGCAAGATTCCAGGACAGACAATATAGATAGATACATACCAGTGTTAAATAAAAGCTTTTAAAATAAAATAACACCCAAATGTATATTTGCAATCGCGTTTATTTCCGTCAGTATAGATCCACGTATTTACTAGAACGGAGTCACCTTAGTGAATCCCCAATATGCCGCCCTTGGTCTGCTGGTAGCCCCCACTGGCTTCTTGGTGGCCGTGAATTGCGTGAGCACCAAGGTTGTTGAACTTCTCCAGCTGTTCTGCCCCTCCCTTGTAGCCCTTTTGCAGGAATTCACCCTGTGGAAGAAAGGCGAAGATGTTAGTAAACAAGCTATCGTCTGATTTGGATGCGGTTACCGTAGGCTTTGAACATTTTAAACACATGGGGTAAGTATAACAGACGCGTTGCTGGATATTTGTATGGTTCTTTTGACGTGTCGCTAGCCATAAGGCTAAGTTTAGGTAATTTTACAATTCGTCAAAACATTTAATCGTCAAAACCTTTAATTCGTCACATCAAACGGTTAGTAACAATTTATCGCTGCTCCTGTCACTGTACTACCGCATGAAAGTTCAACGATGGTCCAGTCAACAGGACAATCCCAACTGTACTACGGGCAAGAAGTGAATTATTCGTCAAAACCAAAAAAAATTACAGTTGCTCCACTCTAGAAATCATTTTTTTTAAATATATCTTAACAACAGTCGCTGTTGACCTAATTATGTCTTCGCACACCTGATGATGCCGTCCATTCATAGACTACCATTATTTGCTTGCAGGATTATTATACCGAAGCTAAGAATAATTAACCTAAAGCTTGTAAAAATAATGAACGTGGCATGATAACTCCGTCAATTCTGCAATAAATGGAACAGTAATAATGTTACCAACATTATAAAGCTATCCAACATTTTGTGGCTTTTACCCAAATGTTGGTGGTTTAATATAATTTTAGTTTTACTACCCTGCCTGCTGTGTTCAACTATGTCCCGCCCGATCAGAATGAGCGGTCGAAGCGGGTTTCTAAACGAGTTTCCTGAAGGTTTCAACTCCCCAAAACCTCACTATGTACGAGTACACGTAATACCACAGTACATATATAGTAGTAAGGTAATACGTGCCTCAAAAAAAGGTTTCAATATAATTTACGTGATTTTTTATAATCCTGATAACGTTTCATTATCTATGATTCATGAGAACTACAACACCTGAGACACGAAAAAAGTAACTTTTTTTCCATGTTCGAATATACAGGTGGATTATTGAAAAAATATTACTGTTTTTTTTCTCCAAAATCTGTGAATGCAGATCAGAGTATCTCAAAAAGTTATGGATGGTCTCCTCAGAATGTTTTCCTTTAACTATAACGGTTAAGGTACCTGCCCTTACTGTCTCATCTGTCTGTATAAATAAGTACCTAGGTATGAGATTCTATAACCGTAGCTACGACCCGCTGATTTTTGTAATGAGCCGACCTGCTCAACCGCTAAACCACGAAGGCTTTTTTTGTATCTAGACACATACGTACATATGATTTAGTCTGTGACATGAAATACCTATCTCACTGAAATTTTAGTTTCAACCTCTTATCTACTCTGTCTGTAAGAGAGTGCGGACCTCGCTGAAAAAAAGGATAGAAGACTACATATCATTTACTTTTTCACTGTATTCAATTTCATTTTCATAGTTTTCGGCGAACGTATATCTACTGTTTTATTCATTTTCCCGAAGTTGTGGAAATGGCCCTATTACCAGGTTGCGATCGTGCGTGGAATGTACTTAGGAAGTACGGAGTGCGGATAAATAACTTGGAAAGACGATGTTATGGTAAAGTTGGCACTAGCTCTTAGCAATCAGTTGTGCAGTTTTATTACTGTTTGTGTACGAGTGTTTATTACTTCTGTGTTTGTTACGAATAAGAAACAGAAGGCATAAAATAAAATCATATCATATTGTTCAATGACGGAAAAAGGTTTTCTGGTATGCGAACAAGCTTATAAAGTAAGCTGGAGCTTGCAAAAAAACAACGAAAGTGATGAAAACCCGACTGCGAACAAAACTAAAAAGAGGTAAAATTTTAAGTGAGAATGGTTGGTAAACAACTTTAAACATTTTAGATCCTAAAGGTTCATTCGAAACAAGGAAAATTATTATATAAAACAAAAAACCCGACTGCTAACAACATTATTGGATACGAGCTAACCCCACCCGCAAATATAATCACAAAAATATTATAAACGTGAAAGTTTGTTTGGGTGATTGTGTGTGTATGTTTGTTACTTCTACACGCTTAAGCGGCTGATCGGATTTGGATAAAATTTGGTATGGAGGTAGTTCATACCCTGGATTAACACTTAGCGGCTACTATTTATCCCCTAAAAATGCACGGTACCTCAGGGACGCAGGTGAAAACGCGGGGCGCAGCTAGTATTGATATAAATGTAATGTTTATAATAATTGACGGCCGGTTGGTCTAGTGGCTAGAGACCCTAGGAACGAAACCAAACGGTCGCGGGTTCGAATCCTGCAAGGTGCAAGCTTTTGTGTTATGAGCAGAAATGTTTGTTTCCGAGTGATGGATGTGATATTCGTATTTATGTATGTTTATCCGTTACCTAGTGCCCATATTAAAGGGTATCCTAGTTTGGGGCTAGGTAATTGGTGTGGAATTGTCCCAAATATATATTTATAAATATATTTATTATATTTTAATTTACTTTACTTTAATAGTTGCAATTGCAACTTTATACTATAGTATAAATCTTGAATAATCTAAAATTGAAAATGTTGTATGAAGCTTAAAAGTCAATTGCTACTGTTTAGTTATAAGAATTATATATTTCTAAAATAGTCTTTTAAAGACCTTCATTTTGATACCCCACTTGATAGGTTTTGGTCATCAGCGTCCAGTGTCCAGCACTGGACATTTTTGCTGAGCACTGGCCCTTTTGGTACACTCGCGTAGCTTATAATGAACATGTTAATTTGTATTACTACGAAGTAATCCTTT
The DNA here is from genome assembly GCA_946251855.1 of Alsophila aescularia. Taxonomy (NCBI): domain Eukaryota; kingdom Metazoa; phylum Arthropoda; class Insecta; order Lepidoptera; family Geometridae; genus Alsophila; species Alsophila aescularia. The sequence continues at coordinate 6,368,529 of OX276380.1, read as the reverse complement.
TTTTTGCCTTCGTATATACAATGTGACAGCTATAAGCTGCCATATTAGTTTTCTTGAAACTTCATATGTCCTTTAGCACTCTCGTGATTAAGAGGAATCCAATGATACCTCATTTATAAAAATCCGTCAAGCCGTTTAGGCTGTAGGACGCGCCTAAGAAACGTACAACCAAACAAACATACATACATACAACCCAAACACATAACCATCCTAAGAGATACCTAAAATGATTTTCAAATACCTATTCAATGATACCCCACTTGACATACTTCGTCAATTTATTTGTCTTAATATGTCGTCTGGTTGTCGCCATATTGAATTTTGATCACTGTCGTGTCTTTTGCGACGTTTGCAAGATTAAGACAAATCGATTGACGTAAGAATCATCAAAATCAGCCCACGCTTTTCGTCTCTAGAGCGCCACAAAGAAATAACATACATAATTATAACGGCTGATACACACATTACAGTCCTTTGCGTTTACATTACTGCGTTACAGTCTAGTAAAAAACAAAATCACCCATGTACATGGTTTTGTTTTCAAAATAAATCTGTTACAACTTCTTACCTTATTGGCTTTAGCATCGTCAATCTTCTGCTCCGACACATGATGCCCCTCTTTGCCCTGCGCGTTGGCATCCAAGATTTTCTCCTCATGAGCTCCCTTGAAGCCTTGCTGGGCGTTTTCTCCAAACGATCCAGCATTCTGTCCTGCAACCTTGTGGTCTGCTTCGTCATGTGCTTCATCGTAGAAGCTCTCAGACTTCTCTTCTTCGTTCTTGCTGCTTGATGACTTGAACCCCTTGCTCACGTGACCCTTTTTGTGGCTCTTGGCTTTTTTCACTTCCTCTTCGTTGACACCTGAAAAATAAATAGACGTAGGTACTACACAATACATGAAGGCAACACAATGTGATATAGGTATCAATATTTGCTATATAAATTTAAGATTACATAAATAAGTGTCTAATAATAAAATTGGACTGGATGGAAATCAAGATTTATATCATCATCAGCCTATGCCGGACGTAGGCCTCTCTTAATGCGCGCCACTGAGCTCGGTCTTCAGCTCCCCTCACGCATTCATCCACTCAGATGTATATCGTTAAAGTGAAATCAGGCACTTACCATGTTTATCAAATTTCTGACCACCTTCATAGAACTTTTCATCGCCAGCGGCTTTTTTCTTAGCTTCCTCATCTTTGTAGAAACTCGACTCTCCCTTCTCGGCTTTAGCAGCGGCAGCGGCTTGTTGGAATCCTTCTTGTCCGTGCTTAGCTTCTTCTTCTACCTTCTTTTCAACCTTCTCCAAGTTCTCATCGGCGCCTTTTTTCTGTGCCGAATCGTAAGCATTCTTGTCAACGTATCCACCGCCAAGTTGAGAATTTAAGATTGGATGGTAAAGTAGACCACCGCCAAGACCGCCTCCTAAGCCGATGCCGCCAAGGCCGATCCCGCCGAGACCAGGGTTGATCAGACCTACTCCATTGCCAACTCCCACTCCACCGATGCCAGCGCCGCCAATACCAGCGCCTCCAATACCAACCCCACCAGCGCCAGCACCTCCAACGCCGCCAAGACCTCCATATCCTATACCCAGACCCTGACCTAATCCAAAACCACCCAAACCAATACCACCCAATCCAATTCCTTGGCCCAAGCCTAATCCTCCAATACCACCACCAACCCCTCCAATGCCGCCGACACCAGCCACAGTATTCAGAACAGTCGACGCAGCTCCTTCGATCTGCTCCGGGTAATCCTCACTTTCTTCCACTTCATAACTGCTAGATAACGGCAATCCAGACTTCACGTCAGTTCCGATCGCGTCCAATCTCTCCTTGACGTAATCGTAAGGTGTCTTCTCGTCAGATAACTCCACTTTAATAGCCGCGGCTACTGCGATCGCTAATATCACGAGCGGGGCTAACATTGTCGATGTTGATCACTTTGCACAACTGATGTCATTTCTCTAGTGCATTTGTTATTTATAGTAAGGTACACGCTGCGCAGCGGATTTTTGTCTATCCTGCGATAGTTTTCACGTCCACGCCCGTATCCAGTCGTTTCCTTCCTGTGGTATTGTTCAGACTGGGCCTAATGAGAACGACTGCAGAAATAAAACAATAAGTGTGGTCAAAGACCTTGCTTTCCAGTCCATTGGCGGCACCGGCCCGCTTACGCAATCACTTAACCGCTGTGGGTGACACTTTTTCTGAAGGCATTTCCATGATTTTGCGTTGAATTTTCTGGAAAACAACATGTAGGTCCTTAAGTTTTTTTAAATCGTACTTTGAGCAATTCATCCCGTTCTAAAATTTTGCTGCTCAAGACGATGGTAGTTAGTCTTAATTATGCTTAACAATAGAGTTATGAATTAAACACCGTGGAAATTGATATTAAGTAAATTTCAATAACGTTAACAAGGTGTTTAATTGGCTGTGCATTATCTATTAAGCATAATGGCCTTGGTTTAGATCTGACGATTTCACGTTATTGTTTTCTTTTGCCAAAATATATGTCGAGGGCTCTATCAAAGGTTAACGCCAAAGAATTGCTCTGGGTGTCGATATAAATGAGTGAATTTGATTGACAGCGAAGGACTGCACAGAGGCAAATTTTATGCCAATGTTTTATTAAATTACCATTTAGCTTCGATGACCATCATAAGACTACGACAAAACCACTTAGGTTTTGTTTTATTTGGTCACTTTTAATAAGGCTGGTGATTCATTTGTCTTCGCTTTCTGTGTGGTTTGATTTGAGCTGGGTAAACAACGGAATAAATAAATAATTTAAAAATAAATCGTAAACTGCCGAACTGCCCTGCAAGCATGGATCTTATCGAACGATAAACTTACCGAATTTACCGAATTTAAATGTCAAATTTGACGTAAATATTCGATAAAACGAGGTCGGTAGCACGGAACGCACTTTATCGAGAACGACATAAAATCGTTATGTAAATCATATCGAATATATCGATTTATAACGACAATAGGAAGCATGGATCTTATTTTTGACAATTGTTGTCGATATAATTACGTTAATCTTACCGAATATATACCGAATAATTTTATCGGCTTTCCAAAGTTACACGACAAACATAAATATATATTTATAAAATGGATTTCTGCAATAGGTATACATTGAAAGCCGAAAGGAGGAGGCGTCAGAACATCGCGGTCGTGAGGATTAATAGGCAACATTTTATGGATCCTTAAAAATAATAATTTAAAATGGATCTGGATCTTTCGATCTGGAAGAACAGCATTAATACAGTTAATAAGGAAATTGCCCTCGCCCTCATTCAAGGTGTTTAGGGCGATTTGACAAGGATTCGATCTAATGTACTGCCTGTGCATGTTGTAGTAAGCATATAGTAACATATAAATAAATAAATAAATATATTCGGGACATTTCCACACCAATTATCTAGCCCCAAACTAGGATACCCTGTGCTATGGGCACTAGATAACGGATAAACATACATAGATAAGAATATTACATCCATGACTCGGAAACAAACATTTCTGCTCATCACACAAATGATTGCACCTTGCAGGATTCGAACCCGCGACCGTACGATTTCGTACCTAGGATCTCTAGCCACGAGACCAACCAGTTGTCATATTCATCAATGTTAGTAGGTATCTACTTTACATAATAATATCAAGATACGTTTTACCTACTTCCAGAAATTATCTTTTGTAGTAATTGAGCCTAATGTTCTAATTTTATTATTATGGTACCTAGTAGGTACTCAGTCTAAACACCTACCCGGAAAATCATTGTTGTAGGTCCTAACTAACACCTGTATGCATTTTCGCCGTGGGCAGTTACCAACGATGCATCGGCCAGGAATACAATATCGTACTAGGACAGGGGACTGTCACCAAGCTTGTCAGGGATATGTCTCAAGCAATTGTGCAAGGAAGTCATTTCGTATTATTTTACTAATATATCATCGGGTGGCGATATATCTAACATTGCGTATTGCAGCGCGCATACTGGACGTGCGCGTCGCGGTAAGCGACTGGCTAAGGTACTTATTACTTTAGGTTAGGTTCAAGGAACATACTATCTACGCCAGTAAGCGTAATGGCTCGTTCGTTAGAATCGGTATATGTACATTTGTACTTAGGGGAGGGGAGGGGGTGAGAGAGGGATGGGGGATAACCGCCACCACCCCTTGCAGGGCTCCCCTGCAAGGGGTGGTGGCGGTTATCCCAAGGAATTTTAAAGTTTTTGAGAAAAAGCAAAAATAAATGAGGTTAAGTATGAAAAAACGTACGAAATGGATCATAACTGTAGGGATAATTTGCTCTTCGCTACATGTTTTGACAGCTGTGTGCAGCTGTTTGTAGCGGCGTTTCGTTATTACAAGTATATTTAGCAAAACATTCATAGAATAATGCATTTTTTCTTTGTATAATTTCAGTTCGTGTAATGTGCACTGCTTGAGGCGCTAGGCCCGACTTGGCCATGATAGGTTAGAAGACGAAGGCGGGAGTGAAGCGTAGCGTAGCTTTTGTCCTCGTGTTTTTATTAAGCATTGAAAACCTTAAGTTTTTCATACATAATCTCTTCTTTTTTTTTGCTTTTGCTCACAAATTATGGGTTTCCGCCACCACCCCTTGCAGGGGGAGGGTAATTCCCTTCCTCTGCCACTCCCCACTCTACTTAGTACTTATAGACATATACTGATTCTTAAATCCTTCGAACGTAATTCAAAGTCTTTGAGTTAGGTAGAATTCCAAAAGTTTCTCCGTATTATGTCACAAAAATAAGAATCTCCAATATGATGTCAAAAAATAAGTGTTTAGTCAATTAGTCGTCTATCTGATCTGTGGTACAGTCAGAGTTGCCATTTTTAAAATTGATAAACTCACGAATGTTACCGAATCGATAAAATCGATAAATTTATCGTTCTTTACCGATCGATAAGATCCATGCTCGCAGGCTGGTTAGGTAGGCCTACCGACATATTTTAATTTCATTTCTCTTTCACCTGTCTAGTTTGAGGTAGACAAAGCTGAGATCTAGCTGTTGGAAAACTCTTTATACTACATGAACACATTACTATAGTAAGTTTCTTTGAATACCAATTAGAACTCTCATTTAGTAATGTACCTCTAGCTCAGAGTTAGTATTCAATGAAGTTCTAGGCTCTAGTTACCATTGAATAGGTACCTATACTGCTAGGTAACTCTACATCACAACTCAAATTATGAGTCCAAAACTTTGAAGATTAGTTTAATACTTAAACGTGAAACTAATCTTCTCAACTTCACAGCTGGAAATACAGCATACACTCAAATTATGTTCCAGCGGGTGAACACCGCAGGGAAACTTCTGAAAACTTTGTTCAAGCGCCTTGCAGAAGTTAAAAGCAACAAGTTTTAAATTACTATGTAGCACGTTGCGGAGCTTATTACGGCAGGCGTCGGTAAAATCAACTTTGTTTTACAACTTCCCTGTCACAAATTAGTAGGCACTTGATGAAGGAATTTTATGCTCTCGTAGTCAAGAGAACCTGTGAACCTACTTGCCTTTAATAAATTAGTTAATTACTCGCTCATGTAGTCCGCTCCGCGACTGTTACTGTGAACTTTATGAGTAGGCGTCTAAATAACAAGTTACCTGCCTAATAAATTCTTGTTAGGTATAATTAGAGCAATTGCGTGGCTCTACGCGTTAGAAGATGAAATAATAAGTAATCAAATGTTACTTACACCTTCAATTCACCAGCATAATCCATCAGTCTTCTCTCAAAAAGGTTACTCTCAGGAACTAGGATTTTTCAGAAACACTATCTGGGAAAAGTCATCGGTGCTGGCCTAGTCATAGGTTTTGTAATTCTTAGATTTATTGTGATGCGCTTCTTTTTTTTTTATTTTTTTTTTTATTATGGACTAGGCAATCGTTTGACCACGATCTCACCTGATGGAAAGCGATGATGTGGTCGAAGGTGTAGCACGCTTGCCTAGTAGATACCTATTCACTCTTGACTTGAACACACCGGGGTTATAATTTACCGGAAACACTGACGAGGGCAGGGCATTCCACTCCTTTGCAGTTCTTATAATAAATGAAGAAGCGTAACGCTTCGTTCTTGTGCGAGGTATTTCAACCATGAAAGAGTGGCGCTTTGCTGATCGTCTAGTCATATGGTGATGGAAAGGTGATGGGGGAATCAGGTTGTGCAGTTCTTGTGCACACTCTCCATAGTGCAATCTGTAGAATACCGCCAGGCTTGCTACCTCACGTCGATGCGCCAGACTTTGAAGCCTACTCTTTACCAGAGTGTCATCCCCAATGAGCCTGATAGCACGTCTCTCAATTGAATTTAAAGACTCGAGCTGATACTTGTCAGAACCGTCCCAGAGGTGGCAGCAGTACTCCATACAAGATCGGATCTGTGCTTGATAGACATTCAAAAGCTGTCCCGGTGTGAAGTACCGCCTAACCTTAGACAAAATACCAAGTTTTTTTGCAGTTATCTTGGCTTTGGATTCAATATAAGACCCAAAATTCAGGTTTTATGTGAGTTCGACACCCAAAAGCTCCAAATGGTCGCCTATTGATATTGTTACACTTTGGAAAGACGGAGATCGGTTTAGAGGACTCTTTTTAGCAGAAAACAAACACGCCTGCGTTTTAGTAGCTTTAAACTTAACCAGGTTAGCATCGCCCCAATCGGACACGGCTTCTAAGGCTAAATTTAAACGGCCTCTCTCTGAAACTGGACAGTGTCACAGCTGGCTTGAGCATTGGAAGTGTATCTCTCAACTACAGTACTGTCATCAGCATACCCAAAGGTACCAGAAAAGCTTCGGGCTTCAGAAGGTCAATAATGTGCAGTAAAAACAGTGTAGCCGAGAGAACCGATCCCTGAGGTACACCGGCACTGATAACCATTTGATCAGACGAGCAGCCCTCTAAGACTACTCGAATAGATCGTTCCCTCAAGAAATCAACTATCCAATTGCATAAGCCAACAGGTAAACCATATGAGGGAAGCTTGTTTAAAAGGCCATGTGCCAGACCCTAACAAATGCCTTCGATATGTCAAGGGAGATGGCAAGCGCCTCACCATGCATACAATTTCATTCATATAATTTCATTTTTACGGTGTTCAGGATGGAAATTCCCCACTACTGTCACCAATCTGGTATAGTTTCTGCAGCTGGCTGAACTACACAATTTCTATTTTTTTCCCAAGTTTCGAAGTTAGAACGTGTTATAAGGAAAAGTGAACCGGAAACCAATTCAGCGTATCTACCTACAATTATTATTTACAAACGGAGCTTGCCGCATACTCCCTGTACACAACTGTTTACTATGGGTAGGTATTGTTTGTTGGATCTGTGTAAACACGCTGCGGTTTGTATCCCTCGGAACTAATTCCAATAGCTACGAACTACGAGTTAAAGTGAATTTTGGTCTTTGACTATAGCTAGATGATGAAACTATAGTTACGAATTAATATTACTTTATTTGTGAATATAGTCCCGTAATTTTGTTATAGCGGTATGGGAGGACGCGCGGCGAGGGTTGGGAAGCCAAGGTCAGTTTTCCACTAATGACGACGACACAGCGCGGGGGTACTAATATATGAAACATTATGACGGTGATTTTACTGTGGCAGGCTGTCGTATGCTGGTGGATTTTCAAATAAATTACTGCCGTCGCCCGGGTTTGTTACGCCATAGATAAATCATAGAAGGAAATATTGCTGTCTCCTTAATTCACTCACAGTAGTTTAAATAATGTTGCTAGATGGCGTTACTTGCCTCGCTAGAACTAAAATTTACCTGAAATCGACGAAATATCGCATTTTACTGTTCTGGTTAATCATATTTATTTATTTTGAGGATAAAATACAAAAATTTCATGACGTTAGTAACGAAAACTGCAAATTCATAATTAGGTATTTTTAACAGTTGATTTATTGAACCAATATCACGATTTAGCTGAAGGAGCATGCAGTTATACACAAAAAAACGGAAGATGGCGCACATTTCAGTGTTTAGATTTTCGCGTGTTTGTCATTGTTTGTGTCATTAGGAGTCAAGCGTTTTATGTAGGTACATATAGTGGTACATATAGTAGTTTAGTATCAAACATACAGATAAACAAACTCACTTCCATATTTATTAAAGATAAAATAATGCCTATCAACCTCACTCAATGAAAGATGGTCCCTAAAAATACGTATGGTCCCTAATAAAGCCGACCTACCTACCTAGTACGAGTTTGGAACGCTTCATAAATACCTAGGAAGTTATAGTACCTACCTACAGTTTATTAAAGTTCAAGCTTTGGAGTGAAGTTATTTAGTTACATAGTTACCTATCAAAAAGAAATTGTAAACAATCCTATCCCTGTATATCCACACCAATATATAAAAGTGAAACGTTTTCTGTTTGTTTGTTTGGGGAGCTTTAACGCCAAAACGGCTGATCAGATTTTGATGAAACTTTGCAAATAGGTACTGTATAAATACTTACCTACCTACTTTTTACTAGATTAAGTGGTATCAGTAGGTATGTACCCATAATACATGGGTAGCCTGTATGTAGGTAACCCTATTTTGTCTGTCTAACGCTCAGATTAGACTAATCTGAGCGTAAATTAATTTTTTTTTCAGATGACGGTGGATAATTATGTATGTAACAAGTGTAACAAGTGGCAATTCCTGTGCTATAAAGTCATTACGAAGAAAGGTATAATGATGTCTTCAAAAGCGCCCATTCAATATAATACTGTCATAAAAAGGTGGTTCTGGAGTGCTCTAATAGAAGAGAAGACTTCAAAAATAAAGTTGATGTGCTGCATAACATTAAAAATAATGTATACTACACTAGTGCTAGTTCTTTTAGTGGAGGTCTTTGGGAATAATCTGAAGTCTGAAGTCCTACACAAGTTGATTTTAGCTTCTATGATGTATCCTTGGAAGACCAGAGACAGTAACTAACCTATCTGCATGCTCTTTTAGCACTGATTGTTTGAAATTACATTAAAGAAATAAAACATCAATTGATTTTTAATTTTACTGATACTTTGTAGAAATATTTTTTATACAGCATCATAAATCATGTCACAATATACAAAATAATTGCCAAGTGGACCCGTCTTAAAAATAGGTGCACATCTTCTCATCCCTCGGGTGCTGTAAGAACCAACAAAAGGAATTCAGGAAATGGGCAGCCGCATGCACCTGAAGCCAGTAGGTGGACGAGTCATTGCCCACCTGTGTAGGTATCAACATCTGCTAACACTACGCTGCCTGCCAAGTGTGGTGATTATGGTAAATCCACCCTATTATGGGGGAGGGCCATGTTCAACAGTGGACTTCTTCGGGCTGATGAAGTGATGATTCCGTCATAGAATACAATAATTCTTTATTGAGTACATTGAAAACATATAATTAATTTTATTCTACATATACACTTATAACAGAATCCGACGATACTGGCTTCGCTCCTAGGCTCCGCACCAATTATTTTAATAAGTCATGTGCAGTTTTGCATGACTCTGGGGTCCGGAGGGCATGTTAAGCCGTCGGTTCCTGTAGCATTCATTAAGCCATGCCCCTCGGGAGGCCTGACAAACTCTGACACCAGAGGCCAATACTACCATCATACGACAATGAAACAAAGTTTGTTAATCTCTAATTTAAATCTAATCACAGGTCTTCAACTTTTCTTTTCTGTTGGTGGTTAACTGGATTGCAGTCAGGTTTATTATTCCTGTTTCGTTTGGTCATCTTTAACTGAAACAAGTTTTAAGTGTTATAATGGTAGATTTATGTCAGCAGAAGAGCGGTGGTGGTGAACTTACAACTTCATCATAACCTCGGGCATGCATCAATGACTTTTAATATTTTAAGTGTGCATTGGCCATCGCTGCATGCTTCAGAGGATGTTAAGCCTTTGATGGTCCCGGTATGCCACATAAGAGACCAAAGTATCATACAACAATGATTGGCTATAGCCATAACATGTTTTGGAATATATACATGCGTAAATGTGCTAGGTAGCAACGTTAGCTATGTCAAAGGACTATCTGAATAGATGAACATTATAATGGTAAATCAATTGATACAATTTTACATATTATTGCTAGTAAAAAATGTATTTACTTTCTCTCCGTATAATCTTTCTTGCGTCACAGAACATACAATACAATACAATAACTCTTTATTGAACACATTACAATAAAAAAAACAACATAACAGTAATTATATATAAAATCTAATGTTGTACAATAGGCGGCCTTATCGCTATTTGCAATTTCATACAGGCAACCTTTGGATGGACAGGAATATAATATAAACATTGCGGTCAGTGATGGAGACTTACTTTGGAACAAAAAAGTTAATAGATAAATAACAACTATATAAACTATATAACTATATACAACTATATAACTTAATATTTGTATACATACTTACATAATGTGTTATCATAAATTTTGTTAAACACATAAATATATATACTATAATTAAGTAATATAACATATATATTGGCTAATTTATAATATAATATACATAAATAAATAGCATGTTCAAAAAGGAATAGTGTATAAATTATGTATGAATTACCATTATCCAGCTTTATGACAGGTAGTTCTTCTTCACCATGTCTTTGAAGACAGCTATCGACTTAGCTTTTCTAATATTGATGGGCAAGGCATTCCACAGTCTTACAGCCCGTTTAGTAAAAGTGTTGTGATAACACATCGTAGATTGGTCAGGCACTTTCAACTGCAGAGTATTGGTGGAACGAAGAATACGGGAATGGGAAAGATGAAGGAACTCAAATCGCTCTTTGAGATAGGGAGGGGTCGATGGATTAAATAGGACACTGTACAGAAGAGAGAGGGCATGAGTATCCCGGCGACGTCGGAATAGTAACCATTTGAGCTTTGTGCGAAAATCAGATACATGGTCATACTTGCGTAAGCCAAAAACAAACCGAATGCAAAAGTTTTGTAAGCGCTCTAGCTTATTTAGCTGTTCTTCGGTTAAGTCCAAATAGCAGGCGTTGGCGTAGTCGAGTAAAGGCAGCAGAAGAGACTGTGCTAGAGCAAGTTTGGTGGTAGTGAGAAGAAAATTGCGCAGTCTTCTAAGTGAACCCGCTGACGCATAAACTTTACGGCTTACCTCACTTAACTGAGGTCCCCAAGATAGTTGTCTATCAATAAGCACAACCAAGTTTTTAACAGTTTCACTTATTTTGATATGTGTGCCATCGAAAAAAACTTGTGGGAGATGAAACCAGTCAATCTTAGATATTAGTCTTGAACTACCGATTACAATAACTTGGGTCTTTAAGGGATTTACACTAAGGCCATATGATTTACTCCAGTCTGAAATACGTTTGAGGTCATAATTGATTGTTTCAATAGCTGTATGCAACTGGTCTAAAGGAGCTTGTGTATAAATTTGCAAATCATCTGCATAGAGATGGTAGGAAGAAGATATTTGGTGAGAAATTGAGTTTATGAAAATAGCAAAAAGTAAAGGAGATAATAGTACATAATAGTAGGTAATGTCTTTTGGACCCCAACCTTTATGGTATTGTAGCCATCATGTAGCGTTTTATTCTCTTTATTATACTAATTATTCACTTCTCAATCAAGTCCGTCGTAATAAAAGTAAAACAAATATATTTTTTCGAAGAAAGGAAAACTCGAGTAACTCGACTTCAATAACAGCTGATTTAGACCACAGATTAGACCATAGTAGGATACGATGCTGGCCACATCTTTATCTAATTAGATTGTTTTAATTTATCAATTTTACTTATGCATCTAGTTATCTAGAACATTCTAAGAAACCCAAAAAGTGTGAACAGAATCGAACCTAGGGTAGATTTCCTAACCATTGAGCCGTGGCATCATTGGATAAAAACAGAGATATTTTGAATGTAAACTTTCGTTCTTTTTTAGGATATTGATATATTATTAATATCCCAAGATTTAATAAACGTGCAGTCGTCTGTTTATGTTTATCTGCTTGTTTTAAAATAAAACTTGAAGGTTCATTTCAGAAAATTACAGCAGAAAAAAATTATACAACCCCCGGTTCCCCACCCCCTTTTATAGCTAAGAAGCATCTCGATTACATCAGTTTTCATACATAAAAACCGCATTGAAATCGGTTCATTCGTTTGGGAGCTACGATCCTCACCCCCATTCCCCTCCCCCACCCCCATTCCCCTCCCCCACCCCCCATTATAGCTAATAACCATCTCGTTAACTTCAGCTTTGAAACATTAAAAACCACAGCTAAATCGGTCCATTCGTTTGGGAGCTATGATGCCACAGACACACACACGCATACAAACATACTCACACACATACAGTGATACACACCCTAAACTTATAACACCCGTCTCTTTGTTCGGGGGCTGTAAAAATAACGCATAAAATATGTAAATGCTTTTAATTATGGAGCAATTCGTTTTCTTACCCATCTCTCCTTCTCCTTTTCTCAACTCCCCCCCCCATTTAGCTAAGAATCATCTCGATTACATCAGTTTTCAAACATAAAAACACATCAAAATTGGTCCATTCGTTTGGAAGCTATGACTCTGACCCCCCCCTCTTCTCTCACTCCTTCCCCCCATTATAGCTAAGAACCATCTCGTTTACCCCGGATTTCAAACAAAAACCGCAGCTAACCGCCCACTCGTTTGGAAGCTACGATTCTCACCCCCCTTCTCTCACCTCTCCCCCCATTGCCTATATATCTAAGTACCATGTCGAACTCATAAGCTTTCAAACAGAAAAAACCGCATCAAAATCGGTCCATTCGTTTGGGAGCTATGATGCCACAGACAGACACACATACAGTGATACACACCCTAAACTTATAACACCCGTCTCTTTGTTCGGGGGATGTAAAAATAACGCATAAAATATGTAAATGCTTTCAATTATGGAGCAAAAAATTCTAGAATCGCGTGGTTTCGATCCACGGACATCTGGATTACACTTCCACGCATGTTACCGCTTGGCGTTATGTGGAGCGGACAACGAAATTTGGTACCGTACTTTAAACGGATGTATTATTACTTTAATTTAACATAAACTTTGGACCCTTCCCTTAAAAATACTTTATTTTTCGGGAGTAAAAGTATTCTAAATTTTAACACATAATATAAACTTTGAATATGCCCAGTTACATCAAAATCCGTTCAGTAGTTTCAGCGTGATACGTGTTCTTTTAAATAACTTTCAACCCTTATCCTGCGGGAACCCTTTATTTTTTCGTGATAAAAAGTATTCTAAATGTTAACCCATAACATCAGCTATGATTGTACCAAGTTGTATCAAAATCCGTTTGGTAGTTTCAGCGTGATGCGTGTTCAAAGAGAGACAGACAGACAGAAAGACAAAAAATAATAAAAAAACTTATTGCTCTCCATATCGATTTTGAATTTTATCTCAATTAAAATTTTCAACAAATATTTAATGTACAGATTTAGCCCAGTTATATTATAGTATAGATAGACTAGATTTCCCGCCCGCGACTTCGTACGTGCGGACTACTGTTTATCGCGAAAAAAAACATCCTATTTTCTTCTAGGATATTAAAAACCAATGCAAAAGTAGGTATAGTACCAATGCTATTGATGTTTTTTGACAGACTTGTAATTTCTTTCCATGGCAACCACAGACCATTCTGTGGTGGCAACAGTTCCTTACAGTGAGTAATCAACATTTTCCTGTTTTCCCGTGAAAACTTACAACTTTCCTGGATAAAAAGTATCCTATGTTTTAGTCCAGGGTATAAGCTATCCCCATTCTAAATTTCATGAAAATCCGTTCGTTCGTTATCGCGTGAGAGCTCCCCAAACAAACAAACAAACAAACAGACAACGTTTCACTTTTATTTATTGGCATGGATTCTTTGTTTATATGAATATTATGAAAAGCACCTTTTAAACTCCGCCCAAGCACTTCAAAAGTCGTGTTGCTTAATTTTCTCCCAAGTAGTTGCTGAATAAGATTTCAAACTGTTTTTAATTTTTACCACTGTACCTTCTGAACCAAATAGAAAAAGCGAGGTTATTTTAAGCATCAATATTGATTGGAAAACCTTGATTTGATTGAAACCTTACAGTATATTAATCAACCACAAACCATTTCAGCTCTCAACATAAAAAAGTAACGAAAGATCAAATTAACGAATGAACAAACTTGACGAATATAATATATGGGTATAGGCAATGAGCCCGAATCCAATCCGCGTGCAATTAGTCGAACAAATTGGAATTGTTTATTCCCCGGATGGGTTTAAGCAAAATTTGCTGCCTGTTAATTATTTCATGGGATGTTGCCTAATTATCTCCCTTGCTAACGAATCAATTTCATAGATTCAGATATATTATGCACTGTTTTTTTTATTACGGACTAAACAATCGTTTGACCACGATCTCACCTGATGGAAAGCGATGATGTGGTAGAAGGTGTAGCACGCTTGCTTATTAGATAACTATTCATTTTTGACTTGAACACACCTGGGTTATATACATTAATGAAACTTTGCAGGTCTTTCACATGGTCTGAGACCATTTCATTAAATTAGAACTAACTGCTATGAAATCATCATTCAATTCAATTTAGCCTATCTGTGTTAATCTTCTGCTACGCATACGATGTTTCCCAAATAGAACTCCAATCCAATCCGACCTCAAGTTCTTCCGATTCAACTATGCTTTCAGCCATTTATTGTGTTGTTATCCTTATAAATTGTACCTGCGTGTTTATATTGTTATTCTATGCCTACGTATAATGTATTTTCGGCAAATTACGTTTAGGGTTGTAATCTAATTTATTCTAAGTGATAGTAACTGATCCTTAACCGACAATAGGTAGGTATCAGAAATTAATTTTAGTATCTATGAAGATTCCTATCTTCGCCTTACTTGTCCACATGATTTATCTTCATTTCCTATCAGTTAAATTCTCGTTCCAACCGGAAAAGTGGGCACATTTCAACAGACCACACGAGTCTATATTTCATCAGCTGGCAACTAAAATATCTGCTGATTATAACCGTGCAATTGAGCTAGGGATGGAGTGCTCGCATTCTACAGTCCGGTAACAGTTATCCGGTCAATACGTATTTCATAGTATCTATCAATCAATGCTATGTCAGCCAGCATTATTCGTTCATCTACGTCATCTTGGCTTCCATACTTAGATTATAGGTATAGGTAGGTCTTATCGCTAAAAGCGATCTCTTCCAGACAACCTTTGGATGGTCAGAAATGATTGATTAACTAGGACGGTGGTGTAGTAATATAAAAATATATAGGTGAAATTAAGATTTAGATTATAAATGGGCATAACAATCTAAATAATTTACAATACTTACATACTATAAATTAATACAATTAATACACATATAATAATATATATATATACATATAATACATATAATAGTACTAATTATTTACATATATTAGGTATATATATATATATATATATATATATATAAGATAGTCATGCGTGGAAATAAGAACGATCATAGAAAGAAGTACTATGCTCAGGTGTCTTGAGAAGAAGGTTTTCCGATGACCTAAGAGACCGAGAATGAGAAATTGAAATTGTGCCTTTAAGTAAGAAGGAGTGGAAGGATTAAAAAGTATGTTATAAAGAAGATTGAGGATATGAGTATTCCGGCAAAGACATATAGGAAGCCACTTGAGCTTTGAGTGAAATTGGGAGACATGGTCATATTTCCGGAGACGGAAAATAAACCGTATGCAGTAGTTCTGAAGACGCTCAAGCTTATTTATTAATTTCAGTCATAAATATTAGATACCCTATTCCTGGACCGTTGGCAAAGCTATAGCAACACATTGGATGCCTGAAGATGGATGACGCTGCCAAGGCCAGCTCAGAAAGAGGTAGCGTGATGACCTGGACATGTACTATGGTGGCGCAGGAGACTCTTGGAAGGACTTGGGAGAGGCCTTTGTCCAGCTGTAGGACAGCACAGGCTAACAAAATAACATTTCTATGCTCGGAATATTTCTACTTGATTTAATTAACCATGCACCAAAGCTGACTGCAATTTTGCTAACCATGCTCTCTTATTCGGTTTAAAAACTTACATTGGAACTTCGGAAGAGTTTTGTGGCACTAATAGCGTGACAACGGCATATATAGCACTAAGTTTCTGGTATAATATTTTAGATACATCATCCGACAAAAAGCAATTCGCGGCGTTTCTAAAACGTTAGCCATGATACAGTTGTGCAAAAATGTTTGGGAGCAAAGAAAGTGAGACAAACTGTCCGAATGAATATGCATGAGTGTTCCGAAGCGTGGACCAACTCACCAACTGCATCGAGGTATCCTTGCTATGTATTAATGTTTAAAATGTGTGAGGATTAGTAGATAATACTTGTAATTCGACTAAGTATACATTAATTTGGTTTGTTAGATGAGACTATTCGATTCTGCAAGTGAAGATGGTGCCAATATAGGTAACATCACTGGTGAGGGATCAATACACAACGTAGTACGAGTTGTACGATGAAGAGCGCTGTGCGGTAATGTTATAAAACCGTTATAAAACCTAGCAAGGTTATATAAAAGTAATAAAACATGAAAAAACATAGTCGACCTATATTTATTTAAAGTCTGAAAACGACATCCAGATCCTTTTTGAATGATGTAAAATAGTTCCAGAAAGATACTGAACAATATTTTTTGCAAATAAGATTTTCAGCTCGCCTTTAGAGAAAAATAATTCCCTTTATAGCGCTTCGCACATATTGAAAACAAGTAGGTAAGTGGGGATCAACAATACTCTCGTAGTATGAAATATTGCGAAAACAAGAAGGGCTGAAGTGCGAGTCAGGAGCCCGTTCGCGTGAGATCAACTGGATATCGATACGTGCCAATTACTAAGCACTTGACAATGTGACACCACTCGACGTACTCGACGAGCGACATGAGAACATAAGTGCTCGAGGCTCGAGCGATTTTGAGAGTTTATGTGCTTTTATACAATATGATAATTAATTAAACATAATCTAGGTATATACAGCTCTCTGTCTGTCTTTGTAACAAATATTACTAAGGTGGACCCAGTTTTTAATACTCCACTTCACAGTTCCGTGCACCCAGAGATTTTTGCTGTATACCTAACAAATGTTATTTTTCTCTTTATTTAGGTAGGTAGGTATGATTTATTTGTATGTTTTCTTAAAAGGAGTCCTACGCACCTTTTATTTCTGCCAGTCATAAGTCAGTTCAGTAACTAGTTATTTGAAATTAATTGGTAAAAGAGCAACAAGCAGACCCATATACAGACTTTGGATAATGTAGAAGAAAATAGAACCAGGTTTTACTTTGTCAACTATTGTCGTGTCGGTTTACTAAAATAGGTTCATAAGAGTATGAGGTTCAGTCGATCTTGTTCAGTGAGGAACGGCAGACTACATTCTCGATCGCCTGAATCTACATATCTGTTCAGTTGTATATGTTACTGGTCTATTGTAAGAACCGATAAATTACAATCTGATGGATTCTTATTCTTATAATGATAAACAGATGAAAAATTGTGAACGAACATGCACGATCGAATATAACCAACCTTGCAGTGCACAGTTTTACAATTTATACGATTTCAAGGATTCTATCGCCACCGTCAAATTGTGAACCTGCCATTGATTGATCAGACAACATAGTTACAAATTAAACAGTCAGCCAATTGCAAATGATCTTGAGATCATTGAGTCCGACACAAGACCTCAAGGACTAAAATTGATAGTGAATTAGTAAACGGGCTCTCACCAGAACTCTTGCATCGTCGTCCCTTCTCTCCATTCGCAAACTTGATCATCATTCTGCTTTGCTCGCCACCTCCTCCTTCGATACGTTCAGGCCTCGTGCGCTTATTTAGCTCAGGAACTCCTTGCAAGCTTCTGGCTCCACGTTTTGGAATTGCACCCAAATTTGGATTTGCGGGTTGGGTAAGGTTGAACCACGTGTGGGTCGGGGTGCTCCGATTCCGTTTCGTGAGCTTCTATTTAATTTGTAGCTCTATGGTGATAAACCTTGACCACCAATCAGGAAAAGATTTAAAATATATCAGGCCATAATATATTTAAAATGTCGTTAAATTGTAAAACAGTGCATTGATTGATTCGTAAGCTAGCCAATAGCATAGCTATTCATGATTATTCGTTTGTTTACAATCCTACGAATAAAGATTCGTTAAATTGTAATCTGTCGGGTTTTACAACTTAACGGTGACATATACATGAGTCGTTCAGAAAGATAGACTGGCCAATTAATAACCTTCTTGTTTCATAATATGACAATCCAATAGACCAGATTGTCTCCCTGTAAAATTATGCTCATTTGATTAATCTACCCCTTATCTCAACAGAATCAGTCAGGGGGCCTGACTGTTTCTATGAAATAGGATATTAGGTAGAGAAACAAATTGAAAAAAATAAATTGCTAAGTATTAATTATTATGCGTACAAATAGACGAAAGATTCCTGCGCCCCGTGGTTTCACCCGCTTGGATGATGATGATGATGACGAAGATAAAAATTTATCCTGTGTCATTCCAGGACCTAAAGTTCCTACATACCAAATTTCATCATAATCCGTTGGGCCGTTTCAGCGTTTAACTTTCACATTTATAATATTGGTAGGATTATGTAAGATGCTATTTTATATTAGGCACCTAATTCGTAGGATTAAGACTACAGCACTAACACAAACATGTAAAAAGTTAAACACACCTATAACGATTATCTTTCCATAGAAGGCACTGCTTGCTGATCCGAAAGTAAATACGAAAATATCATCAAAATAAAGCAAATAAAGCATTTCCGTTTCATTGTATATAGCTTTATTGAAACATCAAATCAAATAATAACCTCGCCCGCGCCGGGAGCAGTCCAATCAAGCTATGTGTGCGGAAAGTCGGAAACAACCAGGGCCCAATTCTCGCGCCATAGATATTACGTTGAATTAACTGGCAAAATTATGTTGATTGAAAACCAATTTCATATCAATATACGAAATCTAGTATAAAAAAACGCGTTGAAAACGAAACAAGAATCAATATCATCGACATGGTGAGCGAAAGAGTATGGTAAAATAGCTATTACTTCAGTGAATGCTTAATTTTAAAGCAATTTACTTATTTTTTAAGGGTAGTTCTCTGCTTTTCTATCTTCTTATAACTTATGATTCGGAGCTTTACCTACTTACCAGTTGGACTAAATAGTTTGACTACGAGGAAGCACGGTTATTTAAATCTTGTAGACTTTATGGCGAAATTTTGCGATCATTCGAAATAATGTCTATAATGCGAAAATTGCCTCTTGGTCTTATTTGCTCGGCTTTCTAGATAACATCATTAGTAAAAACGACTTCCTCCAGTTATTTCCTGCATGACATACGAGAATTCAACTATCCCTTTCTAAATACGTAGAACTTAGAGGTGATTCAACAACACGTAGAGCATATTGAAATACTAACGTTAAACAGGACTTTGGACAGATACATTTTGGTCAATTTTGATGTTCGTCCGGGAGTCTGAGATTAATAGATGCGCCAGAAGACAAATGTTAGTATCAAGATTTTTATCATTTAACACTCACGCGTGATATTTATCAAAATAAAATAATGTAGAACAAGGAAGGAATGGAACGTCTTACCATTGAAAAATCTTTGAAAAAACAAGGGTAGGTATCAAGGCCGTAGCCAGGGAATTCATTTCGGAGGGGGGGGGGGGGGGGGCGGTTGACCTTTGGACCAGAGTTTTTCACCCGAGTATTGCGAAGCAAGGGAAGGGTAATGAGTTTAACAGTTTATGTATGTATGTATGTATGTATGTATGTATGTATGTATGTATGTATGTATGTATGTATGTATGTATGTATGTATGTATGTGGGTATAGGATGTCATAGGCTATATTTTTTTACTCAACTACGGCGAAATTAAGGAAGGGTTATGTATTCAAACTAAAAACTTGGTCCGATTTTGACAATCGATGTATAGCTAGCGGCACGTAAGCCTAGCGGTGAACGAAACGTGGCGGGGATCTTGGCACACTCAAAGTTTATATGATGTGTTAAAATGTTGAATACTTTGACGTATGATATAGGTATATCAACTATCAATCGATTCGTCTTCATATACAGAGTGTCATAGGCAAAAAAAAACGACTACGGCAGCAGTTACTTACACGACCGTAGTCGAGTTTTAGTTTGGAACTTATGTCTTATTCATATGTTGATCGCTTTTAGCGATAAGACCGCCCATTGTCTATGTGCCATTGTCCCTATTTTTAAAATATTATCCCTTATATTTGTCCTTTAATTTTGGTCTCTATTGACACCAAAAAGGTTTTTTTATAATGATAATGAACACTTTATTAAGTGTTTATTATTATTATTATGTTGTTAGGACCCCTGTGAGTGTTTATATGTAAATACCCAAGTTTGAAACACTGACAATCTTGTGCTAATCCCGTGGTACTCTAAATTGTGGCACATGTTTAGGTTTAAAAAAAAACTCTAAGAGAGCGATTTTCGGGTATCCCTTATCTACACTTTTGTATATGAAACTAAATTTTCTACAATTTTGAGTTCAACTTGAACTCTGGTCCATTGCTTGTGGAGATACAGACAGTCACAGATGATCAATTTTTGTTCATAAAATATGTATACTTATCGGTTTAGTCATATCCAAGATAAGTACTGGCAACATTTTTTTTATAGAAAAGTCATGAGAGAGGAATTTGTAGAGAAATTAATTAGCTTCAATTTCATTCAATTTTTGCTTTAAATTGAATGAAATTGGATTGCTTTAAAACGCCTCATAGTTTCCTCAAACTAATACATACATTACATTGATACATTGCGATGTTTGATGGTTTTAATGACTGGTGTTATTCATATAGACATTAGTTTTAATTGAAAACATTATTTGGTAAATACTTAATTTTAATTTCTCTCTTAATAAAATCACCAAACACATATAAATATAATAGAATTTTCATGTCGTTTCCAGTTTACATTAAAAAAATATAATTTTAACTGCACTGTTACCTATTTAAGTTTTCAGTCTTTCCGTGTATAAAACGGTGGGGAATTTCGGAGGGGTAGTGGAGGGGGGGGGGGGGGGGTTTGAACCCCCAAAACCCCCGTAGGTTGGTAGGTATGCGAAATAACTGTTACAACCTGGGAATCTTCAAGTGCTGATCAAGTATTTAGGTGTCATAGATAGTAGTAGTTCACCATCCTGGAATTAGTGATGATTGTAGACGTTCCTTCTCACTGAAAGAGTTCGCTTAACTTTCTAAATTACTGGGCGCATGAGACTAAAAACCAATGCCTCGTCAGGGTGACGAGCGCATTACAGTGCCGCGCAAGGTTTTCCAATGTAAAGTTCTGGGCGGCACTGCTATGATAGATAGGCATGGAGCTTGCTATCATGCGAACGACAAGCACTTGCCGTCTTGTTCTTCGTTATCATTTCTATTGGCACGGGTTTCTGATGCTCCTACTTTTCTTCCATTTCTGTATATCGGAAGCACTAAACTGTGCTCGACATTGGACCATTATGGAATGAGTTGCCGTTTTGATATACAAGGGTGGATCCAGCCTTCGAGTCAGGGCGGGGGGGGGGGGGGGGGGGGTCACACACTTATAGCCTATTACCAAGGGCAGTTCCAGAACTTATTAATGTGAGGGGCAAATTACCTATGTATGTTTATGTATATTTGACATCTCTCTGTGCTTTGGAGGGCATATTAAGAAGTGTCGATCCAGATTGCTATAACAATAATTGATAGTCATCATGCGGCGCCAGGGAGAAAAATACATCCAGCTCCCCCAAGTGCAAGAGGCCCGCCAGAGAACGAAAAACATCAAAGAACAGACGTGCAAAAATATGGAGCTATTTATATCAGAAAATTTCAGAACATTATAAGTGCGAGCCAGCGAGCGCGAAATTTTCGAACTATCTGAGTATTAACTCAGATAGTTCGAAAATTTCGCGCTCGCACACTATTAAATCAATCATATTATACACTATTAAATCAATCATATTATCTTGTCATTCCAAAACATGTAAAAATATGCATTGACATGATTAAAAGTTACTAAAGTAGAGATTGTGAAAATATTGAGCAATAATATATCAATAAAAAAGGAAAAAAATACATTCAAAATAAACAAAAATAAGTGCGAACGGAGCAAATGCAAAAATGTTGAGCTATTTCGATCGGTGTAGAAGTTAAATAATATTTTCCAAATCATATAAAAAGAAACATTGCAAGAACTAAAAAGCGCGAGCGGAGCGAGCCCAAAATTTTTGACCCGTTTCTTTAACACAATACTAACAACACGATTGAAACATAATTTTTAATCAATACTAACTTATGCAATGTAATGATCAAAATACAACGAGAGTAAACTGAAAGTTCTGAGCTGTTTAATTTTATGTTTGTAATCCCCATATCTTCGCTATTTTGAAAAGTTTCGAAAAACTAAATAGACACTAATAAGTTTTTCGAAACCTATCTATCTTATATATAAGATAATTATCGAACCCGCTCACAAAAACATCACTGCAATACAAATAAATTTATACAAAGAAGCGCGAGCGAAGCGGGGCAAAATTTTAAGGTTTTCCATACAATAATTTTACATAATTCAAGGATGATTATTTGCAGTGGTTGCGCATCTGGACATTGTGCGAGTAGATATAATATTAAATTGCAAATCATTATTAATATTATAAAAGCGAGTGCGTTTTTTTTGTCAATATAGTTAGGTATTCCGTATCACATACAAATGTTGCACTATAAGAAAACGCGAAAATTTTGACGTAATAGATATTTCTATCAATGTTAAAAGGAAACATAATTCCAAATCATATTAAAATAATTAACATCTTGCATTATCCCATAAAGAGCGCGACTGAAGCGAGCGCAAACATTCTTGGCATTTTCTATACTTAGTTGGTTTGTCGTACAAGGTAGTGCTGGCCTATGGTGACTGGGTTTGTCAGGCCACCCTAGGGCCTCTGTGGCTTAACGAAGGCCATTAATCAATAAAAGCCGGGACCGATATGATAACAAAACATAAATGAAAATAACAAATAGACATAAAAAAAACCGATCGACATAGGCCCAGGGGGGGTCATGACCCCCATGCCCCCCCCCCCCCCTGGATCCGCGCTTGTTTATATAAGTTCTGTCCAGCGAGTAGATAATCTGCCTTGTACTCTGTTTCGTTCCACCTGGCCTTGATTCACAAGTATCTTTATTCCACATAGCACGTCTCGATACTCAGTTGTAAAAAAATTGTAACCATGCTCTTTCGACATAAGAAAAATAAACTCATTCCTACTCGTGTATAGTGGTTTTGCAAGGGAAGATTTCAGGGTGTTGCCTCCTGACTTTGCTAATCCATAGCGCCTGAAAATAAAACCAGTTATAGTTTTCAAATAGATCTGGGTTGACTGAAAAATAAACGATGTTACAGCTGCTTAGAAAAATGGTAGACTGTAACTGTTCCATAGTTGGTTTGGGTTGATTGATATTACCTTAAGTGAGTGCTGAAACTTGGTCGACATGACGCTGAACAGCAGCGGGTTAAGGACGGCGCTAAACCAACTGTTAATAGCCGTGATCTTGTACCAGAAGTTCCACCACTGAAATTAAAAGACAAGACATACAATATTTTGTTTAGATGATTCTGGCAGCTCATCCTAGCAGAGTTAGGATTTTTGCACGTATTAAATGAAGAATTTATGATTGTTTTAAGTTTGGCGTTCGTCTTTAAACAATTCAAAAAAGTTTTCAATTAAAATTATGAATTCACAATTAAAAATGAACAAAATAAAAATATGTAGCTTACTTCCGCCAAAACTGTAAGTCAGACAAATGATAAGTGGTAAAATTAACACAAGTAAAACCCCACGCTAAACAAAACCCTACCCCAGATTGAACTAATGAAAAATATAAATGAAAGAAAAGCTAAGGCCTGGAGGCCAAAAAAAAAAAAAAACACTTATATACAAATAATATATATAAATATATATACACAATAAAAAACCCCCAAGCTAAACAAACCCTACCCAAATACAAGTATCGAAACACTTATATATTCATATACATATAATATAAAAAAACACAATAAAAAACATATACCTCGATCCAAATACCAAACGTCTGTCATCAATACATCATATTCACAATTTTAAGAGCGTTGGCTCCTGACCGGTAAAATCTAATGATTTTACCGGTCAGGAGCCGATCTCTCAAGGGGAAAACGAACTAAGCTCAGTTATTAACTACGTAGCTATAATACTATTACATACTGAAATATTTACCTTGTCTACCTTCATGAACTGTTCCGTATCCCACACGAAGATGAGAGTTCTGACAATGAAAATGGAAACCAGGACACCAGGAAGGACAGCGTCAATGCAACTGATTAAGAAACAAGAGTGTTAAATCATTGATATCTTAGCAGTGAAGAAAGTGATTTCGTTAATGTTACTCCTAAATGATACTAGTGCATCTTATCATGTGAGTTTCCGTCATTTCAGTCGAAAGATAAAGTAGAATTTTTTGGAATGACTATCAGACATATTCAATGTGAGTATTTGAATAGTACCTATTTAAATCAAAATTTAGGTCTTGGTACTTACTTATGAGTTTGTTAACTTTACTCCTGTTATTCCGCTGGTTAAATATTCTAGTATTTGTATTATTCTTCTGTACAGTGTACATTTGAAATCCTATCATCGCATACATAAAGGTCATAATTCCCAATGGGATAAGGAATGTCACTACTGCTAGCACTACGTTTACTATCTTGGTAAAGCGTGTTGGCATCATGAAACACATCGCTGCCTCCTTAGTGTGTATCAGGCGCACTGTCCAGATATCTGGGATGGTCTCAGTAATGGCTATTATCCAAATCATCAGTATAACCTTCGTAAGTCTTCGCCTAACTGGAGTGGATTTCAGCATCAGCGGGTAGCATATTGCTACGTATCTCTCCGCCGCCAATGCCGTCATTATCAAGATTCCGTTGTTCCACAGCACCATGACAAAGAAAAACTGTATTCTGCACGTCAGGTCTCCGAAAGTGTAGTGACGGAGGGTATAAGTACCAAAGTGCTCCGGCAGCCCTAGAAGAATCGCAAACAGCACCAATAAATCCGATACGGCCAAGTTGAACACGTAGCAGTTGGTCACAGTGTGCAGAGTTTTGTCGTAGTAGATCACAAGGCAAGTTAACAAGTTTCCCACGATGCCAATTGTGAATATGATTAAAATTAGTGCAGGAAAGAGCATCGGTGGCCATTGAGTGTCTTCACGCAAAAGCTTTTCCACGAACTCGGACCAGGCTTTGATATCTATTTCACTGTTTTCTGTAAAGTTCTTCATTTGGTCTATGTGTTTTCGGTTAAGAAAAAGTATTAAAGGTGTAGTTCTGACAGATTCGCCTGTATTAACTGAAGCACAGTGGATAGAATTGTGGCTATTGTTTACTTGCCTCGTACCTATTAGCTAATGGTATATTAATCATTGTTTGCGGTGAAGGTTTACCTTACACGATTAATTGGATTAAGCGATAGTTTGCTTAAGCATACTAATGGCGACATCCATTTTTAATCGACTTCACAAAATGAGATGGTTATATGTATGTTTTCTTTTTTGTTTTATTTATGTCGGTCGATATCTCCGTCAATTGCAAACCGATTTATATTTTGGTTCAATATAAATTGTATCATAATTGGTTTAGCAGTTTTTCGAGAATAAATAGTTTTGTTGAGTAAATCCATTCGATTTTGTGTTTATATTGCCTTTATTTTGTGTTTATCTTTAAGATTTCTAAACCGATTTAGATGGTTGTTTTTTTATTCAAATGGGTGAATTTTCCGAGTAGTCCCATATAAACTTCATCAACATTGGTTCAGTAGTTTTATTAGAAAATCATTTTTTTTTAGTTCATCTTGGGATTTCTGAACCGAATTAGATGATTGTTTTTACTTGAGTAAGAAGACCTCTAGTGTGGTACTGTATACATTTCATCAAAATTGGTTTAGTAGCTTTAAACAAGCTTTAATTTAATTCACTGTGTAATAATGTTTAGGACTGGATTGCAAGTCAATTTTGAACAATTTAAGGACGTCCAAAGATGCTGAAGTTTTGAACCTGGGTGTAGTTCTGATGACAATTAAAAACTACAGTAGTAGTAGTAGTAGTAGTAGTAGTAGTAGTAGTAGTAGTAGTAGTAGTAGTAGTAGTTGTAGTAGTAGTAGTAGTAGTAGTAGTAGTAGTAGTAGTAGTAGTAGTAGTAGTAGTAGTAGTAGTAGTAGTAGTAGTAGTAGTAGTAGTAGTAGTAGTAGTAGTAGTAGTAGTAGTAGTTGTAGTAGTCAAAGGAACTACACAATCGCATGATGGAGTCCCTTCGAGTTTGGGCTCATTTGGTTTGTCTTGGTGAGTTCTCTGATTTTATGTGGTATCCAGGGTCTGATGATGGAGCCGGAAGGAAGTCACAGGGAATCAACAACAAAATGATAGAACCCCCTTCGTGCTTGGGCTCATTTGGTTTGTCTTGATGAATTCTCTGGTGTTATGTGGTACTCAGGGTCTGACGATGGAGCCGGAAGGTAGTCACAAGAAATCAACAACAAAATGATGGAAAATGGTCAAAACTAATTCAGTTGTTATATATGTAGGTTATTTTCATCCTTGGTTTTAATTTACCAACGCTTTGAGTCTAAAGTGAGTGTCTACAATTGTCTTTGGCAAATATTCTTTCCGATTTTTCCTTAGGCCACTAAAAAGAAAAAGAAAAATATTATGTCCAAAAAAAATTACATCGCCTTCAAAAAACAAAATAACATTTATATTATGATGTCGTTTTTTTTTTTGGAAAAATATTTTATTGGGTATCAGTTACAGCATGTTTCTATGTTTTTATTGTGTTAACAAACACCATTATATTTGAACTAGCTATGGCCGCGGTATTCATGGTGGTTCGCATGGTCATTTCATTTAAAAGTAGCCCATACGTTTTATTCCAGGACCAAAAGTATCTATAAAGTACAATACGACTATACTACATTTCTTCAAAATTCGTTCAGCCGTCAAATAGTTTTTGTCGATTGCTCGGCATCTAATCATCGTATTAAGATACTAAGGAAGTATCCCAGTTTGTCTGTATATTTGTTCACGCATCACGTAAAAACTACTTGACCGATTGAGATGCGTTTTTCACTGTTGGATAGCTTAGGCTTTTACTTAAAAACTGGGGTACTTGGTATCTTAATCGATAAAAACTATATGCCGTCTGAACGAATTTTGAAGAAATGTAGTATATTATATAGTACTTTATGGGTACTTTTGGTCCTGGAATAACGCGTATTGGGCTTTTAAAACTTAAACTACTTTTAAATAAAATGACTACGTGGACAAAGCCGCGGATACAGCTAGTTATAAGTATATATATAGACAGATAGAAGATTGCCGCTCCCCCCCGCCCGCTTCCTTCATCCCGCGAGTGCAGTGACTAAGGGAATTCCGTAAATGGACAGCATAATTTCCTTGTGAATTATCCGAAACTACTACGATCACAAAATTGCCTGCCAAACGTATTGAATATGGCAAAGAAACGCGCCAAATTCAGCGACACCGACCGACGTGATCAGCGCCAATATTACTGCGTTGACGTAAGAAATCTCAAATCCACCCCAAAAACTTCATACTTCGAAAAACACTGCCTCTAGACGACGGCGTCACTCGGCGTAAAAGATAAACTATCTCGCCATAATTGCACAGTAATGCGTAATAGACTCAGAGCAAGAACAATAGCTTCTACAAATTAAAAAAAAATATGATATCTACTTACTTTCACCAACGAAAGAAGAAAGCGTAGTCCTAAATTAACAATCTGTAACCGTGCGATAGGACGGAACATAAAAATATATTCGTTTATGTTTTGCAACATAGTTCGTTCATTTAAATTGTTTTGTTAATTGCTTTCATAGAGTTTTCGTTGAGCCAACTAATTGAAGTGAAATTCTAGGAAAATAGCGTGTAGGATTTTAGTTATGACACAGAATAAATAGTAGTACTACAATTACGACTTGCATTATTGCTTTTTCTAACTTCAACTTTGCTCTATGTCTTAGGATATTCATTTTACTTTCGCTTGAGAATATCTTGATATAATATATGAGCCCTGGACCATATCAAGACATGGTACAAATTATCTGTTACAGCAGTAGCAGGTGATGAAGGATCTGGAGCACAAACTGCTGCCTTACTCTCGAACACCATTCCGATTCAATTACGATTCCAACAGTGCGATTCAGCTAGAAAACCTAACCTGCACTGCAAGGGATGTGGGGGATGGTTTGGGGAAGGGAGGGTAAGTGGGGGATGTCGGGGAAGGGTGCGGGAATTGGGGCAGGTGGTGCGAAGAGAGGGAAGACTGAAGGGAAGGGTGGGAGGAGAAAGGGGGAAGGGTGGGGGAAAATGAAAATGGGTGGAGGAAGTGAGGAAAAAGTGAGGTGAAGTTTAAGGAAGGTAGGAAATAAGAGAAGGGTATGAAGAAAGGGGGTAATGATCACTTTGCAATGCAGGTTAGGTTTTCTAGCTGAATCGCACTGTTGGGATCGTGATTAAATCGGAATGGTGTTCGTGAGTAAGGCCTGGTATGAAAAAGACGGAGACTACTCCGCAAAATCGAAAGTTAAGCAACCAAGATATGCCGATCCGCTCGTTTGCCTCGCGCACACACACACCATGTTGTGCCAATCGGCCGCCTCAACGCAGCATGATCTCGACCTTATTAGTCGAGTTAATACTGTAAGTTCTCACGAAATATATTAAAAAAAGTGCAGTTTTTTGTGATGTTATTGTGTATCAACCATAAATTATCCACTCACATGCAGCTTTGTTTGGTGGTATGGTGTGGTCTTTTATTATCAGACTTCGCAACGCAAATGCCGGGTAGTGTGTTTATCAGCTTATGTACGTATGTATGTCTGTTCATTTGTGGCAATATATAGACCAAACGCGTGAACCGATTTTGATGATACTTACGTCAATGGATCTTGCAAGTGCTACTAAAGACATGACAGTAACTAAAATTCAATATGGCGACAACCAGACGCCATATTGCGAGAAATAATAAAAGCAAAGTTGACGAACTATGTTATGTACCATTATACTATTGAATAGGTATTTGAAAATAATCTTTAGGTTTCTTTTATAATTTTTCATTTCGAATGAATTACAATAGACGCAGCAGAAGTATGCGTCTTGGAAGTTATCTGCTAGTACATGCGCAAACTGCTATTTTTCAGGCGCAATCCCAATGTTGAAGCAGTACCTGCGCAGTCGTTCACAGAGCCTAACATATACGAGTAGATTGTCTGCGACTACTGTAAGCCTTCTTGGTCTGTGTGTATTTTGTGCTAGTGAGGTTGCGTTTCTTTGACCACATCTCACGTGATGGAAAGCGATGATGCAGTTGCAGCTTATGGTAGAGTTATGTTGAATTTGAGAGTATGGCTTATTACATGAGTCTTATCTAAGCAGTGTTGAGAGTCCCTCGGGCGGTCTGACAAAACTTGACACTAGAGGATAGAATTACCTCAAAATATACGACGAACAAACAAATTGTTGAACATAAATCTACCATGTGTACGAACTGAGATTTTGAGCGATGACAATCCGCAATAATTTACCTCCATTACCCACTTCGAAGAAATGATTTTTCTTTAAAAAGGAAAGGTGCGTGCCGAAGTGAAAAGCTAGTTAGTAAATCTTGACGGCATCTCGAAAGTCCTGGCACTAACGAGCGACGAAAGAATCCAGATAGTGTTCAAGATTAGCGGCAATTAGAGCCAGGCTTCGGCGCGCTTTGTGCTAATGTCGCAGAATACGTGGTAGTACCAAGTGAACGTGAAGGGTACTTGGGTACGCATCGTTTCGTCCGGGCCCTACTACTTGTCGAAAGCCAACTAATAGCTTTGATAACAGTCAAACTGTAAACGTGAAATAATATTTTTAATTTTATAAATAACTAGCTTACCCGCCCGCGACTTAGTCCGCGCGGACTACAATTTATCGCGAAAAAAGCATCTTACGTTCTTCTAGGATATTAAAAACCAATGCAAGAGTAGACTTCATGGTTATGGCCTCTGTGGCTTGTTGTTGGTGTAGCATCAACTACTTAATCTGTGGCACCAATGCTCTTGATGTTTTTGACAGACTTGTTATTTCGTTTCCATGCCGTGAAAACTTCCACGGAATTCGTGGAATTTTCCAGGATAAAAAGTATCCTATGTTTTATTCTAGGGTTTAAGCTATCTCCATTCCAAATTTCATCAAAATCCGTCCATCGGTTATCGCGTGAAAGCTCAAAGAAACAAACAAACAAATAAACAAACAAACAGACAACGTTTCACTTTTATATATTGGTATGGACTAGTTGCTTCACTCTACGCCCTCTGCTTCACTAGTTTTCCCGTTATCCAACTTAACATTTTTCCGAGGGAAAGTAGCGTACGTCCATCTGGAATAGTGTAACTTTCTATTAGTGAAATATTTAAAAAATCGGATCAGTTGCAGAGATTAGCCGTAACAAACAAACTTACAACAAACTTGTCATTTTTATAATATTAGTATAGATAAATTGTGACTGCTAAATACTCGTACGCACCATAAAATAGGCTCTAAGAACCTACCTACCTAATGTCAAATAGGAAGACTCTTTGAACAAGTCAATTTTAATGTTTTTAGGTTGTTATTCACAATCAATCTAGAAGTTACGAACAGTACAATCTAGAAGTCTGAAAAACCTCACGGTTTAATTGATTTTGCACTTTATTTGTCATTCTGGTTGCGATATCATAGCAAATATATCAATATGAAAGGACTTTATTGTATGTCAAAGATGTTAAAGAAACTAAACTTCAGCTAGAACATTATTTAGTGTACAAACAAAATTGTATGTCCATAAGACAGTTTTAGGCTAGATAACATTGTTTCGAGTTAACCTCAGTGTCATTCGTCATCTTGTGAAATCTTGAAAACTTCAATTACTCGCTGAAGAACTTTGTCTACCTGCTTGAAAAGTGATGATATGATATCTTAGTAAGCACTTATAATGTCTCAGTAAGTATATAATAAATAATAGTTTTACTTCGAGATAATAACCAACTCCAAGTTGGTTATTTAGTAGGCTTCGAAGTAGATAACAATTAAAAGGTTTACTGTCATACAATCTTCAAGAAGGTATTTGCTGCTGCCATTCATTTTAAAAATATATGTTAAAAGCGCAGTACAGTAGGTTTTTTTTTTTTTTTACAAGGCTTTTTCACCTCTTTCCTGCTTTAAACAAAGGCCTTCAGATAAAACCTGGCGATTATACGCACCTTGTGGTTTTCCTCAATTTGCACCTGAATATTTTCGTACAGGATACAGTTGTTCGTAAATATACCTACTGGGTCAGGTCTCCTGAGAGTGAGAGTCAGGCTGAGAGAAAAAACATCAAGTGACGTCGTGCGTCCTTTAGAACTTAAAATAAATGCCAGCGCTATCGCAATACCAATAATTAAGTAATTATACAGGTATTTCAGGAAATGGACAGCAGTTTTTTTCTGTGTCACCAACTACTGCAATCACCAAGGCGCCTACCAAACGTAATTTGGTATGACAAAAACCCCCTATATGATAGGTACTGCGTAGTAAGATTTGTAGTCCGGCTATATTGGTGAGCATAAAACTATTTGTCAACGTGCGAACGTGGCGTTCGACGGCACCGGTTGTTCGTATGTTCTGGGCAGCTCAAAATAAGTATAACTTAAAAATAAATTAAATGAAACAAAAGCTTTTTTTTTTAAATGTTTTCAAGCATTGTCATCGAGTAGTGAGCTACCCTGAAAGTTTCAGCCAGATAGCTAATCGGGAAGTGCTCGTAATTTGAGCTGCAAGATTCCAGGTCAGAAATACATACATAAATGCAAGTGAAGTTAAATAAAAGGTTTTAATAACTCACCAGCTCAGCTGGTAACGTGCCTACATTATGAGCTCTGTCTCCTTTAAATGCATTTGCACACGAGGTCCAACCAATCGACTTCTTTCAATTATAATGCTTGATATTGCTATGTACCTGCCTAGAATTTGAGCGCTTTGGCAGTAACTCTAAGCTTATTATCATTTACTGTGTAAATATATTAATAGCGAGGAACTGCTTTCTGTGGCGTTCTGTGATGGAGGCCGATGTTCAGCAGTGGACTTATACCAGCTGATGATGTGAAGTAATTTTACACGTACGCCGTGTATGTTCTACGCCTGTCCTGTATACTATAGTGGATTGAAAATGTCAGTGTTTCATTTCCAGAATAGTTCGCGCAAAGATCTTGGTGAAACTTATTGCTGTTAAACTTTTTCAGGTGCGTAGGTACTTGCCATCGGTATCGTGTAGGGTGTAGTAAATTTGACTCTAGAAACCTTCTGACTGACAGCAGTTGGAATAGAAGATCGATCTCTGTGAGGTGCTTTGGGAGTGGCCTGTGGGAGTGGCCTGTGGGAGTGGCCTTTGTATAACCACAGAATAAAAATTAGGACTACGTCTAGTAAGCATAATTCAACATCTTTGTACTATGTTTAGTAGTAGACTCACAGGCAGACTAGCAGTCTTGGCCGTCCTAGGCCAGCCGCCAGCCGCCCCTGTAACTAAGTCCCCTTAATCAGAATGATAAATTGTCATATACTTCTCCAGACTAGTAACATTAAGTAATTTGTTCTCACTCACTCACTCACTAAATCTACAATGTCTGGATGAACAAAAACAGGCGCGCATTTCTTTTCTTATACTTTTGTTGCCCCTAGGCCCGAGCCTACTCGGTATAAAGGCAAATCCGCCCCTGAGTGGACTGTAAATGTTAAAACAGACTACAAAGAGAATACAAAATTAAATACTACTACGTAAGGACAGTCTTTTTACCTACAGCTAAAGAGCCCATAGAGTGATTAGGTATGGTATGAATAATGTTCGAAATTCCTTAGTTGGATTCTAGTCCATAATGAATTTGCAGGTACTGGTGCGATTATATCGCCGAGACAGATTGCCAGAGCGCACTTATTACACAGATATCACGATTAAAGTGTAAGGCGAAAGATATTTATAGGGAACACAATTAAGATTATTTTAGCGAACATTGATCGCCCTCGCTGCTATAAACCTATTTGAATAAATCTATAAGTACCTCTTAAAGTCACAAAAAGTTTTTGGGACTCTTCGAGTGTCCATTGAAGTACATACTTCTTGGCTCAGCGGCACTGGGACAGGTAATCAAAATCAATCAAGTAGTTTATTGTGAATAGGCAATAGCACTTTTACGAGTCAAAAATTAACATCTCATGAACAGAGCGAAAAATATAAAGTCAATCAAAATCAAATCAATAAAATTAGGTCAGTAAAAAAAGTATTTTTTGACTTTCAGAGGAAATTTCCGTTTCATATGTGCCGACTCAGTCAAAGCTTGCACAGGAAAAGGAAATAGGTACCATTTGGATTGATTTGGAAATTGAACCTACCTGAACCTCGGAAATACGCCAGCAAGCAGAACTTACAGTTTTGTCTTTCTGTATTTTATCAAGAGGTAAGTAGGGCTCTAGCGCCAGAGTCTAATTGAGTGGGCATCACGGACCATATAGGATATACCAGGAGTGGACATCACGCCCACTTTTATCACACGTTTTTTTATTACTTAATTCATTTATTTGAGGCATCATGTGACTCGTCTTTAGGTCAGTCTTCAGTGGCATAGGCTATTTTTTTGCCCGACTACGGCGAAGCAAAGGAATAGGAACAGCAACACTAAAAACTTGGTCCGATTTTGACAAGCGAGGTATCAATCGATTTGTCTTCATCGCAAGAGGCTATTTAGGCCTAATTTTTTTAATTTTTTTTTATGGGCTATTTTTTACCCGACCGTAGTCGGGTTTTAGTTTTTGAACATCATCATCATCATCAGCCTATATCTGTCCACTGCTGGACGTAGGCCTCTCCTAATGCAAGCCACTGAGCTTGGTCTTCAGCTCCCCTAATCCATTCTGTTCCAGCCGCTTTTCACAGGTCGTCACTCCGCCTGGCCACAGGTCGCCCTACACTACGTTTGCCTAAACGTGGTCTCCACTCGATAACTCGTCTACCCCAACGAACTAAAGACTTGTTAATCCATACGTCTTATGAAATAGTTTATCCAAGCCAACAGTTTGGTTTTTCCAGCAGGACAACGCTTTAGGTTAAGACTTTTAAATCTTTAAAGGAAATATACAACGTGTGACTGAATAGCCTTAAAAGTACGTCGTAGTATATGTGTTTCGATCAAGAATGTAAATTCGTTTTCGTTTGCAATGGTTGAATACATCATATTCAAAATTCCCATACAAAAGTAAAATTATTTGATTTGTAGGCGAAAACCCTGCATTTTTGTTTCCTATCTATCACGTCGCAAGAAAAAGTAGGTATGCCCATACATACTGCTCTATCTCCGGGTTCAGGTTGCTAGGACTCTCCTCGCTTGCGCGCTGGTGGAAAGACCCCGTTGAGTGGAGACTGTTCACCAGTCCGAGCAGATGTGGGGCGAGCCAGCCTATTGTCTCACTGCACGCACAAAATTCGAGTAAGAACTGTTACTTATTGCTGAAGAAAACGCCGAAGTCTTAGGAAACGACAATGTTATGTTACACTTGAAAGTAATTTCAAATTTAAATATAAGATTCACTTATTATAAAATAGTAAAGAAAATTCCATTCGACAGATTTTCACTTTGTCATTCGACTGAACAATGCGCAGTAGGCGCGAGGTCAGTCAACCAGACATGACAAAAAGAGTTGTAAAAAGAGCAAGGTGAAGTTCGCTTTTATTTTTACCCCAGCTGACTACTATGTAGTACTATTATTTATTGTGTGCTCCTAGGGTTTGAAGTACAGTTTCTAGAGGAATCTTTATAAGTAAATACATGAAAGAAAAACTTAGAAATCCAAAAAAAAAAACATAAAACTAAAGTTGTTCTCCATGATGCATGGAATACCCCACCCCGGCACTTAATAGGTAACTCCTAGATATATCATCATCATCATTTCAGCCTATAGCAGTCCACTGCTGAACATAGGCCAAAACAATCCAAACGTTACCTATATAAAGCAACAGATAGAAATTTCATTAGATTAAAAGATAAATTTATATCATTATTTAGCTAACGCGAATCTAGGCTATATATTAAATACTGCAATAGCGACTATTGGCAAATGAGATCAATTAAGATCGAGATTCATATCCTGTCCTTTTACTTTGTAACTACTGAGAAAGCCTGAAATATACAAGCTGTAATCAACTAATAAATAGAGGCGGTACTTCAAGGCTGGCCGCTCAGGTTTTTTTCGAATTTGATTTTGCGCTTGTTTGAATTTTAAATGATTACATCCGCATATTTAATAAGATTGCAGAGCTTATTTTTAATTTCTTCGTTTTTATTATATCTGACTTTTTTGTAGAAGAAGAATGATAGAAGCAGTTTGTTCGACTGATAATACACACCAGATGGTCACCGCCCTACGAATAAATAATAAGTCAGGAACTCTAATTCAGAACAAATGTCACAATAAAAGTGCCCCTACTTCAAACCAAAACGACGTAAGATTCAAAGTACGAATCACTTCCGAGGTTACAAATAGACATGCTTGGTGATTGGTTTAAATTCAGAACGAAAGCAGGGATTGGTTCACGCGCGTAATGCAATGTCTGCTATGACAGCTGAGTCATAGCGGCGTGGACGATGTTATGCAGTAAGTGGACCGGACCAAGTCAGTAATACAACAATATTACTGTACAATGTTTTTTTTTTGGCTCACTTTTTACAATTCATTAAATTCTTTGTCCCACAAATATAATTAATTTATTAAGTTTTTGTCCAGAAGACATTAAAAGAGAATCTTTCTTCGCAATGTAATGAAGACAGATTCTGAGAAATTTAAAACGGAATATCCTCCTGTCAGCCTGTGAATTTAGAGCTGAGGTTCAAGTTCAGTAAATTATTTTTATATATGTCCATAAACTGTCAGGCGTTTGGGTTATTGTTGCAACGGCCGTGGTTGCGGATCACTCCAAAAACAACTAAATATGATCTTGGCTTAATATGGTTAAATAATTTTCTATATTTGTAACTCTACTAGCCGTGCAAAAAGTAATTTAAAACTTGAAATACATATGAGGAGTCCTAGAAGTCCTGTTTTGGACTGAGTTTTGGTCACTGGTTTCAAAGAGTTAGTATATACTGTTACTCTTTGTCCATTTACTGTTCGAGTTTTTTTTGACTGCACATTGATTTAGAGACCTTTAATATATTTTTCGCTTTGATCCAAAACGTCATGTAGTTTTTCTTTTTCTACCACTGAAAAAGGGTATTTAAACCCGTATCGGTCGGTCTTCAATTTAGTATGTCGAAAAGGTTGTTAAACGTTTCTAAAAAGCTAACAGTGGCATCTGTTTCTTGAAAATCAGGCATTTTTAACTGTTGCGAACCAAACTTAATCGCACTTTGACTTAAGGTTTGAATCGCTAGTTTCACGTTCATGATATTATTTCGGAAGTATAGATGCCGATTTGACAATTTATTCCCAAAATGCAATCCAACGATATCTTGAACATTTTTCAGTTTCTGCAAATGTGCCCACTCAATTTTTTTTCTTGTTTTATCTACGAGTGTCTTTTTCCTCTAATGTGTTACGCACAAGTTTCACCATATGAAATGGATCTAATATTACAACTACTGGGTCTCCGGTAGATGGGTGGTCAAAAAACGATTTTGAATTGTTTGTGTCTTCAAAATTGCAACCTAACATCTTAGCCGTAGCGATGTTAGATGCACAGCCATCAAAGATCAAAGTAACTTTTGACTTTTTCCTTTTAAGGGCTAAAACTATATCGTCTGAAAAATCATTCAATGCAGTATTGTCTGTAGTATCGCCAAATCCATTTTTCTTCAATTGGGATAAAATATTTGAAGTGAAATATTCTTCATAGTTAATCTTTTATTTGGGCGTTGTAGATTTCTGATCTGTGATAGTCGTTATACTGCCAAAATAGTTTTTTTCTTAGTTTTTGCTTTAAAATGTGTGTTTTAGGAGTATTCAGAGCAGATTCAATATCTGACGATGGTATATTTATCGGTTTAACGCATGATCCTCTTTCTTCAAAACTAAAGACTTCGGTTGAAATAAGATTATTTTTTATTTTTTTGTGCCTTATTCCTTGAGGGTTTGCATTATTTGTTTTTTTGAGCAACTCCGGTAAATCAAACACTTCAAAATTTCCAGAAGGTGAATTTTCATTAGCCTGAAAAATTAAACGTGCTTTAATTCGATCAAACTATGAACTGTTTTTTTAATGCTATTGTTATTCCCATGAGTCGAAAAAGCCGAACCTATATTACATACCAACTGTAATCGTTCATTATTGTTTATTTGCTCATTTTGTTTAGTATTCTCCTAAATATGTTGACGTTTCTTGGGTATGAATCATCTGCGTGAAAAAAATAACAGCTTAATTTCTACGTAGAAATTAAACTTTAGTGCAAAAATTTACTGACTTCATTTTGCATAGTATTGACCATCGCGGTTTGATAATGTATTTGAACGTCTTTGAATATAATTATAATTTTGCAACTACTACTAGTGAAAAGTGATCCCTGGACATTTTAATCTTGTATGGCTCCTGCACCACTTCACAACACATGCTGGCATGATGATTCACAGCTGTAGTTCACAATGATAAAATTAAAACGTACGCGTAGATATGACGTGTGCTCGCTTGCATGAAAAATGTACGACTGATGACGCGCTAGACACGACTTTTAAGCCCCACCTACTTGGGCACGACTTTTGTTGGGTCATTTTATTAACGCTGTTACGTTTCCTGACTTATTACTTATTCGTAGTCACCGCCCCATTAAACGCCCCGGCAACGGATCGGCACCGGAAAGCCTCGCTTACGTCTGGTTGATGGCGAAGCGTCTACTCGGCTACAGCTCGTTGGCTACAGCGGGGTGACGCCTCGCTTACTGCAAGGCGGCCTGGTTGACGTCTAGACTTGGTGTATTCCCAGTAGTTCCGCTATAGTTATTCCGTAAGTTTTTTTGTAGATTTTTCTTCCCAGAGGTTCCATTAACTGGACTACTAGGATTTTAATTTCTTGAAGTCCCATGTGTCTCATAGATGATGCACAGAAGCACAAACGTATAATTTAGTGAAAATAGGTAAACGAGTTGTTCTTTTTTTGTATGGGAGCCTGGGCGAACTGCTGTACACCATGCCATATAACAGCAAAAATATAACCAAGTTTGAAATAGATACGCAATTTAACTAGTAACTGAGAGTAGAGTGTATCAAAAGCAAAATATTTTTTAACTTTGTTAATTATTGCAACACGCCGCCATGTTATCACTTTAAACTGTCAGAAATGTCAGTGTTAAGATCAGCAATGGACAGCATAAAAGCACGCACAGCCCCCTGATTCAGCTAATAAACCGCAACGTGATCGCTGCGCAATCGTTGTCGTTTTTGGTGTGGCCATACTCAGAAAAAATAAAATCTTGGAAATGTGGGAGGATAAAGGTTTGTGGAAGAGTGGGAAGGCGGGGGAAAGTGAGCAAGTGGGGCAGAAGATGCAAAGTGGGGGAAGACGGAAAGGAAGGGTGGGGACAGAGTAAAAGAAAGAAGGAAGGATGGAGGGAAAGTGAAATTGCCGTCCTCCCCGCACCTTTCTCCCACTTCCCCTCACCCTTTCCCGACATCCCCCACTATTCGTCCACTTCCCTGTGCCCTCCCCTCACTTTACCTTACCTTCGCTCACTTCCTCAAACCTTCCCCCACATCTCCCCACATTTCTCCAGTTATTTATTTTTGTAACGGAATGCATTGCTGATGCACTTCCTCAAACCTTCCCCCACATCTCCCCACATTTCCCCAGTTATTTATTTTTTGTAACTGAATGCATTGCTGATGCAAAAACTGCCGTCAGTAGCTGTCATTTTCAAATAAGTGTCAATTAACGTCATTGTTTTTTAGTAAAAGTCATGGCCAGGCCAGTATTTTTCCTAAAAAAAATTTGCCACTTTTTCATTGAATCTTCATATATGTTTTCTATCACTTCAAAGTTGTACAGCCTATAGACCAGTTTGTGAACAACTCCTTTATAAATTAAATCCTCTTTTAATTATTCTCATTTCTTTTGTGTGTTTTTAATTAATTCTTTCAGGCTCCTTTATTTATGCCTTTATTTATTTTATTTGAGCTTATGAGCCTAATTGAAAATAAATTATGCGTTCGCGCATTGTTCATCTGATTAATATGTATTAATGTTAATATTTGTAAAATATTAACCCCAAAATAATTTAAAGCCCCAAAATAATTTAAAGTTTTCAGACAATTATTTTCGAACTTATTGACATGGACTAAGTGCCTAGTTTTTTTTAGCTTATTTTGACTAAAAAAACACATTAAATGTCGAATTTGATTGATTCTGATTAATGTCAATAAGGGTCAAAATCGTGTGAATCTGTGTGTGCTAATTTTTGGAATGTACATCTCCAAAACCATTTAGAAAGTATCAGATAAGTTTAGAATAGATGCCAGGGGCAAAAAGACCTTGTTACAAACTTGACAAGGTTTAAATTACATTTGAAGAAATTTAGTCTAGTTTAGTTTAAAGAGTAAAATGACTGAATTGCTGCCACTCTCCTTTTAACTTTTTGTGTCTTTTTTTTCCTACTCTGGGCATGGGTGAGCTGACGCTAGAAGCAAGTGGAGCCCGCCAGTCAATGCCTCAGCGACCGCGAGACGTAAGCGCGGTGACGGCGCGGTGACGGCGGGTTGACCACGAGCCGTAAGCACAGATTACTAAATAGTTACGCAACGCCGAGGCGAGGCGATGCTGATCCGGTGCTGAGGCGTTAGTGTGCGGTGACTCTTATTCTCTAATAAAATGTATTCAAATTCCGCGAAGTCAAACGTTTCTCGAAATGCGAATGTTATTGTAATGTCACCGAGAGTACAACAAATCAAAGGAGTTGTAAATTTCCTCGAACTCACTCACTCGAACCAACTGAGCGGACGAGAGTTGGCCGAACGTGTATAATTTTTTCGGGTCTCAGTCAAAATGTATGCCACATTTACGACGTATTGTTAGCATCCATCAAATCTCTAATTACGCATGGTTTTTAAAATTTTCAGTCTTCTATTTCCGCGAAGTAGGTCAGTCCCATGATACCAATATTTACATTTACAAATCGTAATATCCCGTTCTAATTAATTATTAATTCCACAGTCCACAGCAATAAATAAGCACGGGTAATCTGCGTTGAAATCGAAGCCTTGGAAAGGCTTTAGAGGCGTTCGCCGAACCGAACTGGGCCGACCATAACTTACCATCGTTAGCTGTGGTGCGACAAAATTCTAAACTTATTAGAGGCTAAGTAAAATACGCGACTAATGTTTGTTTAATGTTTGGTAAATGTATGTGGGCAAGGACAACCGAATGTAGGTAACTAAGCAAGGAGGTATACCACAAAATTCGATGAACAATTAATTATAGCGGTATATGATTGTCGTCACCGTTCGTCACATACGTAGAAATAAAGTAACAAGCACAAATTAAAAATTTATATAACCCTCGACTTCCCAACCCCCATTATAGCTAGGAAGCATCGTAAAAATCGTTCCATCTGTTTGAGAGCTATGGTCGTCACCCCCATTCCCCCCCCCCCCCCATTATAGCTAAGAACCATCTCGTTTACCTCAGCTTTGAAACATGAAAAACCGCAGCTAAATCGGTGCATTCGTCTGAATAATACGATTATCACGCCCCTTTTCTCAACTCTCCCCTCTATATAGCTAAGAACCATTGTGAAGCTTTCAAACAGAAAAAAACTCATCAAAATCGGTCCATTCTTTTGGGAGCTACGATCATCTCCTCCCATCCCCTCCTCTCTACCCTCCCCCTATTATTGCTAAGAACCATCTCGTTTACCTCAGCTTTCAAATATAAAAAACCGCAGCTAAATCGGTCCATTTGTTCGAAAGCTACGATTTTCACCCCCCTTTTCTCACTTCCCCCTCCCTCCACCCTCTCCCCATATATCTAAGAACCATCTCAATCACATCAGATTTCGAACAGAAAAAACCGCATCCAAATCGGTCCATTCGTTTGGGAGCTACGATGCCACAGACAGACACACAAACACACACCCAGTGATACAGACCCTAAACTTATAACACCCGTCTCTTTGTTCGGGGGTTAAAAATATGGCATTTGAACCAATTTTAAGACCGTAAGACCGAATCCAAAAAACGGAACCCTTATGAGATCACTTGTGTGTCTGTCACAGCCAATTTGCTCCGATTCACTGGGCTCATTACAAACACGGGCGTGTAACGTAAATATGAATGAATTTTAAATATGGGTGTCACATTAGGTGGCAAACAAGAAAATTAAATAAACCGTACCGTTACTGAACCGTTGTGACATATCAAATGAAGGACTTGTTGTGGTCCACTTTTTTTTAAATAATTTTCAAGTAAATAGTTTAACTTAGTTAAGAAAAATTAAAATTGACCATAAACCTTATCTAAAATAAATCAGCATACAATTTTGAAAAAAAAATGAAATTACTTTTAGGTTACAGGAAAACCTACGGTATAACATGGTAAATCTCTGAATATTGTGTGATAATAATATATTCATCGTACGGAACCCTCTCCACACGAGTCCAACTCGCACTTGTCTGGCATTTTTGTATTTGTCCTGAATCGAGTGTGCATTGCAATTCTTGTGCAAATGCACTGAGTCAGGTTTTATTTCCTTTAAGCAAAGCTTTGGTTAGACTAAATGGTCTAGTATCTCTTGCTAAGTAGGTAGGTACAGTTCTAATTGGCCCTCTCTTCTTAACTACATACAACTTTATACACCGTGACATTGAATTCGATATTTTTATTAAATGTACGAGTATGTACTTATATGTACTTAGTCCATGCAATAGAATGTATTTGTAGCACTATATATGAAAAGTACTCGTAAATAATTAATAAAACATAAAACAAGGTATTATTAAATTAGTGAACATTCAAACTTATTATACCTGCGACTTGAGAAAACCAATAAGTGACAATAGCGCGCCTGACGGAGCACCCGCGCGCCGCGGTGGTCTAATTACTTTTGGTCAGTTTTTAAAAATTAAATGCTATATAATATAACAACATAACATCGTAACATATCTATATATAATGAATCACGCTCACGTTAGTTTATATACCGCTATATAATGATTCTAAATAATGGACTGAATACTTGCATCCATACCAATATATAAAAGTGAGACGTTGTCTGTTTGTTTGTTTGGGGAGCTTCCACGCGATAACGGCTGGACGGATTATTTTGAAACTTGAAATGGAGATAGCTTATACCCTTAAATAAAACATAGGATACTTTTTATCCTAGAAAAATGTAAGTTTCCACAGGACAAGTGGAAAAACTGGGAAACAGCTAAACAAGGAACAGTTGGCATGGAAACGAAATAAAAAGTATATCAAAGAACATCAAGAGTGGTGTTATACCTACTGTTGCATTGGTTTTTAATATCCTAGAAGAACATAGGATGCTTTCTTTCGCGATAAACAATAGTCCGCGCGGACAAAGTCGCGGGCGGGAAAACTAGTTTAAGATAAATATCGAATTCAATGTCACGGTGTATAGCGCACACTCTGGTATAGGTTAGCCTTGCTGTCCACTTAGCTCTATCATCGACCTCGCCTTCTGATACTGCCACGTTTCATTTCACTTATTTGTAGACTCTCGAGACAGTTACTTCTTTTGTAGTTGACTCTGGAGACAGTTACTTATTTGTAGTTGACTATAACATAGTTACACACGATACCACAACAACCGAAGTGGGAAAGGATCGAAAGCTGCTTTGTGTCACATAGTTGACTTAGTGTCACCTAGTTGACCTAGTATCGCCTGTAGCTTATTTGATTGTCTTAGTTGACGCACCAATTGCACAAATATATAATTCTCTTAATCGACACTTTTATTACTATTTTAAAAGCTAATAATAAACGCCATTCGTAACTCTTAAGAATATACCTTAACCTATCTATCTATGCTTATTCAGCAGTAGGTACGTAAGCACCAAAAATCTGTACAAAGAAGATATTTAAAAAATGGTCTAGGGTACATTTATAAAATAAGATACTAAATAAGAATAATACAAAATTTTCAAATATCGTGTCTGTCTGTTTCTCTGTTAGTCTATTTGTTTGTATGTCTGTATGTATGTTCGGTTTTTATACGCTTTATATTAGCTTCATTTGTATGTTTGTATGTTTGTAACCGACTCCTTTGGACGCTATTATGACCCACTTTAAACGGTCAGATTTCATTCATTTATACGCTTTATGTTAGCTTCACTTGTATGTTTGTATGTTTGTAACGACTACGTTTTTTTTGAAATAAATCATTTTTTTCTTATTTACACTATTAAAATTTATTTTCTATTTTTAAGTTTGGTTTTCTATATAAAGCGTGTTTTTTAGTTTTTTTAAACTATTATTTATTAATTTCTTTAAAGTCGTGTCTGTATGTCCATTTATTTATTTGTTTGTCTGTATGTTTGTTCGCGCATCACGTAAAAACTACTGGACCGATTGCAATGCGGTTTTTACTATTGGATAGCTTAAAAACTGGTGTACACCAAGTACTTATCTCAATCTGATGAGTATAATTCCAGCAATCGATAAACAACAAAACGAAGTCTGAACGAAGTTTGATGATTTTGGTACTTTTGGTTCTGGAATATCACAGGATTCTTATATAAAAATGACCACGAGAGCAAAGCCGCGGGCACAGCTTATATGATTTCCATAAGCGTCTTTACGAACGGTCGTTAGTCGCTTTGCATGAATATGTACTCATTGAGACTATTATTTATTCTGTGAATACAGTCGCGGCGCATCCGCGCCCTTAAAAAAAAAAAAAAACAAAAAAAAAACTTTGATTACAACAATCCATACCTATAAAAATATATTTGTGCAAAAGTGAAACGTTGTCAGTTTGTTTGTTTCGACAGCTTTCACATGATAACGCCTGGACGGATTTTGATGAAACTTGGAATGGAGATATCTTATGCCCTGGATAAA
The DNA here is from genome assembly GCA_946251855.1 of Alsophila aescularia. Taxonomy (NCBI): domain Eukaryota; kingdom Metazoa; phylum Arthropoda; class Insecta; order Lepidoptera; family Geometridae; genus Alsophila; species Alsophila aescularia. Next base: position 6,324,229 of record OX276380.1, on the reverse strand, counting down.
ACGTCGGATACTTTTTATCCCGGAAAATTGTAAGTTTCCACCGGAATACTAGAAAATGTTGATTACTCGCTGTAAGGAACGGTCGCCATGGAAACGAAATAACAAGTATGTCAAAAACATCAAGAGCGTTGGTGCCATATCTACTTTTGCTTTGGGTTTTTTTTTATAATTAAGAAGAACAAAGTTTTTTTTTTTTTTTTTTTTATACGTGTATATTGTAAGCACCTACCATTCGTATTTCTAGCGGTATACGAACAGATGTTACCTAAAACTCACAGGTAACTGTAATCAAGCTAATTGCTTTGTTAGACCGCGCAAATAAATTAGCGAGGA